>HG995172.1:65000-2565000 GCA_905333005.2 Lycaena phlaeas
TATAGGTAAAAATAATTACAGAATAATATATTTAACATAATAACAATTACAACAATGATGATATTTATAAATATATCATAATAATAATAAAAATCTTCATTACATACAATTTATATTCATTTTTTTTGGTTCTTTTAGTCTGTTCTGTCTTTCTTTCGTTTTTGGCAAAGGCCTCCTCCATTTCTTATAAGGATAAGCTTCTTAAGCCACGAATGTAAACAATGGCACGATTTGTTAAAAAGAGATAGCGCTCTACGAAAGAATGGGATAGATTTTTTTTCGTATATTTGTTCCTGTTGGAACCGGCTAAGACCAGAGGCCATGCTGCTATGTCTGACGTAAACAACACATTTTTTGTGTGAGAAGGAGGAATGGCGGGAAACGCCAAGGGGTCCCCGTCCCATACGTCACCATCAATCAATTATAACTCCAAATCCATCCATTCCGAAACAGTCCGCCACAACATTTGCGAACCAATCACATTATAATATATGGATCGAGTTTTGAAGACAAACACTACAGAAAACCACCAGAACACTCACTATATAATACCGCCGAAACAGTCCCATACAGAAAACAGCTCCAGAACAATTTCCGCAGCATTCGCGAACCAATCACAATATAACAGATTGCGTTTTTAAACCTAACATTATAGAAAACCACTCCGAAACAACATAACTGGAAATAATAATTGATTAACGGAAAACAGAAAAAACACGACCTTGACGTTTCCCACCATCCTCATTTTTTTTTATAATAATTATTGAGAGTTGAAATCTAGTATTTTTACTAAGCTGTAGTCTGTACAACAAATTAATATATTATGCTTTATAAACTAGTTGAATTCATAATTTCAAAAAAAAAAAAATACAACTATATAGTCTCCGTGAAACAACCTTACACTACGCAATACAACTGTTGAAAACAAAGAAAGAAAAAATAAATAACAAAGTATATAATACTTTATACTACGTATTGAAATAAATGCAGAAAAGTGACAGCAGATACCCTCTCATTCTCCTTCGTCTTCTTTTATCAGGGGGGTAATGACATATTATATTCAGACAATATGGTTGCCGGGTACTGCATGGTTACTGCTTGTTATGTATTTATTTTGTTGTGTCAAGTGTGTGCTAGTTGAAATACTTCTTTAAAATGCCTCACCTTTGTGATTTTGGATGCAAAAACACTACAAAAACTATCGCAAATAGCAAGCAAGAATATCAAAATATAAAGTGGTTATGTTATCCTAATTTACTAACAGAAAATCCTTAGAGATCCTCAAAATATTGTATATTCTTACCTCGAGGAAAATATATCAAGAAAACGTTTAAAAGACGATGTTGTCTTTAATTAATATCCTAATAGAATGTAATGGACATTATATTTGTGTTTCTTCTTTATGATTATTCTGTTAAATATTTTGATATACAGTTGGTGTCGATCAGTAAATAGAATTTTAAATGAAAGAATTATATATATTGGCGATGACTAAACAAATATTGCCGCTTAAGTAGATTATAATAAACATGAAGATTATAACAATAGGAAATAATGCAATGTCCATTTTAGTAAAATTATATTATTTTCTAACTTTATTTACCCGAGTATATTGTTTTTAGTTTCTTATTATACTACTTTGTTATATTATGTAAATATTCTTATATTAAGCGCCAGCAGTTTCCATACTAGAGCAATATAGTACGAAAAAATTACAATATAAATACAGTCATTCTTTTTCTTACGTGTCCAAAAGTGTAAACAATCTCGAATCAGAATACTTAATAATTATAAAACATTATTTGAGAAGATTGTTTACAACTTAGGACAAGTAAGAAAAAGAATAACTGTGTATGTAACTATAAATGCGATAACTACGTAGCTATTGCCCATGTCCATATCGGCATTAGTTCCGGTTAAGATCGCTAGATGGAGCTTCAAATTGAGTATCTGGTTAACGTTCGAGTGGACCTTTTATATCCGTAGTATCAAATTACTCTATGTCTTTTATAATCAAAAAAGTAATACAATTTTAGAAAAGGAATACAATTAAAAAAATATATAATTTAAAAAAGAATAAATTAAGTCAAGGTATTGATTTAATTCAAGAAAATATATATACTTTTATATTTCCATTTATATGCATAGAAATATAAAAGTATATAAATCTTATAACAAAAAAAAATGACTAAAATGGTAGACTATATAAGTCACATTGTAGAATACGAGCCTTATAAAGCCAGAACCACACGTTTGCCGAGGCTTGGCAAGCCTTCACAAATTCAAACTATTTGTGCTATAGCCGCGGCACGATAAGAAGTCCGTTTTGACGTTTGTCCGCTCATGAAGTTTCGTAATTTTAATAATCAAATTTGAAGGAAAAAATTGCTGTTCTTTATTATTAATAGTGACGTGCAGTTAATCATAAAATTTATCGAATGTATAATTATTTTAAGAAACAAAAACAAATTTATTTTTTATAAACTATATAAAGGTCCCACGAACATTTATTTTTTATTTTTATAAGATTATAATTATTAGGGTACTTGTTTACCACGTATACGGCATTTTTTTTTTCGAAAATGATTTTTTTAAATTAAATCTAATACGATCGTCGCATAGAAGAATTATTAATAGGATCGGTGGCCAACACAACTACTACCTCCCGCAAACTTCCGTCAATGTTCAATGCAAAACAAAGCAGTTTTGACCAGACGTTGCATCGAAAAGTACAAACTGTGAGTGCTCTGCGATTATGATATAATTTTATCAAACTTACTTAACCAGGTACTACTTGCAATAAAAACTTACTGATTTGATTATATTTTTTTCCAGAATAATTTGACATTTACATCACTATTTTAATGTGTCAAAACGGCCATCATATCCAAAATCATATCGTGCCGCGACTCGCCGCGCGACTATAGTACAGTAATATTTATAATTAGTTATAGGGTCTATGTTCAGTAGTGGTTGGATAAAGGCTGATAATGATGATAATGACAAAGAAGAACTCCCTACCAGGTTTAAGTAAAATAAAAGATTTTTTAAAGCATCACATCAAAAATATTGACGAAAAAAGTGTGCTATATTATTAGCTCGCGTCAAATAGGTAATTCAGACGTATACAATAATATATAGAAAAACAACAATTATGAGCGCTTTGAGGACAAACTTTCTGCGACGTAAACGTCCGCTTGGTGGCGTGACGAGAAGGACATCGCGATGTCCCAAACATATGAGCCTACGAGAGCGAGTGAGTGCGAACTAAGCCCGCTGAGGACATGTCCCCAATAAAGTCGGCACAAAAAATCCTTAAGAACTGTTTTTCTACATACGTCTGAATTCTTTGCTCTCGTCTGCGTCTTGGATCGATATAATCGTTGCTTATAAAAAAAGAAAATAAATACTTCAGGCAGACACCCAGGCCACTGATATTCCGAATTAAGCAGACCATTTGAATTCTTTTTTTTAATGGACACTTAGGTCTGACATTCAGCTATGTTTGCAAAATATTAATCGAAGTAAATAATGTACACACGAGCGCACACAAACAGATGCGCGCGCACACGCTACTGTTATTTTATTTTACGTTTTCTCATACGAATAAGGAGTTAATAAGGAGTTCTTCGAGGCTTAAAAATTAAAACACAATAGGCATGATGACAAATTTTGAAAAACTACTTTACGATGTTAGTACGTATCTACTTTATCCAAAATTAATATTGTCTGCAAAAAAATAAAGTTTACAAGGAAAAAACGACCTTCTAAAAATACATTTTAAATTTTGCACCAAAACACTAGAATAGTAATGGCGTCTGTTTATGACGTCACGTTTTCGTATGCATTTGACAGTTCGCACGCTTGGCAAGCCTCGGCAAACCCTCACACATTTGGATACAGAGTTTGTCTTGGCTTGCGTAGGTTAGCAAGGGTTTGTAGTCGATCCGACAAGTGTCGGTATTGTGCACAAACTAAAGTGAATTTGCCGCAAACGCTTGCAACGCGTCCACGTGTTTGGGCCTTGTTGAGGTTTGGAGTTTGCGGCAAGCCACAAACGTGTGGTAGTGGTATTACAAAATCGTGACGTCACGATTTTATGGTTGGTGTTTGACCTAATATGCCGGATTGTCATTTTTTATAGTTTTATTTTTATTAAAATAAAAAGAATCACATATGTAAATTAAAAGTAAGTGATTTATTTAGTGTCTCTGTCCTATATATTGATTTTTAATTATAATTTCAGTGATTCTTAGGTACTGTCATCATGCCTAATAAACGTGCTCCAAAACACTAATAAGGAGTTTTGGAGTTTTGTGTTAAAAAATGGACATATGGCATTGGTGTCATTGAATCTTCTTTATCTTTACATCTTTACATAGAATAAAACAAAGTAGCTCTCTTTGTATGTATGCTTAAATCTTTAAAAGTACGCAACGGATTTTGATGTTTTTTTTAAAATAAAAATAACAATTCAAGAAAAGATTTATAAACATAATACATGCACAATATGTTATCCCGCTGAGATCCCGTAATAAATCTTACTTAACGCAGGCGAAGCTGCGGTAACAGCTAGTATTATATAACCAAAATATTAAAAACTAGCAGCGCCCCGCAGTTTCCCCGTTTTTTTTATAATTTATCACCGGTACGGTGATAAATTATAGCCTGTGTTATTCTGATGTATAAGCTGTCATTGTAATCATAAAAATCCATTTAGTAGTTTTTACGTGAAAGAGTAACAAATATCCATCTATCCATACTTACAAACTTTCTCGTTACTATTAGGTTTAAAATTATGAATCCATTCTTGCGTAATTTTGAACCGTTAAAATGTTTTGATTTAATTTTTGTACGTAATGATTGAATTGAATATTACAAGTTTTGAACTGCTTATTTATTTTACACACCACTTACAATTTTTTATTATCTGCATAATCTATCTACTATCTACATAAATCTACGAATCTGAAAGAAAATAAAATCAGAAAAAAAATTCATCATATCAGCCTTTGGTGGACGGACCACTGATGAACACAGGATTTGTCGACCTCATGACCTGAATTAATTCATTAGTCTTTTATTAAGAATGATAACACAATTTATTAATTTCTTCTTCAATTTTTATAAATTTGTTCAATAACATACTAACAACACCATCTAGCGGCAAATAGCGCAAACCGGTGTAGGTTTACGCCATTTGCGTTAGATGGTGTTAACCAGGACATAAAATATAATTCAATGAAATTGCATATATAGTCCTCGCCACTTTTAAAGTCCTGCGACTAATGCCTGAACTAAATTTGACAACATTGACATCTTGACATCTGTCTGGAGTAAGAAGTTGTGATATTTTAAATTGTTTTACGTGAAATATGGAGCATAAAATATAAAGTAAGGTGTAAATTTAAGGCCGTATAATGATCGTTAAAGTGAAATAATTTTGTGAATTAGAAAGTAAAATAAACAACAATTAACCCCGTTAAATAATATGTTTATAAATGTCACAGCCATGACAGGTAAATTTTAGAGATGCCATAGTCACTCATTTTTGCCAAATTTATGGTTAAAATATTATCATTAACTCTATACCTACATTTATCTTATGATATTTTATATGAATATAAATACAAGGTAAAAGAATTAAAACCTTGTTCAGATGAATGATATTTTCAGGTGTTTCTGTAAAAAAGGTCGAATAACAATGGCAGCAATTACTTCTGAGAAAATCGTCACTCCTGGTAAAAGCCGAACACATCCGAAGAAGCTTGTTTTAGATGAATTCTACTAATCGGTTATACGTAAAAAATACGAATGAAATATTTACAAAAAAATGTTTTATTTTACTAATTTAAACGCAAGTTTTCTAACTTGGATACATGTCAGCCCATAGTGCATCTTAGAACACTCTTAAGATATATTTATTTAACAGATCCTCTTCCGTTCTCGTAAAAACTTGCTGCGATGCAAATTTGGATTCGAAATCTCGATTTTCGCTACCAAGAACTAGTTTTTGGCGCATCCTTTTAACACGGCTATGAAGTGTTTGTGCATTAACTCCATATTTGGTTGCTGATTTCCGTATGGAAAGTTTGTTTTCCAAAACATCATCAACAGCTTTTAGCATTGATTCTTCGTCCACCACTCCACTCCTAGTTCCCTTTTTCTGGTAATTTCTGACCATATTTTTTCTGTAAAACAAAATTATAATATAATTTCAATTCTACAAACTACAATAAAAACGCGGGGCACATTCATACAGTATGAATGTGCCCCGACTACAGCTACCCTAGCTCAGCTATGAACCTACCCCATCACAAGAAAATGACATAAAAGTATTGCAATTAAAAAAACAACCATATATATCATTATTTACGTATTAATTCACAAAATTGTCCCTATTACCTGTTAAATAAAACAACACCGAATAGTCTATAAACAGCTAAATAATTAAAAAAAACTGTTTAGATTGAGGTTATAAAATTACTTACGCGTGGCTGAATTACGTTGCGGGTCACCTCGTCGCATGTTTCACACCGACTGTTGTCAAAATCCGCGAGCCAACACACACATAAATAAGCTACGCGTACACGCATAAGTCATTCGGTTAACGTGCGCGTAACAATTAGATATCTAGAGTGTATGACGGTGCCCCTTGTATGAATCTGCCCCACTTTCCCCTAGATCCTCAAATTTTTTTATAGAATATTTTAGTTTGTTAATCATATTTGTAATTGTAATACCAAAAAAAATTATTTAAAAATGTATATAAATAAACAAACAAAAGAAAAAAGTCGCCTGCAGCTAACGGTATATTGCTCATCATGTTTTTAATAGGCATACCAATCAAATATACTGCTTGTAGACATGTTTTTCTACCGAGCAATATTTAAATCTTGCCATTCAAGTAGTTATTTTGCTAGGCGAATGTTTATTAGGCGAGCTAATAATATTGTAATCTGCTTATTTATGATTTAATTTTTGACCATTATCAAAATTATTTGCGGAACAAGAATTGCTACCAGATTTATTTTATTGCATACAAAATATTTGTATGCCAACCAAATTATTTAAATGCCGATTTTTTTTGGCCCTGCAGAATTTATAATTGCCGTTCATTTAATTACTTCCCTTTTTATATGTAGTGTTAAATTATGACATCATCCTAATCATGCATGCATGAGAAATGCAAAATAATAAAATTGCAAAAATAATATGGGTGAATTGCACAACCGTCTTTGAATATCTCAAGTATAGTATATAAGTAACGTAATATCTTCCGTTAAATCAATAGTTAAGACAAAATTGCATAGCACAATCTGACAATGATTAAAATGATGTCATAATTTAATACTTCTATATAATAACTACACTTGGATTATTTTAATGTTATGTCAAAATAAGTCATTCATTTTATTGAATCATTTCTTTGTGCAAATTAACAATCAAACATTTGATATTCCCAAAAATATTTTACCATTGTATTGTTATTGTTAAACTTCATAGTCATTATAACTAGACTTTTGGTGCAATCCATGATAATTCTTATTTAAAGAATTTGAGCTGTGCTTAAGATAAACTAAAATTTACATATTTTTAACAGTTGTTGTTCTACTTAAAAGAACATTTACTAACACATGAACATGAAGTGGTTTTGATAGTAATGACAAAATTTTAATAAGTTGCATGCATTCTATGAAGTATTGATTAAAGATCGTACAATACGTGGTTTTCGTAAACAAGCTACTTCATTATGTGAGACAGTTGTGAATGTTGTCAAGGAACTCTCATCAGAAATATTTGTATCGGATTTGTGATCATTAAGATTATGATAGTCCTCAGATTCTACTTCAGTAGTCGTATTATTTGGTAATTCATGTGCAGCCTCTGTTGTCCCTTCTAGTAATTCTTGTGTTGGTGATAATTCAACCCTTTGACGTTTACGTCTAACCCGTTTTCTTTTTCGGGGGATTACTGTATCTTTTAGGGTAAGAGTTTCATCCGCAACAACACCATAATATTTACTCTCCAAATAGGCAAGGGCATTCTGCTTAAATTTTTGTAATTCATTGTGGTCTGGTTTTATCTTTTTAAATTTGGTGTGAAGCATAATATCTTCTTGCCCATTTTGGTAACATAAATTACTTTCTTCTATTTCTAAATTTTTTTGGCATTTTTTTGCTTTTTCATTGATGATTTTATGACATTCAGAAAAGGATTGAATCCTTGAATTAGGACCTGAATCAGGTATGTCATGTTCATCAGAATTCACAATATTTGTTGCATTATGCAAATCTTCATTTTGTAGAGAATTTTGACTCTCTATTTCAACTGGAATGACCCTATAACAGATTAAGTAATATAATTTTAATTGTATATAAAAATGTATGAAACTTTATCTTACATATACTACTAAAAGTGTCTACATACTCTACAAGATCATCAGGGTTAAGTAACCCCAGACGTTCAGACGACGGCAGCAAATGTCCTCGAGTTTGCAGATGAAAAGATCCCTTAAGGTCAAATAATTTCCGTATGCGTCTCTCTAACCATCTCACTGTTCGTTTTCTTGTTATTAAGAGAAAGCACAGCGCTCGTATGTCTTTGAAATATCTTTTAAGGCATACACTAATGCGAAAGCTCGATTTGGCTAAGCTTAAGTTTAACATGTCATTATCATCTGAACTGTCGCTATTTACTGGCATTCTTAAAGGTATTTTTTTGAAATTTGAAGTAAAGTACGTTTAAATACCACACTCCACCAGCACAATCTTAAGAGTATAATTAATAACACAGATTAAGTATCAGTTACTACGTTAATTAATATTTAAATTGAGTCACAAATCACAATTAAAATAACCTAAAATAACCTTAAATAACTTTTTTTTTACTATGGACTGCACTTAGTGCATTGCCAATGTCGAATATCTATCTTTAAAGAAGAAGAAGAAGAAATTATCTCTACGAGAAACGGCAGGAAACTCTTCACTTCACCATCAATTAACTATCACTTCCAAATCCATCCATCCAGAACAGTCAACATAGATGTACTTACCTAGCCGCGACATTATATTATTATTTTCTGTAATAGTCAACATTTCGTATTTTCAAGCTGTATTTATTATTACGTTATATATAAAACAAAACTAGGGCACATGTGTTTTTGTTAGATCTAAGGGCCGATCCGACGAATGTTGGTATGTGCACAAATCAAAGGGAATATGCCGCAAGCGCTTGCGACGCGTCCACATGTTTGTGTCTTGTAGAGGTTTGGAGTTTGCGGCATACCGCAAACGTGTGAATCCGGTATCAGATATATCCACACAAATTCACATTCAACTTCCGCTGAAATTAACAGAAAAAAGAAATTTTGTTATAAATACATACTATCATCACAGATTTATAAATCATAAATAAATCAATGAAAATAAATTTATTTATAAGTCTGTGATTATTATATCATTAATGTCAAAGGAAGCTGTATAGCTTATAGTTCTTAGCATCCGAGAATTGAAAAAAAAATATCTAATTAGTCTATAATACAACGAACAATTTTCATGTTTTAAGTTTGATTTCTTATTTGCTTTATTTCTATAAATAATTGTTAAGTGTTCGCCTATAAAATCTACTTATTAAAATCATTGATAAAATTGCTGGAAACATAATTTGAAACATTTGAAAGTAAACAATTCGAGGACGCCGTCTACAAGAAGCATGTAAAATAGACGTCTAGTTAGGAGGTGAAAAGGAAAATTTAAGGAGCCAGTAAATATTTTACGCTATGGTGTAAAGCTCTTGACACTGAGCATCGCTCGGTGTCCGTAGAGAATTGTTATTTTCCTGCTCAACGAACGTTGTACGATGTCGAACGTAGAGAACGTGTGTCCTCAGGTTTTAAGAGGAGTAGGCCGGGAGCTCAGACGGCTGGCGGCAAACCCTCCAGCGGGCATTAAGCTAGTACTTCGTGACGACGACTTTACTGATGTCGTTGCCCTCATCGAGGGACCTGGTATGTATTTCGTTTATATAAAATTCCAATCCAAATTATCAAGTATAATTTTTATTTCTAATCTATGCATGTTTATCTGAATGTTAAAAAGAACATTTCCATTTCTTTATTTTCTCGATGATAGTTCTAATTTGGTAGTTGTAGTGTTGTGACCAAATAATTTATGATATCACCATCATCATCATCACCATCATTAGCCTTTATCTATACACTGCTGAACATAGGCCTTCTATGATCGCCAAGACAACCAATTCCTAATGATATCGATAGCATAAATGTATTATATTTTGAACAAAGACAACTATACAAATACCTAATAGAGTGGTGACAGCCTGGAACAGACCCCCTGTAATTGTCATCATGGCACCAACATTAAACTCCTTTAAGAATAGACTGGATAAACTAGATATCTTCAAACTATTTAACTCACACGCATCAGCTTATTAAGCTGCTAGTGTGGTTAACATATTTTATTATTATTAAGCCTTGTTTCGGATATGACTGTTTTTGTTATTGTTATTCATACAGTTTTCTTTTATCCCATTTTTATGTGTCCGTTTGCCAAGTGGCAAAGGCCTCCTCCAATCTTCTCCATTCAGGCCTTTCTATGGTTTCCATATAATAATAATAATAATAAAATACAACAAAAACATTCAAATATGTATATTTTTTAATTTCGTTTCATTGTTTAGTTTTGAGTGTCGAGAGTCACAATTTACAAGAGCTTTAAAAATTTTAAAGAAATTGGTATTATAAATCAAGAATTAATATGTGTAACATCTTGTAACGTAATATAATATCAGTTAATAAACTTGTAAAAAAGTATCCAGCGGTAGTTTAGTTTCTTACATTTTCTAAAAAAAATATCAGGTCTGTTATCATGTTATGTTTATCGATATAGCTCTATCCCTATAAGTTTGTTCGACTCTGGAATAAACTTGTACGTTTGAAAACATCATATTTTTATAAAACAATGCATACATAATTTAAAAAAGACGCTTGTTCAAGTATTCACAGCATCTGTCATTGAGAAAATAAAGAAATGGAAATAGTATAGTGAAGAATTCAGATGCCCTGCATATTTCACTGCACTTAATTTCAATTTGATTATTCTTGAATTTAGATTCTGTAACTTAAACAAAAAGTCCGAAATTTTTTAATTAGATATTTATATTATAATGAAACAACTTTTACGGATTTTATCGCAGTTTATTTAGTTTTTTACAAGCCCGACGTTTCGGATACTTTACAGCAACCATGGTTACGGGAGGACTCTGGTCCCTGGACATGGTCCTCCTGTGACCATGGTTGCTGTAAAGTATCCGATATATATATTATATATATATTTTAATTTCGAAATTTGGAATTTGGAAATTATAATATGGAGACGATGTAAGCAAATATCCATTACAATTTTTTTAATCCATTTAAAATTCAAAACAAAATTTTGCTTACATCGTCTCCATATTATAATATAATATCAATAATATACTGGCAACACTTTGCCAGTATGTTATTGATATTTGATCTGACTGCTACGGCTGGTGTAGATGGAACTGACGACAATCTGTTATCTAATAGAGAGCAGCTCTATTTCCTGTGAGGAGTATCAGGGGTAGTTATTATTTTCTTAGGCGAAGAACAGAATGCTTTCAATGTTTTATTTTCTGTAGTCAACTTATTAACTTGTCTGCGGAGATCATTATTTTTTTGGACTAGGCTTTAGAGTTCATTTTTTGTGTACTTTCAAGTAGTGATATTAACTGAGTTATTGTATATCTCATTTCTGTGATAGTCGTTACGTCAGATAGTACGCCATCCAGACTTATTAATAATTTATTGGGGGTCGAAAATGGGTCGGTAGATTATGATCCATAGGTGTATGTGTATACATAATATATAATAACAACGGAAATTTTATTATTATTGTTATCCAGTTTATGCTTTATTCCAAAATAAATAAATAAAATTGGTCAAAAACAACAATATAAAGATTGAAATCGTCGTTAGTACTCATCTAAACTACGTGTGTATAATAATGATTGTACGTTGACTGTGCAGCCGGTACGCCGTACGCAGGCGGCGTGTTCCGCGTGCGCCTGGTCCTGGGGCGCGAGTTCCCGGCGGCGCCGCCGCGCGCGCACTTCCTCACCAAGATCTTCCACCCCAACGTATCGGCCGCGGGCGAGGTGTGCGTCAACACGCTGAAGAGAGACTGGCGGCCCGAGTTGGGGCTGGAGCACGCACTGCTGGCCGTCAAGTGCTTGCTCATCGCGCCCAACCCCGACTCCGCACTCAACGCCGACGCTGCTGCGCTGCTGCAGACCCGCTACGACGATTACGCCGCGCGCGCGCGCCTCTACACCGACATACATGCGCGGGCGACCACACACGCCCACACTGACCAGGTATTACCAAAGAATAAACTATCAATAGTATTTTTATATCATTTTGAGTCTCACGGGAAGTAACAGAAAGTCCATTCCAGACTCGCCAGGACCCGGAACAAGGGATCCCAGAACTAAAATATATAATCTTATATAAATAAGTGAAATATTACTAAGGGCCTGTTTCACAATCTCCAGATAAGTTCCCAATAGGCTATCGGCAACATATTTGACAGATACTCTATCTGTCAAATATGTTGCCGATAGCCTATTGGGAACTTATCTGGAGATTGTGAAACAGGCCCTAAATTGTATAATATTAGCTGCTTTCATATGAAATTGGTGTTTTGTGTAGTCGGAACATTTAAGCTTTTTTTATATATAACTAGCAGCGCCCCGCGGATTCACGCCCGTACTTCCTGTTCTCTCTGTTTGGGGGCGTTTCAACAATTTGTAATAACGATTTTTAATTTGACCTATATTTAAATGGATTTTAATAACACAACACAATAAAAAAAATATTTTGTTTTATCCTCTTGAGATAATCTTACCATATACATAATATTATATTATATATTTCTATATCATCCGAATACCTCAAAAGCCTAATGAAGCTCAGCCATGGTTCCGTGCGTCGCGTCGTTCCTATTAGGTTTTTTATTACGTTTATTATTTAAGTGAATAGTGATTTGTGAGAAACATGACGCTTTTTATGGTGACAGGACACGATAGATGGCTATGGGACATTATAGAATAGGATTAATTGTTAAGTGAATTCTGTGTTAGAAAGTTGCTGTTGGAAATTCATGGCGTGCTAAATTGAAATATGAACGTTCATTTATTCATATGCACAAAACAAAAGTATATAGAGTTAACGTGATCATATCATATTTGTCACGCGTGGTGCTCGTTGGTGTTCCAGGACGCCGAGCAGGAGCGCGAGGCGGAAGGGCGCATTCCAGCAGGCGAAACCGGCGCGGGCGGGGCCGGGGGCGAGGCAGGCGACGGCGCGGGGGGCGCGGCCGAGGCGGGCGAGGGCCCGCGGGCCAAGCGCGAGCGGCGCACGGGCGGGGCGGCGCGCGACCGCCGCCGCATACTGAAGCGGTTATGAGCGTCCCAGCCCGGCAGCTCCACAACCGAGCCCGACACGAGTTTCGACTTTTAAGAGTGTAAAATAATATTATTTAGAATTATTTAATACTAATAAATAATATAAATTTCAGCAATTTTTTAATTAAGTACATTCTTTTAATTATTAATAATTATCTAAAGTTTGGAATAAAAAAGGGATAAGTAACTATAGTCCTTACAGTTTATTTTTTATGCTTTTCCAATGTTTCCGATTATCTGTAAATGTTTAATATTATATATTGCTTACATAATTCATATGTATGGTGGAATTTACTCATTAAGAATGGATTTTCATAAATAAGGCCGGGGTATTAAAAATTTATGGCAGCAAAATCAAACTACGATGTTACACGATGTCACACGAAGCGTTAAACGATATATTTTATAATCGTTCGTAAGCATCGATCAAAATATATATCCTAAACATATATCCTATCCTATAACAAAATATACACTGTTACCTACAAAATCGAAGTCGAAAAAGTGTCCGATACCAAAGAATACAGACGTACATAGAAGCACAATTCTTAAGGATTTTTTGTGCCGACTTTATCGGGGACTAGGTCCAGTTCGCACTCGCTCGGTCTCGTAGGCTCATACGCTGGGGACATCGCGGTGTCCCTCTCGTCGCCCCAAGCGGACGTTTACATCGCAGAGTTTGTCCTCAAAGCGCTCATTAGAACTGTCCTTATGTACGTCTGTATTCATTGCCGATGCAAGTGTGTGCGTGTAGTAGAAAAATGAAAAACACAAGTCAAATTATTAACAATACCGACATATTTTCAATACGGGGGATCGCGCTTATGGAATTAAGTCGTAACAATATATTACCAGAGACCATACTCACAATTACTTTAAACTTTGTTTATGTTTGGAACAGAGATATCATGGAGTCTAATAGATAAATCTAAAGAGTGAAATGATATAAATAAATATTATATTGGGTTAAGTAAATAGGAGATAATTGGGAGCTAATACATGGCGAAACTTTAGCACATACGAGGGGCGATCAAAAAGTAATGATAATGAGTATAATAAAACAACGATTCTAATTTAAATTTAATTTATTTTTCTACGTAGTCTCCTAACAAGTCGATACATTTAGTCCAACGTTTCTCTAAACCTAAAATACTCTTTAAAAAAAAATCTTTATCAGAGCTCTCCCAAAATGCCTCTACAGCAGCCATCACCTTGCTATCATCGTCAAATTTCTTGCCCCTGAGGTGTTCCTTGAGCCGAGAAAACAAATGAAAGTCGCTGGGGGCTAAATCTGGAGAATAGGGCGGGTGTTCGACCAGTTCGAAGCCCACTTCTCGAATGGCAGCCATCGCAACTTCGGCTTTGTGTGCAGGAGCGTTGTCCTGATGAAACAGGACTTTCGCTCGGAGTTTGCCGCGTCTTTTTTCCTTTATGGCTTCTCGCAGTCATCTTATTTGATCAGCGTAGTAGGAGCCCGTTATAGTAGCTCCCTTTTCCAGGTAATCAACCATTATGATTCCCTCAGCATCCCAGAAAACGGACGCCATAACCTTGCCCGCCGAGCTTGAAACTCTGAACTTCTTCGGCGTCGGCGAGGATGGCCTTTTCCAAGTCATCGATTGTTGTTTGGTCTCAGGATCAAAAAGATAAATCCATGTTTCGTCCATGGTCACAAATCGAGACAAAAAATTTTCTTTGTCAGCCTGGAACTTTGCAAGATTGGCTCTTGAAATGTCAACTCGCTTTTGCTTTTGTTCGTCCGTTAACATTCGCGGTACCCAACGAGCGGAGACCTTTTTCATATTCATTTTGCTGGTCAAAATGCTTGGAATGCTGCCATATGAGATCCCTGTGACATCCCTGTCAGTAGAGGTTACTCTTCGGTCTGCTAATACGATTTCTTCGCCTTTTTTCATGTTTTCCTCAGTGAGGGACGAGGTTGGGCGTCCCTCGCGATGTTCATCTTCTGTGGACGTTTTACCCAGCTTAAACTCTTTGCACCACCGTGCCACCGTAGAATATGGAGGAGCAGAGTCCCCTAATGTCTCCACCAAATCAGCGTGTATCTCTTTGGTAGACATTTTTTTCAAACAGAGGTACTTGATGACGCATCTCACTTCGTGTTTCTCCATTTTCGCGTTGTCGCTTCGACTGCTGGTATTCAAATGAATGTAGCTCGCTCGGTGGTCGTCTTCGAGCTCCGCAAGGGGCTCGAGGATGCTGCATGGAGGCCATGTGGCCTCCCGGCAGCGGGTGCTTCCGCGCCCCATCAATATGGGGCGGTCATTGGGGTGGCTCTATTGGCCATTGGGATCCTCGGCGACAGCGGGTTCAAGAGAGCGGCGGGCTACGTCGCGCCGGCTGCCGGAGAGCACCCCCCGGCGGTCTACCCCTACCGGGTGATTCCACTAGGTGGAGGCCCAGCAGATGGCATGACCAGCGACACGGGGGCACTTATGCGTCCGGCAGAAGCGACGATGCCCGCCTCCTCGATCCTGTTCCGTCAGCGGAGTGGGGGAAATATGCGTTAATGGTTGATGGAAGCGATGGAGAAGCAGAAGCGAATGGATGAAGCAGCAATGGTGGTGTAAGTGAGGTGTCTCGTCGTCCCATTTCGGCATTCGCACGGCATTTAAGGTATATTTGATCGATATTCATAAGGAGTAAAACTACTGTCGTGTGTCTACGACTGCATAGCTGGCATATGCTTTTAGTCTTATTTAATATTTTTTTACTTGGTTTATAGTTTACTTTGTTTGTCCGTCTGTCTCAAAGCGTTTAAAAGTTCTACACATATTTTAGATATTTATATAATTAATAAAATCAGTTGCCTAATTTCGGAATCATAAAAAATGAAAAGATATATGTTAAAACTTAGATCATTAATATGTCTAGATGGAGTGTCGCCCTACAATCAAAACAAAAAAAAACTGGCCAACATTTTCAAAGATGTGTTCGTGAGTAGTGATACCAGCTACTACAGTTATCCCCTAATCATCCTTTTTAATCTCGTTACACTTCAACACAAACCTTCATTATAAATTAAAACAATAATGCGTAACAATTCATGCGTATTCTATGACAGCGGGACGGATACTAAACACAGAGAAAGCATTTAGAGGCCAACAGTTGGACGCTATTTTTTTGGACGTGTTTTCCGTGCGACACTATCTAGGCATATTATTGGTCTAAGTGTTAAAATATATTTTATTGAGAAAAAAATTATACTATGGACGACGACTATGGGGCCTACCTACCTAGACTGACACCGACTCCAATAATGAGGTAAACGCAAAAAATGTACACTAATAGAAGAATAAATCGATTATAAGTTATAGGCATAAAATTTTTAGAAACACATGTATTTTATTAGTTTTATAATATTTTGGGATCGGTTCCGTCTTCAATAATTTCATTATTGTGATGTAGACGAATATGCATAATCATCGTTTACGGTAATGTAGGTAATCTATATAATGATATTTTTCTTATAATGTTTAAATAAAAAGTAAGGTAAAGTAGCAACCCATATATATCCCACTGCTGGGAACGGGTCTCCTCCTCGAAATCAGGCGAGGAAGGCGAAGGCTTTCACCGAGAAAGATCCAAGGTAAATTGTATCATGTGATACTGGAATCACGCACTCGGTAGATATCATATTAGACAAGTGAAAGTCCATATAATTTTATGTAAAACATTACGTATAATTTATAACCTTTAATACAACTGTCATGGTGCTGTACAACTGCTCTATATATTAATTGTACGTCGGCTCAAGCCTCCGACTTACATTCACATTTTATATACAAATTATACAAACTCTTCACTCGACGATGATGTTATGGACACAAGACAAGGTAAATGCGGGACCGTCGCGGTCACTCGCACGGGGCGAGCACCGCGAGTCCGTCGGACACGCCCCGCCACGCCTCCATCTCTTAATAAGATTTTAGATGTTGGATAGGCTTGAGGGACGAGGCGGCTGGTGCTCAGAGATCCTGCTTGTCGTGCAGCGGCAGCGCCTCGGGCAGACTGGCCGGCGCGGCGCGCGGCGGACGCAGCACGTGCCGGTGCAGCATCGTCGCCAGCGCGGCGCCGCTCAGCGGGCCCACCCAGTACACCTGCGTATACCATGCTATTTCAAATAAAATTACTATAATATTCGACTTAGCTAACCTGACTATTAAACCAGAAGCGTGTGATATGCACGGTCATTTGCTCTGTCTAATTTATCTATAATATTTAATATTATGTAAGTATGCATCTGCAGACATTCGACTGAGTTTGTAATCGCTGACAGTTGAATGAATGAAGTTACCCTTTACTTGTAAGTACAATTTTATTTGTTTTCTTATGGCTTAGGTACTTCATTATTGATGTAGAAAATATTATGTCGATAAAAAAAGTGACGAAGTTGTGGCTCTCTCATCTTTGACTGTTTAGACAGGCAAGTATTCGTAGTATATTCGTAGTATAATATAATATGTACAAGTGACTATTATTGTTATTGTAGTCAGACTATGGATCACAGGAGGCAGGCTTGTAACAACAGCAGTATCTTTACCCAGTGGTCCGACTTGAAGTGCTGCAGCAGTGCGGGCGCGAAGCTACGTGCCGGGTTGAGGCTGGCGCCGGTCATCACACCCTGAAACGGTGCCATACGTCGATTAAATGACATGGTCCAGGGCGTCACGGATGCGATGTGTCTGTACATAATAATTATTAGCAAAAAAATTGGGTTAGTAATGAAGAACAATACGGCGACCGTGAGACAATGAGATGAGTCGAAAACCAGATTAAATCCTTGCTGTACTGACCCCGGCGTAGATGAGGCCGCCGACGGTGAGGCCGAGTTTTATGGAGGCGGCAGGGTCCGGGGTGCCCGCGTCGTGGGCCGCCCACAGGCCGCAACACAGCAGCACCAGCACGCCGGTGAGCAGCGCCTCCATCGCAGCGGCAGCCGGCGCGCCCACCGCGCCTGCGCTCGTGCCGCCTGCCACCACGTCGTGGGCCTCAAAGGCGGTGGGCGCGATGCCCATGAGCGCCGCGAAACCGAGCGTTGCGCCCAGCAGCTGCGCGACCACGTAGGCCACCGCGGCCAGTGGCGGTAGGCGGCGGTCCAGAACGGCGGCCAGCGTCACGGCCGGGTTCATGTGTGCCCCCGACGCCGCTCCGAACGCCTCCACGTTGGCGACGATTATGAAGCCGAAGGCGAGCGCCGGGTGCGCGAGTGGCGGCTCCCGCCCGTCGATCTTCAGCAGCGACGCAATGCCTAGCACCACCAGTAGCGCCGTCGCCACGGTTTCCGACACGAAGGCGCGCCACCAGCGGCGCACCCACGCCCCTACGCCTTTCTTACTTTCTGCAATAATAATACATTTCCTACAATATACACCGTTATTTATATATTTATTACGGACATCATTTTCTGTCGCACATCGTCTAATTTGTAAAATTATTTCAGTGTTAGATAGCCATCTCACTGTGACCAAAAATAGATCATGATATCAGTGGCCATCTAGATAAATACGATATTAATCATAAGGGTTTTATTTTGGATAAAATTGTCCTTGTTTGAATACATTGAATATCTTAGAATGTAATATAGGATTGAAAGTTTTAATCAAGTTAAATTAAATCATATTGATTGGCAATGATCCCGCGAACGATGCAGTCTGTACAGTAAACGTGTGAGTGCACGATCATGCATGCATATAGCACCGCCCTCTTTTCCCACATTGTTACTTTTTGAAATAACGCGTAGTTCGCGGGATTATTGCTAATTTTTATGTAATTTATTTATAATTAGTCTTTTAAAGTAGATGTCTTGTAAAATAGGTGTTCATTGAAAAAGGACTGTTTATCAGTGGACGGGTGTCGCCTAGAGACTAGAGTCTGACGGCGGTCGCGCCCCCAGCGGCGAAATAAGCTGTAGCTTTTGAATATAGTATCGCATATAACGCTTTAGCAAGATACGCGTATCTGTGGTTCCTATCTTAATAAGTCTTCTGCTCGATAAGTCCACGGCGTAAACGAAAAGCTCGGGGTGATACAGAAAGCCTCTCAGTCGCCGGCTCACGTCCGTGTACAAAGACAGCACGACGTTTTAAGTTTTAATTAATTCACCGGCGGTGTTTATTTTCAGTTTTTACCTGCGAGACGCTTGTTATTAAAAACAAAATTGAAATATTGTGAGTGAGTGGAAGCACAACATATTTCATTTATATATTTTAAGATATTTGGAATCGTGGCGTGTGCCAAGTTTTTTTTTATGATAAATAATCTCAATAATAAACAGTAGCAGTACAGCATAGCGTTTGTACTTTGGTTTGATCTTCTTCTTGTCGGTATGTCGCGTCGGCGATAAACTGAAACACGATATAGACCGCATACACGACGACGACTTTGAACCCGTCACATATCGCGCGGGCAGGAATTGATCGGCTCAATGTGTTCTGTTAGTACAACAAAACTCCCGAATACCGGCAAACGTGCTCTAGAAATAGCCGCCCGCCACGTGTTGGGCCCCTAATCCGCGAGCGACATCTGCTTGATATTCGCTGTTTATAACACAAACATCGTTGGGCACAGAATAACATCACATATCACAGGGTGCGGGATCCTAGAACACTGCGTAGCTACTGACCGTCGGTCGGCATGGTCCGTCGGTACGAGCTGCGACTGTGGCCGGTGCGAGCGTCGCGGAGGTCGCGCCTCGACTGTAGACGACGCCGCCGCCGACCGCCAGCCTCGCCGTGAGCGGTGAGAGGTCTCACCCTGTGGCCCGCCGCCGCGCCGCAGCCGCCCACGCCGCCGCGCGCCGTGAGCGGTGAGAAGTCTCACCAGCCGCGCACCGTCCGCTGCCGGTAGCGCCGTGAGCGGTGACCGATCTCACTTCACCAACGCGCACCCCCGAGCTTACAGTTACCTATACAAAATATATTCATTAACTTCAGTAAGTAAGATAGGTACCCCTAAGATGCTTTATTATATTATAGTACAGATACGGAATATTTTATTCGAGCTTTTTAGGTGCTTTCTCAGATTTTCATAAGATTTTTTGAAGCGATTTCAAAGAAGGAGACGTTTCTTAATTCGTCCGTATATATTATGGTATTTCATGTTTGTTCGCGGATAACTTTGTTGTTTATGAATGGATTTTGATGATTCTTTTTTTGTTGGAAAGAAGATATTTCCAAGGTCACATGAAATCAGGGTCTGATGATGGCAGATAAGAAAAATGGAAGGAAACTTGTAGGGACGATTAGTGTTTTTGTTAAGTTTTTAATTACTTAAGTAATTTTAAGCACTACAATTTATGAAAGGTCTGAAGTGGATCCGATGATGGAGCCGAGAGACAGTCGGTGGAACTCCTCAACTATTCACAGTACCTAGCTACCTTGTGTTTGGACTTCATTCAATTATATTGATAAAAACTTTGCATCCATATAGGTTATAATGCAGGTCTGCGTAGACCTGATGATAGAGACCATAGACAGTCGAGGGAACTCCTCAACCGTCATGCTGATGCGTCAAGTGCGATGCAATGAAAATTAAGAGACTGAATTTTAGTTTATTTTTAGGTTAATTTGATATAGTACTAGTTTTTACAGTTCGGTTACACAAGCGGTAGCTGATCTACAACTAAACAAAATATTTTTGAAACCTACGAGGAAAAAATCACATGATGCTGGGCGTTTTTTGTAAATTAATCAATCTCGTTTGATTATGTGCAGCGTGTGTATCTTCTCGAGTATTTTTTTTTTCGGGAAGCTACACCACTACGGAATTAAAGATATTGCGCTAGAATTCATTAATTATTATTTAAGTGAAAGAATGTAGAAAGTGGACGTGAATAGAAAACTATCTCGGATTAATTAATAAAATGGATCCAAAAACACATTTCGAGTAAAGTTAGAAACTACTTATTATAACATTGCATAGCCTATTGGAACGAAGTTCCTTACGGCAGGCTTGGAGGGGATAGGGATTTTGCTGCGCGACCGAACTAAAAAAAATGTGATAGTAAAACCGTAAGAAAAAGTGCGTGGAATAAAAAGCGTTAAATGAGACGTGCGCAGGCGCGACAGTCGCATACACAAGCGAGTAGAATACCTTTCTTTTTAGCTGAAGGAACTTCGTTCCTACCTGGTGTCCCACGATACCACATTTTTTTCCTATTTAACATAATATTTGAAGATTATAAATATATATGTACACAACAAATATCAAAAATCCAATGAAAAAATTGATCAACACAATATCAATACCAGAAATAAAAATAAACTTACAGTGCCCAGCTCAAGGCTCAATAAAATTAACAACTATTATACGGGTAATTATTGTATACGTTATTATAATAAACTTCCCAATCGTGTAATAGACTTTTCAATTTATAAATAGAAAAGCATCATACCAACATAACAACAAAAACTCTTATCAAAATCCTATTATAGATGAAAGGATAATGAATAAAGGATTTTGATTTGGGTGCTATTTAACTGATTAGCATAGTATTCGGATTTCTGTAACCAGAATTGCGAATTCATCTTCAGCAACTGCCAACAACTGCAAATGGCCAGCAAACATTTCAAATTCAAATTTAGTCAGAAATTTATGTCACTTTAAACGGCTGCAATTATTTTTTGACATCATATTAATTATACAAGCTGCAACGATGCTGCTCCTGTTTAATAAAATTTTAGTAAATACTCAGAGGGCAACAAAAATCATTTCGTGTCAATGCGGCATTCAGCATCCGATTCATAGTAACTGCTTTTATATTATGTTCTTCATTACAATTATTATCCATTTTACTTGTAAACAAAATCATCACACATGCATCACACATTATTTTGTTTGCCGACCAAATTATTTAAATGCTGTTTTTTGTGGATCACTAAATTTTATAATTTCTGAACATTTAATTACCTTTTAATAATAATTAGAATAAGAGTGTGAACCGATGACCCCGCTACCAGGTAGCCAGTTAAAGGCATGGGTTAGAACATACACAAACACCAAAACCTCTGGACGAGTAGAGACGATTGTAGACAGGCAACGCAGGCGATGCCAACAGGAAACCCCTGGGTCTCTCGGCAACGTAACGGGCACTTTAATAGGACATGGTCATTAAAACAGACATCTTTTCACCATATGTGGCAGAGCCTACGTAGCGGAGGAAGAAACAGCAGACCACGTACTACTGGAGTAGCACCACTACGGGCTGCCCATCTCGGATGCTCGAGAACGCTCCTGGAGATCTGCGCTGACGTCTAGACTGCTAGCATTCCTACGGGAGCTCAACTGTCAGTAGGGAGTGCTTCAGGCTCACAGCACGCAAAATAGGCGCACCAGCGTCGAGTTGCGGACAGCCTGACCTCAAGCATAATATATTTTTTATCAATAATAAGAATAACCTAACTGAATAAGGATTCAGTTTACGGTTCACCCTTCCATAAGAAGTTATCACTTAAAAAAAATGATCGGAACCGACTTCAAAAAAAGAAGAGACGTATACTATTTAAAATCGGGTATTTTTCGAGTCGGTACCAGCCAAAACATGGCTGCCCTTCACAGGCATACTCTCAATACTTAGTGTATGTGATTGATCATTCCTTATAAAATATATATTCCAATATCCTCTTTGGCTGGCACCGAATCCAAAAATACCCGATTTTAAAAGTATACGTCTTCTACTTCACTTCGAAGTATTTCAATATTATTTTAAAAATTTTAGTTGCACATTAATCAAGGTATGGTTTTGAAGTCGGTTTTTAGTTTTTTATTTAAAATTAATTTTTTGCTCTATCTATTTGTCAAATATTTGGGCGAGTCTAGGCGAGTAGTTAAAACAGAGCAGTCAGCTGTCGAGAACGATGACGTCGCTTGATATAACACTGCCCACTGGCAGGTACCTAACATTGTTTCGTAATGTTTACGCGTTCACTCATTATAATGAAATAACTTTTGCGGATTTTTAAGTTTCTTACTTGCTCGACGTTTCGGATGATATTGGTTGGTGTCAAGTATCAGAAACGACCCTACGTTAAACCACAATAAAGTCTGCAAAAGTTATTTAATTTTAATTGGTAACTAATGTTGACACGGGCATGTTGCAAGTGGTGCACGTCGCCCTTCTTCATCGGCATGGTATTCGTAGACGCTATCACCAGGCCTTTAAGGGGTGTTCCGAAATTCTTTCTCGCATTTTTGTAAAACACCAATGCACTTTTGAACTTGTTTAGGATCCCGAGGAGTCGAGGAGTCTTCAACCCGTGCTGGTTAGCGGGTACCGGGTGCCAGGTGCCGTTTTCCGGGTGCCGAGTGCCCGTGTTAGAACAGGGTCGCGGTGCGACGCGCGCCGACAGAAAATGAAATGTATTTAAAGTTATTGTAATTACATTATATCGGCCGCCAACCGCCTGCCCTTGACTACGGAGTCAATAATGAATAATATGAGAGCTACCTACCAACTACAATACTTCGGTCCCACATCATCAGCATTCACCACTCGTCGGGCGGTAATCACTAATCAGTATAATTACCTTATATACGAGTGCTAGTGAGCTATACGAGTGTCGAGTACATATGGAGTATGGACTATTGTATCACAACGTCGTTACTTTGGCGACAGTAGCGAATGTGATACAATAATCTTTTGAAATGTACTTATAGGTACATAATATAATTCATATTTATAAGGACGCTCGGTGCGCTGCGGGTGCTCTCCTATCGTGCTTTTTGTTAGTGAGACGTCCGTGTTTTGATCATTAAGTTTCAGTATTATATATATTTATTCAATACTAGCTTTTGCCTGCGGCTTCGTTACTCGTTGTTTCATCAGCTGCCTGCCAATGAAAGTCCCGTCAAAGTCAGTCCAGACTCCAGCCGTCTCCGCTTCGGACAGACGGCAACCGTTAAGTGCACGGCACACTCCCCCCCCCCCTCCCCCCGACACAAACACCCGGACTTTTTTTCACCTAAAGCAGATTCTAGTTTTTTGTATAATATTATTAATTTGCTCGTAGTACTCTAGTGACCTCGACTTGTAATGTCGAATAATAATGTCGATCTAAACTAGTCATCTACACTAATATTATAAAGAGAAAAAATGAATGAAAATGAAAGGCAAAAAAGTACGACCGGTTTCAAATATTCTTCAAACCATTCGAAAGCTACATTATTCACGATGAACATAGGCTACATTTAATTTTGGAAAAAAAATAGGGTAGCGTAAGATATTTGGGTTTTTCACACAAGACACGTGTAAAAAATCAACCAGGAAAGTTACTTATACTTAGTTTTGGTTAATTTGTAAACTTAGCTTAAGAGTTAACTGTAAAACTACTTCTGTATGAAAATAAAATTATTATTATTATTATTATTGTACGTGTGCTGCCTAAACTATAAAAGATAGAACCATAAAATGTTCTAACTAATTGTAGATCTTATAATTATCTACAAAAAAGTCCACGACACACTATACCTATCTATGTCGAGTGAGGCACAACAACCATTTTTTTATTTAAAAATCTTGAATCTTTTTGGACTACATTTAAACGAGATTATTTTACTCATGCTATTAATCCTTATCAAAATATTTTTTTTCATCACTAAGTACAGTTTATGTAGGTAATATTTGGTCTTTGAGTGATTAAAATTGGACGTTTGGTTTTGAAGTTATGGCGAAATTAAAATATTACGATTTCTGCTCCACGGCCCGTTGCGAAGGGAGTTTACTATTAGGAGGTTTATTTTGATTATTGCATTCTCGACGTTTCGGATACTTTACACCATGGTCACAGGATAAAATCCGTAAAAATTGTATCTAATCTATACTAATAATATAAAGAGGAAAAATTTGATCGTTTGTATGTAGGTATTGAATAGTCTCCGAAACCGCTTGATCGATTTGAAAAAATCTTTCACTGTGGGAAGCTACACTGTCCCCGGTGAAAATACGTTATATTAAATTTTTTTTTAAAGTTAGGGACCCGTTTTAAATCTTAGTTGACGCGGGCGAAGCTGCGTGCAACAACTAGTCAACAATAAACTGCAACAATGTGTTGCCAACTGATCGCCCGGTCGCCGCATGATGATGACGATCGGCGCTCGGGCCGTGTGCTGGAGCTGTGTCTGAATCAAATGTATGCGCATATTTAACTTTGTTTATATCGAATTAATGGAATGGTTTCTATTAAACTACACGACGTACACGTCATGTAATTATAATGATAAGACGTATACAATTAACACAAGGGCGGTCTGGTCGCTGGCTAGTTACTCAGGACAGGAGTTAGATAAGGAGCTGGACATGTGCCTCGTGCGGCGAGAGGACGCCGGCCGCCGCGCCGGGCCAGTAGGGCTATTCTGTAAAAACCATATTCACGATATCGAGCTTCACCTGAGCGATAGAGCTCACTTTACTTTAGTCGTGTTTTAAAGAATACAAATTCGTCATATCACCGCGGATTCCGCTTTCGAGATTCGAAAACGACTTTACAGAATAGCCCTACTGCTCTGCGACTGCAACAGGCGACTTGTGAGTGGTCCACCTGCGTACTCACGTACTCCCTGGAAGCTGGTACGTACATAACTATTGAGTACCCGGGCGAAAAAAATTATATATGATTCTATAGAATCATATAATTATAAACTTATATATGAAATATATATAATTACTAGCTGTCCCGACAGACTTCGTTCTGCTAAAATCGCTATAAAAAAATAGGGGTTGATCGTAGAGGGGTGAAAATTTAGGGTTGTATGTATTTCTGTATGTTGTATCATAAAAAAATAGAAATTAAAAATTTTGTCTAAAAAATAAAATAAAAAATTTAGGGGTGGACTACCCCTAACATTTAGGAGGATGAAAAATAGATGTTGGCCGATTCTCAGACCTACTGAATATGCATATAAAATTTCATAAAGATCGGTCAAGCCGTTTCGGAGGAGTACGGTAACTAACATTGTGACAGGGAAATTTTATATATTAGATATATAACTTTTTTACCCAGATAGTTAATGTGGTATTCCAGGGTGGGTGTCTATTTACAGGATACTTGTAGATATTCTGGAAAATATTTAATATTATGTACTTATACCGGGTGTGTTTGGAACGTGGAAAGATTTAAGCCTATTAATATACTATTTATATACTATTATATAATTCATATAACAATTTATCTCAAAAAGGTTTAACGAAAATTTTAGCACTTATGTATTTTGAATGCCCGCGATGTTTGCATACATGCTATGAAGTATGAACTCAGCGACCGCGAGTCGCGCGCGGTGCGGGAGTTCGTTCACCTCGCGCGACGCGATTGTGAGTCAGCTGTTACATTTCTGTTAAGATTATTAAAAGGCATTGTTATCAAATGAAGTTCCTATCATTAAGTTTACCAAACCGGATTATCCAAAAAAAAAAATTAATAAAGACAACAAAATTAAATTATAATTTCGCGTTTCTTTCACTTGTTTCGTGTCAGGCCACGAGGCTTACTCCAAATACACCGTGTAATCGTTTATACAAGTGTGTAGTAGTAAAAGTATTTACAGGGACATCCATTATTATCTTTTTAAAAACAAGGACTATAATTATTACTGCTACTGCTACGAGTATAGTTACTGATAACATTCTAAGTTTAGCTAAATGTCGTGCCATGCTGCATTGCTGCCGGATTGGGCCGGCACGACTGGGGTGGTGCCTCTCGCTCACATAATACCAGCGTAAATAGTTTCCGGTGGCCCAAAGGGGGCTGGGGGGATAGGTAAAAGGGCGTCATGAGGCCCTACCATAATTCTTCGACTGCTCGTTTTCCTTCTTATGTGCATTTAAAAATGACTTTTCTTGGGTGTAATATTATATTTCTGTATATTATAGTATAATATTATGTATTTGATTAGGTGTTGTGTCGATGAGAGTTGAACTAGTAGATACTACTTCAAAGTTCAAAGTGTTGTGAACTATTTTATTTCTAGACCTGCTATAATACGAAAGAGTAAAATAGTTTTATTGTATTACAGCAGCATCGTTGACTCGTCTGTGTTGTGTATAAAGTATGAACGAACGAGTGATGTACTCGGAGTTGTGTCACGACGTGTGGGAGCATTGCAATATATTATTATATTCTCGTGCGATTGTTCTAATTCTAACACCGCAACAAATCCTAAACCATTTATTTAAATGGCGTGGTAATAATGTTTTTACTACACCATTTGCACAAGTTTTATCTGCCTATTATTATTTTATATAAGCATGTATCTGTTGCCGCAGCGTCACCGTCGCCTCCGTTAACAAAACATTACAATCGTAATCTGATTGATGATGATTATATCTATATGATAATATATCCTATATCACTCAGTGAGAATGTACTAGTGTAGTAGGTAGGTACGGTCTACCTAACAAATAAAAAAAAACAAATGTTTCTTCTATAATATTCCTAATATTAGGAAGATTCATCATCATCAGCCAACCGCCCCCTGCTAAATCTAGTCCTTCAATGAACGCTATGTACTCTAACAGCAGCCGGCTAGCGCATCATAAAATATATGTATGCGGTCCTTGATACGCTACTAGCTACTGTGTGCGAACCTATAAAGCTACTGTGTGCGAACCTATCAAGCTCCTGTGTGTGAAGTGCGAACCTATCAAGAGAAAATTTATTCACGAATCTTTATGCTTAAACTTATTAATTTTTATTATTTTCTAAATACTCGTAGGTAAAATTAGGTCGGTCAGCTTAGGTTTAAGTTATTTTTATTCAATGCTCTGAAAAAAAAGTCTTTGTTCCCTATTGCCTTGGCGCCTGTGTGCGCCGCACACCTTGAACATAGGGGCGGCGCGGCCTTGGCCATCGCAGACTTTTCTAAAGATTTATAAAAGGCAAACAAAACCGCTTTACAACGCTATGTTGTATCCTGTACAGGAGGAAATAATAAGGCAGAACTTTCTATTAAAGCTTCCAGTCGGCTTGATTCGTTCCCACCCGTTTAACAATCTTCTTTAATATTTCAAACTATTTTTTTTTTAATAAAATTTTAAAGAAAAAAATAGATATTGATAGATTCTATAATCTTGTTTAGATTTATTATACTTACGTGGGTTTATCGATTGTATTCGGTGGGTACGTAGTGTTAATATATTATTTATGCAAAATGTTTTAAGATGATTATGTAAAGTATCGTTCGGTAATCTCGGCTGACGTCACTCGTGTCGTTAACTTTATCTGTAACAAACAGTGTCGGTGGTGCAATAGTCCGGGTGAGGGTCGGGGGGTTATCGCGGGCAGCGGCGCTGTGTTTAGTCAGCCAGTATCGAGCGCTGATGTCGCCGCCCAAAGCACGAAGGTGATAATATGGAAAAGCCACGTAGAAGAGTCTTCATTACGAGCATTGCCATTAATATATTTATATTTTGTTAAATCTAGTTACGATATCTCCGCGTGTCCTGTGCCGGTGATTAACCACCCGTCTTGCCCTTCACTCCGAGGTCCGAAACACAGCATAGCTGTTTCACGGGGGAACTAGAAGGACGTTGGCACCCGCGCAAACGGCAGCGCTTCCCCTCCCTCCCACCTGTATTTTTGCATACCGGTTCATAAAAATATTTCTTTTTAGACCTAAAGTTCTTTACTACATCTACAACTGGTCTTACTAATATGTCAAAAGCATATCGGCTGCTGAGAGCGACAGTTAGATACGTAGAAAATCTAATTTCAAATACATAATAAAATATTTTTTTCCTGTTTATGCGTAATATGGGTGCGCTAGTAAAAACATGATAATATATTTAAAGCCAACAGCTCGGTTACTTTCGAGGCGTATCGTTGCCTCAAAAAAAATTATACATATAATAAAAATATTCATAGATATGTTTACAAAGAATGTAGACCTATATTGTATTATGTATAAGTATATATACTTATATTAGTTACATAGTACTAGTAGTGCCCCACGATTTCACCCGCGTACTTCCCGTTCCCGAGGGAGTACGGGGATAAATTATAGCCTATGTGTTATTCTGATGTATAAGCTATATTATTGTAAAGTTTCATTGAAATCCATTCAGTTGTTTGTAAGTGAAAGAGTAACAAACATCCATCTATCCATCGATACTTACAAACTTTCGCATTTATAATATTAGTAGGAAGTAGCAAGTAGGATTGAACACCAAATAGTATGCGTCAGAACCAAGATAGTCGTATTGTGGCCTGAACTGGCTCCGTGTACGACGAGATTGGACACGATCTCCCGCGGTCGGCAGCCGTGACCTTTGCGGCAGGTCCTCTGGCGGAACTGGTTTGGTTGGTCGCGGCTCGGAACAGCGCGGCCGATGGGTCGTGTCCGTGATTTGTATCTGCGAAGTACAAAACTTATGTAGGCAACTGCCGAGCTGATCGTCAAAGCACCATGCCGCAGCATCAGCACTCTAACGTTGAGGCCGGTCACCGGCCACCGTACGCCCTCTTCCACTCAAATTTGTTTTTTTTTTTTAATTATAAACTTTTTAGTCTCAGTAAAAATGTGACATTACTTTGATAATCAGTTGAATATCGTCGTCAGTCTATTATAATACTGTTATAAAATATATTATAATCATAGACACCACGAGACACGAGTCTGAGGTCCCGGTTCGTGAGGCGAATGTGAACGTAAACATTTAAGGCGCGGATCCACCGCAGCGCACGGAGAGGCCACGCACGCACGTCAAGCTTCGAAGAAGCTTGTTTTAGATGAATTCTACTAATCGGTTATACGTATAAATACAAATGAAATATTTACAAAAAAATGTTTTATTTTACTAAAACCTGGCAGGGAGATTTTTATTTTGCTGCTATAATTATTTTTGTCATTATTATCATACTCAGTCTTTATCAATCCACTACTGACCATAGGCCCTATAATTATTTAAATTTTTTATTGTTCTAGACTTGGTGGAAAATCATTACAATAGAAATTGGCAACATTGAGTTATGAGATCGCAGCGCCGCGTCTATCGGACTTCTAAAGTGGCGATGACTCTACGTATGAAATGACACACGTGGCTTGCTCGAATATGGCGCACACGTAGCTCAACGCTGGCAACGCTACGCATGCTATATGACAGCAGGGCCTGATGACAGCACCTTGCTTGATGCCAGCACTTTGCCCGATTTTATTTTTTTATAAGTTTATAAATGCGTGTGTTCCACAAGACGAGTCATTCAAAACTGTGTTGCGCTACAGTTGCATATAGTCGTGAGTTTCGTGTATGTATATTGTATAGCGTGTGCTGCAGTGGAAACGTTGACCCACGTAGTCAGACAAATTAATCCGTGCGTCGCGTGGCCGTGCACAGCGTGCGCTGCGGTGGATCTGCGGCTTTATTCTGATGACTTTGTAGCACACATTTGTCATTATATGTAATACTAATAATGTTATAGTATTATTAATACGAGCCACAATATGTGTTAGTATGCTTATACATTAGTATATTATGTATACATTAGTATGCCTATATAGCCTGTACACTAGGCTGTTACAGCACCCACGCATCGATATCGACGGGATGGGCGATGGGCGATCCAGTCACACCGCGCTCCGTGCATGTCAGCTATAATATCTCCCTTCTCACATTCCGGTTCCCCGGGTAAAAAAAGTTATATATAATTATATATATTTCATATGTAATTATATACGAAAAATGGCCCTATATAATTATATATAGTTTACATTTAATTATATATAGTCTATATATGATTATATTTAGTTACTTATATAAATAATTATATATAATTAAGTATATATAATTATATATAATTCTGTGTTAGTGTTAGGTTATCAATTGTTGGTTTTCAAAGGGTTTATTTTGTTTTATCAAAAAAAAGCAGTCAAATAAGATTATAACTCTAAAGGGCTAGTGGTAATTAGGCCATTTGCCAGCTATTGTGTTAAAATCTTCTGCTTGATCATTTCTTTTTCCTTCATTGTCTTAGCTAAAACGTGTTAGTGAACCTATAGCTCGATCTATCTTTACTAGCATCGCCATCTAGCGAAACAGTTGCACAAATACAAAAAGAATATCTTAATATAATTAATCTAATATATATATATATTTGTTGCGGTTTATTGAGTTTTCTACGTGACCGACGTTTCGGATACTTTACAGCAACCATGGTCATCATCCTTGTTTGACTAGAATACGACTAAATATTCAACTCAAACATTCTGATATTTTGTACTTAAATATTTGCTTTCTGCAACATTTACATAGGTTGAGTACCTACCTGTAAAACGTGTTCACACAGCAAGTCTCTCGATAATGTTAATGATTCTGAACAGCGTCGCCCACCGATACGAAAGATACACCTATTAATAGTATTATAGAGACGATTGTAGTGAAGATATAATTAGGAAATGGAAGCTTTCACGAAATAAATCTCGGCGAAGTCTTAAGTTTTGTGTATTCGTCGCACCTTTAAATGTTTTTATTCCTATCATAATTCCTATTTATTTATGCTACCGTAGTCTGGGATGAAAACTACAAGTAAATATTTATTTCATAGAAGTAACCGCATTGAAAATTGATCTGCAATCATACGTTATTAAACAGTTGTTAGTGCAGTCAACTCTTGACCTATGGCGAAACATTTGCGCAGTAGAGAAAACTTGAATTTTTACTACAATAGCTATAAACACTCCACGCGGACCGTTGAGGCCTGGATACAGATTATGAGGACCTAGTATTATTTTAGAAAATTATATTTTATGGGGGTACGAGTTCGGAGTTAGGTTACTTACTTGGTGTTTGGAAAATTAGTAATAATAGTATGAAGTAAACATTATTAATAGATGCTACATGTAAGTATTTGATATTCACATTAGTAAATTCGCAGCGAATATTTTATTTAAGTATAGTTGAGGTACAATTGAAATAAGGAAATGTGTCTGTAGATATTGCTTCGTCACCCACACGCAGACTCCGTTTGATGAGGGCAAACCTTAGCGTCAGTAAGGCACCTACAGCACCCACGCGAGGAAATGACAGGCGGTTCTGCGAAGGTCGGCCGGTGGCGACGGTACCTACTATCTACTACCCGCCGGCCGCCAAGCTCTACGCCCAGTTAGTAGTCACCGCGGGCAAAAAGTATCGCGCGCTCTTGTGGAACGACCGCTGACCAGCCCGCCTAGGATGCGCTCTCTTCACGAGAGAGAGACATAATGTCTACATCGAAGACATAATGTACTCTGTATCGCAACGATGACGCAACATGACATCGTAATTCTTTCGAATTTTGTCGTTTAAATAAGAGAAATTTCTCGATGTCAATACATATGGACGAGAAGGGACGAAAAAAATTATAAACCCAAATATCTTACGAAACCCCTTTTTTTTCAGAATATAATTTAGCCTATGTTACTCGTGGATAATGTAGCCTTCGAATGTCGAAAGAATTTTTGGAATCGGTACCGTACTTTTTGAGCCTATTCATTACAACCAAACAAAAAAACAAAGTTTTCCTCTTTATAATAGTAGTGTAAATTTAGGATTCTATTATTACGCTACCCATTCAAATCACGGCAACACGATTTATTTTCTTGCGTATTATTTTGATTTTGCTATATCTCATAAAGTATTCATTTAATTTGCATGATGTAAAGGGGAAAAATAATCTTCATGAAGTGCTGAAGCTAATTAACTGATTTAAAATGATAAGGATTTATACCGTAATTGTGTAAATAACTTTCAAATTATCACGTTATAATTGCTAATTTTTTAAAGTATTAAATGGATATAGTATGTGTTGTGATATTATTTTAGTAGAGTAAGAAAAGACGTGTTTATATTAGCATGTTTATATTCGAAGTACCATGTAACCTAGTAACATAGAATGATTTAAGAATTTTGAATACAAAAGAATAATAATAATAATTTATAAAAGCCAGTATTATTATTATAACACACCCCCTTAATCAAAATTCTCAAAAAATAAATTACAAGTGTAATTATAAAGAAAATTTAACTCAAAATATACCAATACAAAAAATAAGAAAATGTATACTAAGTTTTTAAATAAACGTGTAAAAATATATTTACACTAAACCTAAGCCTAGTACACATCTACCATGTGCCACACGCTGCAATGGTTTCGTTAGTATGTCAGCGAGCATATCACATGATTTGGTATATTTTAACCTAACCGAATTATCACCAATCTTTTCTCTAATAAAGTGATATCTGGTATCTATATGCTTCGTCCTATGGTGGTGTATAGGATTTAAGGCCAAAACTCAGCGCACTCCAGTATTGATGAACTTTCCTTTGACACTTCGTTAAGTAATTTCGATTTTACCAATTCGGTGGTAGCATTCACATTACTATTTTCGAGGGCCATAATCAATGGATCATATTTCGACGTTAGACCTCCCAACAGAATAGCAGCAATGGACGCATCATCTATTATTTTGTCTATATCTGCTAAATCTTGGGCAGTGGAAATAACAGAGTTGATATACGACTCAATATTATTGTCGCAGTCTTCAAGTCTCAACCTATATAATTTCCTTTCTAAATGTAAACGCCGACCCAGCATGTACGAAGTGCTACGACGGCAGTTGAAGCATGGAAGGCATTGCAAAATGCATATGAGGATAAAGGAATGGGTCGGCGTTTACATTTAGAAAGGAAATTATATAGGTTGAGACTTGAAGACTATGACAATAATATTGAGTCGTATATCAACTCTGTTATTTCCACTGCCCAAGATTTAGCAGATATAGACAAAATAATAGATGATGCGTCCATTGCTGCTATTCTGTTGGGAGGTCTAACGTCGAAATATGATCCATTGATTATGGCCCTCGAAAATAGTAATGTGAATGTTACCACCGAATTGGTAAAATCGAAATTACTTAACGAAGTATCAAAGGAAAGTTCATCAATACTGGAGTGCACTGAGTTTGGCCTTAAATCCTATACACCACCATAGGACGAAGCATATAGATACCAGATATCACTTTATTAGAGAAAAGATTGGTGATAATTTGGTTAGGTTAAAATATACCAAATCATGTGATATGCTCGCTGACATACTAACGAAACCATTGCAGCGTGTGGCACATGGTAGATGTGTACTAGGCTTAGGTTTAGTGTAAATATATTTTTACACGTTTATTTAAAAACTTAGTATACATTTTCTTATTTTTTTTGTATTGGTATATTTTGAGTTAAATTTTCTTTATAATTACACTTGTAATTTATTTTTTGAGAATTTTGATTAAGGGGGTGTGTTATAATAATAATACTGGCTTTTATAAATTATTATTATTATTATTCTTTTGTATTCAAAATTCTTAAATCATTCTATGTTACTAGGTTACATTGTACTTCAAATATAAACAAGCTAATATAAACACGTCTTTTCTTACTTTACTAAAATAATATCACAACAGTATGATATCCCTAATAGCACGGCCGTCTTAGACTAGATAAAAAAGTTTTCTGTGTTCCTGGGTCATGGATGTGTATTAAATATTTGTATTGTATAATAAAAATCTTAAATATATTGTCTACACTAATCTACATCTACATTATCTATATTATTAATTTTATAAAGAGGTAAACTTTGTTTGTTTGTTTGGTTGTAATGAATAGGCTCAAAAAGTACTGGACCGATTTCAAAAATTCTTTGACCATTTGAAGCCTACATTGTCCACGAGTAATATAGGCTAAATTTTATTCTGGAAAAAAATAGGGTTCCGTAAGATATTTGGGTTTTTCCGACACGAGGTGTAAAAAATCGACCAGAAAAGTTACTTATTCTGCGTGCGCTGCCGAAACTATAAAAGATACAACCATAAAATGTTTTAATTAATTGTAGATCTTATAATTATCTACAAAAAAGTCCATGACACACTATACCTATCTATATCGAGTGAGGCACAACAACCATATTTTATTCAGAAATTTTGATTTTTTTGGACTACATTTAAACGAGTTTATTTTACTCATGCTTTTAATCCTTTAAATATGAAGCTAAAGAGTTTGTTTATTTGAACGCGCTAGTCTCAAGAACTATCGGTCGGATTTTAATGAAACATTTCAGTGTTCGATAGCCCATTTATCGGTAAAGATATATCATCCCGCTAAGATGCCGTTGTAAATCTTAGTTAACGCAGGCGAAGCTGCGGGCAACAGCTAGTATAGTATAAAAGTATTAAATATATTTCCGTAGTCAATAACTTACACTTTCCGTAGTATCAAATTACTCTATGACTTACACATTGCAGAAATTGCAAAAATCTCACAATGGGCTGTCAATATTCTACATCGTTTTTTACAAAATTTTAGCGTAGTATATGCCTTGTAAGTACATTTTGATACGATTTCTGATTTGTGAAAAGTGTAATGTGCCCGACAAAAATGTTATTTACAATTTCTATCACGGGGCCCCCTGAGAACGGGGGCCCTGGGCACAGGCCCCGTGTGCCCTTATGGTAAAGACGGTATTGCCTAATAGATAGATATATGCCATCGCGGACTTTTTTGTAGACCTATTTAAGATATACAATTCCACCATACATTATTTTGTTATATCTTATGACAGCGTTTTCGTTGAAAACTCCCAGGCGGGATTTTTTTTTCCGACACCACCAACAATTATTGTTATATCTTAGCTAGTGTATATAAAAACTTGATAAATTATATACATAAACCTTCCTCTTGAATTGTCCTATCTATTAAAAAAAAACAAATCAAAATCCGTTTCGAAGTTTCTCTTCGGAAGAGATATGTCTTTTTGCCGTGGCGCGCATCCTAGGCCGGCAGGGGCTCGCGTTTGTCGTTTGGTATCATAATATTACGAGTATACCCACTTTTATTCACAATAGTACCAACAAAGTATATTGCTTTTAATATCTTTTACATGTTATTATCCTGAAATTTCTGGGAGGAACGCCTTACACCCAAGGTGTGGCCCCACGCTTAAGAAAAATTATCCCTACCACCCCAGGGTGACGTGAAAGGGTATATTTTAGTCTTCAATAATTAATGGATGTTAATATTGTGAATCAAATGCTTGTTGTAAGTCTGCACCATTCTGAGAATGAGATTGACTCGTTCCCTAATCATCGGTCGCACCGAGCGATGGCGACACCATCGGGCGGACCGGCGGTAGGCGACGGTAGCAATATTCAGCGAGGCGATTACGAGCATACCCCTGAATGGATTACAGGCATCAGAAACGACCCCCACTTCCCGGTCGTCCTATTATACTACTTGACCTGGCTACGTACAACGGACTAAGGCCGAGACTTGACGACCACCTGGGTGAACTAAAGGTAGAGCTGGGGAATATCCGATAGCACGTCTTGGGTTAGCGTTCTTCCCGTGATGACCCAAGGGACCCAAACGTGGCCTCTAAATTTACGACTGGTCCGAAGGTTTGCCGCAGCTCAACTCGCTATGGAGCTAGGCCGGTTTTCTCTTTGACGGTATATAGGATTGGAAACGAAGATCTCCGATAGAGTTATCCAGGGCTGATGGGACAATAAGATTCAAGAGTGAAGGACTGAGATGAATTAGAGGTGGCAGTCAGAATGAAATGTTTAAAAATTTCTCTCGAAGATGAATAAGAGGGCACCATGTAAATAGCTTCTGCAGCACAAAAACAATATTTATTTATTTATTTAGACACAATTATAACATCATTACAGCACCACACAAGACGACGTTACAAGCGAATACGGGAACACCATATTAAAACATGTTATATATTACATATTGTGACACCGACACTTATTATATATACATATATTATAACCATTAGTAAATAACAATAACAAAATTAAACAAACTTTGAAAGAAAATTCTGGACCAATTCCATTACTTTCGGCATTGTATCTGAGAGTAGGTACATTCAATAATCGAATAGCACGTAACGTTGGAGATGCCGCCAGCCCCTGCGGATGGTGCAGGCCTTCGCAGCGCACGACACACGGACTTGACCAGCGCCACGTCTCTCCTGACCGACAGCCGGCTGTACTCTACCATACCTAGCACGAACTGCTTTTTATACTTAATTTAAGTATAAGTTTATATTTATTTTTATTTTTTATTTACCTATAAGTTTTTATACTTACTTAAATTATTAATATGCTACGATGTGACTTAGGTCTTAATTTGAGAGTTAACATAAATAAAAAATAAAAAAAAACAATCTCAAGAAATCCCCAATTATTCCTATGGAAGCTGTAACGTCTGCCCAGTTCCAAGTTCTTATTGTCTAAATTTACATTCACTTTTGGCAAAGACAATTTTAAACATTTGAATAATAAAAAATTCAAAAGTAAGGTAGGAACGATTACAACAAGGAATTAAACCAATTCATCATGCTCTAAAAGATGTTGCTTGGCCGAAGGCTCGTCATAGTAATAAGTTTCTAGTAGTTTGATTTTAAAAATAGCTCTAGTATCGACAACAAGATCGTTAAAGAACTAAGTAAGGTAAATCATTAATGTAAATACCCCACTTCTATTTTAGTCCCGGACGATCATTTACCACAATTTTGGAGTCCTATTTTGTAGTATTTATTAATCCTATTGTTAAGATAGGAATTCAAAACTCCCCCCAGGCCTCATAATGTGGCCAATCAACACCAGCGTCTGTTCCCGTTGGACCACAGGAGTTTAAGTGATTGACAAAAAATCTCTACGGGGCGTTAACACAATAGATGGCGCCACACGCTACGATTAACACGTCGAGGCGCGGCGTTCCCTTTGATTCAAAATGTGTATAAAAACGATGGCTAAATGATAAATGCAGAATAATAACAATAAAATGTAGGTATTTAAGAAAAATGAAATCACAATAATTGTTTGGTTCATGAATATATTGGTGTCGGCGCGGTGTGGGGGCGTCACCGGGCCGGCGCGGGGGCGGGGCCGGGGGCGGGCGCGCGCCAGGCCGCGGTGTAGAGCGCCGCCGCCAGCAGCGAGCCCAGCAGCGGGCCCGCCCAGTACACCTGCAGCAGTCAGACAGACAGTCAGTCAGTCCGAGGATCAAAGACGTCAGATAACTACTGTGGATGTGGCTCCAACATACCCATCATTTACAATATTAGAGTATGAAGTATTATAAATCTATCAAGTCTCGATTTGATCGAGTGTGTGGTATATAATAAAATGATATACAACGGTTCGGCATACCCAGTGGCTGCGCCAGTCGCCGGTCAGCAGCGCCGGTCCCAGGCTGCGCGCGGGGTTCATGCTCGCGCCCGTGAACTCGCCCTGTGTGCACACACACACACACACACTCTTACACATTATTTCTTTGGAATTTAAATCTATCGAAATTTTTACTAATCAAGTCTTTTTATTCCTGTTCGTTAGAATATAATATTATGATGAAACATAACATGCTACAATTACATTCACGTATAGGTACGCTGCTAAACTTGTCAGTGTATAGACACAGATATGTAGTAGCGAGGGTAATTTATAAGGTTCCCTGGGCCTACTATTAATAACTAATGTTACCTTTTATAGTTTTACATAACTTTTACTCTGTGTGTTTTATCAGCAAACGAGCAGTCAGATCAGCATCGGCTGATGTTCATTGAGAGGATGATTCGGCGACTCACCGCGGCCAGCGTGAGCGCGGCGACGGCGGCGCCGACCCGCAGCGGCCAGGAGTCCCGCAGCTGCCGCTTGCGCGCGTCCCAGGCCGCCAGGTTGGCCAGCGCGAGGCAGCCGCCCGCCAGCGCCTCGATCGCCATGGCCTGCAGCACACGCCGCTGCTGTACTGCTGTGTCGGGCCCCGGAAGGGACTTTCACGGGTCTCGTCTTGGGAGGTTTGACCTCAAATAACTTTGGTCGCACAAACGGGATCGATGGGTATTTTTGAGCCTTTATTTCTAATGGTGAACCTAATATCTTCTACAAATTTTGGCTTTCTGGATTTTTTTTCAAATGTCTACTTGATTGGGTATATTAAGTAATTAATGCTTGAGTTGATAAATAAATAAAATAACACGCATGCAAACAACCCGACACAAAGACCCAATAATTGACTAATTTCATAAACAAAATGCTTTTGTAAATGTCACAATAGTCCGATTAATTTTTTTGACAGTAAGTCAATACTAAAGTCATCGCCACTTTAGAAGTCCGATAGACGCGGCGCTACGGTCTCATAACTCAATGTTGCCAATTTCTATTGTAATGATTTTTCACCAAGTCTAGTACAATAAAAAAATTAAATAATTATAGGACCTATGGTCAGTAGTGGATTGATAAACACTGATGATGATAATAATGACAAAAATAATTATAGCAGCAAATTAAAAATCAACCCTGCCAGGTTTTAGTAAAATAAAACATTTTTTTGTAAATATTTCATTCGTATTTTTTACGTATAACCGATTAGTAGAATTCATCTAAAACAAGCTTCTTCGGATGTGTTCGGCTTTTGCCAGGAGTGACGATTTTCTCGGAAATAATTGCTGCCATTGTTACTTCTTTTGTTAGTCGACCTTTTTTACAGAAACACCTGAAAATATAATTCATCTGAGCAAGGTTTTAATTCTTTTACCTTGTATTTATATTCATATGAAATATCATAAGATAAATGTAGGTATAGAGTTAATGATAATATTTTAACCATAAATTAGGCAAAAATGAGTGACTCTGGCACATGGCTGTAGTATATAACAGGATGGCGTACTCGGAAAAAATGTATTTACGAAAGTGAACACTAACTCAATGCATTATAAATAAATAAATAAATTAAGTATTATTTTCTAATGGGCATTACACAGCTGCTGATCCGAGCCGAGCGGGATAGCAATATGTTAGGAGTGTGTCTCGTTCTTTTATCTTGCCAGCTTAAAAATGTATTTTATTAAAAATTTTGGCTGATCAAAAATTTCATCGAAAAAAATTGTCTTTTTTATATTATTTTGACAATTGTATGTCAAGAAATTGTAATTGAATTTATTTATTTAAATATATTTCCAATTCAAAAAGAAAACATAAATTATTATTTTGCTTATTTCTTTTATTTCTTATGGTAGCCCAGTTAAGTGTCATCTTGACATTTTGTATTGTAATGGTTGCTATGGTTACTTAAATAACATAATTAGTAAATCAAACTACTATGGTGACCATGATTTTTTGGAACGAAGTTCCTTACGGCAGGCTTGGAGTGGAATAAAAGCAATGCGAAAAGCAATGGTCAGAAGAATCAGAGTGACTCCATACTAAACTTCCCACGTTCCTAATTATTTTAATCAGTTTGAATCCATGGCATCTTTAGTTGTTTTGTAATCTTAATTCAAGAATGCGTTATTATGAGAGTAAACCTAAGGGCCGTATTCAGAAACGTGACTTGAGCGCTGATCGGCGCTTGATACTAGATTTTGGTATCGCCAAAACTAGTATCAAGCACCGATCAGCGCTCAAGTCACGTCTCTGAATACGGCCCTAAGATTTGCAGTTAATATTTTGGGATGATAATGATATCTCGGCCACCTTTTGACGGATTCCCGTCAAGTATATACCTGGAAGTATTTGTATTATGTATTTCGTAATCCATCTACTATTCTTCAGATTTTAACCATTGGTAATGTAGGCATTTTCGTTTGTAAGTACATATAATACTTGTGTCAGATTTTTCAAGCACCCTAAATGCATCTAAGCTTGCTTGCGATATCTGCCGGGGCTAAACGCGCCTTTTGAAGAACTTAAAAACTCGAGATATATAATATTATGGCAGGCGTGGTAAACTCATGCAGCGCTTAAAACTGCATACATCAAGTATGTACTAGTAGGATATAAACCTTACTGCAATTAAAATTTTCAATACCCATTTCCTGACAGTTTGAATTTTTGAACACTGGCTATCTCTGTCGGGTCGTTTTTCTGTTACGAGTGCTCGGTCCTGTTATATATTATTACGTCCATTCTCTGGCATCTCTAAAATTTACCTGTCATGGCTGTGACATTTATAAACATATTATTTAACGGGGTTAATTGTTGTTTATTTTTAGTTTCTAATTCACAAAATTATTTCACTTTAACGATCATTATACGGCCTTAAATTTTTACACCTTACTTTATATTATATGCTCCATATTTCACGTAAAACAATTTAAAATATCACAAACTCTTACTCCAGACAGATGTCAATCTTGTCAAATTTAGTTCAGGTATTAGAGTCATCGCCACTTTAGAAGTCCGATAGACGCGGCGCTGCGATCTCATAACTCAATGTTGCCAATTTCTATTATAATGATTTTCCACCAAGTCTAGTACAATAAAAAATTTAAATAATTATAGGGCCTATGGTCAGTAGTGCATTGATAAAGACTGATGATGATAATAATGACAAAAATAATTATAGCAGCAAAATAAAAATCTCCCTGCCAGGTTTTAGTAAAATAAAACGTTTTTTTGTAAATATTTTTTACGTATAACCGATTAGTGGAATTCATCTAAAACAAGCTTCTTCGGATGTGTTCGGCTTTTGCCAGGAGTGACGATTTTCTCAGAAGTAATTGCTGCCATTGTTACTTCCTTTGTTATTCAACCTTTTTTACAGAAACACCTGAAAATATAATTCATCTGAACAAGGTTTTATTCTTTTACCTTGTATTTATATTCATATAAAATATCATAAGATAAATGTAGGTATAGAGTTAATGAAAAATATTTTATCCATAAATTAGGCAAAAATGAGTGGCTCTGGCATCTCTTAAATTTACCTGTCATGGCTGTGACATTTATAAACATATTATTTAACGGGGTTAATTGTTGTTTATTTTTACTTTCTAATTCACAAAATAATTTCACTTTAACGATCATTATACGGCCTTAAATTTTTAGACCTTACTTTATATCATATGCTCCATATTGCACGTAAAACAATTTAAAATATCACAACTTCTTACTCCAGACAGATGTCAAGATGTCAATGTTGTCAAATTTAGTTCAGGCATTAGTCGCAGGACTTTAAAAGTGGCGAGGACTATAGTCGCAGGATTTTAAAAGTGGCGAGGACTATAATTTGTTTAACTTTTTTTCAAAAATTATCTATAATTTGCATTATTCCATTTTCATATATAAAAATTGTGCTCATTTTATTAACATCAAGTAATCGTGTTATGGGTGTAAGGTGATATCCCTATCTTTACTTACTTTTATATTCTGTACTTTGCTAAGAAAGTTTAATGAAATGTATCGATTTGACGGGAAGAGACTGCGGCTGAGAGCACGTCAACTTGAATTTTCATTGTGTATGCGTACCGTCAATGTTTCAATAGGTATCGAGGCCTTTTGGAATGACTACCTGGCAGTCGGAGACGTCGGGCGCGGGGCGCGTCACGCACAGTGGCAGCGAGGCGGAAGACAATAGGCGCAGCACGGAGGCCCCCAGCGCGGCGCCTGCCAGCTGCGAGCACACCTCGGCGAGAGCGCGCACGGGGGACAAGTGCCGCGCCAGCGCCGCCGCCAGCGTCACGGTGGGGTTGAGCTGAGCGCCCGACACGTGGTCCAGGCTCTGCACCAGCAGCGCCACGGCGGCGCCCGCGGCTAGAGCGTGCTGGAGCGGCGGAGCGGGCGCGCATGGCAGACACACTAACAGCACCAGCAGCGCCGTGCCCGCAGCCTCCGCCGCGCACACGCGCCACAGCCCCGCCCCCGGCCCCACCCCCGCCGGCGGGCCCCCCCGGCCGCGCCCGCCGCCGCTCGCCGGACGCACTTCGAAACCGCCTTGCGAAAACATTTTTTATTTTATATATTATTTTATAGTAAATACATATTTATTATACATTATATCGCAATTACTTAGTATAAGTACACATTTACAACTACAGTTCCATACTTCGACAACTTCCAATCCCCTTTTCTGAATCACTTGTCAAGAAGCCCTACCAATAACAATAGGTACATATCATTGGCTATCTCAAGCAAGCGATAATGCTTTTAGACAATAATTATTGTGGTGTATGCGCTTATGGCGCATGTATGTGTGCGTGTATACATTCACACGGTTATATTATAGTGCGCCGCTAGCGCATACACCACAATAATAACATCTGGTTCCAGGCGCCATCTCCCTCGGACGCTGTTTTCGGTTCATGTATTGTCGACGATGACGATTTGTGTTGCTTGTGTGCGTAATGAGTACGGTGAGCCTTCGTACACACACAACTACAAACTAGTGATACCTTCTGTTATCGACGAAGTGTAAATATTTTCATGAATATCGCCGAGCATGATAGAAATGACAAATTTTAACGACATCTATTATAATTGAAATATTATACTCGTATGTATAAATATTTAAGAGTGCTTCGATTATTTTTATACCTAGATTAAAATTATTGCTAATTCGAAAGGATCGTGAGAACATACGAGTCCGCGTCAGTATAGGGGAGCGGTAGAAACCAACCTGTCGTTGTTTAAAACACGAAACCAAATGAAGAAAAATAATTTAACATATTATAATATGTAGGGGTGCATGAAAGGAGCCTCCCCATGTGACGTAGGCCAAATTATCCTACGTCCGGCGCACCCTGGGCAATCAGCGAGATATATTCCCTGATGGCTAATCTTTTCACCACTATGGCATACCAAAGTCCACCCCTAAAGCCGGCTCTACGTGTAGTCTCGGTTAACATCGATGGGTTCTCGCGGGATAAAGCGGAGTTTTTTTCCGACTCGTGCCGCAAAACGCACTGCGATTTCCTTTGCGTGCAGGAGACCCACCGGGATGAAATCCAAAGTCGGCTACACATCCGTGGATTTACGCTTATCCCCGAATAGACACGCTAAGAAGAAGAAGAAGATATAATATGTAGCATTACTACCTAGTAAATACCTGTCTCCAAGAGTATCAAGCGCTATTCTTATGACGGAGTGTCAACTACAAATGGTTTTTATTCCATTGACTTAAATCAATAGACTTTTACCTTACTTAATGCGGACAACTAAACTAAACTTCATAAGGCTCAAGCCCCTAACGAGAAACAGAGGCAGAATTACCTTCGTCGGGGTCGTCGGAGCTGGCCTTGTGGTACGTCAGCGACGCCATGGTCGTCAATAAATTATTGCCAAAGGTTTTAGACTACTATATCAGGTACCAACTGTTTTACTGCGAAGGAATACACGCGACTGGCACTGTTTAATTAATGATGGCAAATAAAATATTATCTTTATGTGTTTAACGATAACAGATCAGCAACAACCGGAGCCAGTTTATGGTTGTGATGTTTAAACTTTAAATCCACACTAGTCCGCACGGCACATGCGACACGTATCGCCGTGCTCGTGCCGCAGCCTGCCGCAGCAGACGAGTGACGCGGCGACGCGGCGACACGCTGCCCGCTCGCGACGATACTCAATACCGGACGCCACAGGCGGGACTGACATCAGACACGAGCGGACTACACTCGTTTATTGTTTAAGACAACGAAAAAAGAGAAAACACATGGGTATTGTGGATTTAATGATTATAATAGTTTTGACGTTATAATAAATGAGGACAGTTTATGATTAGGTAATAGTACTAATTAAAAAGATAATTTGACTTACGAGTTGACACTACGTGGTCCGGCTCGTCGGCGGAACCCATCTGCGACGGTGACTCCGGTAGACTGTCCAAGGGTCTCGCCCGCGGAGACCAGCGCCGCGCGGTGGTCGGTAGGGCAATAGCCGTGTGTCTGGCGGTGATCTAAGCCGCCGCTGCATATGGCTTCATTATACACATTAGGCGTTATCGTGCGAATTGCGTGTTTGTTTGGTCTCGCCGCTCGCCGCTCTCCGCAGCCGGAGAGTTATCTCGCCGCAGCCGCGAGCGACTCAAGGCCTGCGACCGCCGGCGCTGTTTGTTCAAGCGCACCTGATACGGGCTTCACACAAACATCGTAATTAGACGATGACACGTCCGCCTTTACTCACCCATATCCTTATATAAAGAGAAGCGCATCTGTTACCAAACAAACATCTTCATCATCATAACAGAAATACAAAACACGAACACCGTTGGGCTCTATGCGTTAATATCGATCGGGGTGGGCGGTGGACGGACATAGCTCGTATGCTACCCGACCAGTAGATGGAGCGGGCAGCTCGTAGCATTGAGCCGACGGGTCACAGGACTCTCTGTACAGCTCAATACTTCACCAGGCGATCATCAAGGAATTTTTTTTTAAAGTTGGGCATTCAATATATTAGTGACGGTTATAAAAATATTCTGTGTTTCTTCTCCACAAGACAACAGTACAAACTATTCACATGTCTACTCAGTACTCACTCCATATTGTATCTATAATTTATTCCAACCCCGCCGCTGCCAGTCCCTGCACGGCAACAAGCTTGGAGATGGGACATTTATATGTTCATTTCCCATAGTGATAAAACTTATTTTATTACGATGATAGATAGCGACAGCCGACACGTAAAATGATTAGAAGTTAGAACTAGCCACTTGCGCACAATTCATTAAACAAATATTTTTAAATTTTCTAATGAAACTCTTTGCCTACATATTATTGTATTGTGTATGATTTGGCCCCTAATAGTGTGTGTCATGTCAGCATGAATGAATTTAACGCGAGAAAATTTGCGTGCGGCAATTTTTATGACTTTCACTGTCATTTAAATGAACGAGAAAGTTATCATATACTTCCATTGGCTTTTGACGAGGTAGCCCCCGTGAGCTTACGGGTGGCGGCTCTAACGCCGGCGATCATCCGCGCAACGACGGAACATATCACTCGTGCAATATAATTATAATTATGATCCGGAACGTTGCTTAGGAAATTACACCACTATGGTATCAGAGGTGCTGAACTTGAAACTATTGGCATTTTATTTATATAATAGAAAACAAAAAGTAATTATAAATGGTAAAAGCTCGTCTGGTACCTAAAATAAAACGGGCGTGCCTTAAGGATCCATCCTTGGTCATTTTCTCTTCCTTGTTTATATAAATGACTTGGCTTCACTCATGAAGGACAAAAATGAAATTGTATTGTTTGCTGATGATACATCTGTAATTTTTAAAATTGGATGACAGCAAATGGTCTTTGACGATGTAAACAATGCTCTTGCGAACATGGTGCATTGGTTTTAAGCGTGAATAAGTTATTACTCAATTCAAATAAAACGAAATTGATCACAATCACTTAACGGAGAGTTGTTGGACTTAGTGGATTCGACAGTATTTCTTGGAATAGGGAACTTGACACGTGTTACATATCCACGTAAAGTTATGTTTTACATTAGACAGTTACAAAGACAGTATTTGAAAACCTAAATTAACATTTTAAAAGTCTATTTATTTGTCTTAAAATTATAATTTTAAATATGTCATTTATAATGCATTATCACGTGACTGCAAAAGCCAATAAAAGGCGATGAAGTCAGTGACCAGTGAATTAAGTACAAACTGTCATAACTCACAACATAGCGCGAGCTCTGTCTATCGGTGTGTGACGTAATCACGCTTACATGACAGCTTGGACTTTGGAGCGTTTTAGCAGCAATTTTAAAAACTATTTTTCTTTGCATAATTCTTTGTTAAAATTGGATATATTTCTTAACAAAAATATTTTTCGTGTTTACCTATGGTAAAGTTTAATTTAAGCAACACTTTAACTACTTACTGTTTAATTTTCCAAATTTTGTTAGTGACCGTAGCGCATTAAATTATTTTTATGTAGTGGATACTTTTATACCTATATGTGGAAACTTGTTATGGGCCATATATCTCTAATCTGAATCTAATTGTACTGCATAGCTGAAAGTTTTCCCAAAATTGTAAAAATTAAATATCCATTCAATAAAATGAATTAAAAAAAAATAATCAACATCCCTATTACCATAGATTCTAAAGTTCTAAACTACAATGGGGTCCACATATAGCCATGTTGGCAAGTAAACAGATAAAAATACGGCGCGATTAGTCTATCATGGTTACTTCCATAGTCTAATGTTTTAGGGCATTCTACTGGGGGGAAATATCGCGGATATTTATAGGGTTTTCTTGTTGCAGAAGCGAGTTATTCGAGCTATATACTGTTTGGGCCCCCGGGTATCGTTAAAAGAAAAGTTTAAACCTCATCCTCCTCTTATTGTCCAACCTCACAATTGTCATCCTGACTGCAGCTTCTCAGTAATTATTTACTAATATGAATGTTCGCAAAAATATTAATGACTTTTCTTTAAAAATGCGACAATCACAACGTAAATACAAGGAACAAATATAAATTGAATATACCATTTCTTAGACTTAACAAAGTTAATACTTCTTTTATGGGACAATGCATATGCTTTTATTTATTTATTTACTGACATGCACAAAACACATTATAATAAAAAAAATATTTTTCAAACAAGCATTTTTTTTAAACTTTTTATTGACTACATTTTTGAGGTATTTCAAGTGTACTAGTTGCTACCTACGAAATAAACATATTTGTGATTTTGATTTGAACTAACTTCGCGCCGACCGCCACGTCCGGAAGTTAAATACTTTAATTCCTAAAATTAAATTGTGTTTACGCAAATATATTACTAGCAGCGCCTCGCGGTTTTACCTGCGTACTTCTCGTCCCCGTCTATGTGTTATTCTGGTGTATAAGCTATATTATTGTAGAAGGAGACGGTCCAAAATTGTATGGGACGTTGGTCTAATTTTGTACACATAATGTTATGAAGGAGAAAAAATATTCAAACAGTTTTAATATGTTCATATCAATAAATTCTTTTCAATTTCAGCGTAAGCATAATCTAATAATTCCAAGATATGCAACACTACATGATATAACAATGGCGTATGAATATATATTTTTTGGCGTTTATGGCTATAAATCTATGTCCAAATAAAAAGTCCAAGTCGTCAAAATATCCACAAACATGCAAGAAACACATTCACGAGTTAACAACTCCATAACAAAGCTTAAAATACATACAAAGAGTTACGAAAGTACCATGAGTGTAGTATACTGTACAAAACTAGACCAAAACTGGACCGTCTCCTTTCATTACAATACATCCAGTATTTTTGCTTGAAAGACTGACAAACATACATCCATAAGTTCTTTCAATCATTAACATTTATAATATTAGTAGGATTATCGTTTGCAATAACTTATTCCAACTATGTATATACATACTTACGCTTCTAGAGTCTTGTAAGTGAATAAATAAAAATATGTTTGTTATGGATGTATTTCATTTATTTATCATATTTTGATTAAATTTTAAGAAATAATCTTGACAGATACAAGTTTTTACTGAAACTTATTACAAAGGTTGAAACCTTAATACCATAAATATCAAAACTATTATACCTTACTATTTAACGGAAATTGCAACAAATACTTCCGGTGTCGAGTGTGTGTCGCTAGAGGCGCTGCAGGTGTGGCGCGTGCGGCGGGTGCGGCGCGTGCGCAGGGTGCAGCGCGGCGTCCAGGTCGCGGCGGCGCGCGGCCAGGCGGGCGTGCAGGTAGCGCGCCGTGCCCTCGCCCGCCCACGCGCCCGCGTACAGCGCCGCGCGCCGCTCCTCCTCGGCGCCGCCGGGCCCCACCCCCGCGCCCGCCCCGCCCATCGTCTGCGGACAGAGGCGCGCGTCAGTTCGCCGACAGATCCATCACGCGCGAGCCCGACGCCCGCTCGACTCACCTTGAGGTCCCGCGACTGGCTGACGAGCCACTTCTGTATGAACTGCTGCGGGTCCTTGCTGAAGCTCAGGAAGAATTCGCGGTTGGTCTTCAGTTGGTTGATCGTGTCCACCTTTAATAAAGACAGCGGATCGATATTATTTGTCGTCCAGAATTAAAATTATGTATTCTATAATATTAGGTGATCATAATTTTTTTAATAGTTCCATGTGGCGTAGTGTGTAAGTCTGTTATAATAATGCATGTATTAGGTTTATGGAGTCTGTAATAAACGTAACTCGCATAGCTTAACTTATTTCAGTGCAGCTCGCTTAGATTAGTATCATCATCATCATCATCAGCCTTTATCCGTCCACTGCTGAACATCCCTCAATCAACACCAGGAAAGCACGAACCTAAACAGCTCAGCATGTCTATATGTCAAACATGGTCCAGTGTGTTATGGTTATGGTGTACATACAGTACTACCGATGTACCACGATATACACGAGCCGTGACGTTATTAGCAGCAGCAGCTTATTGTTAGTGTGTAGGTGTTCGAGGGGTTTCATTAATACCATAGCCCGTCGGGCCCACCGTATACCTTATAGTGCATCAGGACCACTGCCTCAATTAAAGCTAATGCATACCGTTTCGTGTATTTTGGCGTCCAGCCCCTGTATCTCCTGCTGGTTGGCCGTGCTCAGCAGGAAACTGTTCATTTGGTTCTTGAGGGTGTCGTCGACCTGAAACATGCACGAGCGCACATTAGCAACAACCGTCGGCGCGGCGTGGGGGGGGGGGGGAGTGGGGGAGTGGCCTCACCTCGACGTCGATGTCATAGCAGGCGGTCTGCTTGGCGTCGTGCGGCGGCTCCACCGTGATGAGGTGGTTGATGACGATGGGGTCGGGCGCGTGCAGCAGCGCGCCCAGCCGCGCCGGCACCTCAGCCAGCTTCATGCGCGCGCAGCCGAAGATCTGCTCCAGGTACTTGTCGCACAGCACGTACTCGCGCTCGTGCGGGTCCTGCAGCCGATGCGTCTTCACGTACTGCCACAGCGCGTTGACGATGACGGGCCGCGCCTGCGTGTGCACGCCCAGCAGCCGCGCCAGCCGCGGGTCCAGCTTGAACTGCAGCGGCTGGTAGTCCAGCAGCAGAAGGATGGTGCAGCGCACGTTCTTGTAGCCGGGCCGCTTCACCTGGAAGCCGTCTGTCTCCTGCGTGGTGAGCGTGCGGTGCCACTCCACCAAGTGGTTGTCGGGTCCGTATAGCTCCTTGTCCAACTCGATCACCAACGACTTGAAGAACGATGAGAACTTGCGCTTTACCTGAAAATCCAAATATACATAATGTTTATATGTTTATATGTTACTAAGAGACATGATAATCAAAGTTTAAGTCTCTAGTAAGTAGTCATTAATCTATATAAATAAAAATGAATGTTCCCATTAGTGCTCATATTTAATTAGGCTTCTTCTTCTTCTTCAAGTGCCTCTCCACTAATGAAGGTTGGCTGTCATTTCGGAATATACGTCGCGATTTTTCGCCAATCGAAAAAGTTGTTCTATGTTGACTATTCCTGTCCATTTCCGAATGTTTTTGAGCCATGACTGTACAACTGGCCTCAAGAGTTCCTCTTTGGTTTAGTCTCTTGAGAACAAAAAATTATATTCATAAAAAAAAAAATCTTGACTATAACATAGTTTTTTTTGTTAAATTTATATTAATAAACAGGGTGTAGATTTGTTTGTTATCAAAAAAAGGGTGATTTGTTGATTAAATACACTAAAAAACTAATTTTCTTATATAAGCATATGAAGTAAACACGTCTGAAAGGTGGTGTATATTATAATAGGCTGTACCTTGTGCGGATCGTTTTTGGAGTCGTCCAGCAGCCGGCCCTCGACGCGCAGCTCCCACGACGCCACGGCGCCGTCCCCCTGACCTGCGAAGCCCCAACGATACACAATAAATAGTCGGACACAAGTAGACACAAAGCACTGCAGACTCTGCTGCTCAGCAGAGGAAATGCCTATGCACATTCTCACAGATTGCCCCAACCTAATGCATAGATGTAGCTCTATTCTAGGGAAGCATGTATTGCTCCCAGAAAAGATCAAATCCCTTGGTGCTAAAAAGTCGTAGAGTTCATTGAAACAACAGGACTTGGACCGGAGCTGTAAATAGTGGCGATCACAATAGATCAACCCTGGTCGCAGTGATACGAAGGCAGGCCTAGCCTCTTTGAATAATAATAATAATAATAACGTTACACAATACTGTATTGATACCACACCACACTCTGTTACCCTCTCGCATGTTTATCACGGAATTACATTTTAGTTAGTAGTTTCTAAAATTCTTCTTTTAGAAGCTGTTAAAAAAATCATATTAAAGATATTCCACAAAGGAGACATTGAGTTATAGTGAATATCACCTGGGTAAAAGGTGTTGGATATGAATATGCGCAGTTTGCGCTTCTGCTTCATGGGCCTCTTGAGCGCCTCCTGTATGTCGAGTCGTTTGCGCATGATCGTGGCGTCCAGCTTGCGCTCGAAGGCCAGCAGGTCCATGTACGCCTGCGACTCGGGCACCAGGTCGCGCACCTTCTGCGGCAGGATCTTGTCAGCCAGCCGCTTCTTTCGCTTGCCGCCCGCGCCGCCTCCACCGTACGTATCCCTACCAACAAACAAATATCTACTACTATCAGCTGTAACAACACACTTAAGCATGTGCAATACTTCTCTAATCATCATCTACAATACAATACAGTAGCCTTTGTATCCTGAAATCTTAAAACATTAGTTGTGTCGAGTCTCTCAAAATAAGTTTCTGGCATGGGTGTGCCTCTTGGCGAAGGCCTCCTCTAACAATTTCCATTGCCTTCTGTCATTTGTATCTCTCCACCAGTTATGTGACCCGTCTATAGTCATTTTTGGTGTTTCCCGATTATCATCTGTCGTTAACATGTTTCGCACGAATAGTGTTCCGTGATATAGTTTCCATACCCGCCGTAGTGCGAGGGCTTGTGCTGCGGCGGCAGCGGAGCTCGCGCGTCCCCGGGCCGCTTGGCGGGCGCGGCGGGGGGCGCGGCGGGCGCGCGCGGAGGCGGGTAGGGGGCGGGCGGCGCGGGGGGAGCGGACGGGGGAGCCGGCGCGCCGCCGTACGCCGCGCGCACGCCGCCGCCCGCCCCCGACGGGGGTGGCGTGAAACCACTGCGCTGCTGTAACACGAGTTGTTCATATAGTTGTATATTATATAATAATACTAGCGGACTCGACAGACTTTGTTCTGTCAAAACAATTAATTTGCAATAAATAAAATTGCAATCTCAAATTTGAGTAATAAACTATCCTATCTTTTAAGTTGGAGAAAAGCACACATTTTAAAAGAAAAAACATTAAAATCGGTTAAGTGGTTTAGGAGTCCATTGAGGACAAACATTGTGACACGAGATTTATATATATTAAGATGTAATGTGCATTATACATAAATTCACAAATAGAGAATAATTTAAGTATATCACGGATTTTAGTTTCCATTAAAACTAAAGGTTTGATAACTTATTTATGATGAATGTTAAAGTAATGTTTTAAATGTAGACTAAATAGACTTAGCTATTTTAATATCTTGTAAATACATGCATCTTCGTACATAATATTACTTTTTATCAGAGTTTGTCCGTGGAGTGTATAATTTTATATAATTAGCATTTCTAAGCCTTATAAATTATGTATTGTATGTGTTGTTTCACGGAGTATCTTTCTAAATGTGATATATTCTAATATTTAAATATTGGAAAATTTCAATTAAAGACAGCTATATATATATATATATATATATATATATATATTTTATATGTATTTAATTAGCTGTCTTAATTTTAATTATATACTGTACGAGCCAATGTATGTACAGCCAATCACTACATATTATAAAACAAAGTCGCTTTTTCTGTCCCTATATCCCTTTATACGCTTAAATCTTTAAAACTTAAGTTTTTATATACATTGGCTAAGATATAACAATAATTGTTGAAGGTGTCGGGAAAAAATAGGCCGCTTGGGAGTTTTCAACGAAAACGCTGCCTAAGCCCTTTGAGATATAACAAAAAAATGTATGGTGGAATTGTGTATCCTTAATAGGTCTACAAAAAAGTCCGCGATGGCATATGTCTATCTCTTAGGGATATCATACTATATCCATTTAATACTTTAAAAAATGGGCAATTATAACGTGATAATTTGAAAGTTATTTACACAAATACAGTATAAATCCTTATCATTTTAAATCAGTTAATTAGCATGTGCATTTTATGAAGATTATTTTTGCCCTTTACATCATGCAAATTAAATGAATACTTTAGGAGATATGTCAAAATCAAAATAATGCAGAAGAAAATAAATTGTGTTGCTGTGATACGAACGGGCGCGGGTGGTTGTCTGCTGTCTAAGGCCGTAGTGTATCAACTCTGGTAGACGTAATAATATGATCAACGTATGGTGGAATATATAATAATAGTAATATATATCCTAAATATGCCTACAGAAAATCTGCGAAGGGATATATGTCTTTATGTTCAAGATGACATATATTTATTTTAATACAAAAACTTAGTAATTATTAAAATAGAAAATGATCATCAGACATGATAAATCCGTAAACCTAAGTTCACGCGGGCGAAGCTGCGGGTAACAGCTAGTGTATAATATGACCTGTCATCCTTACAAGTTTAACTTCATTACTTTGTATTTGTTTCGCTATTTGTATGTATCCTTTTATCATATATTTTGTATCACGGCCCTTGCACACCTTTGCGTCTCTCAGTGGCGGCTCGCTTATATTAGTGGGCACGTATCTAAATTGATACACATGACTATATACCAAACATGGTTTGATGTATTATGGTTATCAGACACATACAATATTATCGATGTACTACACGAGCCAATAAGTTATTTGTAAAGAATCAGCCCCTAGGTGTCACACTGCTGGGCACAGGTCTACTCCTTAAAATCAGGCAAGGGCCTTATTTTACCTATGCACTAGTGACTAGACCAATGAGGGTGAACTTAACAGACCTGCAAAGACTTTTAATGTCACAATTTGCATTCCGGTTTTATTTTTCATTAATTATGTTGTTTAATGTAAACAATGTTTTCCTTTACTGGTGAGAGAGCAGTTCAAGGCACCATAAGCAGTTTTATTGATCTAGCTTTAAAAATATTAACATATCAACTTTCATCTCATATTTTTATTTCACCGCCTTAATAGTAATCTATACATATCAATAAAGTGTCTGTTTGTAATATTAAAATAACATCTTTTTACAACTTGTATTTGAATATACAGGTACAGGCAAAACCATGGCTAGTTTTTTTATAAACTTTGAACATCATATTTTTTTATATAATTTTATAGCCTAGAATATAAGTTACAACATTCTAGCTTAAAAATGATACATCCATATTGTTTTCTTATGTTTACGCGAATGTCACTCGCGGTTTATTTAGTTTGACATGGTTGCTGTAAAGTATCCGAAATTTATTTTGATTTTAACATCAACAAACTAACAAGGATTCAGATTTCAGGTAAAATTATTCAAGATTTTAGAATAACCAGTGTAGCACCTGATTATTAAAAATGTGTTAAAAAATAAATTAAAAACAGCCATGATAATTATTGTTTGCCATTTTAAATTACAAGTGAAATTTATCGTAATTCTATGATACTAAAATATTTATCCTTTCTCCATAATATGGAATAAATCTTTCGACAAGTTCTGGATGAAATTGCTATGAAAAGCTGATACAATTACTTCCAATTACTTACATACAATTCCTTTGATCCTTTGCATATATAATTTTTGTGTAAAATATATAGGGCAATTAAGTTATTATTATTATTTAGTTAATTCAATAAATGTTTTGAAAATTGGTTACTTTCTAGTATGCAACACACCCGTCAGGGTGTCAGGGTTAGGCGTCAGGTTCAGTAAACAAATATTTATTTTAATTACCGGAAAATTAGGTCCAGCATACGGTCTGGGAGGCATCGGCGATCCTTGTGGGGGGGCAGGTCCTGGGTAGCGTTGTTGTGGAGGGATGGCCCCAGCCGGTGGCGCGGGGCTCGGCCCGCCAGACGGAAATCTTTGCGCCATTATATTGCTACTTTGTTGTATCACTTTGACAATAACTCACTTCATAGCTTGTTATTCAAAAGAAGAAAAAAGCAAATAAAATTACAATAAAGGGTACATTAACAACATTCATTGAAAATACTACAATTTACCAACTTTCTTCTATCTCAATATATTCTAGGTATAAACCACAGTATAAACCTATAATATAGTTTAATGCACAGTTTAATGACATCTGCTAATATGTCAAATTTATGACAGGACGCTATCAATGTTGCTATTTCTGACTTTTTTATACGTTTAGAGTCATCGCCACTTTAGAAGTCCGATAGACGCGGCGCTGCGATCTCATAACTCAATGTTGCCAATTTCTATTGTAATGATTTTCCACCAAGTCTAGTACAATAAAAAATTTAAATAATTAGGGCCTATGTTCAGTAGACTGATGATGATAATAATGACAATAATAATTATAGTAATATATATTATAAATAAAACATTTTTTTTTAATATTTCGTTTGTATTTTTTACGTATAACCGATTAGTAAAATTTATTTAAAACAAACTTCTTCAGTTGTGTTCGGCTTTTGCCACGGGTGACGATATTCTCAGAAGTAATTGCTGCCATTGTTATTTCTTTTATTATTTGAACTTTTTTTTACAGAAACACCTGAAAATATAATTCATCTGAGCAAGGTTTTAATTCTTTTACCTTGTATTTATATTCATATAAAATATCATAAGATAAATGTAGGTATAGAGTTAATGATACAGGACTTTAAAAGTGGCGAGGACTATATAGTCCTCGCCACTTTTGAAGTCCTGCGACTAATGCCTGAACTAAATTTGACAAGATTGACATCTTGACATCTGTCTGGACTAAGAAGTTGTGATATTTTAAATTGTTTTACGTGAAATATGGAGCATATAATATAAAGTAAGGTGTAAAAATTAAAGGCCGTATAATGATCGTTAAAGTGAAATAATTTTGTAAATTAGAAAATAAAAATAAACAACAATTAACCCCGTTAAATAATATGTTTATAAATGTCACAGTCATGACAGGTAAATTTTAGAGATGCCAGAGTCACTCATTTTTGCCTAATTTATGGTTAAAATATTATCATTAACTCTATACCTACATTTATCTTATGATATTTTATATGAATATAAATACAAGGTAAAAGAATTAAAACCTTGTTCAGATGAATGATATTTTCAGGTGTTTCTGTAAAAAAGGTCGAATAACAAAGGAAGTAACAATGGCAGCAATTACTTCTGAGAAAATCGTCACTCCTGGCAAAAGCCGAACACATCCGAAGAAGCTTGTTTTAGATGAATTCTACTAATCGGTTATACGTAAAAAATACGAATGAAATATTTACAAAAAATGTTTTATTTTACTAAAACCTGGCAGGGAGATTTTTATTTTGCTGCTATAATTATTTTTGTCATTATTATCATCATCAGTCTTTATCAATGCACTATTGACCTACCTGACCTGACCTAGGGCCTATGCCCTATAATTATTTAAATTTTTTATTGTACTAGACGTGGTGGAAAATCATTACAATAGAAATTGGCAACATTGAGTTATGAGATCGCAGCGCCGCGTCTATCGGACTTCTAAAGTGGCGATGACTCTAGTCACTGCCATGACAGGTAAATTTAAGAGATGCCAGAGTCACTCATTTTTGCCCATGGATGTAGTATTGGATGTAGTATAATAACAGGATGGCGTACTCGGAAAAAATGTATTTACGAAAGTGAACACTAACTCAACGCATTAAGTATTATATTCTATTGCGCATTACACAGAAGCCGATCCGAGCCGAGCGAGATAGCAATAAGTAAGAAATGTGTCTCGTTCTTTCATATTGCCAGCTTGCAAAAGTAATTTATTATAAATTATGGCGTGATCAAAAACTTAATTTAAATAATTGTCTTTTTGATGTCATTTTAACAATTTTAAGTCAAGAAATTGTAATTAAATTTATTTCTTTGAATATATTTTTAATTAAAAAAGAAAACATAAATTATTATTTTGCTTAATTATTTTATTACTTATGGTAGCCCAGTTAAATTTCATAATGGCGTCCGTTGTTTACAAATTAAGTTTGAATTAAGTACGTTGTTTTAATTTTAAGTATTATTACAGTGAAAATGGTGAGAAATTGTTGTGTTTATGCTTGTCCAAGTGAATCATTTGGTGGTTGCAATATATCTTTCCACCGGTAAGCGATAAATAACATTATTCTAAATCTTACAACTGGGCGTTTTTCAAAAAAGATGTACACGTGACGAACCGGAATAGATTTTTGTGTTATATAAATTTTAGTGTACATTATTTTCTCATTTGATAAAATACATTCTTCGAAAGTAAAAATTTAAGAAAATACATCGGTATTATGCATAACAACGTGGCAATATTTATTTTTATGCAAGGGTTCACAGGAACGTGTTCCGGTTCGTCACAAAGGAAAAACGTAAATAAAATGCAAAATATAGGTTATAACGATAATTTTCTTTATTATTTATTTAATAATCCTTTAATTTTTTTTTAACAAAAACATTTAAACATAGATAAATCACTATAATAATTGCTTAGCAATAATTTTAATTTCGAGATCGTCACAGAGGAACTTTTGACCATTAAAACATTGCATTTCTACCTACTACTTAAAATAAAATAGAAGGAGATTACAAATAATATAAACAACGAATTTAGGGTCAACACCAACTATATAAATATTATCAAATAACTAAATACTTCTTAAATAGGATAAGATTATTGTCTCGTTAAAATATGGGACAGTGACTATCTGGAATTCTGTGTGACTAACTGGAAAAAATTAAGCTAAGTTTACACGTATTAATATTAAATATTGATCTAACATTTTTATTTCAACTCTACGAGTAAACATCTAAGGTAATAAAAACGGGTACTCAAATCTTAAAATATTGTGTATCGTTTGCTTACATAATATTTTGAACACTTTTTTCACGACTTTTTATATTTTATTAGTTTTACTTATGTACCTATAATTATCCATTCCCTCTCTCCTCCTTCCTATTTTTAGTAAAGTTTATCTATTATTTTTTGGAATTTACCAATTTTTGCCTCATTAGCTAACTTTTCACGGTAAATTTTCTTGCGAATTGCTTAATTTTTTAATTTTAATTTGCGAATATTTTCTAAAGCTCCTCGATAACTCCTATATATTTTTTGTAACATATTTTTAAGCCTCCTGCTGTATTTTGGTTGCTGGTTTTTTGAATTTCGTTTTCTTTTTTCTTTTTTTCTTTCTGTTTTTTCTTTTCTTCCCTCCATTGTTTTCTTTTTCCTTTCTTATCTTCTTCTCTCAACTCATTAAAGGGATTTCGAAACTTCTTAAGACGTCCTAATTGATTCTTACGCTGCTCCTCAAATTTTTCGTGGTTATGTTTTAGTTTCTCCCGGTAGCGTTCAGCTCTTCCTGCTGCCGTGAGGGCCGTGTAATCTGAAATACAGTATACAAATACAGCAGACATACTTATCATACACATTAATATGTCTATTATTTTTATGTTAGGGTTATTTATTTTATTACCATATTAAATGTAACCCCAGCCTAATAGTTCCGGTGCGTCACAACATTATTCCGGCTATACAATACGTGACGATCCCGATGTGACGAATTCATACCACAAACTTTTAATATTAATTAAAACTGTTGTTACATCGATTTTATGACTCATGTAGACTTGTTTAACAATTAATTATAACCAAAAATGTGATTGTGTTACGGCAAATAACTTGAAAATTGTTACATACCTTATAAAATCCTGTGTCTATCTGGAACTCCAATTCGGCACCATCGTACCGCGCCCACTTTAGTCACACATTTTGTTGACTCTGAGACTTGTTTCAAAATAACGGTTACACCACAGACAAGTTAACTGTTGCCAGAAATAAAAAACAACAATATTTATTGGTAATTTTGCGTTGAAGTATTGAAAAAAATATCGTGACGTATACCGGAATTCCGGTTATGTCAAATTCCTGGGACAACAATAAATATAGTATTTTGAGTTATTATGTGCCCAAATTCGAAATAAAAAGCTTGAAATAGCATTTATGAGTTCAACATACGTCTACTAAACCTAAAACAGAGACTGCATTTAATTTATCTAATCTTATCTGAGACTTCAAAGTTCCAAACATGTAGGTGGGACATGAATATTTTACACTTTTTTAAATGTAAATTTTATGATATTTTAATTACAGTAATGATTGGGTTGCTTATTTTAGTTAATTTTATAACTTAAACATGTAACTAATAAATTACTATGCAGTTTCTTTGAGTACGGTGCACTAAAAAGATATAAAAAATAACTAAAGTTAAGGGACACCTCAAATTCGCAATGTACATCTTTTTTGAAAAACGCCCAACTACGGTGACCATGATTTTTTGTGATAAGTTACATTTTGTGTAGTCGACAGAGACTATTATTGTACAACCTAAAATAGACTGGAAACTTAAATCAAATATTTTTAAGCGGTATGTTTCACCATCTAGTTGAGATATGTGCAACTAAAGACGTATAATTATACGAAAAATGCAAATCTATGCCTGTGATATTTTTGTAATAAATTATACCCACAAAAATTATGTCAATACCGTGTTTTATTTTCTATCCACATAAATGAGACATTTTAGTAGGTATATGTATATATATATATATATATATATGTAAATAGAAAACCTATAATCTTAATCTTTGTTTAGTTATATAGAATTTTGTAATTAGAATAAAAATGTACAGTGACATTAGATTTTCAATATATTTTATTATATTTAATGAATTAAATGCAGAAAGTATATTATATTGAAATAAAAGACCTGAAATAAAGGCTTTTAATGTAGATTCTATTATTTTCAGGTGTGTATTATATTATAAGTTTTCTTTTACAATTGTTATTATTTACGTTTATATTTTTACGAATAATATATATATATATATATATATATATATATATATGTCGCAGTCATCTGGTAGAATCAGTCATTTGATTGTATCACTAGCGCGTTAATGAAATGACGACATTTAATTAAATGACTAAAGGACAACTCGTCAAGTTGTTGAATGTAACGTTCAACGTCTTGACTGAACGTCATTTAGCATTGTCGTTAAATGGGATATACCCGACTTTGTAATGTTTGTTTAGGGTAACTATAAGTTTCACGAGTGCCTTTACATAAAAATAATGAGGACATGAATATAAAATCATAATAAATTGTAATTGTGTACACAGTACAGTACGCCGTGTGGCAACAAGTAACTTACAAAGCCCAATTTCTCACACATAAACTGAGCCATAACAAATTAAAAGTAGCCGGCGGCGGCGTATTAATAGGTAAATCCATGCTGTCACACTATTTTATTACAAATAAGTCACTTTAATGTAAATTTAGTCAAAAAAATATCAAGGCAGTGTTATCTGCGCGAGCTGTATTACGCCATATTTGTTTTGGTGACAACTAACGCCGCGGTGGCAAAAAAATGAACTAAATTACAATCACCTGGCTGATTTTACGTCCGCTATTTTCAAAGGGCTATGTTACAATCCGCTATCTTGTTGGACGTTGAGCGATGCTTGTTTAGTCAATGTTCGGCCTAGTGATTCAATTATATGTCGTCATTTAATTAACGCGCTAGTGAAACAATCAAATGACTGATTTAACCAGATGACTGCGACATATATATATATATATATATATATATATATATATATATATATTCCGATTCTATATATATAGAATCGGGATCTCGGAAACGGCTCCAACGATTTTCATGAAATTTTGTATACATGTGTTAAAAACGGCGATAAATCGATCTAGCTAGGATACATTTTTAGAAAACTTTTTTTTATCCGTGTTTTGAGGCATCGATAAAATTAGATTAAAAAAAGGAAAAATAATGGATTGGAGATGAGAACCAGGCTTGTTCGGATTTATCTGCCTTATTTCACCACTAAGCCACCATGACATATTATTTGACAGCGAAATTTACGTTCTTATTCTAATCATATTTTATCGATGCCCTCAAAACACGGATAAAAAAAGTTTTCTAAAAATTTATCCTAGCTAGATCGATTTATCACCGTTTTTAACACGTGTATACATAATTTCATGAAAATCGTTGGAGCCGTTTCCGAGATCCCGATTCTATATAATAATATACATATATATACAAGAATTGCTCGTTTAAATATATAAGATATGTGTGTGTGTGTGTGTATGTGTGTGTGCGTGCGTGCGTGTGTGTGTGTGTGTGTGTGTGTGTGTGTGTGTGTGTGTGTGTGTGTGTGTGTGTGTGTGTGTGTGTGTGTGTGTGTGTGTGTGTGTGTATACTAGCTGTTACCCGCAGCTTCGCCCACGTGAACTCAGGTTTACGGATTATTTTAATAATTACTAAGTTTTTGTATTAAAATAGATATATTATGTTATGGTGAACATAAAGACATAATATATCGCAGACTTTCTGTAGGCATATTTAGGATACTATGTTTTATACTATGTAGTGATATAAAATACCTACTAAAAATGTCTATATACGTATATAAGTTTTATTACCTACAAATATACAAACTAAAATTTGTTCCTAGTTTGCATACCTTGGTAGTCGAGAGTTGAGCTTCTGTTACAGTTTTCCAAAAAATGAAGAAATGTATCATAAATGGCTTAGCAGTATACAATTCAAGAAAAAAGTTACGAAATATTCAGCCATATGCAGTAAACACTTTGAACCTTCCTGCTTTTATAATGCTAATTCACGTCAATTATTAAAGACCAACGCTATACCAACGATTTTTCCTACGGTAAGAGAAAATGTTATTTCTATATTAGCCAAGGCGCTGGAGGATTTTCAGGAGATGCTACATAGTCTAAATGAATCCTCTCGACGTGTGTACCTTAGAATTAACTTGGAAAAGAAAAGACACAAATGTCATGTATAACGGACACATTCTCCCTAGGCCGTTAACTTCGATGGCAATTCTCGAAATTGTGCAAGAGTATATTGGACATACATAGCAGCTAGGTTGACATAACTTCGAAAGAGAAGCCGATCGAAAGATTCAATTTTGGTGGCTAGAATTCAGGACAAGCTTAGAACATTCTCATCTCGTCTATACCACACAGTTTGAAGACAAAAGTCTTTAACTAATGCGTTCTCCCCGGGATGACGTGCTAGGCAGAATCGTGGTCTCTTAATTTACGACTAGTTTAAAGTTTTGCCGTAGCTCAACGTACTATGCTAAGTAAGCTAAGTAACCTAAAAAAATGATTTCTCAAGGAAGGCTGAAAAATTACTATATTATACTACCTACGCGCTGGGGCTGGAGCCTCAGTTCAGCAGAGGGGTTCTACTCAAACTACAAATTCTTCAATTACTACATGTATAATAAGATATAAAGCAGAAGAGTTTGTTTGTTTGAACACGCTAATCTTAAAAACAGGTCTTAGTCAGGTCTATATATCTATATTTAATCAATCAGTAATCCATATATAATCTATAGCCTATTTTATATTATATATCGAGGAAGGCTATAGACTATATTATCCCGCTAAAATGCCGTTGTAAATCTTAGTTAACGCAGGCGAAGCTGCGGGCAACAGCTAGTATAATATAATGTAAGTAAGATCGGTATTGTACTACATAATATTATGTAGTAAATTATTGATCTCACTGGTAGCAAAAATATTCAATACCTAATATCTATGTGTGCATAAGCCGGTCAGTGTTGAATACGAGTGGCAAGGGATCGATCGTCTTTGCGTTCATTGAGGGAGGCCTATGTTAAGCAGAGGACGGATAAGGGCTGGTGATGATGATGATGATATGTCGACAGTTAATTATTTTGTATGTGGATGGAAAAATATGAATTTGTCCCATATAGCTAAATCTTATTGTCACCCTATAAGAAAGGGACACACTCCTTAACACTGGCTATCTCTGTCGGCTCGTTTTTCTGTTACGAGTTAGCGGTCCTGTTATATATTATTACGTCCATTTTTTTGCCTCATTTATGGTTCAAATATTATCATTAACTGTATACCTACATTTATCTTATGATAATTTATATGAATCAAATCTTATCAAATTTAGTTCGGGCATTAGTCGCAGGACTTCATAAGTGGCGCAGACTCTAAGGAGGGCTCGTTAAAGTCAGCCCCCTATAAAATTTTATTTTTTGGTTTCTTACGTTTTGTTCTATCATATCGTTTGTTCTTGATTGTTCTTCATAAATCGTCGTTTGTCCTTCTATAGTTTAATTATAAAAAAAATATTCAAATATCAGCCTTAGATCCACTTTTTGCTTAATTATCAATGTAATCACATTTTAATTTAGCTACTTTTTCTTAAAATTTGTTCCTGTTCGAGGAGGCCAGCCAACAGTTAGCCGCTATTTTTTTTGGACGTGTTTTCCGCGCGACACTATCTAATAGAAATATTGTTGATCTAAGAGCATAGAGTAAAGTGATACTACGGAAATGGGAAATAACACAGATTTATGGAAATAGTATAAAAAGTGTTTAGCTGTATAATATAAATAAAAAGTTGTGAGATTTTAAATTGTGAGATTTTAGACCGTATAATGATCGTTAGACTAAAAGAATTTTGTGAATTAGAAAGTAAGAATAAACAACGATTATAACCCCTTTCCGTAGTATCAAATTACTCTATGATAACCCCGTTGAGTTGAGGTAAATTTAGAGATTGGAGTCACTCATTTTTGCCTAATTTATGGCTAAAACATTATCATTAATTCTATACATTTATATTAGGTATGACATTTTATATTAAATATAAATACAAAGAAAAAGAAATAAAACCCTCCTCAGATGAAAAATATTTTCAGGTGTTTCTGTGAGAAAAAAAATCTAGAATAACAAAATAACTAAAAAAAAAGAAATGTGGTGTCGTGGGACACCAGGCAGGAACGAAGTTCCTTCGGCTAAAAAGAAAGGTATTATACACTACTACTCCCTTGTGTATGCGACTGTCGCGCCTGCGCACGTCTCATTTAACGCTTTTTATTCCACGCACTTTTTCTTACGGTTTTACTATCACATTTTTTTCAGTTCGGTCGCGCAGCAAAATCCCTATCCCCTCCAAGCCTGCCGTAAGGAACTTCGTTCCAATAGCAGCGATTACTTCTAAGAAAATCGTCACCCCTGGAAAATCGAAAAAGCTTGTTTTATAGGATTTTGACTAATCGGCTAATACGTATAAAATACAAACGAAATATATATTTTTAAATATTTTACTAAAACCTGGCGTCTATCGGACTTCTCTCGTAGCGCGGACTCTATCTGAGATTTTGTCGATACCGATATTATGTCATAAGAATGGGATATTTCTGAATTTTACATCTTCGATAGAAAAAAGGTAAAAAAAGAATGTGTATTCATTTGAAATTTGATAACAGTTTTCAGCATTTATTTTCTTGTGATTCAATAATAAAAAAATGAATAAGAAAATTTCACTTTTTTTAACAATTTTCTAGAGCATGGCGTCAGCGCTGGAAGAAACACGGCTGCATGAGTACTCGCTTACGAGTTACGTGCACATCACTTTATGAACTATAGGTACACTACCACCAGCGCCCCCCGCACTACTCTATAATTTTAGATCATAAGTCGCTTGGTAATAATATCATGTACTACCCACTGAATAATCTAAATGTATTATTTTAACTTAATGTTCTCAATAAATAGGTCAAAATGTTGACATCTCGATTCTACCAACCGATCGTGCGATGTGGAGGTTAGTTGGCGGTCGACCGGGTGCGGGGGATGTGCGGGTGGTGGGAGGGGGGCGCGGGCCGCCGGCACCCATCCGGGTGAGCGACGGGGTCGCCCTTATCTGCGGCGATGTTGTGATTTACTCCCGCCCGCTATCTTATCGCCACTAATTGTGTACTCCGCTGTCACCACTTTTATGTTAGCGGACACTTGATTCGATTTGATTCCTTACACTCAAATCTTGCAAATTTGTGCTGGTCTGCTGAAAGACCACCGCCAGCCGAGAAAGCTCGTGCCTCGTCCTTTCCCCGTGACTTCCTACTCATGGTATATCTAGCCGATATACGAGTGGTAAATACCGGCATGTCATACTAAATTGAAATATTGTGGAGTCTGTCTGTTTCTTACCTTTTTATACGTACGCCGCCGACCACACTTACATAATATTTAGAAGGAGTATAAAATTATAGTCAGAGAAATGATATAGATCCAAACAAAACGAGTCATTCGAATTTTGGCAGAGCGCCTTTCGATATTGTCAAAGTAAGTCAGGTAGTATAGATCTCAGTGAATGAAATTTTAGTATGTTATTTTTATCATATTATCATCATCATCATCAGCCTTTATCTGCTGCTGAACATAGGCCTCCCTCAATGAACGCCAAGACGAGTGACCCTTGTCACTCGCAACCAATGCGGACCTGCCACTGCACGGAGATCGACTTCCCACCTGGTGGAATGGCCTATCATGTACATATTAGTAATACATATTGTAAAGAAATGGGATAGGACAACTTTGAGGAGAACCATCTGCACACCTACTACCTATATCGATTGAGCCTAAAGGCCACAATAGGTTAAATTGTCTCTTTCGAAAAAAATAATAGGAAGACACGATTAGTAGAGAGAACCCTTAACTTTTCATTCCAAAGAAGTGTTCTTTTTTGGTTTTTTGCTAATTATTCCGGAACGATAAGTATTCATACTTTGAAGTTTTGAGAAACGATAGTATGGCTTCTTAGCTACTAGCGAAGGAAAAATCGTTTTATTTACTTGCATATTTTCTTTCATCTGATTTATTTTATACTGCCCTGACTCCTGGCTTTTGCGACAACGCCTTTGTGTTGGGTAGCGGTGCCACTGTCTTTCGTCCTCTTTTTGCGTACGGAAGCACATTAAGCTATATCATTGAAACTATGTGAATGGGGTGGGACGAGCGTGGGTATCATTTACGGGTGCCTCATGTTAATGTTATAATAATGCATTCTACTACAATAATGGCGAGCAGGGGCCTGGTTGCCTATAGCCGTGTGTTATCTGCATTGATCTACTAATCCGTGCAGATAGAGCAGATAGGATGACTTTGGCACTATCTTGAGAAATAGTTTTGAAGTCTGTTTCTTAGTAGCACTATTCGCAGAAACAAGAGCTCACATGGCAGATGTATTTTTGTCTTTCATAAGGCAGCCATTTTGATGCATCAACCATGTTTTTTGGAGTTTTTTTTAGTTGAATTGGGTCCTTTGTTGAGCATTGTACTATAGTTTACAACTTTGTAATAAACATACTTAATGTTCTCCTCCAGCCATTGCCACCATTATGACAATTAGGTTCTCATTAGGTTGTAGATTGACAAAGAAAGTTGAAGTCTGTTTTTTTTTGGGCCATGTCGGAAATATAATTTCATCTGGCAATTGCTTGTCAGTTTTTGCGATTTTTTGACTACCTGGGGTAGTATGGTAAAGGTTATTTATGATTTTTCAGAATGACTTTTCTTCTATTATATTAACGCCCGGTTTTCGAAAGGCTGATCAACGCAAAAATCAACAAATCAACTGTTAAATCCCTTGTTAAGTATCAAATGAGTGGCTAGAAGCATGGTCAAATTACTTAATTTGCTCAGTCTGACAGTTGACATAACAAATACAATGAAAAGCTGTCAAGACTCTAGAATCGTATGTTGACCGCCATTAACAGCCAGGTTAGTTGACATTCACTTTCACGGTTCACCTACGTTTCATAAACCAGGCGTTATGTCCTATTGATCCTGTTTAAACGACTTCAAGATCAAGGAAGAGGTTTCGAATTCGTATTTTTTTTTAATTAGATTTTATTCTTGTTGCCTTACAACTGGCTGAACCGATTTTGATGATTCTTTTTTATTTGAAACCTGGTGCTACTAGGGTGATACCATTATAAGTAAACCAGGATCTGATGACGGCATCTCAGATAAATCGAGGGAAACTTTCGAAAATCGTAGGAGTGACTAGTGAAGCTTGGAGTTGATCTACTGGCCTAGCTTGCAAGCCAAGAAAAAAAATCTACCCTTTTTCTCGTGTCATCTCTCTCTCTCTCTCTCTCTCTCTCTCTCTCTCTATGTCTGCAGTAAAGCTACTACTAGTTACTAGGCAAAGTGTTTCTTAAATAAAAACAATAACGAACTAAAAACCGGGTACCGTTTTTTGTACTTATACCACGGTGTTTCCATATTACGCCTATTTAATTTCGGTATATAAGAGCGTTCATTGAGGAAGGCCTATGTTCATTAGTGGAAGGATAAAGCCGATGATGATGATGATGATGGTGCTAAGAGCGAAAAGCGCGAAAAACAAGCGCAGGATTAGGCCCGTTCGCAGGAACGCTTTTTACCGAACCTTATAAAAGCATTTGAATGACATAAATGGTAAATGGATACCCAAGTTAGTTATTAGTTCATACGTGATACGAAAGCGTTTTAAAGCGCTTAATGAGCGTCGTGATGGCGCTCAAGCCCGGGGGTAGCGGGTTCGTATCTCGCCAGGGAACAAAAAAGTTTTCTGTGTTCCTGGGTCATGGATGTTTATTAAATATGTGTATAAAAATCTTAAATATAATGTATTAATATAAAAAAAAAAGTAAGTATTGAATACTTACTTAAATATGTATAGTATTTCCGTTATCTCGTACCAGAAACACAAGTTCTTGGAAAACGTAACACGGGACCAGATTAACGAGATGTAAAAAAATATTAAAAAATTGGCCAAGTGCGAGTCGGACACGCGCACGAAGGATTCTGTACCAGAAAAAACGGTAAAGAAATACTACTTTTGTTGTATGGAAGCCCCCCTTAAATATTGTTTTTATTTTATTTGTAGTATCAGAGAGTTTAGTTCCCTTTTTGTTGTTTTGATTAAGATTCATATTATTACCAAGGTAAGACAGAAATCTTAGAGCAGATCATGAATAGAGTACAGATCGTATTGGGTATTACTCCACTGGAATAGAACAAGACTCTATAATGAAGAGGGAGACAGTGGGAGAAGTCCGCGGCCGAGGGGCTCAGTCACCGGAGTCTGTTCATTAACCAAGTCGTCCTAGAAATCGTTCGAAAAACATCAATAATACCAGAGGAAGTAATATTCCACTATACTCCGTGCGCTGTAGCATGGTGCGGGTGACACTTGCCAATATGACGTCGACATACATGATTAGGGATGTGACGTTATGCAATTTATTTTTATCGCTAACGATACTCGCAGCATAGGTATAGTTCTGATTAATAGTATTATTAAAATAGGGATGTTGACACATGTTACAAATTCATGTAAAGTTATGTTTTACATATTAAATACAGTATTTGAAAACCTAAAACAACATTTTAAAAGTCTACTTATTTGTCTTAAAATTTAGAAAATTAATTTAAAATGCGTTATTTATCATGCATTATCACGTGACTGCAAACGCGTATAAGGCGATGACGTCACTGAACATTGAGTTAAGTACAAACTGTCATAACTCACCTAACATAGCGCGAGCTCTGAATGCGGTGTGTGACGTAATGACGCTTGGAGCGTTTCAAGGGCAATTTTAAAAACTATTTTTCTTTATTTAATTTTTTGTTAAAATTGGACATGTTTTTTTACAAAAGTCTTTTTTTCGTGTTTGTCTATAGTATATCTATCAAATAAAATCAATTAAAAAAATTAGTCAACATCCCTATTAGTGTGTTATTGTGTTATTCTGTTATGCAGTGTATCTACGTGTATAGGTAAACTTTTCAATGCATATAATATTTAAGGGCTACATAATAATAACTTTGAACTTATATTAAATAATCAAAATCAGGTTTATATTTTTTTCGTGCCAACTTTTTTAACGATGATGATAGATTCTGTTGTTAAATTAATATAATGATAAACTTTTTACCATAATAATCGAACTACGCCCAATATACATGTTTTATTATAAAAGAACATGGACTTTCCATCCTCCTAGTATAGTACATCCGATCACTAAGCACGTCTATGGTTTTACGTTATACGCATAGCACTCTGCTTAATTTTTCTTTCCATTTGATTTTATTTAGAGACTATCACATTCTGGTTGGGTTTGATTTAATTTACCACAGTCATTGGCCATCTACTATTTTACGAATGAGGTATTAATAAAAATATACTTTAAATTAAATTTTAAAAATTGCGGCGGCTTGCAAGAGTAAAACGTAACGTTATTGAAATTGTCACTCGCACCATGCTACAGCGCACGGGGTATAAATGGCAGCGATGTCTATGATTATAATATTGGCTGGAAATATTAGGCTTTTCATAGTATTAACTATTAAAATATAAGTATTCAAAATTTATTTATAAATAAGGCTTATAATAATAATAATAATAAAATAAGTAAAATCTTTTTTTTTCTAATAGATAAGGGACCATCAACAAATTACGTTTCAATTTGAAGGGGAGGCAGGCGGTTTGGGTCGATTGAGTGTGACATGTTGTTTGTAACATTACAAGAATTATAAACTAAAAAGAAAAAAAAAAACTTAATCATTTGAGACTAATTTTAATAACATTATGTAAAAATTGCAAAATATATGTGGCTAGTGTCATCTGTGAGTAGGTTCAGTCTCACAAATGTGACCGACTGTGTTTTTGACTATTGCTTTTGGATGGTTCGTTAGTTACATAGCTCAGACATTACCATTATTATTATTATTATTCAGAATCAGTAGCTCTACTAGTCATTAATGACGTTCATATTATATCGTACCCACGCGACGTTACATATTCTACGCGGGAACTGGGAAATGACGATCGGTATGGTGTATAGTTCAATGCTAGCCTACTAGCATCGAGTAAGGTGAATCTGGGTGTTAGAAGACCTGGGCTCTGGAGTACGTAACAATAAATAGTGTGTCACATTTACAACAATTTGTACTATTCCCTGGATGCAAATCTGTCTAGATGTTCGCGGAGCTTGGTGAATGGTGACGGACTCGCGCATCAGCCGTCACCGGCCACTCGGGCTCACTGAAGTTGCCGCCAGCCGCTCGAATCCGTGCGCACGCGCCTCGGCAACATGCGAATGTGGGACCTTATTTGAAACTTGTAACGGTTTTAGTTACATAATAGGTACATTTACATTGTTCAAGTATCAAAATATGAAGTCACCAAAATAGATGCAGCCGTGGATTTGACCGTAATGAATGGCGAGGTTGGCGAGGGTCAGGGTGGTGCGTTGTGTGCCGGACTTGCGGGAGTCCCGCAGGAGCCAGGAGCTGCGGATCGCACGAGCGCGGCGGCGCATGGGGCGTGGGGCGGGCGTGGGGCGGCGCCGCCTCCGCGCGGGCGACGGGCGAGCGGCCGGCGGCGCCCGCCAGCGCCACACGCCTCAGTCCGCGCCGCGCCGGCCTCGTGGTCGTTCGTGTCGAAGGCGCTGGTCACGCCGCGTGTCGCGAGTCGCAAGTCGCAGCCTCACCGGAGTGGCGGTTCGCATCTTACCGGGCAGCATTAGAGTCGTGTCGTATTTTCTAATACTGTCAGGTAAAGATGTCGTCCGCGCTCCACGTTCGCCGATACCTCCGAAGGAATTCAGCTCCAGTGGAACCGGTCGGTCGTGCGAAGGATATTTACGGATGGACCGCGTGGCTGCCGCGTGCGGCTGGCCCCAAACCCGCTACCCGGCGGCTGAGCTCGTTACGTCATCCGCCCGGACCGGTCTACTAGCCTGGACCACCGGCCGCTGGGCCCCGGGCTGCCTCGCACCAGCGGTCTCCGGTATCGCCACGTCGGCAACGGCAGTGCTTATTGAGATTGCAAAGGAATTCTGTGTGTTTCTGCACGTATGTATGTCTATGTTATGTCTCGTAGTCTCGTAAACTGCCGACTCACGCGGGACATGTGCAGCTCCCCGCGCACCCGCCGCGATGGCCGATGGCCCGCGCGCGCAGCGCTCCGAACGATGGCGGTCGGATAGGTACAGCTTATTTGCATTTTAATGTGTATACCGATTAAGTCAAGTCTTGTAGAAGTTTTGTAATCATCATTGAAAACAAGCTTGAGTATATAAATTTGTTAACATAATCAGAAGGCGAGAACAGCGATTTTCAAATGTTCGCCTCCGATCGCAATACATAAATAAAAAATGCTTCGTTTCATTCTCTGATATTTTGATGAAGTCATCTGTCATTGGCTTCAGTGCCAACTATCACCTGTCGTAAATCTCTCGTGAGCCGTGTGATCGATGCGAAGTTCATAATAAATATAAATAAAAGTCAATAAACAGTATCGTGTCGTTCGTCGGGGTAAACAGACGAGCGAAATGCATGCGCTGTAAAAATTGCATATTCTGCTCGTCGTCCCGCCCGCGCCGGCTTCGGCAAGCGTCGCGCGACACGCTCGTAACACGCGCACACACACACTCACACACACACGCACACGTAACCCACTTAACTAATTAAAATTCCTCGCATCGACAGCGGGTCCGCGTTTACTAGTAATTAATTCCCCCCGGCCGCCTCATTATCTTCGCAGCTACAATTTTATTACCCGCGTTGTCCACCGCCGTCGGGCTGCGCGCTGTCGGTCGGCTCGGAGACGCCGGCCGATGTATAATTCACGAGCAAGTGCGGACCGCGGACTCGGGAGTCGGGACTGGGTGCTTACTCCTCGGGGCGCTGCATTATTCAACAGGGGATGGAAAGTTTTTGTGTCTCCGAATATTAAGATGTGGGTCAAGGCCCCCGACACACTCCGACCATAATATGCAGACGCAACAGCTTAGACAACTCGCCGAACTATGGTTTATACTTTATACGTTTTCCGTAATATGTACTCCTGGTCCCACAACGTTCATAAACGATCGAAACCATCTATAGGCCTGTCTACGTCAATATTATGTAGATTGCAAACAGGCGTTTTTTAGGGAAGTCAAAAGAAAAAAAGAACAAAGTCAATTGTTTTTAAATAATAATTGTGACCGAAGTATCGTCGTTTTGGATAATTTAATAGCCGTGTAGGCGAGAACGTTGCATGATAAGAGGAACTAGGGTTATCTGCGATGTCAACAGTCAAAGGTCGGACGATAGCGATTGTTTCGTTTGTGATGGGTTCGCCCACTATCGGGGGTTATCGCGACGACCACGACGACCACAGTGATGATCACGACGACCGCTCCACCGGCCCGCTGGCGACACGCTGACCACGGTCATTGGTCGATGCGTGCTCGACTCGTGAACACTGGTTTTACATAAATAAGTTTGTTCAATAATACCTAATATGTATCTGCCTTCTACATCATTACGATAACCGGCGGTCACCGTGCAGTGAGATAGGAGGCATTCAGGAGCAACAATAAACGGCGTGATGTACTGGAGCGGCGAAACAACTTCAGCAAAAGTAATGTCGTGCTCGAGTCGGCCACGGTCCACGTGTCGTATATTTTGTGAGTCCGTCCGGTCGGCTCCGGGCAGGGGAAGGGGGAAGGGGGGTCGAGGTGAAAGCCGCAGTAAATTAATCGTTCAGGTGGATTCCGCTTTCGAATCGAATTCTTATCGGCTCGGGAGAGTGTCGCCGCGGCGGGACCGGTTCTTAATGTGTTGTAGGTGCGCGCGGTGTGCATCTATTTCGGGAGTCGATGACCGGCGGTTTGGCACTGCGGCCGGTTTCATTCCGGCCGGAGCGGGAGCGGCGGCCGCGCCTCGCCGGTCGCCCCCCGACGGGTATTTCAGGCGGTGACGTCACCGGGGAGCGCCCGGCCCGGGGGAGCCCGGGTGTCGGCGCGGTGGTGGCGCTACCCTCGCGGCCCGAACATGATACCCACGTGGCGACGCACGCCCCTCGTTGACAGTTATTAATATCGGCCGCCACGAGGAGCCGCGCGCCCTGTTCAGTGACGTTTGTTTACCGAGCCCATCGGGCCGTCGCGTCGTTCCACTCATTATCTCCCGGCACGTCACTAGCGCCGGTACGCGCCACTATTCGCACCTCATTATACCATTACGTAATGAGTAGGTGTCGCATCGTGGGATATGGGTATAACGTACTCGAGGGTGCCGGGCGGGGGCCCCGACGGGACTCGGACAGTCGACAGGTTCTAGTGGCACAGCTTCCTCCTGGGCCAGACCAACACACGAGCCCCAGCACACGTAGCCATAGCCGCGTAGCGATGCTACCAAAATCCACTAAATAAATTTTGGTCCTGATAACGAATGATCTATATGTATCGGTCGCTATCAATTTTGTTATCACCGAACGATACTATTTGACATCATACCATAAATTATATTGAAATTAGGTTATCAGATGAGGAGCTCAATTATCACTATGTTAAATAAGTAAATTTGATTTAAATATCTATATTCTATAGTATAATGTCTCCGTAACGCACGCCACGCTGTCCGAACACGTCGTGTGTGAGCTCTGATAAAAGTAAACATAAGAACCAATCGGTATCATTATAACCGCGGACGTGGACAGACAATAGTCGCAGTCGGGACGTGAAGTCCTTTAACTACTGTTTACTCTGAGTTGACTCCAGTGTAGTCGGAAACTGTTGAATCAAAATGATATAATTTGTCGCTCCAGTGTCGCGATCAGGGCGGAACAGTTACTGGACTTATACGTTTATATTATTGCATTATTTAAGAAGTAAATATACGGGCCTCCCGACGACCCCGCGACCGCCTCCGACAAACGGGGGGGATTTTCCAAATATACCAATATGAAATAAAAAAACAAACACATTCAATTATTATACTTTTTTCAACAGATAAAAAAGTGTTTGTGATGTTTTATTGTATGAATTCACGGAGTATAATGTTATATTCTTATTCTATTCCCTCACACTGTTCCTATTTCCCCGATCTCATGTCACTGTTGCATCACTGCGGCTTTGAATATTAATTTGAAGAAGTACGGACGTCCAAGTTTCTTTTAATTATTTTTAAAAATTTGATTTAAAAAAACACAAAAATTTCCATAGTTACGAGCTCACGCTCGACCGCATCCCAGCGCAGCACTCGCGCTGTTATATTCTACTAGACTACTCCTTTACTTGATGAAAACTCGTTCAGTCGGCTATAGCCGTACCCGCTTGATGGTTTCCAAGATGGTGAGCTAACGGCCCGACGACGGTGACACATGTGAAGCTTACATACGCTAGCAGGCCGCGGCTAGGATGGCTGCAGGCCTACCATGCTGCGCCCTGCTGACGTGGCCTGGTGCCTATATTCAGCAGTGGACGGATAAAAGCTGCTGATGATGATGATCACTATTTGTAGAAGTTTTTTCTTGGAGATAATAAATTTGAAGCGATAAAAATGAACGAACACCTCGAGATACGTTTAGTCTTCATAAGGTTTACACGCCACACGGCCTCGCATATTTTAATAATTTGAATAATATATGAATTAAATAGAGTTGATTATGTGGAGGTTTTCCTTAAATGTTTTACGACCACGTGATGTCGGTTCTTAATAATACGAAACGAGCCAGTACAGAATTCCTGTGCTGCTGAACATCACTGCCTCGATTCCCGCCACCTGATGGTAAGAGGTCGACGTTGACTATATCGAAGACAAGGTGCCTCAGTTTACCCGGAACTGGCCCACTCAACCCTTTCACGTGTTGCCGTGTGTAATCACACGAGTACACTGCCTGCCAAAGAGGGTGCCAAATCGACTATCGGTATATTGAGGCGTTGAAGCGTTGTATATGTACGAAAACGCCACAATGTCGATCCGCCTACAAGAACAAAATTCAAGACCTATCCATTTGCAGCGAGGTGTAAGACAGGGAGACGTTATTTCCCCAAAGTTATTCACCGCTGCACTGGAAGATGTCTTCAAGGTTTTGGACTGGGCAGAATTAGGCATCAACATAAATGGCGAGTACATAACTCACCTTCTTTTTGCCGACGATATAGTAGTCATGGCTGAAACCATGGACGACCCAGGTTGTACGGTGCAACTCATACATTTGGCTGCGTCAGCGTTTCTGCGAGCTGCGCCATTTATTAAGACAAGTATGTTCGATAGTATCAAGGTGATCGTACATGCTCGCGCTTATCTACATCTACACTAATATTATAAAGAGGAAAGATTTGTACCTATTTTTGTATGTTTGTAATGAATAGGCTCAAAAAGTACTGGACCGATTTCAAAAATTCTTTCACCATTCGAAAGTTACATTATCGACGAGTAACATAGGCTAAATTTTATTCTGATAAAAAATAGGGTTCCATAAGATATTTTGGTTTTTCGGACACAAGGTGTAAAAAATGTTATTTCGCGTACTAAGATCCCGTTGTAAATCTTAGTTAACGCAGGCGAAGCTGCGGGCAACAGCTAGTCAATCATATATCAAGTATCATTTAGCAGTAATAGTTAGTTAAATAAATCAGTGGACTTTTGAATCCTGGTATAATTATTTCTCAACTCCAATATCAAACAAACTATCAGTGAAAAAGTGTAGGGTTTATCAAGGTCCCTATATCTTTTATGGTCCTTCGAGCCGAATTTAAAATGCTAGAAAGCCTCTGTCCAGAGTCCGAACGAGTAGGTCTTAAAATGAACATGGACAAGACGAAAGTCATGTCTAATGTCCACGTCCTACCCACTCCACTTACAGTCGGATGCTCTACACAAGTTCTGGAGTGGCGACCACGTACCGGAAATCGCAGTGCTGGTAGGCCTCTCACTAGGTGGACTGATACCCCGGTAAAGGTCACAGGAATCCGCTGGATGCGGGCGGCGCGCGACTGGTCGTTGTGGAGATCCTTGGCTGCCGGTGTTGTCCTTCTCTTCGGAACATGCAGCCGGTAGCGCGGCACAGCGATCCCCGCGCCCGGCAGAGACCGCTCCAACATAAGGTATTGATGAGGATAACAATGTAAGAGACTCGTCTTGGTTATTAATGCAATTAAACTTAGTTCTTAGTTATTAGGAGAAATAGTTCTGGATTAACTGGAAGATTGTGTTACAAAACACCTAATATTGCAACCAATGACGGTGAAATTCAAATGTATTATCATTAATTGGGGTTGAAAATTAGCGCGAAACGGTTCGTGTTTGATATGCCACTACTATATTGATATTAATTAAGAACACCATTCAATGAGGTGCTGATTAAACTATGATTGATTGTTCGCTCGGTTACGATTTCTATGATTCAGTAACCCTCCAATAGATGTCGCTTATTCTATATATTTTTGCATGGAAGACCCAAATAATTGATGAATTATTTATTTTTAGGGGAAAACATCGTAAGGACCTACTTATTTTTGCCTTTTACTGTTGTCATTTTTAGTATGAATGTTTCGAATGTAATTTTATAATCTCTAAAGTGTTTGATTATATTTTATAGAATTTGATTATCATCAATATCATCAACTTTATCTGTCCCCTGCTAAATATAGGCCTCCCTCAATGAACGCGAAGACGTCACCGATCCGATACCACTTCGGCGTGCTTATTTTTCGCGTGATACCGGCAACGTTAATTCTCTGGCGGATGTCTGCGTTTCGACTCGTATCTGCTAAAGAGACGCCCGGCATATTACGCTACATAGCAAGTTGAGAGAACGCATTGGTTCAAGCCTTTCATATTTGAACTCTGCGGTGCAGACTACAGAGGCAAGAGAATATCTCTAAGCTTCCTGTAACCTGCCCGTCAGAATTGAATCCTCCTCAGCTTCCATACCTACAATATTTATAGTTAGTAAATCCTTATTGAATGTATTAGCAGGTACGAAAATATATATTTTGACCATTGTATACCAGATACGCGACGATGGTCCAGTGGTGGGTGGACTCGGTTTCTTCTGCGAGAAGTTCTGGGTTCGATCCTGACACCCCACGTTTGCTTTGAAATAGGGTTATCTAAATTTCTAATTGTGGTGCAATTAGAAATTTAGATCCAAAACACGAGACGAGAACGAGAACCAAAACACGAGACCGTTGCTGGCTCACCGGTGAAGGAAAACATCATGAGGATACCTGGATACCTGATGAAAATGAAAGTCTTTGAAGGTATGTAAAGTTCACCAACCCTCACTGGGCCAGCGCATAGGTGAACTATGGCCCATTACCCTCCTCGCCTGAACGTTTCCGGCACCTGGGGTGACCCGGGCGTTACCCTGGCCTAGTGTATTAGTACACGCAGGTGTTGAGTCGTGATGTACGGGACGGCGCACGTATTAATCTGGTTTCTTGTACATTATCTCCTGGTCGGAATTGACTCAGGAATGTAGGAGTAAAGAAAACCTCATCATATACAGCGGCGAGCTGGAGGGGAGCGCTCCGAGTCCAACTGGTCCACGTTCAAGGATGATAAGACGCTTAAGGCGGCAGCGAGAGTGCGCTCTGTCATAGAGTGATAGATAGATGAAATCGTTAACGTCCACTTAGGAAGGATATAGTGGCTATGGAGTGTATCTTATTTTTTATATTATGAATGGAGTCGATCGGCTCGGAAGCGCTAAGCCTTGTATCACCAGCGTCTGCTGCAGCCTGTCACCACAGGTGCCATACACCACGCGCGCAGTGAAGGCGCTGGCTCCTCACAGCACGCGCTCGTGAAACCCGGTCACACTCGCACAAGCGAATACCGCCCGCGATACCTTACCACCTACTTACCGTCGCATTATTACGCATTAAATAAACGGATCGTCTGTCCGTCTGTGTGCGAGTGCCGTGGTCAGTAGCTCGCGGTCCGGTTGTGTCGATCGCCGTCTTTGTGGGTCGCAAATTCAGGTTTTACTTTTGTGCCTGAGCGAGAACCTAACCGTTACATACCTACTGCAAACGTCGGTGACGTGATATGTACGTATCGATACGGGCTTTTAATATTGCGATACCATAATATTATAGGTACAGGGATAATGATTTTAATCAACTTTAATCAACATCCTCACATCTTTCATGAAAAGTAACATTTTTGTGTGCCGGAATCACTAGGAGAATATTGAACCGATTTAAATATGTAGCTCTGAATGCGATGCGACGGGAGGTCCTCCCGTGACCAACAACAACGCTGTAAATAACGCGATAAAATCCGTAAAAGTTGTTTCATTATAATGAGTGAAATTCGCGTAAACATAAGAAAACAATATATTAACAGGTCACTTTTCAGCCCCGTAGGTTATGACGAGGAGAACGCATTGGTATTTGGTTGAAGACTTTCGTCTTCAAACTCTGCGGTGTAAATGACGTTGACAATATGGCGAAGCTTCCTAAATGCTGCCCATCCTAACTGAATTTAAACTACATCATTATTTTATGTTCAAAAAAGACCTTCATCATGAAACTTTGTACTTGTCATATTCTGGGCCATACTAGAAGTAACATAGGATACATGAAACAAAAAGGATTTTTATTAATAACGCAGGCGAAGCGGCGAACAACAGCTAGCCTACATCTACATCTACACTAATATTATAAAGAGGAAAACAATTTAATCAGAGATAGGAATTATAACATTACACGTTACAATATACGTATTATGCTATATTTTTTGTCATATTTTTGGTTTGAGCTTTTCTTCATAACTGATGTAGGTCTGGCGACCGCGTGCCAGAGCATGAGCGTGTGAGAGATTATTTATTAATCGCTCGAGACATCTGAGTCAACAAACACGAAAAAAAGAGACGAATTGAGAACCTCCTACCCTTAAAATTCGCTCAAGATGAGGGATATAGCAGACTCAGTGCTTCCAGACTTAAGACTTTACCCAACAAAATATAATAAAATTAATATAGATAACTAGATTAGCCACGATCGTCGTGTAATACTCGTAATATATTTCAAACGCTTCATGCATTTATAAATTTCGGCCGGAAATCTCCAAGGTGAATGCCTAGTCAGTTCACGTTTAAACATTCAAAAATTGCTTCATTTCATTAAAATTTGAAAGGATATGTGTTACGGTCGCCCGCGCCACCCGCCGCCCGCCGCCCGCTCGGCCAGAACACCAGCTAGTGACGTATGCGGCGCGCCGCACGGGGCACGCCGCACGGGGCACGACGCACGGGGCACGACGCACGGGGCACGACGCACGGGGCACGACGCACGGGGCACGACGCACGGGGCACGACGCACGGGGCACCGGGCACGCCGCACGGGGCACGCCGCATGGGGCACGCCGACAGGCGGGGCTCGTTATGATGGCTGCTCACTTTACTATAAACAGATTATCTTTATCTTTTTTATATCTACACTTAATAATGATACTTCGGGGCGACGTATGTCATGCTCCGCAAGAGGGGCCAGGGGGTACCTTATCAGAGCTCTTAAAATCCCCCCGGAGGGCTCAGCTCTCGTCTTCAAATTTAACACATCAATGATTCTGGACAACATGCAACGTCCGGTGTTGGCGTGTGGTGAATCAACGTGTGCGATGTAGGTGTTCTCAATTGGTGCGATGGTGAAGGTGGTGGCTGGTGAGGTGTATTATAAGATGCCTGCGCCGGCGCCAGCCTGCTGCCCGCGAGCACAGGTGTGCGCGGGGGAGCGGCGTGGGGAGGCGCGGGGGCACCCCCTCCGACCCGCCGCACAGGTGAACGAACCATGAGAAATTTAAATGAGCATTATAATATATTTTATAGTGTAATTTATTTTAGTGGGGCGGCGGGTAGCCAAGTGTGCCAGAGAGACGCTCGAGACCGACGAATACGTATTAAACGTGGCAGGCAGCGTGTCGCAGGCAGCAGGCTGCAGGCGGCAGGTAGTCGAGGCGCGAGAGTCGGAGGTAGTATGACGCTACATGTTACAGCACACGTGATGCTGATTATATAACACGGACAGATGTCACGTAATTGTTGCGTTCACACCCGCCCGACTTCGCACAATCGACACGATTGTGCGGAGAAAGTGGTGAGTGTCTCTGGACTCTGGAGGTGAGAAGGCGGAGCGGGCTGAGCGCCACCTCCCGGGGAGATCGGCCGGGTACCGACGCGAGCGCATCCCGCCTCCCTGACGTCCCACGCGAAGGTTATCGAATATCGAGGAGACAACTCTCTCAGCGACGCTATCTAAACATGTATTTGAGTTTAGTTAAATATTTCTTAAATTATAGTGAAACGAAACATCCGTGTTCTCATTCATACATTGTTCATTATAACTCAGTTGGTGATAAAATCAAACGATCAAGGTGTAATCGTAAACTGGCAGGTTAACACACCGCCGCGCCAACCGCCGTCCGACGTCAACCTTAAGGTCCACTCACACCGCTGCGCGCCGTCCCACGTCAGCCTTAAGGTCCACTCACACCGCCGCGAGCGCGACAGAGACCCCTGAATCCTGAGTTCCTGGCGGCCAGCTCTCAACGGCAACCTTTACACTAACCACAACTGTCACACTCAAGATTCATGAGCAAACAATGGAATAGTGAAAAACATGGTTATTTATATTAGTTATTAATATAATATGGGGTTAAGTTGTTGAACTTCACAGTTCTATCATCTATGAACGTTAGATTTTAGGTACTGTTTATCATAATATTGCTAGTGAGTAAAACTGATTCATAAATAATATAGTATATTTTTATGCGTAAGTATGTCATAACTAGGGGATTCGATCCCGTTCGATTTTTCTAATCCCGGGATCCCGGGATTGTATTAGTAATGGAATGTAATAACAAAAATACAGTAAAACATGACAAAAATTATTTTTTTAATTTTCTTTTTGATGTTTGAGGAAATCTCATACCTTTTGAGTCCTCAAAAGGCGTATAATTCCCTCTTATAGAAAAAATAAACTAGGAATGTTCTGTAAATCATTTATGAAACTAATAACAAACTTAAAAAATCGCGTTCTTTAGACGTATTTTATATTATAAATGTGAAAGTAGGCATGTTTGTTACTCTTTCACGAGAAAACTATCCAACCTACTAAAAATAACATAGGATACATTTTTGAAACTAAAAACCTTTTCTGGTAACGCGATCAAACCGCGGGCAAAAGCTAGTAAACTATAAAAAATACTATATACTAAAGAAATCATTGACTTTAGGTACTCATATTTTTAAATTAAATTGACCAGAAACATTATAAATTACTTATTTAAACCAAGAAAATAAAATCTAAGGGATAACAACGCATCCAACATCTCATCTGCAAGTACCTTGTCAATTTGTTGCACAAATATGAATTGGCTGAAGTTAGAGAAATCGTCAATAAATTTAATTATAAGTTTTAAATAATATAATAATATAAAAGTATATAATTAAATTATATTAAAATTTCAAATCAAGGTAAGTGCTTTTAGTTTCACGCACATTATAACTGACTAATTTAAAGAATGTATCGATCCCGAAAATCCCGGGATCGAATCCTCTACATAACATTGCTCAATAATAATTAAAGAAAATTAAAAAATGGCGAATAGAAACAAATAGTAATAAAAGCAGATAATATCTGAATACTAAGTCAGGCCGGTGTGTCGCCACTCGCCAGTCGCCGGACGGAGGCCTCGTAGTTAGGACGAACTAAACTATGTATGTATGTATTATATAAAACCAGCTATTCAGAATACATAATTTTATGGGAATATTTATAGAACTCGTAACGAGAAAAACGTTGTAACCTGTCTGCCTTGTACGACGAGCTTCTCATTTCCTCACACACACACCCACACATCCACACCCGCATGTACACACCACACACACACGCGCATATTCCGAAACATGTTATGTCGAATGACGATTCTAAACGTTTAATACTCGTACGGAGACACCGGAGTCTCATTATATTATTATAATATTATATTGTACAGTTTTGTGTTTGGTAACCTTGAAAATGGGAACTGCGATTGTATTCCAGCACCTTTTCTATCGACTTTCAGAAATAAAGCTTTTGACAATAATTCGTCGTCAGTAATTTAGTCACAACTTTCTATTTGGAAAATATTTCAGAAATCTTTGGGTGCCTAGGACACTAAAATTACATCTAATACATACCCAGTATGATTAAATTTTAACACAAGGTGCACTTGTCTAGTCGAAGACTTGTTAAGAGCTTATTTTTTTGTTTCTCTTATGATTTTTTTATATACCTAGATAAATCTTACTATCAGTCAGTTAAAATAACAAAAATAAATTAAAAAAAGGACTAAAAACAATAGCAGTGCCAACATTATGAAATTTATAATTTTCATACAAAAAATAGAAATTTAATAATGACGGCATAGTGTCTCCCTATCATATTTTGTGAGTGATATTAGTAATCAGACTTCCCCCGAACAAAAAGCGCATAATGAGACGAAATAAGTTATCACATCATAGAAATGTAATAATATTATAATTAGTTTTCTTTGGTATCTTTACCTTACCTACTTTCATAATGAACTTATGACTAGTGGAGCCTGTGTAGTCTACAGACTAAAGCAGTATGTATAAAGATAGCGTTCAGAATGAATATTAAATAATTGTAAACTGTGCCATAGGTTGCGACAGGCTCCATAATTTATAATAACTACTTAAACAGTGCAGATACTGTTTGTGATGTACAATTATATTATTATGTACAGAAATAATGACAATCAGCAAATCGTTTCAAATCCTTCGTAATTACAATAATTAGAACGAAGCTGTCATTATTGACATTACACAAATGATGTTTAGCCGTGAGCCGCACCCTGTCGGCTATAACTCCTGCCTCCTGTAGTACATCGCTGACTGACTCACGCTCTCACTCACCCACTCACTCACTCACGCAACTAACTGTAGCACGTTCAAGGTAGGTACTAATGAGAACAATCATCGTTATGATTAAATGTACATAATAACAGCGTACGGGCCGGCCGTGGCGCCGGCGTCGGCTCTGTTTGCTTGCCGACCTGATCACCATACATCCCCGATTACTAATCCACTTGTGATCACAATTTCCTCGTTGCTGACACTAGAGAATTGGTAATGTAATCGTCGCAGTAGCCCGCAGCCCCCGGTTACGCAGCACATCGCGTGAGCCGCGCCGGTCGCCGACATAACAACAACACATAAAAACCTAATGTTAGACTTGTATAATGGAACACGTTAAAGTCTTCAGCAATTAACTGTATTTGGAGTGTTAAACATTACCCATATTATGTGGTCTGCAGAGTTAACTATAATTCTTCAATACGGTTTCGTAGTCGATTACATGATACACCGCAGTATTCCTGGATGTATTTTATTGAATCGTGTGTACGTAAGGTTTGTTATTGAAATGGATTTTAGAATGGCCTGACTGTTATGTTTGTTTGTGTTTTGTTTGGTGTTGCCGGTGGGACTGCACGGGCAACGGGAAGGCGCCGCGGCCATCGAGAGTATCATATGCTCGCTTCAGCTATGTTTGAGTGTTAATGTTAATAATAAAGGAGGTCGCTTATGAGGCGAGCACGCGAACCGCACTAAACAGATCTCTACGCGGATTGATTGATTGATTATTACATCGCTGTTATTATGCGAGACTTCAGATTTTTTATGGTTTTGCTCTAATGTAGAGGTGAGGGAAATACTTGGCGTAGCAGTCGTTTGGCAAAAGAAGAAGGGCTGCTCTGCGTCCGGTCCTCGAGTGGTGGATGCGCCGTAAGCTAAACCCCTACCTTCCGAATGATACAATACATAATGATATTCCGAATGGTTGCTTTGGTGAATACTAGTGCCGGACGGCCTTCAGAGAGCCGGTGACAGTGTGTGAGGATAGTGGCACTGCGGTGGACTCGGCCCAGAACACCCCGAGTCCGAGATGGGCGGCGCTGCGTCGCGATCTGACTTCGGTCGTCGGAGGGAACTTGTTTCTGCCGAGCGTCATCGACGCGATGCTCGAAAAAGATTTTCTTCTTTTGAGAGACAATAATGTCCCAAAAGGAGGCCGATTAGCAGGCGAAAGAGGAGGCCGCCGCAGAGGCGGCCGGAGGCGCTACTTGGTGCATTGCGCCTGTGCTCGGGTCGGGCTGCAGGATGGGAATCTGTGTCCGGTACGGGTACTGACGTCGCGGGGAATGCTCAGTAGTGACCAGGTATTCTCCCTTACAAAGAGTAATCTGGCCTTCTGTCGGGGCCAGCCTGTCGCTGAGGTGTTTCCATTCCCTGCAGATCCAGGGCCCTCAAAAAATAGGAGTGATATATCTCAACAAAAGACTATAGTTTGAAATATGGACAGCAGTTTAATATTAACACAACTATAAATATGATTATAATGAAACAACTTTTACGGATTTTATCGCGGTTTTTTTTAGTTTTTTATGAGCCCGACGTTTCGGATACTTTACAGCAACCATGGTCACGGGAGGACTGAGGTGTCAGATGTCCTTCTGTTACAAAGTTATTCAAAACCACCCTATGATACAACAATATTTTATTTAGTCCTATCTACGCAGAAAGTGCTGAGTTTTTAGTCTGTGACATGCTATGCTTGGATTTTGATTTTATTATTTTTATTATAGGATCCCAAGCATGTGGTAGTGGCCAGCCATCTTCTCTATTGAAATTAGGAAGTTTTTTAAACTCAATAGCCTCTCGAATCATCTCGAGCGGTGTCTAGACTATGGTCACAGATTGCTGACTCAGTATAGCGAGGGTAATTTAAGTCAGCTATATTATGTTCTCTTTTTATTCTCCTATTTCCCTTGGCCCAGTATTTTATAGTTATTTCGTTATTGATATTTTCATTATAGTTTAGTGTAGTTACTAGTTGCTTGACTGTAAGAGACAGTCGCAGACACACACCGCTAATAAGATTGCACGATTCTACTGTAGCGTTATAATATTCTCTTTGTGTTAATTAGTTGTATCGGTCGCAATCAAGGAATTAAACAAGGACGAAAACACCCAACAAGGATCCTCGATCCTCGATCATTGACATTTTATAGTAATGGTCATGCGCTGGAATTGAACATGCAGTGAATAATATCATTATAACATTACAGTCAGCATGCTGATCGGGCAGAGCCACTGCTAATAGCTAGTATAACTATAATGAATTCCGCTTGATGTATGTAAATGTGATGTGAGTGGTTGTTTGCGCGTTTTGTCGAGATGACATCGGTAATGTGTTGACTACGATTAGTTGACTGAGAGGAGCGTGAAACGCGATGCTAATGTCACAGTCGCGCTCCGCCCGCCGCTCGCCGCTCGTCGCTCGTCGCTCGTCGCTCGCCGCTCGTCGCCCGCCGCTCGCCGCTCGTCGCCCGCCGCTCGCCGCTCGTCGCCCGTCGCTCGTCGCCCGCCGCTCGCCGCTCGTCGCCCGTCGCTCGTCGCTCGTCGCCCGCCGCTCGCCGCTCGTCGCCCGTCGCTCGTCGCTCGTCGCCCGCCGCTCGCCGCTCGCCGCTCGGCGCTCGTTCAGAGCATATTATAATATTTGTAGCGCGCTTGACCGGCGGCGCCTACTGTAAATACTGCGCCCCGACACTAGCATTTTGTTTAATTATTTTAATGAAGTGCTCGATACTCCGCGGTATTTATTGTGTAACTGGCTATTAGTACTGATTTCTAAATTATATTCCTTCGATGTGTTATTTAAACATTGTTTAATTCCTCGAACCATTAAGAGCTATTTCCGACAAGGCGAGGATCACGCGGGTCCAAAATCATGTGGGAACCTCGGGCATATTACATGATGTATATAATAATATGAAGTGTTAGTTTAGACACGTCACACGAGGGAACCGCACGGCCGCGGATAACAAACGTAACAGATTAACAATCAGTTCAATGTTTAATTTATTTTGCCATTGAAAATAGCGGCTAAGTAAAGGTATTAAGTTTCAAAGCATTAGGTTAAACCTATACGTAATAAATAATAATGCTGAAACCCTTTGCCATAAAGACTATAGAGTATCCGCGTAAAAACTTTATAAAAACTTAAAGAAAAGTATCCGGGGTATCCGGGGTGTCCGGGTGTCCGGTTCGTCCGGGGATTCGTATTATTGTGTATTCCGAAGGGCTGGTACTTGGTAGTTTATTAGCTACTAATTGCTATCCTCCGACGCGACACCACTACACGCACCACACGCCTTATACTACTACTACTACATAAACAATGCATAAACAATTATCATAAAGTAACAAAAGGTTATGACATAAACCATGAGTTTTAAAGAAACTTTTACATTTTCAAAACACTTTTGTTAATATTTGCTTAACTGTTAACGCTATTGACATAATTCTTTAGTATTATATTCGTTATAAAAACAACCTATTAATATACAATACAAATCAATGATATTATAGAAATACACCTATCATGTACTACATTCTTGCAAATAACATATTATTATTATTATTATTACTAGACAAGTTCTTAAATTTACGGGTTTTAACCATTACTAGAAAAAATATCGTTTTTAAAATAAACTTTCTTATTGGAGTCCGATAGGGGGTACTAGGTAGGGGGTTAGGAGCACTCTTGTCTTCTCGTATCCAGCCTTTAGTTTGCTTACGTTATATTATGTCGACTCCAATTGTGTGTATTTTATTCCAACTAGATTAGCTATTATACCAATTTTAACAAAATATTAGATATTTCTTGAATAAAAGTATTCCAATAAGACTCTGACAAATTATTTTGTTCAGACATATTTGTCTCTTTTTTAACATATACAATTTAATAGAGAGGGAAGATATCTTATTGACTCGGTCGGCTCACAACCGAATGGGGGTCTAACGACTTATTACACTAGACTCTTACTTGTCGCCGACAATAATTTTAACAGAATTATGGTCGCCGCATATAAACTTACAACAACAACTGAAGGACTAAACACTAAAAGTGACCAGTGGTTAATAAATAGCTTTAGAGTATATTTAATTCGCAAGCAGTACAAGTGATAAATTATAGCCTATGTGTTATTCTGATGTGTAGGCTATAATATAATTGTAAAGTTTTATAAAAATTCATTCAGCAGCAGACGTTTAAGCGTGAAAAAATAACAAACATCCATCCATAGTCCATACCTACTTACAACATTTCGAGTTTATAATATGAAGTAGGATTAGTAGGATAGTAGGATAATGCTGCTTCGTATTTACCTAATCGATAATTACATTTTACCTACATTGTCATGTTAACATAATATGATGTTGTATTAAGTATTTAATAAAGTCAATTATTATAAACAGTTCCTAATAATCAGGAAAGGAAGTCGCGACTTGCATGCATGTAAAAAAATGATAAAGATTACATTCATCATTTTTGTATTGTTTGTGCGTAACGTTTTAGTAATACGGCCCGGCCCGGTCGGTGTGCGCGAGTGGGCACTGGGCAGCTATAGAGCAGTTCACCGATCAACGGGAGCAGTGTAGTATTTCTACTGCTGATACTGCTCGCTCACTGACCCATTTGTGAGTCGTGGTCGTCGAGATAAACTCGTCGTTAATTATTATTTATTTGCAACTGCTCCGATAATAGGTTGGCTGGATCAAAAAGCACTCCATCACAGATAACGTCGAGCCCGACGTCGGCACCTGCTCGGGTGAACTGGTTCGGTCGTCGCCGGTCAGCTCGCCAGCCGATCGGAATCACTGGGGTCCGGGCCCCGGGGCATCACACGCTCCTGCCTCATTTATTAAAACTTACCTATTTGAGACAACTGTCAGGACTCAAGATGCAGCTGTTACGCTCGGTTTAGGTGGTGTGGTGGGGTATGTGTGTGTGTGTGTTTGTTGTGTGTGTGTGTGTGTTTGTGTGTCGGGTGTGTATGTAGAACGTTTTTGCGCGGCGGTAATGGCGCGGGTGTAATAGTGTATGAATGTTGCGCGGACGACGGCGGGACACGCAAAGGTCGTGCGCGCACCCGGCGCCGCCGCCCCGCCCGCCGCAGGCCCAGGGCTGCGCCCCGCGCGCTGGTGCTGAACCCTTACCCTAGTAGACGGACGCAAGCGATGGTCTAATGGTGATCGCACATGTAACTGGCGATTACAACCATATTGCATCATTCAAAATACCGCGGTTGTAACACAATATTTAATTTAAACATTAAAAAATCGTTAATGTTCAAATTTAATAGAAATAGGTCTTGCACACAAATCACACAATAACAAGAATTAATTTTATATGATGTTTAAACTTTGAAGAGATAACTCGAACATTTCTTGTACTTTTATTGTAAATCAGTAAATTTGGAATAAAATAAATCTCGCTCATTAGTCATTTTCGATTCGATTGATTGTCGGCGAGCTCACCGCCTTCTAACTGGATATATCGACAAAGGAAAGGTATGTTACCACACAAATACACAGACACATATTAGTTTACGAGATAAAAGCAGAATTCAAAAGAAATACATTTTTCGTAACCCTACTAATTAAGATGGTAGCATTATTTAAAGTAGTGACTTTCTCTTGGCGAAAGCGGACATTATACACGAGAGCTGGGAGTTTTTACGTTAAAATTAAAATATGTTTTAATGAATCGGTTCTCCATGCTAATCAGCCAGGCCACCTTCTCACGGACATGGTCTCCACGTGTTCCACCGGCCTACAGCTGGACAGCTTACAGGTTTGTTCTGAAGCAGAACCTACTCCAATTATATTATTATTATTATTATTAAAATAAGCAAACATAATCTGAGGTGCTCAGCTGCCAGGCTAGCTTCTGTCGTAATCTGAGCTGCTGAACTGGTCTGAACTTAACACAGCTGTTCGTGAGGATAGACTCTACGCCCGTTCTGAAAGACTAAAGTTGGATCCCTTTTCTGATTATATTCATCGCTAACTTAATACCTATTACCTACACAAAGTATTGCAATAAAATCAAGTTATCTTATATTTAGTAAGAGTTAATCTATTCGGTGTAGGTATAAATTAAGTAGCACGGTGTAAAGAGAGCCGGTGGAGTCCAATATGAACAGAAGGAAGTTTTAGTATGATACGACTTACGACTACTTTCACCCCGTTTGTAGAGAAATCACAAAATTGTATTCATATGCGAACCTTCTTATTATTATTGTTTGCTGACACTTGCTGTTCAAACGTAGTAAGTATACTCTATGTATACCTTATTAATTGCCTAGGTTGTTAAGTAGAGAAGGAGTGAAAGAACAAGTTTCCTGTTTTACCTTTTTACACCAACTACGTAACAATGGATACGTTAACACTGTCTCTCTGACTGTAGAGTGTAGAGCAACGACGAGCTCGGCACCGGGCGTTCGGGCGGACGACCTTTTCCCGCCGGCTCCCGGCTCCCGAGCACATCACGTAGCTCCTATCGCATCGCTCGTTATCGCGATAACGGGCTATCGCTATCGCCGATACACAGCGATAACACGTGGCTAATCGTTTACAGATAGCGCCATAATGATGTACGGCTCGCGGGCCGGGTAGCGCAGGAGCTCGCACCCGTTCTATTGTGTGCCCACTCACTTACTCACTCACTCACTAATACGCGGATGTATGTTGCTTGTAATATCATAATTATACGCCGGCGGAGCTTTTAGAAGCGTAACTGTCTTATAATAAATGGAATCGTTATCGCGGGATATGGGTCCGTGAAACAGGTTCTCTCTGTTTCGGCGGGAAGGGCAAACTTATATCTGAGGAAAGGCAACAGTTGGCTACGACCGGGTGACGGGCACCGCACACCATATACCATCATCGGCAGTCAGTCCGCCATTATTAATTAAAACATCAAGAACAATGTGATTTACAAATTATTTAATATTATACCTATATTAATTACTTATATAATGTAATAATAAAGAAAATAGGAGCACGTTGGCTGCGTCACGAGTTCAAGGTTATATTTTATTTGCAGCCGAGCCGAGTCCACACACGAGCGGCTGGCTCGGCAGTCGGCACACACCCACTTAGTATTTAGTACATGTACACACTTATGTAGGACCATTCAAGAGTCAAGACTTACGCTCGGCGCTTTATTTACCGAAATGTAACTTCGCTATTTTGTAACTTCGCACTGAAATGATTTCAATGCGTGGATCAGTCGGATGTTAGGTAGACGCTGGGAGGCTTGTCGCAGATGGAAACCATCGCCGTCGAGGACTTATCGTTTTACTATATTTATATGTATATTAGGAAATTTAAAAAAATATAGGGTTCTCTCATTTGCATTCTGGTTCATAGCGTCAACGTACTGGGGGACTCTATCGCAGTGCTTTCGCTACTTCAATCGTCGTAATAAGTAACGGGTACGTTTCGACGACTTCTTGGAGGCGTGTGACGACGGGCGGCTGCGGGCGCTGCGGCCCCACAAACAACCGGTCGCCTGCGGGGGGCGCGGGCAACCGCGGGGGCGGGGGGAGCATAAAATAATATAATTACCGTTGAACAGCCACATGTAGAAGTCCCTGTTATCGGGCTAACGGGTTTGTTGCCCCAGCGGGCCCAACGACTCCCAACGCCAGGAGCGACAATGAGTTCCCACATCAGTCTCGACCCGACTTCACGTGTTTAGGGCCCTCTATCTCAGGGACCATTTATTTATATTCCGATATCGGCCCAACCGGGACTTCGTCGGCGTCCTTCTATTTATCAAGTGGTATTGGTCGCGAGTGCCCACTAGTGCCGCACTCAGAAGCCACTCTCGAACTGAACAGGTGTTCAAGTATTCTCTTTACTCGCTGGTCTTTACATAATATATTACAAACTAGCTGTTGCCCGCAGCTTCGCCTGCGTTAACTAAGGTTTACAACGGGATCTTAGCGGGATGATATATCTTTACCGATAAATGGGCTATCGAACACGAAAATGTTTTATTAAAATCCGACCGATAGTTCCTGAGATTAGCGTGTTCAAATAAACAAACTCTTTAGCTTCATATCTTAAGGATTAAAAGCATGAGTAAAATAAACTCGTTCAAATGTAGTTCAAAAAAATCAAAATTTCTGAATAAAATATGGTTGTTGTGCCTCACTCGACATAGATAGGTGTAGGTAGGATATAGATACTTATAGATATATATACTTTTTTGTAGATATTTATAAGATCTACAATTAATTAGAACATTTTATGGTTCTATCTTTTATAGTTTAGGCAGCGTACGCAAAATAAGTAACTTTTCTGGTTGTTTTTTACACCTCGTGTCCGAAAAACCCAAATATCTTACGGAACCCTGTTTTTTTCCAGAATAAAATTTAGCCTATGTTACTCGTGGATAATGTAGGTTTCGAATGGTAAAAGAATTTTTGAAATCAGTCCAGTACTTTTTGAACCTATTCAATACAACCAAACAAACAAAGTTTTCCTCTTTATAATATTAGTGTAGATATATAGTATAGATAGATTTCGTCCGTTCGTTCCTATTTATTACAACCAAACAAACAAACAAACAAAGTTTTCCTCTTTATAATATTAGTGTAGACATTGTCTAGTACCGATCGTTCACTCGATGAGATGAGCCAGCCGCGACTGGTTGTCTATGGACCGGAGGCTGTAGAGGTTGTTGGTGTTGATACATAGTGCATCTGGCCCAAGCACCTAAGGGTTCTACATTAATAGAATATCTTGTACCAGTCATAGGTTTACGTACGTCGTGTACAAGATACTGATAAAAATGTCTGAATGTAAATCAGTTATTTTTATTTTCCTGCTATATGTTTGTGTATTTCGGTGTATAATGGGCTCAAACGAAAACCCGCGAGAGCCGACGCGTCGGGAGGAAAAAAACAAAAACAAGTAAACGAATGATTCAACAACAGTTTAGATCAAGAAACGACTCGCGCGTCTCAATTAATGAATATTATATATATGTCGCAGTCATCTGGTTGAATCAGTCATTTGATTGTATCACTAGCGCGTTAATCAAATGACGACATTTAATCGAATGACTAGGCCGAACGTTGATTCAACAAACGTCGCTAAACGTCCAACTAGATAGCGGATTGTAACATAGCCTTTTGAACAGAGCGGATGTAAAATCAGTCAAGTGATTGTAATTTAGTTCATTATTTCCCACCGTGGCGTTAGTAGTCTTGCCTTGCCTTGATATTGTTTTGACTAAATTTACTTTAAAGTGACATGTTCGTAATAAAATAGTGTGACAGCATAGATTTACCTATTAATACGCCTATTTATACTAATAATTTAATAAATGTTAGCACGCTGTTATACTTGTAATGTTTTTTTTCAGTATTATATATAATATTACATTAATAAATGAAACTGATCCTGTGATTATAGATTTTTCGTTTTTTATCTAAACTCTTATTTCTCAAGGTGACAAAGACTTAAGTTAACAACTTTCTGGAGTCACAGAGACTTAAAATCTACACTAATATTATAAAGAGGAAAGATTTGTACCTATTTTTGTATGTTTGTATGTTTGTAATGAATAGGCTCAAAAAGTACTGGACCGATTTCAATAATCCTTTACCATTCAAAAGCTACATTATCCACGAGTAACATAGGCTAAATTTTATTCTGATAAAAAATAGGGTTCCGTAAGATATTTTGGTTTTTCGGACACAAGGTGTAAAAAATATTATTTTGCGTACTAAGATCCCGTTGTAAATCTTAGTTAACGCAGGCGAAGTTGCGGGCAACAGCTAGTACAATATAAAATCATAATAAAGTGTGTCATGTCAAGTCCTCATTTTTGTTATGTAAAGTAAGTTACCCTTTAAGTTGCGAACCACAAAAAAACATTACAAAGTCGGCTATATCCCATTCAACGACAATGCTAAATGACGTTCAGTCAAGACGTTGAACGTTACATTCAACAACTTGACGAGTTGTCCATTAGTCATTCAATTAAATGTCGTTATTAGATTAACGCGCTAGTGATACAATCAAATGACTGATTCAACCAGATGACTGCGACATATATATTATATACCTACTAATATTAAGTAATGTTATAGACCTGTATATCATGTACAGGAATATTCTTCATCATCATGTATCCGGGATGACACGGACTCCTCTCGGGCGAAGGTCTCCTTCGTGAACTTTCATTCATCTCTATTTTTAGCTCTACTCGTCTATTGTTTTCTTATGTTTACGCGAATTTCACTCATTTCAATGATACTTTACGGATTTTATCTACTCTACTCATCTAGTTTTTTCTCGCCATCTTTTTCATGTTATATTCACATCACAATAACAATATTTTAATTATATTATTATTATTACTAACACAGGCTATAATTTATTTCCGTACTTTTTACGCACGTTACACAAAAATGGGAGGTACGTGTAAGACGGTGGAAGCCGCTGGCGCTGCTAGTTGTGTATCTGAATGAAGTCAGTTTTTGCATTATTTTGCTGATATACGGCGAGATTGTTCGTGGTATCGGCCCTCCTCGATGTAATTGAGTGAACCCTACTGCAGTAACGATCGTTCCACGGACAGACCTTGTTTACGGTCCGAGAGTAAACAAACATTAAAGTTCGCTCGTAAACGATTCGAACCCGGACCCTCCGGAAGGGCCCCGTCCTCGTGTTGACGTGTGCGGGGTGAGTGCGACGGACGACGCACGCGCTCACCACGATGATAGGGCCAGTGCCGAGATTCTGCCAGTATGGCCAGCAGCGCCAAGTGTCCATGTGGTGACGGTCACTGACCCCAGCCCTCGCCGACTCCCGAAACCTCAGTCTTACACTCGGACCCACTGCACTGTACTGCTACTACAGAGACGAGACGCGACCGACCACGTGAGCGACCAATTTTTAGTTGAACGATTATGTATTCTGTCGGGGTTCACGTGTAAATTACATAATTGTAATATTGCAATCATCAAACCAATGGGTTGTGACTGTCTGATGGGCTCACAGCCCACAGCATCCACCCCACAACCAATGGATTACGTAGTCGGTGGCTTACAATATAACTACCTTGTTTATTTATGTCCTTGTGTATTTACGCCCTACAGCGGCTACCATTTTTTGGAAGCAACGGCATTGGATGCTCTGGAGGCGCATCGTAATACATATTTCAATATCATCGTAACGATCACTCTGATTGAAACCCTTTCCTCGTTGTCTCATGAATACGCCGCTGTCTAATATTATGATGATGAACGAGCTCAATACTTATACCCATATTTAAGATAATAATTGTTAAAAAAACGCTTAAATTGCTTTTATAAATTGAAAAATTTAATAATCTTATCGAATTATTATCATCGGTCTTCGATAGATCTACAAAGTTTTTTTTATTTCTTAATTCAGTGTTTTGGAAATTCAGTAACCGGTGCCAGTTAGTACGTTTGCATTCGTGTGTTGGTCGCGTGTCGCGTGTTGTCGTGTCGCGCGGCGTGTGCGCTGCCCGCGTGTACCGCTGTCCCGTTATGTGGCCGGGCTCGGAGCGGGCGCCCCGTCCGAGCGGGGCCCGCCGACACATTACCTTCAATGAGGTCCACCTCGCCTACCCGGACCAAAACGAGTTCAAATAAAGGTAACTTACATACATATCATCATCACCGACGTTCTGCCCTGCGGGGCGTGGGCTCCCCGACTCCACGAACTCCAAGCCTTTCTCCCGTTCCTCGACCGTCTGCTCCGTATAGTCTGCAGGATGCAACCTTCACTCTCTCATTGTATATTATATATTTTCAGTTTATCTATACTAATATTATAAAGAGGAAAGATTTGTACCTATTTTTGTATGTTTGTAATGAATAGGCTCAAAAAGTACCGGACCGATTTCAAACATTCTTTCACCATTCGGAAGCTATATTATCCACGAGTAACATAGGCTAAATTTTATTCTGATAAAAATAAGGTTCCGTAAGATATTTTGGTTTTTCGGACACAAGGTGTAAAAAATATAATTTCGCGTTGTAAACCTTAGTTAACGCAGACGAAGCTGCTGGCAACAGCTAGTCAATAAATATTTTCGTAAGATAAAAAACAGTTAATCAAGGTATCACAGTTATAATAAAAATAAAGTGCAGCGAGGACGGTGATCTAAAAATAGCTCATCGGTGCAGGGCCCGGCCGCTGGCTGCACGGCCGGAGGGCCCGTGAATGTGAAGGCCGCGCGGTCACCGGCGCACCTGCTGCGGCCGCGCCCCCCCTCACCGCCCGCGCCCCGCCGCACCCCCGCTCGCTCAGCACCCTGTGTTCACAATAGACACACATAGAGGTCTAGTATCGCCGCACCAGAGCACCGACTAAAGACATTAGTGAACACTCACTTTTATTAATTTGCCAATAGATATGGGTGTTAAATGTAGATTATGTTAATACATTACGCATAGTTCATAATATTATGGTGTACGAATTTCATGCAGCAGCATTATTTACTGATATCAAACGGTGATAATGAATTACGTTGATAAGATACATGGCTAGGTACTACCTACCGCTAGGCCTCGGCTACCATTGTCACTAGAGGTCTGTGGTGTCGACGTCAGGGCGTATAAAAATATTAATATGTACGAATAAAATGCGTGAAGAACTATTTCATTATAATGTATAATATTGTTTCAAAACGGTAAATATATATTTATTTATAGGGTAATAAGAAATATTCTTGAATGGTTCCATCTTGAATGGGATCAAAAAAGAAGTAGTGAAGTAAGCGCGCGCCACATGGCCCATTGTTATGCTGTGACATCTCACACGACTTAATGCGTTAACGAGCCGCTTTTTTGGAGATAAGTGGTCAGATTATTTATGTTCAAAGACGTATGGTTAAAAATCATGTGGACCTCGGCTTTGTCGCTGTATTCCTCGGTGTAGATGTGTATGTTGCTCTTGTCTGTCCATCGCAGTTGTTATTCCCCGCGTGCGTTCGCGGAGGGCTCGCACCGACCGCGACGCGGCCGGCATCTCAACCAGCCGGCGCTCGCCGCGCGCCGCCCGACGCCTGCGCAGTTCGCTGACCCAATCCGCGCTACGTCTCGGACGCAGTACTCTCCTTTTAGCCTCACGGGCCTAGGTATGATCCTGGAACACCTAACACCGACTGCGACTCTGACACACCGACTACACTACACTACTATACCCACTACACATACTACACCCACAACAGCCACTATACCGTTTACACCCACTACATCCACTACACTGTCTACACCTACTACACCCACAGTTACATAAGTATATAATAAAGTAAAATCTATACGAGTAATCTTTAGCACGTCAAGTAATTTGGTCTGAGACACGTGTATGGAGTATGGACTGCGTGTAATTGATAGTTAATCGATTTCCCAAACGGACGCTCATGTGAGTCAATACAGGATTTGTCCTTTTTGGGAGCGACCAGCGTGTGCTGACCTGTCTGCCGGGCCGGCCTTGTTCACAGCGCACGGAGTACCAGTCTAGTACCAGTAGTTAGCACTATCGTTTATTTTATTAGGGTTGTCCATTAATTAGTTTTACAGTTTGTCGAGCATGTCGGTTAAGACCAGTTGAGGTGGCAGTGGTAGTGACGAGTGCCTGAGAGTCTAACTGCATGCAGGTCTAAGCCACTAGGCCAAGCTTGTGTGGATTTTATTCGAGCTCGAAATCTTCTATTTTACAATTACAATTCAAATAATATCTATTGTTTGTAAATAAGATATTTAAAGAGGCTGTTTATCCTGGTTAACGTCATAATTATATGTATTTACTAATGCGTTATTAAATACGACAGCCGTGTAATTATTAAATTAGATGGGCACACGATCGACGTGCGCGATAGCTGCGGCCCGCGGCCGACCGCGCGTACCCGCCCGCACACGCACGCACACGCCCGCACACGCCCGCACACGCACGCACACGCACGCACACGCACGCACACGTACGCACACGCACGCACTCGCACGCTAGTGGCTCGCTCGATAGTGGCGTCATACCACTATGTGTAGTGACACATAGTGGTAGCCACTGATGGACAATGGTAGGTGATCAAAGTCACCCAAGAACGTCGCGGTCCTGAACGATGTCACCCTGGAGTAGCGCTCCTTGTCTGGTATAAGGTCATTTGGTAAAACATGAAATATCCTACGCACAGGTACAGTGAGCTCTCGGCGCCAGCAATCATAATTTATAAGAAAATAGAAGGAGAAAAATTAGTTTCTCAAAGAGTTCAAACTTCAAAGGGTCTCATCGCGGCACTGATGTCTGGCGATTGTAAATGTACTTCGAGGTTTTAGTAAGGCAAGCCTTTAAGATTAGTAACGGGCCGTGTTAAGACGTTTCTTGACGTTTTCCCGTTCCCTTCCGTCGTCGAAAGGTTGTACGTAATCGAAGCCCTCTTATAATAAAATATCGCTACATGCTACATGCTATATCAAACAAAGTCTTCCGCCGCGTTTGTGTGTCTTTACACGTAATTTTTTTAATTTTTGTAAACATTGGCTTTGGTACAACAATTAATATTTTCTTCTGATTTTAAACCTTCTCAGTCGGACAACGTTTTTACGAAAATTACATAATATCTTAAAGAGACATTATTATTTTTTCACATTATTATTTTTCCAAAACCGTGGTTTTGGTTCGCTGTTAACGTGTTAAGTTCTAACAACAGATTAATTTCGGGCTCACCGCATGAATATTAAACACACAACCAACTAACGCTCAGTGACTTTAACCGCTAGTTAACGTATCAAAAATTATAAATAAAAAAAAACACGTGTGTTTTAGATACAGCATCTATACATGAATCTCGCTACACGTGATTCGTAGTCCTTCCATCAGTCCCACTCGTACTCTACCAAAATCAATTTTCAAATATAGGAATCGAATACAAGTTATCCTACATACTATGTTTAATAATAATTGATCTTGAACATTTATATAACTGGACACCCCAAGACACCTATATAATATCATGATCTCGTAGACACTTACTGTGCCTACTGATAAGTTAGCGTCGTGCTTAATGTCGGATAATATTCATGTATCGCACAGTACTATGCGTCGTCAGCCGCGGCCATATTGCTATGCGGCTCGACTTTGAGCTTTGAACCCGACGCGTTGGGCGAACCGCGAAGGTCCTCACTACACTGACGCGTCATGACAGTCAGCGGCGTGAGTCAGCGGATTCCGCCGCAGGTCGCCGCGACAGTGTGTCACTAGCGCGGACCGCTGACACGCACAGCGTCAGCGTTGGTGTCCAATGTCGAGAGCTAATCGCACTGCAACTTAGGAATGCCGGCGCTTGATTAACGCATGAGTCTCATACGCGATATAACGAAGTGATGGAAATCAACGTTATTAAGCCAGTGTGAAGTGACTGTTCACAGGAATCTCTCATCACACAAACTCGCACAAATACCGGCATTACGCTTCCTTATACGGCCATAGTCCATAGACAATTAACAATACACGTGCACAGATCACAGCAGATTCCGGGGACTAGTTCCGGGGACAACACCTGTCTGCAAGATATACTTTTAATTTGAACTACCAGATTACTTTTTATTGAAATCACCCAAGAGGAAAATACAAGATTGAAACAAGATTTTTATTGCAATAGCGGAATTGTGTTAATGATATTTTTATTTATCTTTATTTTATGCATAGCGTGTGTCGCATTTTATTCAAAACAGCGAAACGTCGGACACGTTCACACGGTGGACGGTGGACGGTGGACGGCAGGGCAGGAGGGGAGGGTGAGGGACACGGCGCGGCGCGGCGGGAGTGATGATGAAGCACTTGTCAATGTGTCCTTTTAGCAACGTCGGAGTGTGTGTTAGCGGGGAGTGCGGGCAGCTCTACAGTCTACACCGAGCGAAAGTGTCTGTCCCTACTCCATACTCCCTTGTTGAGTTGTGTTTATTATACACATTCGAGTGGTATGAATGAAGAGTCATTTACAGTTGTATTGTTTTAATTTGGCCGGGTCTCACAAGTTTTGAATGAGCTGTTTATAGATAGTACCAGTAGTATCATAACGTACGTTTGTAATGTTAACAAGTGCGACGACTGCGCCACTATTAACACTGTCAGTAGCCCTTCGGCGCTTGGGCGGCACGAGTCCATATAAATAGGTCCCAATTCGGTCGCCGTGACTCGTGACGCGGAGTGACGCTTCCGCATCTCAGTGGACATTGTAGCGGCCACCAGCCACCGCCGCTATTATTAGGCGAGTCGCTGCGCGTGCCGCACGATGCGTCAACAACTCAAACCATCAAATCAGATCCTTTGATCATTCAAAATTTAGTTAGCAAATAAAAATTTGACTAAATTATTCTAGTCTATAGGACGTGGACTACAGAGCGCGCACCGTAACACTGCCGACGACTAATGTTCAATTAGTGGTCCACCTTAGTTCTGGAACCAGCCCAGGGGGGGGGGGGGGGCATGACCCCCATGACCTGGGACCGTGGATCCGCCGTTGACTGTACAAAAGTTTTGCCACAGAAGGCCAATGTATTGAGACAAAATTTTATAAATTAATTATATTCACTTGTCACACACACACAAAATGACTTGATTTGAAAACGGTGCATAACAAATGAGCTGTAGATCTCAAACACACAGAGTAATAATAATAATCATCAACACTGTAAAATAAAGTTTTAATAGATAATAACTATCGCAATAGTAATTAAAAGAGAAGCCTTTTCGTCTTTAGTCTTTTTTTATAGAACCAAACCCGAATTAGGTCATATCACAGAAACAAGGAATCCGCGAAATGCAATACAGTGATTATTGTAATATCATGATATATTATGATGGCTACGCGGGGAGGCGCGGGGCTATATTATGCGCGCGCGCAGTAGGGCAGCACTACTTTTGTCTTGTCTCATTCTCTCATTGATATCTTCGACACAATTTATAGTGTTTCATTGTTATTTTATTTTATTTTATTTTATTCACAGGAAAACAAAACGGCAATTAAATGACAATATTACAATCTAAATAGTTATAAAGATGCACATTTACATTGTTTTCGCATATGGGTTAAACTTAAACAAAAATAAATTAATGCTTATCTATTTACCTAGGAAAATTACAAAAAAATATGATCGGGTTTTGAATACCAGTTTTTAGAAAGAGTTTCTCTGAAAATATTAGGTGATGAAATGAAGAGATCGAGTGCGGAGCCATCTGCCGACTGATTAAGAGAGCAGTTGAATGAATCAATAGATCTTATAAAAAACGAATTTTGTCGGTAGTTAGACGTGAGAGTGAAAACGGAGAGAATCGGTCGATGTCGTGTATGTGTTAGTTTATAAGGAACGCGAATGTTAATTTTTGAAAGTAAGAATGGAGAGTCAATCAAAGAATGTGCCACCTTTACAAGAAAGATAATATCAGCTACTCGACGTCTTTCTTCCAGGGGCAGAAAGTAATATTTTTATTGTATTGGAGGTTACGAGCTGCAAGGGTTATCAAGCCATCACCCATTCGGCCATTACCCCGCGCTGATGTTCGTCCAGGTACTGTTAGTAATGTTATACTGTAGTGTAATACGTGAACCGGTGGCGGCGTGCGGTTGGCAACACAAGCACCAGGCACGCACTTGTTAACCGTACCGAGTAACTGTACGGACACCGACCGACCCGACGACCACAGACCGCGCGAGAGTGGTACGTCAGAACTGCACACCGTATCACCGATCATTTTATGATGCAGCAAATACCCAGTGATAAGTAAATTATGCAGCATGCATGATTACAGCAACGTTTACCGTGCAGATATTCTTATATCTAAGGATATAAAACACGTCCATATTCATACGTTTTACGAATAGGTTAGGTTACGTTCAACATAATAAGTTTTACGAATAATAAACTGCTATAATTTATTACAATCAGTTAAAATTTTTCTTCATTTTATTGAATGAAACTAGCCTATGCATTGGAAAACAATGGTGTGTGGTCACCCTAATTATCAATATATTATACACACCATACGGACTTGACATGACATGAGATTTACGGAATATTCCTAAAAATATAAATTACACATATCACGTGATATATTCACTACAGTCCATTAGTTTGATAGACATAATATTTATTGGGATCGGCTATCATATTTATTAGCCCCGTACATTTGCCCCGGTGAGAGCTGCTCGCACAGTGGAAGAGTTTGGTTTGAATAAGCCAATTGACGATTGACACGGTTTGTCTTAACAAGTCACTGTTTAGTATTTGTTATCTATGTCATATAATATGTAGTCAATACAATAGTCAACTTATTTATTATTTGTAATAAACAAGTATTTAGTACCGTTGGCTTGCTATATACCGCTTACCTGTGGTCTGACCAAACGTGTCCTGCCGGCTCGCGCTCGCAAGAAAATTGATTAAAAAGTGTACATGAGCAGCGTCGAGCGGGTCGGCGCTGTCATGGAACCGGCTGCATGCCGCGTGGTACCGCCCGTCCGCGTGATGCTCATGCTGCACCATCATCATCATCAGATATCATCATCATTATACATCACATATGTACTGTCTATCATAATAAGCTTATAATACTTATTTTAAACAGTCACTGATATCAAGTTTTTTGTATTTAGTAAATAGTTTAAAATTACTGAGGGACCGCGTTAAAGCCATATTGGAATAGGTACTAGGAGATAAATATTGCCAATCTTTTCTCCTAAGTTTATATCACGCTTCATTGTGTTACAAATTTTAAGACTAGCAACGCCAAGAGCCTAATGTGACGTAATGAGACCCTTACCCTGAAAACGAGATGACATCACCTCTGAAGATGGCAGTTCCCGCATCACGTGACCCAGCCCACTCGAGCTTCAGTTTACGGTGCTGTTGTCTTCCTTTACGCTTCTGGTGATATACTGATTCCTATTATTTTTATAGTATTCTTCAGTCATCATTAGTGTAACACAGGTCTGGGCTCTGGCGCCAGGCAGATTGGATTCTAGAAGGATCATTTCATCATCAGTTGGTCATCGTCTGAAGTGAGAGGCCCCGGTCCGCCGCAGATAACAAATCGCAGCCTCCGTCTCTCGGGCACTATCAACACACAATACCTGCTACTGTACGCCCGTTATGATCGTCCTACTGTGTACTGATACACTCACTTTGACTGACCGACTTGGTTAGTAATTTTTCTAAGTTAGCACAAAGGGTAACGGTGGTCCAATGGTGGACGGACTCGGCCTCTTATGCGAGGGGTTTTCGGGTTCGATCCTGACCCGTCCGTATGTGCCTTGAAATGGGGTTTTTTATAAATTTCTAAGTGCACACGAGACCATCGTTCGCTCACCGGTGAAGGAAAACATCGTGAGGAAACCTGCATGCCTGATGAGATTGAAAGCCTTTGAAGGTATGTGAAGTTCACCAACCCGCACTGGGCCAGCGCGGTGAACTATTGGCCCATTACCCTCCTCGCCTGATTTCGAAGAAGGAGACCCGTGCTCAGCAGTGGGACCTATAAGGGTTAATACTACTTACTAGCACAATTTAATAAACATTACATTTCCTAAATGAAGCATATTGATATAGCCTCGCGGAAGTGAACGTCGGCTTTGCAGCACCCGCGATCCACATTATATTATAGATACACATTTAAGATACATTGACTTGCCTGTTGGTCTAGCGGTTAGGACTTAGGTACCCTGACTGCCAAACCAGAAGGTCGTGGGTTCGATTCCCACCCAGGATAAATGTTTGTGTGAAGAGCATGATCATTTGTTCTGTGTCTGGGCTTAATTTATCTATAATATGTATATATATAGAAATATATTAGTAATGTGTCAATGTGTGTGTTGTCTGGTTACCATAGGAACAGGCTTTGTCTAGTTTGGAATCGGATGGCCGCGTGCGAGTTGTCCCAACATATAAAAATAAATAAATATTGATACTCTAGTTGTCGTTTGTTTCCTCTTGGTTTGACTGATACCTATTGTCCAATGGATCTGGGCGCCGGTCGTCTGCTGCACCGGACGCCAATTAATCAACCCACGACCAGGGGGTGTCTCCGGCTCCGCTCACAATACATTGACGACACATAAACATCGGAGCCCATAATAATTATGATGAATAACGAGTCAAGCGGGTCTAATAAAACACGTTTGTGGCAATACAAAAGAAGTAATTTGTTGGATTAGTTCGTTAACCTCCCCCGGTGCCCGGCGCGCAGGGCAAATAGTGTCGTGGCCGAAAATCTGTGTCTCTGTCGCGGGAGTGCCGGCGAGTGCTGGCGTGAGGGCGAGCACTCTGCTAATTAGCGGCGGCCGGAGGGCGCGGCGCCACTCCATTAACGACTGTTTATTGTGACAATTATTCGTCTCACACCCCCCCGCCCCGCCCCGCTGCCCTGCCCCCGCCGCGCCCTGCTCCCCAGCGCTCGCCAAACTTAATTATTGTGTGTTTCGCGATCAGAAACTTACAAAATGAAAATTGCCTCTTTAGTATTTCATTGGTCATTTTATTTCATTATCTTCGCATAGGATTCCGCGGTGGAGTAGGTCTCCCCAGGCGGGTATGTGGGACTCGCTGCGCCCGAAAACTGGTAAGTGGACGCAGCTCTTTATGAGGCGAGGTTCCCGTCCTCGCCCCTTGCCCTGCTCTTTAGCCCTCTCTTCTTGTAAGAGGGGCTCAAAGAGCTCCCCCGGCTCAATTCGCTACGCCCAAGTTGTTGGGCTTACCCTGGGTTAATGAGCCCCACCGCCACGACAAGGTCTGAACCGTGATGGGGTAGCAGAGACCGGTTCACAGGTACCATATTATATATAAGTGCATCTGCGTGGAGGGAATGGATGTGTCATAAGACACATTCACTCTGCAAGCAACATATTGATCGGGTCACTGTAGAACTGCACTCCAAGCAGATGACACTCTAACATATCATTTACTCTGTCAATCTTCAATACATTGTGCGGTTATATCGCGTGTTCGTGAGTTTCCGGTGGACCGTTGGGGGAATAGGGAAGAAGGCAGGCAACACATCTGAATAACCTCTGGTTGTGTTATGTGTAAATCATAAATGTTTATGGGTGCCGGTAGTCATCAAAATGTTTTCATTTTGTCATTGTTCGACTGTTCTTTTGAACTTCTATGCTCTAAAAATGTTTAACATGGCATAAGATACATCAGCAAGTTCTTCTTTATCGTGATGTTTATACGTAGGCAATGTAGGTATGAACACGCAGTTCTGAAAGATATTCACACGACGACGATCTGCACCGGTTGCAGTGTGGTCGTGGTTATCCCAAGCCCTGGATATCCCACTTCTAATAGGTTAATGGTCGTCTGCTACCGTGATCACCTCGCCCCGGCTGATCGGCCCATCGTTAGTGAACCGCCGCGCCGGGTCACGTGCGTGCAGCCAGGGTTGCCGCCACGCCCGCAGCCTGAGTTATATTAATATGCGATACTACTTAATGCCGAATAGGGAACAATAATATTTGGTAAAATATGTATCTCTTCTAATAAGAATCCTAGAATTAGATTCATAAGCATATGTATACGTATTTAAAGACGATAAATCCTATGTGGGGGATCAATATCATAGACAAAACAACATTTAACACAAGATCTTTTAAAAGCGTGTTACGAAAACCGGAATCACTTGCCCTGCGACTGCGAGCGGCCCACGCATGTGTCCAGTCCGGACAGTGCGGGCAGTATGGGCAGTATTGACAGTACGGGCAGTATGGGCAGTACGGACTACGGACAGTGCGAGCAGTACGAACGGTACGGACAGGACGGGCTCGCGAAAAGTGTCGTTGAACCGGCAACCGGGCGCGGCGTGTTTGGACGGGCGATTAGCGTCAATCGAAGCGTTGTTAGAACCACCGAGTGCTGCCAGCGCGGAGCCCCGCGTCTTGTACGACAATACGGCAAACGTGTTGGAAATAATAATTGATATAGGTACATTCTTTTTATAATGGAACTAGACTGTATATGAATATAGAACAAGATCGGCTTTATATTTATTTATTTATTTATTTATTAAGACACATTTATAACACCATTACAGCACAACATACCAAGACGATGTTACAAACAGACAAACAGCAATTAAAAAATTTATAACAATATTACATATATTACTATTATTATCTATTTACTTATTTATCTATCTATACTGTTGAAGATAACTTTTTTACTTATTTTATTTACGGACTTTGTTTCATATTATCTAATGATGCCCTGTTTGTGTAAATAGCTTTTGCATTACCGCTTTATATTCTATAACTGACGATTTTTTCGTTGTTTAAATGCTCGTAGATATGCCATCTTAAGAATAATATAAACATGCCATCGAGGTGTTTTCTATAGGCATAATTTATTCATTACACAATTCCACCATACATCGATTAAGCACCTAAACATTCGGCCCCCCAGCTCGGACGCGAGGCCCGTTCTAATGGCAGCGGGTGCAGCGACCAAGCAGCGACACACATTATTTTAATATTGTCTCCTAAGGCATTCATTTAATTTGCTTGCATAGTGTACCAAAGGGAAAAAATAATATTTATGAAATGCCTAAAATCAAGTAGGTAACGTATTTAAATTGTTAAGGATTAATACCGTATTTTTGCAAAGAGCTTGGATGACAACCATTACTGTAATGGTGTTTAAATAATGCTGAGTGGCTGCCTCTGTTGTACACAATATTAATACAGTAAGCTATGGGCTGCAATGTCTGTTGTGAACAATAAAAGGCAGTGCTTGCGCGTGCTGTATGAAGATCGAGGATTGAGGATACGTGACCAAATGTTAGCTTGTTCAATTTTTAGTTTTCTAATGAATATTTTTGGAGTATTGATTTTTCGTAAAAATAGTCGCTCTGGAGTATCTGACACATCGGGAACGATCAGTCTTAATCCGCGGTTAAAACCCTATATAGTATAGTGTACGGTGAGTATAAAATTTCGCCAAAATCTCTTCACCACAGTATCGTTTCCGTATTTATCTGCCTAGTAACAGACGTCCTTGGCTCCTGCAAATCGTATATTCACCACATTTTATAGTTTTCATTTCGCTAGACATAATTATTTCTACAGTGTTGAAACTATCTTGTTCATAATGGTATTCTACGAATCCATGTCAACTTAACATATTATATCTACGCCCAACTGTTCAAACTCACGTTATGTAGAACGCGAACATCGTCCCAACTCTAAACTAAAACAATAATTATAATAGTTGAATGAACGACGCTCCCGCCATAAAAACTTACCCATATGTTTATAATAGACCCGAGGGGCACGCACCGGCCCTGCCGAGGGGCACCTGTCCGACGCGGGGCGCGTTATCTGGAGATCTGTCCCGGTCGCACCGACCCACAGGACCACTGGCCTAGAGGTGGGCCCGCGGATCTCGACTCTAGCGCCTAGACAAGACAGGTCATTGGCGGGGGCGGGAGCGTTTGTATTTGGACAGAAGGTATCGATCATTCAGGGTATAATGGTGACCGGTGTGTGTGCGACAGTTGTCGTGTCCCGCGGGGCGATGGTCGGCGCCACCGCGGTCTACCCCGGCCCGACACGAGCCGTTCGTTACTGTCAAAATCGGAAGTAGCCCATATGTTTCAAAATCACAAAAGTTTACCGCGGGCAGTAAATTCTATCGAGAGTATGGTAAGCCACTTATTGTGCTGGCCGTAACACTTGACTAACAGTGATTCAAATGGGACTGCTTTTTAAGTTCTGTCTCTCCCGCTACACCCGTCCATATCTCCCGCTACACCCGTCCATATCTCCCGCTACACCGGCCCATATCTCCGGCTACACGGGCCCATATCTCCCGCTACACCGGCTAATATCTCCCGCTACACCCGTCCATATCTCCCGCTACACCCGTCCATATCTCCCGCTACACCGGCCTATATCTCCCGCTACACCCGTCCATATCTCCCGCTACACCGGCCCATATCTCCCGCTACACTCGTCCATATCTCCCGCTACACTCGTCCATATCTCCCGCTACACCCGTCCATATCTCCCGCTACACCGGCCCATATCTCCCGCTACACCGGCCCATATCTCCCGCTACACTCGTCCATATCTCCCGCTACACTCGTCCATATCTCCCGCTACACTCGTCCATATCTCCCGCTACACCCGTCCATATCTCCCGCTACACCGGCCCATATCTCCGGCTACACGGGCCCATATCTCCCGCTACACCGGCTAATATCTCCCGCTACACCCGTCCATATCTCCCGCTACACCCGTCCATATCTCCCGCTACACCGGCCTATATCTCCCGCTACACCCGTCCATATCTCCCGCTACACCGGCCCATATCTCCCGCTAAACTCGTCCATATCTCCCGCTACACTCGTCCATATCTCCCGCTACACCCGTCCATATCTCCCGCTACACCGGCCCATATCTCCCGCTACACCGGCCCATATCTCCCGCTACACTCGTCCATATCTCCCGCTACACTCGTCCATATCTCCCGCTACACTCGTCCATATCTCCCGCTACACCCGTCCATATCTCCCGCTACACCGGTTGGGGTCAGCTGTGGCCAACAAATAAACGAATAACATCTTTGTTATCGCGTCTCAACCGAATGCATCGCAACGATTTAGCCAATTATAATTTATAAGTCTCGAAAAGTTGTAATACGTGAAGCAGAAGTACGTTATCTCTATTAGTTTGAAAACTGGTTAGTCCTTTATGGGAAGTGAGCTTCAATATCCTCGGTCGGAGATAAGGGCCCGCTCGATCAGGACCACGTGTCAACGCATGTCTCTTGTGTACGCTTGTGTGTAAAATAGACCAACAAAAACATATAAAACAAACACATGACCAACACGATTGTAACATATTATACAATATGGCCGAAGACCTCATAATTATAAATTATAATATTAATTCTTCAACTTGGACGTATTCGTAATTCGTGCGGAGTTCTCTGGATGACATGTCAACATGTGGCTGGCTTGTTGTTAATGGCAATGGATATGAAGTAATAATAAACTGCCTTCCTGTATGTGTTTTGAACTTGTTAATATTCGCCTGTATGTGGATGACCGCCTGCTATCAGTAGTCAGCAGATAGCAGTCAACTATAATTGTGTTCTCATGCAACACACAAGCCACTCCGCGCATTTTACAATGTGCCTCGGAGACGGAACATGTTATAATATACACTTTCGTTTTAATCATGATAATGTGAGTTGTTGATGAACCTGAGGATATCGCGAATACCCGTGTTGAATATCAAGTGATCGGAGCACGTGGTCGAGCCTTAGAGGAGGAGGCGCCGCGCCGCGGTACGCACGGAGGTTAGGAACATGCGACAGAAAACTAACGATGGATAGACGAGACAAACAATATAATATATTTTATGGCGTAACTATTGCCAATTGATTCTCGATTAGAACGTAATACAGATACTTATTATTACCAAAGTTTAGTACGGAAATAGGCAAAATGTATAGAAATGCTAAACCACGCGCCACGGGACATATTGTAAGGAATTGAATTAAAATGATCGATTGTGAGTTGCACGTAACAATGTATCGACAGCGAGCGGCGATAACCGCGGTTCAGAGTGTAGTTCCTTGTCCCAATTACGGGCGCGGGACGACACCAGCGGCGCGTGTGTGCGTGTGATAAGAGGTCGCGCGATAACCCGGGCGAGGTCGGCGGCGCGCGTCGCATACTCGACCCTAGGACCGAGGCGGCAGGGTCGAGAGTCGAGCGGCGCCGCGCTGCTGCTGCATAGCTAACGACGCTCGCTCCTTTTGACGGACGATTATTTTTAACTTGCTAGCGTCGATCCGCGTCGATGAACCGACGAGATACAGCTGAATTAATTAACACGACGACATTCACAACTTCTTAACATTTCTATTAATATTTCATTTATACTGAATTAAAACCTTATCACTAAATTATTACACTCCACTCTACTACACTCGATAAACGATACTTTTTATTATACCTACTTTACTTTGGAGTAGCCGGATTTACACGCACCGAAGACTTACCTACTCCTCCGACCCTTCACCCTTAATGCTTAAGTCCTACATGAGTAACCCGAGCATGCTATAATGAGGTCTATGAGCAACAGCAGGCTTCTATTTAGGTCGTGGATCATAGCAATCTAAATAATAAGGTAAGGCACTTTATTATTTAGATTTCTATGTCGTGTAAGTATTTTTATGAATAATATTTTTTTTATCCGACAAACTAACTTATATATTGATTGTAAATATCATCTGGATTCTCAAGTTTCGGGAACTAACAGTCAGATCGCAGAGGTGATATTTATTTTTGTTTTTATCCCAATTGGTTATTGCGAAAGTTCTATTTACTTAAAAGGTGTGGACCACAGAGGTACGCTAGTTGATAATATTACAAGTAATTGAGGATTTGAATATTCAAAGTAAATCAACGAGTAGGTCGTGTGTCTCGTGGTAGTATATCGATGGCACGCGCTACACATGTATGGTATAATGAGTGTTTGCTCGGCTGCGGGCCGCTGTCACAATACATGTGGCCGGGAGCGGCGCCACGTGGTGCTCGACCACCACCACCACCACCACCACCACAACCACTACCACTGCGGTCGTACCGTGAGACGCCGGGACTGTCAGGAGTCATGGGCCGAGTAATGAACGATTGTCATAATGAATACGGACATAAAGCGTGCTAGTGTGTCAGTAGCGCGTCATTATATTATTACAGCTAGAATACATAATGTATTTATTTCCAGAGTAGGACACTATATTGTGGAGTGTGGACAGTGGACACCACAAGCACCCCGTGAAATATGGTTAAGACAATAGGTGACTCTGACCACGTGCTCCCTCTCCTCACCACACGCGTCTCAGCCTCGAGCATGTGGCACGAGCGGTGATCAGACGTCTGTCATCATCATCATCATCATCATCATCATCGGTAGCGATCATATTTGTCGTATTTTATTTGGCGCCTAAGCCCGTCGCTGGCAGTATGTCCCGCCGCCAATCTCTAATCTGTTACAATATATACAATAACTGATTCATGAGCCGCATGCACGTCCCATCATCATCATCAGCCTTTATCCATCCACAGCTGAACAGAGCCTTCTCTACTTGAAATCTCGTAACTTCATTTAATCTTCATTTAGCCTGAGTTTATTACAGACAAGCAGACACACTAACACCAAGTAGATATATCATGTTGGTCGTAAACATCTATGTTTGGGGTTCGTCCGCGTGGGATGATTCAGTGTTCGTCTTGACATCTTCCGTGGATGGAAGATGGTACTTTTAATAATGATAAGACCAAGACAGTTCAGTCAGGGCTTGGGATTGTTGTAGTGCACACATTTGGATTAGCATAATATTATACATTCGAGGTTTTACTGTTAAAAGGCTTGTTCGATAAGTGAAATACTCGCGTGTGGTGCAACAGCGCGCGGCGGAGCTGGTCGGACGGGGGTACACGTCGTCGACACGGGATAGCACTCTCGCGAGCTGGTCCGTTTGTCTGTAGACTGTACATGACTGGAGTACATATCGTCCATCAACACTAGAGTAAAGATCATACAATGACAGAAAAAGGTGGAGTAATGATACATAATGGACTTACTAATATATAATGTGATACATACACAAAAACCTACACTTATCAAGACTGTTCGTCATCTGTCTTCAGCTTAAATTACCTTTTAAATAATTCAGGTATTTTTTAATGATATTGACCCGCTCTTAGTCACTAACGATAAGTTCATCGAACATGTTCCTCACATCACTATAGTAATAGTGATACCGCGCGAGTGAACCGCTGTAGCTGTGGTCACTGACCAGTCTCTCGAGGCTCTACAGGCACCAGGGTCCAGGCCCAGGGACGCGGCGGGGGGTCGCACCCTCAACTCTGACGACATGGTTACGTTAACAAGATTGACCTACCGACACCACCTCGGTACTGAAATATTTCGCTCCAGCACGCTGCAACTGAAATATTAAAGTTGTCCCGGCCTCGTAGTTTATCAAAATTTAAAGGCTTTATTTGATTAGAGCCTTTAAATCAGAACTAAACACGTAGCCAGGTCATTACATCACACGACGATTGGATGGTAACGTTTTTATTAGACAATATTCCGCAGTCGATGATGGTAGCCGTAAGGATTTGATCATTCTGATCTGATCGTCAACACAATTGAGAACATTGATTATATCATAGTACTATGTTATCATCACAAATCACAATACGTTCTTATATAACCATGACCATTGTAACTACGCGTCCGTCAGATGACCCCAACACCCCCGCCCAGGACTCCGGCATCACCGCCTCCACTGCCATGGATCACTTATGACTTACGTCTGAAATGCGCTAAAATCCCTGTAAATCCCTGTAGCTTTTACATTCTCTATATTTATAATATTATAATCTAATATTATTTATTATATTAATGTATAACCGTTATAATATTATTATATAATGTTATTACTGAGACGTGTCAACGTGTCTGCTCCTTTCCCCCTACGCCGTGGTAGATGATCATCATCATCAATTGTCAAAGCTCATCAAACAATACGTTGATTAGAGATACAGGTTTTATAGATAATATTTGTCAGCCATATTTTTTCTACAGTTCTGCATTTTAATTCAATTTGGAAAAAATTCAAATAAGACGTTCTAATTGATTGAGAATCTGGTCTGTAGACCTGATCGACGCGACGTGTATGCGGCAAGGTATTCACTAATCACAATTATAAAATATGTGTCGTATAAATAAAAATAAAATAAAAATAGGTGCAATATAAACTATATAAAACAATTAAAAACACGGTATCACTCAAATAAAATTAGTAAATGTATCTATACTAATATTGTAAAGAAGCTTATAATTTTGTTTGTATGTGTGCGTAGGGGGTAGTTTTCAGAAAAACTGATACGGTCATAAATAATATTTAACAGAAGGCTACGCTATTATTTTTTATAGTTTAAATATTTCAGGATCTCATAGTGGTGCAATTGGTATCAGGATATTACTTCTTATCCCTTTAAACTTATTCATAAAATATAAGGTTGATTGTCTGCGTGTAAAATGCACTTTAATTAGCCGGATTGGACTTTTCGTTTAGAAGTTATGACGGGTATGAAAGTTCTCTAAAAAAGAAAAACGTCACGACTTGAACAAACTACACTATATCCAGAAAAGTTGTGGTATAGTTTTATCCTTAACAATAAGCATGTAATTAAACTGTGTGACACAGACTATAGAAATAATAATAATTAATAGATCAGGATACGGTTGGAAATCTAAGATAACGCATTGAAATCTAAGATAACATTCTGCGGACAAAACCTAGTATCAAATAAAGATGGCGCTAATGGAGCCGTTCAGTGTGGTCAGTGTTTTTTCGACATATAGCTGGCCTTGAACCCGCACTATTAATAGTCGCACAAGGCGCTCCGCGTGTGTTTCATTTAAATAACAAATGATGTAGGAGACAACATAAAGTAGGAGTTTTACGACTGACGCCGATCTTTGCTGAGGACACGTAAAAAAACCTGAATCGCCGGTACCCGGTATACCGGCCGTGGAGCGGACTGCTGTACGGCCTGCGTACCCAGCACCCACACGCAGCTGTGCAGCCCAGCGCGTACTCCCGCTATCATCTCCTTATATAGAGGGCTGCGTGTTGCTGTGTGCACTCTACATCACAGGTGATAGAGACGTCTGCTAATGGACCTTTTCATTTTAATCGAATACATTCAGAGAGTATAGAGCTAGCATGTGTTACTCTTTTACCTGACGGGATGGATACATAGTAGATATACTCTTATATCAAGTATCATTCAAGTAACACTAAACTCTATAAAAAATTGATAATTTTAAATATCTGTCAACCTTAAGTATTTAATTAGTCATTACAATAGCGCGGGGCGGGGAGTTTAAGTTCAATAGAAGGGCCCACGACGGTCTTTTGTGGACTAATAATGTTCAATTCATGGGCGCGGGTCCCGGGACGGACCGGCCCGGGACAGCGGACACCGGGGCGTTCGGACCTTTACACTCTAACGTATTGATCGATGCGGTGTCATCAGATAAATACTAATACTTCTATAACAAGTAGGTAACTACGATGACTCTACTAACAGATACAAGAAAATTGTTAATTTAAAACTTTAATAGCATAAAAGTGTTATATAGGTATATGTAATCGTTACATTCGCATCGCGAGTTATTCTCTACGAGTGAGTAATTGATGATTCACCGGCGTTGATTGGAACCCACGAGCGTCGCAGCCCCGCCAGCCCACGAGCCCCCGGACGGTAATGTGATTAGCAGCCGGCCCTAATGGTCCACTCGGCCCTAGGGAGCGGCCCGCTAACGAGCCCGGCCACGGAGCAGCCGGCGCCGCTCACTATATTATAATATACACTCAAATAGTAAATTTAAAAAGTTTCATCGCTCCAATCCCAAAAATAATAACTTAAAAATATTAAAAAAAAAACATAATATACCTAGACATCACACTTCTTAGCTATGAACTAGGAAGCCGTATTACGATATTTCTTAAAGATTGATCAATTAAATGAAAAAATATAATATATTGGTATAAATATAACAATTTCTAGCCTGACTAGCTGAGAGAACGAGAGAACAGCTAGCAAATTGTGGAGAGTAGCGCGATCAGATAGACAAGCACACAAGTACTTTGGCATTATTATATTTGTAGATGGATATCACATGAAATATCATTTTTAATTTATGCTAATAGTAGCTTCGTACCAATTACAGAGCGAGCGCGGTGTGGGCGCGTCCTGGCGCAGGGCGGGCGGCGGCGGGCGGCGGGCGGGCGGCGCGAGGGTGCGGCACTCCCACCTGTGGCGGACCTGTGGCGCTCCCGCGACCGTGCCCCGGAGCCCTCGTAACACATATATCATAGTAACGGGCACACGGCTCACCCATTACCATAATTACCACTATAGTACCCTTCATACCAGGCGCATGATATTGAGTTGGGTAATATTGGCAGACTATACAGGTGGTAGATCGAGAGGCTAGGCCACATATTCAGCGCAGACGCTAGGAACCCTGCCTGCTCTGACCACGAGACGGCAGGTCACGGAGTCCAGGAATGACTCGCTGACCCGCTCTACCCGGAGTCACTCTACCATCCGGAACCCAGACAATGAAGATGAGTTGAGTCCGCGTAAACATTAGAAAATATGAAGGATATGTCGAGCTAGATGACGTTCCCGCTACTAGAACGGCAGTCTTGGTGTTTATTGAAATAGGCCTGTGGATGTATATTAGGGCTGATAATGACGACGATAAAAAGTACAATAAAGTAAAGTAAAGTATCAACTCCTCCTTAAAATCAGACGAGGAGGGTGATGGGCCATAGTTCACCGATGCGCTGGCCCAATGTGGGTCGGTGATCAGCAGCCCAGCCGTGTTCCGGGGACAAGAGAAACACAGGCAGTGTGACTACACGCACGGAAACTCCACATCATTCATAGGTGACGTCTACCACTTAAGCTACACACGAAGCTACAGGCTGACATCTCCGTTCAGACTATCACCTGTTGTGACGTCACAGCACGTCACCGCCGCCCCACGACGGAACCAACGGCACCAAGTGTACATAGTCTTAGTATAATATTATTTATTATTTTGGCGTCCATTTCAAGAGTCACGTTTTTAAAAATTCCAAACCATAGCCTAGGTACTAAAGGTATAGTATAATTAGGGCAATGCGCAGAATAAATTAAGTAGTTGTTCCGAAAGTTCCTCAATTATTACCTTTATTTATTCGACTTTTAATGATCCTATACGAAGCACACAGTGATCCTTTAAAAGGTATTGTCATATTGAAGAGCGATATCCTAACAAAACTATCACAACTGGCCATGTTCAGAGCGCTTCGAGTTTTATCGCCAGGAGCATGTTATCTCTATCACTAGACTCTGACGTTGATTCGAGTTTTTGAGGTGATTACTGATTGATTGCAATATTTTATAGCAAACGAACAGTCGAAGCCAGTCAGCTATCTACACCTATTAACATCCACATAACCAAAGGTCATGTGCGTTACCTTCCCTTTCTCACCAATGGGACACCAGAAACTCTCAAACAGCATGAAACGCGACAGATTAGCTTTCACCATAAGGTGTATCGCCGGTATTATGTGAGCGAGAGAGCCCGCTCGTGCCAGCCCAATTTGGCTGCAAAGCAGCATGGCACTACCTCTTGATAGACATTGACCAATATTATATTATTCCATTATATATTTTAATTTATATTATGAGTTCTAATTATTTTTGCCATTTTCCTTAATAATCCACGAACGCTAAAGAACTCATCGCCCAAATGTAATCTAAATAAAGCAATTCGACTGTATCAGAAGAAGGTTATGGTCCAAAACCTCACAATCAATATACATATACGATCGGAATAATAACATTTACATAAACAAGAGAAATGCTCCGACCCCGCCCGACCTACACTCGAACTCGACTCGAACTCACCGCGGACTCGTTTGTTCGGAGCGACACCTTGCACTAGACACTAGACACTAGACACTAGACAATAGACACTAGACAATAGACACTAGACACTAGAGGCTAAACAGGCTACATCCATCCGTTGGTGCCTACTTAGTTTACACCGATCAGAGCGATACAGTAAGTCAAAAGTCAAAAGTCAAAAGTCAAAAATTTTATTCAAAATAGTACTATCCAAGTATCTTTTTGAAGGTCAATTGAGTCTACCACCGGTTCCAAAGTAAGACCTAGCATACATTATCGTATCTAATAAATATCTTGGGATTTAGTTATTAGTACCCGAAGCTACTGTATAGTCCTGCCGTCTGTCCGGCCGCTGCGCCTTTTGGGGGCTATACTGTACACATCGTGTAAGCCGCAATAGATACCTTTTGATAAATTGTCGCGTGGGGGTGGTAGAAGCCCCCAGCGAGCACGATAGGAAGGGGTAGAATAGAGTAGGTTCGGACAAGTCTCACCTTATCTCGAGCCAGAAACTTTCTTTAGCTGGCCCACGTTCCGACAGCGTATTGCGTAGGGGTAGAAAAGGAGGAATCACTGGCCTGACTGGACTCCTGGCGATGGTAGGTTGGCTGCAGCTTGGGTCTTCACGCTGGGCGTTCGGTTCAGCCGGCCGGCTGTTAGGTCTTCTATACTTGGATATTTAGTCTATCCGAACTGTGCTCCGCGAACTCCCAGCGGAATTCAATAAAATTAGACGAGGGTTAGCCTCGGCTTCCGCCAGCCACGAAGTCAGGACAAGAAAAGGGCCAAGAGGTCGGTTAGAAGTCACAGCAACTCAAAAGGTCCCTAATCACAGCTTGTCTATCGTTCCATAAACAATATAGTTCTATAGTCAATTGTCAAACAGACTTTATAATTAATTAAGTTTTAATTTAGATTATTTATAATTTTGTTTAGGGATTAGATTAAATTATTATATTTATTATTATTAATTACAAGAGGTATTTTAATTTTATTTGAGAAAAAGATGTAAGCAAACAGTTATTGAATTTTAAAGAGGTCGCTAGTGAGCCAATATCAATATCATGTCAATAGTTGACACTAGTTAACGATAGATGGCGCTTATACCATTAGTATGGTTACTTAAACATTATATCTATTGCTGAATCTTGAATTTAAGCCTAAAATCATGTAACGAGCTAGCGCAACGTTACAGTACCCCGCCAAAAAGCGTAGGATTTTGCCTACTACAGCAAAATCCGACTAAACTAACTATCTATTGAACTCACTGCAAGATAATATACTGAACTGCAGTCATACATACCAACTATGCATAGAACTAAACTTACTACACTTCCATCCTATACATACATCACACCTATACATACATCCCATCACATACACTCTTGCATCTCTCATGATATCTTTAAGTTAATAGCAGTAACCTAAAGATCCTTACATATAGAGTAAACAACCCAGCCGCTGTTGACTCAATAAGTTAGTTTAAGAGTATTAATTAGTATTATTTAGTTTAATTAATACAGCATAGTTTAGGTAGTAGATGTTAAATATTAAGAGTTTTTAAGTTAAGTTCAAGTTAGGTTAGGTTAGATTATTTAAATATTTGAATTTAAGTTAAAGTTCAATTAGGTTTGTTAAAATAATTAATTTTATTTTATTTAAGTAGGTTTTATGATTTATAGTTTACTTATTTAATATATTTAATATGCCAGTCACCTAGAGGTTTACCTGACATATCAGCAAGTGTGTAGACAAGTGGAGACTTTTTAACAATTAATTTACATTTAGTGAATTGAATAAATGCAAATAAATCTTAGTAACGGTTTCAGCGGTTGCTCTCTTGATTGTAAAAAGTAAGCAATACATACCAAAACAAAAGTTACAACTAGAATAAAATAGTTGATTTAAGTAGGGGTAGAGTCCTACAAAATCAATACTTATAACCTATAGAATAAAGATATTTGATTTTAGTAAGATGTAGGGTCCTACTATATCAATACTCTTAACCTGAAGAGGGCTAGGGCAGCATCCTCGCCTCTGATCTGTACTTCATAGGTTAATTCGTTTTTGTTTAGCAAAAAGAATTTAATTAGGTAAGTCTCCATATTATCTAGCTATCAAAACTATTTATGTTATGCTATAGAAAACAATTAGGTTATGTAGGTTTAAAAATCTTAAGTAGTTAAAAGATTATCGAACGATAGATCAGCTGTTTACAAGTAGTTATAGTTAAATAGTGTTTTTTACAAAGCAATCTCCCTATTACGCTAAGTGACAAGTGAAATGTAAAATATCAACGATAGAAGTTTATGACTTTAAAATAAAAAATTGAAGATCAACTAAGTATTTAAATATTTTGAAAATAGAACTTGAATTTACTAATTATTACTAAAGCTTTGCGAACTTTTACGTATCACAATAAGTATTTAGTGTTTTTATAGTAATTTCAATAGTATTAAAGACAAAAGGTTAGATAATTAAATTTTGACGTCTAGCACGACCGAAACAAAAATATTGTAGCAAAATATTATGATATAGGCACAAAATAAGGAAATATAGATGAAATAGTAACAAACAGATATTAATTAGTTAAATAATTACGTACCAGCTCGCTCGGCGTCACCTCACGCTTACAACATTTAGTATATGTGGGTATATAGAAAAAAAATTTTTAGATACTAATTTTAGAAAAAACACTATATTTCCTTAAAAATACGCTATCAGAACCTGGGCAGGCCTTAGAAAGAATACACGTTGGGCGCCAGCTGTCGCGTGGGGGTGGTAGATGCTCCCAGCGAGCACGATAGGAAGGGGTAGAATAGAGTAGGTTCGGACAAGTCTCACCTTATCTCGAGCCAGAAACTTTCTTTAGCTGGCCCACGTTCCGACAGCGTATTGCGTAGGGGTAGAAAAGGAGGAATCACTGGCCTGACTGGACTCCTGGCGATGGTAGGTTGGCTGCAGCTTGGGTCTTCACGCTGGGCGTTCGGTTCAGCCGGCCGGCTGTTAGGTCTTCTATACTTGGATATTTAGTCTATCCGAACTGTGCTCCGCGAACTCCCAGCGGAATTCAATAAAATTAGACGAGGGTTAGCCTCGGCTTCCGCCAGCCACGAAGTCAGGACAAGAAAAGGGCCAAGAGGTCGGTTAGAAGTCACAGCAACTCAAAAGGTCCCTAATCACAGCTTGTCTATCGTTCCATAAACAATATAGTTCTATAGTCAATTGTCAAACAGACTTTATAATTAATTAAGTTTTAATTTAGATTATTTATAATTTTGTTTAGGGATTAGATTAAATTATTATATTTATTATTATTAATTACAAGAGGTATTTTAATTTTATTTGAGAAAAAGATGTAAGCAAACAGTTATTGAATTTTAAAGAGGTCGCTAGTGAGCCAATATCAATATCATGTCAATAGTTGACACTAGTTAACGATAGATGGCTCTTATACCATTAGTATGGTTACTTAAACATAATATCTATTGCTGAATCTTGAATTTAAGCCTAAAATCATGTAACGAGCTAGCGCAACGTTACAAAATATCTACTTTATAATAATAAGTATTTCATAAGTAGTCCTTTACAGGCGAGCTGAATAACATGAAATAACATGATTGCGTTTGATGGTAGCAATAGAGATGGACCGCCCTCGACCTTTCTTGAGATAAACGTGGTTTATGAGTTTGTTTAATAAATTCAATATTTGATATTATATTTAATTGGACGATGTTTACGTTACGCGATGAACCAGCGGCCCGCCTGATATCAACATACATGCTCTTGCATAATGTTGTATGTTCGATTCGACTGCAATAAATTAAAAACATCTCCAAAATATTTAGTGTTCCTCAACGATAGAGCTGCCAAACGCGGGAAGATTCCCATGGTCCGGTCAGCACTTCCGGAGTTTAACTATTATAAACAAACAAACAAACAAACAATGCCGTCAGCTTTATAATAAAAGTATAGTCACTTTAAATAGTTAACGGAGCCATAAATGGCTGTATCTGTTTCAATGTATACGATGCGTGTAACACGACAATATATCTATTATATCACGCGGCTTTGCTCTCTGTAAACAGTTCATTTGACGAGGAGTAACAATATATTATAATAATCACTTGCAAACAAATCTTGAATTTTTTAGATATATATATATAGGGATGTTTAAGATGCGAGTGTGCTCTGAGACCACCGCATAGAGAACACGATGGACGACATAAAACGAGAAAGAGTTTCTAATGTCCACCAAAATGTGATTTGTTTAGATCGAGCGGGTGATACGGGGCGCGGCGCGGCGATAGGCGACGGCAACAGGTTTGGGCCTTACACATTACACACCGACACCACTCGTCCACTAAATAAGGCGTTTATTGAAATGAGACGCGGTACAGTGCGCCGCACAGTGCGCGCTTCGGGCCGGCGTACCTACCACTGCTGGATATTATTACTTAAAACTAATAAAAATAATATGGTATAAATGCTAAGGAGGTGTCGTGTTAGAGCATAAAGCGAATATGAAATGAATTAAATTTGAATGCCAAATAAAGACGAATAATTTATGAGTTATGAGTTGACATGTCCATATTGAACTGTGGCTGAGAATAATTAATACTCCCTACGAAAAAAATAACACGCTTTATTAGTAAGCCGAACTAAAAGTTAGAAGAAAATACTTTTTGAAGTAAAACTTTGATACTTCGAAAAAATATTTTCTAATTTTTAGTTCGGTTTGCTATGAAAGCGGTTTTTTTTTTAAGATTGCACGCACACTCTTTGTTAATGTAAAAATTTATGGAATCACAAAAAAATAATATGTTCTTAAAAAACCATCAGGTGCTCGATATTCATTGGTAAAAAATAAAAATATTTGCTGGCCCACCCATTATTTCTAGATATTGTGAAGTTTTATAAAAATGTGGTAGGAAACATTTTTGCAATTTTAGCAGCCTTTATCCGTCCACTATAATATGATTATAATTACTAATATTTTTCGTTATTCCTAAAATTCTAAAAATGTTTTGTGACGTTTAAAGATTCCGTCACACAGATAGATTGTTATAAAGATACGAGTAAAGGAAATAGAGACGCATTAAAAAAACCTTTTATCGTTATGTTTTATAAGACAGCCCAATTGTCGTCGGCCGGACTCCTTATCTACTGCTGATTAGTCCCCCGTAACCCACCCGGCAGTGACAACTGTATTATGTTCGTCTTGGCGTTCGTCAGATATTAAATTATGTTAATATTAATTAGAAACAATTTCGCGAATCATGCAATATTTACACCAAAGGTGTGAGTGCATACATCATAATATTATGTACATATAGCATATCCTGTCTTTCCTTCAGCTTCATATATGCATAAACTGGCAGGCATTACCACCACCACTACCGCCACACTCCACAGCTAAAACTACTAGACTCTACAATTAGCAAAAAGGCTAATAATGATGCTGAAGACGGTGATGATGATTATGCACTATACAGCTGGCGCCAGACGACAGCAGCACTGTCATGGCCACGCAAGAGAAGCGACCGAGAGCCGCACGCCGTCTCGCCAACACCGGGCGAACCTGGTTGCGCGGGTGTACGCATTAGCAAGGCGCGAAGGCCGCGGACGGCGCGGATACCGCCGCAGGACGATACACAGACACACAGAACAATATACTGTTGCAGGATTCACGAGCCGAGTGGGCCCACGCACCGCCGTATGCTTTTACTAGGTGAGGAAACTCGCGACTAAAGGTTTTGACTCATTTTTGACTAAGTATATAAAGTTGGTCCACTATATTTTGAATAGACTCGTATGACGTATCATACCCTACTATAAGAATACGTAATATTATAAAGGCGAAAAGTTGAATGTATGGACGTATTTTGGTACCTACTCTACCAAGCAAAAATTACAGAATGGATATTGATAAAACTTTACAATAATAATATATCTTCAGAAAAACATAGGCTATAGGTAATTTTTTGCTTTCTCCGCCGGGAGCTGCTAATGGTTTATTCAGATATTGTGTAAAATGTCCTAAGTCTAATCCCGCGCAGACATAATCGCGTGCACCAACTTTTATATAATAATATATTATGAATGTTGATCGGTGACTTTATACTCTAACTAGCTGTTGCCCGCAGCTTCGCCTGCGTTAACTAAGATTTACAATGGGATCTTAGTACGCAAAATAACATTTTATACACCTTGTGTCCGAAAAACCTAAATATCTTACGGAACCCTATGTTTCTTCAGAATAAAATTTAGCTTATGTTACTAGTGGATAATGTAGCTTACGAATGTCGAAAGAAATTTTGAAATCGGTACCGTACTTTTTGAGCCTATTACAACCAAACAAACAAAAGTTTTCCTCTTTATAATATTAGTGTAGATATAGATGTATAAAAATGTGTGTATGCAAGGAGCATAAATAGTTAACACATTATATCCACACTAGTATATTTCATATTAATTTTTCGTGTAGCGTTACTTAGGGGTTTACCCAGCATGATACACGGCTGATCTCCTCGCCTCCTCGTTAGCAGACTCACCCAACCAGGCTCACGACAGGATTCTGGTGTCGTGAGAATTGGTTCTCTAGTCCCAGGTTTATGTTATGTGAGCTCGGTGTACGGGGTGGTGGGGTGGGGTAGCGCTACTGCCGCACTGCCCGTGCCGCCTGCACTGCTCGCGCTGCTCGTCGAGTGGCGGCCACTGCTCGTACATTAGCATACATCAATATGTAGGGCGAGGGACCGGGCGCCGGTGACCGCTGACCCCGCATGTGTAATGCCATTCTATTGTAATTAGGGAAGTTTTTTTGTGGCTCCCCCCCCCCCCCCGCCCCCTCGCGCGTCCATAGTGCCATATTGTCACTACTGATTGTTTTACTATAGCTTAGAGGTTTGAGTTAGCAATATCCCGCGGCTTTTGTCGCCTGAGTTAATACTTACAGTCGGAGCAAAATTTAGCGTCAGGTCTTTTTCATCTAATGTAATATATAGTAACTCGGGGACAGATTTTATCGAAAACTGGTCAGCTGTTAAGACGTTAAATGTATTCCCCCCCTCCACCGCGCCTGCGCCGGCGCCGCTGAGTCCTGACACGCTGTCTACATACATTTGAATCTCATCTGAATAAACCGTCGCGCTACCGACGCGGACTGCGTTCCGGTGAACGCTGGAGGGTACCAGTGTCCACATTAATACTTACTAAGGATCCACTAAGGGACACACCGATCAGTTCTGCTGTTCTCCTGGGAGCGGCGGGCTATCGGTGTAATCCATTACTACGCATATCTATAATTGTATTCGCACAGACCGGGTTTAGCAGACGATCTCAGCGCGTGTTCCACTCACCTAATACTAGAGTACTACAACAGCCGTCCGTCGTTTATGTGTATTGTGTAGTATAGGAACAGCATTCGGCTTACACATTTCATATCATGAACATCACGTGAGCGTCACTACAGTAATCAAACTAATAAATAATGAGTTATCATAATATTTTATGAGTACATCGGAATAGTTGGTATTTTAATGGTGCACCTGTCGTTTGGTTTCCCTATCAGATAGACCTTTCGCCGACCGGTCGGTCGTCTCACACCCGTGAGACACGCGGTAATGAATATGCCGCGGTATCTCGTCCATCTCACACGCCGGTCGCCGGTCTCCGGTCTCCGGTGTCCGGTGGTCGTAACTCTGTCGCCGGCGAGTTACGACGGAGCCCGGAGCCCGCGCCGGCGATGTATCACGCAGTCATTAATATTATTAACTAACTGTCGCCCGATAGCCCTGCCCGGGCCCTGTTGCCTGGTCAATAGTTTCGTAGCGGAGGTTTGATTGTGAGGGAACAGGCTGGAGACAAACTTGAATCACTAAAACAATCGTGTTGAAGAAAGCTCCCCAACTGACCTACCAGCGGTCTGATTGCAGTCAACGTCACACTCTTATGCTACAAGCAAGGAACTCGTCCAAGCGTTGTCTCCCTTAGAACAAAAGACAGTACCTCCTGTTCTTCCTTAGGGATCATAGCAATAATATGTCGCGGAGGAAATAAATTCCCACCTGTCGCTTGTGATCGATTCCCACAATTCGATTCGAAGTGTCGGGCACGCTTCGAACAGCCGGTGTTTGGTCAACACCCCTCCCCCCACTCGCCACCCCCGCCGCACGCTGTGACGACATTATTAATATTTGTTCTTGGCTTAATACAATATAGTCTGTGCGATGTACATTATTCGGTTTTAATGGAGTATACTCCATACACCTGCCAGCCAGCCTGTCGCTGAGGTGCTCCTGTTGTCTGCTCATCCGGGACCCTCAAAAAGGAGCTTTAAGTAGTAGTAGGTAGTAGTTGTTTTAGTTTGGGTGGGTAAGCACATTGCACAGCCCCAGTATGAGTCCCACAAAAGGTCAGACATCATCATCACTGACACAGATCATCACAGACATATGGATATAGACAGGAAAGGCCCTGCCTACATACACAAGGGAGTTCCCTTCGTCAAAAAATAAGATTGAATCTGCAGGCGACAGTAAAGTAATAACAAAATACACTCATTACGGTGACTGAGCTTACTTAAGTAAAACCAACAAACAACAGATAATATCTTACTGACTTATCAGCATCTTTAGAGTGAAGACAGTTTAGATTTATTAAAATCTTTACTTATTTATTTAAACAATTCTTTCTACGTATGTTGAAAAGAGCTAAAACTAAAATGCATGTCCCTAAGTATTTATAATATTGTACGGCACAGACCTGGCGAGTGACTCCTCGACCGAAGCACGGGGCGACAGTAACTATAATGAACCCACTCGGTCGTTGAGGGGGGTTAAGCTTTCTGCTTGCGTTATATTTGACTGGGGGAGAACCGTAACAGAACATGACTCGGCATTAGACGATTTAGCCGACGCCGTTGGTTATCTCAGCAGAGTTACCAATAGCTCATCACACAATACTTGCAACACTCAGTAGGTTCGTTACAATGTACGGCTATTAGCGTTAACTATTAAACCAGATACAAACAACGATGTTATCTAAACGATGCTGCGTAGCTGTCGCGTATCGCGCTTCTAGAAGACCCGGTCAGGGGGCGAGTGTTATCGGCGGCGGGCGAAACTGGACCCTGCGCGCGCGTCTTAAGGTCCTTTACTCGGAGGGGGTCGGGATTTTGGGTCACGTTATCGGGGGCGGGTATTTTCCGATCGCCGATCAAATATTGGTCGCTCTATTTCCGTCGCTAGCGACCGATAACATATCGCTTCAATAATTGTTTCTTACGAGAGGGATCCGATACGGTAACGCGGATCATGAGGTGATGATGGAGTCATCTTACTGTCACACCGATGTAATGTTCGTCATGTCTAGTTAGAAGCTCGCTATCAGATCTTGGGTTCGAATCCACGGGACAGATCAAATCTAATAGATTCATACATTGGTTCTACTCATAGAAATATTAAGAACTTATTTCATATATCTGTGGTTCTACTCTATTATAATCATTTGTCCCTTCCCGCCTTAATTCGATGAATGTGGTGTGATTGTTCCCTGTTCTTCGGAATTGCATCCTTGTTCGGTTAGTATTTAGTAGCAGTTAATGTCTGGAAATGTAACAGCGCGGTTTTCCTCGCACGACCATCATGTAGAAATAAGAAATTGTGTGTTGTGAGTTAAGAAATCAGGTAATCTGTGACACTCCGTTTGTTTCTGGCGCTCGTTCCACAGCTCCACGTAGCTCAGCTCTTCTTACACGCGTATCTAACAGGCAGGGTGCTCATTCGGCGGGGAGGTCCGCTCCATACGCGGCGTCTAATATATAGCGTGCCTTTAGTGCCGCCATTACACCTCCTATTAAGTCCCACGAGATTGTTTCTCGCGTAAAAATACGGCTAGCTGTTGGACTGGCAGGTGGCAGGTGAGGTGGGCAGACCGCCGGCCCTGCTGGTCGTTAACCTCTGCTTAAACGATGCTTAATTCGATTTAGCAGGTGTTTATTAAATATGGATGTTTTGAAGTTCTTTGAGAGAGACCATGTGCGGCGACAGATTGTAGATGATATAGATATTGGATTTGTGATTAATAATCATTAATAGACTCAATATACTGCGACTATATTGATTTTGAATATTGCATCGTTTTATTTTTGTCTATATGTTTTCTTATTGAGGAATATTCTGCTCCCGGGGTGTTATTAGTCTCAGTGCTACAGCCCGGTAGTCAGATTACTCTGTAAGGACGCGTGTGTGATGTGTCGTATCAACACCCTGTTTTTTCTTGACCTTTTATTACTAGTACAGATATGAGGTATATGTCGTAATATCTCATATAACATGAGACCTGTTTCACGATATACTTTTAGTTGCTATACGGACCAAGATCAAACAACGATATATTCATAGAATCTCCAACGACGTTGTATGTGATGTGTTGGGGACCAATACCCATTCATTATTATCAAACCGTATCAATCACTGCAGCAGGACCAAGTTATATTTCATTGATCATCAAACAGCATCGCTGCTCTTAAAATGGGCGTACAAAGTGTCGTTTGATATAGATACCTAATATATAGTATTGATGAAACTGACCTGGGACAAAAAGGACGTCCGCTGATGATGATGACGATGACCATGAGCCGTCAGGTGGCCTTCAGCTATCCCCATTAACATTAACATTAAAGTTATCAGCGTCCTCGCCCACCAACCTGCGCGCGCCATCTGCCCGGCCGGTGTGGTCGCGGACCGTCTCACACTCGATCAGGTAATCCTTCTGTAATACTCACCTTATTGACCCAAATTTGTCGTTTGCGATAATTTTAATTCGTGTCAGGATTATAATTATTATCTTTTATCATCTTATCCGTTCCTAGAAGGCCGGCGAGTATTTAATTCAGATATTTACCAGGTAAAAGTATGTTAAACGGAGGTAGAGCCCCTGCCGAGCCTTTAGTAAGTTGCGACTTTAGCCTCAGTGAACTCTTGAGACGCGAATGTTCTACGGATAATACATCATGTATGTTAATCACACAAATCCAGAGACTGTACCCATAATGATATCGTGATTAGCGGCCATTTATAGGCAACGCGATAGGGCATAAGTTAAGCTATAATTAGAAATCGAAATATGACGTAACGTTGAGACATGGTTGTTATTGGATCTGCTGTCGGCTATCGGTGGCGTTGGCGACCTCCGACCCCCCACCTCCCGCCCCCCCGATAGCGGTCCTCCCGGTCGAGGGTGACACCGGGGCGACGGTGCCATCGCGGCGGCATACCAGTACCCAGATAGCACCTTATCAACGCTACGCACCGAAATACGTGCTGTTGCTAAGTGGTATATTATGTTCATGTTCTTCACGTCATAGGTATATAAGGGAACAGACATTAGGCTCATGAAATACAGTTTATGACGAAAACTTAGTTAGATTGGAATATTATATTGTGTCTCACCACCACCCACGACTTGGGCATCACGTTCCCTAGTCACTGGTTATGTTGGTCATAGGGGTATATATACATTAATGTTAAATAATTTAGCGTATGAAAACAATTTTAAAAGTAGTTTTCCTGATATCGGGTGTGTAATGTGAGTTAACTGGACGTGTTTATTTAAATTGACTTGGCACAGCGCCATCTATGATTCCAATCGCGAATCACTGATCTCGATGCGCTGTTGTTTTAAGAACCTTCAATATGTAATGTAGTTCGGAATCGATGTCATAGATGGCATCTTATTTATGTTATTTAATTTAGTTTATTGTGAATTATTTTAGAGCAAAAAATATTAATAATTAATTATCCATGACAATAAAAGTAGGTATATTATGTATCTACCTGCTACAGTCATGTATATAATATTATAGGAAATGTGCTGAAACAATAATTAATACGTCCTATACTCCTATCCAACACCCTATGTATTCTGTCTGCGTATATTTATTAGATTCTCAGAAGGGTATTGGAAAATTATCAGCTGTAGGAGATGCCGTAAGCTTTTGTTTATTATATGTATGTAGGTCGGGCTATGTAAGATGAATTCACAATTTCATTTCATAACCATACGACTGTGAGAGATCAGTTTCACGTCAAATTCAGTTGGTGTATCTTGGTGGTGGGACCACGTGACTCGTGAGAGCCAACAGGCCGGGCGGGCGGCCAGGCCATAGACAACAGGCTCGGTGAAGGAACACATTTGATCAGCTAATACCCTCTGCCTTTAACATGAGAGTCCCAGAGAACGGTCAGTCCGGCTTTCGTCACTGCTGAGTGCTGTGTGAACTTCAGTAGCAAGTATTTATACATTAACTATATTAAAATATCTCTTCAGGAACACAACTCGACGTGTCTCTAGCAACGCTTTTGGTTCGATAATTGATTTTCAAAGAAATACTTTAGTACATAAAGAGGTTGAAAATGATTTGAGAATGATTTTCCTTCACGTTATAGATGACTGGTGAGCTAGCACGAAGAGCAACGAACGAACTTTGTTCATAAAGACACAACTTATCTCGCCAGAAAACAATCTGCTGAACCTTGTAAAGAAAATAATAATTTGAATATTTATTTAAACAAGTTATAACCAAAAATATTATTTTCATACGAAACATTCGTTTTAACTTTTGTTTTCACAAAGTTATCAAAGAACTCAAAATTATTTTTATCTAAATTCAAAAGTTTCTCTCGAAGTTTATAATTGTTCACGGAGATACATGGGAGGAAAGTCGGTCCGTGGGAGGTGTGAGGTGAGACACGTGGGGCTGGTACACCCGCTCCAACTGATTACGAGACCCAAGAAACGTGGGATTATGTTCGTTACAGCGGCACAGCAGTAACAGAAATAACAAGGAGTGTCGTAATATACGCTGACCTTTCAGGGGAGCTCCCGTACCCCCCGCACCCTCAGTACCTCTTGTTACATTATTATGTTTTACAATGAAATGGCGGCCAAATACGGACTCCCACGCTCTCACCCACACCCACTGCCACTTCAAACGCTAGAAACAAACCAGCTATTATATTATGTTCAATAAAGTATAAATATAAAGACTTCTCTTCTTTTATAATCCTTGTTAAATTATTAAATAACAATAATTGGCAATTGTTAGTAAAACTGTAATGACACACATTTATTGGATATTCCATCAATTTTGTAATTTTTTTGAATATTTTACAGTCTGAATAGACCCATTATGTCTATTATTATCATATCATATAGTATTATCATTAAACTATGCTGGCTAACAAGGCTGGTGCCTGGAGCCTGGTGCCTGGAGCCTGGAGCCCGTGTCGGTGCCATCGAGCGCACAGCCAAACGCGTGGTCGATGCTCGATGGTCGCAGCACCGGCGAGTGGCGAGGGCTGTGCTCCGTGCTATTCGTTGGTGAGCCAGAGACCATCTCGATTCAGCCGAAACACCATACTTTACTGGTATTATATTCTATGAATATTATAATTTTGGCTGTCTCCATCCGAGTACGTTAAGTTTTCTCTCGTAAACCATTACTTATCACTAAAAGCATTCGACTTTGATGTCCAGGTTTTTGAGAACGCAAGAAATTCGTCTCTTCAAATAATAAAGTGAAATGAAAGCACTCCGGATATAATCCTATTTACAGTTAATTTTAAGAAGATTTCAAAAGATTGAGTTGTATCGCGGCGACGTCTTGATGAAAGCCTATGGAGCATTATCCGGTACAGAATACTGGAAAATAAGTATTCAGACAAGTGTGGCCTAGCGATGGGCTCGTCGGCCTAAGTAAAGATATTATCTACACTAATATTATAAAGAGGAAAACTTTGTTTGTTTGTTAGCTGTAGGCTCAAAAAGTACTGGACCGATTTCAAAAGTTCTTTCACCATTCGAAACCTACATAATCCACGCCACGAGTAACATAGGCTACATTTTATTCTGAAAAAAGTAGGGTTCCGTAAGATATTTGGGTTTTTCGGACACAAGGTGTAAAAAATCAACCAGAAAAGTTATTTATTTTGCGTACGCTGCCTAAACTATAAATGATAGAACCATAAATTGTTCTAATTAATTGTAGATCTTATAAATATCTACAAAAAAGTCTACGACACACTATACCTATCTATGTCGAGTGAGGCACAACAACCATATTTTATTCAGAAATTTTATATAGAGTTTATTTTACTCATGCTTTTAATCCTTAAGATATGAAGCTAAAGAGCTTGTTTATTTGAACGCACTAATCTCAGGAACTATCGGTCGGATTTTAATGAAACATTTCAGTGTTCGATAGCCCATTTATCGGTAAAGATATATCATCCCGCTAAGATCCCGTTGTAAATCTTAGTTAACGAAGGCGAAGCTGCGGGCAACAGCTAGTAATAAATAATTTAATATAATATTTTTACTTTTTAATATTATGTCGATTTAGTAGAAGCCCACAAGTACTAACATAAGGGCGATGGTCTAGTCACTAGACTCTAGAGGGCATGGGCTCGGCCTCTTGAGTGAAAGGGTCCGGGTTCGATCTTTTCTTAATTTCTAAGGGCACAATAAACACAAGAACATCGCTCGCTTAGCGGTGAAAGAAAACATCGTAAGGAAACCTGCATGCTTGATGAGATTAACAGGCTGTGAAGATGTGTGAAGAAACGTGAGAATCAGTAATATATGGCCCAATACCCTCCTCGCCTGATTTCAAAGGGGGACCCGTGCCCTGCAGTGGAACAAATATGGGTTGCTTCTTTACTAACATAACAATGACCAACACGTCAAATTGATCGCAAAGTTAGTGGCTTGGAAAAAAATAAAATATCATTCATTTAGCAATAATCATTATATCATAATATATTTATGATTACATAACAATAATTATTATATACTATGTATGTATATATAGGAGTATGTAGCACGGTCCCATTTGTACTGCCTGATACGGGTACCCACCGATCACATCCGACATGAAGTGGGACAGCAGGCTTTGCGGGAGAGAGGATAGTGAGTGAGGACTTCCTGCGATATGTTGGATGCGAGGAGTCCACGCCGAGTATCCGCCGATCTCACCGTCGCTAGCTATAATGTTACTGGCATCACATCGAACCAACTCTATTAGTGACTGAGTCTCAAGCTACTTATTGTTTCAGTTTTCTGATGCAAGCAGTGCGGTGGAGTGCAGTACTCGGCCACACCGCTCGCTCCCATACGTGAGGTGTTTAGCTTACTATATTACCAGCCTATGTAATGTGTGTAGTGAGTGTGAGTGTAGAGCGCGTGGTCGTCTGGACGGAGCCGGTTCACGATTATATTGACGATGGCCGGACGAGATGAGTGGGCTGCCCCGAGAGAGCTATCACAGACAGACACTCAAATGCAAATCATATTTATAGATCCAATCGCGAGATAAAAATAGCGGTCCGCTGTGGTCGCGAGGGGATTACTTGGGGGTGCCTGGTGACGTCACGAGCGTGCCCCTGACGGCTCTTCATAAAACTTCAAATGACCCCGTATTGAAATGTTCACTCAGCATTTGTTTAGTAAATTGGGTCGCGGCTCCCTCTGCACTCGAGTGAAGCTTCTAACGTCATATTATCCTCCATGCTCGGGTTCTTTCTGGGTGTTTTAATATGAACTCGTTAAAAAAATATAGATTAGGTACGTCATTCCAGTAGCGCTTATGGATATTTTAAGGGTATTTTAGCGTTCATTTATCTCGTATTTTTAAGTATTATTTAATTAAGGACAACATTCTTGGTCAGGCCGAGGGGTGAAAATGTTTTGTACCGAGGTAGTTAGACGAGCCAGACATTAGGGGAGTACGATATCTCCTATGTAATCCGATTTCGTCGGAAATAAGTGAGTAGACTACAGCCAGTATTACTTCTAAAACACAACGAGCCCATCTCGAGTCGACACGTGAGACTGATAGAGTCGCGGACTTAAATGGTGGCGTGATGGAGGAGTAGCTTCATAACTACCTTGCTTTATAATGGTTAATGGCCTGTTTATGTTCGAGTATGGTGGACGTCAATCCTAATTACTAATTCTGTTCCCTTACCATATACATTTACTTACCGTTTGTATCTTAATGTTTAAGTTGAAACAAAACTATTCGTGACACATTCTTTTCAGTAAACTAGAGCAAAGTCGCGGACGACAACTCAATTAATTTCGACACGAATAAAATGTATTTGCAAAAATAGCCTCCGATAAGCGACACAACTCTATACTTCCGCGGTTTAATCAGATCATGGAAACCATAGTGATTCCACGTGGTGAGCAAATGTAACAGTGAGGCTTTGTGGTGTTGTGGTGTTGTGATCAGATTGCGTTTTGTTTAGGAGTTGTGAGCGTTGCGGGGCAGAGGTTTGGCACCAGATGGCTGCAGTGAATCAAAGCGGATTAACGAGCCGGGAGTGAGTGATGGTGTTGAATCAGCGGGCGATACAGCACGGCTGTCGGTATGACTAATGGTGCCCCGCGTCTCCGCACAGATCTGTTACTCAACTTAGCGCCTCCCCGACGGTTAATGGAAATGCTCCAGTTTAATTGTTTTCGTCGACAGCCGTCTACAATAACATATATTTCACGGGAAATTTATTATCGTCTTCACCGATATTGTAAAGGGGTAACTGATCATGTAAAGTGTGAACAATAATCTTTGGAAATACGGATTCCATTGAAATCTATATTATCGATTTAGCCCTAAACAAAGATCCGAAAAAATGTTGATAAAAAAAATCTTATAATGAAATCATCTTATCTTCAGAACGAAAGTTGCCAACACAACGCGCCAGGTAGGATGGTGCAGACTGCTGATGCTGTTATTATGAATGTTTACGGTATTGTGTTATGTAATGTATTAATCGCAGGTCCGGGTATGTATGTGTATGATTGCTATTCTTATGTGTTAGTATACGCATGTAGGCTCCCGGCCTGGCTATATTTCGATGTTTCTATTCCTTTATCTTAGCAGTTATTGTTTAGCCACCGTCAATATGTATATAGGATACAAATATATACTTAGACCAGGTTCAAGTAATGAGGGTATTCATTAATATATCTAGATGGAGTGTCGTCCTACAATCAAAACAAAAAAACTGGCCAACATTTTCAAAGATGTGTTCGTGAATAGTGATACCAGCTACTACAGTTCTCCCATAATCATCCTTTTTAATTACTCGTTACACTTCAACACAAACCTTCATTATAAATAAAAACAATAATGCGTAACAATTCATGCGTATTCTATGACAGCAGGACGGATACAAAACACAGAGAAAGCATTTAGAGGCTAACAGTAGGACGCTATTTTTTGGACGTGTTTTCCGCGCCGCACTCTATCTACACATATTATTGATCTAAGGGTATTCATATTTATTTTTTCATTTACTAACGAACGTTAACGACGAACTAAAACTTGAAACTATATCGATGACATAAAAAATGTTCCAGAAACAAGAGGTACTCAAGTCATCGGCTTGTCCCCGCACAGTCGGATCACCGACACATCGACGAGACGCAAAAACTCAGAGAACTCGGGAATCTCACAAAAACTCGCAATAGTCGAGTTCGGCGAGCTGCGAGCATCTGCTGCTAACTCCGGCGAGCTGTGTAGCGATCTGCAGCTACGCGTTTTTATCAGCTCTCTCTTATAACTTCACCCAGGAAGTTAATTTAATCTAGTACTTCTAAGATAAAAAATAATGTTGATGTAAATAAAGCTTTTCATAACAACGAAATTTAAAACATGTTAATCAAATAATGACAATAACATAGTGTCTAGTACTTATAATAAAGAATCTATAAGGAAAGATTAGTTGTGAACATATTAATCAATTACTAATCGATCACACGATCACATACACGATCAAACAGTATCTTATCAGTCATCACCATCAGCCCGCATCTCATTAACATCTCAAATAACTCCGAGACGGCTTATCCCAGCTCCTGTGATCTCGTTCACTTGATATTTAAAAGTAGTATTTATTATAATCTTAAATCACATCTTATATTCACAACATATTTGACAGATAGAGTATGGAATATCTGTCAAATATGTTGTGAATAGCCTATTCGGAACTTATCTGGAGATTGTGAAACAGGCCCTTGGGGTTAAAACAAAACAATCATTATTTATTCATGTTTTCAAATTTATTAATAATATCTTCAGATGTTATTATTTTTACAGACGACATAAAAATACTAGCTAATGAATACTCGTACGTTTACACTTCCCGTCCCAATTGATTACGTTTTAGTGATATTCTATGGGACAGCAGATTATTTAATAGACATTTATATTTTCCCCAGCAGAGGCGTATTGTGGACGTCGCGTCGCGCGCCGGCGGCCGCGACAATATTTTCGTCTGAGCGATGAGCCCGCAGTGCGGAGGCCGCGGCCCGTGCCCCGTCGCTACTGACGCTAGTGGATGTATTGAAATGGTTTTTATATCTCAAATCTGCATACACGTTGGAGTTTATCAAAAGAGGATACTTGATGATGATGATAAATATATACTTGAATAAATGTTCTTTGTGAGTGACAACGTCTAATAACTCGATATTACGGGCAGCATGCACGAAAAAGATGACGTCATGTAGCGTTCCACGAGCGAGAGCGCGGAACGAACGAGAGAGAGGCATGATCGGCTCAGTTCGGTTCGTGCTGCATGTAATTTTATGACTGGATTGCTGGATATAAGAAATAAGTATTTGATAGAAAGAAAATAAAAAGAGACACACGCATATGACACATCTCAGCGAATCAGTTGTGAGTAGTCTCCCCTCAATACGTCGTCGGGGCTGAACCTTTTACCTCGGCACTGGTGGACTGTGTACAGCGGCACTAGTGAGGCTAGTTGTTAGGTGCCATTTGTTGTTTGCTGTAATTTTGAAATTACTATGACAATAATCATCAGAGTCTGCCTTCATTGATAAATGCATGATGGTCAATTTGATCTGGCGCTGGTCGATATCCGTGGTCTTCCTATATTCCTAAAGGCCAATGCCGAGCATCCAGCTTTAAACCTACACTAAAGATGAGCTTCGCGTGACGTTAGCTATTTTTGAGCGGCATAACCTGTAAACTGTGATTACACAGCCAAAATATAATCGTCATACATACATACTTATGATTATTTAAAGGTAATGTGTATGGCTTATGAGGCAATGTCATAGGGATCTAATCACAAACGACCGGCGACCACAAGCCGGCGCGGTGGCTGACGTGCTTTACGATACAATCTAGCCCTACGCGAACATAAAAATATCTAGACAAGAAAAATTTCGCCAATGGAATGGAGGTGTCTGTTGCTCTGAGTCGTGTTAAAACTTTAAAAGGAATAGCGGCGTTAGCTGGCTTAGATTCAAACTAAATATTAAGTAGGCCACACGACGAAAGAGCATTGTTAGAGATAACGCAATTACGCAACTTAAATTCAGTCCCTTGATTTTAATTGATTGACGCGTCAGCATGACGAGTTCGAATTCCCTCGACTGTCTTTGGTCTCCATCATCAGGTCTACTTCAGACCTGCATCATAACCCATATGGGTGCAAAGTTCTCGTCAATATACAGAAATGAATTAAGTCCAAACACAAGATAGCTACTGCAAACCGTTGAGGAGTCCCCTCAATTGATTATCTCCTAAAGTATTTTTTTAATTTGCATGATGTAAAAGGGAAAAATAATCTTCATAAAGTCCTCAAGCCAACTAACTGATTTAAAATGATAAGTATTCATACTGTATTTGTGTAAATAAGTTTCAAATTATCGCATTGTAATTGCCCATTTTTTAAAGTATTAAATGGATATAGTATGATATTTTATTATACACAATACAAACATATATTTAAGATACACAATTCCACCATACATTATTTTGTTACATCTCACAAAGGGTTAAGGCAGCGTTTTCGTTGAAAAGACGGCTATAAAAACTTAATAAATGATATACCTACATAAACCTTTCGATTCAATGACTCTATCTATATACCGCATCAAAATCCGTTGCGTAGTTTTAAAGATTTAAGCGTACAAAGGTATATATGGACAGATAAAGTGACTTTGTTTTATAATATGTAGTGATTGGTGAACAAGCTTACTACGTAGAGTTTTCTGTGCATTAAAGCAATATCTAAGATGTAATGCAAGAAAATATCTATTTCCAGGTTTTGTTTATGATGTTCATAAACAAAACCCGGTAATAGATATTATCTGTCATCTGTATTAGCTGAATAGCTTATGAATATTCTGTGTGTAGACGAACAACAATCGTTTAGTGCGGTAGGGAACGGCCTTTAGCGAAACAATCAACGCGATCTGTCGCCACATCCCTTTCAGAATATACTCGTAATGTTCCCAATTAATAAACAATACATAATCAATGAAACTGTGTGCGTGTGTGTGCGTGCGTATGTACATGTAGCGGCGTGTATGTATGTGCTTGTGTGCGTAAATGAGTATGTGTTTAAATCATTATTTATCGGTTGAGACAAGTGTAGAGATGGAGCAGTTTGTGCGTGTAGAGGGCGCTCGAGCCGCATCGTGTCGCGTCGTGTCGCGGGTCACGTTACAAATTGGTCACGTGTACGCATTTACATAATTTTGATAAATCCCACCGCCGCGAATATTAGAATAGAGCTTAGGACAATTTATGGATGGTAAGGAGGTATTTGAAAGGGCCTGTCGCCGCCCCGACGGCAATCAAGACTCATTAAACTGACCTCGATCAATGTTAATAATGTTTCCAATATTATATTTCAAATAATTAAACACACACCAAATATTTTCTTAAAAATACCCAAACCGACTTGGATAAAACATGTCTATGAACACATCAAGAGAACCTGTCCTCAAATAATATCGCGTTCCAGCGGTATATTGCCCCCGACAGACACATCACGGGAAAATTAATAACACCTCTCGTTTTGCGTCGGTGGTGAAAATTAAGTAAACTATTAAAGTTATGAGAATTGTATTGGTCTCATTCGTTTCACTAAAACCCATTAACGTACCATGCTCACCATAATCCACCCTCTCCGGCGAATTTCATTAAAACCCAGCCATATACAGCCATGTAGACAAACATCCAATCGCGCAAACGATCGCAGAATACACACGTACACTCTCAGCGCCGGAGACAATGTCATAAGCGCCATTATACCTGTTTAGTCTCACGATTACACCAGGCCAGGGCGGCGCCGGCGGCCGGGACTTGTTTTGGTTATATCCACTATGCATACACTTTGGGGGTTTCTTATTAGACGCGAGCGACTTCGTCCTACCTCACGTTTACTTCTACAAATACTTCTAACAAGACAATGACGACTTGTAATTTGAGAAGTCGAGGCGTCATTAGAGTTCATTAGAGCTTCAGTGTTTGTTTCAGCCAAGAACCTGGAGGACCCGCAGTCGCTCGCCGGCGCGTGCTGGCGTGTCACCCGCTCTAACGACCACGGACGGCAGGGAATCATTCATACACTGCTCTGATATCCTGGATTCCTTCGAGATTGTAGCCAGGTGGTACCCGGACCATATACTGTATTTATTTTACCTAAACGAAACTAGTTACAGTTTCGATTACTTCCTTTTTATAAAACTACAGTTATGTTACATGGTATGTAACATAATGCTATAACGTGACATTGCGTTATAACGTTATGGTTTTGGTTAGTATAAATCACCTAAACAATAAATGTGATATTTAAACATAACGAAAAAGTACCGATTTTTGATTTGTGATCATTTAGATTTTCATATATTTTACTTCTGTTCTTTCTGTATATTTCCCAAACAAGGAGGAACAGGAGCAGAAAATGAGCGGATGATAATGACGAGGAGCTTAGGGGAAACACATTTGATGTGCTCAGTTACGGATCACGCGAGCTGGCGATTATCAGTAAGGCTCTGATCATTAACACATCAGGTGTTCATAAGAACAATGTACCGCTCTCATTAATGGAGGCCTACGTTCAGCGAGGGACGAATAGATGCTGATGATGATGATACATTAACTAAATGAACAGCTAAACATTAGTCCGCATTATCCAGTGAAGAATGTGTTTTATTCCACAGCCGGGGCTGTATAACTATCGGCTTTAAGCACCGTCGGAGTACTCCCGGATCAGCTCGGATCGGCTCCAGTATTTCAAGTATATCGGCATTATTTCATGTTGCCGATGCCCCGCCGTATCTCGACCGTTTTAAAGCCAGTTTCCGAACACTGTCATTATATTTGACATTTTACGAGCCCGCTGGTCCGCGCGACTGTGTGTCGTGTGCGCGGGCGGTACGACAGCGTTTCGTGTGCTTGGAGTTTTTAGTGGAGATATTAATATGAGTCCAGATATAATGGCCGAGTTAAAAATAGCACGTATTGTATTCCAATAAGGTTCATCGGAACGTCTGGGCGCGATTGAGACGTCGCAGTATTTCAGTGGGGCCGCGCCCGCCCGCCGCTCGACGAGTGTTTTATGACTGACTCTCGAATTCACTTAATAGCTATTCCGATATATTTATTCGAAGGATTTACTCGATATCACAACGGAGGGAACTCGATACACGGTGTCGTATGTCGGGGGTACCTCGATATTTGGGCTCGAGCCTTGATTTATCGAGGGCTTATCTATGTGTTATTGAGTGCTGGGGAACATAATTAATATAGTAGTAGGGCAATAACACTGTCTTGGTGTAACACGACTACTACAAGAGTTTTGCGATGCCATGTCTGTTTTAAGCGAATCATAAAACGCGGATAATAATTTGTGTAAAATTAATCCAAAATCCCCGCAAGTAGCGGAGTCGGTCCCTCGGCGTGGAAAATTTGTCGCCGTAAAGCGAGCGCCGGCCGGGGAGTTGGAGTAAGCCTTTTACTGCTTGCATACTAAACAATCTGACTTCTGTTTTACGACTCACGACTCAGTGATACCGACGCGCGACGTAAAGACGGGATTTTTAAGAGTTTCCCAGTTGGCAAGAGACAGCAAACCCGGCAGAGCTCGCTTGAGTTTGAACTACTACTTTGTTGCGCGCGTCAGTTTATTAGTAAGATGAAGGTACATACAATAATAATTCGTGCTTGGGTGAGCCACCTGCCAACCCACAGCTCCGCTTTCGCGCAAAGACATTTTGGCCACAGCACAGAACATTGCGAAAAAAAAGAAGAATAACAATTAGCATATGACGGTGACTGCGATAGATCAGCGTCGAGCCCGTCATGAGCTGTGGCTTCTGGAGCAGGGTTCGTGGCTCTGTGTTGCATCTCATTTCCTGTTTAATCAGCAATATCTGTTTCCTTTACACTATATTATTGTATTGTTGTTATATTATATGCTGATTTGGAACATATCTTTCAATTTTATTAAGTATATTTGTAATTTTCCACACACATTGTCTTCTCTTAGATTGACAGGTTAGATATATAATATAACATGGCCGGCGTATCATGTCTACTGAGGGTATGTTATGTACAGCGGCATGTGTACGGGCTGCTGATGATGATGGATGTTAACATTACAACTCGCTGCCGTTACACAGCTTAACGTTAACGAGGTGAATCCCTTACATCCTTACAGGCTCGTGGCCCGGTGCGTGGGGTGGCCTACCCACTCACAATACTCATATATTATATGAACTCACAATTAGACAATAAACATTGTTTGAGAAAATATTTATAATAAATAGAAAATTTAGGACTTTTATTTTAGCATAGGCTTATTAATATTATAATGCTTTAACCAATAAACAATTAACTCTAATAACACGAAGTGTCACGTGCCGAAGACATCCCGGAAACACAAAGTCCAACACTGGACGAACGGACGGACGGACGGACTGCAGTGTGTGATGGTCTCTCATGTTCCCAGTACCCTTATAACACTTCACGACCGCTCATGTCCACTCATGACTCTCCGCGTGTCTAATTTGACTCAATCAATCCGAATGTAGCGAAATACACAAAACAACATTACTCCCATAGTGGTCCACGGTTGGCTCCAAAATTAGTTTTGGTTGAAATAATTGCAGCACATCACACGATCCGTGACAGCGGTGTCGATTTCAAAGACTCTGACATGTTTCACTTTATGATCAGTAATATATTTGGAGCGACACTTTAAGAATCTGAAGCTTTTATGTTTCGTTTAAACTTTCATTACGACATGCACACCCGAACCATCATCATCATCATCATCATCATCATCATCCACGAGCTGGCGTCCATTAACGTTACGATTGAATTTATTTAATATATCCCATAACACTTTTAAATATCGAAGCAGTCAAAGGTCAGTGTTGATTGGCAGCCGACACAGCTGCTCGCCGCCACAGGCGTGGAGCCCGCGCGACGTCTGACGGACGACCGCTGATGACTGGCGGTATCCGATACATCCAATCCATCCAACAGCTGGCCGACGATAGCTATCACAGCACCCACCGCGCAATACCGAGTGTAAATTACAATAATTTCATACAAAGCAAGCAACATGCCATCTGACAAATGCTCGGTTGCCCCACACCAGAGATACAGTTGATAATAAACGCAATCAAATCGTCAAATACAGCTCTTCTGTTCCCCTTTAATTACTCCCCCAACACGCGGTACAGTGATTTTAAGAGAACCATCTCAGATGTAATTCAATCTTAAATCGTAATACGATTTAAACGAATCGCGATGTTGGGCCGAGACGTAAATAAATTTAAACCATAGCCTGTACACCCACCCGCCGTTTTACCGCCTACAGCCTCGAGAAAAGTGCCGGGGTGACAACCCGGGTGACGACTCGGGTGCCGGCTTCAGGTGACGTATACGTTGGATAATAATCCATTTCAAATGATAATTGTTTAATATCTCCGAGATGAGGCGAAGGTACTCAAACGCTGTAACGGGAACGTTTCATCGTATTGTCAGGAACTATGTAGTAAATTGTACTTAAATTGTAATAACCGAGGGTTACGGCGGCGTGAATATTCTTTGACATATAACACCAGATGATTATAATATAGTTGTTTATCGTGTTGAATAGAGAAAATTAAAACTCGAGTCAATAATATTCGACAGCGTGTTTTTCATGATATTTTCTGTTGACACCAGACAATCACTAGTATGCAAGAGATAACGATATAATATATTATATCGTGTGTAGTTGTGAAATATACTTTAACAATATTGTTATCATAAATAAAGAACAATACCGCGTGGAATGATATGTCATACAAATGGCACATTAGCGTATACCAGAGTCCTGACCGTACGATGCGATTTACTTCGATTGTTTAATAAGTTCAAATCGAAAATATAATGTGTCTTAAACACATCCCATCAGCACGCACTGAATACGCGTACACGACAGCCAGTTTAACGGACTCCAATGCTCTTCTGCCACGTATAAACAGGGACCTGCTCTAACCACTCGCAACCTGTTGATATAAAAACAATACGGCTATAATATATTCATATGATCCATGGACGTCATGTATCTATCAATACAATAACTCATCACCAAAACAGATCAATAATATCTTTAAGCGATAACTGAAGCTAAATCAGCGAATAAGGAACAGTCGGATGATTTCCAAACAGATGTGATCACGATGCTCGCCGCAGGACGCCTTACATCCGAAACATTTTTACTAAGACTTGTAGGTACGGACCTTATTCGCTTTTGATTTGTTAAGAGACGTTTTTAAGGAAATGTAAAGTATACATTAACAATCTCCAGCTACGGCCGCCGGTGAGGATGATTGTGTCGAAAGCGGCTGACCACATGCATCCCCAATCTGAATAGATGGCGCCACGCCACACAGGAGAGATGGCGCCACAAGCGCACATCCAGATGTGATCCAATATATATTTTTTTAAATAATTTGAAAAGTGCATAATTTAACTTAAATTGTGAATAAAAAGAATTATAACTATTTGATTCTATTGTGCAAGTGTTATCTTAAGGAATAAAACTGCCAGGACTTAGTTGTTTACATTTTAAAAATTTGAAACTGAAGACTTATTTTTTTTGGAATAAACGTTTTAAAACAGAACAGAACCTAAAATATTTGTGAACGAAGACAGGACGCATAATTAGTGAGTAAAATAAGATATTATTGTTTTGGTAAATGTAGTTTTTAAAAAAATTGCATATAAATTCAAAATAGTTGACCGTTTTGTTTGAACAACACGAAGAAAGTGCTGCCAACTAGCGAAATATTATTATTTTACCTCGATATTGAACACATCGCAAACGGACTTAGTACCTGCTAAATACGCTAGAGGGCATTAAAAACTATATTTTTTGTTAATATGGAAGACGACAGCTTTGTAACCAAAAGAAAGCCACGACCTAAAAACAGACTTAACGATGACACTTCAGACTTAATTCTAGATAATATATACCTCAGTCCATTAAATACCGATGACAACTTATCTGAAAAACCTTCAGAGTCATCAGATTGGTGTCAATTCTTACAACAACGACCAGGAGCTTTAGAAAACGAAAATCAAAAATTACACGAATATATATGCAGTCTCCAAAATGAATGTATGCATCTTAGAAAAGAACTATCAAATAAGATTAGACAAATAGAATATCTCAAAAATATTGGTACAAAATCAGTTCAAAATAGTCCATGCTCGTCGGTAACCTCCCAATCCAGTCGACGCTCGCTATCTTGTAACATAAATAAATTGGTAAACATAAGAATGAGAACTTCACCTATAAACAGTAATTATAACAAATCGCATATTAATGAAATGACGAATAATCATATCCCCAACGATAATCTCATTTGTTCTCCACAAAGAAATTTTTACAATTCTAATGACCTTATTTATCCACTGTGTTCACAAGGAAAGAAAAAACTGACGATGATTTGTAACAGTGACAATCTTGAAATAAGTAATAAGTATCATAAAGTATATGACACCACGAATTATACTAGAAATAAAATACATATAATCAGCGAAGGACCTGCGCGTGGGCTTGCATCCCGGTTATACTACGACTTTGAACGCTACAAAAGCAAATTGGAATGTGTTTATGACGTTTTTGGTAATGTTAAACGATTTGCGGACAGTTGTGAAGTACTCAGGACATGTGAACTTGTACAAAATTGTTTAAAACCCAATGATGTAATAATTTTAACAATTGGTTCATACGATACAAATCCATATCGGTTATTATGTAATTTAAGTAATATTCTTTATTTACTCAGAAACTACAAAGTTTTTCTTACTAATATTCAATGCAATCGCTATATGAATGAACTTGTGTTAAATAAAAATATAAAATTACTATTAAAACACTATCCAAATTGCCAACTTATTGAAATATTTTCTAACGATGAGTATGAAATAAATCATAATATGTTTATACATAAATTAAGTTTAAAGGTTTTGGTAGAATTAGAGTTATTAAATCTAACAAAAAAAATAAAGCAGTCTTGCGGTCAAACCAGTGCGTGTAATAATCAACAGAACCACCTATCGGGTGCCAAAAATTGTATCACTCACACACGAAATATGAGTACTATTGCGCCTAGTTCAACTTTAAATATACTGACAAACAAAAGTTTAAATAACGTTAACTCTTTTTCCAATGGTAAAAATTGTGTTTCTATTAGTCCTAAAAGAGGCACAATACCCTATTACTTTCGGCAGCAAGACTAAATTAAATAAAAAGTTTTTTCGTTCCTAGCTGTAATCAACTGACCATATTCCATCAGAACATAGCAGGAGCGATTAATAAAATCGAAGACATATATTTTACATTATCCGATTTATCCAAAAAAATCAATGAAATTGATATTATATGTATGACGGAAACGTTTATAAAAAGAGGCACGGAAAATTTACTTAAAATACCTGGTTATAGACTGGTTTCGTCTCATTGTCGCGATTCGAATAGAGGGGGCTCTTGTATTTTGGTTAGGAATAATATTTGTTGTAAAGCCTGGACTACGGGGCTCTCTTGTGATTTCGATTTTGAATGTTGCGGTGTAGAAATGTTAGCACAAAAGTTAATAATAATATGCGTTTACAGAACCCCAACCAGTAATCCCACTATATTCTTAGAAAAAATAGAAAAGGTATTACTCGATATTTCAAAAAGATCGAAAAAAATTGTAATATGCGGAGATTGGAATTTCAATACTTTGAAACCTAATAAGTTTTGTTCAAATCTAATTAGCACTTTAAAAAATTTTAATATAGAAATGCATATTAAGACGCCTACTCGTCAAGACGCGTGTCTCGACCAGATTGCGAGTAACTTTAAAGAAGTTCAGGCTGACATTAACTATTCAAATCTTTCAGATCATGAGACTAGTCAAATTTTAACAATCGAAATTGATAAAAATTATAAGTATTCTAGTTGGTATATACAGGTCAGAGACTTTAGTCCACAAAATATTAATAAATTTTACAATTGTATATCATCACTATCATTTTCCGAGGTATATAAGAAACCGAATGTAGAAGAAGCTTTCCAAGAGTTACACAGCCTATTAAGATTGTTCTTTAACTTGTGTATCCCTATCATAAAGGTAAAAGTAAATAATAAAATTAAAGGAGTTGGATCATGGTTGACGAAGGGCCTAAAGAAGTGCTGCATTAAAAAAAGGATATTATACTTGAAATATAAACAAATAGGCTATGATAAAAATAAATACAAAACAAACTACAAAAAATACTCAAAAATACTCAAACAGTGTATACTTAAATCTAAACAGCTACAAAATAAAAAATATATCGAAAAAAATAAAAACAAATGTAAAGCCACATGGAAAATAATAAACGAAAACATTAATGATATAAATGATACCACAGACATAGAGAAAATAGTACATAATAATAAAATATATACTAATCCACTTGACATTAGTAATTTATTTAATAATTATTTTATTGACATGACTAATACTAATTATTTTAAATTTAATAATAATGACTTTACCGACACAATGAATGTTCACTATTCTAAATCAATATTCCTAAGCCCGACAGATCCTGTAGAAATACAAAAAATAATAAATAATTTAAAAAATACCAGATCTGTGGGAGTAGACGAAATAAATACTAGATTATTAAAACTTACTTCTAAAATATGTATATCGGAACCCTTGAGCTACATTATTAATATGTCACTTCAAGAAGGATCTTTTCCTGACAGTCTCAAAATTTCTGTAATAAAACCGTTGTTTAAAAAAGGAAATAAGACGGACTTAAACAACTATCGACCAATCACATTAATACCAATTATTTCAAAAATTTTCGAAAAAGTTATGTTGACAAGGCTTAATAATTACGTGACCCACCAAAACATACTAACTGGTAATCAATATGGTTTCCGAAAAAATAGCAACATTTAATTAAAACTGTTACCGAAGCCCTAAATGATAAAATACTAGTCTCTGCTATATTCTTAGACATGAGCAAAGCATTTGACCATGTTGATCATTCGTTGCTCCTATACAAATTAGAAAAATACGGAATAAGAGGAACTGCAAATAAATGGATTGAGTCCTACTTATCTAATCGATACCAATGCGTCGAAATAAACAAAATAGACAATAATAGTAAAAAGTCTGTTAGATCGAGCTACTGTTTTAATAGATTCGGTGTGCCTCAAGGAAGCGTACTCGGTCCTTTTCTATTCCTATTATATATAAATGATCTTCCCAAAATAACAGAACATCCAACGATATTATTCGCAGACGACACCACGCTTATTGTTAAATCTAAAGATAAAAGCAAATTAGAACATGAAATAAACTCAACTTTACATAAAATTATTATTTGGTTAAACAAAAATAATCTAAAAATTAACATCGAAAAAACTCAATTGTTACAATTTAAAAACTATCGAAGCCAGAAACAAAATTTAAATGTAAATTATAAAAACATAAATATTATCGAAGCAAACACAGTTAAATTCTTAGGTCTTATGCTTGATACCAATTGTAACTGGAAGGCTCATATAGAATATGTATGTAGCAAACTTGACCGGTTCGTTTATGCCATAAAACGGCTACGTCAAACAGTGGGCATTGAGGCAGCCCTTAAAGCCTACCACGGGTATGTATCTTCTGTCCTCTCATATGGTCTATTGCTGTGGGGTAACTCAGTTGACATTGAAAAAGCGTTTCGTGTACAAAAAAAATGTGTGAGAGCAATTTGTGGCGCCTGGTATTTGGATAGCTGTAAACCGTTATTTAAGAAATTAGATTTATTACCACTAACATGTATGTACATAAGAGAAATTTGTATTTTTGTAAAACTACACCCAGAATATTTTAAGCGTAGCTCAGAAGTAGGAAGAAAAAATGAAAGATATAAATCAAAACTTTATATGCCTAGCTGTAATATTAATATTTATAAAAATAATTCGCATGTACAGGCCATACAGATATTTAATCGTCTACCTGAAAAATTTAAAGAATTGCCTTTCAATAAATTTAAAAACAATATTACAACGTGGCTTAAAGAAAATTGTTTCTATGACCTTAATGAATTTATGTTACATAATAAAATTTGTCCTAGATTTATGAATTTTTAAAATTTTATTAATTATTATAATATTGATTATTTATAATACTTATTATTGTTATTAAAATTGTTTTATAATTATTAATCTAAAATGACATTATTATAATATAAATATTTTAACATTATACTATAAATGACAATAAAAATTTGCACACTTCAAGGAAGTAGAATGTAAGATACTAAATCAATGTAAATACACCTATCATGTACTACATTCTTGCAAATAAACTATTATTATTATTATTATTATTATTTAATGGGTTTGTTTTTCTCAGAGATTGAATTGGATCTCCGGTATTTAATGAAGCCCACGGGCCTAAGCCAAGTGAGAATCATTGATAGTATTTGGCGAATCTTCTTGTAAAAACTTTCTAACAGTCCGACAAGTGTTAAGAATTGCAGCTTTTTGCATTGTCATGTATGTGTTTTCATGTAGGTCTATTGTTTTCAGTGCTTGAAGTAGGTATTTATGGATGACTCCTGTACTGGAGAGCACCAAAGGCACGATGTAAACTTTATTTAATTTCCATATGCGGGCTATTTCTTCTTTCAAGTCTGTGTATTTATGGATTTTTTCTGTTATAGTTTTCTGAATGTTATGGGTGTTTGGTACTGCGATGTCAATAATATATGCTACTTTGTTGTTTTTATCTAATAACGTAATATCCGGTCTATTGTTGTGAATAGTCTTATCTGTTAAAATTGCTCTGTCGAAATACATCTTGCAGCTGCTACTCTCCAGTACTGGTTTCGGCGTGTATTGATAGTAAGGCGCTAATTTACCAGTTAGAAGCCCATGTTTCAGAGCAAGTTTTTGGTGTACATAATGTGCAATTTGGTTGTGTCTATGGTTATAGTCGGATTGCGTGAGCGTTGGGCATGCGCCTGTAATGTGTTGGATGGTTTCGGAATGACGGTGACATTTTCTACATTTTTCATTTAATACATTTGGGTCTTTCAAAATTATTTTTTTATAGTTTTTAGTGTGGATTACTTGGTCCTGGATCGCAATGATGAAACCTTCAGTTTCTGGGAATAGGGAACCTAATTTAAGCCATTGATTAGATGCTGTATCATCTATGTTTGTTTTTTCTAAATCCTTTAAATGTCTCCCGTGTAGTTCTTTTTGACGCCAATTACTAACTTTGGTATCATTATTTTCTTGTAATGTGATAAACTTTCGGGTCCTATCAGTCAAGTTAAGAGGTGTAAAATTTTGATCTGATTCTATTGTAGCTAAATGTATTTTACTAGTTAAGGCTTTCTTGTAAAAGAATTCCCGTAGATTTAGTATTTGGCCTTCCCATAGCATCCTCAAATCAATTAACCCTCTTCCACCCTTGTGTCTTTTTAACGTCAGTCTTTCTATAGCGGATTTAGGGTGCAAGTAGTTGTGCTTGGTTAGTGTAGTTCTGGTTTTTATCTCAATTTGATTAATGTCAGTGCGTGACCATTTAACTGTGCCAAAAGAGTATGTAAGTATAGTGATGGCAAACGTATTTATAGCTTTTATAAGGTTTTTGGACGATAGCATTCTTTTACATATTTTGTTAAGTCTGTATAAATATTCTTTAGTTAGATCTTTTTTTATTTGTATGTGATTAATGGTTCTACCTTCCTGCATGCCTAAATACTTGTAAGTTTCATTCTCCTCCATATTTTGAAAATAGTTGGTTTCATCATTATTACTATTTTTTAGTTTACCTTTTTTTAAATTAAGAGTTTTACATTTATCTAGTCCGAAAGTCATATTTATATCTTTACTAAATTTAACCGTTAGTTCTATTAATTTTTTTATTTCTTTCCCTGATTTAGCAAATAGTTTAATGTCGTCCATATACATGAGATGATTTATTGTACAATGAGGTGTAAGTTTATAGCCACAATTTGAGTTATTGAGTAATTTGGATAAAGGATTGAGTGCTAGGCAAAACCATAGGGGGCTCAGAGAATCTCCCTGGAAGATACCATTTTCGATCTTGATTTCGTCTGTAGTAATAGTTTCCGTGCCGTTAGTTAAGTGTAATTTAGTTTTCCATCTAGTCATGGCATTTTTCAGGAAATTTATCAGAATTGGATTAATTTTATATAGATTTAATACATAAATCAACCAAGAATGAGGTACACTATCGAACGCTTTTTTGTAATCTATATATGTGACATTTAAATTTCTATGCTTAGTAGTTGCATGTTTTAATATCGTAGAATCTATTATAAGTTGCTCTTTGCATCCCCTATGATTTTTCCTACATCCTTTTTGTTCCTCCGCTATTATTGTATTTGATTCTAGATGACTTTTAATTTTGTAAGATATGCATGAAGTGATTAATTTATATATAGTAGGCAAGCACGTAATGGGTCGGTATTCTGATGGGTCGTTGGTTTTAGTAGACTTTGGAATCATGTAAGTAATGCCTGTTGTTATAAAATTCGGAATTTCGGTATTTCCTATTATTATGTCTGTAATTGCTTTCGCTAAAACATCATGTAGTGAATAGAGCTTTTTGATCCAAAAATTATGGACATGGTCTACCCCTGCAGCTTTCCAATTTTTCATTCCCTTAGTAATAGTTTGTATATCTGTTCTTACTATACTTGTAAATGTCATTGGTTCGATAGTTTTAGTATTTTCTTCCTCGTCCAGTATCCATTCTGCTTCATTATTGTGATCCCTCTGCTATCTATTATTATTATTATTATTATTAATAAACTTCTCTACATAAAAAAAAACAAAGAGATATAGCTGATATCACTAAAGGATTGCAGAGCGAGCCCACTAAGATAGTGTCGTGTCTGTGTCTCCATGGTGTCTCTTAATGATGTTTCACACTTCGGTTGTTCGCGATTGTGAGGAGGTGTGAGGTGGATGGCGTGTGTATGGTTTGGGTGCCGGTATAATACTTCTTTATTAAATAATGAATACATCTTATATATACTAATTACATGTCAGGGCACTACACGATAGGACAATTGAGCTGGAGGTGTGTGGTAACGTAACGAAAAACTTTTCTCATAATATTTGACACCGTCTAACACACCGAAATATTTGTGTTCGTATCACAAGTAAAATTAGTCGTGACCGAGAGGACACGGACTAGACCAGGGAGGCTATGATTTGTTTGAACCTTCATCATCAGCATCATCAGCCTTTATCCGTCCACTGCTGAATTCAGGGCTCCCTCGATAAACGCCAAGCAACGCCAACGCCAACGACTTGCCACTCCCTTTTAACACGGACCGGCCACTGCACGGAGATCCTCGAATTCTTTCGACGTCGTGTAAGTGACAGCTTCATAGTGCTTATAGACCTACTCGTAGATTAGCAGTGTATAGGATTTATGTCAGCATCTATAATGAATAACATTGTTGTTATCTAATTTCCATATTTTTTATTATTAATTTCATATTAAGCTCCACTATCGGTGTTTAGAAATAGTTTATCGGCCAGTGACAGTCTCTGTATTTTCACTATATTTATTACCTACTCTTATTGACTAGTTTTTTTGACTTATTTCAAGTGTACAAGTTGTTACCTACGAAATAAAGATATTTTTGATTTGATTTGATTTTGTACAAATGATTCCAACGGTTACGGACTAGCTGCTCTACACAATATTTTACGATAATAATATAATATTATATACATAGACGACAAAAATATAAAAAGACTGAAACACAGATGAAGTATGAGAAATATTTCAATATCAAATTCGTATGTAATTGTCAAATATAATGACATTTCTAATATTAAACCCTTCGCCGGGTGTCGCTCAGACTCGCCCTGCACCATTCAACAGCGAACACACGGACTTTAGCATATTTCACTCATTAAGCACCAACTATTATACGTCCTTAGATTATTAATATGTCTAGATGGAGTTTCGCCCTACAATCAAAACAAAAAGAACTGGCCAACATTTTCACAGATGTGTTCGTGAATAGTGATACCAGCTACTACAGTTCTCCCATAATCATCCTTTTTAATCTCGTTACACTTCAACACAAACCTTCATTATAAATAAAAACAATAATGCGTAACAATTCATGCGTATTCTATGACAGCGGGACGGATACTAAACACAGAGAAAGCATTTAGAGGCCAACAGTTGGACGCTATTTTTTTGGACGTGTTTTCCGCGCGACATTCTATATAATTGACGGAAATTTCAAAATTTTTAAGTGTAACACTGTGTTGGGCGTTTAGTGGACGTGGCGTGTAGTGGCAGTGCAGTTGATCGTTTAGAAGTGGTATGTAGTTTTTAGTGGCAGTGGTGTTTGATGAGTAGTGAGTAGTGGCAGTGAGTGGTTCCCGTGCCAGCAGAATGCTCCGCTACGCAGTTTTTTAACTGAACTAATTAGCTCAGCGTCTGACATCATCCCTACATCAGACTATACTTTAGTATTGTGGGCGCTCAGCGTTATTGGATATTATTTTACAGGTTAAGGCGTCGCCTATCTCAAAACAACACACTATTCATATGTATATACTGGTTAATACAATAGTAGTGGTTGCTTTAAGCGTGCGGTGGCGGAAGACTGACGTCAGCGCATGGACTCACGCGGACCAGCACGTGCCTGGGGGGAGAAGCCATACGTCCCGCGGGCCGTGCTGGTGTGTTTACTGACCTCCGGCATTGAAGATAACTGTATGCCGAGTATTTATAGCAGCTGCTTCTGAAGCAATCAATAGTCCATTAACGTAGAGTCTAACTTTAAAATGAAAACATAAAATTTGCTATTTTGTAGTGTGCTTCAAAAGTCTGAAAAAGCGACGATGGCCCAGTGGTGGGTGGACTCGGCCTCTTATGCGAGAGGTTCTGGGTTCGATCCTGACCCACCATGTGTGCCTTGAAATGGTTTTTTTTTTTAATTTTTAAGTGCACCTTAAACCCGAGACCATCGTTCGCTCATTGGTGAAGGAAAACATCGTGAGGAAACCTGCATGCCTGATGAGATTGAAAGTCTTTGAAGGTATGTGAAGTTCACCAATCCGCACTGGGCCAGCGCGGTGAACTATTGACCCATTTCCCTCCTCGCCTGATTTCGAGGAGGAGACCCGTGCCCAGCAGTGGGACATATAAGGGACTACTACTTACTTAAAAAGTCTAGCCTTTATAACTACACACACCGCCACCACCGATTGATAATAATCACCACAGCGATTATAATTCGTATCTACGTTAAGTGATATACAGTTGTTAATATTATTTCCGAACGCCTTCAAATATATTATGGCACGCCACTTTACCATTACAACGTCGTGAAAAAGTATTTGTTATACTTTTGGAAACTTAAACACAAGTTACGAGTACTGCTGTCGGTACGGGTTGAGTCGGGCCAGCCGCGCGTCAGCTTATTCTAATTCTTCGCCGCGCTCGGGATGATAAGCTGGTCCTCGACTTATCTCAACTCTAATTGCCCTGAAGGCGTTTACATTTTACGCAAACAATTGTTTTCCATTTTGCAAATCCTAGTAGTAAATATATCTTACGAAACATTAAGATCATAAACATTTTCATTATTAAACTCGTTAGCACTTTATATATTCAATTTATAATTTGTTAAGTTATATCTTCTATCGTTACGTTGAATAATAATAAAAATATTTATTGTTCACTACAAGCGCTGATTGAGAGATCTAAATGTTTCAATGTATCTCTGGGTAGTGTTTGTTCTGTAGGTACCTTAACATATTGTCTTTGTAATTTTGTATAGTTTAGTAAAAGCGACAACCGAATTAATTTAAGTCATCTCATGTCCGATCACGACATTATCTTGTTCTCAAAAATCCAGTAGAATGAATGCCATGACAAGCGATTTAAATCAGGCTATTATTGAAGCGGGACTGGAGAAAACAAAAATTATGAGCTACAGCTGCTACTACGAATATGAAAAAACGCCATTCCTTAGAGGAGGTTTCTGAAAATACTGATGTCTTCTACTAATATGTAAAAGCGTAATGTGATTTTTAAAAGTATGTGCTCATAGTAATTATATATATCAGTTTTGTTGTTGGCAAATGATAAAGCTGATTGATATACGAGCTTACCACGGGGCGAGGTAAATAGTATTTTGGTTTATATGAGGCACTCCAAGACCCGTAAACAAGAGCAAGCTGTGGGACTGGCTCCTCTGTTCCCTCCCCTTCTAATCATGCGATCATACAAATAATAAATTAATAGTGACTCGGAGATATACGCTCAGAAATCCCTCCTCACCCATACTCCGCACCTGCTAATTAGCAATTGAAAAGCGAATTATATTCTAACGTTAGGCTATGTGGTTGAGGAAAGCCCGATCATAATAGCCATAGAGGCTGGGCATTTTCATTTTACTCTCAAATAAAATATGCTCGTTGCTCATAAAGACCTCTAGAAGTTGACCTCGTTGCAAGTATACGAGAACACTCGCTCCGTATGTGAGGAGTCGACCTTACCAAAGCCAGCTAAGAGAAAACTTGGAAATAAACAGATTTATTTAATTTTTTTGAAAATATGCTACTTTAGGCACATATTTTGTAACTATTTAAATGCTTTTTAAAATGAATGCGGGTTTTAACAAAGTTAAAAGTAGACAGACATACCTTATATGCCATAAATCTAACCACGTGTATAATAATATGTAAAGTTCTTGATACTATGACTCCAGGAATAACTGATCCACTTAGGAGTTTTGAACAATGCGTGACGAGGTACAATGAGCGCGCCTACTCTACCCTCTTCTAAGCGCCAGAAACCCCCGACAACCCCCGACAGCCTCTGACAACTTCATATAACTTTGTCACCTCTCACTTGTCTATATATGTCACATGTATATTCAAAGAAAATCCAAGTTTTCACCAACCAGTCCCCCGGTAGCTGCAACTAGCGGTCCCGTGTATGAAAGTTGCGAATTTAATATTGAACAAGCTCAAGTTTGTATTGTGGTGGAGACTCCAAGTTTAATCCTGATAACCTGCAGTAGCTTCAGAGTTCACTGCAGCCGCGGGGGCATTTTTGTGTGTATCATAATATTATTGTATCTGCATTTAAGAGATATGGATATAGTTTTGAAAAATTTTAAGCTAGCGAGCTATAACTCAGTTATGATTTTGTTGATGTTCATTGCCAAAAATAATTGTAAAATACATTGATATTTTGAAGATAAAAGTGATAATGTAACGTTGATTAATATTTTTTGTAGACAATTTTCAAGTATTTTGGAGCAGTCGTTTTGGAATAATATTACAATCATAATTATAAAAAAGAAATGTCCAAAGGTTTCCGTAAGTTCTAAAGTTGTAAGGTACACGACTCCTACTACACACTTTGACTATGTTGACCTGATGTATTATTTGTGGATATGATGAAATTCCCGAATATATATTCCGAGGCCTCTGTCCATACCAACAACATTTTATCAAATTGAATTGTCGATTGGAAAGCGCTGCGCGAACGATTCGCTCATCAATTCACTCGTTTTATTTAAATCTACTTCATTTGAGTGACAGCATTATTAATTGATCCACGACAGACACGAGTTGAATCCACGCTCTGGGGGAATTGACTACGGTTTTTGAACAAGTATAATAATTAACTTTTTATATTGTATGGGATTCGTACAGTTGTGAATTCATTTGTTGCAATGGTGGAGGGAAGGTAGGCCCTCGTATAGTGAGGGCCGAAGGCGTCCGGTCGTGGCGGTGTGCACGAGACCCCTCATCTACCGCCTGACGGCCGCTCATCGGAAACGGTTGTTTCTATGCGGACCTATGTCAGCTTGCTCTTTTGAGGGAACCAACCACGTGCGGGAGTATGCTGTATTAGTCAGATCCGGGAAACTACCCTTCAAGGGGATGAACCGGACTCGCAGCGGTTTAAGTCAATATTACATTACAGTAATACCGGCGCCGTCTTAACGAGAAACGCCGGGAGCCCCAAATGCAGACTCGGTGACACCAATAAAACACTGTATATACAGTTCACGATGTAATGTAAACTTTCAGAAATGTATGGTATGCGAGCATATTTGAAGATAAGACAAATGAATAATTTATTTTATTTATATCATTATTTATTTCAATAGTTCATCATAATAATGTAGATCTGTTTCTATTCGGTATAGCTCCGTAATAAGATGCTTCCTTTATCTTTGAGCAGCAGTCCCGGGTCCCGGCCGCGCGTCGTCGAACAGCCGAGGCGCAATATCGGGCCCCGCACAATACGTTCAAAATATTCTGTTCTAATATTTATTGAAATATTCATTGTTTCGAAGCTTTGAGTCAGGAGATTCGCATCAGCTTTCACACAGATACAAGGTAAGGCGCGCCTGGTAAGACAACTAGGTGTACAACGCGGCTTTGACTGTCTGAATTATTATTTTTCTGGCATTCTAATAATTATTTAGGTATTATATTATCTACTGGAAACTGATTTTAATTTAAAAATTGTATGATCGATGATAAAGGCAAAATGGATAAATACATTTCCCATATATATTTGTATGGATCCTAATAATGATTCTCAAACATGTAAATACAGACACAAGAACTGCTAATACAGCAGTCGATGAACAGTAAAGGGAGCAGTAAAGGGGTTCGAGATGGAACTCCAGCATCACGTGATAACTTCCGACACATTAAGCCTCGCGACTGTAAAAGGCTTTTATTTCCACAGGCTGTGCGGAGTCAACGCGCCCTCTAGATCAACATGAACGAGCGATATATTCAAATGTTATTTCTAGCCCCAATAAGAATGTTGGATTGAATTAAAATAAAAGTGCTCGTATTCTCTCTTTACTCTGCTTACAATAATCTAAACAGTAAAGTTTTGATTTGCGGTTTGCGAGAGGCGTTTGCCCACCAGTGGGATAGTATAAGTTAGAGAAAGAACTGTCTCTGATCCTCATAAGTATTGACAGGTTACAGTTTGTTATCTTAATTCACATATCAATTTTCAACTGTATCTAAAATATGTAATTCAGGTATTTACTACATTGCAGGTATCTGAGGCGAATGGCTCAATCCCAAGGCGCCATCTTTAACTTAGTGATAAAAATTCAATAACTATTTTTAAATTACTTAATTGACTGTGTGGAGTGGACTGTGTGAAGTGGATCAGCCATGGAAGAAGTTTTAATATTTTAAGTATTTGTCGACCTGATGTTCTGTTTTCGATGTCGAGTGTGGTTCAAATCATCGCCTCTAACTAGTTTCAATAAGTACAATAACAAGTGAACAAAGAATAATGTTATAGCTATATAAGAACAAAAAAAAAAGATAGATAAAACAATATAGATATAGATAAGAACAAAGAATTAAGTTTAGAATATAACAAAGCGTGAGGTTTTATTAGATATGTGTATAATATTATGTGTTGTCTTAATAAATAAGTTTTATGAAGATAGTGGAGCCTGGAAGTAACAAAGGTTGCAGTATGCTGAACCGAGACTCGCGCCCAGCAGTGGGACATATTATTATAATTGTTGATATTTTACTTTACTTTTTAACCGGTAAGTAAGATAGAATATATGAAGGGTACAAACATATTTTACCAATCTAATATTGTTATCAAATGAAAACCAACAATTGCATAATCGTATAGGTTTTTTTATTATTTCCTTGATAAGCTTTCGTTTGGAGTGATTTTTTTTGCATGCGTCAGAACCGCCGTAGCGTATTTTAATCTACAGATATATAAAAATTATTTATCTGAGTATCGTGTATCTCGATTTAATGTAATAACAATAATAACCTATATAAGAATTTAAAAAATATAAGAAAAACGTTAATTTAAATAAAACAATATTGATATTGACTTTTGTGTTTTAGCCTTTTGGTTTCGGATGGGTCCGGTGAATTTTGGCCGAGTTTTGAGCGCAAATTAAAAACAACAATTCAATAGTCATTACTGTTACAAAATTAACCGATAAGATAATAACCCAAAAAATAAAATCATTAACATATTTATTTAAGAAAGGTCTAGTATCTACTTTTAGGCCTTTGAGCTGAATCGGTATGTAATCATTAATATACAATCAAAGTACATGACATAAATTTCAACATTATTATCGACAACTTACTTTAAAGCGTTTGTTCTCTAAGATGCGTAAGATTTTCCTGCTCACTTCCCCTTACAGTTTTTTTTATTATTGAGTCTACTGCTACTGAAACTGCTACTATAAATGCAATCGTAATGAGATCCATGAAATTGATTTGTTTTACAGGACAGGCAGGCAAGAGTAAGAGATTAAAGAAATAAAGGTAGGCCTCTGATCAGCAGCTACCAACAACACGGCCATGATGATGATGATGTATGATCATCATAGCTGATACAGCTTCACACAGGAGCTCTCATCGACAATTGAGTTATGAACATAAGAATGAGCGGCAGCGGAGGGTAACCGGCACCGCGGTAACGCAGTTAGTAGATAATTAGGTTGGCGTTTATAAGGGAATGGCCCGACTTCATTACCGTCGGCGATGAGCCTGTCGTTAACCTTAACGGCAGACGCGACCGGCGGCGTGGTCGCTGCCGGCTGATATATTTTCAGAGCGGGCCGGTCCTCACTTCCTACGCCAACTAAACCAAATTAATCACCATTTGTTCTCCGGGGAGGAAGAGAGATTACGAGTATTGAGAATGGCTTTTAATAGAAGCCCCTTTTCTATAGAAATAAGAGGACTATAAGGAGCGAATAGCGACAGCAACATCCACCACAGCCGCTACGCCAGAGGATTGTCCAGGATTTGCCGCGTTGCCGTCTGACTGCAATAAAATCAGTATAAGTTTTTTTAATTATAATGAACTTTGACGACCTCTGTAGCTCAATGGTTAACGCGTTGGCGCTCAAGCCAAGGAGGTAGCGGGCTCGAATCCCAGCATTGAACAAAAATGTTTCTTTGTTCCAGGGTCTTGGATGTGTATTATATAATAAAAGTCTTTAATGTATGTATTAATATAAAAAGTATTAAATATATGTAATTTCCGTTGTCTCGTACTCGTAACACAAGTTCTTCGGAAATTAACCACGGGACCAGATTGACGAGGTGTAAAAGCGTCCATAGATGGGTAAGTATAGGTATAGATATTAGGTAACTGAAATTCGCGAAAACATTAGAAAACGACTTGTGAAAGAAGGTTAGCAAAAGATGAGCGAGAGCTTAACTTGAAAGTATTGACTATTTACTACGGCGTGTATCATTTTTGAGCGTCATCTATGATTGTTTCATCATCGTCTGCTGGAGGTAGTTGTTTCAGGAGGCGTCCTGGATGCCCGTCCGGGTTGTCCGTCCGGGATGTCCGTCCGGGTTGTCCGTCAGGTTGCCCGACCGCTATGAAACGCACTTTGATTGTTTCTGTAGAGAATGACGTAAAGTATATTTCGTTGTAGCGAAGGGAGTTAATTTTAATGTATCGTAAACGCGCGCCGTGGGGCTGACTTAACGGCGGTCTAAATGGAGCATAAATTTATTATTTTCAACTTTTTCTCAATAGCGTGACCCAAATACGTTTTATGTGCAGCGAGGCACCTCCTCGGACCTCCTCGATCTCCTCGGACCTCCTCGACCTCCTCGACCTCCTCGACCTCCTCGACCTCCTCTGTAAACTGCGACGATACAGACGGAATTTAAATTGTTCCGGACGATAAGAGCGTTTTAATAAAAATCGTATAAATCATATAAATGCGAAATTTTAAAGCCATCACAAGTAACTTCGGCCGTTTGTTTGAGTGTATTAAAATTATTAGAAGGTAAATCCCGCGTCAGACGTCCCCGGAGCGCGGACCGGAGCTGAGGACCGCTTGACGCTAAAGTCGAGACTCGAAAATTTACGTTTGTTTTACAAATATGGGGTTTAAAACGCCCGTTTTACTTATATGTAGGGGTTTCTAACGCCCAAACATTCGTTTCAATTTTCTATTTTACACTATAATTTGTGCGGACTCATCCTACTAATATTGTAAGCGCGTCAGTTTGTATGGACGTTTAGTTTATTCTGTCCTACAATACTGCTAAATGAATTTTAATGAAACTCTACAATATTATAGTCTCACACATCGTATTGTAAATGGGAGTTCGGCAGACGAAACCGCGGGCCGCTGCTACCCTGATGGGAATTTAAGTTTGTTATATTATTTCGATCATGAGAAACGTAAAATTATAATTATTTTTCTTTAAATATTAATATTAGATGTATAAACATAGAAAAGATAGAATGGACCTAAAATAACATTGTTAGTTAATGTAACAGTTATTTTTTTAACAATAATTATATCGAATTCTGGAAGTCTAGCCTCCAAAGATCACAATAGAAACTTTTTAAATAAATCTAATTAAAGTAAAATTAAACTTATTTATGATATATTTTTGTAAGCCTTGGAACTTTGCTATTGAAGTCTGGGTACTTATCAATGTAATGAATATGGCCACCTACGGAGCTTTTGAATAAAATTATTATTATTATTAATGTAGGAGTTGACTGCAGATTGACAGACTGCAATATTGTATATTTTAGTAACGAATATAATAATCACTACATATTATAAAACAAAGTCGCTTTTTCTGTCCCTATATCCCTTTGTACGCTTAAATCTTTAAAACTACGCAACGGATTTTGATGCGGTTTTTTTAATGGATAGGACAATTCAAGAGGAAGGTTTATGTACATAATTTATTAAGTTTTTATATACATTGGCTAAGATATAACAATAATTGTTGGAGGTGTCGGAAAAAAATTGGCCGTCTGGGAGTTTCCAACGAAAACGCTGCCTAAACCCTTTGAGATATATGAAAATAATGTATGGTGGAATTGTGTGTCTTAAATAGGTCTACAAAAAAGTCCGCGATGGCATATATCTATCTCTTAGGGATATCATACTATATCCATTTAATACTTCAAATAAATGGGCAATTATAACGCGATAATTTGAAAGTTATTTACACAAATACGGTATGAATCCTTATCATTTTAAATTAGTTAATTAGCTGGAGCACTTAATGAAGATTATTTTTACCCTTTACATAATGCAAATTAAATGAATACTTTAGAAGATATGGCAATATCAAAATAATACGCAAGAAAATAAATATTGCCGTGATTTGAGAGGGCAGTGTAATATGTAATAGTATCCTAAATAGTAAATATGCATGCAGAAAGTCTGCGAAGGAATATAATATGTCTTTATATTGAAGATACCATATTATATCCATTTTTATACAAAAACTTAGTCATTATTGAAATGGAAAATGATCGTCATCAAACATGATAAATCCGTAAACCTAAGTTCACGCGGGCGAAGCTGCGGGTAACAGCTAGTATTAAATATATAACAGTATTCAGCGCGCGTGCGAGCCTCCCGAGTCCTGGGCGCGAGGAGTCCCGCGAGCGCCGGCCACTCGCGGCCGTCCCGGATAGTCCGGCGCCCTGTGTCCGGGGCACCTCCCCAATACAACATCTTATGTTAATCATCGTCATCATAATCTGTCACATCTCTTTCTCTTTGAAATGCGTCACTTATAGTATAGAAAAAGGATTAAGATCGGTTCATTAGCGGTCTACGAAATGTCGATATAATTCTGTAAAAGCAAAGGTTAATCATCAGTCCTTACACTGGTCATTTTGATGACGTAGACGACTAATTATCTAATAATATTAACAATTGTAATACTCACCTTGATTTAAACACGTTATATATTAATATGTATTTCAGTGATTGTAAGAGCGTCGTGTAGTATATCTCATGTCAGCTGCCACAGCCACATACACTGCCGTTGCTACGGTTCACGGTGTCGTAGTAACGGAAGGGAACCAGAAATGACTTATATATGGTTCTCTCCCGTGTACTGATATCGCATACCTACAGGAAAGTCCATCTAATGTTTCAATGTGAGAAATGTTAATCTTGCATTAAGTTGTATCTCAAATAGCAGCAGATATTGTCTTAACTGTTATTAGTTATACTGGTACTAAATGTGTATAATATCACCGTTAAGAGGTTTAACCCAACTGATAATCATCGCATTATGCGTCTAAATTTGGCCGCTATACACTTTTTATTGCAACTATAAAATAACAATAAACAGTGTTTATTACGTATTTATCTGACATTTTATTAGCGATAGGTTCCGCGGGAGAGGCTTATCTCAGCAGCTCCGTAGGGCTCCGGCCGCTGCGTCTCGCGAGATAAGTTTGACGAGCGCGACGCTGCGTGGTACTGTCATGTTACCGCGTACTATAGTATACGTATTGTCATAATATAATACTCATAATACAATCAGAATTTTATTGCTGAAGGCATGACATTTTTATCATAATGAAACAGTTTTTACGGATTTTATCGCGGTCTATTATGATTCTTACATTGCCGATGTTTCATGATGTATCTTACAGTAACCATGGTAACGCGAGGACTGTTACTTCTGTTTCATTATAATGAGTGAAATTAGCGTAAGTACACGAGATGACGTGTTGCTAGTATTAGGAACGGAAATATATTTAAGAAATTTATATAAATACATATTACAAAGACCTCTATGACCCTCCATGACCTGGTACAGAGTACAGACATCTATATTCATCATACAAATTATGCAGTAAAGTGTCAAAGTGCATCTTTATAATATATTTCCTTCCAGTATTCACCACCAGTAGGACGTCTAAATCATCTCTTGTATATCTTGAAATATTTTATTTAATAAAATTCCAACAAAGTCAGCCCTAGCGATAGTACCTGTTGATTTTTATACCCTTTTCATTTTACCCAACATGTTTTAAACTGTTACGGTTTCGAACCAGACAAGGTGATAGTGCTCTTTAGTGTATGTGCGATAAATAACACATAAATGTTGAAATATCTCCTAGCTGTTAAAATATTAACGATATTTTAGTACTATAGATATATTTTATGTGTACGATAGAAGAAACATAAACATAAAGATAATCGATCAGAATTCAAAGCCGCTAAACTTAATTCGTTTTCGGAGAAAATGCATAGTATTTCTTAAAATTACCTACTTTAAACAAAAGAAAAATAGTTTATAATATGATAACTAATAAAGCGATATGAACCTTTTTTCTACTAATTTCTTTTATCCTAATTTAATTTGGCGTAACGAATTTTAGAATATCATTTAGGCTAGTATTTGTTTCCTAATATTGATTGACACAAATTTATTACATACAATAATTATTTCTGGGCATAAGGACTACTATAAGGTTCCCGTGCACAATAAGTTAGGGCGGATCTCTTGTAATTTTATAATTTTATGCGAAAAAGTATAAGTATTTCAACAACAAGGTAACTCCTAATATTATTACTTAAATGGATGTGTGTTTATTACAAGTACTGTTACTACGCATGTCATAACCTCTGAGGTCCCCGCAAAAGTAGTAATTTATGAACGGCGCTTTTAAAAATGAGCGACATTTGTCGGGGGTTTTGTTGGTGGCCGGCCGCTGGCCGCGGAGCCAGGCCGCGCTCCATCAACGTTATGGTGACATCCATCATAAGGATTCATGTCATTTACAAACAATGAATAAAAACAGTTCCATTTGTTATTAGGCTACTCTCAGATAAAATTCAATTGGCTTATGTTATGTTAGCGTTAGCTCAGTTCCATCAACCGTCAGTGCTTCCTTTAAAATTGTCTCTTACATCACCCATACGTATATAATATAATAAACAGCAATATAACGTGGGCAAACAGATATTTTCTAGGATTTCGAATAAGCCTCCAAAGCCGTACAGATGTTTATCCTAAAAGCTTTAGAAAATATATTCTCGTTTGCCAAGTATCTACTCGTATTGGCTCCCGATGAATGTTTGATCAGATCACTGTCAGCTGCTGTCAGCTGCCGTCAGCTGCAAAGGTTTATTGTAAGTAAAATAGTTTTTCCTGCGAGCCTTTTAGCTAATAATATAAATGAAGGTACGCACTGGTACCGATCCCAGACGATTTATAAAAATGTCGTCTCGACTCACTAAACCACATTTAAATCTTTTTACGTGACTGCGTCAGAGGATCCCTCCTCTTAAATTTGTTTTTTGGGGGTGTGTGTTTGTTTTAAATGTTTGTGTTGTGTTTGTTCGTATGTGCAGTTAATTGAGGAGGTTTGCTTGCTTAATATATAAGCTCGTTTGATTCAACTGCTTGTGTATTACAAGAGTGACAAAGGATGAAATATTTTTTGATATGGTGTCGTCAAAAAATATACGAATTTAAAAAGTGAATTGTTTCAGTTTTTTTGCAGTATTTTCGCAATACGTCACGGTGTTTTAGCATAGTGCTCGGGCCATGACTTTTGTTTGCCCACGCTCTGATCAAGGTTCGAATTCCGTATGTCTAAACTCAAGTCTCCACAATATACTATAATACAGTATGTTATACGCTGTATTTTGTCATCTCGAACGGTCACAACAATTATCGATTTTGGATAAAATTAACTTGATATATTGATCTGTAAATTTCATTTTATGGAAATTGAAATCACTACCGTAATTGCTATAGGTGGTGTATACGCCTATACCGCCGACTGCAGGCTGTTCTAGTGCTGATATTTTATTTAATTGAACTTTAAATAGTTGGGCACTCGTCAATCAGTTACTAGGGGCGTATTTAATATTTATTGGCATTTAAGGAATATTTATAGTATTTGTTATACGAGTCGGATCCCTCCATAATCCTAGTGTTTAGTTGTGTATAACCTGTACCGGGTCCGTCGGCAACTGGCTGGCCCGCTAATCCGGCTCTCCGCCGGCTCCGGCCCGCAATTCAATTACTCTCCAGACTTCCGGGTCTTCCTCTCGTCGGACTTCTCACTTTTAGGCCTTTATTGCATGCTTTACGCAATTAATTTTTTAATGTTATTATTAATAAATGAATTACTTAATGAAATACATCATTTGGGGCCAAAAATCCGAGAATCGAATTTTTGTTATTTTGTCACTGTCTCTGACGAGTCTAACGGCACCACCCAAGCTTGAATCCATCAGCCGCCCAGCCCGTAGAGACTAACACAAATAGACAAACAACACAAATAGACAAAACAAAAACATACATACACTCGAAAAACATTAACCTCTTTCTGACGTAGTCAGGTGAAAATAAACTGTACATGAAGTTTAACGCGTATAACCTCGTGAGTAATAATACCCTGTTTGAATAGTGGCTTTCAAAATCCTTTATGAGATACCGCAAATAGTGTTTTTTAAACACGTTCGGATGAAGTAAAGAGACGCTTAATCCCGGAATTGTTTCAAAGTTCCTAACGATGTTTGCTCAAAAAAATACTACATACTACTGTATACTAAATACGTTTTAAGTTTTAAAAATGCCCTGAATATAAATATATTAATCTTATTATTTTTTTATAAAATTTTAAAACAAAACACAAACAAACTTTTAGGCCTGATGGTCTTTAAGCTCAGTCGGTAGGTAGGTGAGGTAAAATTTCAGTTGAATAAATTATTAAATTTACTATTTAAAAATGTCTGTTCACCAGAAGTGCGATATATTCATCGGAATATAATATTATAATAGACTGCGATCACAGTAACATTTAGTCTTGACTAGCGCGCCCTAGTCTCAGTGATGAACATTCTGTCGACGTCTTTCTGTCGGTGTTTGTAGTGATGAATCTGAATAAAGGTTGCTTATAATTCAGAAGCACCTAAAGGCTGCAGCCGGTGTGAAGGCCACCAGCCTATGTGACAGCTCCAGCTATGATGACTTATCCCACAGAAATGTCTTTTAAATTTTAAATTAACATATGTTATTTTCATTATTTTAACTATTTAAAACGGGATATTTACCATGTTTGTCGAAATATCGAGCTCCGCGAAATAATAACAAAAAACATGGTAAATATCCCGTTTTAAATAGTTTAAATAATGACTTTTAAATTATGATTACTACACAACAATTTTAACAGAAAATAATGTTCTAAAATCCATTGTAAGTAAAAAAGATGTTCATTAATACAGCCTGATGACCCCCAGCGGACGGATGCCGACTGATGAAGAGCAGCAAGAGTGACCTCTCAATGCAAAACGATGTTTCGATAAAAACTGTTTTTCATATTTTAATGGAAACTATTTTATTTGTAGAGCTGTCGATAGCGTCTGGGAATCTCTGCCTTACTTACCGTAGTGAGTTTCCATGTAGTTGTCAACACGTCACTTAGGAATCGACGCAGTAATGTTATTCTATTATTATGAGACAATATCTTATTTGCAAGTTACATAGAAAAAGTGATTTATTAATAAAACTAATAACCATAAGTTACAAATGGTATGGATAAAACGCCCTTATAAAGGAAGTTAAACATGAGTTTAGTTGTGACACAAATGTGACAGGATAAGGCGTGTTATGATGAGGGTAGACACGACGCCACCGTACACTTGTATTTGCCTCTTTTCAATCAGGAATTCCTCTATTAAATATTTAATATAAAAAATATGAATACGGACGATCAAGAACACTTTATATTCAACATGACCGCTGAGAGCACCTTCGACATTAACGATTAAGAAAATTCAACGATCAGGAATACACTCTGCTCTCCTGGACACGAGGGATGATAATGATAAATGCCAGTTGGGCCGGCTCATGCGCTGCCTCGTTGTTAAACTGAAACCAAGATCAAAAGCAAACCCGTTCCTTAGATGGTAAGCTCGTTATTTCCACCTGGTATTGACGTTGGTCTCCGTTCTTCGACTAATTGGCAGACTGAGGTTCAGAAGCGGAGTATAAAGCGGGTATAATAAGACTACGTGGCTAATCTTCAACTAGTTCGGATATTACTCGTATTAGCTGTAAGTAATCTTTAAAACTCAGTTATTAAACTAATCAAGAAGAAGTCGGTGGACCTTTACTAAAATTTGATGTTTAAATTCGTTTTTATTGTAAAGTATAATGTGTCCATCAACTCGTTTTTAGTAATAGACTAATATAATAATTATAAAGCAATAATACTAGTATTTGTAAGCAAATCTGGATTTTGTTATCACTAAAACCACCTAGCGTCTCTTTTAAACTGCGATAGTCACAAATAACGATAAATACTTAAATACCGACCTCTGTAGTTGAAATATGGGTGACATTTATGAATTATAATCACTTGTAATCAGCGGCACTGGCGATTGTTGCAGCGGCTACAATGTGTACGACGGTCGTCTGTGTCTGTTACATGCGTCTCGTCGCGGGCGTCAGCGGCAGGCGCGTGCCCGGGACAGCCTTTACTGCCTCACAATACCTGCCAGAACAACCTGCCGTAACAGAACGACAACGACAGGATATACCTATAAAACCTTTAGACGACAGATCTATTGTTACGCATTCAATGTATACATTTAATTTTTAATTACAGCTTTCCAAGTTAATATTATGTGGTTTGGACTAAAATAACTAGAGAGCTTGGAGGAATCAACACTTGAGGGTAATACACAATAGTGTGGCGCATATACCTAGGCCTATTTACTAATATTATCAACTTCGTTTAAATAGTGCGTTTAAATAGTTTTGTACTCTTTGATATTATCAAAATATAGCAATAGAAAACGACATTTAATCAAACATCAAATACACGTCTTCAATGACACTTGGAACTCAACCTCGTTGGACACAAGCACATCTCACACGAAAGAGAAAGAGAAACGAAGAGCAGAAACTATGTTACAGTGCTAAATAATATATTAATCTAATACTCCTTTTGAATGGCACAACAATACATAGACAGACAAAAACGAAGACTATACAATATACATATTTTATTATCATCCAGATCATATTGCTAGAACTTGGCTTGACACGCGTGTCATGATCATTGTATATATCAATTCAGGTAACTATTTGTATTTGATAACAAGCTTTACAGGTCAGTATTAGTCGGATTCCAAAGTTCGTATGATGTTCTTTTATGTTTTTTTCGAAAGGTTTACTTTTAGGCCTGATGGCTTTTAAGCTTAATCGGTGGGCAGATTCACATCACATATCATCACATATCATCAATACCGATTGCTAAATGGTTATTTTGACAACTTAATTTATCACGGTTAGAGACAGTGGTAAATTCTGCCAACCCATTAAAAATTCTGCTTCCAGCATTGGACAATGAACATGCCGAATGTTGAAATTATTATGTCCTTTTCCACTTACTCTTATTTACACTACGAGTCGGAGAGTAAAGCTCCAGGGAAAACCAGTGGCAGGAGGAAATGGCTCGAGTCTGACTCGTCGACTGCTCGCTGCTAAACCTCCATACCCACGCCCGTGGATACAGTATAAATGCAACGCTAAAAACCTATTGTATCATATATACGAGTATTTTAAAGTAAATTCACGTTCCACTAACTTGCCTAGAGTGCGAGCGTCCACAGCTTACCTAGCTAACTTTTAAGTAACTCCTTTAACATCAATAAATATGGCTTACAATATAATATGATTTGTGTACTGTCAATAATAATATCATCATTAGTATTTTAATAGTAATCCACCTAGTAAACTCCTAATAAAGGTTAACTCACTTTCTAAAGGTAATGTTTGTAGACATGGTAATATAAAGTAGTGTGCGATTATCCATATTCCGTTTCCTGACTGCTCGAGTAGAAGTGGTGGGTCACGTGGCCGCAGCCGCTCGGCATGAGGCGGGAGATAATCTCGAATTTCACCTAATTAGTTATCTCTCTTATTAATCGGATAAAAATAAGGATTCTTTTGATTAAATTTTTGTGCGCAAGTAAATTGATTTGCTCGAATCTGTTTTAGGGATTCTTTTAATTAAGACAGATGTTATGTAATCTGATCAATCAACGTTTGACTTTTAAATTTGTGCCAGTAAATGAGCTGGTCTTCGCAATCGTTTAATAAGGGTTTCTGTGAATTATGAGTGTCATGATTTGGAGCCGTCGACTTTACGTTGCTCGTCTGTGCGACACGGTGTGTGCTAAAGCTATTGACAGAGGGAATTCGAGGTTGTTTTCGACAAACATGTTTATTTATATAAAATATTACAGATTATTAATGATATGTTTCCCACGTGTGATTTGATCCAACTTAAGAGATATGATAGTTTTTGACAAACGAGATTGATGATTGTTCTTTTATGTTTTTCGTCGTCGTTTAACGTCGTTTTTGTTGGCAGAAGAAATTGCGCTGGACTTCTTTTAAATATATTTTTCTGTTACTTTTATACGTAAATAACTCTGAAGGCCCGTCTTAAAGTATTCATTCTAGTATAATAATTTTAAAAATAGCTATGTAGAGTTTGTTCAATAAATCTTATTTGCCTTTAATGATAACTAATGAAGTGATAAATTTAGTCCACCGAGCACAAGGAGATGAAACGATTACATAACAGATTGTTACGTGTTATAAGTTTTATTAAAGTTTCAAAGTGCTTTGGATCGATGTAGCTGTGGGCTGTGGGCTGTGGGCTGTGGGCTGGGGGGTTCGCGGGATCAAAAGTACACTTTATTTTTTAAATGAATATTGTTCCTCGATAATAAATTGGACGTAAGACCAATTCAAATCTGCGCTAAGACATTTACCTACATAAGCGTCACCTGAAGCTGACAGCTTTGCTAGCACAGCCTAGAGTCATCGCCACTTTTGAAGTCCTGCGACTAATGCCCGAACTAAATTTGACAACATTGACATCTTGACGTTTTACGTGAAATATGGAGCATATAATATAAAGTGAGGTGTAAAAAGTGAAGGCCGTATAATGATCATTAAACTGAAATAATTTAGTGAATTAGAAGGTAAAAATAAACAACAATTAACTCCGTTGAATAATATGTTTATAAATGTCACTGACATGACAGGTAAATTTTAGAGATGCCAGTCACTTATTTTTGCCTAATTTATGGTTAAAATATTATCATTAACTCTATACCTACATTTATCTTATGATATTTTATATGAATATAAATATCAGGTAAAAGAATTAAATCCTTGCTCAGAGGAATTATATTTTCAGGTGTTTCTGTAAAAAAGGTCGAATAACAAAAGAAGTAACAATGGCAGCAATTACTTCTGAGAAAATCGTCACTCCTGGCAAAAGCCGAACACATCCGAAGAAGCTTGTTTTAGATGAATTCCACTAATCGGTTATACATAAAAAATACGAACGAAATATTTATAAAAAAATGTTTTATTTTACTAAAACCTGGCAGGGAGATTTTTATTTTGCTGCTATAACTATTTTTGTCATTATTATCACCATCAGTCTTCAACAATCCACTACTGACCATAGGCCCTATAATTATTTAAATTTTTTATTGTACTAGACTTGGTGGAAAATCATTACACTATAAATTGGCAACATTGAGAGATGAGACCGCAGCGCCGCGCCTATCGGACTTCTAAAGTGGCGAGGACTATATTTTAGGGCTGACTGAAGTGACACAGTTCTGCCTTATCTCGTGTACATCCAGTGACAAGGAGATAACTAGCGACAACTGGGCCGGTTTAACTGAAACATACGCTACGGTGATACAAATGTGACAATAAGTAGCCAACTATCATACGAATAAACTACTTCTCGTTAGACGAGCCTAATCTACCGGTGACGGTTACTAGCACAGAGACTTAACATTTTATGTATCAGGAATGAAAACAGACAGTCAAGTCACTGGATGGTGCGTGGTCAGCGTCGCCCATGACCATAAACAAGTTAGCCTGAGACCAGCCCAGCCAACTCGTTCATGTGACAACACATGAATGGGTTGGCTGGGCTGGCTGGGCGACGCTGACCACTCACCATCAGGTGACTTGACTGTCCGCTCTCCTCTCAAACTAACATAAAACATGTACATTAATGGTTTGACGACATAAGGCATTTGTTATTGTAGATATTCTGCGTATTTAATACTTCTCTAGCAAACCCAAGGAGACAAGTCGAGCTGCTTACGTAATGGTAAAACTAATGGTATCGACGCTAGCTTTATATGAGAATTAGTGGAACCCAAAATGTAATTACTTAAGTATATTGCGGTTGTAATAATGTAGTTAGCTGGGAGGAAACTTGTAAGCTCGCCAACATCTGAGGCCTAATTTATAACTAAATATCCGCATCGTATCATAATACAGTCAAATAAAATAATGGGAAGAAATAAGACCAAATAGCTTTGACAGTATATTTACTTGATAAATCAATTCAAACGCCGTCGCGGCTAAATTTAAGGAATCGATTGTTTTATTAAGAAAAAAACATTACTGTAACAAAACATAAGTTTTGATTCATTTTTTAATATGTCCCACACACAGAAGGATGTTTTATAATTGACGTGATAATCTAGTTAAGGCATCGCTGTGTCAAAAGAAAAGTGGAGTTTGGCTACCATGTATTGGGAATACGCCTTCATCACGTACCCGATTATAACTGGTAACAGATCATGTACCCCGCACTGAGTGGATCTGAGAACTCGATACGAAGGTTGCTGTAGCCGACTTCAGCTATCGACTTACACAATTACATGTGTTACAGGACTATAGCACGACAATGAAATATGAATAAAATGTATCTGAACTTTGGACACTCTGCTCCTACACGAAACTTAAGCTCATATTACTTAAAGCATAATTACAAGAAAGGCTAATGCCGTCCAGTCCAGTAGTCGATCCATGTTAGTCGTGGTGACCAAGAACTTATTGGACTTGTAAAGCATGACGGTGGACGGATACGGGTCGATTATAATGAAAGTTTTGACCTTTCACCTTTTCGGCAAAAACTGAGAATATAATAGACAAGGGTGTATAATGTAAGGTCAATTGAATTACTAAATAAAATAATAAATATTAACGCAAAACATAGTCCGTAGCCTTCATACACGTGGTTTGTTTTATTGTATTATAGAGGAGTACAATATTGTGTATGTATTATGAACTCTAGCAGATTGTCATTTACTTGATTAATTTATTTTATTTCAGTCTGATTTGTGTATGAAATATATTACTTTTATTATCTCTTAGAATGTATAGTGAATTGTAATCATTCGCGCCTACCGTGTCTTGTATCCTCGTCTTTTTCACACTATTTGAAATAGAATATAGACACGTTTCATATTGTTTTTGAACTTTCCATCGGTCAGTTCGATAATTAACTTTGGCAATTTGTTTCAAAAGCGTATACTATTCGTAATAAAAGACTTTCTGGTTTTTGTTAATCTAAATGTGGGTACCTATTGTAATTTAATGTTAACTACACGTATTTTTACTCTGTGAAACTCGCTTTTAATTTTGATAAACCCTCGATTTTTGAGGACGTATAAAATGCATTCAAAGATATAAGGGAATAAAAGAGTTATAAAAAACAAGTAGAAAAAGAATGTAGAGATAGAATACAAAGTACATGAATACGTTAAGAAAATAGGTTGTAGCGAGTTTCCAGTACTAAGTGCATTCACGTTCGCTTTGTCGTCGTAGTTTCCAAATAGCTATTCTATTCGGAGAGGTGTATCGACTATCAGATAATATAACTTTACACTAAACCGACTTGATTTCAATGCCATATACGAGTCTGTATCTATTTGGCTGTTTAATTAACTGTTGATGCTCTTGTAGTCATGGATATTTCTGTTACACTTTTAAGTTCATCAAAATAGTTTGTGTCATCAACTCACTATTGGCTGTCAAGAGTATTACTTTCTTACAGTTATGAGTTCGAACTTAACATTGAAAACGTATAGTGTATATGCGTTATATCAAAATAATATGCTACTAGAATAAATTCCCAAAGTCCTTTTTTAGGGATTCAATAAGTTAAGCTCTTTAATAATGTAAACGTATAGACGTTTTTAATTTTTACATAAATTTAAAGGGTATATTGAGCGTCGATATTTTGTGAAATTTTCATAAGTTAATTTACGCTCCTCTATAAATCGGAATGAACGTCAGTGAGGAACGCTTTATGAATCAGAAATAGCCTTTTTAATATCCATAAAAATGTTATTGTGTATTCTCTTGGATGTTTTGTCGGTGCCGAGAGTGGGCATCATCCCGCGCAGCGATTCTTCCGGTGAGAAGGACAGAAGCAGGGGAAATGGGTCACACATTCTAACGAGAGTGAGTTCTCCTCAGTGATATGTAGTTCTTCTCTCCACTACTTTAATGGCATATCGTTCTTTCACTTGTTGCTTTCAGCGTGAGAAAGTACAAGGAGAGTGTCCCGGATCTCACTAACACATTGCGGGTTCGGCTGGTTCCCCTAAAAGAACCTTCTGGTATGGCTGCCACAACCTGAACAAGTCCCGACGATTCCGGAACTTTTTCTAGACTTAGGGGTACAAGGACTGATACGCAGTCTCTGGTGGCAGTGGTGGTATCCATCATCAGGTAACACGTGTGAGGGTTAACCTCTCATATTCATATTTTATGTTAGTTGGAAAATGTTATCGGAATATGACCATCAATATTTAATAACTGTGCTGTAATGAATATAACACTCCACACCTGTCTTATATCTCTTAGGTTGAACTAAACTACTCTGTGCACCAAATATCATCAAATTCTGTTCAGTTACTAAAGAGATGACTGCTTACAAACAACGTGACATTAAGATTTGTGTAAAGATAAACCTCATTTTGTCAAATTATAAAATCATCGCATAAAAATATTTCCAGAACATTATTCTGTTACAATTGAGTCTCAAAAGCTACTCGCGGCTGCTCACGCTGGTGGCAGGCGGCTGGTGGTGGGCCGCCCCGGAGTCCGGAGACAGCTGCCACTTGCCGCCTGGCCTGATAACGTAGCATACGGCTACACGCGCCAGGCGGACGCGTTATGTTGAAGCTTATGAAAAATGCTTTCGTTCGTCACTCGAGTGATTTCTTGTAGTGAAAATGCTAGCAAAATTATGTTTTGATGCGTTTACCTACTACTAATATATATTGCCTGGCTTGGTAAATACTAATACTGTAAAGACTTCTACTATTTCATAGGTAGTAAAAGTTTAAAAAAAACATAAACTAACATTAATAATTACCTTAGAAGTTTTAATAGAATATGATGCAAATTAAATTTATAGTTACACTAATATAAGAAAGCGGACAAGTTTGTTTGTTTGATCGCGCTAATATTGTATATTACGTGTCGAATGTCCATTAAATATCTACTTGCACGTGATAACCGTAAATGATGTATTTGAGCTGATTAGTTTTTATGAGAAAGTAATTTTCACTTAATTTCACGCGAATAAAACCGCGACACAGCGTCACAGCGTCACACATCAAATGTCATTTATTTCGTCGCGGCTCATGTAACTTTTAATCAAGACATCTCCCGATCCGTCGCCCCCCGCCCCCCGCCCCCGCGATGGTTCGACGGTGTTTGATGCCTCACACTTGAATGCCTTGAAATCAATGCAATTATAACGAAATCTCATCAAAATCCTCTTTTTAAGTTTCAGGTATTATTTTCTGACTGAGTCAGAAACGAATTATATTTTGGATTACATGTGTATATTGTATATATTGTGCACTCGCATGTGTGTATTTTTGTGAAGCCTTACCAAACACCAGCTGAATGTATTTTAAAATGAAAGGTTACATAGGCTTATGATTCGAATCGATGAAAATGTTCAAATGAGAAATTGGCGCTATACATAATTATAACAGACAGGGAAACTAATCTACTTGTTACATGTTTTTTTAATTAATATAATTTAATAATTTTGGAACTACTTTATTGTTACGAGTAGCGTTTACGTTTGTTACCAAATGCGAGCCAAGATACCAATAGCAATACCAAATGTTATATGGCTTGAGTAGATATAATGTGGGTTTGTTTCATGAATTGCTGTTAACACCTACATCACCAGCATCAAAAAACCTGTTTTTGTCTTTCAATCCTCATTAAGGTTTCGTGTGTGTTCCAGGCTTGGTTTTGTTTAGTTAATTAATTTAGGTTATAATGGAATTGGTATGTACATAATATGTATAAAAATTCCTTAAACAAATGAAAAAAAATGTTATATGGTCAATGTGGCAAACAAGCCTGTCTCTCATTTTGATACAGTACACTTATGACCCTATCACCGCTAGCCACCGGCCGCCTGTCCGCTCCTGTCGCCTGTCCAGTCGCCTGTGCGCACAGACAGGTGTGTTATCATTTTATGATGAGGGTAAGCAATGTTTTTTATATTAAAGATGTTAGATTGACTTGGGTACATAAGAAGTATATAATATAAAAAGAAATGTGGTGTCGTGGGACACCAGGTAGGAACGAAGTTCCTTCGGCTAAAAAGAAAGGTATTATACACTACTCGCTTGTGTATGCGACTGTCGCGCCTGTGCACGTCTCATTTAACGCTTTTTATTCCACGCACTTTTTCTTACGGCTTTACTATCACATTTTTTTCAGTTCAGTCGCGCAGCAAAATCCCTATCCCCTCCAAGCCTGCCGTAAGGAACTTCGTTCCAAAATACTCGTAGTATAGTTTTCGTTGCATAGATATTTTGGTTGGAGGCGCGGCCCTACTCGAGCCCTAGTGCGCGTCTATCCCGCGGGCCGCCGGGAACAGGAAGCTTTATTTATTTTCTGTAAACCGCGCCGTCACTTCAGAACCACAACAAATGAGATAATTATGTTAAGTTAGCATTGAACGTACTAAATTTAATAAATAAAAAAAATAATGTATGTTCAATGTTTATTTGTGAAGCGTATATTTAAGTAAGCCTATATCGGATTTAATTATCTAATATATGAAGTAACAAAGTTCTAAGAACGAACAACGACTTATTGTGATAACAATTATATCGCATGTATTATAATTGACTCTTTGTCAGGTACAAAAAAACAACACAAAAGGCTTATTGTCTTTTTCGTTTATGTCCTATGAATAGTTAAGTAAGATACATCCTATTATATTATAAAGGGATAAGAAGGGAGGTCGCTTGACCCACACTTTATCAACTTTCTATGAATATGTTATATTACAATTATTATGGGATCGAAGATAGACGATTCTAGTAGTTTTGTTGTATCGGTGTATTTTAAACATTTTTTTATCATTTATTAAAAGATAAAGAAGCATACGTAAATGGAGTTGTTCCAAGTAAGGAGAAGGTTGTAAAAAAGAGACTTTCTTAAATCTTTAAATTAGCAAAAGCCTTTCTAAAAAAACACGGCTGTATTTGATTTTTTTGTGTTTTTTAATATGTCACGATTTACCAAACTGAGAAAAATCCTTAATAATTTGAGATTTTTAGGAATTTTCAAGTTTTGAGTACTAAGGAATCTCCTGTATTAACATCTTATCGTGTGGAGCTTACGTGGATAAAACCGTAGTAAAAACTATATTTTTTGTATTTCATTGTTACAAAATTACTGTCGTAGTTTTTTGGTGTTATAAATAAGTAAACAAGCGTCATCTTTCGTATTCAACGAGTAGGTATTAAAAAATAACATTATATTGGGTACACAGTTAGTTGAATAATAATATACCGCAAACAAATAGAAAAGATCGTTGTGAAACAGAGTTCGGTAAAGTAATACGTCGTACGAAAAGGCTTTGCGATAAATGTGATCGATATAAGCACCCCGTACTAACGAGAAATAATAAATATAATAACTAACGAGACGGTTACAATTGTTAACAACTCATAGACAACTAGTTTCGGCACACTATACTAACAGTGTGTTTTATTTAAAGGCTCTGAGCACCGTTACCGTAACACACTTTCACACAAACCAATCACCACATTCCACATACTTAGAATTCTAAAACTATATTGCCTAGGATGTTTTTTTAATTTCAATTGCCTCCTTTACTAAATGGTGAACTGTGACTTACATAATTCAATCCATTGATTAGGACCCGACTTCAGCAGATTTTGAGCTATAGCCGATTGGCCCTAAAAATCGGCTACAGCTCAACATCTGCTGGATCCCGTGATCATGGCGATTGAAACATTGCCTAAATATCGGGACCTCACAAAATTATAAGCGCGGTAAACACCCGAACTAGTACATATCTATTTAAACTATTTATAAAGGGGATATTTACCATGTTTTTTAATATTATTTTGCGGATCAACATCTACCCGCATACTTCAGTCTCGTGAACATGACATTCGTAGACAATGTCGAAATGGTAAATATCCTGTTTTAAATAGTTTAAATAATAAAAATAACCATGTTAATTTAAAAATCTAATATAATATATTTAATTATGTATATTATATTGGTATGCAAACGAAATAACGGCATAAAATGTGCAACATTTGCACTTAACACTTTCCTATAGAATTTTATGCTGTTGTACAATAGAATAGAAAAATAATTATAATATATTATAACTGATATATTGTATCGATAATTATTGTAGTTACTTATTAAAGTATTATGTATAATACACATATTAAATATGTGTATTATAAAAATCTTAAATATAAGTATTAACACAAAGAGTATTAAATATATGTATTTCCGTTGTCCCGTAACACAAGTCTCTTCGAGTACTTACCACGGGACCAGATTGACGTGATGTAAAAGCGTCCATAGTTATTATTATTATAATATTAATATTATAATATTTAGTGCAGTATTGCACAATTAACATAGTTTGTTCAGACTGTAACTGGCAGCAGTGTTTGCTGTCGCATAAGCAAGAAGAATTTGTTAAATGTGCAACACACCCGATGTTTCCGAGGTAGTTTTCAGAGATCCTGTCCGTTAGCGCATGCCTGTCGCTGCCTGTCTCTTTCTGCTGCCGCCTGCCTGTGCTTGCTGTTGCGGACGAGTGCACACTCATCTTGTCTAATTTCACCATGTCCAACTGCAGCGAGTAACTTTACGGCAAAATAGTTACTAAACTTTATCGTTGACAAATTTAACTCCTTATTCTGTACACGTTGAATGTGTCTTATACTGCGAGCTTTAAACTTTTGTAACGTATACGTATATAGTGTGCTCATTGCTCGACAACATAAAAAAACTAACGTCGACTTGTACGTGATAATAAACGTGTAAATAACAACCGGCCGCCGTTAAAGCGGAACTGTTGAATTGCCGCCAGGCGCCATACTGCATCTTTCATCTCACAAGTCTTTGTCTCAAATTAGTTTGTCATTTGTGTAAACTGCGTATCTGCACCCCTAGACAAGTGGCATACGCGCTGATTCTATTTCTTTGCGTTTTCTTGCTAACTCATAGGATTGCTGCAAAATTTTTGAAGAAAGTTTATTAAGACACATAAAGTATATATAGTTTTGTTTGTACAAACGTTTAAAAACGTATGTAATTCGTCCCCCCTAGAAAAGTGGCATAAATGCTAAACGAATATAATAGAAATGAATACTTATTGTATGGGAATAACACTATCTTACGACATAGAAAAAAATAAAGAAATATTATAATAACGATATTTGTTTTAAACGAAGTACAGAGGTTGTTAAACGTTTATGCAAACAAATACCCACATTATACTTTGTGTCTTAATAAACATTCTTCAATAATTTTGCAGCAACCCTATGAGCAAGCGAGAAAACGCAAAGGAATAGAATCGGCGCGTATGCTACTTGTCTAGGGGTGCTGGGGTGTTTCCAATGTATCCAATTTTGGCGAAAAAAATAATCTAGATTTTTTAAAATAAATGATGATGAATAAAATATGAACACACATACACGTGGTATTATTGTACCGCCTTAAAAGGACTTATCTTTTCGTTTCGATTATTAATATTATTATAGGGATAGAAAGTCTCATTTAATTAAACGACTTCAAAGGCAGGGAAATTATTTATTTTGGTAGTCGGGTCAACGTTTTAAAAGCTCAATGTTAAAGTTATTGAAATATCACATTCATACTGGAATGTCAAAGGTTCTCCCTCAGGCAGACTTTCCTCATAATATTATAATAGACTTCTGGTGATTTAATTGCTTTATTTTCAATATATGAGTTTCGTAACAAATAAAAAAGGAACTAACTTCCTTTGTGTGATGCTTCACTATAACCAGTGACGATGGCAGTGCCAGATGCCATTCAGGGTTATCAAGGGATAATAATCCCTTGATGACCCTGAAGAATGAGGAGAGATCACTGTCCTCATTCTTCAAGGGTTCATCAGAACATGGTTCCTGACCTGCGGTCCCGTCGGCGCGCCCCGGCGTAGGAGAACGGACTCGAGAATGTTCTAGTAGCGGGGCCAGGAATGGGCTAATATCTATTTTGAATTTGACTCTGGTTTCTGAGATAAGAATATATGACAGTGTTAAAAAATGAAAATGCCTTTATATGTTAATTGCTTATTAAAACCTTAATTCCAAATACGAGTAGTAGTTTAAATTGTCCGCATAAAAGTAAGGAGTTGCTTCGATTTTTATGTTGTAACACAAAACAAAACTAATTTTTATAACAATTATTTCGTCGCGTGTTAAAACATCTTTGAAGGTATGAACAAATCGATGATACGACGCAGACTTATTATTATTATTTCCTGCCAGATTCGAAGTCGTTACCGCTGTGTAGTCACTTCACTAATTGACCTGCCAGCCATCATAATTCAACAGACTGGAAGTCTCACTCCTTATTGAACACTTCCAAAAATCCAATTGACCCCTGTCGAATAAACCTGTCATGTGATCATTAATGCGTTCAGCACACCATCGATCGCGCTAAGATACGGCAGAGTACACAATATAGACACAGGTACACAGAGTACACAGACACACAGAGTACACAGACACACAGACACACAGAGCACACAGGCACACAGAGTACACAGACACACAGAGTACACAGGCACACAGAGTAGAGTGTGTGTAGATCAGTAATTAAGAAAGGCGAGCCTACGTTTTAATTATGTTCGTGTTACAAAGCCGACTCGAACATCTTCAAAACTTGCTGGTATTCATTAATGTAAGTATTTAAATTGTCGAAGATGAGAACACTCGCGTGCGCTTCTTTTAGACGAGATGAATTGTTATCGGAGATTGTCGAGCAACTCTAAAGAGCTTTATTTTGAGATCTTCCTCGAAAGAAATAAGTATTTTTATGTATTCGAGGTACTTAATGCTTATAAGTTGTAAGACGCATGTCATTCAAAGGCGACTTACCGGTATCATTAAAATCGTCCTCGAACCTTACCTTTCGAAATATTCTTAACGTTGTAAGCCTTTGCATTTATGTTAAAGAATAAAATTTATTATTAACAATATAAGCATGGATCCATTTTATATTTAATGATTGAATCATCCTTTTAGCCAATATTTTTTTATTTCAAATAAAGAACAGATATTTTTAATATTTTATAACATTTTTTATATTATAGGTAGGTACTGAGTATTTGCGCTAGTTTATCTCAGTGGGTTCATCTAATGTTGGTATTTTGAATAAATATTTGGTTTTTTTTTTATTTAGCCCGGGCAGTCACCGCCCTCACAGACGACGGTGTTCTATCTCGCCAAAAACTATCCTATCACTTATGTTTGATCAAACAACACACAAAAACAGTTTTATAGTAGCTTATAAATTTGAGAACACTTATTCCAGCGAGGTTGTGAGTTAGGCGACACAACTGTAATAAAATCGGACATGAACGAAGGCAGAGCGGGCCGGATAAAGTAATCAAATAAACATCCGGCTCGACGGACCAACGGACCAACCGACTGATTGGCCGCGATTCCATTGTAGATAGAATCTTTTATCAACGTTTTTCAAATATCACCATGAAGTAGAGTCATCCACCTTTACCACCAGAGCGGGTAAACGTTTGATCGGCCCGCATAGAACTGGTTCCGCTACTAGCCACAAACCACGATACACCCGAATTTTATCCATTTTAGAACACTCAGATTTGTTATATGTATCTGTAAGGTTTACATGAACAAGCGTTCATCGGAAGATTAAGGAAATCATCGGAAATTATTAACCAACGCGAGCATCGGCTTCAACACCAAAAGACTCACAACTAAAATAGATAAAGCACAATCGGGACTTCCGCTTAACTAATATATTATATGTATATTATGTATGCAGGAGAATGTCAGGGGTCGGAGATTAAAGTTTAAGACATGCGCGGGCACGAGACGGACAGCTCCCGCGGAGGAAGGCTAATTGGCACTCCTAGCATCCCCAACACCCCCCCACCCCGACACCACCCGGAGTGAGTTATATAGCCTTTATTGAATCGACGTATATCGATGTTTAAAGGAGGCAATATTTCAATAACGAGGCAATGGCACAGGCGGTTGGACTGGTCAGATTTTATACTGGCTGAGACTCTTACGGTGGTTTATTAAGATTTTTACAGGACATCTGACACCTCAGTCCTCCCGTGACCATGGTTGCTGTAAAGTATCCGAAACGTCGGGCTCATAAAAATCTAAATAAACCGCGATAAAATCCGCAAGAGTGGTTTCATTATAATGAGTAATAATCACGTAATCATTTTAAATCAGTGAAAATTAAATCTATTCAGGCAGAGCACATTATGTTTCGAGGTTGTCTATCTCAATTAGCCGACGGTAACTGGTGTCTGGTGACTGTGGTAATCACTTACCGCTGGAAGGTGACCCATTTCGACCGTCGCTCATAAAAACTCACACCGCTTCAACGACCCGCCGGACACGATATTTCTGTGTTTAATTAGTTTTATATGCAGGGGCGTGATTACCGAGAACTCGCTTCTAATGACCGCGCGATGCGACGATACGAATTAAAAGTGACAAGCGTGAAGCACATCACCGTCGCACCTTGATGCATAATACACGACTATACATATGTAAACAATAATATGTGTGTGGCTTTTATACCACGTCAATCTGGTCCCGTGGAAAGTTTCTAAAGAACTTGTGTCATGGATACCAGACTACGGAATTATATTTTTTATTCTGCTGTACTATTACTTCTAATATTATTATAAACGTGAAAGTTTGTTATAATAATGCAAGCAAAAACTACTCATAGAATTGTTTTAAAAATTTACAATAATATAGCTTAGACATGAGAATAACACACAAACTATAGATTATCACCATACTCCCACGGGAATAGGAAGGACGCGGGTAAAACTGCGGGATGCTGCTAGTTGATACATATTATATTTAAAATATTTTTATTCTATAATCCAAATATTTAATATATATTTATGTTTCTTCTTACAAAGGGGCTTAAAGCAATTCAAAAAATAATTATCTTGTCTTAATAAATGTGATTCAAGTCGCAATCACCCATCCGTCATGACTCGCGTCGGTCTGGTCAGCGAAACGAGTGATTGCGGGAATCACCAAGAAAGTTGACTCTGGCAAAAAAAAATGAACAAAATATAATTATCTAGGTAGAGTCCAACCGCATCAATCAGCGACATCGAGACAATGTCGCGAGGAAAGTTGTCTGCGTGCTACGCGCTACGGGCTACGGGCTACGGCGTAGCGGCTGAAGTTTCGTAGCCGAGTCCCGCGGGCCGCGACTCAGTCGGTAATCAGTTGTGGCGGCGCGCTCGCTCGGTACGGACGCATTCTTGTACTCGGGCGCTTCAGAAACTTACTTCGTCAAACATTTTCCACGATTTCCTCAGTCGAGTGTAATTTGAACTGTGTTGTGAGGGCCCAAAGGAGTAGCGTTCTGGGTGAGTACATCATTTAAATATCGACAATAGGTTTAAACTTGGAACAGTTATCTCGTTTCCCCTTGACTTTAAACTGAACTGTATATTGAGATAGTGATCCTCTTCATGGGCAAATATACTTATTTGTTTTGTGAAACATTCAGGCGTGTTATTATAACATGGCAAAACAATAGCAGAGTCGTGCTATTTTTTTCTTTGTACGTGTTTGGAGTCTTATTAAATTTTTACAACGATTATATTATGTATTGTTAAAATTATTATTTACATTATTTGAATTCGACTTTTAACGATTACGATTCTGTTACTGGATATAAATAATAGCTATAATGATGAACTCACGAGGTCCCTCTATACCGAGGATTACGACGTGAGGAGGAGGATATTATTATTTTTAAAATGAACGATTAACTTTAGAGATGATGACGGCGGTGGTCGTCATTGCGAGAGTGTTTCAGGCGTGTTATCAGCGCGTGCTTGTTACAGTAGTGATACGCGCTGTTTAATGTAATTTGTTGTCACGTGCGACTCGTCACGTCCCACGTTATATTTTTGACAGTCATTTTCCCGCCGGATTTTTGTGAGGAATACAAAACGTATCTAATGTCCAACGCTCACACACACAATTCAAATCACACACTTGCATCACAAAAAATAATATATCACCGGCTACAAGATCTGAATAAATTTTGTATGTTATCATTTTGTAATTTATGTTATCATATCGAAAAGTGAGATGGGTACTTTAATGTGTACATCACCTTTTCTACTTTATGCTACATGAGAAAAATATGCAAGATATTCCTTTGACCATACCGAGTAGTATAACCTCCGCGCGTCGGCGGGTCTCCGGGCAGGTGAAGTATTTATAACGGAATATCCGTTGTTATTTTGGTTTAGCCACGGTGATTCCTTCATAAGGCCAGCTTATTGACTCCGCCCACTAAACATGTGAATCGTATTTCAAATGTTAGTTTGGTAGGTAAACTGTAAACGTGCCATCATGGGCGAGTTCTAATAGTTTAACTAGTTTATCTGAAACTAGCCCATCCAACTTAGTTACTGTGTCGCCTATTCTAAGACATAGGATGTTATGTTTCGGTGTCAGTAATTACACTGCCCTACTGGCCCTTCTCTACGAAACAAAGCAAAGCTGTTTCATGAAAGAATTAAAAAAGAAGGGCATTCCTCTCGAGGGTAAAATACGGAAAGCGTTATCATCAGATAAACTAACAATATTCTTCACCGAAGGTAAAAACTTATCTTGAACATACGCATTTAGCCTCCTAGCACCACAAGGCTGTACTGTGTGCGCGGGCACTAGAATCACACCAGGATTATCCCACTGTTAGAGGAATTTCACAGAGTCATTTATGGAACAACGCGTTATTAGTCGATATATTAAATAAACTACGGGTGTTTAAATCACATCAAAATAAGCTGTTACCGATCGCAAGGTGTCTGCGCGACTCAAATCGTAGGTAGGATCTGACCCTGACAGGAGATAGAGACATACTTGATATCATGAACAAGTCCAGCATCCATAGTCCAGTAGTGTGATACACGACGAAAATATAATAAAGTGTTGACACGAGCGCTGATATCCTTTTGTTGTATTTTAATATCGTTACGGTTTATAGATAGAGTTCAGACTTCCGTCGTTTAGAACACATGGCCGCGTGATGCTGAATATAATATTTATCGCAGTCACCGAAATAATTATAAGAAGAAATATTATAATTATTTTTGGTGGGAGCGTTGTGTTGGAATTAAAATGAAAATTAAAGGAAAATCTTACTCCTAATACATAACGAACATTTAATGAGGTGTAATTTTTAACGCTCACAAAAATACCAAAGCAAAAGTCAAAACTACAAATTAATAATATTAATTTAACTATTTTCTAGACAAACTTGTCCAATAGTTCGGTAACGGTTTGGGATTGTTGTCTGGGTATGTCTTTACGTGTGTAAAATTTAAATTAATGTCCAGAGACTGTAGGACATTAAACTAAACTAACATCAAACTAAACTCTACATTTTCTCAATCTTTACGTACCTATAACAATAATGTTTTCCTTCTATTCTTCGCGTTTATTTTTTTAAAGTGACTAATTTTCACTGTGATATTATAATAAATGTAGTGGTACATTGTATACATAATGACTGTATTCTAATCGACGACGAGCAGGCCAGCCAGCGGTTATAGGCCTGTCCCCGCTCCCGCCAGGACTTTCCAAAGATGATTACCACTCTGCTTGCTACGCCAGTATATAAGATATTAAATTGTTATATGGCAGAGGTAGTTTCTTCAAAAGCTTCAGTTCATGGTGTAACATGCTGGTAAAGTATACATGCTAGTATAGTAGTACTCCTCTCCTACTATTATTATATAGTAGTAGTATATTTTGCTTTAAAAATAATACTTCAGAACACTATATTTTTGTGTGTCACAATAAACTTTTAAAGCAGCCAGCCCGATGAACAGTTGATAGGGGTATTTCATAAAATATAAATAACATCAATTAATATTTAATTTTGAATAAAATAGCCTTGTTTTCGTGTACAAAAATACTTTCTGTCGCGCTGTCCGGTTAGGTTATTAAGCTATTATTCAAAAAACAATATATTTTTCATAATTGATCTAAATATCTAATTATTAAATATATGATAGTAGAAAAAAACTCATTCTTTGCTCGCAATCCATGCACACATAAATCATTGTATCAGAATGGCTACAAAACTGGTGCTTGGTATGGCAATACACAAAATCAAATATATTTTTGTATAAAAAACAAATAGAAATACGAATGTGTTAGTATTGATAGCCGTATTTTTGCCGATATTTTGGATATGCGTACATCGTGTTGGCCTGCAATGAAAATGGCCTTTGTGGTCATCCTCATTGCCACGAGTGTTTTGGCTCCGTATTCCTTACCGGACTTTCTCAATGACGGAATGATAATCTCCGTGCAGCCTCTGGTAGAGGAGTGGAGACGCTGGAGTAAATCAAGACCGATTCGGACCGCAGAATACAAAAATGATATCATTTTAGATACAAATAATATTATGATGATTGATTGAATTTAGGTATAATATGAAAGATTTTGGTATAAAAATTAAATTAATTTGTAATAAAAGTAAAAAGTAAATTATCAACTCATATATTATTATGTCCCACTGCTGTTCACAGGACTCCTTCTTGCAGTCAGGCGAGCGGGGTAATGGGCATTAATTCACTTACCTTCAAAGACTTTCAATTTCATTAGGTGTGCAGGTTCCCTCACAATGTTTTTTTTTCATGTGAGCGAGCGATGGTCTTGTGCTTACGGTTCGCTTAGAGATTTCGAAAAACCCATCTCTAGGGACACGATGGGTTAGGATCGAACCCGGAACCTCTCGTTGATATAAATTTCGCTCCGAGAGCCGTAATTACAAATACATGTTAGGGGACGTACACACCAAAAAACATAGAGCAGCCTCCATAGAGTAGATCCGTTAAGTCAAGAAAGATACACGAAAGCCTTAGCCCGTTCGCATAGGCGAGCAGACCCTAAAGAAAAACGTAATATAGTATGTTCGGCGGCCGGGCGGTCGGGCGACCAATTAGCGCCGGCGTCGCCGCGTCCACTATCGACAAATATTAGCGCATCTGGAGTATTACACGCGCCCGATTGATTGTCCCCACGACTCGCACTTCGATTAAGGTTATTTAAACAACCCTCAGCGTTTATCAATAGTATTACAACCAAAGCAGACAAACACGCAGATGAAGTGGGCATAATACCATAAACGTAATGACTTAGTTGAAGTGATTGCGTTTATGCGGACTAGCCCTGAGCCCTGGCTCGTGTTGCGTGTCTGATATGAGACGCGAGATGGTCAGTCTCGGCTCCTGTCCTGCCTGTTTCACTTTGAAATAGTTGACACAAATTTTTGAACCATTTGTTATGTCCACTTCATCCCTTGCATTGAGGACAAAAGATTTCCTTTGATTTCTTCTCCTAGCCCACTTAAAACAAGAAGAAAAACGTGATTCTTTTTTAGATATGTGCCAATGAAGTGGTCTTGTATATATTATATTCTCTTGTATATTAAATAACGTGTATTAAATATCATAGAATTATCCTAAAATGTTTGAATTCCTTTAATTTTTATTTTATGGTAGAGCAAAATTTCAAAGGGCTATATTTACGAGGTATAATTAACATTTGATTTAAATGATGTTTTGGTTGAAAATGTACCTCCTCACCCTTCGAAACTTAAACAACATTAATCGATTTAAGATTTAATTGGTTTTTAAGAAAAAGGAGATCATTATAATACCGTAGACTTTGAATAGAACTCGAAGACTTTCATAAACAACTCGAGCGGTAATAGCCCGCGATCCAATCTCTTTATTTTAATCAAATCCCGTTTATAAATACTTTCATCAACATTTAGCCAACTTCAACATTAATTACTAGATGGCGCATCAATAGTGCTCGGCCGAGGGACGTGACGGAGGCGTCGCTCGGCCAACGTATTGTATGTCTGAGGTACGGTCCCTCCTGTCGGATTAATTCAAGCGCTGTCCGGTCCAACAGGAGAGCATGTAGGGAGGTACTATTCCCGTTCCATTGAAAACTAGACAGTCTTTTGTGGATAGCAATACCTGATGTATGTATGTGTGCGTATATATATGGTACGGATTTAAAGCCGTTTGTGAAAGATGAATCTTCTCTGACTTGTAGTTTTGATGGACGCTGAATGGTGCACTATCAATTTCAATGTTCAATTATTGGAAATATTTTTATTTTTATCATTAAACTTATATTATTATTTGCACGTTGTAACGCTGTTGGTTTTCTGAATAAATAAATAAATAAAAATTATAAACAGTCACACACAATATGTTTTATGTAAGTATATTAATTAAATACCATGTATATTACTGTCTAATAATGTTCTTTTGACTCATTAATGAATAAAGAATGAGTAAGGTTTATGATAACTCTCTTTTTATTCATTGAACATAATATTCAAATTTGCCAATTTCAATTAACTTTAATTTATTTAGGCTAAAATGGCGTGAAGTTACTGGTGTAACTTGTGACAAGAGGATGCCTGTCCGACTTAAAGGTCTTGTGTACAAGACTATAATAAGACCTGTACTCATGTATGGGAGCGAGACCTGGGCGCTCACGCAAGGACATGTCCATGCCATCCAAGTGACCGAAATGAAGATGCTAAGGTTGATGTGCGGCGTTACCAAGCTGGATAAAATCCGCAATGAATACGTGCGAGGTAGCTTGGGAGTCCGAGATATCGCCGATAAGCTACAGGAGAACAGGTTGAGGTGGTATGGACATGTCAGGAGGAGACCACCCGAGTACGTAGGAAACCAAGTGCTCGATTTGACCGTCCCCGGAAAAAGATCAAGAGGGAGACCTAAAACGACATGGACAAATGTGTTGCGAGCCGACATGAATAAATGCAATGTTTCCGAAGAGGACGTCAAAGATAGAGCGAAGTGGAGGCGTTTAATAAGGAAAGCTGACCCCACCACCACGTGGGACACATAGCTAGGAAGAGAGAGATTTAAAGATAGCCATGAGCACTTTTGGATAGGCAAGTATTTATAGGCATGTTTGTTTCTACAAAATATTTGATAAAAATACTCCCTAAGTCCCGTCTGGTTATCAGATCGGTGAAGGACGATCTTCCACGGCTCTTAGACTACAAAGCATTCCTGAAGAGTGTATTTTCAGTCAGTGAAAGATTTTTTATGATAGGATAGTTACTTCCGAAAATTGCCCCCTAGAAACATAAAATTTTTATAATAATCTTCATTGCTGATAAAATATTTTTGCATGAAGAATATTTCTTGTTTTCTTTTTAACATATTCCCGGACTTTAATAAGAATGTTGAAATACCAAAAATATATGTGTTTGATATCGAGATAACGAGCAATACTTGTTTAAAATAACAAGCCTGTTGTCCTTTCAACGGTCAATAATGAACGATACGAAATTTAAGGAAAAAGGAAAGTTCAACAAAAGGAACCGCTCTTGATATTGTACTTTTAAAGTTTCTGTTATTACATTCCACCGGTGAGAGAAGAAATATTAAAAAAAAATACCGCAAAAACAAATCATAAAGTTGGTTAAAATTTGTCCGAGTGTCGGGGAGCGTAAGCGCCGTCGCCCGAGCGGACGTATTGCTTACATTTTATAAATACACATTACAACAACAACAACAACAACGGAAACTGACAGCTGGCTGATATTGCGGTGCAACGAAAAAACATAAATATAAAGTTTTCGGAAGGTTTTGATAGGTCCTGTATTGAATCGATGCGGACCCTTCTCACTTAGAATTAATGTGGCGTCGATCTTAGCGACCAGATTATATTGATTACAAATAGTTTGGAAACGGTCTATGAATACAGGATTATGGATTAGACAGATATTACGATATGAAAGGCGGAAGCGGGGTATGTAGTGGGAGTCATGCGTCAGACCCGGTCTATGAGCTTTACCATCTATACTCATTATTTTCTTTGGAATAGCTTCTGACGAGCTGGAAAGGTAAGATATAGATATAGGTATAGGGCGTAGGCCCGAAACCTTCTTCACCTGACTTGGAGGAGGAGGTCTGTATCTAGCCATGGGATATTCATGGATTGTTTAGATGTATACAAGTTATGATCTGTTATCAATTAAAGGGCTAGGCAACTAATTCTCGCTAATAAATGTTTTAACTCAAAATCTGGCCGGCCGTGTCTTCTCGCCGTGTGTGTGTGCGTGTGTGCCGGTGTGTGCATGTCACGCACGACTGTAATATCAGCGTTATCACGTGGACGGGCCTGATATCTAGTATACTGTACACACTACACGCTGGTTTTTACAGAATTAAGACAAGGCCCTCGAAAATAATTTCCACGTTGGCTCCGCCCATTTCACATAGTTACTAGGAGATAGCTTAATTTCTAAGCTAAGAACACAGGAGTATCTGGCTAGAGCCCTAAAAGTATGACTACACTACAATTTAATACAGTTCTGGAGTCGGTCTGATGATAAAGCTTGACCGTTTAGGAGTTATTTATTGTATTTGACTTAGCTTGATTTATTTGTATTGATGAGAACTTTGCAGATAACACCTATCTATGAGGTCGGTGTCGTATTTGCTGCTGCAGCAGCAGCTGTATCTATCATCCATCTTCACTGACGCTGACTCCAAAACAATATGGCCGTGGTAAATTAGAACATTGTACATCAGTAGAAGAATAAGTTAATTGTGAATTGTAGGAACAAAAATTTATGCAATCGTTTGCAATGCGTTTTATTATTTTTATATTTTTTGAAGTCGGTTTTTCGACATAGAAGGAGGGTCTCCTTTAATATCGGTTTTCAGCAAACACTTCAAATGGTAAATTCAGACTCATCTCAGCCATATCAGCGAATTCGCAAATTACCGTCTTAAAAGAATTTCTTCTAACATTTTGCAGTCGTAACGAAGGTATATCGCTCAATTTGGCGCGTCACTGTAATCGCGGGGATGTGCGGGGGTCGGGGGGGGGGGTGTCCTCACGCACCGGCGCTGCCTTATGGTCGTGTCATCAGCGTCTTGTTAAGGTTAAAACATTTTTTGATTTATTGTAATTTTCATCAAATCCCGATGTTCGGATAGACATTCGAATCTTAAGTAACATAAAATGTCATAAGTCCGGTAATTTTTTTTGTGTTTCATACCTACCTCTATTGTCTGAAAGTAATACTGCAGATAGAAAGGCGATCTCCGTGCAGTGGCCCGTCCATGCCGGACGCGAGTGGGGAGAGATCGGTCGTCTTGGCGTTCACTAGGTAAAGAAGGCCCTATCTTTAGGAGTTGATGGATAAAGGCTGACGATGATGATGATATTAATGTGAATGTACTTATCTCAAGCACTACAGCCCTTTAGAACCAACATGTCGAGACTAGTCTGTAAGTAAAATAGGCCTGGTCTTCACAGCGCTGTTCAGTCATTACCAACATATATTGTACTAATTGATGCCACAAGAAGGTGACGGCTGGCCGCTACAATCAAACTGTCATGAGGGCAATTAAACGCGCATCCCGCCGCCATTAGCGGCCGCACGCGTGTAGGCCTTCGCCCGGGCCGCTAGCGCCACGCAGCTCACAACCGCGGCGTGATTTATGTGAGTCGAGTTCTCTAACTGTTAACTCATGCTATTTTGGCTAAGCGGTAGATATCAAGGACATAAATTCCTAAATAAACAACGGCAAATAATCAAAAAGGTTTAGGTGGATAGCTTTATACTAATTTAAACTTAATTCTTAAAGAGGAATAACTTGTAAATTATATAAACCAAACCAAAGCTTGTTTATTAAACGCAGTGATTAAAGACAAATTTATGATGAAACAAAACTGTAGGTAGTAGTATATTAATCTGACTCCGAGCGTGTGCTCGCGGTGGTACGTCACACGTTTATTTAACATTCCGCTCGGCAAACGCCACGGAATGTTTGCCCCCCGCCCAGCTCTCCCTCCCAGAGGACGGACGGACGGACGGACATTCGTTGTGTAAAAGGTTGCCCACTGCAGGCTCCTCAATAAATTATGTCACTTCCAGTCCGGTTACTGTTTGCGAGTTAGTGTGGGTTGTTTGTTTATATCTCACGGCTAAGTTGGGTTGGAGCCTGAATTATATTAAAGTTGTATTTCCATATAGCCTTTTATGTAACCAATTTTGTTACTTAACATCTCGTAGTATTAACCGACTTCAAAAAAGGAAGAGATTTCTTTTAACCGTATACATAGTCTGGTCATAAATATTGTTACAATTAAAAAATAAACAAAACATGACATTTGGATTTGGAATCTGTCATTTAAGATGATTGTTCATTGCGTTTTTTCATTTTCGCGCCAACATAGTATAACATATTTAGTGATATTAAAATGGAGTGAGTCGATAAAAAGAAGTAAATCTTTGTGATTTCATCACACTAAGTATACCTACTTAGCCAAACCTACTTAGAGCCAAAGGTAAATTTTAATAGCCTCCATACGGAAGTTCTTCCGTGCATTCAACCGATTTTGCCACAATTATTACTGGAAAAATAACATCATACCAAGTCATACACAATAGCTCATGGTTATATACACAAGTATATCTCACTATGTAGATATGAACTGACTTAAAAAAACTAAATCACAGTCTTATAACTTCTATTTTCTAATCTCAATAAATATAACACGAAGTTAACAATAACTCATAGTTAATATACATAGGTATATTATTCTCACTATGCAGATATTTGTAGACATCAAATTTATTTCTCCGTGGTGCATTGCAGCTGGGCTTCACCTGGCTGCTATCTTCTTTTTCTTGACTTTGTTAGTCACTGCAATCCTGTACTGTCTCCCGCTTTGAACAGGGAGGGAAACTGGAATTTTTCCTACTCCTCTTAAATTCTTCTGATTAATTTCGTTGCGGGTCCCAAGGCAGTGTTTAACGTATCCCCTGGGCTCCCGGAGATCGTATCAAAGGGTCATTTGGTGGTTGCCGCTGTCGATCCTGGCTATACAGGAGTTGCAGCGGTGGGAAAGTGTGGTGGGCCAAGCCCGAACAAAAAAAAAATAGCCTCCATACGTTTGGTATAAGTCAAATATATTCTGTATAATGAGGCTGGGGCCCCGGCAATAGCCAATCAATAGATTAGTATGATGAAAACTCTCCTATTTGTGACAGAAAAATTATGGTTTTGTCAAAAAGTTATCAAAACATTAGAGCAAGTGTGTCAGTATACCAGTCTTGCAAAAGCAGTTAAGGCTCTCAAAACCATGTTCAATAACTAGGAATGGCTCTGTCAGCAGGTTTGGGGCCGGGTCATTAGCTTTATCCACCCAATCTTGATAAGAAACCAACCTGGGAAAACAGGTTACAGGTGGATAGTAAAGAATTTTCAATCGGACATAAAGTGTGCTTCTATTGATATTTCTTTATGTTAATTATATATTTTATGATGTGATTAATATATTAAATTAACGCACTGAAATAGAAGTGTAATTTTAGTTCTTTATAACAATATTTTGACTTCTTTTATTACGTTTTATTTGCGATTTGAAGCCATAAGTGATAATCAAATCTACAACTCTGTATTTAATTCAAAATCTTTGTTTTGCGAAATAAACAAAGCTCAAAAATAATAGTTGCTCGCAATTGTACTCTCATCAATTACACTATACAATAGAGAGCAAACAGAGCCGCGTGCTGTCACTAGTGTACCCCCCACCGTGATTATTGTTTAACATATCGCATACGGAACTCAACCTGCAGGCTGCGGGCCGCAGGACGCGCTACGTCCCCGGGTACAGTCGGCGGCGGAAACGTCTGCATCTGTGTTCTTCATACCAGAAGTCCAGGCCAGGCCAGGCCAGCTGAGTCCACATGTATCGAACAAGACTTACCTCAACATGAATTGCCTGTGACTTCACCCAATTATTAGGCTATTAAATTATTTAATATTTTTCGAAACCAACTAGTTTTAAATATAGGTGCAAACAGGCTGCTTTAAATTTAAAATCCGTAAAAGTTGTTTCATTATAATGAGTGAAATTCGCGTAAACATAAGAAAACAATTAGTATGTTCGATCAATGATAACATGTCTTGTCTATATGGAAAATTAGTATAGATAAATAATATCAAATCCAAATCGGAAACGAGCGGGAGATCGACCTTGGAAACGAAGCTCTACAATAATGACGATTGAAATCATTTATTAATTAAAGTATTACTGAACATGTCCGTCGCGGAGTGTACCTACCCGATGACAATTCACTCAGCGGCCGTAAGGTGCCTGCAGTTTACGGCCCGCCCCCCGCCTCGCCTCGCCACCGCCTCCCCGCGAGCGTGCAATCACTAGATGCACGGCACTAGTGATGGACCCGTCCACCGGCAACCCCATTCGATCAACCGAGTCTAACATACAACCTTCAGTCGCGTTGATTATACCGATGAACTCAAAACTACGGAACCGACTTCAATGACATTCTGCACGCTGTGAAGTGTGTAGGTCCCACTTGAGAATTAAAGTAGTAAGAAGGCGATGATCGGCGCTGATGACAGCGATAGAACTGCGGACGGCGTCAGATCGGTCCACTTGAAAATATATTTTTCCTATTTTCGCTGTTATCAGTCACGTGTCCAGGTATAAATGCAGAATCGAATGCGCAGCAGGATTTGCACGCCTTTGAACTGCAGCGTATTTATAGATGTTGACTTATCAGTAAGGTGACTGCTTTATAGTTTGACTGCCTCATTACTTCACCTCTTGTTTATATTAGATCTACTTAGTCGCAACCAAAAACTATAGGACATGGAAAATATCATAAATAAATTATATTTCAGCAACTACATCCATCTTATTCTTTTCTGCAACCTTTGTTAGTCCGGTAAACAGATTTCAGATATTGATTATAGTTCTATGCATTACTTGCCAAAGTATAACGTTGTTTTACACCCTCACTTGATACAGCGCGCCGCGCACTACGAGCTGACAGTATTAATGTATTTAGCGGACCAAAACACGTCCGCGCCGTCCATTACTTTACCTTTAATTTACTTAAATGCATTCGACTATTTATGACCGATGATACACTCGCAACCGAGTACCTGCACAAACCACTAATTATTATCAACACAAAAACTCCATTAATATAATAAAAAAAGTGATTGTTATGGGAATAAAATGAAACAACGAAAAGTATATTTAGAGTAAAATTTATTGAAATCGAATAAAAGTTGTTGAAGTGAGTCGGCGGCGAGTACTTCCAAATGAAAATAAACAAAACGATCGAAATTTATAACACTTGAGAATATTGCGGGAAGATATTAATTACTTTTAAAGTTTCCTGCACTTTTATAAGTTTTTATTTTATTCCCTCATATTTCTTTCGCATTCATCATTTAAGTGTACTCTGTAATAGAGTAGTTCTTATTGAAGTCGGTGATATTTGAAGTCGCAGAACTTTTTCAAATAGTGATTTTTTGTCCATTCCTATCATTTAAACATCTTTGAGGATGATACGGAGGGGACAGATTAACGAGGGTATGGGGTTCGATTCCGCCATACAGCTCACCGGCCCCTCGACTGTCGTATAATAGAAGGACTCGTATATCTATAGGTCCATCATATATATAGGTCCACCCCTCAACGCTGTGCTGCTGCAGCTCCATATTTTATTTGGTATTCATGAAATAAACTCGCGGGCGATGAATGAGGTCGCTTAGAATTCTATCATTTGTCGTATTTCACAATATTTCAATGCGGGGAGAATTTTAAAGATTTTGATAAAACAGAATTATAATAAAATTCACGGATCTGAGAGATTTTTAAAGATTTTAAAATTGTTTACATTTTGACCATTTTAAAGTCTGTGGTTACACACCAGAGGTCACGTATCAGTCCATAGAGCGATAGATTTATTACTTGTACGATTCTGTTAAAAATCTGAACTGCCCCGTTCCTGTAGGAGAATCATGTTCCATAATATGATGAATACCACCACCACAACCACCACAACATCAAAATTCCTATCTAATTCAGACATACATCCCTCGCAACGGCCTCGTTCCTCCACGCACAGAACACTGAGCAATTCCCTCCCCTCCATTATCACGGACTCTTATCACTCGCGCTATTACCTCCAACGAAAGGACCAGACCCTCACACATCATACGAGTCGTAAGAAGGTCCATATCGACCCTTAGCGCCCTAATATTTAACACTCCGATGGTTCTTTTAATCCATTTTTTTAACTAGGCTTAAACCCAGTTCGGGTTAGTCGGTGAAAGAACTAGACGCCTAAGATGGCTTTGTGCGGAATTCTCAAGGGACAGTCTTTTATATACGCTACAATACAGTCGATTTTCATGTCAATAGACAAGATTTCTGACGATTTTCTATTCTTGCCCTAGCATTGAAATGAAGAGTTTTAACTTACATATCATCCCTTTTTTAAACTTTAGAAATGCTTGAATATGGTTTTATCCATCTCTCCAAAAGCTTTGAATATAGATGATATGCAATACGTACATCAATAGGCATTATGCTGAGTTCTTTCACATGAGTTATATATAGAATTTCAGTATAGTGGGTTTGTGTATTCGACCGTCGATCGACGACCGATCGACGACCGAGGACGATCAATTGACTCTGCGGTCGTAACTAACACTGCGATCTATGGGACCTCAATCTCGGAATAATGTGTTGTAAGTATATTTTATGCGTACCTACACTATTTGGTCAAAATCATCATACATTTTATTAATTTAAATCCTCTTTATCTTAGAAAGTCAAATAAAAATTGATGCTACAAAGATCGTAATTGATTGAAGATAAAGACATAGAAACGAATTAAGAACCTTCTTTTTTAAATTCGTTTATTTAGTGTTGCCTACTTAATACATTTTATAACATCATTTTCATAATACGTTATTTTTGAATACATCATCTTTTTTGACTCGTATGAGTTGGACTTGTTAAAAGAATATACGTAAAGCGTGTTTTTGTTTTGAAGGAAGAAATAGGAAGAGTTGTATATTTCGACCGTCTCACCGAACCTGGTACATTAGACTGTTAGGGATGTATATAAACAACACAGGACACTAAACATGCTAAGCACCAGTTGCCCCATAACCGTGAGTTGCTAAACAAACCCGTTATCAAAACTACAGATCCAAGAGGCTAGAGCCCTTGCTCTAGCAAGAGTCCGTCGGATGTTGTACAAAGGAGGGGTGACGTGGACTAATGTGCTCCGGACATCACGATACTCCATCATCATCACCGCTTCACTGACACATCAGTTTGGAAGTTTTTTGTTAAACCAAACGTGTGTATAAATACTACTTAACATTATAAAAATTTGGCTAGTTGCCACGTCACAACGGCTTTTAAAATATTGAAACGTCTAAACGGCTCACAACTTAAATACTAAAAAGTTCTTGTACCAAATAGAGCTGACTGTGTAAAATACTCTATGAACAAGTTAGTTATTGTCAAGACTAAAATATGTCTCGACAATATATCTATCCTTAATTATATTTTTTCTTTACATCCCTTTCTAGTTGTTATGCATACTCGGATAAAAAGTGGCGTTGTACAGTTTGTTGTATATTCCGTCTGTTTTTTGTTTATTTATGTGTGTCCGACCTAGACCTAGAATAGGATTTAGACCTAGTCTAAATCCTCTGTAATCATACTATATGATTTGAAAGGAACGCGATATAGAGCTTTCATACACATACATTAAATCCTCGTATAGCCACGGCAATAGAACCAGTTTATCTCCGGGTATTTTAAAATTGTTCAGTTTATTCCAACAGTTGCAGTACACCTCAGTACCGTTTCACGAAATGGCGTTTACAGCTACCTGGAATACTGCAATAATACTTACATCTGTATAAAATAGTGTTTGTAGATTACATATTACAGTAATATGACGTGATAATGAATCCCCGCATGGCTTCCTTTTAACATATGCCTGCTGTTTCATATATACAGTGAGCGCCCGACGCTGACAATATTCCGAGAAACTCTTCGCTCTTATACAAGTTGTATTGTATTGTATACTACCGTCTACCAACTAACGTAATCTTTAGTAATGAGCATTTATTGAAGAGTTCGTAGTGTAATATTGTGTTGCTTTTATCGTTAGCCTGTTTTAAAGCTGATGATGAATGTCGTGCCGTCATTACACTATTAACGTCTCATAAAATTATAAAAGGCGGACGACATATCGGCCATTATCAACTTTATTATGTAATAAAAATACCGTCCGTTCATTCTTCCATTTTAGTGCTCTCCGTCAACAGATAGACGTAACAACATCTACAATAAAGAGAAGTGGTGAGGTTTTGAAACAGACCGACACAGTCATCTCCCCTCCTCACTCACCCGTCGTTTTGGAGATCAGGTGGGCTATTTCCCAGAATTGAGAAAGCTCTAGGACAGCAGCTTCAGCTGCTACACCTGTCATTTTGTACAAAAACTACACTGATATTTTGTACAAAAACATTAATAAATAGTTTATTTTCAATATAAACTGTGTCTCACCTCTCTGTAGTTTTTCGATTCAAATTATATGAGAACAAGACACTTATCCGTATTTAATTTGAGTAGAGCTACATAGCAATCTTAACGTTCATCGAGGAATGCCATGTTTAGCGGTGAACGGATAACGGCTGATGATGATGATGACCATATAAAATTTATGAAAGTCCTATTTGTTGGTGTGTTAACTCATTTTCTGATTAAACAACGTTATTCGTATGTCGTAGAAGATTAGTTTAGTTTATTTTAAAGTCGAAGTATATTAAATGTCGAAGATTAGTTTATTTTACAACTCCATCATTGGATTTAACTAACAATTATTAATTAACGTCATCTGGTCAGCGTCACTTAAGGATTACGAGGAGGATTACATTGAAAAATGTAGATTTTATAATTTGTATAACTCGTTTAGTATGTGTAATATGGTTTTAGCCATGGTTTATGTTTTTTGACTCTTTGGTCTTCTTTTCAGACTTTTGTAGATATATCTATAACCAGCAGCGCCCTGCCGTTTCAACCGCGTACTTCCATTTCCGCTGGGAGTACGGAGATAAATTATAGCATATGAGTTATTCTGATGTATAAGCTATATTCTTGTAAAGTTTCATCAAAATCAATTCAGTAGTTTTTGCGTGAAAGAGACAACTTTCGCATTTATAATATTATTCAGACTAACTTTCTTCGACATCACACCGTAACGCTTAGGAGTTATTTCCAAACGTTTAGTTTGAAAGGAATTTCTATAATATTCGTTTTGGCACAATATAATATAACTAGACGTCGTTTTATTCCGAGCGCAGGCTCATCTGCGTATTATAAGTAATTGCGTGTTTTTCAAGTTTCGCTCGTTTCGCCGGTAGATCCGACTGATCTATTCTCACTACTCACTACTCACAACTCAGTCGCCGGGTGCACTTCATACATGGCTAACAAATGACATTTATTTGTTCTTTATAATAAACTATAAGCCCCGCGCGGGGACAAGTCACTCCTATCAAGCTATGATTTTTTTTTGAGGTAACTCCTTAAGGGATAAACTAGATTAAAGAGGGTAATTATTGCATATCAAATATATAAAATATCAGTTTACTGGTGTAACGACCAGGTGTCCCGATGAACATAATCTTGTCTATGTGACCTCTCGTCTAAAGACCACTCGTCTGTATGAAGGTCTATAAGAGTAATTCTCAGACCACGTACCTTATAGACGCCCCCCTCCATCTCCCCCGCGTCACAAGACAAAGCCAAATATTTATCAAACATTTATTACATTTCGTCCCTCCCTACATAATTAATATTTGCGCCATAATATTTTGTTTCAAAATATTTGCAATATGTTTAAAAAAAATGTACAAATAAATTACACGAAAACCTTTGTTTTATTATGTTTGTGTACGATTAATGAGTGGATCTTGGAAATACATCGCGTTCAAAATGAAAATAACACTTGTTTTATTTATTGCTGATACGATTTCGATGAAATAATAAATAGTTATAGTAGAATTCTAATATTTTATAGCCATTAAGAGCAGGCTTTGTTGAACTAAAAAAATGTATAGCTATTATTTGGTTTGCTTTTTTATCTAATAATTAACAATTTCATGAAAATATATCTTTAACAGTTTCTTATAGGGATTGTCTTTCATTATTTTACTATTATTATATACTTTATTCACTTGTTATTTTCCATGGTTTCGTCCGCGAAGTTTGGCAATCCGCATTCGTTCCCGCAGGTCGAAGACCTTTGCCTCTGATCATGGGCCACAGTGACTGTTGCGAGGATGGGAGGAGATCCTGACGCAGTCGAGGTACGACCAAAGAAGCGCTACCGGAAGAAACGTTCTGCCTGACACAGCTCTTATTTCTAAGAGACGACCGTAAAGCGGGTCGGAGAGAACAACGCGTCTGTCCCGCTCCGTCCATATAAGACGGGAGTGTAAAAAATAGACAGTGCTCGTCACTGTTCGGTGATGTTCGCCGACGTTCGTCAGTGCTCGGTGTATATTTCGCACTGTCAGCAGACAATGAGGTTTAATATGGGCCGGCCCAGACGCTATAAACTGCTGTGTCGGCCTCAATGCCAACGACTACGTGATTTGAACATGTAACTTTACTTGAAGCATATTATAAATCTATCTCGTACGTTTTGTGCTCATCCATATTCTTCAGCTTTTTACGTCATAAGCGTTTCAGTTTCATTTCGTCTGTAAACGGTATTGTTATTTTCATTTGAGCATGTATGCAGCCCGTAGTTTTGTATTGTGATATTATATATTTATAAATCGGTGTGTGATATAATGATCGCCGCTCTAGTATAGCGTGATATCCCAAATAATAGCGACAAGAGGGTATTTTACCACTAGCGTTTAAAGTAATCACTGGTAAAATGGCATTTAGCCTTTGTTCAACAATAATCATTTAAAAAAAATACAACAATCCAAATATCATGCTTCGTGCGACTTACCTGTGTCACCTATCGTAAAGATTTGTTGACTTGAAATATGCATTTTTTTTACACATCAGGTTTTTAGGCTTCGTTAGATTAGATGCTTATTATTCATAGAGCCCCAGAAATAGCGGGGCTGGGTTCTGTTGTCACCGGGGAAATTACACGGGGATCGGACACGTGGAGCTCTCCCGGCCTGCTCCAGGGCACTCGGCATTCATGACCGCGCCGGGATCGCTCTCGGCTTTCCGCAAATATTGCGACGCGGCGGTTCTGATTAGCACTGACTTGACAATACTTTATGGTATATTTGCCCTGCGACAGCACGTTTTGATTTTTACCGAGGGTGGTTCCACTGGGAGGCTATACCAAGAGATACGGTCCATAAAAAGACTAGACAAATCACCAGGTTTTCTTTTAGATATTGACATGCTGTTTTCAGATTCTTCACAGCAAGATAACTTAGGATTAAATTTGATATTTAGAAGTTTGACCTCAATCCTTTCAAGATTACGGCATAATAACCATGAAAATCGCATTATATTATTTTAATAATTAAAATTCACGCATAAGATTAACCACTCATCGTATGATGTGTTGATACGAACGCGATCGGCTTCGTAACGGGAAGATTAAGGCTCAACGTCTAATAATTTAATCCTATATGATATATATCTTAAGCCGAAATTTAGGCATAAATTATATAAAGTTTTATAGTGAGGGGGGAGGGGGTGGAGGGGGTGTTCGAGTGGCCTCGATTTTGGCCCCAGACGCAAGCCAAAGCCTATTTTCTTTCATAATTCAAAAACTTATTCCTATCATATTTTCATATGATATACGTCTTTTACTTAGTTGTTAGCCATCACTATCTTCGGCATATTATAGCTACTATCCATTCATTTTATAATAAAGTCAAAACAATCATCAACAATGTAAGGGCCTAATAAAACAGTTCACACACTCCTTATAGCGCTGAGCGCCGACGATGACTTACTGTCAGGGCATCTTCCCTTCTACATAATAGTCGTTTAGAAGTATCCCCTAAAAGTTAGTTGCTAACCTGCCTAAAAGTGAAGTCGAGAATTGCAGTATGCGTATTTTAATATTAAATATTGAAATGAAAAAGAGACCACGAGGCTTCAAACCTAGCTGGAGGCTGGGACGTCTCATAAGCGATGGCCTGTATACATAAGTAATACGGCGATTCCCTCGTGCGGATAAGAGATTGGCCAAACAATATTAATATCGTGTATATTGAAACCATTTCTCCACAATAATTTTCTGACATTTATATTCCTCTCGCAACCGCCCCATCAAACATCCATATATTTTATTTCTACGTCGAAATTATATTTTTGTGAACATTATTATCTGTGTTTTTGTTAATCATTTTTCGATATCCATTTAGTCGGTTAAGTGGCGTCGACGCACATCTGTACTTACTACAATAATATCTAACACTAAATATTTTAAAACTACTCTACGGAATTGATTTCAAATGTTGACGCGAATTCTACTTATTATTAGCGATAAATAATTTATTACGTGTTTTATTTTGAATGTGTATTTCTAATGTACGTAAACATTAAAAATTTTCTTACTGAATATGTTTAGTGTTTACGTGGGTACCTATAACAGACCACAGTCCACAGCATATAACAGATGAACGGACAGACGGCGGAGCTCTAAGACTACGTATTCCTGTTTGTTGGTACTTTTTGGGTTCTATATAAAATATATTTTACTTGTTGGAGGTTAAACACTACATTCAGTCGCATATCACTTAATTTGTTAAGTGCAAAATAAGTGTTTGTTACTGCATGTTTTGTATTGCGCCAAACAATTAATATAATATGAGGCGGGCCGCGCGCTGCGCCAAAAAATGTTAATCACCTGCTACGACCTAAACGGACTCGAATTTACTTCGTATTTACATTTCACAGAATTAGCCTTATTATCGCGAAACATTTTTTCACGCCCGAAACAAAAGCATATTTTATATAGCGTGCGGAGAGTCGAGAGCGATGAAACGAACTAGCAAAACATAACACGCCAATTATAAATACTTTAATTATAACGTGTTTATAGTGGCGCCGGGGCCTGGCAGCCCGCCACCACTCACACGAGCCGGCCGCTCCGCAGAGATAATCCGACAAAGGTACACAGAGAGAGATGTACACTATCATCTACCGTTACCAAGTATCAATCTTACAGAGTGGTGTAATAACTTCAGGGTTTTGTATTACAAATTGATTTCAGCAGTAAAACAGATGTAAACTGCGCTAGAATTAAACACAAACAAAATAATTAATTAAAAGGGAGAAGGTTGATTAAAGTAAAGTGTCCGATCATTGTACTGTGCCGTTTACGAGAACAACTTACAAGAAATAAATTAAAATGCTGTTTTCTTTTGTTGTACATCTTGTATAGGAAAGCTGTGTTTCTTTACAATTTTCATAGCATTATACGAGCCTCAGTTAAGTGAGTTTCACGAGCCATTGACTTGAGCATGAGCTATAACTATATTTTCTTTGATGCAAGAAAGACAAATGGAGTCAAGAATAAAATGGAAGCAACATCGTTGTAAATCTGACGACTGACTGCTTCAAATATAGGATATATTTTTTCTACGTCGAAGAATAAGCAAATGTAATGGGTACATGTCGCCTCAGTGCCCTAAAATGTAGACGAAATTCTTTTATCTTAAATTTGTTCCCAATTCCGAGTTCTGTGAATTTTCATATACTTTAAATACATTGAATACATTTGAACCTCGGCCTCGATGCAGGCTAAGTCGTCAAAAGCTTCAGTACTTGACACGAATAATATGCAAAGCTCCCAGTAGTTGGCAGTTTAATACAGGAGAGCGATGAAACAGACGGGGGCGAGCCGTGCTCTTATATTTAGGACTAACGATAACATACTAATGTAGTTTGCGTTTGAATACACGACGAGTGGTCTGGAGTGGTTCTCTTGTTCAAAGGTAATAGAAATGATAAAATTTTAACTCTGTAGCTTGGGTAAAAGTTAAAACTATATTTAGGTAGCTCTTGAGTCTGAAGAATGTTATTAAAGGCCGAACCGAAATTTAACTATGAAAGAATGATGAATTAATAAAATAAATGCTAATATGAAAATCGATCGCCTTAAATCATTTTGAGAATATAAAATAGTAAATGGAGGAAAGTGTAGGAGCTTAAGAAGCCTTGTATGGGCCATTCGGCTCCCAATTTGAACCCTTTCTGGGAAAACGTTTTATTTAGGTCGACGAGGTAGGTATAGAATGGTAAACTTTTAAACTTGGATATACGAGTAAGTGGGCGTTTAGTTGTTAGTAATTTTATGTTAACTCTTAGAATAATTCCAATATACAACGATAGTTTTCATGCAAGCGCTCTATCGAAAATGAAGCACTAGGTTTGTAGTTTTCCCGAAAAAAGGAAATTGCTAATAATTTAACCATTTGGGATTTAGCGATAACCCAATTTATGAGTGTGAGATGTGTGTAATAATATCAGTGTGGTAATTCAAAGTTTGAGGACAAACTTGGAAGAATGATTATGATTATTTACATTTAAAAATAATACAATAAAGTAGTAACACATATTACATATATATTTTTCATTTGAATGTACGTAAGGATGTTTCTTACTCTTTCACTTATATAGTACCAGTGGGTATAATACCAGTAGCAACTGTTTGAAAATAAATCGACGAGGACAATAAAGATGGTGTGAATATTTTTACAATCGGGCAAGATAAAAAAAAAATATTTTTATTTAAACCTAATAACATGGTAAAATATTAAAAGCTTTCCTGTAAAAAGTTTAACTTTAAAAAAAAATCTGCAAAATTCGTGCTAATTAATTTCTTTTTTCGTGAGACTTGTGCGTGAGAGAGAGTTTGGAGCCTTATATGGCTTCAAATAAGCGCTTTAAATGGGATTTTTTCTATATAGCGTACTTATTTTATATATAATATATAGATTGTATGATTTTTTGTATCGTAATATGTAGCGGCCAGTTGCGTTACGATGGGGCGAAATTAAAATACAACAACCTGAACATAATATGAATGATATTTTTATATGAGCTTTATATGATATGTTCCTGACAATCGGCAGATGATGGTGTGTGGATACCAGTCCCTTGCGAGTTGAGACAGTTGTAATATGGGACGGTATTATGATTAATACAGTTATCAGCCCTACTGCCGGTGCTCGAAGATGGGGCGATTATATTATAATTACTTTTTGATTTATAACCGATGGTTAATATATTACGTGTCAGGGGTAACTCATGTGAGAGTCGGAGGGTACAATAGTGTTGGCACGGCTCCAGGTTCCATTCCCGACCCGTATCTTATCTGGAGGGCCAACTTTCTCCGCTCGGACCGTTCACAACAAATGACGGGGTCTTTTCGGCCCCACCGAGATCTCCTATCGAACTATAACTAATAGTTCGATAACATATTGTATCCTTTTATCAAAGATGTTGTTTTGAAACTATTATATTAATAGAATACTTTCAAAACAAAAGTCCTACATTTCTATAGGTGACCTGAGCTGGTAACAAATATTACGAAACTAAAGGTCTACACACACTCTTTATTGTCTTTTTGTGTAAAGTTTCAGTTTATTTCAATCAAACATTCATAATTTTTAACTCACAAATAATATTTCTTTTCAAGGTACTCCAACATATGCAGACATCAAAGAAGAGTTCATTGGAGAATCAGATCTATTTAGAAAACTAGCGGTAAGTGGTTGTTATCTTTTCAAATTACCTTCACAAATCTAAAGGTCTAAATTTTTGGATATTCCTTTGTTCATCGATAATGTTCTGTATACATGTAAAGGCATATTAGGTGAACTTAAAGGGATTAAAAGAACCTTAAAATTAAATCAACATCTATTGACGGTAAAACTATTTTGTGAGTACGAGCAACCTACTCTTACCCCAAGAATGTTTCCCCATCAATTAATTATCATACAAACTTTAACCAACGATAACCAAAATAACAAAAAAAAAATTAATCTTGTGTAGTTGTCCAAAGTGCATACATACATTTCTATTAATACAGCAGATTTGGCAATGTTCTCTGAATAATACTATATTTAGAAAAAAATCACAGTCAGGTTAAAACACCGCTTTATAAACGCCTAGTGAATAAAATAATGTATAACAGCCGCGGCATTATCTTGAACACATCTAAGATTGCATTGTACAATAAAGGTGTGGTAAAAACTGTTCACGAACATACCGTCCTCACATTAGTCAACGTCCTGGGTTTAACTAGTTGGTTAAGTTCCGTCACTATATTAGTTAACCCCGCCCTCTCTCACCTGGTGTTGATACACACTGAGGAAATTCACTCAATCAGGGATCATTTCAATGAGATAAATAAAGAAATTCGATATTAGTTGACAAGTGAGTAATAAACAACACGTGAGTGATAAAATGAATTTCATAAATAACGAAAACAGAACGCAACATGAAATTGAATAAAGAATGAGCGTCATACCATTAACCGTCATGACAATATATATTTTTTATATAGGAGGTAAAAAAGTATGACTTGGCTACGGAAAAGGTTGACGCTGGTTTTGAATCACCTGTACCATAATAACGATATCTTATAACGACCACCACAAAAGGCCGACCACCACAAAAGGCAACAATACATGCACACAGCCTAAACGATAATCCTTCGTCTTTACCGCAGTTAAATTAAGTCATGTTTAAATAGTAAATTTAGATCGGCCTCCTTCTTTATTTCTAAAGATTCAAAGCTGGCATCCATTAAATGCTTGGCAAAGAGTCTAGGTTTCCCAGAATGTGGTGGCTGAATGGGCTCCTCCCACGGGCCGGGTGCATCGCTCGTCGTCCATCGGCACATCGCATATCACGTGTATTTTTAAAGCCGCCGGCCGACATGATTTGTTGCGGCTAAATCTGTTGGCCATTAGCGAGTGCGCTACAGTCGACGTCACAGAGAAGTTAAAATACAAAACCTGGATATTGTATTTATAATATTATGTTCATTTTAATACATAAATAGCCGCATATTGTGTTACAACATACCTCATACATCCGGGTCCTTTCTTCGCCTGTATGTCCAATCTATTAGAAACCAAAAAAGATTTTGTTAATACTTTGTTTCGAGAAGTGAGTAGGATCGTACCACGGCCCATCATACCCTACACTAAAAACGTGTCTCTTTTAATTTTTTTTTCTTAATCCCATTCAAGTGATAATCCTTGGTAATTACTTAGGTATTAATCCGTTAGCCACGGGTACTTTCGCCACCTTGTATAATAATGAAAAAAAGTGGCACATTTATGTTAAAATTAAAACTCATACAAATTTTTAATGAAATAATAAGGTGACCGCGTCGTGCTGTTTGTCGTTCTCGATTTCACTTGCGCAAATCCAAAACTATTCGTTGTTCAATTCAATGTTTGGGATGTTTGGTATGGGGTGGACTATACTCGTGCGGAGGCCTCGACTAATACGTCACTATTATTGACTCTAAGCAGTATGTGTCGGGGTTTGGCAGGAACCCCCGTTCCGGAGACAGCGTATTAACGTCCCCGGACAAACAATACGAGATTGATGGCCTGCTCTCAGGCTTTCTCCGATCGTTAATCAAGTCTCCGTCGAACGGCTTGTAGCTGCTAATCAACATATCGTAATCCCACGTTCATCCCGATTAGTAAGAGCAAAGCCGTATTGAAGACACCGCGACACCCAACCGTCGTGGATGTCAACCTCACTCTGATTGGTCCTCCTTGTGGCAGCCCGAAGGTCTTATAATGCTGGCGAGACATTTCACCAATTTGATAGTTTGTCATTTTATAAATGTACCGGGAATGGCAGTCTTGGTAACTACATAACATTTTGCGCTCATATTCAGAATACGACTGAATCGTTTGGTGGAAAAAACGAGGACCAATCTTTTGACTGGTCTATATTGCATAAACGCATGCAATATAATATAGTATAGTAGCCGTTGTAAATAATAACAGATCATTGAATTGATGCAGTTTGTGTACAGAATATAATATAAGATGGTATTTTGCAAATTTTATCGCGGGTTATTTAGTTTTTTACAAGCCCGACGTTTCGGATACTTAACAGCAACCATGGTCACGGGAGAACTGAGGTGTCAGATGTTCTTCTGTTATAAAATTATTTGAAATATTTTATTTAGTCCTATCTACGTAGAAAGTGCTGAGTCTTTAATCTGTGACATGTTATGCTTGGATTTTGTTTTATTATATTTACTATGGGATCCCAAGCAGGTGGTAATGGCCAGCCATCTTCTCTATTGAAATTAGGATGTCTTTTAATTTCAATAGCCTCGCGAATCATCCCTGGTTGGAATCGGTGTTCTTTTGCGAGGACCTGTGGTTTATCAAATTTGATATAGTGACTTAGTATAGCGACGGTGCTTAAAACGCATATACATAAGAAAACAATATAAAATAGTCTGTGAATATAATATTAACATAATAATATGATTTGCTTATCATTTCGTATAGTGAATTGTGTCTCTGAATATCGTTATGGTGCTATGAATAATTGATGTGCATCTGTCGCGGCTGGACTCCGCGGCTGGTTGGGCAGAGTGGCCTGAAGAGAGGCGACAGTTGCTGCAAATTTATGACCTGCTGACTCTATTATACCGTCAAATTTTCAACACTGACCAAAATATACCAGTACGAAAATCGTGGATTATCATATTAAGGTATTTGAAAACATATTTTTTTATTTTGTCACATCATGTAAGCTCTAGTGGATGAGATGTGCTGTGTCACGCTCTCGTTTAAAAAGGTACTCCTCGCCTGTGTTTTCTGAAACGGACAGAGACAGAGAAATTGCTATCACCTGAATTGATCATCACACGCCACGATGGAATGGGTTATCTGTTCCGGATTGATACACGTGACCTGTCAAACTACCTGGTGATGTGTTCACCAATCCAACCAATAACTAATATGTCAAATCCAAGAGATAGGTTAGATATAACTTCGGTTACATCTCATGCTCGGAATTCTGTTAGTTCAAATGGAAAATAAAATACGAAGTAGGTCTAATCCCAAATGAAGCCGCTATTCGCTCGTAGTCTCGTGTATGTATCGTAGTTCCCATTGTGTGCGGTGCAGCAGGCCGCTCGCTGCAGCAGGCCGCTTGCTGCAGCAGGCCGCTCGCTGCAGCAGGAGAGCCGTAATCCGTGTGTTACACCTCAGTAGTCCAATGGTTCAACAACCCACAAATACTCGCTTGTTATTTATTAACTCTCTTGTTATAGTATTTTATTTGCACTGATGTTATGAATGCGACAGTTTATGAAGATGGAATGTCTGTATTGCGATGAACAATACTTATTATATTTTAGACTGACATTTCAATCAAGCAAAACTTTCATTTTATTGAAAATTTGCAACTGAATCTAATTTAGATATAACCTACCAGCCCTACAACGGTAAAGAATCTCGATTACAATATCATCATCATCAGCCGTTATAGGTCCACCGCTGAACATACGCCTCCTTTAATGAGCGCTATAAAGAGTACACAATACATTATGATGTTGAAATTAAAAGCTAATAAATTATATAATTTAATTTATTAAAAAAAAATAAGCCCGAAAGGTTTTGTAGCATCGCACATGTGACAGGGAAACCAATGAACTAGTCGTACCGTACGGTTACATGTAACTATTATTTTCACGTCACTTCATGTTAATCACAAAACATTTAGCTAATGGTTTTAATGAACTGGCGCCGCACGAGGTAATTCCAAAACGAGATTTACTTTTGAACTGTAATGTGTTCGTGAAGCGATATTATTAGTATTCTCACTATCTCGTAGTTTCTCCATATCTCACTATTAAAATGTGTTTAATGGGATCAGTCTCCCGCACCGAGGCCGTCGGATCAGAGCCGAAACGGTGGGTCCAGGCCGGACTCAGAAAAATGTTTGTTAGTATACCGTATACCAATATTTATTACTTTAACTTACCTGTGGCCCATCTGAAAAACAAAGTTTTTTGGTGAAAATAATGGAGACGAAGGTGAGACACTGATCCCTCGAAATATATAATATATATATAAATAAGACCACGCTTGATCGAAAGAAGAAAAACTTTTAATAAATAAAATCCATAAAAGTTGTTTCTATAAAAAAAATACAAACCTTGTTTGACAAAAATGCAAATATTCAATTGGCTTATACATTAATTAAACGGATTTATTACAAGAACATTTATTATTAGCTGATATTCACTTCATTTTATCAAAATTTCTACAATTTTTTGTAAACTAGATTGCGCATCACAGGCGCAGCTTTAGAATTGAATTAAATGTGTTCATTATTACAAAAAATATTGATTTTACGCTATTATACTTTGATTTTTCTAAATCTACCTTCAAAATTTAAAGCTGGTTTTTAATCTTAATTTGATATTATACAAACTACTCTATTTCATAACGTAAACAATTTATTAGTATATTTTATGAGTAGTTCCGGTCTCTACCGATGGTAGTAGCAGGAACGGTTACCATCACCCATCAGCTCCAATCTGATGCTCCACTTGCCCCGGTGTCCCTGACACCACCATCGATCTCACCACGCGGACCCATTATCTGTTCCCGCGATTCAGGCGTAGACTGTTGTTGACTGTTTTTTAATTGTGATGTGTGTTATTTTTATTTAGGGCCTGTTTCACAATCTCCCTTTAAGTTCCCTATAGGCTATTGGCAACATATTTGACAGATGTTTGACAGATTCTCCATACTCTATCTGTCAAATATGTTGCCAATAGCCTATAGGGAACTTAAAGGGAGATTGTGAAACAGGCCCTTAATGTCTTTAATGTGATAAAAGTTACCCAAGTTCTTACGAGTTTATTACGGGAATATTCAACAAAAGTGGAAAGAATGTTAACCTCATACCATTGTGTTTGCATTAATATAATAAATTTCATAATTATAATTTAAATAGTATTTAGCCGGTTGCGAATGTGTTTTTGCGCGGTGTGCATTCGTCGCGAGCGTGACTGTGGGTGATTAGCATTGCTGGAAACGAACGCTCCTTCGTAACACAATAAAAAACTGTATAAAGAGTATTATGAGACGATAAGTAATATATAAGTATTGTTGGCTCCGTTCCAGTGACTTATAGGGATGGACACGCTTATCGATATTTTGAAATTTATTTACTCTTAAAATTTACTATTTATAAATTATATGTTAAACATTTCGAGGATCAATATTTTAAAGATTTTAAAATATTCCCCGTTTACACTTAGTTTAATAATAAACATAAAAATATAGCTTTTATTGTTCTGTTATTTTGAGGACGATGAGCTTAAAGGGTAGCGTCTAGAATCTAGATTATACAAATATCTTAAGTTGTTTGTTGCTGGATCAGGTGGATGTCTCCGAGCCACCATTAAAATAGTACACATTATTTTCGCGACGAACTATTTGTCTCCCCTGACATTTATAACTATTAAAACAAATGAAATCTATTACTGTCACAAATTAAATCCAGTGATCGCTGTGCGCGCGCTTTACTTTATAGTTATAGTGACTGTACACTGTACAGTAGTACCTAGTATATTTACTTGAAGATAATTTTACAGGAAATATTAATGTTATAGATTTTTCTTTATTACATTTTTATATTCGTAAATTACTTGAAAAGTATATTAAAAATCGGAAGTATTATCGTATCGCTAAATGTTTCAATATTTCAATATTGCTAATGTTAAAATAAAATGTTATGAAAAAGTTTAAAAATAATCAAAACATTATCGACTAAAAAAATCTCGCCATGAAAACATCACTAGGCTAGTGTACGTTTTTCGTAACAAACAGAGGCCGTGTGAGCATAGAGTGACTTTGCCGAGAAAACCATTCTCCTGTACATATTATAAAGTTTATGAGTTTATCGCCGAGAGAAACTTATTTTGGTGAAACGATAAAGTTACTTACTTAAATTAATATATATTAGTTACTAGTATAAAAGTATTATTAGCACATGTCTGAGCCCGGTCGCCGCATGTTTGATTATTATAATAATATTATGTTTTAATCTAATATATAGATGGGGATGCTAGAAGGCATTAACTAGATGGTAGATAATATTAGTGTAGTTTTGATGATAATGATGATGGCACACTTAAGTCGTAGTCAGTCATATTATTTCTAAAATATATAACTGACTGAGGGACAATCCCGTAGATGTATACCTACATCTTTTGTTCCTTCTTTACTTCTATTTCACTTTTTGATGCTGTGATTACTTTTTGTATGAAAATGGTGGTTATTTTTGGTTTCAACCGCACCGAGATTACAAAAAATAAAACACTTACCAATTGGACTCTTTAAATTAATATTAATTTAAAATATTTAATTTTTAATATTTTTGTTAAACGAATAGCATTTCCTGCGAATCGCGCAATTTATGTTTGAACTAACAAACACAAACTTTATCCTATTAGTAGGGTATCAGGACAGGATCGCTTTGAAAGTTTAGCGATAGGCGATAGGCCCGACACGACACGAGAGAGTTTGACTCAGTTGAAGTGAAGCCAGCGAGTGGCGTGTCGAACTAATGTGGGACTGATCGCCGGGCGCGGAGATGCTGCTGCTAACTCCCGGATAGCATGACAAGCTTCAACATGAATATATAACGTATCCATGTGTATTACAAGTCGTCATACTTCGCCAATCGTTCGTTCAACGAACAACAAAAAAAATTTTAATGTAGTAGATATTATATCAATTTCCATCAAGGACTGACGGTACCTTCAATCAATAGAATAGAATAAACATTTATTGAGGAATACCATAATAATACAAACTGCTAAACATGCTTAATCTAATACATACACTCACACGGCATATATATATATATATATATATACACATATACGTGATAGTTAGACGATGCGTGGATATCATTTGTGTTTGGATTCCATTCAAAAGTTAACAATAAGGTATACTAATGCGATGATACCCTTCTCGACACACTTGTGACGAACAGACACGTGAGTATTGATCCCCCTCCCCTCCCCCGCCCCATGCAGACCCCGCGCGATGGGGCAGTGGGTTTATAGCCATTAATTACCACGATAGCACTGACCGAGTGCGATAATTAACCTAAAAGCCCCCAGGAGAGACCAGCTCCCGGGCACCCCGGAGAAAAAACTAGCCGAGATGCAAGCCAAGCGAGAAATTAATTAGATTGGACCCAGAAAAAATATCTCCTCACCGTGAATAGGCGTTTGTAGCTAGGCTTTGTTCCGTAGGACTTCAGGACTTTCCTAATTAACGGCCTTAATTAGTTATTGGTCTCAGGCATTCCAGGAGCTAGGAGCTTACTGATCACAATACACAACAACATATCCTTTACAATATATTGCACAAAATGTTACTAGTCAGTTCAATGCGACACGGTTCTTCAATATTGTATCTAAGTACTTATATTTCAATAAGCTCCGTCAAATAAAAAAAACAAACTTGAAATCTCGTCCCAACACACTACAACAAAAATTAATAACAGCGATTATTCAATGATATTATAAAGCTAGTAAATAAGAGACCCCCCTTTTTTTTCTTTAACGCTGGGAAATACACTTCGGCATCCCGCGGGGAGTGGGTCTCCCTAGGTATGTGGGACTCGCTGCGCTCGAGAGATGGTAAGTGGACGCAGCTCTACCCACTTAAACCCGGCGAGTGCCACCACTGCCGCCTTTGGTGAGGTGCCCTGGATTGGGTGCCAAGGTGTTGGGGTCACCCTGGGCTATTGAGCCACCACCGCCATGCCAAGACCTGAACCGTGGTGGCGATATAAGAGACCCCTAAAGTAGGTCTCGACAAAACTAAATTACAATACAAAATGTATGAATATTTAGCACAGGCTTCGATATCGTTGATCCTCGCTAATGAATACTGATATGAACTGTATCACCGGATCAGCCGGGCGCGGGGGACCGCCCATCGATAGCAGATCACTCGACAATCAACATCTCTAATGTTAACTGCATTAAATGATTGCTAGGAATTGATTATATTATTCAGAACGCGACATAGTATAGACATTTATCAAACTTATCAAGCGTTCTTCTTGGACATCCCTGTATCCATTTATTGCTTTGCCTCAAATGATCTCAGCTCTTCTCTCTACACTCCCGACAGCTTCCCCACTTTGTATATAAAGTATAATCGTGCACAGATTGTTCTAGTAATATGACATGTCGGGTAAAATGCTTAAATGCTATTTAATTTTTTAATACTTGCTATATGATTGGTAGTCTATATAGCTCGGGGCTCCTCATCATTGATACGGTGGGAGGAATGTGCTGTACCGCACTCCCGGCATGGGTGCCACCATCTTGACTGCTTCCCCGTGGAACAGCTTTGCTGTGCGTCGGAGAGAAGGGTTACCTGGTCTAGTTCCAGGAAAACTAGGTCATGAGCGTGGCATGTCTGTCAGTTTGTTCATGCAACTAATATAAAAAATACGGCTGATACGAGCGGTAGCGACGTCCCCGAGTCAAAGATCCTTGCGATACAAAATGAACTTTTACCCGCCCTTTGACAGCCAATAATAGGAAAAGTAAAAAGTTTTGCTTATTAAATATATATAATATGAAGGCATCAGTTTATGTATTCATAGTGAAAAGGACTCCCCCACATTTGATATGTTCGAAATATGTCTTCTTCATCATCACTTAGACCTCTATTAATGAACGCCAAGACAATAAATGTCATATTAAGACAAAATGAAGGAGTTAAACCTAACAGAGACCTAATTTGGGTCCCTAAATTCAGTTTATCATGGGGAGGTATTCGGGTACCTGACCCTGGGTGCATATTTATCATTAACGTTTTGGAAAGGTAAGCAGTGCTGCCGCTGCTATAGACCTTATTGGAATATGTTTTTCGTGAATGGTTCTTTGTATTGAAGGTGTGGTGTTATTTACTTAAATGGGCAGGACAGATGAAACAGTGAGACGAACATCGGGAACATCACGACGCGGTTAGCGGCCGCTCCAATATGTATGAGACATTACTTTGAATATATTTTGTGTATAATGTGCCGTGAGCGCCAGCCAGCAATGCTTGTATTAAAATTATCTAGGTCAGTGAATTTCTATCGTTTGGGAAGATTTGTTTTTGCTTTGTATTCCGCCGAGCCGTTTAACGTGCATAGCTCATTTAATATAGCTACTATTACTCGCGCCACGCGCCGTCTCTATACTAAACCAAAATAAAGGATTTACAAAAAAACTTATCAACACATATCCCACTGCTGGGCACGGGTCTCCTCTCCGAGGGAATTTAGTCATAGTTCACCGATACGCTGACCCATGACTAAGTGCATTGCATCATTTGAGTATCCTCACAACTCGATACGGTTGTATTGAGCTGCACTCCATACATTACCGCTTATTAAATTTAATATTCGCTTACCTTTATACTCAATTATTATAAGCTGATTTTATTTTTATACATGCTTAATGGAGTAAGTTTGAGGTACATGAAAACATATAAATATATAAATATAGATACTTATAAATAGATGAAAGAATATCTAGATCACAGGTTTAATGAAAATCTTAAAATATTAACTCTAGGCATTTCTAAATTAGAGTGCTATAAAACTGAAAGGTTTTATTTTACCAAATTGTTAGAAACTTGAGAAAACAAATTTAGTTAAGACACTCGAATCTGAATTGATATCAAAAAGTTTTAAAGACTTGCGTTTACTTTTTGTGATTAAAATTTAACAATTATGTGCCGAAGACTAAATCTTTTGATATTGGGATTTAAAAGATCCTTAATTTTAATTGAATTTAATTGTTGTCTCCTCTACTAAAAACTGTTGTGAATGTTGTTTTATGCTATATACAAGATACACGGAAACCAGGTAACAAAAGCAAACAATTTTTTACAGAAAACAAAAAAGGACATGAAGAATTCGTAAGTTTAAATACTTGTATGGATGGATATTGTAACAGTTCTTGTTATTTACTCGTATACAATAATGAAATCTATTACAATGCATGTAAATAATGTTTCTCAAAACATTTCATAAGCGCTAATATCTAGCGAGCGAGTGCTGTCCCGTGAGAGCCGCAAGCTGTTTTCAGCATTATTTTCTATTTGCTTCACTTGTAAGAAACGAAACGAAGTTGCAAACGTCGCCGCGCGTCGCTCTCGTGGACGCTGCATTATGCATGATCCGTCTCCAGCCGACTGCTTATTATAGAGCGACATATTATTAGATTATCTGAGTTATATCAATATTATTATCATATAAGTTATGTTTTTCAAAGCCTTCATATGTATACAAGTTATCAAACGTCAACAAAAAATAAATCACTCCGGCTTACAGGAATATAAAAGGGTAATTAAAAGGAAGGCGTAATTTGAATGGCGGGAAGAGATCGTTAGCGTGTGATTCAGTATCATTGGTTTGTGAATCGTTAAACCTACAAATTACCGAACTAGTCATATTGTTCACTTATAATTTTAATTTTTAAATAATTTATGGTACTTTTAAGTACGATGTTAAATGAAGTATTGAATTTTTCAATTCATTGATTTCATATTTAATGATAAAAATTTGATAATTTATTTTCACTCCAAAAACACATCCACTACTGGACGTCGTTTTAAATCATTTTAATAATTTATGACAATATCTATAAGAGTTCAAGTTCTTTTTTTTCACGTATTGTTTTTTATAAATGTGACAAAGTTTTATCGAATATAATATTACATGCGTATAAAAATGTATGCATCTTCATCAGGTTGAGTCTACTGTTGAATAAAAGAGGTACATAGAGAAGGAATCATTTACTAACCACCTAAGAAACAAGCTTTCTACTCTTAGCAGACGAAATGACACTAATATCTAAGTAAAACACTAATATCGCCCGATAATTTGTCGTATAATCTATTTTAAATGTTCGATTTAACGCGATTAATATTATTAAGCTATTGCATAGCTTCTATCGCGGGCCTTGAGCGCGGGGACCGAGTACAGAAATTCCGTAACGAAAATAAAAACCTAACGCTCCCCACTCCGACGGGCACGGAGGTGTGGCCGAAAAGAAACGACGTTAGACGATGCATGCATCGTCTAACGTCGTTTCTTTTCGGCAGTCTTCGACACGGTGTTTGTGTGCTTGCAACTAGACGTATTGTACGACACTACGAAGCTCGCACGAATAACAATAAAATATAACACATGTATTGTAAAATAATAAAAATATTTTAAACAATATTAGTTAATATTGTTTAAAATATTTATATTTTTTTATTTATTTAATAAAGGAAAAAAAATGTTTTCTTATCGGTCACCACGCTCAAAAAGTGTAACTTGAATTAATATCAAAGAAAAAGAAATACTGCATTAATAATTAAAATAAATAAATAATTATAATTGCATAAGTTGATACAAAATGCTATGCAATAGCTTTACCGCGGCAGTCCCCGAGTGCCACACGTCTTTTTATTCAAATGCTTCGCTATCCCTAAGGAACATACGTAAAATTAGATCTAGTAAGTCAAAAATAGTCGACGATAAATAAGTGTTTCCACACCGAATTTAAAATTGCCGGTTGATTGATGGCTGGTTGCTGACAGCCGCGGTGTTTACGCGACGCGCGGGGCCAAAATTAGATCGAATATTATCACGTATGACTTGCTTTGTCCAAAGTACCGGGTTTTCACTAAATACTGTCGGTAATACTAGCTTACAGTGATTCGAATGTTTCGAACCCCCTCCCCACAGACAACAACTTAACCAAATGTTATGCAGATGCGTTGCCCTCCCATTCCCTATCCCCCCCAATGGACCACCACACTCACAAACCGCACGAGAAGCGTCAGCCAAGCTGTCACTTACGCCAGTATTATTCACTTATATTATAAAGATACTTTTCTGAAAGCAAGTTCATTTATTATAAAAGTCTAGAGAGCCTAGGTTTTACTAGAATAGCGATGTTAAAATTCAAGTTTTACGACAAAACCCTTTTAATGAACTACCCTCAAAAGTGTTCCTTAAAGAAATGCATTAGTCCACCTTAATTTGCAGGGTTCTCTCCTTAATTGGTTCTTCTGAAGGCAGACAGCATCCAAACCTTTGCTGTAACTTACTATTTGTGTATATTGTAACATCATTATCGCATCATCTACATTGATGTCAGTAAGTTGTCTTTATTTACAGGAAATTGTATGTAAATGGTATTAAAATTGTTCTCTTTAGAGCGTTTCTAAAATACTTTCAATATAAACTTTATCTATAAGCGTAGCGAACAGTTTCCCCGCCTGTGCAGTGAGTTTACACCTTAAGCTTCAATTTTACTTACAATGAGTTTTGTTCATCCTAAGCTTCACCGAACATGCAATTCAAGTTACCTTTAATATAAATATCATAACAGTAGCTATAGTCTGAGAGAAAAGCGAAAACCTAAGATTTACAACTTAGTTGACGCAGGCTAAGAGGAAGGCGATATATGGGATATCTAAAACTGAAAGAATCTTTCAAATCCGACCAGTAGTTTCTAAGATTGGCGCATTCAAACAAACAAACACTTCAGCTTTATATATTTACGCCAAACTTAATTAGAATCTACGAAAGTAAATAGAATTCCGCTACTTCTCCCTGTCTCCAGTTAAATGGCCTCCCCACCAGTGTCTGTGATCTTTGTTTTTTTTTTTTTTTTTTTCGGTTGGATCTATGCTAATGGTCCTAGTGACCGTTATGCGTCATCGGAAATGGGGTGATCCGGTTGGATCATCCTATGACGTTAAAAATTTGGGGGGTTGCCCCCCGCCATGTTCATGGCGTCGGGTTTGTACCTAACTTGGTCAGCTACGGTCGACTGGTTTGGAACGGGTGACGTTAGAAACCTATCGTGAGGGCCGGCCCTCCCCTCCCCCGGTAGCGGGGGAGGCGGGTCAAGCGCGGGACCCGAGCAAGCTGCCGATAGCAGAGTGCTATCGGTGATTACACGGTCTATATTGGTGTCGACTCGTAGCTGATCTGAGCCTATGCTGTCGCGGTTGATCCGGATCAACTGGTCAACGGAGTGTAGGGTAATCTTTGTTTTATTTTCCATAGCATCGGAGGACAAACGAATAGTCGAAGCCTTTTGACGACTATCGACGCCCATAAACATCCATTTAACCAGAGATTACGCAGATGCGTTGCCCTCCTTTCCCTTTCCCCCACAACTTTGTACTCTTACCTCACTGTTAAATTAAATTAACTTGACCATTTATTATTTTGTATAACATTAATTTACCACCGTAATCATACAGCCTTCGTTAATGGTCATCGAGGTCAATGCTCTAATCACAAGCAAATAAGCTAAGACTCGTGTATGGACTATGTAGACCCTCGTAGAAGATTCAGATAACTCTAAGTAATGTAAAATATTTATTTATTGTTATTGATTTTTTTAAACGGTAAATAAATATTTTTCAATATTATATTAATTTATTATTCTGTAATAATATTTTGTACATAACTCTTATTACTAATATCTTGTATCTGAACAACGAAACAGATGCTGTACTTTGTGCCTAATTACTTTCCTACATTTTCTTTCTTCCTCAGAAACAAAACCTTATTTCATCCGAAAATAATTCCCACATTTGTTTCGCCAATTTCATAGTTTCGATGAGATGGCATAATTTACTTTCGTGCGCAAACAGAAGACTCGAACATAAACGCGTATGCGGCATAAGCGGCGAAAATATAAAATAATTAATATAAAATAAACTACACAAGTTAATGCCATGAATTTTCTCAATTCGCTAGATACGTAGTATTACTATTGTTTCGGAATAAGTTGAAAAAAGGACACTTGGACTTTGGATTTAAAATCTATTGGTGAACCTTTGACAGTTCGTTCTCTGAATTATGATGCAAAATAACATACTCAAAAATTAAGATAGTTGTCTTACTTTACGATAGCGGTATACTGCGAAAAAATCGAATATCTCTTTAAGAAATTTGCATTTACAAAATGTAACATGACACCCGCTAACAAAATATCTGTTCTCAAGAAGACCAATAATTTATTTTTGAAACAAATTTTCAAGTGAACGTAGGAGAACATTTACTATGGAAGATAGGCCTAAAAAATATGTTTACAATTGTACTAATGCCCCTTTTCGAGAATCCCCGATCCCAAAAGATCCCGTGTATTGTCCACGTCGGAGTATGAAAGAGTGAATTACGGTCCGCCGTCAATAGGTGAATGCCGTTTTTGTTAGATTTATCTAACCACGCGTGTCTATATATGAATCTCCTCATATACCTTTTTTCTATTATTTCACTAAAATGTGTTTTATATTATACTTTGTCTATTTTCCAAGATCTGATATAAAAAAGAATGAGGACTTTTACTTTTGCATGTCGAGGTTCTAAAGACGAGACATAAGGTTCGTGACCAAGCTTTCGTAAACAAAACTGAAATAGATGCAGGAAATAAAAGTGAAAACACCTTTTAAAATATTTAAAAAAAATTAGTAATATAAGAGCAACGATGGTCCGATGGATATCGGGGGCTCGGTCTCTTAAGCCAGAGGGTCTCGATCCTAACTCCCAGTGCGCTTAAATGCGTTTTTCTAAATATCTAAATGCACCCTAATCATGAGACAGAAATATCGTGAAAAAACCTTATGCCTGATGAGATTCTATGAAGGTGTGTGAAGTAGATTAAACCATAGCCCAACACCATCTTTTCCTGATTTTATGATCGGGGAAGAGACCCGTGCCCAGGAGCGGGATAAATATAGGTTATACACAAGAAAATATTATAATTAGCAAAAGACCTTATAACGATTATCTATATATAATATCAGGGGCAAAAATAGGAGTCATAATGACGAGCGAGATAATTAATGATTGTGGTGACGTGGTATTTATCCCTCCTAAGATGTTGTAAGGGGGGGGGGGGGGGTTATAAGTATTACCGGAGAAAGCGACCGGCGCGGCTTCCCAGAAAAATAAGTTAAACTATTAAATAATAAGTAAAACTATTAGATAGAGATTACGTGCGGTCTGAAATTGGCAAATATTTTTTTACTACGACGTGACTTAATTACAGGTATTCCGTTCGCCAGGCCATGTTATTGACAGGTTTTCAGCCGGGAAGACGGTGCATTGATGAGGTTGATTGTATACACATACAATTTACTGCGGAAAATTATTCACATGTGCTAAATTTTTCGCTGTTTAATATTCTGATAACACCAACTTTTTTAAGGCTATGTCGTTCAATTCTGTTCCTAGTCGTCTCCGTCGAGGTCTGCCGCGCTTCGAACAAAAACAAGAGTTAAGAGAAAAGGCGGTAACATATACGCATGCCTGTGGCAGGGAATCGGTCGTCTTGGCGTTCATTTAGAGACGTACTGCTGAATATACCTAGGCCATATTCAGCAGTAGACGGTTAAGGAGCGATGACCATTTTGATTTTTTTAATGTCAAATGGTCAAGCTATTATACACTTTAAGCAGCGATTGCGCATTCGAATCCCGCGAGGTGCAGATAATTGGTATGATGATTATTGATAATATTAGCTGAGGTTATGGAAACTACATTAATGTGACAAGCATGATCCAAGCACGCTACTCGTGTCCTCTCTTCTGTTGTTGTGTCGGTACACAGCGAACAGTGAACATAAAACACTTTATCTTTATATTAGCTGCGATATGTTTTGAGAATTTAGTGACCGAGTGGCCAGTGTGCTGCTATTATAGCCGTTCATTAACAATAAAAATATTGAAATGATATAAAATGTGTGTCGCGATCATAATATTATTACAGTCAAACGAGGTAATTTCATAATTACAATGAACGAGTCGAGTGGCCGATGGGTTTCGCTCGCACGGGCACGGGGAAGGAGAGATAAGGACAGATAAGTTGAGATAAGTGATAATGAGCTTTCAATTAAACCCGGCGTCTCTTTCGACAATTATTTCAACCAAAACCAGGCCAATCGCATAAACACAACATTCACGATAATCAGATTTTTATTTGCAAATTCAGTATTTTATGTAAATGTAGTTTAAGTAGGTATGTGGGGAGTACAGAGAAACTGTATGTAATTAAGGTTGTTAAAAATTCTGAGTAATAAAAACAAAGATATTTTATTTCCACTTATTTTGATTATTCAATTACGCTCCTTTGTGGTAAAATAATGACATATGAATTTTATATGAAGCGAATGAGAAGTATGGTCATCATCATCGTCAAGTGCTTCGTGCTGGCTGGTCGCTGGTCACTGGTCGCTGGTCACTGGTCGCTGGTCTCTGGTCGCTGGTCACTGGTCGCTGGTCACTGGTCGCTGGTCACTGGTCGCTGGTCACTGGTCGCTGGTCGCTGGTCGCTGGTCACTGGTCACTGGTCGCTGGTCTAGTGTTGGGTCAGGGCCGGAGATCTCTTGTTATCTAATTGGAGGATTTGGAGGTGGACGGACCTTCACTCTTACTTAAACTTATGTTCACTATTGTAGTCATTTCTTAATATTTCATTCATAGTGTAAGACACACTTACAAAAATGTATGAGTATGAAGATTCCTCAGTCGTTTTAAGTTGTCTAAAGATATGCGGCTATACTAAATTATATTTACTTTAGGAGTTTCGTGTATATTTTTTGAGCTTAAATCTCTTGTAAGTGAACAATATTTCCAATTACTATGCGTTTGGGTAACGGTTTTGTTATATTATGTACATTGGTTCTGAATTTAGATTAAATTTGTCGCGAAACATGTGAATATCGTTTAAAATGCTATCGATTACGGTTGTATTATAATAACACGACGCGGGCGTACAGTTGATATTCTAACGTTTACGGCGTTTTTTGTTATACGCTATTTTTACAAAAATATATAGATTTATTGATTTTTGTGATTTATATAAATCTAAAAGTTTTTTTTATACTTTCATCTGATGTGGTGAAGAGCTGGTAACATCAATAGGTTTCCACGTCTCCCAGATTCACCTCGTCCAATCCTCGATTTTAGACGGAATAATAACTTAGTACCTACTATTAATAGTCGAATTATTACATCGTAATATATTTATAAGCATAGCGTAACGTACGTGTCAATACAGCCTTACACGTGTGTAAGGACAGCGTGACGCTGTCACGTCGCCCGCCGCCCGCCAGGCCGAGTGCAGGCAATCTGTTCAAATCGGGGCTTATCAGCGTGCACGTGATAACTAAGCCCGGCACTCGAGGGGCGCGCTTCTAATTAAAAATACATATCTTATCGGGGAATTCGTTAACACGAGCCATTATTGTAACTACTGTGTGATGGGAACGCTAACAGCTACGGTATCTTGTTGAAATCAGAAAAACTATTCTTGCTAGGCCTTCCTTAATAAACAAATTAACTCATCCAAACACGCATGCTTTATTATACGCAGGCTGTTTCCTACACCACGATATACCTAATCTAAATATTATGTGTGGCCTATATAATGCACCGACTATAATGTTTAAGCTGCACAAGCCGTATAATAGCCAACAAGAAGCTAAACCGAAGCTAAAGTTGCTCACAGCTAGCAACTCCTATAGCTACTAATAGCTATTGTTTAAATTGAAGTATTGATTGGAAGTCATATAACCGTCAGCGCATTGTTCTGTCCGCCAGAACTCGTTGCGGCAGGACTCGCTGTTTGTTGCGAGTTGGATGGCGGTTAGATCGGCTCCGGCGTTTGTTACGAATCATGTTTGTATTTGTTAGATGTTTGCTTCTCGCATATACTATACTAGGTATATGATCTCCAGATTCACTAGAATAGCTGGCACATTTTGATAAACTATAAGGCTATGATATTTTGCTACATTATCTGTTGTTTTTAGTTAGTTATTCACAGGGAGGTAAACGGGCAGTGAAAGCCTTTCGGTGACTACTGACACCCACAGATATCCGCACAACCAGAGGTAATGCAGATGCATTGCTCTCCTTTTCCCTGTCCCCCCACCCCCCAACGGGCCACTGAAAACTCGCAAGACGCAAACTGCGAGTTAACTAATTACTAAACTACATAACACGACAGCACAGCTGACACTTCACGTCGGTATTATGTGAGCAATAGGTACCCTGGTCGCGCCGGCTAATTCCAATTATGTTATGTTTTAGGTTGTTTGTTTTAGAGGAATGTATGTTTTGTGAAACAAATACCAGCGAGCGTCGCCGCAAGCCGCACCTATCACCTAGCGCTAACAAAATTTAGTTCTGAACAAACGCAGACTATCGCTTTACTGACATTTACACGTGATAACATATCACTACAAACTGCAGCGCATTACCAACTATAGGGTAAAACCGGGATAGATGCCCCACTTTTTGAAATAGGCACACAATTGGAAAAATATTAACTTTATAGAAATAATTTCTATTAATATAACTAGCCCAATCCTTTATGTTGAATTACTGTTACTTTTTTTTAACCTATCAAATACAGATTTTGTACAAACAAGCTTTTCGCGAACCCTTTTTTTTGGGGATAGATGCCTACCTATATGGATAGTTGCCCCACCATGAAAATACCGATCGGGATAGATGCCTGCAGAGCAGGATAGATGCCCTTTATACCTTGTAAGTCCTAAAACAGCAATTATCTCGAAGGAACATGGGTCATAATAATGAAAAACATTTTATGTTTTTTTTTAATTGTTATTATAATAATCACACAAATAATTAATTATAATAATCACACAAATGACTGTAAGTATAGTGTTAAATAAGTAAAATTTTCTTTATCACACAATTCACCGTCATTTCATTTGTCATCGTCATTTTCACTAAAAAAAATTATTTTATTTTGTTTTTTATTTTTATTATTGTCGTCTCATTTTTTATTGGTGGCTTTCTTTCTATGTGTTTTTTTCTATTCTTTGGTAGATTCAGTCTTCATTTTCTTGTCTAACTTAGTTTTTATTTTTTTCTTTCTTTCAGCCACATCCTTCTTATATTTTATATGTATGTTTCTTGTATTTTATATGTATTCAAAATATCTGCTACCTTATCCATGGTCAAAGGAATTTTTGGAAGAGGTGATGTTCCTATTAGAATTTTCGAAAGTGTTTCTTGTTCTTCATCGCTGTGGTGGAATTCCAAATTGTTGGGGTGTTTCGTTCATCCCCATGTTTTTTTGTCCATTTCATTGAAAGCTGGCTATAGGTTTCCTGTGGGTATTGGAAGAACATACTCAGGCTCGCACTCCTTCCTATATTTTATATTTTGGTGACATGGTTCTGCCAAAGTCAGTAAAAATATCAAATATAAAATATACAAATACAAAACCAGACATAAAAGTATATAACAGACACTAAAATATTTTAAGAATAAACCTTTATTTCATATATTATGGTTTATGGGGATAGACGCCCCTAAGGGCATCTATACCTCGAAAAATCAGGGCAACTATCCTTTTTGATGGGGATAGATGCCAAAGTATTTTTAAAATAAATTATAAATAAAAAAGCATTTATTTACACCTATATGCCGAGTTAATGAACCTGTATATTGATGTTATAAAAGATATTACGGATTTTATCACAAATTATAAAGTTATGCAACGCCAAATACTAACCTTTCAATCTTTTACGTGTTTGTGAAGTTCGCTGCGGATATAATCAGTCGCACACGCGAAATGCATTCTCATCCCAGGATTGTTCTTGGGTAAATAAGGTGCAGGATGATTACGGCTCCTACTTATACAATTAATTTTTAGTCACGAATTCGGGAAGTTAGGTTTTTAGGATGTGAGGCATCTATCCCGCTGCGGCATCTATCCCGGTTTTACCCTACGGCCATAGCTTTAGGGTTCAGAACTTTGCGCCCAGGACACGGTTGCCTGGCAAGGTACTGTAGAAATATTGGTTACTTAGCATAATACGAGAGTTTACGATCGGACTTATTAAGATTAGTGACAGATATATTGTGTCCAGTTCGGATATAGCTGTTGTAAATTCTTATACTGGCTGTAACTCCAGCGGTGTCGTCTTTGAAATATACACCACCTGAACTGAGCATTAAGTTTAAATGATAAAATTTAGTTCTTAGACCTTTAATTCTGAGAAATTTTGCGACAGGTAGACAAAAATTCTACGAACTGTTACTAACGGTAAGGAAACGTATAAATAGCTAATTTTATAATTTTTGTTTCTAGTAGGTGCAGATTATAAATGTATGTCGTACGAGAAGCTGGATATAATTAAGATTTTTGTGATAATATCATGATATTTAAAAGAAACATGTCAGCTTCAAGATTATTAAATTATTATCTCGTTAGGCATAAAAAGAAAAGACAAAGTAGAAACACTAGACTGCGCTCAATAACGGGCATCGCTGATGCATTAAAGCTGCTAAGCTTAAATGGGATTGGGCGGGTCGCGTCAGCCGAATGCATTCCCATCGCTGGGTAAACATCGCCACATTTTGGGTGCCAGAAGATGGACGACGTCGCCGAGGTCGGCCCTGAAAGAGATGGCGCGACGATATAGACGCATACAAGTAGACTGGTCTGCGGTGGCGCAGGACCGTGATACGTGGAAGAGCTTGGGGGAGGCCTTTACCCAGCAGTGGGACAGCATAGACTAATTAAAAAAATCTCGTTAGAGCTGCTATAGACGGGACAAGTAGGACACCATCCTGTTGATAGTGATTATAAAACCAACTAAACTACATACCACATGAAGGAGCATGCCACCAGCCCTGATTCCGAGAAACCAAATACCTATCAGGCGAGACAAAGTTAACGCGCTACTGAGAATCTACCGAACGGCACCTATTATAAACCTGACCTCTAATAACTTCTCAGTAGTCCGTCAAAACAAACTACTGTAATTCAAGTGAAATTTATTTGTGTCTTTTTATTATTTAGATTTCTCAAAATCGTAAATCGGTCGTCATTATTGACCTGAGTATGCCAGGTCTAATTTATATTTAAACTCCCCCCCCCCATCATTAAGGCCGTTTTAACGTATCCTCAGGCTCTCTGAGGTCGTATCAAAGGCTGATTGAGTGGTGACCGCTGTCAGCCCGGACTATAGAGTAGCAGCGGTGGACCGACCCCGCTGTTCTCATGTCACTCCAGCGGGCTCATGTGCTCGGTATATAAACTCGGTTTATTCATCGTTCAGACTGCGGTTTACTAGGAGACATAAAATCGGCACCTGAACATCAATTACAATGTAATGGAACCATCAAAACCGGTAATAACACATCAAATTGTGATTGATTTAGATCGATTAAATGAACGCGACGAATTTAAATATACATTTCTTATTTGTGTGGATCTGTGTTCGGGATACCCCCGAACCCGAAGGGACGGGGTATGTACGGGACTCTCTGCGCTCGAGATGACTTAGACTCTCCCCACTAAACCCCAGTAATATTCTCGTGGAGTTATGGCCGTCCGCGACACCTTGATGGCATGCTATCCAGCTCATACTCTTCTCTGGAGTCAGGAGAGTGGCGTCCCGATCTTCTCCGCTTAAGGCGCGTTGAAAACATAGCGGCGCTTTATCGGGCCTTACACGCTCGTTGAATCCCGGCCCTGCCGCGCGACGCGACGGCAGACGGGCGTCAGTGCTCCCACGACTCCGGAACATCACACGCTGTTAAAATACTAGACACATCTGATTACAACTTTGTCACCACTTCGTCAATTGTTTGCTTTGTCAATTGAATAACGTTGATACCAAATTACCTAAGTATCAAAATAAATAACGTGTGAATAAAAAAAGTGTGTTGATTCACCTCATGAATTAAACAAATAAATAAATACAGCTTGTGTCGTACTGTGGCGTGAAAATAAACCAGAATACATTTATTGTGTAGCTTACTTTATATAATTATATAGAAATTAGCTTAGTACTTACACAAATCTAAAATACAAACCAAAGAAATAAATTTGCTGAATACGAGTGATTGCAAATACGAGTGTGATGTGTTGGACTTATAGATACACAAATGAGTATCTTAGTCTGATAAGTGATAACATTATGATTTTCGAATTTTAATAAAAAAAATAATCATAATGACGTCATAATGTAACATTAGCATGTCGGTGACGCGAACCTACTCGTATAAGATTATCCCTACCGAAAAGTGTTTAACGCGGGTGAAGAAGTTTTCACCTCATTAAAATTTACTTTAACGAGATAAATCATACCAGCCGTACTACCGGACGCACGTCATTCGTTTGGTCAGCGTATTCAGTGGACACGGAGCGTGGAAATGGATATTTTTGTCGAGGAACAATCGTAAAATGACGTGACGAGAACGCGTGAAGTATTGTACTGTCATTGACTTGGATTGTAATGAGCTGCACAAAATATAATCAACTGACTGTTCCAGGGATAAAACAAAGGGAAAAAAATATTTTTATTAGTAGTACATCTTAACTTTTATATAATCCATTTAAACACACAAATAAAATTATCAAAATGGGTCCAGTTTAGTCACATACGCACAGAGGAATTATGGATATAAAGTTATCAAAAGCAAAAATGTTGTATTATGTGACTAACTGACCTGTAGTTCTGGAATTTAGCGTATCCAAACAAACTTACTCTCTACCTGTATTGTATCAGTGTGAGATACATAATAAGGCCCTATAGTCATCGATTAGTTGATATAGAGTTCCTAACCTTAACCACAATGAATATAATATCTCATGAATATAATCTGGCTCAAGTCGGGTATTCTGAAAATGTGTTTCTCGCGTGTTAAATACATTTTATTCGCCATCATAATATAATTATATTAAACCCTTCCGTCCCGTGAAAAACAATTCTGAATATAAACGTGTCCATCAGACGCGTTATCAAATAAACAACGATCGTATCCAAACACAATTATGTTAATAAAAAGTTGATTGAGTCGACGACCGTAACACAGCCCTCATCAGAACACACCGGCCGCTATGCTTCCACACGGACTTTACGACACAATACATATTCACTGCTAATGAATCAATTTACGAGGCCATTTCGATAGGCTGCCAGACACCCGGCTGGGAGTCAACGTCACCTATTTTTCACATGTTACTTGGATAGGCACCAGCTTGTAAGTGATTAGTGTCGCCCATACATAGACGATATCACTTGGGACTAGAGGTTTTCCCTCCGACTAATAGTTTAACTTCATCCGCTAATGACTCGTTGACCGTATTGGATTTGACTAGCCAAACACCTACTCTCCAACCGAAAAAAAAAATTGGGACAAGAGGCCGCTGAATCAATGTGACGCTGAGACATCCGATGATAAGTCTTCATGTCAGTAATTACATAGACTGGCCTGTTTTATTGGTGAAAACAAAAATGTTTGGAGGAGGAATAATAACCACGGTGGTGGTGGCAGACGACAGTACATTCATCATAGGTACCTCCCTATGATGAATGTCTGCACAACATAACAAGATATTCATAGTGGCTACGAAAAACAAGGATGTATCACGGAGCATATAGATGAAATGGCGGCCCCCTGCACGCTGCACGCGGCGGCACAAAGCGCATTCCTTCCGCCGGTATTTCGTCGCCTGCGAACAAAACCATCGATCGCCGGGACTAGTCAGCCTGTACGAATACGGCCGTTTCCATTAAACTTTTCACCAATTAAATTTAATTAATTAAATCATGCTCTGAGCATCGAGCCAAGAAAACATCTAAAAGAAATATCGTAATCCTAATTAATTTAGGATGTTTTAATTGAGTTTATTGAAGTTTGCCAGTTATAGATTGACATAGCTACCTTTGCACATTGCCACGACGTTATTAACGCGAAAGCTCATCAGAATATGTAAGTTTGTTACTCTTTCACGGAAAGACTTCTGAATGGATTTGGTACAATTCGATAAAAACCGAATGGGAATGAGAAGTACGTGGGTGAAACCGTGGGGCGCCCCTTGTATGTCATAAATATGTCAGCCTCTGAGGACTCAAACCCTCAAGCACTTTGAATATTTCACCTAGCGTCAAGTGAGTTTGTCCTTAAATCAACTATCTTTAATTCTTATTTACATAAATCCTTTTAAGTGATCTGATTCTTTTGTAGCCTACACGAGCGTATCTTTTGCTTGGGGGATGTTTTCAATAGCAGATATAGAAGCGTTTATAAAATTGTCTCGTTTATTTACGTTTTGGTATTTAACCGGTTTCATATCAGCAAGGCTTTTGAAAGTAAAATAAAAACGACTTTATTTTACCTTTTACTAACTGTAATCTGAAATCTCTTAGAAGTTACCGAGTAGCAGGTCCTCCTTCAAAGAGGAAGTCAAACCAGTCGGTAATTAATTTAAGTAACCTCCCGAGCTCACCGACAGACCCTAAACGGCCCTCGTTAATAAGTTCTCACATTAGCTACCCTTCCGGACCTTACCACGTTGAGGAAGCAAACGAAAATGATACACTTCCTCAACTTAATATAGATATACCAACAACTAGAACAACGAGATAGAAGTTACAATTCCAAGTGTAAAGTTACTCGCCGACCTCTTATCAAAACAATTTTATCGTTTCTTAAAAAGTAAAACTAAGAGAACGTAATAATAACAATTGCGGCTATTAGGCTTTTATTATGGACTTGTTTTTATCAAGTAAAAACTGTCAATACCAACATCATCGGCCTTTATCCATTCACTGCTGAACAAACTCAATGAAGTAGTAAGAGCTTTAGACTTTTTTATTCTGTATATTTCAAAATAAGTGGATTACATATTTACATGGAAGAAATATCATCGCTTTATCGATGTATTACTTATTTCAAAAATACGTTTTTTTTTGTAATTATAAGAAATATATAAATCAAAATATCGATTAATATTTCGATATCTAAGCATGAAAGCTGTTATTTAAATTAGCGACCCGCCCCGAGCTAGTAACACGCTCCCTCGACTCCTACACCCGATACCCTTTACACATCCGAAACTCACATTAATTACTTAATATATTCCAATAGAATTAAACGGCTCTGAATGACAAGTGTCATCGCTGACGAGAGTGTAGCCGGTATTATGTAAGGAAGGATTGGTTTCGTCTTGTCGAGTAAATTATTTTTTCTACGCGTTGTTTTGTTTTTATTAATATATTACACTAATTTGTTTTTGATACTGATATTTATATCTTTGTTATTACTCGATGAAGGATATCAAGTTAGGGCAACGCGTAGAAAATATAATTTAGTGTCCTTATTTCGGCTTAATGTTTCACTTACTACCTAGGCAGTAATCGATACGACAAGGATGCTTCAGGCTGTCGGATTGCCTCCAGCTAGGAGAAAGCCTGCTAAGACAATTAATTAATTACCGTAAGGTGGATCCATAAAAAAAATTCCTTTGTCCATTAACGTTTGAAACCCTGTTCATCGTTCATCGTCATAATATTATCACCTGAAAAGTTTAACTCTTATTGAATCAAACCCTTATGTTCTCGTATAGACTCGGCTAATTAATAATTAGCAGAGTACATCTGTCGTATAACCGCTGCCCCAGTAATAAACTGAAGTGGGTCACAGATAGACAGGTCACACAGGCGGCAGGCTGCACAGGAGACAGGTAGCGCTATTACTGCCTTTTACTGCCCCTCTGTCGTCGTGTACAGCGTGCACAGACCACGATAATGCATTTATTAGTTGACGGGCTGCTCTTGCGATTTTATCTGTTTTAAAATTGGAAAATACTTTCGTCTACAACAGTGGGACTAGCAAATAGATTTTTTTCTAATTCGACCGACATATCTATATTCAGGCAAACCAAACTCCTTAGATGTATTATATCAGTACAGGCACATTAGAGATGGGAGGGGGAGGAGGGATCTCTGTTAGAATTAATTGTACTGGACACGTGTCATCAATTAGAAGTGTCTGAATGAGGTCAATGACCGCTGTTGCTAATATCTGTTACCGTATAGAAATCATTTAGTCAAAACCTTCTATGGGTGCTTGTAAAGATCCTGGACGTCTTCGAATTTCTAGGGACAATCCTTGAGGGCAAAATATCGGGTAAAAAAACTACCAGGAAGATCATGGCGAAAAGGCTAGATGAAAAGTATATCCCATGGTCGGACGGAGTACCGAATGCTGACCTTCAAACATCAGTGTGATGGTGACACCCAATGATGATGTTACTAGCAGCGCCCCGCGGTTTCACTCGCGTATTACCCGCCCTTGCATAACATATTTTAAAGATAATGATGATGAAAATAAAGATATCGTGGTATACGAAATCAATGACCTACGGAATAATTTTACCCAGTCAATGAAATATTACCAAACTTTTTGTAGGTGGCCGGGGACTTTCTCATAACGATTGTCTGTGTTTGTACACTCATTGATACGTATTTAATATTGAAGAATAACATGTGGTTAACACACCCACGCGAACGAATGGCCAGTGGGTCAATAAGCTTCAAGGGAGGAGGTCGCGTCTAGCGTGACGTTATCAACCAGGAACACCATCTCCATACATGGCCGGTCCGGGTTGGATGCGAGTGACGAGCGGTCGTCTTGGCGTTCATTAAAGGAGGCATATGTTCAGCAGTGGGCGTATAAAGGCTGGTGATGATGAACACATTACAAAGAGGCTGTTGTGACATCAAAAATAGGAATGTGTTCAAAATTAGATCAGTTTTAATCTACGCCCTTAAATGAAGAAACCCAACAAGCCCGACATTACCATAAAGTTAGGCTGCATAGAAATGTTAACGGCTAAGATTAGTATAAAGCTCAACCCGAAATTAAGGTTATCAATAAATTTTACTCGGACAAAACAACGGCCCTACAAAAGGGCTGAGGCCTGAGCCACAATTGTGTCCGCGGGCCTCGGATATTTCATATTACGTCCCCACTTTGTCTGAGCTGGTAAAGTTGATTTATTATCAGTATTAAAGTGTTACTGGTAAAATCTGTAATACTAAATCCTTGTGGATCTTTAGACCTTCATTTGTAAAGTATTCAAAAAATTTCATCATAAAATCATGATCATAAAAAAATATATTCTATAGATATTTATACTACCTGTTATTATATTTATACAACCGTATGTTGAGCCGAGCTGATGTCACTCAGTATCAACATAACATTTTAATTATTAAAATATTTTTACATCGGTCTAGTATTTTTGTAGTTAATATATAAATATATAAGAATTTATGTTAAATACATACGTAACAATGTTATGTAATAAGGTCGGTTTCTTGCGGATTGCGGCATTGCCATGTCGACTTCCTCGCAGAGGCAATGGCTTGTACGTTGAACTTGATTGAAACTAACATATCTCCTAGGGTATTCGTAGTAGAACATATACGTTTATCGTGGAGCTAGCCTTAAAATATACTTCTAAGTACCTTTTATGAATTTAAACTAAATAATCGCTTACACAGCGCACGCAATGAAATTTTTAATTGATGCTTTGTTCTTATTGGTCGTAGCAGGTTGTTTTGTAGCCTATTAATATTCCTCGATAAACGGACTATTCAACAGAAAGAAAATTTCAATTCAAACTGATAGCTCCTGAGATTAGTGCGTTCAACAAAACAAACAAGCAAACTCTTCAGCTTTATAATATTAATATAGAATAAAATTTTAATTTTATTATTAATACATCACGTCACAACTAAAAAAGGGAGCTTTTTTAGTTTTGGGGCGGTAAAACTGTATGAACCAGCCAACCGTAATATAATAAGTAAAAGTAAATCTTGACGTACAGCTAATTCGTTAACTGAAGGTTCAATACCAAAAACCCGTTTCGCACGAGTGAGCACGGATCAGTCTCGAAGTGGAGTCAAACGACTAGTAACCATCTGATGAATAAGAATAATGAGTCGATAACGCACTTACCGACCGTTTCATTTTAATTCCGCCCGAATCTGCCGTAACGAGGGCCTTTCATCCGACTCTTCCCCGGCCCTTAACGAGGTTACCCTCAACCTTCTAATCGCTGATTGCTCTTTATTGTACTTTCCTCTCGGGGTTACGCAGCGTTTGAATACAGATATAGAAATGACACATAATAGATGAGCACTCGAAGGGGAGCACACAATCTGATCATGAGCTGGATGGATCTTAAATGAACGCCAAGACGACCAATCCCAGCGACGCTTGTACGTGCTTGACGCGATGATTGTATGTTGACTAAGCCTACGGTTCTACGGCCACGGCCACATATATTATGACGAATACAAATAAACGATTAGCAAAATAATTGCGAGGGAAGTGGTTAAAATAATACCTTTCAATACAGCTATAATCATTGTAAGGAACATTTTAAGATACGGATTCATGATACTTTAGTTATTTCAAAGTCCTCATAATAGATTGTGTAACAGATTAAGCCTCGGTAGCGACAGCATAGATTTCGGCGCCGAAACTTTAGAGATTCAATTTCCATCTGTTGTGGAGCGGTGATCCGAGGATCATAAATCAGGAGGCTGGAGGCTGAGAGGTCGCGTTCGTCTCCTGAACGTGGATTGATGACAGTTGTGTAGCTCACGTCACCTCCGGTGGGTAGATTTATGATGTGGATGGCGCGTGTCGGCTCACGCCTGTCGCACGACTAAACGATTTGCTTAGCGAGAGATGATGCGGCGATGACTTGATAACAATAACACCGTACAGGCGCCTGAAGTGTAGCGACAGCGTGTCTTCTTAATGGAGTCGTGGTATGAGTTTCCTTAAACTGTTGCCTGAGATATTATAAGTTAATATTTAGAAGTATTTTTTAGGGTTGGTTTATTTTTTAAGCAACTTAATAAAGTATTGCTTTTATAGAAATGCATGATTTATTTATTGGGACATAAAACAGTTATACACGATGGCTATGAAATCAAGAAGAAAACAGAAATAGTAGTGATGCCAAGTTGTCATTTTATAATAAATTCAAATGTAAAGTTCTAGCCTTAATATAAATTTTCGACAAATGCCAAAACTATACGATTCCACACAACCTAATCAGTAACGATCCAGCCCTCGATGATGATATTAGCTATTAAACTTCGTGATTCGCCCTTCGAGATTACAAGTATTCACAAGTAGTACCACGCGTACGTGCTGCCATCATACACACTTTTAAAGCAACTCTGGATAAAGAAAACTTGTTTTCTCCCCACTCACGCCTTCCTTAACAGCCCGTCGTCGTCTGCAGTCTTATACACGTTTTGTGTGCCGGCCATCGCACACGCATTTTTCTTTCTAAGTGAAGTTAGCATACTGAAAGTTCGTAGCTGTGTCACTATAGAATATTAGACATGGAAAAACGCAAGAATTACGATGAAAACGAAAAATAAAGGATTGGAACGAAAAATGGCTGGAGATCGCAAAATATGTCTCCATAGTTTTATTCGTCATGCTCAAAATAATAACACGAGCGAATACAATAAATGAAGGTAAATCAAAAATTATTTATTCAGTTAATATTATCTTTTGTTATTTTTGTTTCTTCTTAATGCGATATTGAGATTGATCTGAAAAATTATTACCCACTAAAAAAAAAAAAAAAAAAACAGCCTAGAAGGTTGTGTCGTGAATACATTAGACGTTTTTTAGAGTACAGCCCGTGATACTGTATCACAGAAACTATGCAAAACAGTAACGATCATTGACAAGATGAGCTTACATAACCACACTTAACAATCATGGAGTTATTTTTCTGGACTAGGCGTTGTGGTTTTTATTGATGCACTTTATTCTAGAACGCACTCGTGAGATTGTTCGTGAGCCCAAATCCGTGAGATTGTGTCGTGAACACAAATCCGTGAGATTGTGCCCTGAACACAAAATCCGTGAGACTGCGTCGTGAATACACTGGATGTTTTTTTTCGAAGTGCAGCCAGCCCATGAGGCTGTATCACAAAAATGATACCAAGCATTAACGATCGTTGACAAAGATGAGCTTACATAACCACACTCAACAATAATGGAGTTATTTTTCTGGACTGGGCGTTGTGTGGCTTTTTATTGATGCACTTTATTCTAGAACGCACTCGTGAGATTGTTCGTGAGCCCAAATCCGTGAGATTGTGTCGTGAACACAAATCCGTGAGATTGTGCCCTGAACACAAAATCCGTGAGACTGCGTCGTGAATACATTGGATGTTTTTTAGAGTACAGCCCGTGAGACTGTATCACAAAAACTATACTAGAAGCTAATGATCATCGACAAAGATGGAATTAACAGTATTTAATATTTATATATTTTTTTTTTGATACCCTCAATCTGTTGAGTAGTAGTGGGTAATAATCTTTCAAATTTATCTCGCGTCTGAAGATCAGCACCCTATCCTGGCTATCCTTGGCATCAAGGCTATGAGCCAAAAAATCAGAGAAACATTGGGGACTAATAGGTACATAAATACAGCTAGAGCCGATAAGCCTATATTAAGGTAAATTACATTGGAGAAGATATTAAAGACATTTTGGAAAATGTTTAAAAGGCATAACATGTTATCAGAAAATCCACTAGCTGTTGCCATGTACGGTATGACTCAAATTCTAACCTCATAATTAATGATCTTCAAGTCTCGCAACAATGGCGATAATCAATAAAAAATATCGAGTGAGGTAAGTCGTGTTTTATGCTATGTTGACTATATGGGAATACTTTAACGGCTTCTCTAGACAAGAGCGTAGAAGATAACGAAGTATCTTAAACGGGACCAGCTCAGCTTTTTCGGAGGAGATTTACAAGAAAAGTTGACATCTATAAAAGCCATTTCTTACGACTGACGCAGAGTAGGTCTGCTATAACAAAGACTAGGTCGCTAACGACCATGAGTCGTAACTAACTTTTCCACCTCTAGTACAGGTTAGGCTTTAAACTTGGGTAAGAGCCGCCACCGACTCCGGGTGCTCGGTACACGCAACCGAATCCGAGCTAATCTCGCCGGCTGGCGGTGTCAGCAACAGCCAGCAGCGGAGCGGCGCCAGAACAACAAGCGGACACCGGTGCTGAAAAAAGCGGCGGTTTCATGTGGATCGGTAGATGGCGCTCCTGACCAACACCCGCTGGAAGCAGGTAGACTTAAATTTTTTAAATAAGGCGTAGGCGCAGATATTGATTCTTGATATTGCCTTGAGTACAAGGTTTACATATATACCTTTTCTTTCTGCTGTTACCCAGACTAACATACCAGTCAATAGACCCACAAATATTGCGTATGACAGGGAAATGACTAGGGAAATAAATTATTTACTTTCATTAGATGCGATACATGAATGTAAACCATGTTCTGGTCAATTTATATGGCATATTTCTTATAAAAAAGAGTAATCGAAATAATGGTTTATTTCAACTGATGTATATCCGCGCCACATTTTCAAACTTGATTATAGAACAGCTTTAAAACTTATTTCTAATAATTGTCAAATGTGCATAAACATGCCAAAAATTTTTTCTATAGCTATTCATAATCAGCACAGATTTATTAATATATATTTATAAATCTGTGATAATCAGTGTAACAAATACTTGCGTTTTCAGTGGTTAAAAAGGATCAATGAGTCGCCTTACATTTTACAGAAATCATGCAACCAGCTTGTGCAATTTTTACGTAACCAGGACTTATTATATCTATTTCTTAGACAAACAAAAATAAGCAAGAGCCTCTACGATTTATTTATTTAACGACCTCTATGGCTTGAGCAACGCGCTTACCATTGAGTTAGCGGGTTGCACGGAAGGTGGAGTTAGAGGGTTTGATTCCCACCTGGGAATAAAGAGCTTTTTGTATTCCTGGGTCATGGATGTGAAAATCTTGCATATCTTATGTATATTAAAAAGTATAAGATATGTTTCGTTGTCCGAAATACGTACCTTGACAACTTAGCGTGGAACAAGATTAACGTGGTGTAAAAGCGCCCATAGATATTACTACAATAATAATGATAATTATTAATAATCTAGTTTAAACATTTTTAAGAGACTAAAGAAATTGCGACGCTTTACGCACTTGATAGAATCACTAATATCGGTTTGTTTAACATTACAATATGGCTGGTTATATACAAAAAACTTATGGGTTAATTTATCTTTATTTACAAGAAAATGATTACGACCAATATATCTATTTACCAATATGTTTATTTACGATTTCCACTATTAGATTAATAATATTGATGAATGTTTTAGCCCATACGGTTAGGCGTTTGTCGAACGGCATTATTTTCTGACTAGTCTCGTACAGGTACAGGGGATGAAATAGCTATTCTTAAGCAGGATTCTACCATCACATCGATTACTTATAGCTAAAGGTGCATTTTGTTGTCGCATAGTAATTCGGAATCAGTAGATTATGCAAGACATAAAATTAAACGTTCCGTTGAGAATTGACAACTCCACTGCTATATACATAAACAAATAATATTTATGTAAATAGGATGATATTAACCGACACACTTGAAGTGGTATCAAAAGGAAGGTCTATATCTATATTCTATATGATAATGTGTTCGCATCCTACGTTAGCTCACAAGACAACTATGAGGCCGACGCAGAATCCCGTTTGCTTTAATTCTGATATAGAATAGGAGTTAGCCGACTATGCTTTTCAAAATTTAATAATTTCGAAAAACCTGAAGTAGATATTCTTGCCAGCTGGTTAGCAAATCAAATCATGATATCATTTTTCATAGGTCAAAGTCAAAGTCAAAATTTTTATTCAGAATAGTACAATCAAAGTATCTTTTTGAGAGTCAATTGAGTCTACCACCGGTTCCAAAGCAAGCCCACTGAGAAGAACCGGCGAAGCAGGCTCAGTGGAACTAATCTTTTCAAAAAGGTGACGACTTGTACTCTTAAAAAGTAATCAAAGTAAAAAATAAATAAAATATAAGTCTTCGGGAGTCGTAATTGTACCTGATAGTCTAGCCAGCCTTTTTTACAGAACATAAGGATTATTAGGGCAGCATTCGCAGGCCCCGAAACGCCGTCGAATACAACTGATATTAATAATAATATTTTACTATAAATTCTGTGAGTATCTTATATGCATAAAGATAATAATAATAAACATTTATTAAGGGTTAAGTAATGTTATTTTGGCGTCTATTATGGATAATACCATAAGACAATATCTGTCCGTGTTTCTATCAATGGTACAATTTTTATCGTCAATAATATACATTTTATAGGATTAGGATTGATAACTAATAGTTAATTTTTTAAATTATTCCTCATTAACTTCGTTAAATGAGCTTTAGCACTAATTGTATTCAAATAATACGATTTGAAAATGTAATATCAAATATTGTAAACGATTTAAGAATTATTTTATGAAAATAGTACGCAGTATATATGACTAAGCACTCCGCGTCCAGAATATTATAATACAACTGAAAAATTGTGCTCTTTTTTTTTTTAATATTAAGTATGGGTATCGTGTTCAAATATTCTTAATTTCAATTATCAAATAATATTCAAAATTAAGAAAATTTTAGGTATATTATAAAATCTGGGTTTATTAGAACTCAACCAATTTTAAATATACATTGCTATGAGACGCCTTCTATTTACCTTACTAGGACCTTAGATTATTATTTGAAAATGTCTTCTGAGAGAATGCCTTTTCAAATGTTATTTACCCTTTGTTAGTTTTTCAGGAAACTTTTGAGCCTGTAAGTTCACAGATTTTTAGCCGATGAATAAAAGCTACCGTCCAGGATAGTGGGCACACCAGTGAGTGCCCATAGTACGAGACATGCAGCTACTTGATCTGTTGCCGCATGACTGGTGTCAACATGGATGTTATCAAACGAACCGCTGGATGGATTAGATGTCACAAACTTAAGTCAAATTTTAAAACTGAGAAGTAACTACTGGTATCAAAACATTTGATTCCTTTTCTCACTTTCCTTGTAGTTTGGGGTTTTTTCAACTTCTATTGGTAAACGTCAATTCTAATGTATGTATTATATATATACACAATATATAGATTTTATTTACTATATGAAACATATTTTCCGATTATTTTAATAAAAGCCTTGTAATATTATCTAAAAAACTGTTGTTATAATATTACCTAACTACACTAGTGTTTTCACTAGTGTAGTGAGCTATTTCGTAGTTCTCTAAACAACTACTTGTGAATACTTGTAATCTCGAAGGGCGAATCACGAAGTTTAATAGAGAATCAAACGAACTTACCTGTAAGTGAAGTTCGATGATTATTAAACGAGTGATTCGCCCAAGAGATTACAAACCCTCCCAAACCCTAATTACATACATATTATTTATATTGATGTAATGCCCTTTCGAAATAGCTAACAGGAAAGCCGTACACGACAGAAACGTGTATGAGACTGCAGACGACGACGGGCTGTTAAGGAAGGCGTGAGTGGGGAGAAAACAAGTTTTCTTTATCCAGAGTTGCTTTAAAAGTGTGTATGATGGCAGCACGTACGCGTGGTACTACTTGTGAATACTTGTAATCTCTTGGGCGAATCACTCGTTTAATAATCATCGAACTTCACTTACAGGTAAGTTCGTTTGATTCTCTATTATTTGTGGTAATATGAATGCTAGAATTTAAGTTCAATATCAGTAGAACAAACAACTACCTCGTAAAAACTCTTTATAGTTGAATGACATCACAACCCGCAATGTGTCCAGACCGTTTAAGGGTGCTGAGCTGCGACCACTTGGTGTCGGCTGACGAACGACGCTGACAAATGACAAGTGACGATCTTCGGGAGACCAGTGACGACATTTGGGTAGCGGGTGACGGGTGCCGGCATTCGGGTAGCGGGTGATGGGTGACGATCTTCGGGAGACCAGTGACGACATTTGGGTAGCGGGTGACGGGTGCCGGCATTCGGGTAGCGGGTGATGGGTGACGACTGTCGAGTGACGGGTGCCTCGTCGTGATCCTCAGTCTATTGAGTAGACGAATAGACGATCATGTTGGTTATTTGCAGCCAGCACCCCGCTTACGTCCACTATATCATCTTCTTTTACTAAACACCAGGAATTCATATTATCACATAGTACAGTAGCCGACAGAAAGCTATTTAATTTATCTTTATGGGAAAAGTGTTGAACATTAAAACTTATATTTATTTTGCTATTTTATTGAAATTCCGAACTTAAATCAATATTAAAGCCAAGTGACCCTTCACCCACTAAATAAATAAGTAAAATCAAGGAGTCAGTTCCAGTCCAATATTTTTGCGTCTAATTCAGTTGGGGCTGTGTGTTTAGGGCGGCCGATGAAATATGTCAACTGACTGACTGGCGGCTGACTCTCACCCCGGCTGGCGAAGGAGGGAGTCTGACACTTGGGACTGAATAAATTTCAAAATATACAGACGTTGACGAGCCAAAACCATTCCGACAAACAAACCTAATTAGAAATGTTTAAGTTTGGTGTAACCAATGATCAGTGTGGATGTATGGATGTTTGTTGGTTTATCATGTGAGTGCGGCTGAACGGGCCTGCTCGAAATATTGAACTCTCATATAATCTCGAATAACATATTTATTTCGATAAAAAGGATAGGTTGATGGTCTTACAGAATTGCTTACATTAAAGAACTATTTTGCAGTTAATAATCTAATAACTAATATATTATGTACAAGATAAAACATACCTATGTGTAGGTAAAATAGTATAATAAATATTGTGCAGTATCAAGACCAGAAGCGCAACTGCTATTCTTCGGGATAGCAGTCGCTATGGATGTGCACTGATCAATTGCCACCAGATGAACCAACAGTTCTAAAAAAAACCAGTGTGATACGGAAATATGGATACTGATCGAACTAGTCTGTAACCCTGTGAGCTGTATTTGGGTTGTAAACTAAGGACAGGCCATTATCAACTATCTAACTATACTGAAAGCCTTTCAGCCACGGAATCCCCGATACATAGTTCCTTATCAACCCGAAATGTAAGCTTTATTTGGTAACACATTGTATAAACACCGGTGACCCGAGCTGACCCCCGCGGCGCTAATCTGCTGCCGGCCGGCACACACACACTTGAACGTGTCACCTATACCATTGTCAACTTCACTTACTTATGTGCCAGTTATATTATAATGTAGACAAGTTGTTGAATATGGCGTTAGGCTAGCAGAAATCTTTTTATTATATTTAGATTTACCAGTATAATTATATTTACCGGTGGAAGCTATGCGTTGTGAAGTTCTGCCTTCGTGCAGGTAAGTTCAATAGTTCTACCACCAGAATATCCATTGAGAAACTTATAAACCGATCCACCAAGTTGGTAGGAACTATAGAACTCTGCAGCGTGCAGGAAAACCCCAATTAAATTTGTAATCTTCTGGACAATAAAATCTGTTAAATTCATTGGCAAGCTTGTGTTTTTGATAGGTAGTAGGTTCCACACATGGACACAAGCTATTCTCATTCAAGCATTACATACAAGTAATAGAAGGTCGATTTTTAAATAAAACGCGCAAGGCTACTTTCATTACCTCAATATACTTTTATCACAACCAATAAGACTTAAAACATTCGATACAAATTGCATTTATCAAGCGAATGGGAAAAATTTGCATACGGATTTGAAATAACAATAATAAAATGCACGACCCGTTTGTGTTGTAACCTGTTCATTGGGAGAGGCCTGAATGAATGAATGAATACCCCGCGACCAATGGAAGGTTGCAGTATTATCCCAAATTGTGAATCCTAAAAAATAATACACCTTGTAAATTTTTATTCAATATTTTATTTGAATATAAATAGACACTATAATAGTATAATAGGAATACTTAATATTATATGAACCTTGGACGAGGATGAAAGTGAGAGCTAGCAGCGTTATAAAAATCCATCTCAACCTAAAAATAAATTAGGTGGAATATTTGTACAAACAATATGAAATTAGTTTGTTATTTGTGAAACTCTTTAAGTGCTTTAGCTCAAATATTAGTCCGTAAACAATAACCGACTGAACAAACGATAACTTTTGATAGTGAAAAGGGAAAATCGCGTCAAAGTCAATGTATTAATGTGAATTATAACTAAGCTCGTATTTTCTTACTGTCACTAATAGCGGTAATATAACACGTTTATTTTGATCGGCACGTATATTGTTCTCTAACTATATGGTTAATGCGTTGTTAGATGTATTATATTATTATCTGTATGCAACAGTCGTACTTTTATCTCATCACCAGAGAATGACTAAAGCAAGCGTCCTGAGACTGAAGAATAGAATAAATACATAACGTGTTCCGAACAAACAAGCTCCAAACAAAAATTCGTGCGAATTTCTTCTAAAATTGGCTGCGATATGATGTAGATCATGAATTATTAAGTGAAGGAGGGGGTGGAAGAGGGGGGGGGGGGGGGCATTAGTTAATTATCCTGTAATCCTTTGTTTGGCCGCACTCGGGTCTATTTGATCTTCCCGTTTTAGTTGGCGGAAACTTCGGCCGACTCCGCTTTATTTACAGAATATCATTTCAACATCTGCAGGACCTGTAATCCGTATTACTGACTGTTGATAGGTTCACTTTTTCCAGAGTATTATTGGTCTCACTCTAGTCCCCAGAAATTATTTTGATGTACCTTAGAAAGTGATTAATATAAACTATTTTGTTTCAGATATTATTATTACGCTTGCAGTGGTAAGTTCTTTTCAGGATACCTACCTACTCTAATTTTCTCTTGAATATATTATATTATATATCAATTTTATATTAGTAAATTGCTATTTATTGCTATCGGGATTGGTGTGTTGATTCTGGTACGAATTATATGTAAAAAAACACTCGAATGCAATTAAGTAAAAAAAAGTGCATTGTACAGCAATAATTAGTTCCGGAGTTACCTGGTTAGCTTACCACGAAATTTTTTAATATGTTTTTTTATTAATTATTTATTTATTTACATATTATATTCCTGCATTTTTTTCAGTAGGCCGTACCCGAAGGGCTTGTAAGATATAAAATGTAAATTGTTTACAAAAGTTTAAACAGTATCGAGGTAACCGCGACCACATTATAGTAGTAATAGTTTACGACGCGGCTCCAGCGGCCGAGCGTCTGTTTCGCGGGACGACGGCACCGCCGACCGCGGCCTCTTTGCGTTATTGTTGTTCTAATTTGAACCGCGGTAAGAGGCTCGTGACGCACACACGGGAGATCCAAAGGTTAAAGTGTTAATGTATTTATAGGCAATGTCTTCGTAACCAAAATCCTTATAGTAACTTTATATCATCTTTTTAATGTTGTGCTCATTATACGTTTCTAAAAACGATCCGTACGATAGATTCTAGACATTCATTATTAACTTGTACTACCTCAATGGAGTTGCCATATTTTGCGACAAATCAACACATATATTTTTATAAGAGTCTTTCGTATCTTCAAAATTATTACCTTCATTTTAAAAGATAATAAGTATTTATGAAAGTAATCTAATGTCATATCACCGGTACATGTTAAGATTATTGGACTCACGCCGAACTGTCCACCACATGGCCTTCATATCTCGGTCGCGTCACCGTCGCTGCGCTAACTAACCGAAACTTGGCGGAAATTGTACAGAACTAATAGCAAGTGTTTGCTCTATAAGAGTACAAGTTAGGCCGGATTAAAGCAGACGTTTGGCCGACGGCCAGGCGGTACGGCCATCGGGCGTGCATACTAAACGGAGGACAGATGCTTAACTAGTCCGTATGGCTTGCCAGCAAACTCATTTACCAGATAATGTGTACAAATTAACATAAAGCTTTAATTGTTGTTAATTTGTTATATAAATCATTGAAAGTTTTATACTATTGTTGGAATACTCATTATCTTGAAGTTTGAGTAATACTTTAGTAACTAGTGTGTTACTTCTCTTGATCTGGTACTCAACTGACTCGACTCGACGACAAAAGATTCTTGTTTGATTGCATTTGGTCACAATCACAAAAGAATATGGAAAAGTGTGATAGTTTCCATTTTTGTTGTCAGTTTTTACCACAGCTGACCACGAGCCTTGCTATCCAAGAACACGTTTAGTGAAACAGTATTAATCCCTATTACAAGCTTACGATTGTTTAATATGAGTTAAAGTCCTGGGAGAATAATTTACCCAACGCTAGTTATCGCAGCGGACAAATAGGTTGATTATCGCTGAACTTAATGACCAAAATATATTAAATAAACCGCCCCCGGCTGTTGTTCAAATATTGCAAGCGTTAGTTAACTCCACGTGAAATTGTATATTCACTAATCTGTGAATAACATTATCAACATGCTTTATTGAAATGTATTGTGATCTGTAATTACACATAGAAACCGTTTTAGGTCGAAGCGGTGCTGCGTACTGCGTATTGTATGCTGCGCACTGTTTGCTGCGTACTGTTTGCTGCGTAATATAATTTGCGTGTTGCTGCTCTATTGTGAATACCACGTCACTATTTGTACTGCTGCGTACGGAATGCAATATAACTCTTACATAAAGAGTTTAATTAAATTGTTATTTGGTCGAGTAATTAAACTATTCGATTCGTTGTTATCGGTCGACCGCTTCCTATATAACGGTGGATTGGATACAGTTTACTGATTAGTGCGGAAATGAGGTTTTTATCTGTTCCTATTTTTCTAAACATTTATCTCAACCCGACGATAAAACTAAAATGTGATTTAATGTGTCATAATATATTAATGATTTAGATATTCAGCATCGTAATAACAGCACACACATCACTAATAACTATATTTTTTACCCCATTACTGTAAATTTCCCTCCGCCGTTCGCCATTTTTATTATAAAACCATTAAGGCGTGTACTGGTTTTTTGTTTTCGTTGTGGCTTAATGGTTTGTGATGTAATATAGAGTAATATAGTGCGCCGCGGACTCGCGCCATTATTTTCAGGCCTCGCGCGACGGTTCATAAATTACATAATTAATATGGTACTGCAGAGGTAAATCCCGTATAATATGCACGAGTTTTTACGATATCACATAAATGTCAATACGCTTTCATTATCAGTATAACTCCAATCATTTGTTATGAAATTACCGCCAAAATTACGTATATGACGTATTACGAATATACGACCTTGTACGCTACAGGACCAAATGTAATTAATAAATATACTTGCGAAGTGAGTACAGTAGCCCAAAGTAGATTCTCAAGTAGAATCATGAAAGCGACTAAATTTATTAACTCCGTCAAACAAAAACTACTGAAAATAGAATTTCAGACACTAACGTATAATGCATGTGACATGCAGTAAGCAGCTTATTCACTTGTTATGAATATAGACCCAGCTACAGCCCGAGGCATCAGAAATATAAAGCCTTGTGCACGCAGACCTCCACACACGAACCACAAAAGAGACTTTTCACTAAAATAAATAAGTAGTTTAAACCTGTCCTAGCCGAATTTGTCCGACATGAACGGGGTGGTGTCTTTCGCTTACATTATAGGTACCGGCGTAAAGTGACAGCTCTGCTGTCAAGTTTCATGCTGCTTATGAGTTTTTCGTGACCCTTTCTGGTATGGGGAAGCAAGCAAGCAAGTCCCCCTAGTGAAAAGTGTGGCCTTGCCGGGGCCCGCTTGTCGCTGAGGTGATCCTGCAGATTTGGAACCCTCACAAGCGGTTGGAGGCGCTCGCAGGTGGGGAGAGAGGAAAAAAAGGTCGCCATATTAAGACTCCGAGTGCTCGGTTGCCTCCTTTATGGCATAAATAATAATAATAATAATAATAATAATCTTTATTTCAGACACAAGTATGCCCATATTATTGTTAGTTTGTTAGTTACAATATTAGCTTATAATTATGTTAGTAGTGTTAATATTTGACAGGAATACAGATTATCATTAACATTACACATGTCCAGTGACTACCCTTACCCAATGTTCTTGGATAGGGCAGTCAAATCTAGCCGCAATTGCTAAAATAAAAAGCCAGGGATTTTAAATTTTTTCATGATTAGAAAATGGCTATAACGTAACCAATCCTGTAATCTTAATGATGTCTTACATACTTAAATATACATTATACAATGCTAAATCATACAGCTTTGTTCTTTTCTATGACATAATAATCATCATCATGATCACCATCTTGTCTAATGCTGAACATAGATCGACCATCGGATTACCTGAGGGTGTATATTATATACACCCACTGATAATCCGATGTTTCGTACATATTAAATTATAATATTGTACAAGTAAATACGCGAAGCATAACTAGTAAACCAAGTAGTATCCTGTAACGGTTACTTAGCTTACAAATGGTCTCCAAATACTTTTTACGTTCACACTAAGCATTTTATCCGCAAAATAAAAGTGTTTTAACAAAGTAATTCCCGTATCGGGCGGGTCCAACCCCTACAGCCCCTACAGCCTCCAGTTAACGTTATTGTCTCACGTTATGGTTTCCTCCAAAAATTGAATTAATTTAGTCTCCGTTATAGACCTATTACGTCAGAGCCTCCGAGGAGGTTTTAAATATACATCGTGAAGGAGTCACACTAATTGTTATTTTATTATATGAGTATTAAATAGCCTTATCACACTCAACTTCATTCAAACCATTTCAATAAAAACAATATATAATTTTTTAAAGTTGTAAAATATTTTGTAAAAAAAAAAAAGTAAAGTATCAACCCTTATATGTCCCACTGCTGGGCACGGGTCTCCTCCTCGAAATCAGGCGAAGAGGGTAATGGGCCAATAGTTCACCGCGCTGGCCCAGTGCGGGTTGGTGAACTTCACATACCTTCAAAGACTTTCAATCTCATCAGGTATGCAGGTTTCCTCACGATGTTTTCCTTCACCGGTGAGCGGACGATGGTCTCGTGTGCACTTAGAAATTTAGAAAAACCCATTTTAAGGCACACACGGACGGGTCAGGATCGAACCCGGAACCCCTCGCATAAGAGGCTAAGTCCGTCTACCACTGAACCACCGTCGCTCTTAATATTTTGTATTAGTCATTAAAATAAAATAGCTCATCTTAGTACGCTCATTTTGAAATCATTGAAAGATTCAACCATAAATTTTATCAACTTCTTTGTAAGTACAATAAAAAAATATACTGAGTTATACTTTCCGTATTTGAAGGGCTTTTTATATCATTGAACACGAATCTAAGACGGTAAGGAGCCACATCCAGCCACGCTGCGTTACCACAAACGAAACAACGATATCACCGTCACGGCCAACGTGATCATAATATTATAATGTATTTCAAGTGGCGTAATAGAAATTACAAAGTTGGAAATCGTGTTAGAGCGCTTCAAAACAAATTAGCGTCCATTTTAATATCCGCTTGTGAACTATAACAACCCTCTTTTCTTATTATAGAAGTATTATAATAACAATTTTGTGAGCAATCCTTGTCAACAACCAATTAGATGGGCCGAGGGCGTCCGTGAAGTAATTTATCCTAGGTTTTGCGATGGGCCGTCTTGACGTTCAGTGAAAGAGGCTAATGTCTAGATCTGAAGTGAAAATATATGCGCGATAGAAATGATGATGAAGCAAAAGCTGGCGGAATTCACAACGCAAAGGCTTATTCGTTGAGACTGGCTCTTAACTTTTTACAATAGTTCCTATAATTAATGGAACTGGAAGCCAACAGCCCGGCTGGCTTCCAGTTAGTGTTTAGAACCGGTGTTAGATTAAAGTGACGTTCACTTTTTCACGAGTTTGTAAATATTTCACAGTAAAAAAATATACGTTGATTTTTTAATAATCACCATATTATTATCATTATAATGAAACAACTTTTACGGATTTTATCGCGGCTTATTAGGGTTTTATACATGCCCGACGTTTCGGATACTTTATAGCAATAAATCCGTAAAAGATTTTTCGTTATAGTGAGTAAAATTCGCGTAAACATATGTAAGCAAAAAACAGCAAATCGTCTCAATTTAATTTTTCATGAATTTAAAATATCGTGAAATCAAATAAGTTTTGATCGTTTGAAGAATTACATGGCGGGTTTGGGAGGCTTTCATTTGACGCAGGGCCTACGTCACGTAACATAACGCCAGCCGGCATGAGAATCAAATGTGAATAAATATAACTTTCTTACTGAAAGCTTACGATTGGAATTAGGTTGATATGTTTTTCATACGAAGCTTAACGAAATAAGCTTAATGAATAAGAATATATTTAGTGTACACGACACACGGGAAGGGTTGTTTGCCCGCGCGCATCGATGTTCTATTTCAAATACTTTTAGCCCGACACGTATGTTAGGCTAAAGAATTGAAGTATATTTCTAAAAAAAAACAAAAAAGGTGTGTGTGCGATTCACACACGATAGAACACGTTAAATGCTCAAATACAAGCAAGTATTAAACAGTCTGCAATATACATACACACCGACATTGCTCTCTCGCTCTTTTGTATTTGTGTCTCTTACCTGTCGTTTTTTCCGTTGCATCCGGTTTGAAATCACAACGATTCTAAAGAAGTTTCACCTCAACAAATTTAGTTCTTACAACCACGGATGCGAACCTCAACACTGAAGTAACGGGACACGCGTAAACACCGGTGTGAAATACCTTTTTGTTTTTCACATCGAGAATGTAAATAATGCACCGAACAAACAAAGCTAGGCGGAGTAATTATTTGCTGGTTTAAACCCTCCCCCCCGGCCGCACCCCCCACACGGCTGCACCCACCTGGCGAACGAACAAACATACATCCATCACAATCAACGCACCTCTGTACAAATGCTTTTTAAACTAACATTCTTCATATTGGTGATTTCCAATTATATACATGTAAATACCACTATGATGAAAGCCAAAAAACAATTGTTTTCCCTTCAGTTGATAATGATAATATACGATAATATCATTGAAAAAAATTAAACTCTCAAACGTTCCACCTTTGACCACGGGTAATAGACACCATAGTTCACTGATGCGCTGACTCAATGCGGGTTAATTAATTCCACACACCTTCAAAGACTTTACATCCATCACTGGTGAAATAGTAATCAATCTATAAACGGTTTGAAATGTATATTCAATGATTTTAGAGTAATCCGTGAGATGTGCGTTCCATTCGTTATTTCATTTCAATGTTACAGTCTCGCATTGTTCCCAACTATTTTCTTATTTGAAACTTTTAAAAGCTTTGTGAAGGAACCAATAGCAGATGTTTAGTATTTCTGCTATTGTTCGTTATTACTGCCATGACTGAATAAACACACTTTGGCTGTTTCTGGTCGACTGGCTGTGTTTGCTACAGACAGAGCCGTTTACTTTTATTATTTTCACAGGTTTATTCTTAAACTTGTATTTTGTTGCTGCACTGTCATTATTTAACGTTATACTATAGAAATCTTTATCAATTATTAATTTTCCACCTTATATTCGCATAAGCGGTCGGTTGTTTAGGTACTGCCCATGGAAAGCTGTATCTAAAGTGGAGGCCGCGTTCGGATGAAGGCACAAGTCGTCCCTAAGCATGACAATATCTAGATGATCCCCGTGCGAAGACCAAATTAATTGCAAGTGACATAGATTGGTCTGAAATATCATTGTCGCGTGGGGGTGGTAGATGCCCCCAGCGAGCAGGTTAGTTACGGTAGAGTAGGTTCGGACAAGTCTTACCTTATCTCGAGCCAAAAACTTTCCTTGGCTGGCCCACGTTCCGACAGCGTATTGCGTAGAAGTAGAAAGGGAGGAATCACTGGCCTGACTGGACTCCTGGCGATGGTAGGTTGGCTGCTTGGGTCTTCACGCTGGGCGTTCGGTTCAGCCGGCCGGCTGTTAGGTCTTCAAGCTTGATACTTAGCCTATCCAATGTGCTCCGCGAACTCCCAGCGGAATTCAAATAAAATTAGACGAGGGTTAGCCAAGGCTTCCGCCAGCCACGAAGTCAGGACAAGAAAGAGAGGTCGGTTAGAAGTGACAGCAAATCAAAAGGTCCCTAATCACAGCTTGTCTATCGTTCCATAAGCAATATAGTTCTATAGTCAAATGTCAAACAGACTTTATAATTAATTAATAAAACTTAATTAATTATATTTGTAATTTTGTTTAGGGATTAGATTAAATTATTATATTTATTATTATAAATTACAAGAGGTAAATTAATTCTATTTGAGAAAAAGGATATTAGAAAACGGCTATTGAATCCCAGAATGGTCGCTAGTGAGACAATAGAGTATGTCAATAGTTGACACTAGTTAACGATAGATGGCGCTTATACCATTAGTATATTTAGTTTAAACATATTAATATCTATTGCTGAATTTTTAATTCAAACCCAAAATTATGTAACGAGCTAGCGCATCGTTACATCATTACACATACACACCGGCTGATAATGATCGGGTTGACAATTATTATATTTGTGATCGAAAAACTTACATGACGCGAGCGAGTGTGCTGCGTAAAACTCACGTGACGCGGGTGTGTGTGCTGCGTAAAACGCACGTGACGCGGGTGTGTCTGCTGTGTACACTTACGTGACGCGGGTGTGTGTGCTGCGTAAATGTAATATTCGCTTGTATCTCGGCTAATGAGGTACGTGCCGTCATCTCCGTCTCGACCATTTGTATTCCAGCGATGATCATATTATTATATTTCGAGTATACACCATACACGAATAAATGATATGTTATGATACCTATAATTAATGTGGGAAATCTATTGGTGCGCCTTGATATTAAATTCGATTCGAATGTCGTGACATCAAATGGCATGATAGTGTTATGTCGTGAATCACGTTTCACATATTGTGGCGGACGCCCCGTGGCGGCTTTATAAATAAGGAATTAATGAACAATATCAGAGAACGATTAATTTAATTATAATTAGTTCATAAGAAAAAAAATATCATCAAAGTGTTGATATGAAAATGAACGAAAAATAATTTAATCATGAAGTCTCTGAAAACAGGCAATTTATTAAAATGAACATTTTATATTTGCATGTCCATTCAACAATGTTAACTGGGCAGAATATATTTTAATTTTATTCAATTAACTTTGTTATAAAATCCAATACATTTTTATTGTTTCAAATTTAATATAATATTAAAATCGATAAATTTATTAGTACGTCGTGAACGCTGACAGCAGATAATTGAAATAGTTGCCACACTTTTGAAATAAGGAATGTGATTCAAAGTTATGCAACAGTATTTTTAATCTGATCGCCTCATAAAGAATGAATATGGCGAAATCTAGAGCGTGAAGTATGCATGGTAAGTGATACCGCCCTAAGATGACCATAAATAATAAAAAACAGTGCCCTTTAGGAATGCCCGAAAGAAGCGCAGCTGTATACTACAGCGGAACTGTGCATTTAGAATACCTAGTAATTTGTTTAACAGTGGATATATTATCTGACGCTTAGCACGGATATAATGGTCACGCGGCGAGCGCGCTCGTACGTCCTTAGACAAACTACGCTACAAGATTAAACTCATACACGCAAAAATTTAATCTCAGTCGGTTGATTCGGTGATGATTACTACTTTAAAATTTATGCGACATTAACCCTAACATACATAATATAAAAGCTAGTAAAATATTATGCACAATGTAAAATATTTTGTATTTCGTTTGGACTAACACACCCATCATTCAAAGTGATGTGCTTTCGATGCTGTGCCTGATGTATGGCCCAATGTTCACGGGCGCTTAGCTGGTGAAATACGGGCCGAGGGTCCGACACTAGCCGCGTGCCAACATAATGCTATCACGGGTGGAGCATACTTTTGTATCCCGGCATGAATATCAAATTGTTGCATCATTCGGACTTTACATAAAATGTTGAAACAAACTGAATTTGTTTTCGTACTCTACAATTGCATTAACATTTTTTTCATTTCACTCTACTTATTTGTCTGGTTCGTCTAAATTACCTGTCGTACTACGTTAATATACAACAGACAGACTAATCCAGCTGTGTAGAAGCTGAGTTTGTTTTATAACGTGGTTCGTATAATAATAGTTCACGACATGTGTCGGATGGACTTTATGAAATTTTAATAACTTGTTCAAATTTGGAAAATGTTCACATAATATTGTAAGTTATTGTTTATATTTATATTATGGACTAGATTGGCTGATCCTTTTACTACGAAACTTTTACTCATCAAGAAGAATTCAACTTCAAATACAGTTTGACATTATCATGACAGTATCTCAAAGTCAATCCTTCAAAACTTCCTAAAAGAAAAACTAATATACCTATAATAACACGACTATTAACTAAACACTACTAATATAAACACACATAAACGTCACGTATGCTCGACATTATCATCATTCTACTTTGATTATGCGCGTAGTGTGCGTAATTTTTAATTGAATTACTTTATAAATGTTTTTATAATGCATATTAGGCAAAAATAATAGCTTTCAGCGTCCACTCGCCACTTAATTTTTAACTGTACCTTATTTCAAATTGCTCCGCTAACGCAATCTAAAAGGTTTGGGGGTTTTTTTATTCGCCTATTAATATATTATCATCATCATCGATGATGATGATGCCTTTCATTCAGTCCATTGCTGAACATAAGCCTCCCTCAATGAACGCCAAAACGAATATTATATAGAATAATAATAATAATATATAATATTAATATTACATAGAGTTATTAAATTATTTTGAATATTTGTGGAGTAACGCAAGGTAGCCGAACGTACCAAATAGATTTTAAAATATTCATTTTACTAACCACAACTAGACAATTTTGTAATTAGATGGTACGATAATAACTGTATTGTTCTTTGCAAAACTTAGCGTTGAACTGAAACATAATAATTTTGATAATTATGACGTATGTATAACTGGAACACACGTCTCTGAAAACCTTAACTGCAAAGGGCACATGTCAATGATTCTTCCTTTGGAAAGCAACATGAGGAGCATGAAATGCCTTCTATATGTCTTCCCGGTGTATACACAACGGATACATTAACGATTTTGGCATCAGTTGGCATCCCCACCGCGATTCAGAAGAAGTTTTTACCTTTAGAATAGTAAACAAAGATCAATGAGAAAAAGGGAAAGTAATTCAGAGAAATAAAAAACTTTGGCCAAAAGTTACTCCTTTGCGCAACAGACAAAAGGGAAGAAAAATAAATAGCAATTTATATATAGCAGCGGCTATTTGTACCGGAGGCTTTACGATTACTTGATTTGTAGGTTTTAATCAAAAACAGACTTTAATGAGATTGAATGAGCGCCATCAAAAACTCGTTAAATCTCTTGTTTAATTTCTATTCGGTTTGTTGAATCATTCGATCCTTCAAGTGCTCCTTACTTAGTGCAAACGCTCTCTAAAGAGAGCGATTTGTTAGTCAATCTCTAAAACCCGCATACACTTATTTATATTTGTGAAAAAAAAAACTATTGTTTGTTTTATTTATTCATGAATTTCAGATATAGAGGCGGACAAACGAGTCTTTATAAAAGCGTTCGGCTTTACCTATGAGCATCAACGAGTACCCAGCCCATCCGTCATTAACGTCGCCGTGCCTATCTAGATTCTAGATCTTCTTTCCACAACAAAGAAATAAGTAGGACGGTCGCATCGATGCGGATACGCGGACACGCGGACGGTCAAACGGCATACAGAGTATCCCTTCCACCATTAAAATATGTCATTGTTTTCTACATGTATTATAATATTACATTGTTTACTACAATGTATTGTAATATTACATTGTATACTACAATGTATTGTAATATTATAGTGAATAAGGCTTCACTTTATATTATACTCGGTAATGAAGCATTTTTCGTGAGCCATTGTTCATCAAAAACCAATCTGATGTGGCACAGTGTACTGCGTCGATGGTTGAAGCATTACCAAAGAGAAGCCTGCGTAAAAATCTATTCGTTAATAAACACACTATTATTTAAACACATCGCTTACATGTTATTAGAATTCAATATTATGAAAATGTATTTATTGTGTTTGTTATTCAAATCGAAAACAAACTTATCTGAAACAATATCACAACCATGATCATAATATTATTATCATATGATATACTTACCTCGTCCCAATTTACATACACGTTTATTTATAGTACTGCATATAATATACAAATATATTTATATTCATGGAATTCAATAAAAAGCTACTTCGTTTTGTATTGAATAAACACATTTCACATATTCAATTTAAATGAGAAACATATTCAATGATCTCGCCGCTTAAACCTAGTTTCTAAAGCAGATTTCAAACACGTGTCAGGCTTACCCTTTATACATCTGAAGCTGGTTTCCGTATGCAAGGCGTTGCTTTTGCAATAGACATGTGAGTCTTCTTATTAAAGGCACGGAAGTCCAAGTAAGGTACATTAATACAACTTACACTCCAGCTTGTGCGATGTGGTTTTAAGCTGTCTAGTGTATTTGGTACGCTATAAAGGATGCTATAAGGTAGATATTGCTAGGGGGACTTTCCCCGGGTATTTTCCAGGTGGTTTCCAAACTATCAGTATCTGCTGCTCGTAAAGATGATGAATGGCTGCGGTTTCTTTGCTCCAATTGTACGTTCCGAGTGGAACTTTGTTAATAATTTTAATTACACTCAATGTCTTAGCAACTTTTAACTGTGAGAATAACTTTGTAGCAAATAGAGGTGTTATGATATTATAAAGGTTAACTTAGTGTCTCACGTTTCTAACTCAAGATCATAAGGTTTTTCTTAATTTGGGATATTTCGATATACCTTTATCTATTTAGGAATTCTGTTACAATAAACGTGAGTTAAACCGCGAGTTATACGGAGTAAAATAAAAAAGTTGATTCTGTTTTATGATGAACTCAGGTAACTACTAAAGCTACAAAAACTAAGGAAGTGTTTTCCGAAAGTCATTCCGCAAAGGCGTAAAATAGCAGATAGCAGTTTGTACTGGAGGCTTATAGGTGTGTAAACTCTGGGGCTAATGCTAGTATTATATGACCGTTTCTGACGTATCGGTGTAGAGACGACGTAAGTTAAAGAAGCTTAAATACGTCATATAAATTTCTGACATCCGGAAAATTCTCATAAATCTACTGGACTTTTATGATATCGCAGATATAGAGGATCTATGGATGTAGTCAGGATCTTCGGGTGAATCCCGGCCCTGTGTGGGACTGGCACAGGTGCACAGGTATCCACCAATGCAACCACTATCGGTGAGCACCTGTATCAGACGGAAGGTGAGGGGCTTGCGCTTGCGGCGCATCCACTGCTCCAGGACTGGGCGCAGAGCAGCCGTTAGGCGTTTGCCATACGGCTGACGCGCCAAGTCCTCCTCCACCTCCGCACTAACGCCTCTTTACTTGTTGGTGAATCCGCAAGGTCCCATCCTGTGTAAGAAGAGTGCATCTCGGTAAGAACCTCCGGCACGAATTCCCACGTTTCCATACTTCAGCTAGTTCCGGAGTATAGGTATATTATCTACTTGCAGGTGGCCCTGGGTCCTCCGGGTCCTCTATTGGCAAGGCCAACAAAAATATAAAATAATTTTATTTTGTTAAAAAAAAATCCAACAATTGAATTATAATCTCACACGATGTCCAAACCAATTTTATATTTTGATGGCTGGTGTCGACACAGCGAGTATTATACGAGCAGCTCGGAGTCTGACCTCCGCGGGCCAGGTTTGGGTTTAACGCCAATACCAGATATATCAATATTTCACCAAACACATTCGGGCTAAGGACGTAATAACGCTAAAGACTCTAAAGGTAGCAAACATTTCGACAACGACCACAAGGCTGCCTTTCGCTCGGACATAACTGTTACATGACGTCAATCTTCAATAACACCAACGCTAACGAGATCACGTTATATTATTGTTTCCCTTTAAAAAAGTAGGGTCTAAAAATTGCCTACAGAACCATTCAAATTCCCTTTAGAATATTTCTGTAGGCAATTTAGGGTAATAACTATATATGAATGAAATATACAAATAGCTAAATACTACAATCAAACGCGGGAACTGTTATCAAATTAAGTTATTAACGAGAACGTTAATAGTAAGCATGTTGTGTTATTGTAATATACTCGTATAAATGAAGGCACGTTATACTAATATCGTATTACCTGGATGATTTATTTAGCTCTAATATCTACTCATATTAATAATTATAATATCGTCCTTTAATTGACATTTCGGATTGAATAAACTAACTGTTGGTTTTATTTAACAATTTAACAAAAACATTCTCTCAAGTTTTGTTATTTTAATAATAATTAATGTAGGTACATATTCAATTTTTATAAAAGAGTTATTTGAAAGAAGATTAATGACAATGTCACAAACTTTTGTAATTTATAAGCTCTACTTATGTCGAAAAACCGAAACCCGAAAAAGGAAAAATAAACATTCCGTTTTATTATATTAAACACCGAAATAAATATAATTGCGAGAAGCGAGCGATGCTAGTCCGGGTCCAGGGTCCGGGTTCGATCAGGACCGCGATGAAGGAAAACGTCATGAGGAAACCTGCATGCCTGATGACATTGAAAGTCTTTGTATGTGTGTGAAGTTCACCAACCATTGGGCCAGCGCATCGGTGAACTATGGCCAAACCTTCCTCGCCTGATTTCGAAGAGGGAACCCGTGCCCAGTAGTGGGACATATAAGAGTTAATAATTTACTTGTTTACTAAACGACCTGAACTTTACATGGCGATCGTCCATATTTTCCATCTCGAACAGTTCGATCTCGACAAATGCCTCAAGCCTTCCGAATATAATCAATAAAATATGCCTTCGCTGATGTATACCCTGTTGCTGTTCAACTGAATACCAAGTATCAGTACTGTTAGCTGACGTCACACGTACACGATAATAACAAAGAGAACAGAAATACCTCGGCCGGCACAATGGGCGCAGTTCAAGTTTACGGACGTACAGACAACAGCGCACACGACACACGTGTAGTACTCATAGTAATATATTATGTATAATATGATGCCTTTATCAACAGGGACGGGACGTTCTTCGCTACAGATGATTCTCATGCTTGGACAATATTACAACACATGTCGGTCTTTGGGATGATGTATATAAATATATATTTATTTTTATAGCGATGACAAACGAACATTCGAAGGCCTTGGCGACTATAAACACCTATAAATATCCACACAACTAAAGGTTATGCAAATGCGTTGCCCTCCTTTAACCAATCCCCCCAATGGGACATCGAAAACTCACGAACCGTACGAAACGCGACAGCATAACTGCCACTTTGTACAAATACAAACAAATAAAATGTACAAAATAGTTTAGTATTACTTCTGTTGGAATTTGAGCCCGCAACACCGTTCGTCACTCTACGAATATACATCAAGAAATGTTTAATATTTAATTGGACCATTATGTAACTAAACTACATTCGTAAAATTGTATGACAAGTGCCGTTTAGTAAACTTACAGTTGTGTAAGAATTGCTAAAGTTAACACTACCGATACTATTATTGTAAATAATGTATATTAAACGATTACATAATATACAAAAAAAGGCATGTTACATGCGCATATATTATCTATATCTATATCTTAGAATCATGTTTGTACTTCCATTATAGCGTAATTGTTTCACAAATAAATATTTCTTTCATTCTTTCTTTCTTCATTATATTCTAAACTACTGAACGGATTTTGATACATAAAATCGGCGTAAAGTGACAGCTAAGCTGTCGCGTTTCGTGCGGTTTGTGAGTTTCCGGTGGCCCATTGGGGGGGGATTGGGAAAGGGAGGGCAACGCATCTGCTGAACTTTTGGTTATGTGGATGTTAATGGGCGTCGATAGTCGCAAGGCTCCGACTGTTTGTTTGCCCTCCTATGCTATAAAAAATACCCAAATTTAAAAATTCTTTTACTATTAGAATGTTTTGTTAATGCTGAATAACATAAGCTATAAAATAATTATCATCAATCAGAATACAATTGCAAATCTAAGTTTATAATTAATTTTCAACATCATCAAGTCCCGCCCCTGTGAAGAATCCCATCTCGCGGGAGGTCGTTGACCCGCTGCGTGATATTACCATCACGTCTTATCATTACGACCGTGTAACTTTACATTTTGATAGAAAAACTTTTATCTAAAGTTAATGAAGTTTAGAATGCAGCATAAGCCGACCACCCCGTCTGCTTTTTAATATTCGACTTATTTTTAAACGCGCCACCAACTTATATTGGGTGAAAGCTTTTAGAAATTATATAGTCAGCCAATTGGTTTCAGACTTTTCATCATCATCACCATTATCGCGGTGTTCCTACTAATGATCGTAGCCTATTGTGCATAGCTCCTCAACCTACACAATAATATTCGAAAGCAAAATTAATTAACGATCAGGGGTAATATTATATGCGTTCGAGTAACGTGTCCTAGATACAACAGTGGCTTCAGAACCCCCCCTCCCCCCACCAGCTATGCGGATATTAAATAGCCATTATAATATGGCATATATAGGAGACATGCTTGAGCCTTTATATATGCGCTAAAATTTGTAATTAACATTTTGACTTAAAACTATTTTTACAAGAGAGGTCACAGGACAAGAGGGGTCAGGGGACAACATTATGAGGGTATGCTAGCATTAAGTATCATGCGATCGCCAAGATAGCAGCGCATATTATAAAGTGGCCGTGGCCCGTGGCGCGGGTAAGCCCGCTGTAGTTATTGTGACATCGGCTCGTTCCTTTGGACCCTCTCCTACTAATCGTCTACACCGCAAATCTCTGTCTGGATCCCTGAACCCGACGGCGACGGTTTAGCTGGAACAAATAAAAATCTCATTTACCTTGTATAATATAAAGTTTATTTTTCTATTTTCACAGAACGAGCAGTCGCAGATGAAATAAAAGCGTCTCAAATCGTGTGATCGATGTAAGTCCTCATATTTGTCTCGAAGTGAATATATTATGATCTAAAGACTTGCAGCCATGTACTAGCGACTAAGCTGTAATCACTAGAATATAGAATAATATTGGTTTTGATAAATATGTGTGTGATAAATAATTATATTTTAATAGTTTTGGTTTCTGTTAGACAATACGCTCGTTGACTTGGCTCGATTTAAATTCGTTTTATTAATTTTTCTCCACGCGTATCTTATTTTGAACTCCAAAATCAATTAGTGTCATTTGTGTTATTATATGAAGTTAGTTAATCACCAATCTAAAGTTTCAAAATCAAAAAAAGTAGATGTATATACCGTTAGTAATTTATGTAGGTCTATTATAATTATAGTCTGAGTTCTTATAGTTTAAGATACGATACATAAAACGACCTTAGGTTAATAATATGTCTAGATGGAGTGTCACCCTACAATCAAACCAACATTTTCAAACATGTGTTCGTGAATAGTGATACCAGCTACTACAGTTCTCCCATAATCATCCTTTTTAATCTCGTTACACTTCAACACAAACCTTCATTATAAATAAAAACAATAATGCGTAACAATTCATGCGTATTCTATGACAGCGGGACGAATACTAAATACGGAGAAAGCATTTAGAGGCTAGCAGTTGGACGCTATTTTTTTGGACGGGTTTTCCGCGCGACACTCCATCTAGATATATTATTGATCTAAGAAAACGACCTTCACCGAGAAGCTTATTTCATGAAATGTATTTTATATTCAATTTTATATGTCAATAAACATGTTGCAGAATTCAGTCCAGGATATGATTACTTAATATGTCCTATGCTATTATAATGGTGTGTTCGGAGACATACAGTAAGGAGTTTTAAGTTCTTATGTATAATCGGATTACACACATAAATATGCTATGATTTACGTCACACACTACGTTGTGTTTATGTATGTTTATAAGTTAATTTTTCCTAATTATGACGCTATATATACATTACTATATTCTTAATTATGGCGCTATATATACATTAACCAAGCACGTATGGAAATTTGGTCACATAAGCTTAAAAAGCTCTTTGATATACTCACATGAACAATGTATACAGTGAGGGCAGGCCAGAAATAAACAAAGTCCAATTAAACTTCCACATGTCAGACGAAGGAGTCACATTGATCACTTTCAATCATAGCTCCGACGGCTTGCATATTACAAATTTTCTTCAGGAAATCTTTTCCTCCGTAATACGACAGGTCGCTTTATTATATTATTATTTATTTTTTACTTTGTCGTTTAATTGATCACTAATACAGGGAAATCACTTAGAAAAGATACACAAACAAAAAAGCAATTTGCGTAAAGAATCTCATTTATTTATTACGAAGGATACGTTTTTTATTGCGTACTTTAATAGCGCGTGCATGTTTATAATTTACAATCATTATTTTCTTATACGTCTACATTTGAATTCTACGCTAAAATATTTCTAAAAACTTTTATTTTATAAGTATAGTTTTTATTTCGATGGCCGGCTGGTTGTCGGGCTACGGCGGAACTACACGCAGTTGTCGCAGATTCGAATTCCAATACTTTCTATGATGAAGTCAAATGTAAGCACGGTTTCATAGATATCTCAATATACCTTCCTCCCTAGCTGCCGGAAAACGGGTCTCGGTCGATGTTGTGTGATTATAAAATATTAAAGAGATATCAATTCTTTACGGTCTTTTGCTGGGCGCAGGTCTCCTCCTCGAAATTAGGCGAGGAAGGAATTTTGTATGGGCTCTTTTGTTTTTGAGATAAATGAGATACTGACACTATGAAGAGGAGGAAAAAATACGTTTTATCTTCTGCTTCTAAAGGTACGCCTTTTGATATGAAATATTTTTCAATTTACTCCAGATCAAATTACCCGCTGGACCTGTTTTTGTCATCTTTATTATCCTGTTAGCGCTGAGCGTTTTTAATAAGAAATCAATCGTTATCAGGGGCCCGCGCATCTTCTTAATAAGTTAGCTATTGAACGTGATCTGCGTCAGCTCCACGTCATCATTGATATTAGTCAATTAAAAAATGTGGTGATCTTTATTAAAACGCACTCGTGCTTTGATATCAGACAAACTTATCTCATATACTGTCTTCGTCATCATCGCTGTCCGCTGCTAAACTGGCCTTAATGAAAGCTCCAACAGCTATGCCGTTACTAGAAAAATATATTTAAGATATATTGAAATTATTATAGCTTTTTATATATTGAATGATATAAAATATATTGAAGATAATGAAAATTGTATCTACTAAATACAGACTACAGAACATCATTGTCTAAAAGGTCACTTTACACTATATTTCGTTTTATAAAAGAGGCTTTCACAAAAAGTTCATCATCATTATCATCATCAGCATTTACCCGTCCACTGTTGAACAGTGGCCTCCCTGAACAAACGCTAAGACGTCCGATTTCTTGCCCCTCGCATCCAACCTATAACTGCGCGGAGATAACATATTACTTGGTTGTAATGAGCAAATAAGTAAAATATATAAAATAATATTAAATAAAATAAAAAAAAGCCTCTTTCTTATAAAACGACCGTAAATTTATGTCATCACTGTAGTTTTTGTGGCCGACCCAAAATAATCATTCACTGGTGCTTAAGGACTCCTTAGTCCTGGTCACTATTGTTAATGGCCTGTCTTCTATCCCAGAATAAGATTATGCAAGTGTAGATGCTCTAATACACCCGGAATTTAATGGTCATTGCTTAGTTGAGCACTCGGGGAATTTATTGTTTCGTAATAAATTTAATGTTGAGTCTGTGATTTGTAGGACTGTCTGTGTGAACGCTGTAATGGCGAAACCACTTTGTCAATGTAACATAACATCGTTTTCTTGAATTTTAGGAATAAACATACTTTATTTTCACTCAATAACACTCTTACTTTCGAAACGAATCGATTTAAAAAGTTTAACTCATGCCTATTTTTTTACTTCAATAAATAACGAATCCTTAAATATTTTGACCGATAAAATACATCACAATCCATCTTTATTAATGTTTATTTGTCGACATGAAACTCGTAAACGAAATCCTCTATAATGTAGCGAAAACGATTATTTTGACAGTTTTCACTCTACTCCACCTCGAACTGTTTATCTGCAAAGGTACCGCTGATCTGTGAAGCTGTGTTTGCAAATTAAACACATTTTGAAGCTTGGACACTGTGAGTTATGTTTGTTAATATAGTATTTTTTTAGTTTTATTAAGGTCTCGATACAGATGGCAATGGTTCAATCGCCATGATCAAGAGATTATCGGGACTCAATAAAACTATAAACGCGGCAACACCCGCACAAGTACCTATAATATATTTAAATATCAAATTTGAATAGTTTAAAACAATATATGGCCAAATAAAGTTATTATTTTAATAACAGATTGTCTAAGATATAATATAATAAAAATATACGTCAGATGGATTTTTTTTTTTTTTTTTTCGGTTGGATCTATGCTAATGGTCCTAGTGACCGTGAATTTGGGGGGTTGCCCCCCGCCATGTTCATGGCGTCGGGTTTGTACCTAACTTGGTCAGCTACGGTCGACTGGTTTGGAACGGGTGACGTTAGAAACCTATCGTGAGGGCCGGCCCTCCCCTCCCCCGGTAGCGGGGGAGGCGGGTCAAGCGCGGGACCCGAGCAAGCTGCCGATAGCAGAGTGCTATCGGTGATTACACGGTCTATATTGGTGTCGACTCGTAGCTGATCTGAGCCTATGCTGTCGCGGTTGATCCGGATCAACTGGTCAACGGAGTGTAGGGTTCGACGTCGCATACGACCCCGGGGCCCATGCGGTGTGAATGTGTGCCTAACACCGGCTGTGTTATGTCTGAGTGTGTGTTGTAGCTTACGTCGCGCTTCAGCGTCGCGCTTTAACAGTTCTGTGATTTTATCAACAGGATCGGTTATGACATTCTTAGGTAACCTAGACTTATTAGGTGCTAAGCTATCGGGGGTGTAGTTTGCCGCACTCACGACGAGTGGGTTCGGGTGGAGAAGTGCCTTTTCGAAGTGACGTTCTGACATCGCTTTGAAATGGCCCCTAATCGAATCTAGTCTGAGGTCGCGGTGTAGGTCGATGTTTCTTACGTACCACGGGCAACCGGTTGCCACACGTAAGAATTTATTTTGGATCGTTTGGAGGCCTCTGAGTCTATGCTGAGGCACATGCGCGAATGCCACACAGGAGTATGACATGATGGGGCGGATACATGATTTATAGAGGGTGAGCTTGTGCCTGAGGGGCATTTTGCTCTTTTTGTTTATGAGGAAGTACAGTCTACTACTGACGAAACGGGCTTTTTTAGAAATCGCGGCGATGTGTGGTCTAAACGACATCGACCTGTCAAGGGTGACCCCCAGGTACTTGACCTGTCTAACTCTGGGAATAACGACGTTATTTAGTAAGATTGGTTTCATCGTGAACCATGTTTGTCTGCGTTTAGGTAAGCGTGTCTTTCTCTTACGAGAGAAATGAACGTCAGATGGAAAAGTATCAAATACAATATCAGGTTTTAAAACATAGTGTCAGTGCTTTATAACTGATGAAATGCTGCTAATGCATCAAATATATTATTGGCTTTATCGAAGCTATTGTTTGCGTATTAATAATATATAATATATTATTCAATTCTTTTCTCTCTTTAATTTTTATCCCCTCTGTGTAGTTGAATCAGCTGATTCAAACAAATTCCTTGCAACGATTCAAGCCATTATTTTTTGTGAAGTTCATCGCTCCGTGCAATATGTCGTCTGTGAACTGTCAGGTTTGAACAATCTCCTAGACGGTCTTGTACGTTTGATGGGTGCGCGGTCCGGAATCATGCAAGCCTAATTATTCATGTGGTAAACGTATTTATTATGGAGGTCTCCTCCGTTATTCCCAAAACTTACAAAAATTGTACTTTTACAATATTTCTGTCTTTTGAATTTATCTTTGCAGAATAAAACGCATGAATTTCTCGCATCATAGTCTGACAATAAATTATATTCCGTGACAAGATTCAGTGACTCGTGACAGGAGGTAAGAGGTCTCGAGACAAAATAAAAGTAGATAATAAGAGTGACACAGCTTAAGGGATATACTATTTTTAGACTTCAGTACTCAGAGCTGAATGATTACATTACGTATTATCAGTATTATATTTCCTACGGGATAAGCGAGCTCTCAGCTTCCAAGAAGTGATTCCGGGCTTCGGTACTCGTAACTAAAATCTTAGAAAATCTAGATTACCTGTATTGACTGTTTTGTGTCTAGAATTCCAGTCCAAGAATATTACTAAGAAATCGATATCAAATGATATAATGATTCCTATCTCTCGAAATATCGGAAAATTGTGACAGCTTATTTACTAATAATATATCTACAAAAGTCGTAAATAAAATCTTCTTGGGTCTGACTATTATATGAACCATCATAATGTAGCGTCTACTGGTCACCGGCAGACCACGCCTTGCTCTAATGATATATGGCAATCGTGACGCCAGGGATGGCAACTGTTGATGATGATGAATACATTATTTGTTTTAAATGTTTAATAATAGTATCCGGGATGTGGGCCGTAAAATATGACCACAACAACGAACTCGGTTAGCAGTCAGATTAATAAATCAAATCCGTGTGAGTGGTGTCACGTAAACATTTACACAATATACGGATCATATTTGATCTGATTTGTAACTTCAAACTTTAAACCGCTAAATTTAAACATTCATAAATTATGTAAATATATTTTAATTATTATTAATTGAAATAAATTTAACAATATCACCGTATATTAGGTACAATTTATAAAAAGACAAAGATCATGAAATGTACTATTGCTCACGTCATGCGTGAAGTGTTGAGGGTGCTGTATTATATTCTCTCGACGTGTCAAATAGCAGTTTTCACTAAACTGTTATGGGTCCACCGGTGAGGGCCTGCGCTGCGCCGCGCTCCCGGCTAAACTGGTACCACCATCGTGCTTATTTCTCCCATCAAACAGGTATCATGAATTAAAATAATATTTCATATACTTCCGTGATCTGTCTGAATAATCAATTACCTCACTGAAGTGGCAGTGCGCTGGTCACTGGCAGAACATATGACTGATGGGCCAACAAGATTCAAAAATGGAGGACGAGATTAAAATAACTTATCTGTTGCTGTTGTTACAACAGATCACCGCTAATGGCTCCGCTGAGTGCACCACCGCGTCTTGGCATCAATGATATCCTCAAATATATGTATTAACTAGTATATTAAAGTTAGTATAATCTAATAATAGCAGTCCATTCGGTTATTGATGTATTTGAAATGTAATGTAAGCCATCGATATATAGATACGATATTTGAAATAGAATAGTTACTTCAGATGATTAAGATTATGGCGAGTATTTATTTTAATATCTTAAACAACTTAACTTGATTACAAAGTCCATATCCAAGGTCTCAATAGCAAAAGTTAAAAAGCGTTTAGCCTCTTCATTTATAATAATAATAATATTTTGGCGGAAACTCACACGCGGCCATCTGATTGCAAAGGCGAAAAAGAACGGATGATGATGATGATGATGATGTACTTAGATTATCTATTAGGAAGAAGATTGTTAGTATCAAATCTATGAACCTTTTTTTTCGTACCTTAAATACTAACAATTTGTTGTTATTGACACTCCGAATGAAATAAATGGTTTTAATATGGAATAGTAAAATCAATATGGAATAGTACAATCTTAATGGCAAGTGGCTATTTACTTCCAAAAAAAAAGGAGGTTCTCAATTCGTCTGTATGTTTTTTTTTTGTATGTTTGTTACACGATTACTCCGCTGTTTGTGAATGGATTTTGATGATTCTTTCTTCGTTTGAAAGCTAATGTTTCCGAATTGGTCCCATATTAATTTCATCGACATCTAACCAGCGGTTTTTAAGTTATTTTCAATAATGATTATTTGGTTGGTTTTGTATACCCAGACGAATTGCTCATTTTAATACTTGTCGATGTAATATGAATAATTTGACCAAAACCACAGAATAGGATACTTTGGAAGAGTATCAGAGTATTGTGAGGTCATCATCATCATCATCCACTATAACACACACAAAAATACCTAATTTTAAATAGTATAAGTAAGATTTTTTTATTTAAAGTTAAATTTATCATGAAATATTTTCATAAAATAGGTATCTGTGTACAATAAATATTGTTTCGGATAATCCGATCAGGGTTCAGTAAAACATGGCGGACGCGGTCTGAATCACGTCCCAAGGTTTAAAACGACCTAATCCCGAGTGCTACACGATTATGAGACAACCAGCTGCTAGTCCAACGACACCGGGAGAACGAGAACAAACAAACACTACCTGCAGTCGCATCATATTGAATGGGAATTTCAATTTAATATTTTCATTATGAGGTGAGATACTTGAGAAGGCTCACGATTACGTTTTTCTTTTTTTAACTATTTTTCTTTCTTTATTCAAGTGGTTTCATAAGCGTCAACCACGTTATAAATATAACATTATGTCAATATCATTATAAATAATTACAATGTGCATACCATACGTAACATACTTGTTTTTATTGTATTAATTTTATTAATAAACATAATGTAATTTTGAAAAATTACATGGTATTTCGTATCGAAATTTATAAATGCTATTTTTATTGTAAAACAAAATTCTTTTAGCGAGCACAGAAAAGTACTCAAATATTTCTCAAAACGAGGAATTGGGTTGATCATAATTTATGAGCCAACAAGCGCAGCTGTGATGAGCGCTCGCGCGGGTGTGGGAGCAGCACTGCCGCGCGCGCGCGGGTGTGGGAGCAGCACTGCCGTGTCCGCGCGGCCATTCGTCAGTGCCGGCGCTGCCCACGGAGCTGGGTTGAGTTTAAACAGCTCACACGCTTACGTCACAGGCTGTGAGATGGCCTATTGTTTAACGGTAGATAAATCAGTATCTAAGACATATATCAAAGATAGATACAAGCTAGTTTTGCGATGAAGATTCTTAACATCGAACTTAAAGAAACTTAAAACTTGAGCTAAAAGACAATCGCAGTAAAAGCTAAAACAGTAACAGCTCAATTGTTAGATGAAACAATAATTGCCCAAGTTTCTCGTCGAGTGGTACAGAACGAACGCGAAGATCAATAAAAACTATCCATCAGATCGAATTAGTGGTATATATTGAAGAGTATTGCATTATACCCCTGTGGTTAAAGTTTCATGTGTAAGCGTTGCATAGAAAGGGAGGAGATAATTTTCTAGTGATAAGATATCGCACAACAGACACAATTCCAGATCAAATGTTATCAAACCAAAATATTGTGTCTTCAGAACTTAATTGTTTTTTCAATATTACAAATATTACATGCCTACTACATGCAATGTAAAACAGTAAATTCGGTGAACCCCTGGCTGAATTAACATACAATAAATATGTCGCTATGTACACGAGTCCTGTGACAAATTATAAATATTTATAACGACCCCCCCCCCCTCCCCCCGCGCGTTCCCCGAGGTAAGCGCTGATTGACAAACTTTAATAAGTCCTCCAAATAGTTCGTGATTGTTTGATCGAAGGGACGACCCACTCACCTCAAATTGAACCCACGTTAAATTCTGGTAAACAACAAATTAACCAATAAAAAGTGGTTATATAGATACTTAATATAGTAAACCTTTGATATATAATACATATAATACTATGACATAAACTGTATGTACAGTCATATTATATATGAGTACATATTAGATTAACGCCCGGTTTCGGAAAGGCTGATCACAAATATTAACAAATCAACTGCCAAACCCCTTGTTATGTGGCAAATGAGTTGCATAATCTAGAATCGTATGTTAACCCCCATTAGCAGCCATGTTAATTGACATACACTTTAACCAACATTTGGAAACCGGCCGGAAGTCATCGAATGTGTTTGGAATACACGGTACACTTTATTTACATATTTTTTATTTTACCTAGAATACGGTGGAACTATGAACAATCCTCGATAGATTCCGTAGATATAGGTAAAGGCACCAAGAAAGTGGAAAAATAAAAAAAGTAAAAATGTTATTAAAAATACCGCGGAAGTTAGAATTCGGTGTCTTTACATAGTCATAAACTTGTTTTGTGGCGAGAACATCGCAATTAGAATTTTGAAAAAAAATAACTAACTCGAAAAAGCCAATCTATGTCAGATTCTGAAGTGCGTGTAACTAATAATTAAAGTATATAAAAGTTTACTCTACTTTGTGCCAAAATAAGGACGTGTTTTGATGACGGAATCATCGAGCACGTACAGATGATAAAACATACGATAGAACATATTTGGTAGCCACCTATCCTATCTACTATCCTTGGTTATTCAAATTAATATACAATTGTAATTTTATACTGAGTTAAGCAACTATATTAAATTCTTTAATAAAATCGAGTTGAATACAGAAACCGGAGTTATTTTTTGAGGCAACAAAGAAATAATAATTAAGGATAATAAAGAAACAGATGAAAGAAAGATGTGAAAAGCTCTTAGCGAACACCTCGCGACGAGAAAATAAATAAAAACACAAAGAAAACTCAAAGACCGTTAGGAAAATTCATAATTTAATAGAACGCACGAAACCTCTTTCTCGGATCCCATAAAAATAATGCAAGCGCATTACGATGCCAAGGTGAGATGGCCCCGTAAAATTAGCTTTTACGATCGGAATAAGTGCACCTCGAACTTTGCCTCTTAATTTTGACTCTACTTACAAGTTAGAATAACCTCTTAGCAGGTTATGCCGAGATAACAAACTACATAAATATTGAGTTAACTTTAAACAAGGAACTAACTTAAAATCAAAGTTGGCTAAGTAAACAGAAGTGTTATAGTTTCGGCCTAGTTATAAGCTTCACGTAGATACAGTATTTCTTTTAAATATTACTAGCATGGGCAAACAGGTCACCTTGGACAAGTGGTCGACGTCACCCATGACCATAAACTAGTTAGCCTGGAGCTAGGCAGGCAATTCATTTATTTTTACATGTTACACTGCCTGCCTTCCCTTTCTCCCAGAAACACAGTAAAGCTTTGACGGCCTGGAAAACCTATGGCTAAATGTATATCAAAATGTTGTCAACCGTGTCATAAAATAATATTAACAATACCTTACATAATATTATTTTAACAAAATCGTAATGAAAAACCGAAAAATATAACGGCAAAGATTTTTCAGACCTCTTTGCGATTGATTGATTGATTGATATTGCGATCATATCCCGTAAAATACTTTCAGACGTGTCTCATCTCTGTGATACCATACTCATTTTTAGACTTAACTTGATCTCCTCCTTGGGTCGAACCATCAGGTTCCAGACACCTGGATTCCTTACATCATTATTATTACTCGTGTACTGTTGCTGGTTAATCGAAAAAACAATTTCTTCTTAGACATATATATGAAATTGGGTTTTTAGCTTATCCAAGGCATTTTTTAGAAATACATGGACTAAAATATTGGTTCGTTCTTGCGTACAATGTGCACAAAACATATTTGTCTGCATTTAAATAGACTTTCATTGTTAAGTAATTTAAATTTTGCGCGCTAAAGACACACCTAAGAACGTATCGATGGCAGGCAGATACGTCGTTGGTTTCATCACAGTACGTACGTAACGTAGTTTCCATGCGGTACTGTCCTGTGATGGAAGATTGGTCATTTCAGCGTTCATTAAACGAGACCATCCGTCAGGACATTGATACAGGATGATTCATGTAGTTCGCCACAAAGCCTTCTTTGGCTGGACAAAATACATCAAGCTAGAATCCTGTTTACATCTCTGTTAGTTCCGTCTTATTAAATTCTAAACGATAACGATTTGATAATTCCGTAGCTTATATTATTTAATACAATATTGACGTAATTGCTTTTAATCAGTTCGCTTGTTTTGTCTCTAATTACTCGCCAACAAATTGAAACAAGAATCTCTTTGACCTTGTAATTCCAATTAGCGCAACATCTTTGATTACCTTCATTATAACCTCTACAAATGTTTGGCACTTGTCTAATCTCCATCAATAACCAGAAATTAACTGTACCTATGTTCAGATTATTGTTAGTATATAAAACAACATATCATTCAGTGACCATGGGATCTCATATGAATCCATAAAACATCTAAAATGACCAGCCCAAATGCTTACATTTGATATGCATTATTCATTACCTTTATAACCACGTATTACACGGTATAAACAATAGTTTTACATAAATTATTTAAAAAAAATGTAAAGGAATAATGCATAGCGTAAGCCAGTAAAATAATGATCGTCATTCGTTAAGGGTTTGAGTGTTCAGACAGCCTTAGACACGCGACCGAGCCATCGCCATCTTGAAACTTAAAAGCACGCATAGTTTCAGCTCAATAAAGACAACACCGCTTTTTACATGTGAAACAAATAATACTTGACACTAAAGAACTTTACTTTTAAGAATTTGAAGTTACAATATTGTTTAATTTATTTTATTAATAGCTCCTTAAATCTGTACACACGTTAAGATGATGAAACAAACATTAGTTCAGTTTCCTCGTTGACTTATATTGCAGCTTCCCGGTGACCGTGTGCCCTGTCTACATTTCCAGTTACGTTTCGCGCAGAATATTAATATTTAGTATTTCTCGACTATCCTGAGAATGAAAGACTTTGGTTTTATCCTCACTTCAAACACTTCATTTTTACAGTAAATAACTAAGACAAACAACCCCCAAAGGCCAGTTTAAATACGCCTACAGGTTACATTTAAAACATGAAACGTAGATGGTTTCAAAGGGTTTATCTAGTTAAAATCTAGCCAAACACTTTATCTGTTTGTGGCGTTGCGTGTCGCCGCGGTTGTGATGGTGAAGTCTGATCCGGTGATATCATATCATTATTGACCTGAAAACTAAATCATATATTGCATAAAGTTCTTTGTATTAATGATGGTATCATGAGCGTGTAATTGATGATAGGACTTCATTTTTGTCAGTTGGATTGATTCACTTTACAAATTATAAACCTTTTATTCCAGGATGAATGGTTGAAAATTCCAGCAATGTAATCATAAATTTTAGTGGATATATTATTATCTTACTAATAATAATTAAAGTAAAATAGATTTTCTTTAAAATAACATTAATCTGATATAAAATGAAAACGAGGGTCGATGTTACCGAATATTTAACAGAATAGAGTTATTATAAAGCTATTTGAAATCGTAGAATATAATGCGTTGATGGTAATAAACTCTTTACAGGACATTTTACGAGTCCTTTCTCTTAAGGAGTTTTAAAGTGAATGGCTCAGGAGTTATGTGTCTGGAGAAGACCAGGCGAGACTGTCTCAATATGGGGGATTTATGAGGCGTGTATCCGTTTCCTATAGGGTGGGGTGGGGGGAGGTTTCTTATTAAAATTGATGCTCCAGTACACACAGAAAAGTGAATTACGATATAGGCTCGGGACGTGACCCGACGATTATCCGACGGCGACGCGACGACGACGACACGACATACATGAATCATAAACTGTTTCCGATCGAGTCTATAATATTATAATCTTGATTTTTATTTTCATATAGGATAAAGGTTTTTCTTTTGTGTATCTGGATAAAGGAATAGAAGAATTATGTTTACGATTTTATGTCAGACGCTGAAAACTAAATAAATGATATCCTGTTGTTATGACGATATTTGTTGAGTTCATTGAATATAATATAAATCAATCGCATGAGTCTTGTTAATCCATGTTTTAGTCTGTTCTCATTGTATGTCTCTCAATGAATGCCGAGACGGCCGATCCCTTGCTACTCGCATCCAACACGGATCGGCCACTGCTCGGAGATAGTCTTCCTGAAAATGTAAAGATATAGTGTCTGTATTAATGGTTAAAAGCTTTTTGTTTCATTCCAGATTTTCTTAAATGTGAAGAGCTTGAGACCAGACTAGACCTCGACAAATACGAAGAATTACTGATATTTTAATAAGGTACGTTAAACTACACACGTCGCACGGCTATGAAGAAGCCTTCAAATGTTTAATATTATAAATGTTTACCAAAAAAATATTGTATTAAAAAAATATTGTATTAAACGATCTCGAAGAATCTCAAGTTTGAATTTCGCGAACTTTCACTCGCAAACCACAGGGCAAAGTCCAAAACAACATTACTATTTTATCAACGAACAATCTCCTTTTTATTGCATTAAGACTTCTTAAGTGGCCATTGACGAGTGGACTAGCACATGAGCATCCCATTGTGGAGTAGGAAGGGCTCGTGTAGGGTGTGTTTTACTGTCCTTTGTGAATATAATGTATAGTACTACGGCTTTGAGCAGCCGTTAAAAGAAATGACACTATAAAAAGTATAAGTGCGCTTTTACAGATGTTTTATTACCAAATTGAGTTAGAACAGCTTAGCTGGCTTAACCATGATGTGTTTGATACAGTTCGACCGCTATCACTAGACACTAAATACGTTTTAACGATCAGCCTCATTATTTCACAGCCTAGTTTAGTAGTAGCGGGTTTGAATCACAGTTAGGGCAATTCATAAAAATATTTTCTTCTTTGCGCTTCCGTAGTAAATGATATATTAAAGTGAACCTGATGTACTCGTAGCTGTTGCTATTATCTTCGTTTGTATGGGACGGGAGAGGTAATATTGGTGCAGCCTCAAATGTAACTCTCTTAATAGACGCAAATTATGGCGCCTTGATTGTAAGTAGCTGTTGCGTGTGAGTGTGTTGTTGAAATGAAGCTGAAGAGCTTGATCTTATTTGTCGCGATGATTTCCAGAACTACCAGTCGATTTTAAAAACCTTCTTTACTAGCAGTGTCCCGCGGTTTCACCCGTTTCCCATTCCTGAGGAATATATACATGAAATAGTATAGCCTAAGTGTTACTCTGATATATAAGCTATAGTTTCGTAAAGTTTCATTAAAATCATTCAGTAGTTTTTGCGTCCATACAAACTTTTACGTTTATAGTGTTAGTATGTTGTGATAAGTCAATACTTTTTCCATTATAGTTTCGTTACTAAAAATACGTTTACCTATGAGGAAGGTTATGTTGTGGTCAGAATAGTTTCAATATTATAATGAGAGAGGACTACACTGCTCCCCGTGATCGTTGTCTACATCTACACTAATATTATAAAGAGGAAAACTTTGTTTGTTTGTTTGTTTGGTTGTAACGAATAGGCTCAAAAAGTACTGGACCGATTTCAAAAATTCTTTCACCATTCGAAAGCTACATTATCCACGAGTAACATAGGCTACATTTTATTCTGAAAAAATTGGGTTCCGTAAGATATTTGGGTTTTTCGGACACAAGGTGTAAAAAATCAACCAGAAAAGTTACTTATTTTGCGTACGCTGCCTAAACTATAAAAGATAGAACCATAGAATGTTCCAATTAATTGTAGATCTTATAATTATCTACAAAAAAGTCCGCGACACATTATACCTATCTATGTCGAGTGAGGCACAGTAACCATTTTTTTATTTAGATATTTTTAATTTTTTTGGACTACATTTAAACGCGTTTATTATACTCATGCTTTGGATCCTTATCAAAATAAATTATTTCATCACTAACTACAGTTTATGAAGATAATATTTCGACTTTGAATGATTAAAATTGGATGATCGGTTTTGAAGTTATGGCGAAATCTATCTATACTATATATCTACACTAATATTATAAAGAAGAAAACTTTGTTTGTTTGGTTGTAATGAATAGGTTCATAAAGTACTGGACTGATTTCAAAAATTCTTTCACCATTCGAAACCTACATTATCCACAAGTAACATAGGCTTAATTTTATTCTGGAAAAAAATAGGGCTCCGTAATATATTTAGGTTTTTCGGACACGAGGTGTAAAAAATCAACCAGAAAAGTTATTTATTTTGAGTACGCTGCCTAAACTATAAAAGATAGAACCATAAAATGTTCTAATTAATTGTAGATCTTATAAATATCTACAAAAAAGTCCACGACACACTATACCTATCTATGTCGAGTGAGGCACAACAACCATATTTTATTCAGAAATTTTAATTTTTTTGGACTACATTTAAACGAGTTTATTTTACCCATGCTTTTAATCCTTAAGATATGAAGCTAAAGAGTTTGTTTATTTGAACGCGCTAATCTCAGGAACTATCGGTCGGATTTTAATGAAACATTTCAGTGTTCGATAGCCCATTTATCGATAAAGATATATCATCCTGCTAAGATGCCGTTGTAAATCTTAGTTAACGCAGGCGAAGCTGCGGGCAACAGCTAGTTAATAATAAAACAATAGGGATGGCCGATATATATCAATATTTCAACAAATATCGATACATGGTCTAGTATTGTATGTAATATAGATATATTTCATCGGATATATCAAATGTCGTATCTAATCCATTTTTTTTCTTTGCATCTATTTATTCCTTTAAAATATGCAACATTGGTAATTTGAGTAAAAATAAAACGAAAAACCCAAAAAAAAAGCTTAGCATTTTGAAAGTGGTCTATGAAACAAAAGAGTTTGGAAACCTCTAGAATACATGTATATTTTAAAAATATCAATATATCTCTTCGATATATCGCAAAGTATCGATATCATACTACGATATATTATATCGAAAAAAATATCAATATAATTTTTACATGAACATCCCTATAAAACAATAGTTTATTTAAAGGTTGATCTCCACATCACCTGGGTGATACAGATTAAGTAGCCCGCGCTCTTGTGTTGCGGAACGTTCTCGGTGTAATGAGAAAAAGCTCTCCGCTAAGACAGCACTCAGCTCCAGTTAGAGCTTCGTTGAGAGCTGGGTCTAGCCGTCGAGTAACTTGTTAGTGCTTTCTTATTCCTGTTTACACAGTACTAAAGTACAGATGGAGTACGTTTTGTTTGTTCGTCTTTTATTTTAAATTGTAATTACACCTTTTAAGTCTGCAGTAATATAGTTGGAAGATCACATTGTTTGTTTGAGGCTTTGAAGGATGCATTTCAATTATATTCATAGTTATAGTTTGATTTCCTTTGAAAAAAAAAATTCACCTAAACAGCCTTTAAATTATATTTCTTTCTTACCTTCCTTTAGATTAATTGAGTTATATTATATGTCATACAGATAACATCCCAACCTCGATGGTCATTCTATATTGATTTGCTTTAGATCTTTGCGATTAGAAAATAATTCGTACGAGTTTTACTAATTTACATTTCATATTTAAATATACGATATGGAATACCTATATATCATAACAAATAAAAGTTGCAAAAACTGATCTGGACATACATTAATATCGAAACCGCACACAAGCAACTTTATCAGTCATAAAAGTTTTGGCAAAACGGATGGAGGCCTCGTTTTATTGGCTAAGCATTGACCCCGTATTAAGCGAGCAGTAAGCAGTTACCAGCGGTAGGCAGTGAACAGTACCAGTGAGCAGTGTGTCCGATCTCAACGGCCTAATTTAGTGAATACGCGAATAAATCGAACATTTAGTGGTGAGGAATCGTCCGTTCGTTAAGTGAGCTAACTTTATCCACTCTTTACGTAATCTTCATTATTGTCATATTATTATTTTCATTGTGTGTTCACAACAGTGTTCTGTTAACAAAGTATTTTGGGTTCATAGTATTTTTGCATTTACCCTTTTTAAATACAAATCCTACAGCAGTTCAAGGTATCTAGGACTGAAAAGAATCGATGGTGATTCAAAGCTAAAAATATCTGAAATGTACAAATGACATTTATTTAAATTGATAGTTCCCGTAGCTACGTACACAGTCGAATGTTCTCGCAAATTTCCGCACAAGTATCTCATTAGTCGAGCCCTTAGGGCCGGCTCCGGGGCAGCCCTCGCCTAAATAATCTCATAAGTATCGCCTTACCAGATATTACTGTCGTGTGACGTCTCGCTACCGCCTTTATGTAGCTAGTTATCATTATAGTAAGGATCCCAGTGGTTATTGTGAATATTATGAGTAGTGCGTATCTTCACGAAAGCTTGACTGTTCTCATTCAGTTGTTTTGTCTGTTAACAGAAAATATTAAGAGATACTAGTTCTATCAGCGCCTACTTCGTCTTTTCCTGCTTAGAACTTCAATTTTGATGAATTTACTTACTCAAAACATTAATTTCGTTTTTATGATGATATGTGTGAGGAAACAAAGTGTGGTCGCTAAGTCTCCGGTAATGGCACTGCCTGTCTTGCTATACGCTGTCAATTATAGTCTCGCATGGTAATCAAATAAGGAACACAAACGTCAATTATGTCTCCTATAGGATCTCCCCTACCCAGCTGCCTTTTCCCTTACGCTATTCACTTCTATCCAATGATTAAAGTCCATTAAGGGTCTGTTTCACAATCTCCAGTTAAGTGCCGAATAGGCTATCGGCAACATATTTGACAGATACTCCATACTCTATCTGTCAAATATATTGCCGATAGCCTATTCTGAACTTATCTGGAGATTGTGAAACAGGCCCTAAGGGTAATTAATTTAAATATTTAAATATTTTAAAATCTCAAGTGTTAGTTGAATTGTGTGCTTTGTATTTTGATATTTTAACTATTAATGAGAGATCATCAAACCTATCATCATCATCATGATGCTTTGTCATTCTGGGCCTTTATCCGCCCACCGCTGAGCATAGGCCGCCCTCAATAAGCGCCAAGACGACCGATCCCTTGCGACTTGGAGGGATATAGGCTAATTAATTTGGATAGAAAGGTGAGGGTTTATTTTTAGGGTTCCGTATATGTGTATGTAACTCTTTTGTCCGTCTGTCTGTCGGCGCGTCGCCACTAATTTTCTCAGGAACAAGATATTTTTACGAAAAACTAAAGTGTATAGGTATATTACTAGGTATACTACTAGGTAAATCAGCATATTAAAACGATATGGTCAAATCAAATGGACTTTTGGAAAATATTTTACGTATCAAAATTTACCTTAAATCTCAACTGTTTTATTTTTCGGAATTTTCCCTATACTTTTGCTGTAAGACCTATCCTTGAACCAACATTTATATTTGTAGGTTAACTGGACGTACCTTGGACCTAGGTAATATCAAAGTTTTAGTAAACCTATGTGGTAGACCCGTTGACCTAGAATCACAAAATTTGGCAGAAATCAAGGTTTCATTACATAATATAAAGGAAAAAATACGAAAAATAAAAAAGTTGATAGTTAAAGCTTGTTCCCACACATACATAGTTGAGGTCCATTAAGATACTCCTTTGAGTTTAATAGAAAAAGATTTTTTTGTTTAAACTGTTTAATGTTGTTAAGAAACCCTTGTGAGCGAGTCCGACTCGCACCTGGCCATTTCAGTTTTAGGGCAGTGGTAACCGCGCTGAACATCTGATGGGTAATCAATTAAATCATAATATCATCATCAAAGCCTAAAATCTCCGGCTCCATGTTTAAACACATCAAGTGTCCGTTGATCGACCGTTCATTTCTAATCTTTTTATGTCTAAATGGTTTACTTGGAATCTCAGGTGGTATAAATTTGCATGTCTTTAAGGACATTCCCCGGCGGGTTGCTCCAACGTAACTCGTTGCACAGTTTGTACAATTGTCGTAATATTCAGTTGATTTGGTTATTAAACTCTATATAATATCATACGACAGTACATTGTTTTATTTGTATTAATAAAACAAAAATGCTATAAGCAACATATATTTAGACAATAGATTGATTAGTCTTACTATAAAATGCCACGTTCTTAGCCTATAAGCCTATTTAGGTTTCTTTAAGTAGAACTGGCCTAGATCTACTATATATAGATGACAAATCCATACACCGAAAATAGCCAGACGTCGTATAGATTACGGATAAAACCTAGAAGATATTCTTAATAGCAAAAATATCACAAAATGTAATAACAAAGCGATTCTAAAACCTTCGAGTGCCCCTTAAAAATACGTTTGGTCACACTACAAAAGTGCAATGAATCATTGAGCATTTGTGTTTCAGAGTTGGCTGTATCGTGCATCTTTTTGTTAGCTCATTTTATATTCCGAGTTGTCCCGGTACCGGCCCTGGGCGGTCTCTGAGCCCGTCGTCATGAACATGCTAACATCGTGAGCTTTTATTGAATCTTTGACCTCACTTCTTCACCTGCAGTTTCAACTGTATTGCATCCAAGCCCGGTTGGTATTCGCTCGTTGGATGTATCATCGAGTTTAGGTTGTTTACTTCATGTAAATATAAAGAAAGATAAAAATAGGAAATACATCTCGCACTAACATATTATAAGACTAAGGGCCTGTTTCACAATCTCCCTTTAAGTTCCCTATAGGCTATTGGCAACATATTTGACAGATAGAGTATGGAGTATCTGTCAAACATCTGTCAAATATGTTGCCAATAGCCTATAGGGAACTTAACGGGAGATTGTGAAACAGGCCCTAAATTCAAAGCTCTAAGTTAAAGTAGTTAAGTATTGTGTTATAAGGTTTGGTTAATATTATGTATAATAGTTAGCTCAATAACCTAAAAGTCGTAAGTAGGTCATAACTCGCTTGCCAGGTTTCAACCAATCGTACAAAACTTTCCCGAGTAATTACTGACATGAGCTACACCAGATTTAAATTTAGTGATTACTTCATCTTTATTAACATTATTATAAGTGCTTATTATAATTATTCTCGAAAATTATAATATATTTACTTAATTACTTTCAGTTCTTCTGTTATACTAATATAATATTATGTTCATATCGCACTTAGGAAAAACGGTTACTGCGCCTAGTTTTACCTTAGCCTACTACTAGTTTTGAGGAGATAGCCATAGCGGCCATAGCATAAGCGGCGAAAGTATTAATAAATCATATAAAATAAACTACTCAAGTTGATAACACGAATTTTCTAATTCGCTTTGTTATATGGTTTACTCAATATTAAAGTTAGGAAAGTATACATAGAATAGGTAAAGTAATAAGTAACATCTAGAAATTCACAATAATGACAGAAAATTAAATAATTCATTAAACAGCTTAACAAAACGTCCCAAAAGCTCAATTACCTCGCTAACTCGTCTAAATCTCCGGCAGCTTTCGTGTACTTAATCAGCTTTATCGCTTATGATATGACGGGACAAGGCGAGCCGGGAAGCTGTGAGGAGCTGAGCTGTGATCTCTTGATCAATGTACTCCGAAACCCTCTTTATACTAATAAAGACGCAACATTTAGCACGAGTATAAAACTATGATATCTAATTGATGATATTTAATATCTTACTTACATTTGCCATTTTTATTTTATGCACGACTTGTAACTTTTACTTTGCTTATTATTCTTTATCAATTTTATAGAATATCTATAAAAAAATGAAAAAGTAGTTTAGAACTTGATCCCATAGAAAGGGATCTTTAGCGGGAAAAGCTAATGTCTAGCTTCAATTCATCAATGAGCTGTATCGTATTTTCTATTGCTCCCTTTGCAGGCATGGCCGATAAGAGGTAATAAGTATCCAGATTAAACAGATCATTCAATGAAAAAAACAAATAAATTCAGTATTGCTAGTATTGAGCAATTAATATGTAAAGATAAGCAAAAGGCCAGATGACATGTAGAAACCGTTTTCCAACGCTAACCGCGGAATTTAATTCTCTCTTCTAACTTTAGCACTTGCAGTTGAAGCGAGCTTTAGTGACGAGAAAAAATAAAACCTCGACAACCGGTCCTTTAAAGATAGCCTTATACGTAACTAGCTGTTACCCGCAGCTTCGCCCGCGTGAACTTAGATTTACGGATTTATCATGTCTTATGATGATGATTATTTTCTATTTTAATAATTAAGTACTTAGATTTTGTATTAAAACGGATATATGTTATCTTGAACATAAAGGCATATATATCCCTTCACAGACTTTCTGTAGGCATATTAAGGATACTATTATTATATTCCACCATACGTTGATGATTGATCATAATATTATTACATCTAACAGAGTTGATACACTACGGCCTTAGACACCAAACAATCGCCCGTACGAATCACGGCAACACGATTTATTTTCTTGTGCATTATTTTGATTTTGCCATATCTCCTAAAGTATTCATTTAATTTGCATGATGTAAAGGGCAAAAATAATCTTCATGAAGTGCTCAAGCCAATTAATTGTTTTAAAATGATAAGGATTCATACCGTATTTGTGTAAATAACTTTCAAACCATCGCGTTATAATTGCCCATTTTTTTTAAAGTTTTAAATGGATATAGTATGATATCCCTAAGAGATAGATATATGCCATCGCGGACTTTTTTGTAGACCTATTTAAGACACACAATTCCACCGTACATTATTTTGTTATATCTCAAAGGGTTTAGGCAGCGTTCTCGTTGAAAACTCCTAGTCGGCCTATTTTTTTCCGACACGTCCAACAATTATTGTTATATCTTAGCTAATGTATATAAAAACTTAATAAATTATATAGATAAACCTTCCTCTTGAATTGTCCTATCCATTAAAGAAAACCGCATCAAAATCCGTTGCGTAGTTTTAAAGATTTAAGCATACAAAGGGATATAGGGACAGAAAAAGCGACTTTGTTTTATAATATGTAGTGATATACAGTAGGTACAGATTACAGACAGCATCTGTTCTTGATAAAATCTAAACAGATTGATCAAATACATCTTGATAAAATATTATTTGTTTTATTTAATTCCCAATTTGTTTTAAAGTTATTGGTTTGATTTGAAAAGTTCATTTAGAAGAGTTAAATATTAAAAAAAATATATGAGCTAAGCGCTACCGTCGATTTTCAGTGAATTAATAGTATATTTGATTCGAGATTCCAGTAGTTAGGCCTTTATTTCTCTAAATAAAACTAATCACTAATAAGATTTGTTTCAAAAGAATTGTTATATATGTATATGTAAAAAAATATAGTATACGAAAAACTCTATTTAGCAGATAACTAAATCTTGTATTCGTCTATATCAAAACTATGAATTTATATACATTCTGTATTATTTCCACGCAATTTATTATACAAGTGTCGACACACGAATCTCCGTCTCGTCACAACACCAAGTAATATGACGTGACGAGAGACCAACAAAACCATTAGCTCGTGAGCCACTCGTTGCTCGTTCACACTCGACAAGAGAGGTCAACATCTCATAACCTGCTTCTATTATAATATCAACAATTTACAAGTTCTTTAATTTTTGCTAGACAAACTCTGGGGGTATGTTAGCTTGAGATGCTTATGGACGGCTGTCGGCTGAGAAATAGTATAAGTGTAGTAACACTATATTGACGGCTTATGTTTTAAAACTTATGGCTTATGATTAGCAGACTTTTCGAGGCTAAGCCGTTTAATAAATAAATTAAATAGTATATCGTTAGAGCGTATCAGCTCTTAGTTCTCTTTATTTGTTCTAAATTTTAATCTTGTCCCCCCTAACTGAAGTCTAAACCGCAGGCAATAAAATATTTTATTACAGTGATGAAGTTTGAACCGTTTACACAACAAGCTTCAACAAGTATGTACCGGTTGACGACACAGTTCATATTATAGCCGTAAAGCCGAGCCACTCGGCGAGCGAAACAATTCTCACTCAATTTGGAGCAAGTACCAATGAGGCGAAGTTGTGAATGGCCAACTATTCCACTAAATGTCGCACGAGACGGTCTCTCAGCGGCCCCGAGAGTTCCACCTCTGAGTTGAGAACTTATTCTTGCTAGTAATCAATGTCACCCGTTATTAGGAATTTCCACTCGCTTTGATTTTCCCTTCGACTGATGAAATAATTAAAAGTGTTGTTTTAAATTCCTATTAATAAACAGTAAAAAAATATTGATATTTTCTGTTATTATGTTCATAATATTAGGGATGAAATAAAAAATTACTGACCACAAAATAAGAATCAAATCAGTCCACCTAGTAAAATATAATAATAGCGAAGGAACACAAATAGCGCAATAGTTGCTTATAAACGTTTTTATCATAAATCACACATTTTGATGCAGGGAAAGCGCGTTGAAACTTTGTACAGAGACACTTGACACCCAGTGTTTATGTCTAGAGTCGTTCAGACTCTCAAATGCAGGACTATCGCAAGCATGGACTCGATAACTTTCGAGTACATCTGATTAAAAAAATCTAAATCTGAGTTATGTAATAACAGCATAAGAACGAAGTCGCTGAAACAAAACACAGTTCTGTATAATGAAAACAAACGAGCGGCCATTACACAAGACAGGCGTGCATTACCCTAGTTTTGGTTTTCAATAACCTAATGGGACATCCAAAAGAAGTAAAAGAGTGAGAAACGAGCAAATGAGGTCTAGCAAATGGTCACACATATAACAAATTAAATTATTACTTTAAATATTACTAACAGTGTAGCGGTTTCTTAAGCGGATTGTATAAACACTGATTAAACGGTAGTAGTGTATGTTGCAAAAATTTAAACATTATTAGTCTCAAAAGATTATGACTTTAAAAAGGGAAAATAATGTTGAAATAAATTTTATGATTTTTTAAAGACCACTGATTGACTGCCACGCGAGAAATGTCTTTAAGAAATTATCCTGCAGCCAATAATGAACGCCGTGTCATGTGTGTTCGGCTTGGCAGGACCAAAGGATCACCTGCCAAAGAAATATATCCTAGAGGGATGTTTCACTATTAAAATATCCTGTTGGTAATCCTCTTGGGAGTAGAGTTTTAATAAAAATATGTTATATTTTTTCCTTATCTTAAAGGGTTCTTATATACTTGGAGCTTACGAATATTTTATATCTAAAAATACACATCAATGAACTTGATCTATCCGGAACATTCGTATTCATAAAAGAAGAGACGTTTCACTCCTCCACACTCACCGCACCAGCAAACGACCTGTCCATCACAGTTGCCACATTGCTGTCTCGCCATAACGCCATATTTGGTTTCGTGTTCCGTTCACGTCAGATTTAACGTCGTCCTCACAAACAGAACTCAGCTTGTTGTATAACGCCTGTTGCGTCGCACTCGCCTTCACTTGTCGCCTTGATTTCTTATTACATATCAGTAACTTATTTTGCCTATAGCTCTACTCCCACACGTTTGACTCATTTTCAATTAGTCTCGTTGGGGAGATTCCCCTCTTCCCTTCAACACCCCTTCCCCCCTTGTCCTAGACACACAATATTAATTAGATCTAGCTGGGCGCCGCGGGCTCTTCAGACTCGCCGTGGACGGAGATGTTTTGACGAACTCAATACTGGCTGTATATTGCGCAGCAGGGCATTGACAAGGGCTTAGCCAGTCATTTGAGAGATAGATGATATATTAATACAGTAAATAATCCAGGAAATCGACTAGATCGTGAGCTAGACATTACCCGCGGCTTCACTCGCCTAGATATTGAAAAAATCTTATCCGGTGAGCAGAACATTGTAATATACAAATTAACTGTTTACAGTAGCTGTTTTTGTATATAAGCTATGATTAGAATAATCTAGAAATGATATCACGAGTCACGGTCATGTTCTGTTCAGCTCATGATGATGATTGTTTCGCTGCAAACACGTACGCGTGTAAACATTATGTTCTATTGTTCGTATGTTTGTATGTTTGTCCATATTTGCTGCACCAACAGAACTGATCCAGTGGGGCAGCTCTGCAAATAGATAAGTCATCTCTGTTTTGCGCCTTACTCGCATGGAAATTTCTAGAATGAACAACAATATTCTATGAGATTGTATGTATGTACTCGTAATATTAGAGCTCGGTAGATCCCGTGACATTAACATTTTTACCGAGAACTTTCACAATATCGGTTTCTGTATCCTTTGTGGTTATATATTGAGGCACGCGCATGTAATGTTTAATATTAATAATGCCTTGAGGTGTGACCCCTCGCTGGTGACATTCTAATGAAGCTAATATTTTAGATTTACAGAAAGTTCAAGGCTATCGACGTTCCGATACAACAAATCGACTAAATATATCTTTATAAACTTAAACGAGCTGTCATACAGCTGGTGGTAAGTGAGCTTTTTGGAGACTAGCAGAACCCACAGATATCCGTACAACCAGAGGTGGCATGCAAAAAATTTGCCCTACTTTTTCGTATCCTCCCAAAGGGCCACATTTAAGAACCGCACGAAACACAACAGTATAGCTGTCGCCTGTCCAGGCTGTCATTTTTCGCCGCTATCGTGTGAGCGAGAGGTACCACCCCGGTTGCAATGCAGCTATGGCACTACCTCTTAGTAATATCATATTCTCCTTAATAACGCGAACTAATTCGGCACTGTATAACTTTTACGACATTACCTTACTTCTGAAAAGAAAAAACAAAATTGATTTTAATAACGTTGAACGTGCACATTTGAGGTCCGCCGGCGGGCCCCATAAAACCCCGCTCTACCTGCTGAGCTACGCATCCAAACTAAATGTAGACCTCATAACGATTTTTTACTCGAGTACAGTAAAACGGTATATAAAATTTTATGATCTAAAATAGGTTCTATCTAATATTTTACTGGCCGATCACGCTTATCACCAAATTACTTTGCGTGTAATGAAGAAAAAAATATGGCTCAATATTATTTATTCCTATATCTCCATTAAGTAGTATCAACCCCCATAATATATGACCCACTATTGGGCACTGCCGCACTGGTCTCCTCTTCGAAACTAGGCGAGGATGATAATGGGCCATAGTTCATCGATGCGCTGACCCAATACCAGCCCAAAGGTGAACTACACACACCTTCAAAGACTTCCAATCTCACCAGGCTTGCAGGTTCCCTCACGAATAAAACTACTTTTCGTAACTAATTTTTACGGTACGGATCACACCAGTTAATATCCTTAACGTCAAGAACGTAATCTATAAACAATATAAAAAAATACTTTTATAACAACTACAGAAAAGAAATTTCCGAAAGTATTTTCGGTAGCATTAATAATAATTATTATTTTCAAACCAAATTAAATAGTATGTTCAATACTTCTGTCACCAGTTCGCCCGAATGTTATCGAACTTATGCTCTCGAGATCTGTAACGCAGCCGATCAAGTGTTCGTCTCCGCGCGTGGCGGAGGCTGGCATAAATCTCCCGAGATCTAATCTGCCTGTGATGCGTGACGAATGGCTACAATAAACTGGGGCTCAGATGTTCGTTTCGATTGTCCAATTTTAACTGGCCCATGATGTATTTGCTGTCGCTGCAACCCGTGAAATAACTAATATTGATAACTTTTTATGCATACTAGAACATTAACTATTACGCAATGTTGTATTGTAATTTCTAACCTATGATATTTACATTAAAATTTCACAGTTACAACGTGCTTTGCTTATAGCCTTGGTTTATACTGTAAGTGCAATAAATGTAAATGGAAATAAATAAATAAATAGCAAATATGTTTAAAATTTTCAAATCTCGCTCAAATGAAATCGGCGTAAAGTGACAGCTACGTTTCGTGCGGCTTGTGAGTTTTCAGTGGCCCATTGGGGGGTTAAGGAAAAGGAGGCAACGCATCTGCATAACCTCTGGTTGTATGGACGTTAATGGACGTCGGTAGTCGCAAGGTTTCGACTCTTCGTTTGCCCTTCTATGCTATAAAACAGACCTATGTCTCGGCAAAGATATTTTAATACGATAGTTACCAAAAAGTATAATTGAACAACAAATAAAAAGAGCGCCATTTCTTTCGCGAGAGATAGTTCGGTCCACAAATCAAGAACGCGGCGGCATAGCTCGTATAAATATCGGAGATAATTTCGTTTCAGCTACTTTTTATAAAGGTAACACCGTTTTCTGTATTTCTTCTCATATATCATAATGAATGTTAGGGCATTTTTATATTTAACAGGTAAAAATTGGTTAACGTCACCCACGAAATACGACGTCATCACTCGCTCATGATGGTGTGCACATTTTGTGAAACTTGGTCTTGTGTTACATAACTTTGTCCGAATTATTCGCTTGTCCCGCATTTTATCTTAATTACTGATTAAATGCTGGTCATTAAAATGATTTAAGGTGACCAAAATATAATTAATGTAACGTAATCGTTTCGAGTAATGCAAGTTTGGAATGATTATAATTATATAAGATAGATCAGATACGTCTTTGTAAGCTTATTTTAGGAGAGCTTATAAATGTATGTATTTTGTTCTCCACGCCAGACAAATTATAATCGCTTGTGCTTAGTATCTATCGTGTTGTGAGGAATTTAACGCCGAGCTTTATTGGAATAGTGCCTTATAACTTAGTAACGATTAATATTGTAATAACATAATCCACTCTCTTAAGGCAATACAAAGTACATAATACAAAGTACACTTAGCGACTCTACATTTAAAGTAAAATAAAATATTCGCTAAGCTGTACTAGGTTAGCAGAAAAGCACACACCAGTTGTGTATGTATATGTGTGCATATTTTACATGAAGAAAACCTCATAATGTATTGTAGATAGAGACCCTTTTCTTCTCGCTCGTTGTCGCCGTAAATATTATATTGAAAATGCACAAAGATCCCGTTGGCTATTCAAATAATATCTCGGGGTGAAAAAGCGAAATTATGCTTATGTATATTAAATTGTTATGCATTGTTTTCCTGTAAAACGTTGCTGATAATTAGAGTGCAGTTCAATTTTTTCGATGAATTCAATTAACTAACTTGTACCCGTTAGAAAGATGGTATGCTGCTCGCGGATCTGAATAGGCAGGTACCTCCACACACATATATTCAACAAAAAGGACAGGAAAGGCAGTTTCTGTCATACTAAAGTATAACTTCTTATAGAAATAGGTTGAGGCTTGCCGCTTGAGTCAACACGTCGCACAACTATTTGACACAATAGTGATTATTTCTACAATTTAACCAATGATGAATGAAATAGCAAACAACTAACAAATTATAACTTCTCATACTTTTGAAATACATTATTAAATTAAAACTTTATATACTAAAATAAATAAAACAAATACCTACTCTAACTAATTTAAAAATATCCAAACTGAACTTGTGCGATATGTTGCTTCGTTGAACGTTTGCACGTTATGTATGTCTTGTAATATTAGTAAAAGGTTTTTCCAAAAGTTTCAGCTAAGACATATTTATATAGGTAATAATAATATTATAGACAATTGAAACACTTCTTTATCAGATATGCCTTAACCGTCTTTACAGGGAGACACGACGGTTAACCATGTGCTTTAAAAAATTAATTTAGACATTGTATGACATTTAGCTGGCGCCCGCAGCTTCGCCTGTATTAACTTAGATTTAATTTACCACTCAGTCTTAACTTACTCGTAGCATTCTAATTGTGAAAGATTTTTTTTAATTGGCCGAGTAGTTTTTGGCTGAAATTTTAATAAATAAAATTAAATCTTTATAATATTAGTTCTTTTTATGCCATAAGGAGGTAAACTAGCAATTGGATTTTTTTGTTGGCTACTGACGCCGTATAGGCAACCGCACAGAGGATGCGTTACCCTCCTTTTACCTATCCCCGGACCGGCCACCGTAAACTCACAAGCCGCACGAAACGCGACATATATTTATATTTATGCCGTCATAGTGTAAACGAGAGTCTGCGAGAGGTACCAGCACTACCTCTTAATGCAATGTTACGAGTAATTCATTGATGTTTCTAAATGGTAAACATGTTCTCAAATAGGTAATGATCCCGATTGCCGTTACATACAACATTATTTATTCTACCGTTACCGAAGTTACCATGACCTCTACACTATCCGATATGATCCGTGTGGCTGATCGTATTTATTTTCACAGAATACAATTTCAAACGAAGCACACATTCAACAATACGCCATCACTTTGCAATACTCGAAAGCGATAATATTTGAACACCTATCGATATTTCCAGATGAAAATAAACATAACGTAAATGTTTTCGTAATATTATTACACTTATGTAATTTAGAGCTGTTGTCCGCCATTTTGAATTACAAATAAACAAGATGGCGCCCACCGGGCCCTTGTCGAATGGCGTCGGAATTGTTATATCTTTATTGTTGTTTCTGCTACTATTTGTTAACATAGCGGCTCGGCCTTGTTGTATTTTAGTGGTTTATGAATCACAATACAACGCCACACTCATAGCGGGATGTGTATGTACAGAACACGAATAAATATAATAGTTGAAATGCACTATATTTATTGTAATTCTAATTATTATCTATGTTTGAAATACAATACAATACCTAATGATTAAAATATTAATAACACAATCATATTAATTTATCTGTCCTATTAATGTTACTATACCATTAACTACCAGCTTTGTTAAATGGAAATTACCACTGAAATTTTCATAAATTTGCTAATTTCACTTTTTTTGATTCCATCATCCGTTTGATCGTCCAAACCTTCTCCAGATCATTATTAAGGTACGCCAAATCAAGTAATAACACAAAGAAAGTGTTGATTATCAGAAGAAAAATCTTCATTAAGTACGTAAAAATGACTCGGACTTGGCTACTTTTTAAATTATAGCAACCACCTAGTAAACAACTAGACAATATTTTTATACGAGCTCCCGTAAAAAGCTATATTAAAGCATTCCCGGGAAATATTACCTCACAGTGAGGTTGTTTTATAAATCATTTCATTACTACGTTTTATCATTTTAAAGGTAGATGAAATTTAAATTTGTTTACAATATATTACTATACTAAGTTATTACATACTATATTAAGTAATTATTTGGTGAACGTTCCAAAATTTACTTATACGTAAGCACTTTGTTAAATTAAATTGACAAATAAAAAGGGTAAGTATACCGAACTAGTCTACGGTGCGTGTCTGTTCGCGATAAACTTAAAACTGCTGAACTGATTTTTATCAACATATGCGTTTTGGGGGTGGTCTCAGTAAATAATTTCTCAAGATATTTGCATATTCTTTTGAATGTAATGTCTTATTGCATTAGTGCAAAACCAAGCGAGCAGTGAGTTTATAAAGAAAATAACACCAAAATGACTGTTCGCATGTTAAAGGACCTCTGCATGGTGGACCAAATTAGATGACTCTTTATTTGTCAGTTGGTAATTATCAAATTAAGGATCGGAATTTTTGGGCGAGGACTCGACAGCGTTTGCGTTATTCAGGATTAGAAATAAATGAATCCAGACTTATAGGAGTCAATCAATAATATAACGCTGTTATTAACAAAATGCTACTGAGCCAGTGAGCCATCCTTAATTCCATAACAAATCTGTCATGTTACTAAACACACACCTAATTTTTATACGCAGAGTAAGACAATTAATAAAATTTTCCTCTTGTAGAATTAATGTTTAGTCAACATAAATGTACGCTAACAAATCGAAGCAAACTTACGACACTTGTGTGATCGCATACATCATTAGCCGCACAAACAACCAACCATCGACTATTAGTGTCCATTAGTGGCCGCGACAATAGACGAGCGGAGACGCGCGGCGTAATGCGTGGGCGGCGCGACTGGAGCCTAAACATTCGTCTATTTCTCCACCGCTAAACACACGTACGGACAACAGCGATAAACAACTCATAAATCTGCACACCGTAAAATCGATTTTTATGATGCATTAATGTCTGTCTTTTGATAGGTCCAATCTGTTCACATCTTTATTTTGTTTTAAGTGTACTTAACCTGAATCGTCGTTATCATCTTTTGTTCAGTGGCTTCGTCTGAAATTAATCCGTCCACAAGAGAATCTTGTCAACTTTTTGGATGCCAAATCATTTTAACTAAACTCTCACAAAGGATTTGCAATCTTCCTGTTTGACTTAAATTATATTTTCCAATTCTATAATAGAAGACCCGCACCTTGGCAGTAAAGCCGACTGGAATGCTGCTGTAATGTGAATTCCCATGGTGCTATTTTTTTATTCCATTTTTTTCTGAATAGAATTCTTATTAGTTATAAGTTTTAATAATTATTTTTATTATAAACATTTTTCGCACTTGCCAGGCATCCAGGAAGGGACTTTTTATAATTTTCTCCCAGGATAGTTTTAAGATTCAATATAATATGGCACGCGCGCTGTTTTGCCGACCGTCCTTCTCGCCAATTTCATGATGAAGCTGGTCCGAATTCAAAGACTCCAACAAAATGTTGTCGGTGTAAACAACATTCCAACTAGACATTGATTTCACACACACGACGATCAATCATACACAATCTTTTACTAACAAAAATTAAAGATATAATGATAAAAGTATATTTTCCACGAAACAGTTCCAAAGGTGTAAATGTGTTTATGTGAGGTTTCCGTTGAATTGCGAGCGGTATGTAGATTTATATAAGTAATAAATCTATGCCGACAAAGGGAGCCCCAATGATCGCTCTCGATTCCACTGTCATTGAACACCGGGATTAAATCCCCAGGGTGAAATTGTGGCATTTCATTTACATTGATCAAATAGTGGAAGCTCGTCGCTCAGTGATAACAGTCGCGTGATCGGGTTGATCCGCGGATGGGTGAACATTTCTACATACTGAGACTCCTCCTCCCGAAAGCACGTTCTTTCGGTGTCCTGGCTGTCATTTGTGGACCTTTAAAAGACATTTAGGATCATCAAAAGCCTGAAAGTCTGACAATAAGTCCTCTTATCGTATTACTGTATAGGTACCCAGTATTTTGCTATGGACGTCAGATAGACAGCCACTTGAAATCCACTTGAAATACTGGCCTTCCTCAATCATAGTTAGCTAACTAGACGGAATCAAACACTATAATTATCAGCCTCTTGCAGTCGACGACACCTGAATCCAGTTTATAAAGTTTTGTGCATTCCCGTTTTCATGAGTCCTATCCTCCTACAAAAACAAGTATAGGATATTCTATATTTTATTCTATTATTCTATATCAGAAAGAACCTTAAATATAATATTATATCGTGTAAAATATAAATTATGGCGACGTATGCTGTTAATATTTCCTATGTACTAAAAGTATATTATTTATACTGACTGTTGAAATAATGATGATTTGAATATAATATAATAATGATGATGAAATTATAATGAAAATTTAAATAGCTAAATTATCATAACAACAAACATCTACAAAGATTCACTATTAATAAAAACTATGTCAACCTCAGTCCGATAGAATTATTAATACTGTTGAACTGACTTCGTATGTTTTCAAAGGAGAATTTAATCTTTTTCAAGGAATTCTATACTCAGTAGCTTTTAGTGCGCTCCTCATATGGCTTACCTGAATAATACACATCAGACCATCAAAGGAAACATTTCATATTCATATGAAATTAATTTAAAATCCCAGCAGCGGCATAATATTTTCCGACGAGCTATAAATCCTGTTCTCGTCACGAGGCCATTTGCCTTTCAGCGGCTCTGGTTTTGTTCAAGCCGGAGCTATTTCCGAATTCTCACGACACTTCAGATCTCTGGTGATTGGTCAAGAACCAGTGACAAAAATAAATAAATCATTTAATGATGTATTTATTTTAATTCTTAAAAACTACATAATTAGTTCTTAAAATAAATTTAAAACAGAAGAGAATATACACGATATCAGATGTTATATAAATAAATAATTGATTCTATTATATGGTAAAAGTCGATTAAACAAACCCACTTTTGTCTTTATGATTAGGTATTTATTCAAAATAATAAAACCTTTTTATATTGTTTCAGATATCTACGGGATATGCAACAGAACATTTGAAATAGCAGGCTCTGTAACAAAATGTAGGTACCTTGGCTGTAATTTTAATTTAATTTTAACTATTTGTGAGTAGAACTGTTAATTGCGAAGACGATCAATGAAAAAAATTTGTTAAACTACTTCAATAATCTTGTTTTGTTCTACTTGAACAAATGATTCAATATATTATATACTAAGAAATCAGCGACCCAACAGTATATTTCAAATGCCTGCAGCTTCGCCCGCGTGAACTTAGATAGGCATATTTAGGATACTATTATTATATTATTCCACCATAATATTATGTTGATCATATTACGTCTACCAGAGTTAATACACTACGGCCTTAGACACCAGACCACCACCCGTTCGAATCAAGGCAACACGATTTATTTTCTTGTGTATTATTTTGATTTTGCCATATCTCCTAAAGTATTCATTTAATTTGCATGATGTAAAGGGCAAAAATAATCTTTATGAAGCGCTCAAGCCAATTAATTGATTTAAAATGATAAGTATTCATATCGTATTTGTGTAAATAACTTTTAAACTATCGCGTTATAATTGCCCATTTTTTTAAAGTATTAAATGGATATAGAATGATATCCCTAAGAGATAGACATATGCCATCGCGGACTTTTTTGTAGACCCATTTAAGATACACAATTCCACCATACATAATTTTGTTATATCTCAAACTGTTTAGGCAGCGTTTTCGTTAAAAACTCCCAGACGGCCTATTTTTTTCCGACACCTCCAACAATTATTGTTATATCTTAGCCAATATACATAAAAACTTGATAAATTATGTACATAAACCTTCCTCTTGAATTACCCAATCCATTAAAAAAAGTCGCATCAACATCCGTTGCGTAGTTTTAAAGATTTAAGCGTACAAAGGGATAAAGGGACAGAAAAAGCGACTTTGTTTTATAATATGTAGTGATTTATTCAAACAAAATAATAATATATGCTATACGAGGTCACTTTGCTTTATAGTGGTCGGTCATGATTACAATTTTAAGATCAAACATGAGTGTGGTATAAGCATCCCTTGCACATATTAGTCGGTAACCTAAAAACAACTGACACTTTTAATGAAAATTTGCACTGTACTAGAGAACAAATCAGAATTCGAAGGTTGTTGTGGTCTTAATAGGTTAAATAGTCTCAAAGATATGTGGCAATACATTAAATTCAGATTGGCATTAAATAACCATATTAACAATAATACTTTAACCAGTCAGCAAAGAGTGAAAACAAAGTTAATAAACAAAAGTGTTTCCTTCCAGGTGACGGCGATTTTTCGAAAGAAATTGAGATTAAAATCCAATCGCACCATGGAGCTCGAAGACGTAGAGATGTACGCGGAAGGCAACTTCTCTTACATCGACAACGGCACCCTTAACTCCTTCGTGAACTGCCAGAACTTCAACCAGCCGCTCATCTACATCGTCACCCAGGTGCTGTACTCCATCGTCTGCGTCGTCGGACTGCTCGGCAACACCCTGGTCATCTACGTTGTCCTCCGCTACTCCAAAATGCAGACCGTCACCAACATGTACATCGTAAACCTGGCGATAGCCGACGAATGCTTCCTCATCGGGATACCGTTCTTGATCATAACCATGTCCGTGGGCTCCTGGCCATTCGGACATTTCATGTGCAAGGTCTACATGGTCTCCACTGGCATCAATCAATTTACGAGCAGTATATTTCTGTGCATCATGAGCGCAGACAGGTACATAGCGGTCTGCCATCCGATCGCAGCTCCTAGGCTGAGGACGCCGTTCGTCTCCCGGGTTGTCTCCGCGGCTGCCTGGACGGCCTCGGCGCTGGTCATGACTCCCATCTTCATGTACACGACGCTCATATACACCTCGGATAATAAATTGTCGTGTAACATCGTCTGGCCTGAGCAGGACTTTGCAAAGGGCCAGTCGTCCTTCACTCTGTACTCGTTCGCGCTCGGTTTCGCCACGCCGCTCACCTTGATATTCGTCTTCTACTGTCTCGTCATCCAAAAGCTAAAGACCGTCGGGCCAAAAAATAAATCCAAAGAAAAGAAACGTTCCCATAGAAAAGTGACCAAGCTCGTGTTGACCGTGATAGCCGTCTACGTCTTCTGTTGGCTGCCGTACTGGGCGTTCCAGGTGGCCCTCATTTACTCTCCCCCTAATCCGTGTGCCACGCGCATCACTATCACAGTGTTCCTGGTGGCGGCGTGCTTCAGCTACAGCAACTCCGCCGTCAATCCGATCCTCTACGCATTCCTCTCTGAAAATTTCAAGAAAAGTTTTCTGAAAGCGTGCCAATGTGCTTCCGGTAGAGACGTCAACGCAACACTGCACGTGGAAAACAGCGTGATACCGAAAAAGAAAGGCGGCAGCGCAGCGCGCGCACAATCAAAGGCTGTAGAGGAAGCGAGGGACTTGGCAATGCTAGAGGCCGCCGGGGGGTCGCGGGAGATGTCCACGGGGGTGACCTCCCGGTCGGCTGCCGCCAGCGATGCTTTCCTCTTGGACAACCGGGCGTCCACGTTTACCCCTCTAATAGCCCCTAACGGCATCTCTCACACTCGGCTCTGAGTGAAGATGTCTCGCCACCGTCGCGAGCCCTCTAGTGCAGTGCTTGAGGAAGATACTCTCATAGTTTCGATCGATTAATATCACTACGCATGGACCAATGACTGTTCGCTGGCAGCTGCGTGAGATGCGAGCCCGATCTCACCAGCTGGCAGCCTCACATTATATTAGTATTAGATTAGGAATATATGTTTTTTGAATTGGTGTTAATGTTCCGTCGCGTATACGAGCCGTGCTCGACGCCGGGTGGGGGGTGTGGGGCGGGCGGGCACTGCGCCTGCGCACCAGTGCAGCGGCCTAGGGGTAACCGAAGAATTTATTAATGTTTAGGCGTCGCCAGGCGACCGCGTATTATTGTATACTATAAAGTTTAGATATTTGTAAAAATGTACATATCGTGTAAATATTTCACAGAATTGTCATAATGTCGTTATAATAAATATTTAATATATACATTGATGTTTTACTATTCGCGACACATGACATTCAGCAGGAGAGGAAAGGAATGCTAAAATGATGCCCGAGTAGAAAAGGACTGGTGATTAAAATAGTTCTGCTATACTATGCACACAGACCGATGTAACTTATACGTGTTGTCCAACTGTATGAGATCAACAGTTTGCCATCCCCTACCTTGCTGTGAACTGTGCATTTGTTCAATGAACACCGAGATGGCCGTTCCCCCAACGCTGACGTCCAATAGAATCGGTCAAAAAAGAAATATCCTATTTAGTGCGAGGTGGACTCGCCGTTCATAAGTGCTGACAATATTATTAATACTTATAGAAGATAGTATTTAACGAACCAAAGCATCAAAATAGTGTCAGTATTGTTATCATCATCATGACTCCGTTTTATATACGATCTCAATATTGAATAATTGTCTGAAATATTTGCTATAAAATGGTAGACAGTAGACTACATCTTACCCCTACATCACTTCTACTCCACTGAAAATGTGTTAGATATTAAAGAGCAGTAAATACATAAATAAAATGTAAATTGTTCAAGCAGTGTTATACTTGAAAGTAGCTTATCAAACGTCATTGAGTCTAACACCTGTTATGAACAGAGCTCGCTGAAAAGAACGGCTGCAGAATCAGAATCATCTTTACAATAACCTACAATACACTATATTAATAAATTACACACTTTATAATTAACCTGAAATGAACGTATTCCAAACACAGATGAAACAACTTTCATCCATAAAATATTTAAGTCTAAAGTAGGTACTTTACCACACAACTGCCCAATTTTATAATGCAAAGGTTTTGAATAAAAGCTCATACGAATGCAGAGTAAGCCGCCAGGCGCTAGCATTTAGTTCCGTCGAGGTTTTTAGTTAAACCTTCCAATCTTAATACTTTAAAGATTGGAGTAATATTCTTGCTCAGATACTCTCAGAGATAGAACTCAGATGAGATATCAAATCCGCGTTAGTAGTGTATCATTGTCTCAGGCGCTACGGCAGCTTGTGATCTATTTAAGCGATTTCATTGGATGATTGACAATGAATTTTGGATGCGACACGATGGTTGTCAAGTAATCGGTCGTCTTGGCGTTCATTGAGGGGGGCCTATGTTCAGCAGTACATGGATAAAGGCTGATGGTGATAATGATGATAGACTTTTTAATTTCCAATCAACAATGGAAGATAATAGTTTGGGTTCGATATAGTATTGGTAATTTAGTGAATAACCCTACTGCTTATCGGGGACAGATAAACATTATTCCTACCGCTTTATTCAGAGTGCTCTCTGCCCGCAGTAATAATGTATTTTTGGCACAAAAGCAAAAATACCACAGACGGTGAAACGGTGGAGGGGAAGTCCTTCGGTCAATATTAACCCGAGCAGACGCAGGACTCACGTATGGTTTATTATGAAGGCTTATTTTTACTAAAAAAAATGTTTCCATGCCATGCCTACAGTGTCACTATTAAAATAGTCAAAACTGATATAAATTTAGGAAAAGACAAAACTAAAAAAAACACACAAAAGTATAATAACTTTGACGTCCTCTGTGGCTCTATGGTTAGCGCGTTGGCGCTCAAACCGGAAGCAACGGGTTCGAATCCCGTCAGGGAACTTAAAAATCTTGGGTAATGGATGTGTATTAAGTGTGTGTTATATATAACAAAAATCTTTAGTAAGTGTATTAATATAGCAGTATTAAGTATATTTTCGTTGTCTGGTACTCGTAACACAAGTTCTTCCTTAACGCGGTACCAGATTGACGTGGTATAAAAAATGTCCATAGATATTTTTATTATTACCTTTCACTACCATTACCTCTTATATTGAGAGATTCAACATATAGTCACAAATAAGGGATTACCGTCACGGGTAATAGCCCCTGTTAGCGCAGACATTACACCCGCCCGTGTGTTCATCGATGACAGCATTTACTTCATATCTGTACTAAACCTACCCAGTAATACGCAGCATGGTGGTACCATCCACATCTGATTATGATGATCACTGTAAAGGCTATAGTGCTCATTGCTTTCCAGCGATTAAACTATTATACTCCCACTAAAATAGTGATCACAGAATGATATCGTGCGGTTGAGTGCGAAATCTAACAGCTTTATGATAGAGGCCTTTCACTCACCCTTTAAGGGTCTGAGGTCAGCGAGCACGCAAAATTTGCGAATATTGTTAAGTGTTCCCCACTCCGATCAATCAAAGTGACGTGAGTAATGAATATGTAGAGTGGTCAGGGAGTGGTCTAACACGCCTGGCCCAATCTCAGGATATTACCAAACATTCTGTAATGGGACTGTCAATATTTTGCCAGCCGGGTTATGGGATTATGGTATTACTTGAGGGTAAATTCCCTAGTTATATATGACCTCATCTATCTATCGGATTTTATCGAAGAAAATGTGGTCAGTGGTGATGAGACACGTCATTATATAAGAGGCGAGATACTTTACATAATATACAGATTATATTAGCGATGCGATAGCTAGATAGAGTTAAAATTATTTTATCTCTAAATTTTTACCAGATTATGTAACAAAATCTTAGAGAAATTTCTCTAGTCTTTTGTATGCAAATGTAGACAATCCCCTATTTTTAAAGTTAAGCTCATGAGTATTAATGCTAAGTATTTCAAGAATTATCGTTTTTGCTTAGAATGGGGGATATCGGCAATGAAAACTAATAAGATTATTTTGAATATTTTACGTGTTTCAAAGATTCGGAAGGACAGTCGGATACTGATTTATTCACAAACTTGCTTTACTTGAACTTTTACTTGACGTCTTGCTCGAAGTATTTGTAGTAGAGCAGGTTTGTGAAAGAGTACCTATTTAAATTTAAAAATTGAGTTTCTTTTCAAATCAGGCTTTAAATCTTGAGCATCATCCTAGTGCTGGGCTGGGGAGAAGACGTGATGAAACTTTTTTCCCACTGATTGAGAAGAATATTTATAAAACGGCAATGCTATTATAATCGAAATGTGTGAATATCGTTATTGTTAGCTATTCAGGGATGTAATAACGCTGCAATTAGTTGCAAATAGCTGGAGAAGGTAGGGGTCGGTGTCTATCGAACCCTGTGAACCATTGCTGATGTAAAACACAATCAGTATAAATGAAAATCATCATCTCAAATGAGTGTCCGATGAGAAACGACGCCCGCCGTCGACGCCCGCGTGCCATTCTGCTATTATTCCTGTCGTTATAATCTGGTGATGTATTCCTATAGTGATGCCTTAGGCTGGCACCTCAGGCAATATGGACCCGTTATTATTAATGGGTGGCACTTATACCCTCGCATCTCGCATTTGCCTGACATTATAATAACTATTCATTTCTGAATACACCCTTAGGATCAAACATTACAAGAAAGCGTATAATAAATACTAGATATATCTATAAAATATCATCAGTATTCGTAGGATATTTGATAAAACGGTAATAGTTATGAGGTCGCGATAAACGTACGTATGAAACAGATGATAAATGGTTCGGAGCCGCAGTTTATTTGTTGTAATAGCGTTGGAAGTGCGAGTTATTATATTTATTTTAATAACAAACCGAGTCTGCAATATAATAAAGTGTCGATATTTTTTATGATCGAATGTTAATACACGCTCAGATGAAATATGGCCGACCGCCAGGCGTTTGTATACAACAAAGAACTTTCCAGATATACTGATATACTTTGAACCGCGAAGATACAATGGAACACTTATTAATTAAAAATCGAGAATTTTCGAAACTATTTCATTTTAAAATACAATTGCATCGTAAATTCTTTATCTTTTAACCATGTATGTGATACAGAGTCAATTAATTAAATTTGTTCATAGAACCAAAAACAGAAAAGGGAGTAGGATTTTAAATTAACATGGCTATTTTCATTATTTAAAACGGGACATGTTTTTTAGCATTATTTCACGAGACTCATGAACATGTCATTCGTAGACAATGACGAAATATCGAGCTCCGCGAAAGAATATTAAAAAACTTGGTAAATATCCCGTTTTAAATAGTTTACATAAAAAGGAGTATATGTAGAATAAAAATACTTTAGCACGTTTGATTCTCAATAACGACTAAACTACGGTAATAGTGAGATGCAGTGAGGTACGATGAGATAGCGGGAGACACCGGGACGCTGCGATTCGTCGACAAATTCCACCGGCAAAGTTTTAATTGATTCAATTTGTCGCCGAGCCGAGAGCGCTCCGTGACTGAACACGTTTTTTACATCTGTATTACAGCGCGGGAACACGCTCAACACCGTCCCTCTAGCAGGAAGTTACGATATTTGTTTTGTTTTATATAATATAAATAAATACAAACAAATAGCAACTTCTGCTATGTTTTATGAGGTAATTAAGGATTATTTTAAAGAAATGGTATACGTTTACGTAAGTTTTTATTTTCTCTTCTCGTTAATAAAATGTAAAATTGGCTTCTAAATCGGTTTTGTGTATCGAATGCTGGATCAACCTGCCTTATTATACTAAACTGAAACATTACGAATTACGATAGATAAATGCTATTTAAACTTCTTTCTTTTATTGGCTTACCCTCAATCATTATATCAAATGTGATGTATAATGTTACCTAACTCAACCATATAATATATTCAAAGGCATTTCAAATTGTTCGAAACGTCGACCGAGATATACCTAGACAGAAAAAGCCTTCTATAATCGTTTCGTATCTATTGATGAAAAAATCCTTAAAAATATGTCTTACGATTGGAATTACAGTCGTGTCACGACCTCGCATGTAGGTTTCTTCTGCGAAACTTTTTTACATGTGTATTATATTGAAATTGGTCTGTCTCGTTTTATTGGAGATGCATGATTGGAGATGAAGGGTTCACCTTGACAAGCTCCGACTAAAGCCTAGATTAGATAGACGTATAGAATAGAATAAGTGAATAACAAAGGACATCCGCTACACAAGATTATTAGCAGGTGCGTTTCCGGCCTTTCAAATATGCATAGAGTAAGATGGTCTTTTCCTAAAGGCCGCATATTTGGAGCAATGGTCAAAAATACACAAGTCAAAAGCGACAATTGTCTAGTGGGTATGACTGGGTCCGAATCTGACCAAGTGCAACTAAACAGGTTTTTTTCAAGTCTTGTACTTATATGTGTGTTTGTACTTGAAGATATCGTGATGTAACAAACTTTAATACTACTTAACTCATGATGCTAATTATTAAATTTGTCTACACGTTCTGTTCGAGTTCTGCACACGAAAGGTGAATAAAAACCCCTAAAATGAAAAACCATTATATGGGGAAAGCGATTGAACGGTTGGATATACTGTTTATTTTCATTGTATCAATTCATAATCATAATATATAAAAAGCTGTGAACAAACGAAGGACTTTGACTTTGTAATTGTATAACGTTATTTGACTGTATTTGCTCCGCTTGTGCTTTATTCAAAGTGGTCGTGAGGAAAACCGTTGGAGCTGCTTACGCAATTTCTTCCATTTCTCTCGCGCCATCTTTCGATGTTGAAACAGGTAGCCGAATTCTAACTAAAACCTGGAAATAAAAAATTACTATTCTCTTGAGGAGTTAATTCAAATGTCCGTGTAGTTTTTTAGTCGGCTATACAGGACTATAATCTCCAGAACTCAGGTAAAGACGCCAGGTAACAGATACCATAAAGGCAGTGACCATAAATACCGACAAAAAAATTCGTTGCCTTTGTAGACTTAACTTTATAATAAGTTATTTCTTAATTATGGTCTCCTTAAATACTTGTATACTAATAATATTAAGTATACATATAAATGAATTGCATTAAAAAACCCTTAAATAAATACGAATTCCATTTGCTATACAAACGACATAACTGTTAAAGCCAAGGTGTTTTAAATAAAGATGAAACAGCTGACGTGGGACGGGCTTTATCTGAAATGGAATCGGATCGGACATAAAATATCCATACGGATAAGATTGCAGCCTCCCAGTCGGAAGCGCGCGAGGAGATTCGAGGAGGTGCGAGGAGGTTGCGGAGGTCTGATATTAATCTCATATGAGAGTCCCAGGTGGCGCGACACGGCGAGGTCCAAGTGAGCTTAAAGCTTAACAAGGTAAGCAAATCGTTTATCTGGGACAAATGGTGAGAGCAAACGTCTAGAATCTCGCGGGATATATATTATTCTTTACACAACTTTGAGTGTTTGGGTTAAGAAAGAAGGAGAGGTTGGAGAGCCATGTGCAGAGTTCTGAGGCAGACCATTTTGGTGTTTTGGTTATATGTTATTCAATTCTTATATATGAATTAATAATATTATAATTAGTAATAACGTCTGCTGTTTAGGTTGGCAGGTACGATGTAGAGAATGTCGCTGAATACCTCGGGCGGAGCGGCTCTAATGCCCATGGACCTCGATCTATAGCCTCATTAGAGTGCTCTCGCAAAAATACTACTACATATGGCTTCCTAATTATTGTGTATGTATCATATTAGAACAAGGTAAACGGAATTGGGAGGACGCAACGATATTATATGAAACGACCAATACACATAGCAACTGTAATAAACAAGAACTAATTAATAGAGCTACATCTATTAAACAAACTAGTTTATTTAATTAAATACAAGTAACTTTCATATCCGTCGACTGCTGAACATTGGCCTCCCTTAATGAACGCCAAGACCTTGTCCCTCACATCCAACACGGACCTGCTACTGCACGGAGATCGTCTTCCCACCTGGGTAATGGCCGACCAACACTTCGTCTAACCGCGGCCTCCACTCTTAAACCTTATTGGCCTATCAACCATCTGTTCTTCCGAGTGTGTGACCAGCCCTCAGCTCTTATTCTTCGCGTGATATCGGTAACCTTAGTTCTCTGGTGCAGGTCTTCGTTTCGGATCCTATAAATTCAGAAGTTATTAATTTAGGAAGTATTCATAAATTCACACAGATTCTCTTCATTTACATGGGGTTGATTCCATAGAAAGGGAGAACAAGTAGTAAATATTGCCCTCGAATCCTCATTGTGTCTTTATATATCCAAAACTTACATCATTTGTTAATGTTCTCATTTTAATCGTATCTTAAGCGAATATGTTATACATCGAACCAGATAGACTACAGCCTCGAAGCGAAATACCTGTAATTTACCATCACTACGAAACTTATACATGTATCGAGTCTCAAAGGAACTCAATTATTTATCATGGCATACGTAGTAACGGTGCTAGACACGATTTGAATAACATTTACCGAAATACACTTACAGAAGAAAGAAACTCACATTATGGATACATGGATAATCCTATAAAGCCACCCTCGAGGACAAAATAAGGGAAGGAACGTATACGAAATTTTATGGTAAAGCTATTCAAAAATTGGTATCTAGAAATGCTTACAACAGCTTATTATCGTCGTCTGTGTAATACTATTAATTCTGTAATATGATAACAAACTTCACACTTTCTTATCCACGTGAGGCAGCTGGATATGAGAAGTCCGATCAGTATCACAGGAACCTTCCCTTATATCCTTCTAACATGAGGAGCTGAGTTGGACGAAGTTCACATTAATCACATGGGCGAAGTAAGTATCTATGCATTGTTCTGTCCAAAGAGCAAGCAAAATAACATAACGAAACAACAATATGATATGCAACCATACGAAAAAATAGATAATATTTGTGGTAGGGATAATATTTCAGGTATTAAGGATTGGAGTACTAGTTGAAATATTGAGATGACTGACCCCCGGCTACACACTTCTGACTTCGTGCGGCCATTTTGTTGTTTATTGGTAGATGCCACATTCAGCATTGGACGGTTACGGTATGCTTAAAATAATGATGAATCCGTTCGATATTTATCAACGTCTATATTATTATTAACATCAGTAAATTAAGTCTTTAACAGTATCAAGTTATTGAATACGTTTCAATAAGTATAATATTACAATCTGAAACAATTGAAAGTTTCGATCAAACGGTTCTGCGAGAATATGACTGCGGGCTGCTGTCGCCCAACATTATATTAGATAATATATACAACCCGTCCGTGCGTCCATGTTGGTTGCACTGTTTACTTGCGATTGTGTTCACGATTTATTTCTATAAATATTCAAAGTCAAAGTCAATTTTTTTTATTCAAAATAGTACAATCAAAGTATATTTTTGAAAGTCAATTGAGTCTACCACCGGTTCCAAAGCAAGCCCTCTGAGAAGAACCGGCGAAACAAACTCAGTGGAACTAATCTTTTCATATTTTCTTACAAAAAATGAAATACATAATACTTTATTAGTATAGTAAGAAACTCTGCTAGGTTGCTCTTTTTAAAATATAAAATATTTAAAAATATTGCACACTAGCCTAAGATTAATGAGTAGGTAATTTTAGACCCCGCAGCATCCAAAACAAACCAGAGGATGTTAATAAAAAAAAAGAAAATCAGCTAGGTAGAAATCGCATAACACGACCAGCCACCACAGCAGCACCTCCACACAGGCACTCTGGGATCCTATTGTAAAAGCGTATACAGTTTCCTTTAAAAGAGTTGCTTACTTTTGTAAGTCTAATCACTGGGGCATCTAGCCTGTGTTTATTACGTATATCCCTACTATGAATGTCACTTTTCTTATTGAAATCATTTATATTCTTCCGGACGTACAGTAAATCATCTAAAATGTATTGAGAAGCAACTGTCAGAATTCCTATCTCTTTAAATTTCTCTCTTAATGATGAATAGGGGGGCAATTTGTAAATTGCACGATAGCCCGCTTCTGTAGCACAAAGATACTGTCTACATCGGCAGCATTTCCCCATAATAGTATCCCATAAGACATAATGCTATGAAAATAGCTAAAATAAACTATTCGTGCCGTATCTTCATCCGATAGCTGTCTTATTTTTCTCACTGCATATGCAGCTGAACTAAGTCTGTTCGCTAGTTTAGCTATATGGGGTCCCCACTGTAACTTACGATCTAAAGTTATGCCTAGAAATACTGTAGAGTCTACCAATTCCAAGTTCTCATTGTCTAAGAGTACATTGATTTGAATTTGCTTAATATTTGTCAAGGAAAATTTTATACATTTCGTTTTTTTACTATTCAAAAGTAGATTATTAACGCTGAACCAATGTAACATCCTTGAGAGAGTGTAGTTTACTTCGTCATAATGTATATCTAATTTTCGATTCATTTTTAAAATCAGTGAAGTGTCATCAGCAAATAGCACTATCTCTTGATTGTCTTTAACCAGATATGTTTAATCATTTATACAAACTAAAAAAAGAAACGGACCTAAAATTGACCCTTGTGGAACCCCCATCTCTATTTTAGTCCCGGAGGACTTTTTATTATTTATCTGTACCCTTTGAGTCCTATTGTTAAGATAGGAACTCAAAATATGCAGTGTAGTACCTTCTATTCCTTTTCAAAATTGAATTTAGAATATAAGATTTTAAAATTAAATCCTAAAGTGTCAACAATTATTTATGGATATAAGTTATAAATGTAGGTATGCTGTACCCAACAAATGCTACTGCAGATCATGAAGAGAGAGAGTGTTAGAATGAGGATCTTAATACCACTAATAAAATATGTATGTATAATGTTTCTTGGCATGTCATGTAAATATGTCCTCTCTCGCTTTAACTTAAAATTAATATACCGACTTTTTTATATATACATCGAAAAGTAGCATCAGCTTTGTAGAATGTAATAAAAGAATAAAAAAATAATTTCTGTCTTATGGACCTTCAAAGAACACTTGTTAGCTTATGAGACCTCGGAAAGACGTTTTACAGCGCATGGTCCGGCACTCACTTTGGAGATAATTTTATAAGGAAATAGAGAAAAATCAACGAAACGAACCTTATAGATATAAACTTGATATAATTAGAAGTGGCGATGGAATGGATCTCGTTAAACGATATCGGCTGAGACACGTGTAAAGGCTATTTCTATTTTATGAGATTTATTATGATCATTATTGATATATCAAGTTATTATATTATCATTACCAATTTATATTTTATTTATTAATAGTAATAATCGCATATAGAATATATTTAGGTATAATATCAGATATTATGTATGGCACTCAAACAACACACAGCGTTCACTATATTTTGTTATTATGTTGACTTTCACTCTGTTCTTTTATATGTAAATATACTTTTTGATTTTCACATTATATTATCATGTCAAAATCAAGGGTAAAAAATATTTTACTCCACATCAATTTTATGTCACAGCTCTGCTGTTGGCAGGGTTACAGAAATTTCCTTTAAATACCTCGATGCTATAACCACTTTTGTACGTCGACTGTCAGGTACTCCTACAATGAACGCCAAGACGGCCTTTCTAATGGAAATCTTAAGCAACTGGGACAAAATATACTAGAACATTATCGAGTATATCGATTTAGTCGGGTAGAATATATTTGGTGTAGTGCTGTCGGTAGGCGTGTAGGGCAGTCGTAGAGCGGGCTCAATCGTTATACAAGTTTCAGCCGACTAGATAGCGCGGCCACTGAATATATACACTATTATTGTGCGCCTATAAATTGAGACGGGACCTACATTTCGGATATCGTTTTGGCCAAAATAAAGGCACATTCAAATATAAAACCTATATGATATAGAGGTCTGTGGCGGCAGATCTGATTCACAGATTTTGCTCAAATAGCCAAACGTTTGATGAATATTTTGACGGAAAGTCAATTGATTTAATTTATACTGTGTTCTTTTATTTTTCATTTTATTATAAACAAAAACAATTAATAAAACATAATATTATGATGAATATTTATATATTCATCATAATATTGAAATAAATTCAGTAGGGAGATAATGCGGTAGTCAAACCCGCCAACACGCCATGTTGTGATCCTTGTTAGAAGATAGTTGATTCGAGATTGTTTCTACGAGAAGTTTAATTTAGTATGGGATTTCGTTGTTGTGTGTTTCGTATATTTATCCACTGCGATATTGTGCTATGATTTTACCAAAATATATCCTATAACCTCCTTCAATAAAATTATTTGCAATATAAGATTACCATTAAATAAATCATTCTGAAGTTCCGTAGATTAACTCGCTCCAACAAAAAAAAATCTCTTTAGCTTTATCTATCACATCATTATAGATACTAACTATTTTTCGTAATATAAACACTTGCCATCGGCTCCCATGAGCCAACCCTCAGCCTGTCTCCGGCGCTATCCGAATAGCTGAAAGGCGTGCCGTAACCTTTAAAAGCTCTTCTCATACGACATTCATCAAAAATATTACCATCCTTACCTCATTTGGCGAAATGGCCTCTTAAATCGTAAAATGTCTGTTTGTATACTTTTCGCTGGTGAATGTAAAATATTATATTTGAGCAAATTCATAAATGTATAGTATAATTTATAGTATGGTCTGACTGATGACATAATATTATACTCATGCTTAGCTCGGCACTAGGCGATCAACTGAGTTATAAATTAGCTTCCATCATCGTCATCATTATCATCAGCCACAGATAAACATAGGCCTTCCTCCATGAACGCCAAGGGGATGCCCCTTAGCACTCGCATCCAACACAATATTTATATTACCTTTGGAACCGGTGAATTCAATTGAAGGTTCCTTATACTACTTTATAAGAAATTAGGTAAAAGTTTTTGGATCTTATATTAGTGGACAGCTATAGTTGCATTGCGTGTGCGGTTACCTCACACACGCTATATAAATCAGTCATAGTCCTCTCGGAACTCCCAGGGCGGGGAGGACCCGTTGAGGTCATTAGTTACAATAAGGTTGTGTGAGGCTATCGTATCTCAATCCCGCCGGAGCCTGTCGATGCTGCGGCTCTTCTCAGCTGTCTCTGTGATGGATGACACGCTGCGGAGAGAGGATTGCACTCCGCCATATTGCTATCATGTGGGTCAATATAACAAATACTCTCTATAACGAAACATATATTACGCATGCTGCAGCGACTTATTAGAATTGCTCTATGCCTGACGCTATGTAACGATAATAATCGTGGCCTTAGATAAAGTAACATTAAAAAAAAAGAAAACGAAGTTCGAAGATAATAAAACGTACGGGATTGAGATAAGTCGCGCTAAATCACGTGGTCAATCGTTATCGTAACAAAATCACAAACTGTCTATTGGTTATCGATCGTTATTGTCAATATCTTACTGGCTAGAAAATTGTCATTGATAACTCAGATAGACTCAAGGAGATAAAAAAAACTGAAGAAAGGCAACAAGAAAAGGCAAGCTTAATATAGCTAGATGTATTTTTTTTTAGAAAACGATCGCTTTATTACAATTTCCTTTAAATCTTTTGTGAGGCTACATCTATGTGAAATAGTACATTACATATAAATTGAAATGCAATTAAAGAGTAATTAATATTACAATACAAATTGAATTGGGACAAGGCGTTTAGGAGGCTGTGGCCAGAGATAAGGCACAAGTTGTCGCCTCGGGGCCGTGTGCTGAGTACGACATAACTTACTGTTGCTAAACTACATAGGTATAATATTATATAGTATGCTGCTTAGTACGGCATCAGGCTATTGGTGAACATGAATGGTATATAAATAATATACCATTCATGTATTCGAGTATATATATAATTTCATCTATCTGAGGCTTATGCCTCAGTAAGATGAAATATCAGCTCAAATAAACAATATGTAGATATATTCATGACTTGACATAAATAGAATTAATCTTTACATAGTATAGTACAAAGCCACTTCAAATGTTTAAAAATACGCAACGTATTTTGATGCGGTCTTTTTAATATATAGAAAATTTCAAGAGGAAGGTTTATATGCATAATACAGGCACAATATATTATCCCGTTCTAATATTAGTTGAGGAGGTAATATGAGTATAATAACCAAAGTTGTGTTACTCCTCTTGTATCGAATAACTTAAATCAATATTACTGAACTCCTAAAACCATCGAACCGGAACAGCTGTTAATGTTACCTATGTGTTTTATATAAAAACAAAGGTTTAGTGCTTTGATTGGCAGACTTAAGACTGATGATGTATGATTGTCCGGTGGTACTCGGAGATAATTAAATATATTGCTATCGCTTCAGTGACAAAACTAGACCGGGTTTTAAAACTCACGTCATTACTATTCTATCAGGTTACATACTTGATGCCTTTTTTTTTTTTTTTTTTATTCTTTTATTTTAAAGGCCATACATCATAAGATTAAGCCGGCCCTAAACGAAATATTAACAAACTTAAATTAGGTCTAGATCTCTTAAATATAACGAATATATAACAAAACTTATAAATCTATCGCTGTTTTCTATCTTGAAATCAGAACTTGCAACATTATGTATAAAAAAAAGAAGTCTAATTTACTGCATTGGGTGTCCAAAATAAGTTCATGTCTCAGAAACTCATTTCTGGCACATTCCACGAGTACGTGATATAAATCTTCGTATCGATCACATACTGTACAATTGGGGCTATTATTTTTTCCCATCAGAAAAAGAAAATTATTTAAGGGCATATGATTGGCACGAATACGAAAACAAACGGACAAATCTCTCTTCTTTAGTCTTACATTCAAAAACCAAGGTTTTTTCGGTGGCTTACTCACAATGGTTCTGTACCAAATCCCTGAGCTTAGTGACTTTTGTTGGAAGTACTGATCCCATTCATCATAGCAAGTATTTTAATTCAGCTTAAAATAATCTTTAAAATATGACGTAACATTAATTAAGGTACCCTCGGTTCGTGCTGCATAAAATACCAACATGTGACGGTACCCATTGCAAACGAACATTAACCCCATTACGTATTAATTTATAAATACTTTCAATAATGAGGAAAGCCTCGTTCCTGCCCATGTTACCCTTTGCACAAGATATCAGATGATGAAGACTACTTTGAGAGTCTGTTACAATAACTACTTTTTGGTAATAATAATCCGAGTTCTCTATATATGTCAATGCCTTTAGTATGGCTATTAATTCTATACTCATGATGGGAATATCCTCATTATCAATCAGAAATTGAGATTTTATTTTACGTCGTGAATCATAAAAGGCGCAACCCCCATAACCTAACGACTTTGAACCATCAGTATATATACGAACATAATCAATATATTTGGTGGCCAAAAGTTCTTCACTAGCAATTTTGAGTTCAAATGAAGACATAGTCTCTTTACTTCTGTGAAATTTATTAATAGCTGGAATATTCGTAAAACATATGTCTTCCAATGGTATTTCAAAACATTGTATGGAAATATTATAAGCAGGCCAAATATTGTAGTGTGAAATTCGTATATGTTTAAGGTATTTGTAGCTATTAAAAAGATAAAAATGACTATGTTTATTCCAGTAATGTGTACCTGATTGAATAATATTCTCAAATTGAATGATAGCTTTTAATAAGTAGTCATTATGTCTCGAAAAAATTTTCAAAAAAAACTTGTCTGATAAATATTTCCTTCTAACATTTAATGGGGGTATGCATAGTTCATTCTCCATCACGTGTATTGGAGTAGATTTAATGAAACTACCGCACAGTCTGAGTGATTGGTTTTGAATATAATCTAGTTTTTTGAGAACATTTGGACTGGCATTAGCAAATACAGCACTTCCGTAGTCCAACCTACTTCTTATTAAACTAATATACATCCTTCTCAAATGAAGAGGATGAACCCCCCACTTATAACTGCTAACACAACTTAGTATATTAATGTATTTTGAACATTTTTGATAAGTTTCATTTACATGTTTGTTCCAACTTAACCTGTAATCAAACCATACCCCTAAAAATTTAACATCTTTTACGACCTCTAGGGAGACATCATTTATTTTAATTTCAATATTAGGAATGCGATACTTTCGTGTAAAAATACATAACTTAGTTTTACTTAAAGCTAGTTGTAAACCTATATCGTTTAAAAACAATTCAAAGTCTTTTAGTGTGTTCTGCATGAGTGAAATACATTCATTAATTTCTCTTTTCCTACAGTAAAATACAAAGTCGTCAGCGTATTGGATAATCCTTATGTTAGGTGAAACTAATCTACTTATTTTTAGGGTTACAATATTAAATAATATTGGAGACATCGGATCGCCCTGTGCCAAACCATCACGACAAGTTCTACAAATTTCTCTCCCACTCGAACACGCAAAAACAATGGTTCTAAAGTGAAGAAATTCCCTTATATATTTACAAATGCGTATATCGACACCGTATTGAATAAGACGTTCAGTGAGTACTTCCACGGAAACGCCATTATACGCGTCCTTTATATCCGTGAAAGCACATAAAGTATATTCTTTTTCAGTTAAACTTAATTCTACATCCATAGACAGACGGGAGAGCCCATCCTCACAAGATTTTCCACGCCGAAAGCCTATCATATATTCAGGAAAAAGTGTACTTTTTTCGAAAAAGTATTCTAACCTTCTAGTAATGATTTTATTATAAATTTTGCAAAAACAGTTTATGAGCGAAATAGGACGATGTTTAATTACAGAACCATTTCGTTTAGGAATAGCTATCACTTTGATTTTTCGCCATTGGAAAGGTATTGTAGAAGTAACATAAATTAAATTATAAATTTTTAATAACACTTTTTTAGCGCTAGCTGGTAGATGATGAATCATAGAGTAAACTATACCATCAATACCTGGAGATGTGTCTTTATGTTTAATCGCAGAAGTTAATTCAGCCAAAGTTATAGGTATATGATCGTTTTCATGGTTAGGAAATGAATCCTCCCTAAAAGGTGGATAGGCAACACCATCAGGACTCAAACTAGTGAGTAACTGATTAGCATCCCCTTCCCTTAATACATAAGGTCTATTTGGGTGGCCTTTAACCCAGCGAAGCTTGCGCCACATATCACTACTGGTAGTTTTCGGGTCAATATTATCGCAGAAACTTTGCCATGATTTGAATTTGGCCTGTCTAATTAGTTTCCGAACAGCTACTACTTTATCTTTTAAAAATTGGTAATTTTCCACTGTACGATTTTTCCTAAGTTTTTTAAGTGCAAGCCTTCTTTCTGCTACTGCTTTGGATAATTCTTGATTCCACCAAGGCTTTGGTTGGAATCTGGATGCTGGTCTGTTATTAATCTTGGTGTTGGGAATAAATTTGTCGGCTGAGTGATTAACGATTTCAAGAAATCTGTCATAGTTATCTTGTACATTGTGATTATTAATTAAAAAAATATTGAATTTAGTGTCCATATCATTTTGATATCCTATCCAGTTAGCTTGTTTAATATTACGTTTAATAACAGGTTTCTGGATAGACACAGATTTAATTTTTATACATATGAGTAAATGATCACTACTTAAATTTTCATTCGTTACGGACCAAGAACAGCAAAGAAATAAATCAGGACTTGCAAAAGTAATATCAGGAGACGAAAATATAATACTGTCATTGAGTTTTGCAATACGAGTGGGGCTACCATCATTCAAAAAAGAATAATTATAATCTGAGCAACTCTCTGTAATTAATTGACCACTTCTATCAGTAGTGTATGACCAGGACGCATGATGAGCATTAAAGTCACCTAATATTAAAGTTTTACTTTTAAAGAGAGAAAACAACTCGTCATAATCGCGCTTTCTTATTCCCACACCACTAGCACAATATACACCGATAACATATTGAAGCCTTGATTGGTTAAAAACTTCAATACATATAATATCCAATTTATCTCCTGTTAATTGTATGTCACTCATGTTAGCTGAAAGAGATTTATGCACGAGAACGACCAATCCCCCAAAACCATCATCTCGATCTTTCCTATAGCAACAGTATCCAGATATATTTAAAGACTTATCCGGTGATAACCAAGTTTCAGAACAAACACATATATGTACACTTTCTCTGAACAAAAATGTTTCTAAATCAATCCTTTTCGGAATAATACTGCGACAGTTCCATTGTATGATTTTAAGATTCATCAAAATTATGAGTTTAAACTAAGTTTTTTAATTATTCTTGTCAAACGACTTTTAAGTTTACGCGCTGAAATTTTAGGTATAATATCCTTAAACATTCTTATCAAATTATCTATGTCTTCTGTGTAACTATGGCTTATTTGTATTATATTTTCTTTACCATACGATTCTTCTAAAAAGTTGATGAACTCGGAGATGGACATTGGGTAGTCACTTGTTTCTATTGTTTTTTTAATCTCTTCTTTTTGTTTTTTAATGCCTCGTTTACTCTTTTTAACTGACAATGTATTCACCGAGCAATCGGTTGAAATTTCACCCGATTCAGCGTCACTTATTGAAATTTCTTCTGAATCTGAAGTATCAGTTGGTATTACAATACTTTGGGAAGACTCAGTTGTAGGTGGATGAGGTCTTTTGAAGGTGGTGAGAGGCTGAAAATCCGGTGCTGTACTCAATGGGTCATAGATATCATTGGTTATAGTTTTGTTGGCGGTATTTAAATTGTCTGGGCATTTGTTCGCTATATGTCCCTCTTTTTTGCATATAAAGCAGGTCATAATATCCGAGGAGACGTATATCCAGTACATGCTGCCGTCAAAGTCTATTTGCATGCGATCGGGTATTTTTTTTAAATCTTCCGGAGATATGTAGGCTTGACGTCGGAAACTTAAAATATGATTGAAGCCGGGTTCACTAATACCTGCCTTAATAAAATTAACTGGAGAAACTAATTTTATTTCTAATTCCGCTAATTTGTTTTCTAGTACACTGTGTGGTATAATTGGACAAACGTTAGAAAAAATTATCCGTTTGTTTCTGGTAATAAGCGGCCGAATAGGTATTTTGTTGTTATTTACGACAATACATTGATGTTTATCTATTAATTCGTCAGCAATTTCTTTCGTAGATACAAACACGCAGATTCTATTATTCGACATTCTACTGAGGAATCTAATCTGTGTGGAATCAATTATTTTACCAAAAGCATAAGCATAATCCTTGATTGGGGTGTCATCAATTGCATCTATAATAACGGCTTGCTCTTTTGTGGGGAAGGCGACAGCTTGGGTAACTGATGAATAACTAAGTTTAGGTTCCATCGTCCCTGTAGTCAGAAACGACGGAGGTATTTATAATCGTAGATAACACTCGCACTGCCGCGCGCAAGCGCAGGCGCACTCCACTGCAATAGGTACTCACAAATACACGTAGTCGATATAATAATGAAAGGACGTGCAAACCTAACGGCGCACCGATACCGACTGTACTTGATGCCTTAAACTAACCGAAATCTCGTTCACAAGCAGAATCTTCAACAAAACAGATATTAATATATCTACCTCCATGATAGATGCTCTGTTCCGAGCACGGCTGCGGCCTTCGGAGTTGTATGATATTATAATTGCGGCCGTAATTGCTATTGTTACTCAAGTCGACTTGAACCTGACCGTACTTGAACCGGTCAAGTTTCCCCTTCAAGTGTTCATTGGGTGAGGCTCTTGTGTTTTAAAATATACTTACCTACACATATCGATAGATAAACTAGTATTATCAAGCTGAAGATTGTGTTTGTTGCTGTTTACGTTAATCATAATCTAATATATAAAATTTCCCTGTCACAATGTTAGTTACCGTACTCCTCCGAAACGGCTTGACCGATCTTTATGAAATTTTATATGCATATTCAGTAGGTCTGAGAATCGGCCAACATCTATTTTTCATACCCCTAAGTGATAGGGGTTGTTCACCCTTAAATTTTTTTTGTTAATTTTTGGACGAAATTTTTTGTTTTTATTTTTTTATAATGTGGCATTGAAAAATACATACAACCCTAAATTTTTACTTTTTTATCACCAACCCCAATTTTTTATAGCGATTTTAGCAGAACGAAGTCTGTCGGGACAGCTAGTATTATATAAAAATAAAAATAGCTTAATGTTGATAAATAGTATTTTTGAGGCATTTTACTAGGGAAACGTATGTTGTGTTAAGCCACACACTTTTTTTACTCCTTACGGTGGTTATAATATGCAATATACTATCAATAATAAATATTTTAACATTTTAACTTCCCGACAGATTACTTAGACGAATAACTTAAACACTTAACTTTATCGTTATTTATTAGTCATAACATCGATGTTATTATGTTGATTTATGTGTGTATATGTTAAGTAGTAGGTAAAAATTGTAGCAGTTAATTTTTGATATCATGGTGTGAGATTTCGTTCGCTATTTCCAATCGTCTATTGCACAAGTGGCTCCTCAATACTTATTTTCAGAAATGAAGTTGTTTTTATTGCGAGGAACACCGAAGATGGCTTTCCCATGCAAATCTAGTGATCTGTACTACGTGGCGGGGGGCGGAGGGGCGAGGCGGGTATTTGTCTGGAATACTATAGAGTAGTAGTCGCGCACGACAGACTCCTCGGTCTAGTGCGCCCGTGGAGCGTATCTGCATATCCAATTATATTGCACAAACAAAGCGATACTGTTGACTCGATAAAATATACGAATATTAAGTTTATATGACATTCCAGACAGGCGTAGTTACGAGAACTCATGAAATATTGGCCTGTTCCATAGTATAAATTAGCGACTAGCTTTTTCATACCCAACTAAACTAGCAGACATAACAAACTTTTTTTTTTTCTTTTACGCCGGGAAATGCCCAGCGGTATACGTCAGGGTATACCGCTGGGGAGTGGGTCTCCCCAGGCGGGTATGTGGGACTCGCTGCGCCCGAAAGATGGTAGTGGACGCAGCTCTACCCACTAAAACCCGGCGAGTGCCACCAATGCCGCCTTTGGTGAGGTGCCCTGGATCTACAAGCAACAAGGCACCTCGACGGCTAGTCAGTCCCTCAGGGGACTGACGCCACCTCCACAGAGCGGTTGCCCCGCACCACAGAACAACCACTCCCAACGTCTGGACAGTACAATGAGGTGAGGTTCCCATCCTCACCCCTTGCCCCCTGCTCTTTTGTCCCCTCTTCTTATAAGAGGGGTACAAAGAGCCCCCTCGGCTAAATTCGCTTCACCCAAGGTGTTTGGGTCACCCTGGGCTACTGTGCTCCACCGCCACGACAAGGCCTGAACCATGGTGGGGAGACATAACAAACTAGTTTATCTGGAACTAGTCCACTACTAATTGATGACCTATTCTGAACATACGGTGTCGTCTCAGTGACAGTAATCACACTGCCTGTTACAGGAGCAGCAAGCAAGGTGGTCATAATGATGCAGCGGGGAGTGCGGCACAGCACAACTCTCTCACCGGCTATCCACGTAAATAACAGTCATTTCATTCTCTCGTCGATTAACTTCATTAAGTACATTTCAGTCACGAATACTCTCTTCCCATTGGCGACCACATTCACAGAGTGACATCCTCAGATGGATACATATCCCTTCGATATTTCCAGAGAGGACAAGTACAGTAAGTAACAAACTGAGCATCACATTACTGTTTTATTTTACAAGCCGTTACCCGCGGCTTCACCCGCGTTAGCAGATTTTTTTTTTTTAAATGTATCTTAGCCCCTAGGTTACCTCTAGTACCTCCGAGAATATATTGTGTACAAAGTTTCAGGATGATGGGTTGAATTGTTTTCGAGTGTAAGCGCAACAAACATCCCTACTTTTACATTTATAATATTAGTAAGGATTACTATTATGTGCGTTAATGTTCGCGCCGATGGCCTAGTTCGAGTGTGTGTGGGCCCAGCCTATTGAGTTAGACGTCCTGGATCGATTCTGACACTGCCGTGAAATAGGATTTTCTAAATTTCTACTTACCTTAAGAGAGTTTCGCTTGCTCAAGTTCCGGTCAAGTCAAACATAGTAAGGAAACCTGTGCATGCCTGATGAGAATAAAAGCCTTGGAAGGTGTGTGGAGATCACCAACCTCCTCGCCAGCTTTCAAGAACGAGACTCATGCCCAGCAATAGGATGTATGTTCCTTATTTAAATGCTAATACAAATTTTATTTTATTATATTGTTGGAACAATCAATGGTTATTTATTACATTTCTCTTGAACTCCATAAATTTCAAAACACTGTGTCTTCAGAAACCTGTTAGAAATTTTACTTTTAGTAATAAATATGACTAGTTTGAATTTTGGTGAGATAACAGATATGTACCCAAAAATATATGTAAAAATCTAACTACATTCTTAAAATCATTTACGTACTCAAAAAAACATTTAAGAATCATATAATAACAGAAAATATATTCGAATTGAAACGAATGTAAACATGATAGGAACGAATTTTGTCCCAACTCTTAAATCTCAATTCAAAGTTTAAAGTGACTCTGAATAACCGTAAAAGTTAAAAAGAATCGATAAAGTTTAATTTAGTAGTGATGTGCGGCGCCAAGTGATGCAACTCTCGTATCCAGTTCCATTTGAACCACTGCCAGTTAGAACATACGGGGGAGCCGTCCAAATAGCACCGATAGCGAAAAGCCTTCACTTTTAAAATGGTCAAACTGAACGATTTAGGTGAAATAATAAAGTGATATTTGAATTGATGGTCATCATCATAATCGCCACTTGTTCGTGCACCTCTGGATAAAGGTCAGTTTTAACGAACGTCGAGACAGCCAATCCCTCCAATCCAGCTAGCATCGGAGACCGACCCACAGATTTTACTCACTCTTTATCGCTGATTGTATACCCATTGGTAATTTAATCAGTTATAAATTTAAGACTCCGGTGTCTGTTAGCACTTCACGCCTAACATCGACTAAGAGATTTATTATGTACTTAGAACAAGGGCTTTCTAAATAATTATTATGAGCCGTGTAATAGCAATTAATCTAGCTCCTTTCCGTTTATCCTCGGCAAAAAGCCTTCCCGAATAAATCCTAACGCACTCCTACTTGTATCAGCCTGTGTTTTACTTTGAATGCCTCTTTGAAACGCCTTTGAACATTGAATACTTATATAAAATCTGATTCAACTAATTATAATAAAATAGGAAACATCTAAGTAAATATATATAAAATATACTTATATATTAAGATGTCTGAACTCAGTTTTAGTAATTATGGAGCACTATTATGCACTCAACTAATTCTTTAAACAGAATCGAAATTCGTGATTGACATCATAATATCTACGAGTAGGCTCGCAGTGGAAGCTGATGATCGTAATATCGTTAGTAAACACGACATAAATCCTATTAAATTAAACTTTTCTTGGCCTTGTTATGTTTAATCTAATGTACAAGTTGGGGCGGACTCACGTCGGATGAAATGGAAAAAGTTGTTGGACTTGTTGAACACGAACATAACAACGCAGATCCTGCTATCGTTAATTTATAATTTCTATATTAAATATTACTTCAGAATTTTTATTATATTATATAATCATCAGGGGGCCTAGCCAAAATGCCGTTAAGAAAGCGTAAGCGAAGTTTGAAATGATAAAATGGATGGACCACGTGATGTCAATCCTATACATTTTATCATTTTCGAACTTCGCTAACTCTTTCTTAATGGCATTTTGGCTAGGCCCTCAGAAGTACGAATATCAAAACCACTTGGAGAAATAAACAGTGTGTTTTAGTCTATATTATATTGTAGGTACCAAAGCGAGTCTCAAAAGTAAATATACAATATTCCAGTCGGATAATTTTATCAATATTAATCTGTGGTTAAACCTGTATACATTTTCAATTAGCATGAAAATTAATCGCATATTACTCGAACATGATTCGATTAATGACAATTACGGTTCTCTAATGACGTCCTTCATTAACTCGAAACGCGCTAGGCTTAGTCTAATACCTTCATCATCTTGATATCGAATTGAAATGACAATTATTATTTTATTAATACATTCTTCCCTTTGCCTTAATCTCATTACTATGTTTGGAGTTTAGACTAACGCTTGTAAAGGAATCTCTCACTACGACTGTTTTGTCTTTGGCTGGAGTAATAGCGTTAGTATCTTAGGGACCCAAGAAATGTGTACTTTAATGAATGAATATAATACGGCTAAATGAAAAGTAACTTAGCTTAATACACAGATTGTAACAAGCGTGGGCTGTCGGTTTAGTCGGAGCACTACGTGACGAGTTCAACGGCGGACGGATCATTTATAATCTGCGCGATTCACTCACGCGCGCGACTTTCACTGCACCGCTCAAGAACGCTGAGCGCTCTTCTATACTTCAACAAAAAAGTTTTCTAGAATCTATTAATTATTCAATGTCGGGAAGTTCGAACAAACACTTTTCTGTCGCTTGGATAAGACTCATCTTAAAACTACCTGAAAATCAGATAACGATCGATGTAGTGAGTAATGTGGATTTTTTACAGTCGCACAACTTAAGCAGGACCATAAAGTTGGACTAAGAGGTTAAATAGAAAGCAGCTTGGCTGTATTTCGGAAGTGACTCTGCCTGCCCTGCCTTTCTTTCAGCATACAGCCAAGCTGTTGGGTACAAGTGAACAGGATGGTCGGTGGCCGTAGCAACCCGTGCAGAGTAGAATGGTCCACAGTAATCCTCCCACCGTGAATTAATAATAATAAAATAAGAAACTTAATATAATATAAGCGCCCGTGTTTGCCGATTGCTCTCGTTTCATATGTTTAAACACGGGCATGTTTGGTGCTCGGTAGTATGTGTGTACGACCCGGCTCTGTCCCCCGTCCCAAGTGTATAGGAGAGTTAGTTTGCGGGTTCGCTCCCGACCTCCAACTAATTACTCTACACACGCTCCACGAATCCATTGCAAAAATAAATTACATTAACATACGAAATCCAATGCTATATTTTGACATTCATTTCGATGTTCAGACTGAACGAGATTATAAATTCAAATGGGATTCGCAAATGAAATTGTTGAGCATTCTCTAAATACTGGTTTATTTTTTGTTAAGCGGTGGTTTATCTGGACAATGACTAGCATAATATCTTAATATCTTAATACTACACCATAGGTATTTTCAGTATTCAGATCCGTTTTTGAATCTGAGCGGAACGTCGACGGGATCATAACAAAATGTATGAAAACCTAATGTTATCCATCTAAAGCAGAGTTTCATACTTTTGTGATGAAACATTTAATAAGGCGCCACAGTAATAATAGGCCCCACAAGGAATTAGCATTCATTAAGTTTAAATATTTTAGCCCAGAGGCGACGCTAATTGTTATTCCGTACTTAGCTCCAAGAAATTATGTAAAGAACTTTTAATTAAAGTTTTGAATAATTACTCGGGAGAAGTGAATCCCGGTGCCGGGGGTCGAGACTTGACCCCAAGTATTTTTGCACAATAAAACCCCGGCTACAGTTAGCCAACTCATTCGAGATTCCATTAAGAGGAAGCAAAATAAATCTGTTTCGCCTTTGGGAAAACAATCAGTAACTAAACGCTCACCGCAGAGCCTGCATCAGAGATGGCTTAGCAATCAACTCAAGAAGAGAACCTAAACATTGAGTTTTTTGACAAAAAAATTGCTCAAAGCTTTTTTTTTTTTTTTAAATAATAAATTAAATTTGTTTATTTTTTTCTACAAGATAATTCTGCGCTTAGTTTCTGCGTTGTTGAAATAATGTTATGTATCTTATATTGCTTATATTCCTGATCAAAATATGCTGTAGAATATTTTGATCAATCGCATCGCATAGGCGCATGTACGTGGCGCATGGGTACGCTCTTTGTAAAATGAACGATGGACGTATGAATAGAAGCATACTCGAATTGCATCCATCAATCAGCTCATGACTTTATCCAGTTGCAACTCAGCTATGAGATCAGGAGAACTTACCAAGTTACAACTGTTAATCATTTTTATTTTATTGTTATAAATTTAGGTTCCTACATATTAGTTATCTATAAGTAAATAGTACCGTATAGGTAACTAAATCCATGATGCTATTAATATTCTAATATTTACCAGTTGGCGCGCCGATCTATTTATACCTGTCTACTTTTAAAAGGCAGACGGATCATTGTCATTATCAGCTTCTATGCATCCACTGCTGAAAACAGGCCTCCCTCAACGAACACCAAGACGACCGATCCCTTGCCACTCGAATCCAACACGGACTGGCAAATGAATGGAGATTGTCTTCCCACCTGGTCAATGGCCGACCAAATTAATGAGGTCTACACTACGTCAATCTAAATGAGGATTCCACTGTTGGATCTCATTGGCCCATCGACCATCAGTTCTCCTGAGTGTGTACCCAGCCTACTGCCACTTCAATGCGCTTATTCTTCGTATGGTAACTTTAGTCTTTTTGTAGACAAATACTTTTATAATATTGAGTCTTACCACCAGGAATTTCAGTAGAACTGCCTTTGAATTATATTAACAACAACTATTGCCTTATTTTAAGTGTACAAGCTGTTACCTACGAAATAAAGATATTTTTGATTTTGATTGTGAACTAATAATTTTATGAATAATAGGTCTGGCCAGCGGTCTGTACAAACGTATAGTATTATTTTTTTACCTATTTTTGCTTCAACTAAAGCAAAATAAAAATGGCACGTGACAAAAGCTGGTCGTTTCGATTCCACCCTCAATTCAGGAATTCGAGTTACGATAGCTGGTTGTGCCAAATACCTCGCGCTCGCGTTCAATATATGCCGTTAATATGGAATAAGTATTTATTTTACGGGCCGGTCCTGCGACAGGTTTTTATGCCATGCGACGATCGTGTGGCAGCGCGCCAGGGTACAGTCGGCTCGGTTTATCTCGGGCAAATCCTGAATATACTCTTTAATAGCTTACCAACTCCCTCAGCGCCTCTTCGATAAGTTCCAAAAAATGGCCTGTAGTTAAACGACCATGAAAAATTATTCTCGATATATCTGAGTTAAAGAATCTTAGTTTGTTTGGAGGTTCAGTGAATTTTTTACCGCATCGATAGTTTTTATGGTTATTTTTAAAGCTGAAATGATTTTCGCATATATACCAAATTCGACATACTTTGAATCTGGCAATAACCTTTCAGTTGGACTTAGAGTATTCAGCGTTTAACTACGCCAGCTAGACTATTGTCACACTCGTGTATATTATATATATAATAATAACGAAAAGATAACTATGTAATACATTTCAAGATTAAAAGCAGCTCGGTCGGTGAAGCCGTGGCCTGTCGCCATCACTCATTGGCTATCAGATTGATATATTTACCGTTTCATCACGTCCGTGCGGGGCCGTAAATAGCCGGGCCGCGGATTCGGTTAATTTATTTTAATAAAATTGCCATTTTACATACGCAATTTGCACAATTTAATTTATGCGAATAATACTCATTTTCGACAATCTGTATAATCACGTTATAAAAAGGTCGTCAGTTTGTGTTTAATTGACTCTAAAATTACTGAGCCCATTTTAAAACATATTTATTTATACTTAGTTACATAGATTATATTGTTTTACAGTAACATTGTTTTATAAATATATTTTTCATAGTTAATATTTGTTACGCCGTGTTCTAATAGCTATTAAAGCAAGTAACTTTCAAACGATAAAGTTTTACATTGAACTAAATTGATAGCTTGATAATATACTTAAACTCAATTAGTCTAGTCATCAATAAACATACTAATAGCATGCCACGGAGAAACGCTTTGAATGAAAAAAAGGTGTAAAGCTGAAAAATGTTAATATTAATGCTAAAATTTGATTGAATGTGATTGAGGGCAAGGTGATCCCTTGCCCTCAATCACATGTCACACTTACAAGTCGTCTTGCAGTTCATTGAGAGAGACCTATGTTCAGCAGTGGGCAGATAAATGCTAATGATTATGATGAAATTTTAAAAATACATATGAAATAAAATTGAAGCAATAAGGTAAAAGCGAGATAAAATTGTATTATGAGAGCGTTGACTGAAACATCATATTTTATTGCATTCCTGTGTGCGGGCGAGAGTGACGGACACGCGTCAAATAAAACGGGAACAGAGATGCGCCAATCACTGGATATTCATGCATCGGCTGCGTTGGCTGCACCAGCCGCTGCAATTCTCTTCCAATCGAAAAAGTACATTTTGATCACAACCACGTTTATTTCAATAAATATTCTCGTACTAATTTCTATTTACAAAGCAACAAGATATAACGAAAGGCATTTACAGAGCAGCGAGATATTCAATTAAAATCCCTCAGAAATAGAAACAAACAATTTCCATCCGGGAGCAGACAGCGGCAGACTCAGTCAGAGCATCATATTTCAGGAGCCCTAATTTAAACTGACTAAGCTAATTGCAACGGTTTAATGCAGCGCTTTGATGTTACCGCCTGCAATATTGTTACATCTCGAATTGTATTTTATGTTCATACTTGCCGTGAAATGTTAAAGGATCTTAAATGTGCTTGTCTATCACATGAGATCATTACATACGCGTGTTGATAACGGTTTTGATTGATGATATTTTTTTTAAAAAAGTTTTAATATAAATAACACAATTCATGTTTGACATACGCTACTTCGTAATGTATGGTTTACAAAAATTGTGTTTTTAAAATAAATCTCGTTATTTACTAATCATAGGCAAACTGGCAAATTGCCAACGTTCAGTAGTGGACGGCTAAAGGCTGATGATAATTATGGTGAAATAGTATCACAGCGAATAGTTTAGGTGGTCTGTGACAGAAAGAAAGAAAGAAACAAAGAAAGAAAGAAAAAAAGAAATGTTTATAACAATCAGCGAGCATCGTGTGTGATCATCAACGGTAACCCCGCTGCTGCAACGCTGTCTAAGATGTTTCTTGAGTGAGCTAATATAATTTGCCAGCAAATCAATCTCCATCAAGTAATCGAGCCTGAAGGCGGCGCGAAGGTAGGTATCGATCAGCGAGCCTAACTCGATCCGGCCGGATTTGCTTTGATCTCTTCATACACGACCCGTAATCTTGTTTATGTCAAATGCCATTTGCAGGCTGCTTGTGCCGGTTTTTATTGCAATGAAGGTATTTCATAGATAATATCTGCGAAAGGGCATACTTGTCCAAAGGTAACATAAAAAATATTGCCGAGATAAAATGTATGTTTAAGAGCGTGTATTAAGATCAAACGGACTAAAGCAATAAGGAAATAACGTAAAGAAATTTGTAGAGCCCTTATAAAAATGTATTATATTGCTTGGAGTTGTAAATTGAAACTTGCAAACGTGTTGCTTAACGTGGCAGTTGGGAGGAAATTATTCTCATTTGCTATATATTAAGTATTAATAAAACATATTAGTAGCATACTAAAATATTTAGCTTGTATGTTCAATATAATCTTCTTTAAATAAACTGAACTAGTTTAATGAACTTAAGAAGTTTTTTCTTAAATTTATGCTCTAGTAAAATAGATCACATATTATATTAAATATTTCCAAAGTAACATTGGACTAAAGTCGTAGAAACATTAGTCGTAGTCTCTCGTAGATGATCGTAGCACTCGTAGCACTCGTAGCGCTCATTACGACGCTACGTCACGTCCGATTGTCAAAGCAGTTTCGTCTGAGCGCCGTTCGTCAGGAAGCGCTACGAGCTACAAGCGTAGTACAAGTTACAATCACAAGACAGTGGTTGAAGAAATACTTCGAAGATTGCGGTCTCATTCATGCTTTGTGTAGTAACAAGCTACCAATTACCATCTCATTATTTTCTTCAATAAATTCCTGAAATAAAGACTTATGATGAGAATGACGATGATGATATATTTATATTCTTGAGTATTAGAGGAAATGTACGAATGATTGAAGATTTGTAATCTTGCGTAAGCTACACACTAAAAAGTTATTTCAACAACAATAACTGAGGATTTTAAAATAAACTTTGTTTTTCAATTCCTAGCATTATTCAATACGGTATATTTAAATTTACGATGCTTTTTATATTTTTTTCGTGAAATATTTATTTCACGAGACGTCTCGTCAACTTGAGCTTGCATTTTAGATAGCAAAGCTTTAACTAAAAATAATTGTTGTGAATAATATAACGATGTTTGCCAAATAACGCGGCAAGATCTGTCAAACAATCGGCCTATTATGATATTATACCCCAATACTACAGTACAGACGTGTACACTCACTCATCCACGGTTTAGTTCACTCTGATACACACCACTCGTCACCGGTGCCGGCCCGCCGCGACCACCGCGACCGCGGCCACCGCACACCGACGCGAACATTAGAGCCATGATTAAATCCCACCGCATTCGCGATAGTGTGACCGCAGCACGCCCAGTACAGCTCTCAACCTAATTCTATGTGTGCCTAAAATAATAGTTATTTAGTTTTTGGTTAATTTTATTAAAATATCTAATATAACTGTGGTCTTGTTGTTTTAGGCAAAATGTTTCGAAGAATGTTATTAGCCAAAACTAACACAAGAATAATTGTTCGGCTAGTGTAAATCACGACATTATTTCGACTTGAGATAATTGCTTTAAAGCATATGTGACAAACCTTTTCATCCATATTACGTTAGCCCTCCTTAAAAACCCTCTTAATATAAAAATAAATGTTATTCTTGTATTTACACATGTATGTACGCGTTCTAGAAAGTACATCTGTGCTAGATTATAGTTATAATATCATGATAAACAAGGACTCCATCCAAGTCCTAAGACCGTGTAACCGTCCTCCGCTTACACTTGGCAATATCTCAAAGTGCTCCTGCATCCATTGTACGACTAGCCTTAGAGTCTCCGTATAATCTTCACTGAATCATTAAAAGCCTAGCAAAAGCTTTTTGTGAGACTATCCATTAAGACCGTCCATTGTAGATTAAGTTTGTAAGCTCGTTTAAGAAATCCTGAGTAATTCAGCAGGGACTCTGCTACCGAAGTTTTGTAGAGCACGTACTATATAATATGCAAACGTGTGCTTATATTAAGTTTAACTTCATCAAAAACCATTATTATTATTATTACCACTGCACTGATGTTTCTAAAATAATAATGGTGTAAAATCTACTCTTCTTCGAATCGAATAAAATTGCCAAAACCAAAAAGGTTTGGCGCCCCTGTTACAGTAGTTCTCGATTGCAGGCGCCGGCGGTCGTGCCGCACACACTATCACGCTTCCTCTAATAACTCACTCGTATCGCGACTGCACGGGCCCCCATCGCCCCAGGACCATCACACGGCATTTTCTGCCAATTACCATACAAACACGCCAGCGTGACATACGACCCAATAAAACCCTGAAAACGCCCGACAACACCCGACCAAATACGACAGAGCCCGACAAACTCGACAAAAATCAACAACATGCAGTAACTCCTTCACCCTGAGGCTGTAGAGATTGAATTTCCTCATATAATAATTATTATATTGTGACAATTTTGGCATACTTTACTTTAATTTATATTCTGTATACTTTGTATGTAACAGATACCAAAAATATACTCAATATACAAATACATATTCACAGTCATATAAATAGTATTTTTAATAAAGTTAATCCATACCGCGCAACAATATCATAATGGTGGAACTCCCGTTTTAATATTTTAATAATATTTCCATAATTAATATATTTCCCCGTGGTTGTTACAGAGTAAATGATTTTCCTAAATTCAATATCACGGCGCCCGAAATGTTATTTTATATAATTTTAATTATTCCTTAAGATTTTGTAATTATAATAATGAAGAAAATATTTTATTCATAGAACCATTATTATAATTATGATTTCTAAGGTTGCTGCTTTTTTTTAGGCTAGTCTTTATCCTGTGATAATGACCATTAGATCTCAAATTTATAGTGTTTATGTTATTTTATTTTATTTATATGTAAATTATTTATTTACAATATTTATAGTGCAATGATAATTAAATTATTCAATAACAAATATAAATTACTAGCTGTCCCGACAGACTTCGTTCTGCTAAAATCGCTATTAAAAAATAGCGTTAGGTTGATCGTAGAGGGGTGAAAATTTAGGGTTGTATGTATTTCTGTATGTTGTATCATAAAAAAATAGAAATTAAAAATTTTGTCTAAAAAATAAAATAAAAAATTTAGGGGTGGACTATCCCTAACATTTAGGCGGATGAAAAATAGATGTTGGCCGATTCTCAGACCTACTGAATATGCATATAAAATTTCATAAAGATCGGTCAAGCCGTTTCGGAGGAGTACGGTAACTAACATTGAGACAGGGAAATTTTATATATTAGATTTAGCCACAATATTGATACTACAATGATAATAATTAAATTATTTAATAACAAAATATTTCAATGATATTCAAATTATTAAGTTACAAAATTTATATTACATTGATATTTATATTATTTAGTCACAATATCAGTAAGGGGCAACACAGACTAATCAGCTGTGAGAGAGGGTCACAAATCGCGCCGACCCCCGCATATATTAGCGTTTATCCCGGGAGGGCCGTCTGTTTGTCACCAGTGCATCGTGTTGGCTCAGCCTGGCCCCGGTGACGCACGGACCGACGCGCCAATGTTGGTTCAGTCTATCATTATTGTACACACTGACGCTGTTTATGGATCAGGGTTAGCAACTGAACATTACAAATGCTATTTTATGTTTCCCATGAGTATGACAAGACTGACTCTAGCCGGTTTTGTTATTCTATCTCTTGAGTCATCTATTGTGCTGCGCTTGTCCCTGGTGCGGGTGTCAGTGATTGTGTTAGTGTGAATGACTTAACATCAGGTGATCCGACACCATATTCTAACAATTTTCTATAAAAAAATAAGTAGCTCAAAATTATTATAAAATTATTAAAAAAATATATTATAAAATAATTTTATAAAATGTTTTTCAATTAAAATAAAATAAAAAATATCATATCATATTTTTAGTTCATAAAGAGTGACTGCTTCTTACCTTGGGTTCAAATCGCGCTAAAGAAGTTAGTGTGTATCCCCGGGACGCAGTCACGATATTAATACGAATGTCTTAACGGGCTTCAAACCCGTGCCACTAATGCACTAATTTGTCCCGGCAATATCTGCGGTGGCGATATTCCCGGTTATTCCAGTTTTTCCCGGGTAATTTCCCCGGGGCCCGCGCCGCCAACATCATTAAAACAATAAATTACTCTCACTATAAACTCTCATCAAATCCGCTAAATTAGAACAGATTCATTTTGTAATATACAATAACTATTATTTAATTATTGTATTAAAAAAGACATTGTGTGTGTGTGTGATTCACACACGATAGAAGTGAAACACACGCTAAATGCTCAAATACAAGCAAGTATTAAACAGTGTGCAATATACATACACACCGACATTTTCTCTCTCGCTCTTTTGTCTTTTACCTGTCGTTTTTTCCGTTGCATCCGGTTTGAAATCACAACGATTCTAAAGAAGTTTTAACTATATCGAAATAGTAATTTCTGAGATATGCGCTAAAACATGCAAACTTTACTCTATGTATATCAGTGTACACAGAGTACGAGTACTTGTTGCATCTTAATAAAGCTCTAACTTACTCCACGCTTTGTTAAACATCGACGTTCTCGGATTTTTCATTCTGTGTCGAAGCATAACTTTAGTATGGCGCTGTTCGAGCGAGCTATTACTGTTAGTATAATAAACATTCTTATTAGAGCTTGCGAATCATAAAAGCTATTGAAAATATGCTACAATAAAAGCTGAGCAATTGACGGTTGTTTTATTCACATTACGTACAAGTCAGTTGAGTATTGAATTAAGGTTTAATGTTTTTAAATTAACATGATTATTTTCATGATTTAAACTATTTAAAACGGGATATTTACCATATTAAATATCCCGTTTTTTCCGTAATTGGTAAATATCCCGTTTTAAATAGTTTAAAGAAGGTTTAATGTTTTTGTTAAACACATAGACTAGCAGACGAATCAGCGCCACACAAAAAATATTTAGTACTAGCAGCGCCCTACTGTTAAACCCGTGTACTTCCCATTCCCGTGGCAGGGCGGTGAAAAATTATAGCCTAACAATATAACAAAGAAAGAAAGTAGGATGATGATTACTAGCTCAGACAACTTATTTATGTGTTGCCTACCCTGAGACATGATATGCAAGTATCGGTCCCAATAATTACACTGCTGTCTTACCCCTCTCTCCGAAAGATAGCATAGCTATTTCACGGGGGGGACAAACAAGATGGTGGCACCCAAGCAGAAAGCACTTCTCACACACTTTTAAAAGTAAACGATAACTTTACAACGATACAGGTTTAGAAAAATTAAATCCTACAAACCTTAAATGACTTATATCGTATGTATGTCCTATTTCGTTTAAAATTTGAAGGTTTATGTGAATAAAATGCTTGTTACTAAATACTGCAAAAATTATATAACATTAAGGATAGAAGGATAGAAGCAAATACAAACATGATGTGTGTGTCATTATTAAGTATTGCATATTGTTCTGGAATCTGAAATCTACATTATAATATCGATTGGATTAGTTATTTATATACTGCTAACAATTTTGATTAATTTGTAAACTTAGAATATTAAAAGAATAAATTTTAGAAGTGTTTTGTTATTTTAAAATAATAAATATATTATTTACTCTAAGCACAGTCGTAACAGAAGAAGCGTCGCCATTGTAATCTGTTACCAAACCCCGCTGTTCTCTAATATCAAATATATTTTACGCCAGGGGCTGAAGTAAGCAGATCCAAATTTAATCTACGATTTAACGCGAAACCCCGCAGAATACATTGTGATTCTAATATTCAACTATCTTATTAAATTTATAATCAGCTTTCATTTAATTCATACTGAGCTTCAAAGCTATGTTGAGATTTTCATATTTCTAAATATTCTCATTTAATTTTTTGTGTTGTAGAGAACACTTTTTGCAGGTCTTCTTAACAAAATGAAAAGTACTTATATATTTTTTTCCTCCTTCTGAGCAAATTTGTCTGACCTATTTTATTGAATTTGGCCTTGTTTAATTTTTATTGATATCAAGAAAATGAAGATATTTTAAATTTTAGAAGAATATGAAAAAACATATTTCTAGCTCTCGATGTCCTTACCTACGTATAATAAAACTAAGTTATAAAAATGTCTTAAATTTTGAACACAACTAATTACATTCTATTCATTTTGCAACAACAAATAAATGCTATAAATATTAATAAAAATATTACAAAGTGCTAATTAAATCTTGTTACAAATACGCAAATATATTATTATAAACGAAGGTCAAATTAACGAAGATTTTTTGCTAAAAATATCGGTCTCCGTATCAGTTCCAAAGGCTCTCATAATACCCTGCTGACCTTCTGACCGTGACATCGAACAGGCGAGGAAACTCTAGCCTGGATCCAAATATTGTCTACAAACTTCGTTATAACGAGTTACTTTTTTAAAACAAAATATTTTTTTAAATAAAATACCCTAAAAATATACCTTATATTATATTACAAGATTTAATATAATGTAGTCGTCCGACACATACTGTATAGCTGTTTCAGGTATATCAAATTCTATCTTTTTCTGTTGTCAATAAGCAGTCTGTATTTACAATAAGCCTTGCTCAATTATTTGTCGATCAAATGTTTAAAAAACAATCAAATTTACAAATGTACAAATTTTTGAGCACAAACACTCAAAGCGTGCCTTATTACCTTCAAATATTTTTTAACAAACAGAAAATAAAAATCTAGCACACACCAACAGGAATTTGACGACAATACGGGTTCAATTATAATAAGATTGCTCGGAGCATTTCCCCAATGTTTGGGCAGCCATCGCGCAATATGCGAGACAGGAATTCCTGTTGATATGTGGATGTTATGCGATATGAGCCTTTCGAATCACGCCGCCGCTCGACGATCACGTCACAAATATTTTATATCATCATTCATCTCCTGTCATAGAGACAAAAGAGTTTTTCAGATTATTTCAAAACGTATTGAGAATGATTTTTTTTTTAAAGTCTACACTCTCAAATTTGCAAGCTTTAAAACAACACAATGAAAAAAAAAATATTTTATCCTATTTGACTTTTTTTTATCTATGTTTTAATTATAAGTCCAAAATTTTTGGTTATTGTAAGTGGCTATTATGGTTGCGACTATATTGGTATATTGAATATGGTATATTCATAAAATAATCATAGAAATATATTGGGACAACACACACGGCCATCTGTTCCCAAACTAGGCAGATAATGTAATATGGCAACCGGGCAATTATATACTTTTTAAATATTACATATAAATTACGAACAGACACAAAAGAAATGATGCTTATACTACAAACATTTTGTCCTAGATGGAAATCGATCCCACGACCATCTGGTTTAGCAGGGTCACTTATCACTAGACTGACCGGTCATAGGTATAGGACCCATACATATTGGTATAGCCTTACAATGGAGGAGCGGTGAAAGCAGCACTATTCATAACAAAGTGTTTGAACTGGTGTGGGCGAGTGAAATGCATTAGAGTGATAAAACACGGGCGCGGCGGCTCGTGCTACCGCGGGGTCCCATCGTCGAAACGTCCTGTCGCTATATTGTGATTAATTTTCATAGACGGGGTAAACGGACAGACAGTTCAGCTGGTGGTAAGAGATAAGCAACATCCATCGACATGCGCCTGAGAATTGTAGGTGCGTGCGGTTCAGAATTTTCATCAGTCAGACAGATATTGGTCGCGCGAGGCAGGAAATGTTGGAAAATAGTCGTATAGTCGATCAGTCCTACCGTCTGTTAGTCGAATCTCAGACGGTTTTCACACTGCTCTTAAAGATAAGAAGACTACAAAAAATACTTCACATCAGTTAAAAATATAGACTATGTAATATTATGTTAAGACACTATGCAATTTAGATGTACAAAGGATAATACTGCTTGTTTTCAAGGCCCATTATTTGGTCGTTGTTTGTACATACTGTCTCAGAATTACCGAAGACATTTATGTGTGGGTCTGTCAGCCTGTTCGAGTGTTCAGGCTTTTGGACAGTTGAGCAGAGGGTCATGGACGTGTATATTATGTATTAATATGTTGTTTCAAATTTACCTCCGTTCTTAGTGCCCATGACACAAGTTCTTGAGAAGTTACCATAGGACTAGGTTAACGTTGAGTGATTGTTGCATAATGTTTCATCATCACCAACCTTTATCCGTCCGCTGCTGAATATAGTCATCCCTCAGTGAACGCCAAAAATTATATTATGTTTATTATATTGTTTTTATATTTATATGCTACTGTTAGTTACAGCCATTTTACTGTATCACTACATAATATTATAAAACAAAGTCGCTTTTTCTGTCCCTATATCTCTTTAAAACTACGCAACGGATTTTGATGCGGTTTTCTTTAATGGACAGGACAATTCAAGAGGAAGGTTTATGTATATAATTTATTTAGTTTTTATTTACATTGGCTAAGATATAACAATAATTGTTGGAGGTGTCGGAAAAAAATTGGCCGTCTGGGAGTTTCCAACGAAAACGCTGCCTAAACCCTTTGAGATATATAACAAAATAATGTATGGTGGAATTGTGTATCTTAAATAGGTCTACAAAAATTCCGCGATGGCATATGTCTATCTCTTAGGGATATCATACTATATCCATTTAATACTTAAAAAATGGGCAATTATAATGCGACAATTTGAAAGTTATTTACACAAATACGGTATGAATCCTTATCGTTTTAAATCAGTTAGTTGGTTTAAGCACTTCATGGAGATTATTTTTCCCTTTTACATTATGCAAATTTAATGAAAATTTTAGGAGATATGGCAAAATCAAAATAATACGTAAGAAAATAAATCGTGTTGCCGTGATTCAAACGGGGGATCTAAGTTCACGCAGGCGAAGCTAACTAAGTAACAGCTAGTATTTTATATTTTAGACATTATTGTTATTATTATTAGATAATCTACCCGATATCATAGGTGTAATCTGTCAATATTAAAATTCATTAAAAGAGCTTATCCAGCGCTGAAATGAAAATGCGGTGTAAAACAATCTGCTTTAAGCAGTGTTGTAATCTGCTAACGATCCTGGTATTAGCTCGGCTTGAACATTAAAATTAAGTATATCGCATCATATTTAAAAAATATACACAATTTTAAAACCAGGAAAGTGTTTAAAAGATGATTACGGAAAACTCTACGCCTTCTTATTGAAATCGGTTAAAATATAGTTTATGTCACGGTTCTAGCGTTTTAGCGATACAACATACGTATGTTCCAACGTAGCTCTTAAACCATATAATATCTGAATTTGATAAATGAGATATCAAATCATTCGTAAATATAAACAACCATATACAGTCTATACTATAATCATAAACCGGCTCAATTAAGCTTTCCCTCGTCGGATGGACAAAACAGCTCATGTGCGACTTTCATCTTAAGGATTTAATGTTTATAATATAAATTATAAATTGGAATATTAAAGATAAACATTACGTATTCCGTAGCCTAGCATTTAATGCCTTAAAATTATAAAGCCTTCGATGTACTTGTTCAAAATCTTGTTATCCTTCATATCTTACTTCTAATACTTCAAAGTGTTAAGGTTTATTAGTAGGGATTATATATAGAATATAACTATAATATTAATATAATGCGTTTGAAATATAGATCACATGGACGTCAGCTTCTGTATCAAGCACGGCATGGTTTTCTCTCGTCGCTACATGACGCTCCGGCGCCTGCATTACCATATTTAAACCAATTCCAAGAACAGCAGACGAGCTCGTGCGTGCTGATTAAACTGACGCCATCAGTGTCGTCTTGCTGGAAACTTATTGGTCTAGCCATCGGCCGATATGTGATACGAGGCCTCTAGGGTCATCACGATGGTTGGGAGAGCTTTACATTACATTAAGCAGGGATTTATGTTTTCTCTAACGGCAGTAAATAGAGATTTGAATATCACCATAGTTAAGGTAGTGATTTTAGTAGGAAACGCGCTAATCTCAAGAACTGTTGATCGGATTTGAAAGATTATTTCCCTTTTAGGTAGCTTATTTATCGAGGCTATATTTTTTCCCGTTAAGACCTTGTTGTAAATCGTAGTTAACACAGGTGAAGCTGCGGATAATAGCTAGAGATATCTCCATGATATCAGAATATATCTGTGCATCCTCTCAGTGCACTCAAAGGTTTTACTATAATTTAATAATATTAATGTACGTTTTATATATAGGCGTGGTATATGTCCCTACATTAATAACTCATAGCCGTATTATATAATATAATTAATGTTATTGTACATTATTATAGTAAGCTTGTTTATGTATTGTAAAACAGAAAAAAATCATAAAAGTTTAAGGTGCAGGCAGCATTGAAGACGAAGTAATTGTTAGAGATTGTGTGAGGGCCTGGAGATCTGTAACACAGATTCTCAATCTAGTACGGACTCCAGTCTCTCACAAAGGTTGACTACTAAGTGTGTGTAATTCCATGATTGTACTTTAAAATTATTGTAAACCTTTGTGAAAGAAAAGAAATAAATTATTATTATTATTATTATATTATTATTATATTATTATTGAAGACGAAGTGTTGGTCGGTCATTGACCAGGTGGGAAGGCGATCTCCGAGCAGTGGCCGGTCCGTGTTGGATGCGAGTAGCAAGGGATCCGTCGTCTTGGCGTTCATGGCTCTCTAGTCAGAAATGGACGGAGCTGGCTGTTCTGGCTGATGATGATGATACAATAATACAAGATAAATGTATGAATAATATGAATTTCTTAGATACTTATGACTTAATTTACGTGGTGTGTCATCAATATATAAAATAGTATACGGAATTTGAGACAAGCTGTTGATCATATAATAATATGATATAATAGGACACATAAAACGTCCATAACTTGTGTTATCAGGGTGTTGGCGTGTGTCACTATGATGACTATCGCAGCCGACCGGACTCCGCAAACTACAAATCCGTTGAGCGGACTACAAGTTTCGCAACTTGGCTCGTAAACGGCTAACGTTTATTGTTTCACTCTCCTGTTTCACCGATGTCTTATTGATAGCGGAAGAAACTTAAGATACATCCGTAACACTGACATTCTCATTCGATTATCATGACTAATCATGATTGTCGTCTCGTGAAATATGCGTTACATATTTTAAGAGTAAGTAGAAACATTAAGTCATTATAGCTGTTAACTTTCACAATTCGCAACGCAAAAGTTTACATTTCACAAGAGCACGTCAAAAATGCTTAGTGCTTAGTGGGGATTTATTTTTATATTAGTGAAGATATATTTGTAATATGCCTAGATCTTGTCTACTTAGTTTTAATAAAATTAGTTAATTAAATTAGCTGTTTAATTTAGATTTTTAAGACCACTTAAAAGGAAATCTAAAAATATATATTTTATAGAGTCGAGTTTCGAGAGCAATGGCCTCTATTTTTATAATTACAACCTTTACCGCACAAAATCTATAACATTTTCAAAACTTATTTACTGCAAAAAATAATTGATAGAAAGCCTTTTAATTTTTCATTGAAAAATAAAAAAAATTAACAATTTGTTAATTATTTTACTAAAAATTTTAAGGTTTACTATCAAAAGCATATCACAATCTGATATTTTCCAAGAATCTAATTTAATCTTACGAAAACTTTTAAATCTTAAATGATCAGTAATATTAGACCAAAAAGTAACCTCTAGATGTTACTGACCCTACAAAGTACAAAATATGCAATATTCAAGTTTTTAATAAGGCACTCGGATATAACATATATGCCCCAAGAGTCAAATAAAAGTAACCCTTACTTTATCATTACTTTGGACCTCTACAAATCATCAAAACATAATGTTGAGCTGAAAATAAAGCAGTAGCCATGGCTGCTATAAAGCTTACAAAATATGGAAATGTAAAAGCCGAGAAAGAGAATGTAAATATTCACAACTCGTTTCTTTATTATAATAAGTGAATTAATTAACCTAAGCGTTTTATTTAACTTACTGTATGTCTGGAAAATAATAAATGATTTCAATAGGAAAAGTGAAATTCAAAGTAGGGATAAGCTAAAAAACTGTAAGCATTTGTTTGTTTGTTTGTAATGTTAATATAGTTTAATAAAAATATTATTATTATTATTATATACGCAATAGAGACAGGCTAGATGGAGAGGATCACAGGAAACTTATCCATCTGAAATAAATGTATTATTATTATTAAAAATTAAAAATGTCATTAGTGGGCGTTTGTGCGATAAACAATATTACAAAGTTAAAGATTTCATGGAAGATACCTTGAGAATGTAGCGTTTCTTCCATGCGTTTAACATATTAGACTATATATAATTTGAAAAGATTATTTCCACTAAGTTTGTTTCGCCTGTTCTTCTTAGTATGTTTGTCTGATAACCCGAATTGGTAAATGTTATATTAGATATAAAAAGAATACTATATTTTACTCAAAACATATTTCCACACACTAAGTCGACCTTTGTTGAGCGCTTGTTATTTTTTATTATTTATAATTGGATCTGGTAACACAAATTGGCTGCTCGTCAGTTTTATGCGAAATAAATTCGTTTGATCGCGCCCGGTTCACTACGAGACTGTTCCCATTACAAGCGAAACCCATTACGACGCGACGCAACGGTTTTATATTTCTGTTACTATTGAAAAAACGAAACAATAACTCCAGCAACGAGGCTTCCGACGCCTGTGCCCGGATTCAAGCTAAACTCCTTGTAGTTGGAAAATGTTATTTCAGGCATTAATTATGACAGAAAAATATAAATGAAATGTAAATGTATGTCTACAGTTATAAATTTACAATACTTTTGTTTGAGATACCTTATGTTCTTGTCAAATTTTATGGCTTTGTTACCAGAAAGTACACAGCAGTATTTGATATAGGTCTAAATTAAAAAAAAAATATGTCGATAGACAAAACAGGGACTCTTTTTTCCATTTTAAAAGACATGGAACACTAAAAGCGAAGAAAAATCTAGAGATCTTCGCGAACAGCGGGAACTGCTTAGTCACATTAGCATAATACCAGGATTAAGGCGATAAGTTCCCAACAGCCTTGTTAAATGGACCCCGGAGAAATTGGGCGCTTAGCTTCTTGTTATCATTAATTATGGCCAGCTGAGACGGAGCAACGAGGGACCCGCACAAAAGGTTTTCATTACAAAAAATATTCGCGGAAGAATGGACTAATTTGAAGCAATGACTTAAGCTGGACCGACGAGGCGAGGCGAGGCGAGGCGAGGCGTTAAACAAATACTGGAATGTCATCTTTGTCGTTTTTTATATTGCTGTTTGTCATTTGTGAACGTCACTTCTATTCCTTCCGCTTTGACGTCGGCTGTCAAGATACTGGGCGACTTTCATCACGTAAAATTCATTTCGGTTCTTTTTGTCAGAATATCCCATTTATTTATATTTTTGTTTACAGTAAAAAATCGTAATTATTATTATATAATGTGAAAAGCCTGTGGAAATGAAATGAAGAAATTGTTTTTCTTTATATTTTTTTTGAATGGTCCTATTCCTGTCATCGAGTACCGGGGTCCGGGTGCTTACTCCAGCCATGCGCCGCTCAGTGCTGTACTGGAGTTGCCTTATCAAATCCAGTACAGCACTGAGCAGCATGCAGCAAACTTTTTATGTTAGTTGGACAAAAAGCTGGCCAATGTTCATTGATGGTAAGTGGTCGACTTCAGCGATGATCATAAACTATGTAGTTCATGTAGAACTAGCGCAGGCAACTTATTTGTGTTGCCTATTCCGGGAGAAGATGCTAAGCCGCGTTGCCAATAATGACACGGTCTTGCCCTTTACATCAAAACACAGCAAAGCACAGTAAAGTCTTAAGTCTGAAGGCTAAGTCAGTATTCATAATATGTTAAATGACACTGTCTGACTGTTGCGTATCTAAGGTGTCTAAGGTCTAATCTAATTATTGTCTAATCATTTTTACTTAACCAAGATATTTAAAGCCTATAGCCCTATATTTTAAGGTAATCTCTAGAGTCAGTATCCCATTGAATAATTTTTGATAGGTTTTTTTACGATTTCGTAACATTAATATTATATTAATATCACAAATATTTAGTTTTTTTTTTATGTTTTTTATGACCGCTTAGATAAATTATATATTTTCAAGAAATGTTTATTTGAATGTTTCCGCATGTTTGTTGTTCCTGTATGCATGAGTCTATGGCTTTTTGACATTATATGTGTATTGTGTTTATACCGTGTGTGTTCATTAGTGGAAGGTGGGAGATGTAGTAAGGTCGGCGTGCAGTACCGGCGCCGCGCCGACGCCTCATCACCGCGAAACGTCTCGCATTAGCTAATTAAGCAACTTATATATTAAAAAAATAACTGCAATGTAAAATAACTTTAGACTGGTCACATATAACAGGAGAACGGATACGGATAGTAAAGTTGACGAGTGGAGGTCGCGCTTCGACAGACTAAACATTGGTTGGCTATCAACCAGGTGTGACACGATCTAGTGCAGTGGCCGGTCCGTGTTTGATGAGAGTGACAGAGCATCGGTCGTCTTGGCGTTCATTGAAAAAGGCCTATTAAAAAAATGACCCTCAATCACCTCAATCGAGATAGCAATGCTAGTTTGAGCAATTCCAAATTTGATATCGATATGTTAGCTATTTAATACAGAACACAGAATCCCACCTTTTATTAAAATTATATGCGACGCGTTTGTTTGTAAAAGCACTTTTGGTTTTTAATAGTCTAAATATTAATAAAGTCTACTTATTTGAAGCAAGTTTTTTAGTAATTTCATGGCAGGCAAAATCACATGGATCGGCTATTATAATAATAATATGTCTTTTTGTCCCGTCTATTGTATACGGTTATCATATATTATTCCGTCGATCGCAACGGCGCGTAATAAATTCAATTGTATATTTAGTATTATTTAGTGGTATCCAGACAATATTAGTCCTCGGCTGTTGTGACAGCCCTCTGATAATAAACATTATTTCATAATAACATATTATATACTGTTGGTACAATAAATATTATTTCATCTCATTTGTTATTTTTACATAGCATCCATATAATAATAATGTAAGCTGCTTGCTACGTCATCAGATATAATTGGTTCATTTATGAAGGTTGTGTCACTGAGTGCGACTTGTACTGAATGCCAACTGTCCTAGAGATTAACAATGTTTTCAACGAGTTTTAAAGACCTTAAATAATCAGGCATGTAAAAACATTAATAAGCCATAACAAAATCAACGTTGTTTAATAATTTAAGTTAAATTTACATAAACATTAGAAAAAGAAGGAATTAGAAAGTTTGCGATTCAGCATTTAGTGACGACGTGGGGATTCAAAAGTAGCAACTGTGTGGCTGAGCTATGCAGGCCAGGACCGATCAGTTTGGAGATCCTTAGAGGCGTACTGTTCTACGGCACTGAGGCCGGCAGTGGCTGGCCCCCACCGCGGTGATAACTGCTCGAGCCCTTATTTAACGACGGCATATAGGCATCAGATGACATAGGGGTTGTTTATTCTGTCCGAGGGTAATCCCGGCCCCGGGGCCCGCACTGAGTGCTAACTACTGATATATTAGATCTCTAACAGGCTCACACTTTGGACCCTTCACTATTTGGACCCTGATAATCCTCTCTAAATTGGACCGCGTTAGTTTGGGTCACTTCCAATAAATAAATTTTTGGCTTAACGCCGGCTAATGCAGTAACAACTGTCATCATCATCATCATCGGCCTCCAGCTTATGGAGTTGACTTGACACAAGCTGTTATCATTATTGACGAACGTTTAATGTACTGGTTAGTGCAATACTTAGCCTAACCTAAGATTAGGTAGCGTGTTCGAAACCCACCGAGTGCATAAAATGATTTATTTATTTTATTTATTTATTTATTTCATTAGAATTACCAACAAAAGATACAATCCATGCATAACAATTAGTGTACTTAACATATTCATTACTGACTGTACTTTTAATTACAGGTAATTACATCTTCCACATCAAATTATTAACAGATTCAATGCAATGATGAGATTAAAGGTGTTTGAAAGTGTGTGAAGTTCGCGCGTATTGCGCCAGCGCATCGGTGAACTGTGAACCAAAACCCTCCTCGTCTCGTCTCTTACTGTGGCCAGCAGTGGGACATATAAGAATTGATAATTGACATAATATATTATAATGAAGACGACTTTTGTGGATTTTATATTATTTTTTTTGATTTTTTTTATTTTTTAAGTATCCGAAACGTTGGTCATGTAAAAAACTTAATAAACCGCGATAAAATCCGTAAAAGTTGTTTCATATAATAAGTGAAATTCGCGTAAACATATTTCACTCGTCACAAAAATTCATAGGGTCGAGTTTAAAGAGGCGTAGTTGTTATATTTATGTATTCATAGGTAGCACAGATTCCCGATATGAATAGGTACTCGACCAAATTACGGTCCATTATTTGATCGATTCATTCGAATCCTCTCAGCATGACTGACCGAGTGCTCTCCACTCTCCATCCAGCTCCGACCGCGATCGCCGAATGCCAATTAAAACTTCTCTCAATTAGCGCAGTGACCAGGGCTGGCAGCTCTGAAAAAGTTGTTCCTAAAGCCAACCGAAATCCCCTGAAGTTATGATAGTCCCAGTTAATGACATTTTATATCTCTGCGAGCGCATATGTAAACTTTAAATGATGGACAAATTAAACCAAAACTGCAGCAACAAATTATATATTTTAAGTACTTATGTGTTATTTGGTAACGATTGTTGTTTTTAATTACCGTTTTGATCATTACCTTACATATTAAGACAAACAGACAATAGCACATTATTACTAACGTTTACAACATTACATAATATTTAAATTATCAACAAAATAAAACTAATAAATAAAATGTCTAATTTCAGGCCAAGCCCTGACCAACACGGCTGTTGAAACTGCACGTTACAGAGAGATGGATTCGTTTCACATTCATTGATAGCAAACCCTTCATGTCCAGAAATATTAGTTTGATGCCTGTGGTACGAGTAACACTCAATCGAAACTATCATGAAAAAGTAGTAGTATTTCATTTAACGTCACCAGCCTTTCACCGGCCACTGCTCTACCTACCCCCTAGCAAGCCCCTTACCACGACCACCACCAGAAATCTACGAATGTTTCGCCCCAACACCGAGGCATCCTCAGGATGTAGACTCTACTATTAGTAATCGACCAAACACCCGCCTTATATTAGGTATTTCCCTCACTACTATATTTAGGTTTACCAAACTCTTAAACTCCTTCCCATGTCCTATACGTTTACCCGGCCTGTCGGTCTGTCGTCACTAGGCTTAGATCATTTTCTATACTCATATCATACATTACTTACTTTACGTTAATTCTTATCACAAATTTTCACATATTATTATATTTTAGAGAATATCGTTAAAAATGCGTCGTCATTACTCTCAGACACTTTCCATCGACCCTTTGCTTACCAGACGCTTTTTAATGGTGAAGTAATATTAGTATTATTATATAAGTAATTTGGAAGCGTATACCCGCTTATAATGTCATTGTACACTATTATAGTAAACGTATGTACTGTAAAATAGAAAGAATATTGTAACAATGGAGGCCACGTTTGGGAAGACGAAAGTGATTTAAAAGACGATTGTGTTGGATGCGAGTGACGAGGGATCGGTTGTCGTGGCGTTCATTGAGGGAGGCCTATGTTCAGCAGACGGATAAAGGATGGTGATGATGGTGATGATAGTGAAGTAGAGCCGTGTAATGAGACAAGATTTGCTTGATAACGCTCCATTAAATATTTGGAGCAAATTTCATATCTTCTTATTCGTTATTTTAGATTGTCTTATTTAAGAGAAATTTTCATACTTATTATTTTAGTATTATAATGTTTCATAACGAAACAGAATTGGAATAGAAAAATAATATATATGATAAGGTAATGTTTTGAATTGACCTTTTTAGTCAGAAATAAATGGATTGTGATAGTTTTGCTAATAGTTTGTGTAACTCATTTGCATTTGTACGAGTATGTTTGCAATGACCTAGCTAGCCCTGGTGTTCACATGTATAAATTATTATTTACTTAATTCTACGAAAAAAGTTAAAATTTAATCCATATATATCCTACTGCTGGGCACCAGGTCTACTGTTCAAAATTATTGGGTCATAGTTAACCGATACGCTGTCCCTATGTGGGTTGGTGATTTTCACAAAGCTTTAAATACTTTTAATCTTATCAGGCATGTAGGTCCTCACGATGTTTTCCTTCATCGGTAAGCGAGCGAGATCGAGATGGTCTTGTGTTTAGGTACACTTAGAAATTTAGAATAACTAATTTCAAACCACCACAAGGGATCAGGATTTATTCCGGCCCCTCTAACTCGATCGCTTTTAAGTTATAACATTTATTTAAAAATCTAAATTAGATGCTATTACGTCTCTTGTTGTTGAAGTAGACGATTGAATCAGATAAGTTCTTTTCAAATTCGTAGTAAATCAAGTATCCAATATACCACAGGCTTATTATCATACCAATTAGTAAATTTCAAAATAACGATTGTACTCTCTCTTATATTATGAGTATTTTTGTTTTTCCGTTGATTCGATGATGTTTAAAATTTTTTTGCTAACGATAATGCGTGCTATTTGCTACAACTTTTCATTAAAGAAAAAATGTTAAGAATATATCAAAATATTTTTAATAATGTTATTTTTTTGTGTTACAAAAAGTTTAATATGAATATAATATATAGGTACTACGGTACCTATTAGGTACCACTCGTTCTATATTCAGATACGGACGGATAGAGGCCGATAATGATGACCCGAATAAAGCTTAGATTTTGGTAGACTCGTTGTATCTACTTATTATTGATTTGATTAGAAAACATCTAAATGCTGATATAATATATTGATTCGATACGTTATAATATACACAACGGTTATCAGGGCAGGTGTGTGAGGTCGTCTCGCTCATGTGAAAGAGCCTGAAAGATCCTAACGCCGTAATTCAGTTTCAATTTAACACATGTGCGCGCACATTAATGTGTATCAATTATTTTGCACGAACCGCCTATAATTACACAAACCAACCAATTTATCGCAACACTGGCTCGGAGCATCGACAAACATCGTTCGCTACGAATTTTATATGTACGAGGTGTTCTTAGTAACACCTACAGTAAAAACAGAATTATGTCATTAGAAGTGTCGTGCCTTGTAAGTGAGTTAATTGTAGACACGACTACGTATCTTACGACGCGCGACATGTATTATATAATATAATGTGTAATCACTAGGTCACCTTAGCCCTGCTACGCCACTGATACGCCGCTACGCTACTAAAGCTTTGCTACGCCACTGTCACGCCGCTTCGGTACTGGAGCTTTGCTACGCCACTGTCACGCCGCTACGGTACTGGAGCTTTGCTACGCCACTGTCTCGCCGCTAGGGTACTGCAGCTTTGCTACGCCACTATCACATCGCTACGGTGCTGGAGCTTTGCTTCGCCATTGACACGCCGCTACGGTACTGGAGCTTTGCTACTTCACTGACTTGCCGTTACGGTACTGGAGCTTTGCTACTTCACTGACTTGCCGTTACGGTACTGTAGCTTTGCTACGCCACTGACATGCCGCTACGGTACTGGAGCTTTGCTACGCCACTGACCTGCCGTTACGGTACTGAAGCTTTGCTACTCCACTGACACGCCGCGCCGCTACGGTACTGGTCCTCAGCTGCGACTACGGCTCTGTACTGTTTCTTGACTTCTTCTGCGTTACAAACTACATACGCTGGCACAATAATGTCAAAAACTATGTACGTATGTTAATTGGGTATTATGAATTTCAAAATCAAGATCATACAAGGAAATGTTTAAGCAACTGACTATATACATTTTTTTAAACAGTGTAGAAATTCTTCACAGAATAAGTAGGTCTGTATAAATCCGTAAATGGTATTCGTAAAGTTCGTAAAGAGTCATGCTAGTGGTGTTAACAGGTTTGCGGAATGTTCACGCGATGCATAATCCGCTGTGTGACTGCAGTGTGCGCGGTGCCTTATCGCTGTGGTATTGTGAATAGATGCAATCTGCTAACCGTCTCTATGTCATTATTAAACCGGGTCTCCTGTCCACTACTAAAATTAAATTATAAAGCAGTAACGTGATGTATTAAGTTTTTTGCATGCTCGATATTTGTGATACTTTACAGAAACCATAGTGTTTGTAAGAAACTGAATGTAAGAAACTTAATAAGCTTATTAAATAATGTAAGAAACTTTATAATGTAAACTGGTGTGAACACCAATAAGGATTGTCTTCTAGTTTAAATGTAAGAGGTACGGTATTGAAACAAAAATACACAAACAGGAGCATCTTTGACTAGTTCCTATAGAAACCTAATCGATTCGATTTGGTCTTGAAGGCTTTTTCTTATTTCGCAAGAAATACTATTGTTTTACCGCCTTTACCTTTATCGCCAACATCCATTTCTTAGCTGATAAGGACATCGTTTCATCGTGTACACACAGAAAATGCATAACGAACAAGATCATGTCTCGGCGTGTTCGTGAATAAATCAGACATATGGCCTCTTCACACTGCAGTACGTGCAATAGCCTCACCAGAATTAACATCGGTTTGTATGTAAACGGCGGCTGCTATTGATTCCCGTCGTAATGTAGGTGAGTCCTGGACACGTCTCACGCTGTCTCTGAATAGAATCACTAACTACGTGCGCCCACAATTCACGCCTTTCACGAAATTTGTATCGTGGTTGTCGTCGTCCTTATTCGTCACTGGTTATTCCCGTGACTTCGTCTACGTAACAATATCGGTGAGTTTCAAATCTGCTTTTTTTTTTATTTAAGTATGTTTCTTGGGAAATAGTTTGGGACTTTCATTTAGCTCGTTCTCACTAGTCCTGCAGGCTCTTGATAGAGTGGTCGGTGTTTAAATATTATGACGGTGGAACTGCATTAGTTCCCGCGCTCACTCCACTTATTGCGGTCTTTAGCGTCTCGGGAACATTTCGCTATGGCAGTTATGGTAGTCTAGGTCTAGCTGTTTATAATATTAATAATAAATAGTATAGCAGCTTTCAATATTTTTAACTGACGTTATCATACATTTCAATTAGATTGAGCAAATATAGTAAATAGAAATTAGTTATCTATTATGGTTGATTAGATAAATATGCTCCAAGCCAATTTGAAACGTGAAAGTAAGTTTAATCACTTATAAATTAGGATATACTTTATACATCCATCAAAATAGCGACAGCAAAAGTTTCAAAAAATATGTTAAAGTTGATATACCATAGAGCGACACAGATTCAGACGGCGCGGAGAGAGCCCGTGTTACCTATGTCTCTGAAACATCTCTTATGTTTTTAATTTGTGATTGATAAAGTTTTGTTTATTATAATTAAACTTTGACGGATTTTATGGCGATTTGTTGAGTTTTTTATATGCCCGACACGACGTTTCGGATACTTTACTATGGCTATACTATACCATGGTCATTGGAAAAAAAATGGTTTCCTTATAATGAGTAAAATTATTCGCGTAAACATATAAAACAAAACGTTAATATTAATATAAGTACAAACTATTTATTTTCTTGAGGAAAGATGCAAAAATATGTAATATACAAGTGATGGGAGCGATGCTGATAACTCTGTTATAAGATATAAGTATGATCTTTCAGACTGAAGGAGCAATTTAATCAATCTGCGTAAAGTGCTACTAATTCGTAAAGTAATGCGGGCCTGCTCCAGTTAACACGAACGGCCATGTCGGCCAGGCCAAGACGTTACCATCACCGAGTCCATTATGTTTGATGAAACGGGCCATAATTTAATAGCGAGCGCATCCAATACGTACGGAATGCAATGTAGTTAGCGCCCCGCCCCGCCCCGCCCCGCCGCACCGCGCCCCGCCCGCCCGCACGGTAATTAGATCACCCGGCGGATAATCGAAATGCGAATATGAGACATTCGCAGGAGTTTTTAATGAACTGAGGTCACGGGAGTCCCGGCTCCCAGAAACATAATAACGCTCGTAGGTAATTACGAATGCGACCGGACTAACGAAGTGCACTTTTTGTTTTGGAAGTCAATTACAGTTGGAGCTGATTGCTATTTCCAAATTGCCATTCACTTTATGATGTTCTATATTAAACGTGCAAAGTTCTATTGAAAGATTAAAGTTTTGCTTCTTGTTGTCTGATTACACCCGAAGGGAAGGTGTGAAGTGTCCTTTGGTCGTCCTCGTAAAGGAGTTAAATGAAAGTCACGTTGTATGACGATAATAATAATGAATTAATTATTTATCCATACTTTACGACTATTTATAATATTAAATATTATATTTATTCAGCGATCCTTGAATGCGACGTGCATTATGTTGCAGCTGGAGTGAAATAGCTACGGTTAACCATTTAAATCATACATTACGAAGGTGTTGATTTTTGCAGGTTATTGTTTGTCAACTTATTTAAATATATAGAAATAAAAGAACTTATTTATTACTCCCATCTTATGAAGTGTGTCGATTTCTTGTCAAGTTTATGGTAGAATCTTAAAAATCTTGTCACGTGTTATAGTATGTCTATGGAATTAAATAACCCCCCCCCCCCCCACTAAGGCAACAGACCGACAAGATTTGGACTCCGGGTAATGTAGAGTATATCCTACTTCGATCAATTATACCCTAGATACCGCGTAAACGTATTAAAAGTGTTCAAGCGAAACAGTGCTTAAATTCATAATAAGCGCTGTTTTACTGTCATTGTCGCGCCGACCGTCAAGTGGAACGATGCCGAAGTGCTCCATGAAAAGAATCCACGAATTTCACTCATTATAATAACAAAAGGCCCAGTTAGCACCTTATGCGTAGATAGGACTTAATAAAATATTGATGTATCATAGGGTAGTTTTGAATAACTTTGTAACAGTAGTACGTCTGACACCTCAGTCTTCCCGTGACCATGCTAGCTGTAAAGTATTCGAAACGTCGGGCATATAAAAATTTAATAAACCGCGATAAAATCCGCAAAAGTTGTTTCATTATAATATTAATATTATATTTAACGAAACAGATGCTCATGCAAAAGATCAATTCAACCACACAAACTATGACTTAACAAAAGCCATTATTGGGAATTATATAGATGTACGTTTGCACTACATGTGTAAGAATGAAATTTTCAAAAAAAAAAAAAAAGATTAACGAACGACGATAAAAACAACGATAAAAAGGGATCTGAATTTTAATGAAATAGAAATGTGAAAGAGTCATAAATGTCTTATACGTTTTACATAACATAAAGGAATCAGAAGAAAAAACGAACAAAGAAAGAAATCATACGTTAAAATATTATGAAACGATAACCCACCGTACACCTAAACGCTAAACAGTCAATATTTCAAAGGACACGAAGGGCTTCGACTTTCGGCTCAAAAAGCAATTTTGTCGAATCACTTCGGAAATGGAATCGGCCGTAAAACTGTGCGTCATCTAAAATACACATTATTATAATATTATGATAGATCGGTTTGTCTATTTTTTTTTTTTTTGGGTAATAGGTTAGGTTAGATTTGCTGCTTTCGCGGTACAAAATTGAAGGCCATCAGACAATTATTGTCAATTACAAATAACTGTCCCGGGCTATGTACCTATACAAAATGGCGATAATGGTTTAATTGGTTAGTAGCAGCGAGATGTCTGGCTTCGAACACCACCTCGAAACACACCTGATGCAGAGCACATCACTTGCTACCCGCTGAAAGAACACAATGCGAGGGAACCAGCTTAAAGAGGTATAAACTCGTATAAATGTATTTCTTTATAACGTGTATGTGATGATCGATCGATGATAGAATGTTTAGCAACGAACATTACGAAAAATAGCCTAGCTTACTGACTTTCTTTCTGGCTCTGATCTGATTTAGTTTTATTTATTCTGACGATCTCTGTAGCTCAGTGGTTAGCGCGTTGCCGCTGAAGCCGGAGGTAGCGGGTTCGAATCTCGCCAGGGAACAAAAAGTTTTCTGTGTTCCTGGGTGGATGGATGTGTATTAAATTTGTGTATTATATAATAAAAATCGTAAATATATGTATCAATATAAAAGTATTAAATATAAGTATTTCCATTGTCTGGTAACCGGTAACACAAGTTCTTCGGGATCTTAGCACGGGACCAGATTGACGTGGTGTAAAAGTGTCCATAGAATATATTATTATTATTATTATTATTTAGAGATTTCATGCGATGCACTGATACGAATATATTTTGTTAACAGGTCAATGCTGGCAAAACAAAGAAGATAAAACAAATTATGTACTGTACTCTTCAAGACTAATGAAGCCATGTCTAAGTTGTTTTTTCTTGTATCGGCGACACTCACGCCAGACGAGATGTAGATAAAAAAGAAACTAATTCATCCAGCCAGAGTAAATACAAAGTTGCAACTACTTTTACACGTTTTGCTTAAATGGCTGCCAGCCAACCCGCTGATTAAAATCTAAGCACTAAGTATGTAGAAGTAAAAGCCACGGTTTATCAGGAGTCCGGACAGGAGCAGCAACAGGTTCCTAGATCATGCAACTTTTAAAACATTTTAAAACTAAACCAACTTCGTATTTTTGAATTCCTGCTCATGGTTTATACGGTAAACTAATTTAATAGATTTTCAGTTTATTGATATTGCATAATAACATGAAACATTGTATCATAGCTTAGTTCTATTGAAACTTTAATACAAAATATATTATTTATGAAGTACTATGAAGACAATATGATAGATCTAAAGAAAAAAAAAGAATGGCTTTATTGAATTGATAGTAAGTAGTTGATAATGGACGCATCGAATCGATGGGTGGTGATAAGCGGCAAGGACGCTTTAGTTCAACCACTCGGTTCCCGTGACAAGCGTTTGCCAAGTGGTTTCATCTTTCTATAGGCGTTCTAATTATATAAGCATTCTACTATTAACACGCCGTGTTCAATAATAGAACGTAAAGCAGTTCGTGTATCGAGTATTATTTCTCGTCGCAGTCCCTGCCATCCAACGACTGGCGAACTTTATTTACCTAACATCGAGTTATTCATGCGTTCGTAAGTTATTTATCAATATGTCGTCTACAAAAACTTTCCCTCGGAGGGATGATAAGATGAACGCTTCAATTTGTCATTTGCGTAGGTTCGGGAACAAAAAGGGGCCCGAAAGAAATGTGATTGATGGTGCAGACTCGATTACGGGCGAGCGATGTCTCGCCGATTATCGATGTTTTTCTCGAACGTTTACGCACGTCCCTAGTTCGACAACTGTAAACTTTTTTGGCGCCAAAAATTACCGCTATTTTTCTTCCGCTTTGATATTAATTACAATATCTTGATAGAATGATAACGATGACAAGTACAGTACTGGCTCAGCGCCAGACATAAAACTAGGAAATTTTGTTTTGATCCCATGAACGGTGTTCGTTCATTTTGGTTTGTATTTGTATCCAGGTTAGGTTAGGCAAGGTTAGACTTACCAGGGCAAGTTTCAAGCCCTATGTAGGACTCGCTTGAAAAGCGCTACCTAAACTAGAAAGATGCCGGAAAAGGTCAGTATACTCCTATATGTATCCATCTTACGAGAAGTATTGTGACCTACACTCCAGTAACCATCGCGTTAATTGCAGAATCCCATCTAGCTGAAGGTTTTCCCCAAGCTCCTTGTTCCGTGATAAGGTTATGATTATTGTCTATAGTAAATTTTGGCCACTGTAGTGTAGTGACAGTTATGCTGTCGCTTTCGTGTGGTTTGTGAGTGGTCTCCGGTGGTTCATTCGGGGGATAGGGAAAAGGAAGGCAACGCATTTGTATAACCTTTGGTTGTGTGGATAGTCGCCAAAAGGCTTCGACTGTTCGTTTGCCTGTTGCGTATAAAAAATGTAACATATTTAACAGAGAAGGGCAGAGACATACGATATGAAGGTATATACAGTACCAAAGGTTGATATCCTCAAAGTATGCCGTTAGTTTAACTAACCATGTCTGATTAGGGCCGACCTAATTACATCCAGGAATCAGCTATATAATAGGGGAAAAGTCTCGCTTTTACTTCGAGATCAAGTTTGTAATTTATACAATGTTTAAATCATATGTCTCCTCCTTGAGATCGGCGAGGAGAGTGTTATGTCAGACCACAGTTTACCGATGTGCTAGCCCAATGCGAGAAGCTTCACATACTGTCGAAGACTTTTCATAAGGCATGAAGGTTCTTTTTCATGATGTTTTCCTTCACCGGTGAGCGAGCGATGGTTTCTTGTTTAGGTGTACTTAGAAAATTTAGGAACACCCATATCAAGGCACCATATGGGGTCAGGATCAAACCCGGACTAGACCATGTGAAGATGCCATCAATCCTTGGTCTATCTATATACTTTCCTTACTTTGTGAAAACGGTATGTTGCTGTCTGAATGGAATACTGCCCTAAAAGTATCCACAAGATTTGCTTACCCGCTCGTCACCGAGCTACCATAGCTCATTTTCTGGATCAACCAATAGCCGATTAGAAGCTGATTTTGTTAATCAATATCCTTGTTATAATACAGGTGTGATTATGATCACACATTAGAGCTGGTTGTCTGACATCATCCAATAACACCAGGCGTTCAATACATTCCCAATTCACGTTATATAAATATTTTCACAATGCTTTAGTTTTTACGAGCGACTCCGCTGTTATCAGCACGAAACGCTTTGATCTCAGATGCGCCGTCTAGCAGCTAGACCCATATATTATTGGGATCACATTCGCAGATGCTGCGAGCTTAAAAATACCTTATCTAAATGACTGTCGAGATAATTCCCTCAGTAACGTTCTAACTGAGGATACATATTTATACGAAATTATGTGGTTTGGGTTAAATGGCTAGTGCTTACATTCAGAGGTCATTCCAACCTGCTCATTTTTGGACAATATTTTTAAATTTAAAGTAAATATATATTGCGTTCAATGCAGATCTTGTCTTTATGAAATGACTTTGTGTCTGAAGTAATATTGTGGTATATATTCCGACGAGTCACCAAGTCCCCATAAACGTAGAGAAGACAACGAAGTCGATCCTCAGCAAGTCGTTCCTAGGTTGATGTCTTGATACGTAGGTTGTATATCTTGAAGTTTTTTTTAAGACTCCTTTACGAAACGCAGCATCAAAAATGTTTGACTTAAGAACCTGCCTGATGGTTAAAACAAATTAAATTACTGGATTCATCGCCATATACAGCTTAACATGTTAGTCATTAATTGAACACGCATGCATGAACTGGATGGGTGAATGGTTGAGTATCTACTCAGTCCCACGTTTCAATGATATTTTAACGTACAGGTTTTTACGGTCACTTTGATAAAATAAAATTGCAATTAATTTTGCATTCCGACGAGACTCAGCTTCTCCTTTGACCAGTGGGTGGGAGCTGGAAATACCTACGTCAAGTTTTTAATTAAATATATTTTCGGTAGTATAATAATAATTACAACGTTTTCCTTGAAGGTCGTAAGTATGAATATTTTTCTACCCACTCAGTTATTTTTAACGAACCTATGAGAGATCGGGGGTTGAGATCCACTTCCGTTCTATTAAGAAAATAGATTTCCATTGACTTTAAGGTTAATAGCTTAGATCTTTAAAATTATCAATAAAACACTCAACTACATCCACACCATGATGCTATAACTGTTTTTTGGCAGGTAATAAATCTGTGATGGTTTTGGCTCAAAGGTCAAAATGTACTAAAATCAAAGTTGTCCCGGTATAACATTACCTAATAATGTTTCGGGGGCTCGCCCTTTACTTGCCTTTTCCTCAAATATCGGGTCACAGAATGGACCTAAACTAGAGCGTAGACAGTTGCTACACATAGTAAGAGTAGCGACAATACAAATTAATGGATTCGAGTACGTGAATTTAACGTTTATCCTAATTCATCCATAATGTCATCATTTTTTTCTGCCCTGACAATATTCTAGCTTTAGACTTTTTAAGAGCCTATGGCCGAAGAGCTATTCGGTCTTTAGAATTCATCAAAACGTATTCTGTGATTGATCACGGATTGGCCAACAATATCTAAAAAATCGAAACAAGAAACAGTAAAAATTGCTAAAATACAAGGTAAGCTTTCTAGCTTACCTTGTATTTAAAGCTGGTCCGTTATGCGGCGTGCCAACCCGCGGACGGCGCCGGGCGTCGGCCAACCAACTTCTTGGCACACGAATGTTTGTAATGAAGATAACGTTCAGCTAACGACTCGGAAATTAACGCGGCTAGTTTCGAATAAAGACCTCTGTTTAAATTGCTTATACACGTCTGGATCTTTTTAATGGGGATGAAATTAAAACTTCTAAGGTTGCAACTTGAAGAAAAAACATTAGCGGATAATCATTGTTTTGTGTACTTTATGATTCTAATAGCTATAATATTATGGATAAAACCAAGATACTTGTAGAGTACGAGTATTCTATAGATTTATTGATTTTTATTCATTTTAGACAAAAATAAATTATAAATGCCAAAAATATTAAAAACATCAGATTTACAGTAGGTATTATGGTAGGCACGGAAAATACAAGTATAGCTGGTTATGATTTTTTTATTTTAAATTAGCGTAGAACGGTACCGTCCAAATTCCTGTGAATTTAAAATAAAAAATAGTTAAAGACGACATGGATGCCAATTTGAATAATAGGTACTTAATAATATTTTTCAATTCAAAAAATTTAACTGAGGTAAGTATGTGAAATAGTCGAATTGCTTAAATCCTAAACGCAATAAAGTTATCTATCTCCCTTTATTAATCAAAACTCTTGTCAAATTGAAGACCTAATCCTAGGCAAAAAATTAGCTACTTAGGGCCTGTTTCACAATCTCCAGATAAGTTCCGAATAGGCTATCGGCAACATATTTGACAGATACTCCATACTCTATCTATCAAATATGTTGCCGATAGCCTATTGAGCACTTAACTGGAGATTGTGAAACAGGCCCTTATTCTTTTTGTGCCGTTTGCTTGTGCCGAGTCTCTCACTGTGAGGTCTTGGTTCCAGACTGACCAGTGCACTACACAATCATGAAAAATGAGTTTTCCTTAATTTCTCGACCACCTCAATTATTCAACATCAATTGTTAAGTAATTAGGAAACGAAAAAATAAAAATTAAAACTTTATTTTGAGAGCGTATGAAGTTCCTACCACATTTAATTTAAATCAGTGCATAGGCAAAGTGTGACTAATAATAATAATTATTATTTACTATCCCGAAATCAAGAGAAGAAAATTATTATCTTCTCTACGCTATTAATTATCTTCTCTACTACAAGAATTATTAGAATATATTTTAATACGTATAAATCACGAATATACAGTTTCGTGAAAAGCGTAGGTTAATAAAATAGTCCGTAACTACTAACTCATCGAAGGCTTTTATAGGATGGCTTAGGAAGTGGGTCAGTCGTCACAGCGGCCGGTGATAGGACATTACGGATCATTCTGGATAGATGAGGTGCCGCGGAAATTACCCTGTCCAACATTTGCCCAGGTGAAATCGCAAAAGCTGCGATCTAAATCAATAAAGTTTTGTGTTATCCATCAGCTATTTTATGCATATTTCTTTAAACAAAATTGACCATTCAATGTTCTTTTTAAGTTTTTTCTATAATACTTTTAAAACCAAGTTGGCAAATAAAAATTATCTGCTAATTTGTGTGTACTGCCATCTAGAATACAGAACTGAAAGTTACGATGACTAAGTACTAAAGTAGACGAAATAGTTCTCGTGATATCTCACAGGTGGCAGTATTACATTAAGTTCTATAAATTGAATGATTTGAAATAGTACAAAGATAATTAATAATAATAAATTGTTCTTTTGGCTATATTCATTTTAATGATCGTTTATAAATAGTTTCAATGTTTTAAAAATAAAAGAAATAAATTATAAGTATTTGCGAATATCTTATGCTATGTTATGTTTGTGTTGTTTAATATTTATTTTTATTTATATTTTGGCACTATATTTTACACGTTATCATGATAAATTTAGATATATACGATTTGTGTTTAGTCTTGTGTAGTTCGTGAACGAACTAGTTCGTAAGAGCGCTCCTACAGGCGAACTACGCGAACTAGTTCCTTCATTCACCATTTCATAGTTCGTTAGTTCGTGCCGAATGAACGATATTGACGTCGACTTATCGAATGAACTAAGATGATTCTGTCCGGGAACAGAATTATCTACATGTTCATTATTTTCTAATTAATAAAAATATTAAAAGGCGAAAAATATAAAGTGTTATTTTATTGCACCAATATTTTTGTAGATATTCATTAATTTATAGGTTTTTGCTGTTTTTAGAGATGAAAAGCATTCCATAAATATTGTAACATACATCAGGAACCGTATTAAAACGAGCGAACGATGGAATCGGTCTAATTCGGTCTAGGAACTAACGAACTAGAAGAACGAACTAGTTCGTTTAGGAGCGGCGAACTAAACTGAGCGATCTCAGTTGTGAACTATTATGCCCAAGACTATTTGTGTTTAGTAGGTTAGATTTTAGTTTTAAAATAAGTTACTTACAAAAAATTCTAATAGATGGCGGTGTTGAATCATTATAATGTGTGTAAATACTTAGCTATGCATTGAAAAGTTTATTTTTTATAATTTATAATAATAAAATCTGTCACTATATATAAAAAAATTAAATATTTTTTTTTGTTTATTACATATTTTTATTTATTACTTTGAAAAATGTCTATGGTCAGTAGAGACAGACAAAAAAAATAAAAAACAGTCTATGGTTAATATTTGTGTCGAACAGAAATACGTCGAGTGTTACGCCGGTGAACAATTTATTTCAATTAATATGTGTAAGCTCGCAAGACACGCTGCGTTCTATAGGTTTACGTAGATAAATCTTTGGACATCGTTGTTCAAGTAATTATAGCGTTCTATCAAGTGTTGTGTAATAAATAATGCTTTGGGATGAAACGTTAGTGACATCTAGTCTTGCAACCTTGGTTATGGTTACAAGAAAAAGTGTATTTTGAAAATATTTCCAATTGTTTTCGTTAGGAAAACATCTGTGAGATATCAGTTGACTGTGCTGTGTTACGTTAATTATAATAGTGTTCTCAAATCAGTGTTATGTCGGGTGGCAGGAGTATCGACAAGGAGCGCAAGTCGCCCAGGGAAAGTGGGGAGGACTCTGAGGATGAAAGTGAGATCCTTGAGGAGAGTCCTTGCGGTCGGTGGCTGAAGCGACGTGAAGAGGTATGTTCGACCTTCTTATACTAATTATTTAACGAGAAGTAATTTAAACCAAAGTAGGACAGAACAAAGGTGTCATCAGCTGATTCACAAGGTTAGCATGCTACTGAGCTAAGACGCACATTCGCACACGAATTTAGATATTTGATTCAAATTTTATTCTATTTGTTAATGTGATGTTGAACTCACAATTTTAAAAAGTGACACTGATTTGTATCAAATATAATATAATAATACACTGTTACTGGAATTTCTTTTTTTTTTCGCAGTTTTTTATTTTGTTATCAAATTTATGGTACATGTTATATGCCTTTATATGATGTAAATAAGATGTTCATATTAATCTTTAATATATCTGTTTCATTTATCCATATTTTGTAATCTTTTTTATATGACTAAATTTTTAATCTGATGCTGACACACACCTTTCTAAACACCATTATATATTTCTTTCCCTCTTTTGAATCAACCCTACAATAATAGTAAAGCTTTTGATATATATATATTATATGATTATGTTCTCATCAGGCTTCGACACTTTTAGACGGACTATTGGGTATACTCAGTATTTGTATAGTGGAATTAGAATGGCGTTAGCTAGCTATTTATTCCACATTAGGTTAGGCATTATGATCTGGATAGGAAAACAATGTGGTAAGCTATCTGAACTTGTAGAGTGACTCATTTTATGCCTACACAAAATATTTACCACCAAAGCACTAGGCAGTTTGCAGTTTGCAATTTCCTTATTATTTATATAAATTACATAGCTTCATTATGTCTCTGGTCAACTTATCTTCGTCATTATAAATAATTAGCAATATAATGTTTTACTTTCTCAAAATATAATATTTTTATTTATTTAGTGAACTAGGGTATTACCATTCAATCTAGATGTGAATTTTCTTTGTTTCAAACTAAGCAACTCCATTTACTTGTTTTTTGATGAGGTTAATGTTATACTTGAGGAGTATTCCAAATATTTCTTCTTTGTAGAAGGTTGTATTGACTATCTGACAAAACAATGATTTTTTTTCGGTACAATTACAATATTGCTTGCGCTGTAAACTCAGATGTCATGTTATAATGTTATCAATATAATAAAAATGTTACTACTGTACAATACTAGTAAGACTACATAATAAAAACAATAAGAAAAAATTACTAAATATATGAAATATTCACATACAACAAATAAATATTAGCCAATAATCACACTATGTTATGTCCGTGGTAAGTTCATAAAAACATACTAGAAATGGAAATACATTTTTGAAATTTGCATTTAAATACATATTGCATACATGGCAATGACATGGTGCAGAGCGCACAGTTATATTCATCATACAAATTATTTGCACTCTGTGGGACTTGAACCTTTGAACTCTGCGTAAATTGTACAAAGCCTAACCACTCAACATTTGGCCATCAAATATCTCCTTTTTAATTTTTATTAGATATATTTATACCATGTTATGTCTTTACAATATGCTAAGAGTATAATTGTATTCAAGCTATTTTAATTGTAATTATTAAATTTTCCTCTTGAGAAGTCCATGTGTGTTCGCATTATGATTTGTGGCAACAGATATTTATATTACTACTAATTTGTTAACAATAATAGTTTGTGACAGATATCCCTTATCTTAAAAAAAATGTCGTCATTGTTTCCAAAGATAATATTATCACACTTATCAATATACATATTATATCGGGCTGCATGTTTTTGAAACATGTTTATGATCAAATCCTTATGCAAAATATGGTCCAACTTAAATATGTTTGTGGAGCTAAGATTTCCTTACATTTGTTCAAAAAGGCTTAAATGACATATCCATATGTTCACGGAAAATTTGCAACTAACTAAAAGTATATGTTAAATAAATAATGTACTGTGTATATTTTGTATTATTATATGTCATCACTAAAATCTGTTCTTTTTTCAAAATAATCTTGGTGAGAGACAAAAACAAACTTAATATAGCTATACTGAACTGAGAGTGTGTTGTAGGATAACAAGTTCCCACCATTATACATTTGTATAGTTAGCCTGTAATAAATTAATGCTGTATGATATGTTATTAGAGTATCATTGTACTTGTATGTTCGTAATACATTTTATTGGAACATTGTCAATAATGCACTCATAAATATTTATACATAAATGCACTTTCAGTGGTCATAGTAGAAATTATGTAAAAGATCATACACCCTGGTGTTTCTTGTTGATAAGAAATGATGAAAATTTCATATGTCTGTGTTGTTATACGGAGATATGTAGGACTTCATAACGGAGGATACCATCCTTCATGGATTATTGTAGATTAAGATGGCAATTTGTGGATAATAGATTTCTCAAGTCATAAATAATCATCATGATCATCATCATCAGGCCACTATTGCCCACTGTGTCACTAGTGTCTATACTCCTTCTAGCATATATCTCCTCTGTCCCTTGTCGACCCCATCCAAGTTTTGTGCACTAGCTTTTCCACGTCAACTGTCAATTCTTCACTCGCCTATAGGTTAGATGTCCGGATAATATATACGGACATCTTTATCTCACATTAAGATCATCCAACTGTCTAATGAATTTCAATCAATCATTGATTGATCATGAAGTTGGTAAGCTGTGAATGTGCAATACGACGAAACACCAGAGCCGTTGCAGTACTAGGAATGTATTATTTAGACATTAATGCCGCTTCACTGGAAAGTTAAATATAGCTTTGGCGAATTTCATTTTTCGCGGAAGAATTCACTGAAAGATGACCAGAACGACGTTAACGTTTCAGAGAATCCGAGTGACGTTCGCCGACGAGAGGTGAAACTCTCGGCCGGCACTTGTAGCGTAATAACGATATACGATTTGGCAAAATGTTTTCTTATTACTTAAGTTTTTTTTTCAATAAGTTTCGTGACCTTGCGGTATAATGGACTTTAAATAAATTTCGTTTGTTAAGCGTATAAATACAGCTCTTGTGTGTCTGTTAAGTATATTGATCATCATCGGGTTGTGATGGTCTATATCAGTGATTATCAAAGTGGTCCAGATGGAACTCCAGGGGTCCACGGAAGACTCGAAGGGGATCCATGAAATATTTTAATTTGGTTTCGATAGTAAAGAACCAAAATGTTGGCGTGACTTCTCCTATCAATATTGTTAAGAGAATTTTACTATAATAATGAAATATCTTGAAACGAGCAATTCTTGGAGAGAAAAAAAAAGGTAAACAAGGGGTCCACCTGGTGCAGCTTGAAAGTGGTCTATGAAACAAAAGAGTTTGGGAACCTCTGGTCTAAATGCTGAATATGTACATGATATAATAATCGGTTTGTTCGGCCTCGTTTATCCGGCTGCGATCGAGTATTATTGTTAGATTCTAAGCCGATTTAGCTCATTGAAGAGGATCTAGAGATAAATTATTCATTAGTTACCATTATAACGAGCGGCCGGCAGAGCCGCTACATATTTGCACATAGTCCGAATAAAGAAACGTTTAAAATACCATTCTCGAATTAATCGGACATTTCTAATCAGCATACAAATAGACGTATTTAGCGCACTACAAGTATAACTTGAAAAAAAACGCGAAAGATTTTAGTAACCATGGTCGATGAAGAATTATAACCCGCGTCCGCCCGTGCTCCGTATAGAATCAAAGGTATCCGGCTAATTATAGACGGAGCGTAACTATTAACCAGGTGGGATGAAGATCTCCGTTCAGTGGACGGTCCGTGTCGTCTTGGTGTTCATTGAATGAGACCTAGGTAAAGCAGTGGTTGGACCGGATCGCAGGCTGATGATGATGATGATGAGCAGTCGGATGACCGACCGGAACCTTCTAGTTTCAATATTCTTGCACCACAACTACTGTTATTAAGGTTGTTCTATTTGTGCTAACTGCTAATGCTTCTCTATTACATTATATTTAAACACCTTTATGCTTATTATTACAACGTGACTCAGTGGCGTTTACTTACGTGGGAAAACCCGCTAAATGTAGAATGAGATCTTTTATGGTTCAAACTTCTTGTCACTTGTCTTAATATATTGTATTAATGCCTAAAAATGTTTATCATACTTAAAATATTGTTTGTGAAATTATTACTTAATATTTTTTTAATGATTAAGTAGTTGGCATCTACACATCTTGTCGATCCTAGCCGATTTGTCACTATTTCTCTACACACTCGTCGCTCGCCGATATGTGATGTTTTTTATAAGACAGTAATTCAGCTGAATTTGTGTAGACGTCTTCGCCATGGCTCCCATGTTGTCTAAATGCAAAATTGCAATAAGGAGTACGTAATTATGTAAGTCAAGTACGGTAATTATAATTACAAACCAAAGGAGAGAAAAAGAAGTGTATCGTCTAAAGAAATTTATATATATACAAAAAGGTTTACGCTTTTAAAAATGATCAAAGTCTTAGGTCTAAAATTCCGATCGTTTTTAAGAATGAACGAAGAGTGAAGTCCTGATTTGCCGAGTATGGTACACGCCCATTTATCTAAAAGCAAAATACTATTCTACGAGAAATGCCGAAGAGAGATTAATAGTGATAAAATATTCCCCGTCTGATATCGAATCGCTTTCTTCGTCTGTACCAAAGTACTGCCCATGCTCTGCGTAACAAGCCTCAATTCGACGCAGATGCGATCAAACCTTGATGAGGATTGAGGGTACTATCATCAGTTTTTATTAATTATTAAAATCTTTATTCGTAAGTAGGTGGTATTTCGTCAAACACTCGATACACGGTGATGATTAATTATTACATTAATTTAATCATTGTATTATTCCAAATTAATGTCCCGTTATTTTATTTTTAGCAAATTTGTCCGGTCCATTAAGATAAATCAATAGATGATGTTGGTTTTCTGCAAACAAAAGCACTTAAATCTGTTTACCCGTTAAGGAACAGTCCCCTCTCAGATCCCTCTGTAGGCTTATTGTATTTGGATTAAAAAAGTACGATATACCTACATAATATGTTGACTTTAGTCTTGATTACTGAGTCATTATTCCTCCTATGTGACTGGACCGACTTCGAAGGAATCGTCATGTTTTTTCAAATGGATTCGACAGTCGTTTAGATTCATCCGGTTCAGTATTAAATAACAGAATCTCATACCACATCTACATACTTGTCATGAAAGTACTCAACCCTTAGAGTGATCATTCAGAAACACGCGGTTTTATTGGAGTGGGTCGCTTACCGAGATATTCCCGGCTATTCGTCAAACAACTTTAGTATAACTTTTGATCAAGGACGTCCATCATCGAAGAGTTCACGCGGGATTAGCTTGGGCAGTCCATTCATTCGTCAAGGCGTGCGACGGTAGCTATAACCGGTGTCACAGTGGTAAAATATAGTCACAGCATAAATACCAGGAAGAATTAATATAAATTGAATGTACCATTATTTAGACTTTACAAAGATAGTGATTTTGAATGTGACAATGTGTGTGTGCTTTTATTTTAGGAAACGTTCAAATAAACTCCATTATTAAATTTAAGAAAACGGTTAAGTTAGGTTACATTAAAAGCTACAGCTACCTTTAATATGACTTGGTTATCGACCTCTCCGAATTGCACAGATGGCTCGAATAATCACATAATGACAAATGATAAGTCAATACGAAAGACGAGCCAAAGATAGAAAGCGAGAGTGTTTTTGGTTGCGCAAGAGGCGAGTGCCGAATCGGTGGTCAACGACCGGCGCGGGGAAAGTCGCGATACAAAGTAATGGCGGCAATTAGAGTACCTATACGCACAGACAAAATACACATACGGATGCCGACAAGGGCCGACGGGCCGGAGACATGAGGCATTCCCCAATCAGAGAGAGATCAGCAATCGATTTGTAAGAACACCACAGTACCGGCGCTAAGTGACAGCTAAGCTGTCGCGTGTCCTGCCGCCTGCGATTTGTCAGTGTCGGGTGGCCCGTTGAGAGGCAAATTAGGGCAATGCATCCGCATAACCCTAGGTTGTGCGGATATCTATCGGTGTCGGTCGTCACCAAAAGCCTTCGACTGTTCAGATGCCTCCTTATGAAATAATAAAAATTAAAACAATTGGGGATGTGACAGAATAAAGACAAAACAAAATGAAGGTGTTTTTGCTTGCTACGTATCGTTTAATATATTTTCCAGCTGTACACACAAATATCCGCTGCACTTGACACCGAGCGAGAGTCCTCGCCAGAGAGATAACGTTTTCACACACAGTTAACACTATAGTAAAAACTACTTGCTTCGGGCATTATATAGATATGTTAATAAAAAGGGAAAACAGCCATAGCACCCAACATATTAAATTGCAATCTGTTTTTTATTTCATACCTCATAAAGCTTTATGGTAGCTACTAGCTAGTACTACGCCCATACACATCCTTACAACTAGAAGTTATGCTGGTCTTATTTTCACGTCAAATGTTTTATACTCGTCGCGATTCGCGAGTGGTCTCGCAGTTGGTCAAAGAAAATCCTCGTTGAGTACCCGAAAGTCCATCGTTTGGTGTGTTTGTAACATGTAACAGGCAGCGTGTGAGATAGAGTGGCGGTAATGATGATGATTGTATTAAAACGGGAGCGAACATCAACATTGTTCGCTTCACAATCAGCCTCTGTCGAATTACGCTAGTATTTATAGACCCATCTGCTTGGTTATGCGTTTTTAATAGGCGATAAACCAGTGTTGTGAAGACTTGTATGTTTGCCTGCACCGGCTCGCCAACGTCGGGAACATCGATCGGTGACGTCACGGCCTCGATATAGGACAGCCGGCCAAATTATCTAGATTGTGATTCGCCCAACTCCACTCACTTAGATTAATTAAATGGATACTGCGTACCACGTCAATATCACTACTAATAATAAATTGTAGACAATATTACTACATTTGCTTTATAATTTGGTAATGGGCCCTAGAACCTTACAATTCATTTGACGGTGGCTAGTATTATATATGGAATATGATGATGAAGTCTGCCATGTCCTAATACGTGGACATAGTTCATAAAATTTTTGCAGTCCTCCATACTGGTGAACCCCAATTATGCCTCCGACCATCTTGTCTGTTTAATAATATAGTACATATATATTAGAGCTCTCGTTTAACTATTACTATAATCGTATAGTTTAACTTCAGGAGTGAGTTGGACTAAAACTATATTCGACGGGTCGACCACCACGGACTCCTCAGCTCTCAGACTAAACAAGAGTCATAAATTTATTTGTATTTCGTAAGTATAAATGAGATTATCAAAATTTATACTTTTGAATAATATAATTTATTTCAACTATTTAAAAACGGGATATTTACTTACCATTATTACTTCGCGGAGCTCGATATTTCTTCATTATCTACGAATGTCATGTTCACGAGACTAAAATCCTATAAAGATAATTATCTTAGATCGACACGTTTGGCATATAGATGTACAATGTGTCGATCATAATGTTATGTTGCGTAAATAAAATATTTTTGTCTGTCTGTCATTAAAGTTTTGATAAGTAGCCAAGGTATATCACATAGTGTAGTGGGTGATTGTATGAAGGGAGATAGGCGAGTCACTATCGGACACGTTCGGCGAATACCTGCTCGCGCGGCGTGAGCACGGGGCATGGTGTCTTATCATACAGGTGACTGGAGGCATGTGCGGCATCATCATCATCATCAGGTTGTGCTCGAAAGGCAAAGTACAGGCAGATATCAAATATAAGCAAGTTTGACGGCTAACAAAGATATAATACGAATCAGTGTATTACGTACTGAAGGCACACGTAAATACGATAAAACGCAATCCAAAATGTACTACATGTTTACTATTAAACGTTCAAGTATTGAATTGTACGGAGATGTTTGTTTCGTTTTTTTTTTCTCTACATGACCGCCGATCATGAGTCGGTCTGTTTTTTGTTAGGCCGCAGCGCAGGGGCTGACTGGCCTCTCGCCCGCGCGCTTGTTACCGCGTAATAGAGCCCACATTGTCCGTCCGTCCGTCTCGCAGTCAACGGGTCACCGGTACAGTTATGAGACCAACGAAAGCGAGATCGCACATACTATATTTAGATTAAGAAAGCCGGGAGACGTGCTTTTTTTGTCAGTTGCTTTTTGCGAAGTGAAAGCACCATCGATTTGTCTATGATACATGTAAGTGCAAAGTACAGACTACTGACTAAAATTTTATGTCCCCGTCTACATATTTAATAAATATTAATCTCATGAGATGGTCATGATTTTTCGTTCATAATAATGGTGTCATCATCAGCTCTCGTGTCACTCGATGTCACTGACCTGCAGTGATAGTCTCTTACGTGTTGAATGCCACAGCTGCCTTTCCAAAGTGACAGGCTACAATTAAAATGTACAATATTATTATAATCAGCAAAATAAGCACCTTTGTCGCTAACTGTACGAGAATGAAGCTACTTTAATATGCCTTTCTCTTTACTAGTAATATTTAAATGTTTTACAAATCTAAATGTTTAAAAAAGTAATCGTTCAAGCCTCCGTGGTTGTATATAGTTATTTACTACTTTAAACGTTGGCTGTTTTTTTAACGTATCTTCGTAACGTAATATGTAGTTACATGAAATCATTTCAAATGCCATAAATGCCATAAATCATTTCAAATGCGAGTAATGAAATAGATCGGTTATTTTAAAGAAATACTTTTCTAAAGATGCGATTTATTGCGAGTGCAAATTTATGCTAAAAAAAAGAGATAAATTATAAAATCTTTTGCTCCACCTAAGACAAGACAAACGAATATTTGCAAACTTATGTAAGTAAGTATAGAATACATTTCATACATGTATTTCCTTCATCTGGTACCTTAAACGAAACGTAAGCTCTGGCAAGCTATCCGATTATGTATTGACGTGGTAACCGACGATATTGTAACGCAGGCGTAGCTACAATTAAAAACTAGTTGTTTAAAAAACAATTCGCTAACTCAAACAAAGTAAATAATTTATTTGTATTATACAGTTCGTTTCACCTTGGCCCTGATCAGTGCGAGTACCGAGTACCAGTCGTTCAGAGCACACGGACACACAGACAAACAAACTTTAAGCGTTTCGCAACGTAGTAAGTTAGCACGCGATGCCACCGTATACTACGGGCCGTCACGTACTTTTGTCTCTGGTATTTTCGATCGGCGCAGAAGCTCTAGATAGCTGTACCTACACGGATATTCACAGATATCACTAAGATCATATGTATCTGCTAGTTTTATTTACATAAATGCACTAAACAGCATTAATCTAACCATTTATTAAATAAACTAATACGTTCAATAATAATAAATATATAAATGTGTAAAAATAGCGCAATTAAATAGTGTGTGTGTGTGTGTGCAATATTTACGCGCGATTGAAGTAAAACTCAAAAATTGAAGTAAAAATCATGTGGCCCTCTAGCTCTAGTCGTATAAACAATTTGTATAGGCTTTGCTATTTATTTATATTTTATTGATTTGAGGCATTATATGAAAATAACACAATCAAAACCAAACATTCAAGACAAGCCATTGCTCTGCCAAGCCTAAGATGGCCGATCTATATCGGTTATGTCATTTGTTCGGGAACATTATTTGAAACAGCGTTAAAAACTATTAGTATGTATCACCAGGCGTGAAGTTTTACCACCCTTATTGATGTTACGACTACTGCAATGACTAGACAGCAAGACGTCGGCATTCAATGAACACTAATACAGTGATCCCCAAAGTGTTCCAGGTGGACCCCCAGGGGTCATCGGAAGACTCGAAGGGGAACCCCCTTCGATGAGCGTGACAAAAAATGGGGGTCCACAGTCGTAAGTCCATGAAAATTAATTTGGTTTCGATAGTGAAGAACCAAAATGTTGGCTTGACTTCTATCAATATTGCAAAGAGATTTTATATAAAATACTATTATAATGTAATATCTTTAAAGGAGCAATTCTTGAAAAAAAAAGCTCGGCAAGGGGTCCACCTGATGCATGAAATTTTTGAAAGTGGTCCATGAAACAAAAGAGTTTATAAAACTCTGCACTAATATACTGAGGACGGAGATGATGATGAAAAATTATTAATTATGTACATGAAAGTAATTAAGATATTGTCCAATAAGCAAGAGTTGACTAATTGCTCTCGAAGGAATTTCCATTTAACATTCCGCTCTCGAGAGACGGGTGCTTGCCGTCAACAAAATAACATTCTCTTATATACTTACCTGGTTTTAAGAGTTTTTATTATCATTCTATTAGATATTCCTCGGATTTGTTATCAACGGTTCAAAAATATCATCATTATTAACGCGCTGCTGCGTAGAGACCGAGATGCCTTTTTTTTGCTTTAACGCCGGGAAATGGTCTTAGGCAACCCGCGGGGAGTGGATCCCCCAGGGTATCGGGTATGTGGGACTCGCTGCGCCCGAAAGCTAGTAAGTGGACGCAGCTCTACCCACTAAAACCCGGTGAGTGCCACTAATACCGCCTTTGGTGAGGTGCCCCGGATCTACAAGCAACAGGGCACCTCGACGGCTAGTCAGTCCCTCAGGGGACTGACGCCACCTCCACCGTGGGGTTGAACCGCACCACAGAACAACCCCTCCCAACGCCGGGACAGTACATTGAGCCGGTTAGGCCTTTCACAATCACGTTGATTAACCTAATACTTGACTATCCTCTTATTATGCAATCAATAATTAAATTATGCTCCATGGTGGGAACAATTAAATAACTTGTGTCCCACGGAACAAACATATTCTACAGCTGATTCCGCTTTAACCAAAAGCAATTATTAACAGCCCGCCACCTCTTTCCTAGTTCTAAGCATATCATTCATTCATAGCCAATAGGGTGTTATATTCGTGGTTTATGTGAATCGCTTTGTCTTCGTTTGTCCTATGATTTAGTGTGTATTATAATGTAATCGCGGGCTCCATAGCACACAGCCTACACTCACAAGGCATGATATGTAAGAATGTCTCGTATGCGTCGGGTACGCAGAACATATCTATTATTCATACAACGTCTATGCGTAAACTCCCATTTAGTAATATTTTAATATTAACTGTATTCAAATTAACATATTAACATTCGGCAAACGCAAAAAATATGTGAATAAAAAATACGACGAAATAATCTTGTTTAAACACGCCTGCTGTTTATGTAATTTATATACGAATGATCCAGTGGTAAATGGTGAAGGTCAGCCCAAGTAGTCCCGTTTATAGCGACTCTTCATCGTAGCCTAGAATTATATAAATATTGCATGCATGTCCTATCTCTATATTAAAATCATAACAAAATAGTTTCACCTGATGAAAGAACAATGTTAAACGGCCTGAAATGAAAACACAATTACAGAAATAATATCCAAATAGCACAAATACATATACAATAAAGCCATATCTGGCCCAGTCCATTATTGAATTTATGAAATGTTTGCCGGTGGATGGGTATTAGTAGAGCGAGTGGACCTCTATTACATCCAAATACCAGCGATAGCGTCAGCCGACGGACTATCGATATACCTAACGTTATATTAATAACTTGGTTGAGGCCCGCCACAAATATTTCTGATGAGCCTGAATTATTCATTGCTTTATAAACCTGCAATTTACAAAACTAGAAATAAAAACGAACTGTCGCAAGCTATTATTAAACCCGTAATGGAGAATCGATTTCATAAATCATATTTTATTTGAATAAAAAATATATACTGCTCAAAACGGTTCTGCGATGTAATGCGACTGTGGCGTTTAGGACAATTAAGGCGTAGTACATTATCGGTAATGTCGGTGATTGAAACTGATCATTTTGCAAGTTATTTACTGACGCAACTAACCGACTTGTGAGAACTTTGGGAAGCACTTAAATTAAAAACACAAATTCCAAATAAAAGTTCCGACGTCTCGGATACTTTACAGCTATCATAGTCACGGAAGAATTGCTCCTATTTTTAATGATCCGCGATAAAGTCTGTAGGTAATAACTAATAAGTGAATCAATTATGCAGCTTAGCTATAGTTTTGCATATGTGGAACTAAACTATCATACTCTAGAGCTAAACAGACTGGCAACGTTATTGATTGGTTCAGTATTCAGCAGCAGCAATGAGTGAGCCGAACCAGGACGCCAGCCTCGGCTGCGCTAATTGAGGACTCGATTACAGACGCAATTTACATCGTCTCGGTAGTACAGTCATCTATACAGGACACCGCCGACGCTCCGTTCCCACCAAACGTGATATTACCGCGCCTAGGCTCGCTCCAATTACCTCCAATCCTACGCAATTTGTGGGCATCCACTTTATTGCCGTGTTACTTCGTTTTTCAAGAAATAACTTGATGCCATTATACCAAATTTCATGACCAAAGGCCAGTTAAAATATCTATAATCCAGGTTTAAGCCTATAAATTGAATGTTGAATAAATGAGCATATTATATTCCTGTTGACTGTGTATTGTTGTCTCCTTTAAAATATGTTTGAGTTTAGTTTAGTTACCTCGGTAAGCAGTACGTTTTATAGTACATGTATGTTGGATTAAAAGATGTATTAAAATATTCCATTATCCCTTCAAATGTGGCGGCCATATTGCGCGAATCGACACATCTGTGTGGTCACATTTGCGTAGTCTCGCGCGATATCGGCGCTTATGATTAAAATGACGATATCTTCTAAGTTTTGTATGTGAGCTATATATAAAATTTATGTTTTTAAAATTGTTACTAAACAATCTAACATAAAAAAATGGATTAGTACAGTTTTGCTTTGTAATTTAGTAATAATTTTTATTTGAAACCAGGATGGACGACTTATTTGCCAGTTTATTCTACAAAAGTCGTTGTAATAACAAAAACACACAATAATTTAATAAAAAAATTTTTACTTTTACTTAAATGTACATCACTTCACACTTATCAGTAAAAAAAACACAACCCGCCATATATATATTTTTTTCCACAAGCTTTACAAAACCGACTCATTTAGGCGACCCGAACGTCTTGACAAAAAAATAGGGTAAGTTCATACTTAAATTCTGAGAACACTGTAACTAAAGTGGCTTGGGTTATGGAGTTATACTTTATTACGGTTCACATACTTGTTGCATACAGAGTTTCAGCTTCTACAAATGTTTAGTTTATTAGAAATCGAACAAAAACCAAGGGCTTTAAAATAAGAGCGAAAACAGTGCTCTTAAACTTAGGACTGCAGCGTAAATTCTGATGCAATTATTTTAAATACAAATGTACAATCTACAATTTGAAAGACTTTGTAAATAGATAAACACAAAAAAAAGGCATGCTGCCATACAAATACAATTCAAAAATAAACAAAAAAAGTTAATAATTTCACTACAAAACCAATCTCCTAAAGACTGATACACAGACAGGACTAATAACATAGTATGGATACGGCCAGTACTGTTACATCTAAATTTAGAATTTCAACAAAATAAAATAAGAATAAATAAAAAATAGAAAAAATAAAGCAATAAAATTTATTACAAACTAAAAAAAAATATATGTCTCTTCGTAATGCAAGAGAGTTGAGATAATTGAAAAAAAAAAAACTGCAGATGTAGCATCACAAACGCTATCACCACCGCGTCAGAAGTAAATGCACTTGAAGCAATATGGCCCAGAAGAATTAAAAAAGTCTTAAATGGCTGAACCGATTTTGATGAAATTTTTTCTCGCACTTATTTTTGGATTAACACACAGAACCCTGGATAGTAACTATTTACGTACAAAGGTGTGGTACAAATTCAAAAAATATATACAAATATTTAGAAGTTACAAGTTTACCTTTATAATTAAACTTTACATAAATTATGAATGTATACTAAGGAAACAGGGGTCAATACATACGGTTTTGCCGCAACCAACACAGAACGTATGGACCTGTTTTTTGCATTTTGAGCATGCCCGCCGCATGCGTTGGTGTTTCCCCATCGGGAACTCAGCCAAGCGGTGAGTAACATCAGCTTTGTTCTGTGTGGTTGCTAGCGGGATCGGTGGAGGGGAAGAATGTTTGGACAGGAGAGATTTTATTAAACTGATGCGGAAATTACGATGGCTGAGATGAGAAGTGTGGTTATAAATTATGTAAGAATTTAAAACTGAGACGTTAAGGAGTCTTCTGAAAAGTTTTTTGTACCACACCTTTGTACGTTTTCGCTCGACTGGATACATGGCCAGGAGCTGATCCTTTTTGTCTACCCCCCCCATCATGATATTATAGTCTAATATCAGAATGGGTTTGGTGGACCCTCGGACAGTTTGTTTACCGTTGCCATGGTATGTAGAGATCATAGCCACCCTATTTGTGTCCCTCCATACCATGGCATCGACGTCACCTGAGGTTAGACATGTAATCTGCCCCGGTCTCATATTACGCTTGGTGAGACTATGCAGGGCCTGTGGGACAAACTTCCGATCGGTTCGCAGAGTTCCCACACAGTCAAAGCCCAAAGACTTTAGTCGTCGCGCCAGATATGGGGATTGGTAGTAGTTATCCATCCAGAGCGTGTATCCTTTGTGCTCTAATCCTTGTACCAATCGCAACACAATCGCCGGTGTAAACGCCTCAAGTGGATTTTCAAACTGCTGCGGTGGAGATTTTTTATGACTGTGAACCTCAAACCGCCACAGGTAGCCAGTTTGAGATTCACAAATCTCATACGTTTTGATGCCTCGATTTGCAGCTTTATTAGGAATAAGCTGGCAGAATTCCAACCATCCTTTCCACATTAAAAGACTCTCGTCTAAGGCTATGTTCTGAGCCGGAATATATAATTGTTGAAATTTTTTATTTAAATGTAAAAGTATCGGCCGTATCTTATACAACCTAGCATCGGCGTAGTCCAGGTTTAGAGCACACATGTCATCGTTGTCATTAAAATGCAAGCATTTATTCAGTAATAAAAACCGATCAATCGACATGTGTGCGCTAAATCCTGGAGTATAAAATATGTCAGGGTTGGTACCCCAGTACTCTTCCATCCTCGTCTTCACTACAACCCCCATCGCTAGAATCAGGCCGAAATAAATATAAAGTTCATCTGATGTGGTGTCACGCCACCGGCTGATGCGGCTTCGAGGATGGAGAATGTTGTTCTCGAGCATCTGGGATACTAACTGCTGAGCATATTTGTTAGTTTCGCATGCAATGTGCTCCATAATTTGCTGATCCCATATTTGCACAAACGTCTCATATGGGTCGGCACATGGAGTTGTCGGACCGACATTATTATTGGAGAAGGTTTCCCGTCTCGATTCAGGTGAAATTGAGTCGTTTGGAAACGGTCTCCATTCGAAGTCGTAAAGATTCCGAGGTTGCGCTGTTGTTGATGGAGGGACATCGGCGGGCTCGAGTCCCGGGGGCGGCAATAGGTCTCCGGTAACATCTTCATGGGCACCATCACGATCCAGTGGGGTTTCCAACAGACTTTGGTAGATTCTTGGTACCACTGGAACCGCAACGCTTCCCACCTCGTCATCACTCTCGTCATTACTCCCGTTATCACTCTCGCCAGAGTCGTCGCTTCCTGCAAAAAATATTGTATGAATTAAAATCTGGTGGGAAACAGAAATTTAGCCATGGCCCATCCGCAAATACTTACCATGATTCATGATTTGGGAGATTTCATCATCTCGCAGTTTCCGAGAATGACGAGGTGGAGGTGCAGATGGATGCTGCATAGGAGAAGCAGACAGGGAACTTGAAGCCGAGTCCTGATCGCCACATTCCACAAACCTGGAACAAAAGCAGTCTTTATACCGATTCAAACCCATATCCCATATCAAACAGATAAACAGAAAAGGTCCGCGACTTACATTGCTGGCGACGGCACGATACTTAAGCTCGGTGATGGTGCAACCGATGGTGATGGTGCTGCAACCGAAGGTGGTGGTGGTGATGAAGGTGGTGGTGGCGCGGGATTTGATCTAGATAGACGATTAAATAAATATGTAACTTGATAGTATAACTTCATATAAGTATATGAAGTATTATAATCAGAATATCTACAATAACATATTCAAGCAGAACTACTTACGGTTGCCACATGCGCATCTTTTTAGGATGCATGGGGGTCTCGAGACCCCGGCCTTCTGGCAGCTCGTCGATATCATAGATCACAAGTCTAAAATTGAGAACGATTCAATTATATTACCCAAAACCATTTTAATTAGTAAAAAAATAAAAAAAGAAAGAAAAAAAAAACAAAGCTAACTCGTCAATGTTGGAAGGTCCTGGTCGCTCGTGTCGTGTATTGGCGTGACCTCCACGACCTCTGCCACGCCCGCTAGGACCAGGGCGATCTAATCGCATTTCCACCACCTCCGCCACCATTGGGTGTCCACCTATAGCACCTCGTCCACCTGAAGCACCTCGTCCACCTCGCACACGCACACCTCCACCACGTCGCAGACCACGCATTCGCGGACGTCTTAACTCACTTAAAAAGCACACCAAAACAAAAGGAAAATAAAACATGCAAGTTTTTAAAAAAGTAGTAAGAAATACGCAAATAATAAATAAAATCCCAAAAACCTTTGAAGTTGATAAAAATATATAAAGAAATTATTAAAAAAAAATTAAAAAGTTAATAAGAAGCAGTCACAAAAAATAAATAAAAATTTAAATCCACAGTCTTATCCATTCAATTCTATCATCGGAACAAAATGGCGGTTTAGTCTCAATGCCCTGTTTGTTGATCAAGCTCCTAGAGACTTGTTTGAGTTTCGTATCTTTTCATTTGAATGTTACACAAAATCCTTACAGTACTTTTAATAATAAATGCTTTGTAAATATAAAAGATACGTAACAACACACAAACTAATGCTAGTTTGTTATCCTTTCATGTATTTATCATTCATATTAGGTAAAAATATACGGACATAGCACCGGCATTTCGCGCAAATTTGCCGAAAAATGTTTGTTGGAATGACAATTTCTGTACAAAATCTTTATCAAATACACAATCTATGTACAAAAAACTATTTATTACTTACCCACTCATGGTGTAATGCGGTTCTTTTGTTGTACTTCTTGTTTTATTTAACACAAAATAAAAAGTAAAACTCACTGGCACGCGCTCAAAAACGAAACTAAGGACCGACTTGAAAAGTTTAATAACAAGCCTAGTAGGTGTGTTTTAGCAAGTTAAGATGTCAAAATATGGCATCCTCGTTCTTTTCGCTTCACTTTGTACATGTTGGAGCAGGAAAAACATAGTTTTCGACATGCTACGACAAAAATTAAGCGACAAAATGATATCGATCTCTAGGAGCGGTGTACACAGATGCGTGCTTTCTGACGTCGCGCTCTTAGAGCGTGGTCAACAGACGAGGGGTTATAAGGTAATTTAGGCAGGTACGCGTTATGTAACGTGTATTTAAACAGTATTGTCATTATCTAATACATACCAACCAGAGATATCAGACTGCCGAACGCCGTAAAACCCAAATCTATGCAAGTCATAAAACCGAGTACATCCAATATATACTTCGGTAAATCAGTCAAATTTTACTGAACGCAAATAATTTTATATGAAGATGAAAGAGAAGCGTTTGTGCCGCGTACAAATACTGTATTTCGGAAAGGCAAACAATATAGACGGACATACTGACACAGTTGCCATCGACTTCTTAATCTGCTGTTTGTCAATCGAATCTTATATTAAAAAGACTGAGCTATATGTGTGCTCGCATGTGGACGAACTAGGCGTTACAGGATAGAAGAGATTTATATCTAGAAAGAAACTTAATAAATACTTAAGGAATCCCTCTACGATTATAACTCATGGACAACGCTCGTGACGTTTGTAACTTCCATCGCTCCACTACTGGGATCCAGATATGACCAGATAGTACTGCTAAAAACTAGATCGTCATTATTCCGTTAATTTTTAGGAATTACTAAGAACCCGCGGATCGTTGGTCTCTCACCAGGCTATGAGCCTATGACAATGAATATTAAAAACAACAAAATAAATATTTAAGGGGACTCAAATATATCAAACGTGATTTTTGTTAGTGTCCAATGCTGTATATAACACAGCACACTTCGGGCGCGAGTCCTATTCGCACTGGGTTGATTTTGCTTCTTTCTGCTATTTTTAGGTGTTCGCAGGAGTCATTCTAGAAGAAGATTTCGATATGATTTAAGTATTATCGAACCCTGAACGTCAAACTTCGAACAGTTATAAGTTTAAGCTCAATAGAGGCTGAAATCATTAACATATTATTCGCGTGTTGAACATCAAAAAGATTAACGTACAACAGAGCAGTTATTTTGGTTATCATAATACAATCGAAATACTGGGGTATCATAAACCTCCAATGATTAGTTTTCGTACAATAATGGCATCTACCCGGTGATTACGTGACATAAATTTCACACGGCGTCGAGATGCTGGATAAGCATGGGCACTGTTACGTCACGCGATTCAAAGGCATAAGATCATTGCACTCTATGAGGTTCGCCTTTCTCTCGTCTGGCGGCCGTCTGGGCACAAGGGAACCACGGCGGACGGCCTATGCGGTAACACTTTCCAATTGATACGCCTATAACAGACCTACTCTTATTACATTTTTTTTTATTTTCATACCAATGTTTGTACCTATTACCTCGATGATCTCTATTAATCTAGTTGTGCTAAAAGTATATGTCGTGTATATGTATTTGATATTTTTTGCACTGTCTCGACTTTTTATCTCCTTTCCTTCCAAAAAGTTTGATATTATTCCTCAGTGAACTTTAGTTACAGCGACGGTGTTACTTAATAATTCGGAAGTGATTGCCACGCCGAGGTCGACGTGATACACCATGTAGGAGCGTGATGAATGGGCTGCAGTGTGCAGTGGCATTGGACCGGTCCAATGGTCCGTGAGAGGTCGGGCAGTGCCGGATCTAAGCGCCCGGTGTGTCCTTCCGCGCTCGCCTGATCTAATAATAAACTGTGGAAAATAGATTACAAATAAAGCTCAGATCAGGTCGTTGCTTAAGTTATTACTACAATTGTAACATCCGTCTTCACAAACAATACTACCTTCAAACCAATTCATAGACAATAATTAAGTTAAATTTGCAACTGTGCGTCTGTCAAATTCGACTATTGACACGAGGTGCGCACAGATAGTAGCGTTCTTTGCATAGTGTTTTTTCATTACTTAGCCAAGTTCGCTTCAATACGGGTGTTAATGTATTGCATAGGTTAATAAAATAACGAGGTAGATAGTAGAATAATTTACACTTACGTGTTCTGTGTTGTTTCAGGGTCAGCTAGGCAAATTTTCCTTATTTGTTTATTGGAATTTTGTATTGATAAGCGGCTATAATTATTTTGAATCGTGCTATTAGTAATGCAGACGATCGCAAGCTTGTAATGTCGTTTCACTTAATAAGGAAAGTTGTGGCAACGTCTAGCGTGCTTATAGCAATCAGTGTGCAGTCTGGTTACCTTTACATTACGGTTATTAATAGCACCGAACAATTAGAATTCAATATTAAAGACTTGCGATAACTTTGCCTCCTAATGAACGAGTTGTTCTCGTTTATGTGCTGTAGTCGCAAATATCACAGGCTTTCAAAGGTATTCCGATATGAATGTAAAACGATGTTATGTATGGGCCGGGCTGCGCGGCCACTTTCAAATCGCCCATGGCAACAGCTGAAGGGCCGTAAATCCACCCGCGACCACCGCGTGGGCAGACGGAACAAGCCAGACCAACCGCGAATTAAATATTTAAATCCGAGGATTGATACGCAATCAGTGTTGAGTGTACTGTCGCTGAATCACTATTATACCCCGCTACCGGGCTATTATCGGACGTGTAATCGATGTATGAACTACCGTAAGTTTCATAAAACTAAACGAGCAGCTTATACCACTCATAACACTTATCACACGCGTATTATCATTTAGATTAACCGCATATATTACTAATATAAGTCGTCTCCTGATTTTATAAGCTCAATGGTTATAGTAGTGTAAAATGACTCTATTTAATATATTAATAATATTCAACTGGATGTAAGAAAAAACATATTGTGATCTGACTTCTAGTACCTAAGTTACTATTACTTTATTCAATGACAAAATTAAAGTAACGATAAAATGACATTAGTTTTGTGATGGTGGTTGTATTACGCAAAACATATTAGTACATTAGTTCTAAATGATATAGGTATTATATACACAGATGACTGATGGGCCAAATAGGCGAATGAGGCTTAAGAGTGGAGGCTGCGATTAGGTTGTCTCTATGCAGTGATCGAAACTTGTTCGATGCGAGTGTCAACGAAGAGTCTCTTCCTTAGAGAAGCCTATGTTCAGCAGTTGAGGGTACTGTCAGTTGTTTGTCTTTTGACTGTTATAGGTAAATGTTCAACAGTGACGTTAGGACGCCGTGGTAGATATGTTCCAGTATAAAGGCTTGCTAATGTCACGCGCAACGCCCCCGTCACGTCTTTGATCGGTCATCGACGTCTCTGCGCATCGCTCTTTGATCTTGATGTCGTAAAGTGTTGCGCCAAAACCTTTGCTCTTCTGAACGTTAATGTCACTGAAACTGGCGCTAATATGATGTAAAGGCCGATTAGTCAGCCATAAAAAATATCGCATAAATGTATTTCACTCGCACTTTTGTAATGATAACTTGGGTTTTGGGCACTTAGCAGGGCGGGATATGAAATCCGACCCCACAATATTTGGCATATTCCAAGACACCACAATAATGTGGTGTTTTGACAGCCGGATATCGGATAGTCGTGTGGTAACCCAGGTTTATGACCTTATACTTTATGGTACATTAACCATTATGTGCTAATTACAAGTTAATTACGCGATTAGCTAGCGGGTATTCGAATATGGTCGCAATAACTAATGAGCGGTTAATATTCATGAACGGGTAATAAGTTTTGTCATACTCGACACTAGCGGGCTTAATGTGTGTAAGTGAAAGTGAGTGGGTACGTGCAGCGAGAGATTTTGAATTGATTTATCTTTTGATCCCTTGTAATGCTTAAGAACACGGTTAATTGCATATCTAGATTGATATTTGAGTGCCCACGTTACTTAATGGCCCGTACATATGAACAAGATAAGCAAGAATAAATGAATTTTCCATCGAATCTTTAACCCAACTTTTATAGTTTATTGTAAAGTGAAACGTTTACTGTAAAGCAATAATGATATTTATGATGTCTACCAGCTTTTGTCATAAATCTTGAGGCATCGCGATCAGTCTGTTGGTTCCGTACTACTTTATCAGGGATTCTAAATAACTTGTGTGATACTAAATTCTGAAATGAATAAACGCGCATTGTACGGCGGGTACTTGACCCGCTGATTACGTATGTCGTTCATTTTGTAAGCGAAAAAGTTGTGTGTTCCTCTTATAAAGGAAAACTTTTAGAACTCATGATTGACCGAATTTAATTTTACTATAATGTTTTGATTTTTTGGGCTTTTTCAGAGCTTTATTAGTTAAAAAGATAATATGACTTTCCAATGCATTTAAAAACGATTAATTTAAGTTATCAAGAAGAGATCTTACCGAAAATGCTATGATTAGCGCCAACCCTGTGGAAAGCCGGCCGGCCCGCCCACGCCCGATATGGACATATTGTGATGTAGTTAATATTATGTCCTCTGTTAACACGAGCTATAATACACTGGCTTATATCCACCAAGAATGCACACGGGAACTGTCACCCCATAGACTTCGTAACGATAGAAGTGTAGTAAAATAAAAAGTAAAGTATCAACCCTTATAATATGTCACACTGCTGGGCACGGGTCTTCTCCTCGGAATCAGGCGAGGAGGGTAATGGGCCATAGTTCACCGTTGCGCTGGCCCAATGCAACCCGCATTGGGCCAGCGAAACGGTGGTAAACTTCACATACCTTCAAAGACTTTTATTCTCATAAGGCATGCAGGTTTCCTCATGATGTTTTCCTTCACCAGTGAGCGAACGATGGTCTCGTGCTTAGGGTGCACTTAGAAAAATTAGAAAAACCCATTTCAAGGCACACACGGACGGATCAGGATCGAATCCGGAACCTCTCGCATAAGAGGCCGAGTCCACCCAACGCTGGACCGTCGTCGCATAGAAGTGTAGTGTTCTACCGGATATACTCTTAAGATTGCTGTACCCACTATGTCTTATGTTTTGAAATAGAAGCAGTGATTGATTACGTGTGAATTACGTACATGACATGTAAATCGCCGGTCGAGTGATAAGATTACATCGCTAGAGGCAGGAGGTAAGAGTACATGCTGAGGTATCAATATGAACGGGTTAGGTTAGGTTAGTGGAAAGCACGTTATCTGTTTGGCTTTCTCTCCGATGTAGTTTAGTTTGTTTTTATCGTTATCAATGTATCCAAGATATTGCTGATAACAGTGATAACGGTTTAAATAGACAGCCCAATGGGTATAGTAGCAGTAAGAGGTTCAAGTGTCGTCCTGTCATATGGCGTCGTCAGCTCAGATCTCATTAGTTCTAGACGAGATACAAAATGCTCTTTGTATAAAAAAAAGTTATGTCACGCTTTTTGCCTGTGAAATAGGGCCTTCCTCTTAACTCTTTAACTAGTTTTAAGGTAAATTGGGCATTGAGTGAAGAACTTAAATGGTAATGTAGAGTAATGTTTGGAGCCAGTGGAGGGCAGTGTTGTCATTTTGAATACGGAGCTTCCTCGAATGTTTCACAATGGTTTTGTCCAGAATCGATTGAATATAAAATTCACAGAAAAAAAATACATTTAAGTACTTAACAACGTTCAAACTGTTAGAGCAAACGTTGTTGTTATCATTAGTGATTACCGTGCAGTCAATAATTCACCTGACACTGGAGCGCCGTCTGGAGGTCACCGTCGCCGCTGTCGCCACCGCCGTCACACCTCGTCACACCTCGCCGGAGGTTACTAATACAACTAATTGCTATAATAATATTACACTAGATTTTCTTGATTAGACAGTTTTATCAATCGTGTAACTAAAAATAGCTTGGCTTATATTGTACGTACCGTATATTAGTATATCAGCGCGTTTAATAAACAACTCTCGCTGTGTTGTACGAGGATAGTATTATAATAATAGCTGGCAAGCAGAATGGTACTCACTTAGCGTCGATCATAAGAGACCTGTTCTGACTACACTACTCCATGCCTGATGGATGACCATCACGCATACTACCTGCTGCGTTTGAAGAAGTTCCAACAGCACAACAGATCTCCAGCTAGTTGGGATCTACAGTATCTACATGGTGTGTGTGAGCAGCGACGAGTCGGCTTTCTTGGCGTTTGTTGTGAGAGGCTCCGAGAGAATGGTTCCGAGCTGGTGATTATGATGATGATGAATGTGTTATCTCTGGGTATCTCGGCAGTCCGCGTCGGTGTTGCGGTCGCGTGATGTAAGGTTGTGCAAGCGCCCGTCATCGGCGTGTATCTTATCTCGCTATCCTACCATCTGTCGTAATCATAATGAACAAATCATCATAATTAGTCATCAATCATCATCTCCAGGACTGTACAGTCTGCTAGCTGACTGTCATGTTGTCACTCAAAAAGTCGAACACCCCATGAATCTTCTGTTAGAATTATATTTAATAATTAATTAATAAAAAATCTATATCGAAGGAAATTCCTGCTCTCTAGCTAAATCAAGAAATAAAAGAGTTTGCTGATACAGCTCTCTATTTGATTAAACCGCCAAGGTGCCCCAATAAATGTTTTACATAAAAAGTATATGAGTTTTGAAAAACTAGAATTAATAAGTTCTAGTCTAAGGTCCATCCCTCCTATTATGAAGTTATTTGTATAATTCTTTCACCTCATGGTACAAGTTCGCAACACAAATACAAATCGGACAAAACCGCGTGCCACATCTAGGGGATGAGTTAACCAGTAAGATGACGGTCACAGAGGAGAATACTATTACAGATAATGTGGGGTCATTAATTGAGTTACCATCACGCTGACCTTCGGGCCGAGTAATAGCGCCTCCGTCTCCGTAATGGTGGGCGTCTGTCTAATGACCCACCCCACCCGTATTCTATTACACGCTGTTCTAAGGTCGCGTATTGAGTGTGCGTTTAAGATATTCCTTGTGTCACAGTGTCACTCTGTTGTTACTGTTATGAGAACCAGTGATGAGCAAAATTGGTTGTTGATTTGCTTTTCCGCGAGACCAGAAGTCATGCAAGACCAACAGCAATGCCAACACTATCCTAGTGTTGGTCTCGTTCTGCTTTGTTCGTCACTCGTAACATTTAACTTTATCTCTTGTAATCTTTTCATATTGCTATAATTTGGGGAAGAATTATTCTGATCCCATAGGATGAACGCAGTGATGGTGTCGCACAAATACAACACCAAAGATGACAAAATACGAAATCTGTACAAACTACATATCATATTGTGACACCCTGTACGGCGCACCGGACGCTTTTGAATTTTGATATGACAGAACAAGAAAGATTAATAAAATATATTGTTTTTTTTTCATTTATCGATAGAAAAAAAACTACATTTCCTAGTCGCCTACATTCCTTAGAAAAATTGTATGTGCGCGTACTGAACAATTACACAAATAACAATATTAATAATTGAAAGAGATGATCTACGACAATGGTGATGATGATGATGATGATGATGATGATATATTAAGTTAGTATTATTATAAAGGAGAGCTAGTCTGCCATAACTCGAGGTGTCGTCGCGTAAGGACCTCGTTAGCTATTTTGGTCCTTATTGTATGTTAATGAGGGGGCTATATGGCATGCGTAGCGTCTGTGGCGTGAATCATCCGGCGAGCGGTGATTCATGGCGTGACCCACGTGTCCACCACGCCACGTGGCCTAATTACCTCGTCCGATGAACACCAGGCTCCAGGCGCCAGATGACACGCAGATTCTCATTCAACTTGGACCGCGAGGTGCCGGTGAATGTTCTTACTATTGATGCTACCCTGGTACACTGATAATGAAGTTTTAGCGGATTTGGGTTAGTTGGGGGTCTGTCCAGACTGTTTAAACATATCAATCTAATAAATAATTGATAATCTAGTTTCCAGATGATAAAGAACCTCAGTAAAGTGGTTTCTAGCAGTATATTTACTGTTATCTTTTGATTTTTTTAACTTTCATCCTCGTTTGACTCCTTGCAGACGCTTAGAATTTGCTGTATTTTATTGAAATCCCATATATATATATACAGATTTTTTTTTATTTGATTTATCTTCGGCAAAGATTACCTACAGTAATTTGTGCGTGTCTGCCAATTGATCATAACATCGATGAAAATCTCAAAATAATGATTTAAAAAATCCCATTATCGTCGTTTCACATAATAATTGAATAATAACGAAAAAACAGCGGCACCGTTTTCACGGCGCCGGATTTCACTAATTTTATTTCATCCCCGGCGTTCTAGCGAGCGCCATGTACCACCTATATTAAACCCATTTGCACCATCCAATGATAGCGTAATTGGATTGAGCTCCTCCTTTCAGCCTCTCGAAATCGAGGATTGTATAATGTATAAATAATATAATCTAATTTTAATTTGTTCTTAACAATGGACTGTAGTTTCTAAGATTATGATATACCAGGAAGGGGTCCATCTGAAATGATGTGCTTTTATAATCCCACAGTAAAAAGGACAGTTCCAAACGTTCTCCATAATTTGAATTCGGAATCGAAAAATATTTTGTTCACGTCAAAATTACAAGGACAAAAAAAGAAAGAAACTCTTCAGCCTTATTATATTAGTATAGATATTAAAGTAATATATAGATTGTAACTAACTGTAACTATTTTTTTTTCCTAATACAACCTATTCAAGGACAAAAACGCATAAGAAAAGGCGTTCCCATTGACGAGATCACTATTCACTACAATGGCGGCGGATATTAGCACTGTCACGCGGCCCGTCCCGCGCGGGGCGGACGCTCGGCACGTCACGTACCCCACAGACCGGAGCCCACCGCCCGCGCCACCCCGCGGCACCATCCATCACCACCAGACATCCCGCGAGCGGAGAGGAAGCTAACACGTCAACAACAATTAATCGTAATAACTAAAACGAATTTGACGACTTAGGGCCTGTTTCACAATCTCCAGATAAGTGCCAAATAGGCTATCGGCAACATATTTGACAGATAGAGTATGGAGTATCTGTCAAATATGTTGCCGATAGCCTATTCGGCACTTATTTGGAGATTGTGAAACAGGCCCTTAGACTAATTAAGTACATGTACAATTTTCCGTATTGAGAATGTTTAGAGTTTTATTCAAATAATAAATATTAGATGATAAATTATGTAATACATAGATCATTGTGAAGCGGAGAATTCACGACAAAGGCTTCCCTCCCTACCGCACACCAGAATCCGGAGGGCCACTTTTCCTATCATTTGTCACCATCACAGGTTCAGCTGCTGCCCTCTACATTTGCGACAGACACACCATTTATTTGCTATATTTATCTTCTAAATAATATCTGCATAAAACTATATTATGTATGTTTGTTTTGTTTAAGAAGTGTAAGTTATCTTTTATTCCTCGTGTTTTTTTTGTTTAAAAAAAATTAAATAAAAAGATAATTTTAACAACTCAATAGTTAGAGTTTATTATACAAATTATTTTTGTATCGGTGATTGAGACCCTCGTGGGCAGATAGTGTTAATAAATAATTTAAAATTCATTCAAATGTATACATATTATGTACTAAAAATCGTATTGACCGTGGTTGCGGTTTTTTATTGTTAATTATGTGAAATCAAATCTTCTTATTTGCGCACTCGGTACGTTGTCCCTAAGGCTGTGGTCGGACGTAATATCTGACGCGCAGCATCCACCCCAGCTCGCCGCCCACCCAAAATATGTTGATTCGACTAATGGCCGCCACTTATTCACTCCATTATACTGTTAGGGCGAGGCTACACCACTGCGTTACAGCGGGGCATAGACAACGACGACGCATAGTTGTACGATGCCGATTACGACTTACTTACATATTTACTTACGACGATTACTTGGTAAACTGGTTACTATGGAGAAACGGCGGGAAACATCAAGGAGCGCGGCTTCGCCCCTGGAGTTCCCATCAATTAATCACCACTTCCCAGTCCAAGCACCGAGAGCCACCCAAATATTCGCCACCAATCACAATATTATCGGATTAAGTTTTTTAAACAAACATTTAAAACCGCTCCGAATGAATTAATGGGAAACCAAAAAAAAACACAAACGCGTACCTCGGTGCTTCACCGCCCCCGCCGTTCAGGTCTATGTTTAACTGTATTTTTGTTTACTTCATTTACGAGACATGAAGCCGACCTTAAATGAATAGGATTAATCATGACTAGGAAGATGATGATGATGATGCTATAGTGATAGAGCTATTACGAGCCCGGGTCTGAAAAATGTAGGTTTAAATCGTATCAAAAAGCAAATATAACCCAGTCCTAAATACCAAATATGTATAATTATCAGTCATAATTATTCAAAATTACTCCTAAAATTGAATCCATTTGTGACAAGAAACATGCAGCACACCCATCACGTTAGTATTAAAAAGATCTTTTAGCACTGTATTTGTTACCATTCAAATAAAAACTTTATTTTCTTTTGGGTGTTAATTATGTAGTTAGGGGTTCACTCTAATCTGGAAATTTTAAAGGATTCGTGAAGCCAAAAGTTTGAGAAACCCTGTTCGTCTATAAAATAAAAATAGGCTTACTGATAAAAAACCTTCTTGTAATGTTTCGTTGGCACTACGGCTAAAAGGCTGTAAAAATTCTATGCTATCTCGGTAAAATATCTAAAATAGGGTATTAATATTTTGAGTGTATACTAAAATAGCTTTCATGCAATGTATCTTCTAATAAGTTTTGGCAAACCACAGGCAATAGAAGTTTAATGCTGTCATATTCTTATAGGCTAATTAATCTCTTTATTTTATCTGTCCCTATTATTTATATCTAAAGCTATTTGAGCTCTCAACATGGTAATTATGTTATTTGTCTGATATCTACAAATGTATTAAGGAGAACCTAACGACATTTTTTTATAGCATAGGAGGCAAACGAACAGTCGAAGCCTTTTGACGATATCGACGCCCATACATCTATAGACAGACATCATGACATGCACCATGGAGGCACCATCTGTGCTACATGTAACTAGGCGCGAACAACTCACGTCGCCCGTAGCCAGCTCATCGTCCGATCCAAACCAGGGCATGGACACAGACCAGCCCTTTATCAAACAAAATACAAGTAATCACATCTTAACATACAAGTGTTAGGATATAATTAATAAATAATAATTATTAGTATAGATATATATATATATATATATATATATATATATATATATATATATATATATATATATATATATATATATATATATATATACAGATAGAGTATGGAGTATCTGTCAAATATGTTGCCGATAGCCTATTGGGCACTTAACTGGAGATTGTGAAACAGACCCTTAAAATATTATACTAGCTTACCAACTTAAAGTAGGACGATTTTCCGACAAGCTGTAGAGTGGTATTGTATTATACAATAATTGTGTATTCTTTTTTATAAGTGTAAATAAACGTGCGTTTTTATAAAGACTAATAAATATAGATTCTCGTAGATCTTGTGCGTTTGCCAAAAATAATCTAAACGTTAGATGGGTAACAAAATTAAAACAAATAATAGACTTCTGAAAATTTTGTGTGTATATGTAGGTTCACAAAAACACACAGGTTCTTGTCTTGTGCTTCGTTTGTGTGCACGTGTGTATTTTTAGATCAGCATTTAAAGGTCATCAAATAGTGAATTTAATATCGATGCGATAGCATCTTAAATTTGTCAATTAAGTAAGTATTCTAATTTACGTGTTTGGAATCTCGACAAGGCTATAATATAAACACTTAGCTTACTAAACCGCATGCCAATGATTAAATTTAGAGACGAGGTAAGTTTGGAAGAACTTTGGGACCTAGCAGTTAAGTGATAAATGCATATGACGATGGAGAAAATCCGTTCTCTGTTTGGTGCAGTTGGTACATTTCTCAATTAACATTAAAAAGCTTATGTTCCGCATTAGACAGTTTGTTATCATAGAATATTTAAAGTTTACAATTACTGAGTTTATTTCGCCGGTGATTCTCAGTACCTAGTACCGTCTTGGAACCGCTAGTCGATTCAATTGACGTCCAAAAACTAATTCGCTGGTACTATTTTGAATAAAGGAAGTTCGAATTTCGAATTCGATAGTAGGTATTGTGAAATCCTTATCCCTACACAACAAGTGCACAGATCCGTGTATAGTGTGATTGTTTACATGGTTTATTTAATAATATGTCTATGTGTGATAAATGTATAACTGCAACATATATATTGATCGGAATATAATGAATGGATGTTAACCATGTACGCATAACATAACGTAACCGTATGCGGCGGTACACGCGTCGCGACGTTCGCGTCACTACCAATAGCCCGGCTATTAATTTATTACCAGCTTATAAGGCAGCAACGAGGATGACAATGCAGCAGCCTCCAGCCTGCAGTCAAAGCCTGCCTGCGCCATATTAAACATAATAAACCATTGCGCTATCAACCCTGTAGGATTCTATTTAATTTCTTAATTATTTACCCTCAGTATTCTGTACTCTATCTAAACTTTTGTTATTCGCATAGACTATAGAGGACTTCTGATGCACCATACGCACAGATGACATAATGAATACCGCCCTTGTGACATTGGCGTTATTAATCTTGCTATTGTAGCGCAGATGGATATGATACATTTTTGAACATCTAAATAATAGTTATATTAATCAGAAGTACAAGTATAATACTCTAAGTATTAACTGAGAAACCGATGGAATGATTGCAACGCCTCTAGCCTCTAGTGCCAAGTTAAAACCCTAGAGCGCCACAGAGTTAGTACAGAACTATAAGTATTATGTGATATATTAACTTAGAAAAAGACATATTAATAATTTGTTCGTTTGTCACTTAATGAATGCCATCGAATCCGGCGAGGGTACAGCTGGTATTGATAGAGTTGTAAAGAGATACGTGATCTGTTTGCGTATAGTTCGCGGTCGGGATCGCCTATCGGATGTCCGTCTGTCCGTCAGCCTCGGCTCTGTTACACCGTCTCGACGTGGAAGCGACACAGATCCACACGAGATGCGGACTTACTAGATACTAGATAGTGGTCGATTACCGCTGCCACGCTCTTTCACCATCTTCATATCTAGGTCTAAAAAAACGGAGTTGTAAAATCAGCAAAATCAAAAAAGGAGACCGAAATTTGTTACATTATGTTGCTAATAAGTTGCTAAAAAATATTTTTTTTTGCTCGAATCGTTCGCAAAATATCAGCAATAACGCTAACTTCGCAATAAGATAGCGTGGAAATTAGATATTTCTAATCCAAACCTACAAACCTTCTACCTTTATACCTTCAAAAATACAAAAAGAAACGAATTCAGTAAACTTTAGCATACATTGCATACTGTTGCATTATCAGCTACTCTGAACCATACTGTATTAGACTTGAATTTAAATGAACGCAGTTTGATGGTAATATTAATGAAAGCAAATTGTTGTTACAGGTAAGATCCGAATATGGTGTATAGAAGTGGAACTTTCTCTACAAAGTAACGATGGGAATAAATCCATTTTCATAAGGTAATGTATAATGGTCGGACTAAATGTCGCCTTATATGGAGAGCGGCGTGCGGCGGACCCATATCTCAGTATCAATAGACATGAACTAGAGGAGTTGCTGCAGCCGTGACTTCTATAGCATTAGACAAACAATATCTATAGCACGTTCGTTGCGCTAACAGGCAGTGAACTATAACCAATATCATCACTGTCATCCTTCCATCCACTGGTGGAAACGGGCCTCTCTCAATAATAGCCAAGACGATAGAACTATATAGACGAAGACAATTATCCGCCATTCGGTTTTATATTGTTCTCGTATAAAGGCTACGACCACGTAGATGTGTGGCGAAGATACTTATCTGGATATTTCATACAGTGGACAGAAATCGTAAAAAGTCGCTAAGCAACGAGCCTGCCGAGGACTGGGATTTTATATCACACGCCCCAGTCAGTCTTTTCCCTGCCACCTGTCACCATCACATATGTTTTACTGTCAGATGAGATCAAGGCGTAGTGTTCATTTAGGCGCCCAAAGTGCTGATTACCGATAACTTGTTAACTATAAATTTCAGTCCAGGGGCGTAGCTACTGTCGTGTCAGCCATATCATGATACAGGCCCCTGGGCTGCCCATCTGGGAATCCCATTTGAAATGTCGACACGGGGCTCCGCTAGGACAAGCCATTCCAATGAGTTTTACTATAGGATTATCTTGCCTTCTAAGCTTTGCAAGCATAAAAATATACAAACACACAACGTGCGACAAATATCTCCTTTTTGTCGTCCCTTGAAAAAAGCCGATCAATAGACCGAGTGCCGCTTTAATACTGCTGTAGATTTAGATTAGAGTATAATAGAATACAAAAAGATTGCAGAACTAACAATTATTGAAGTATTTTAACTATAAAGTTGACACATTTTTCCGGTAGGTCAGTGCAAACGTAATTTCATTTCCGTTACTAGTTACTGGTATGCGTGACGTCAAATCATTTGTAAATTTTAAGCATTGTGCTGACTGCTGATTTACAAATTATCAATCCATATAATATTGTAAAGTCAAAGTCAATATTTTTATTCAAAATAGAACTATCAGAGTATCTTTTTGAACGTCAATTGAGTCTACCGCCGATTTCAAAGCAAGCCCACTGAGAAGAACCGGCGAACAAACTGAGTTGAACTAATATTTTCAGATATTCTGTTACAAAAAATGAAATACATACTACTATATCAGTATAGTAAGAAACTCTGTTGGGTTGCTCTTTTCAAAATATAGTTAAGAATTTTTATAAACATACTATTACTACTTACTACACACTAGCCTAAGATTAAATTAAATAAATCTAAGTAAACCAAGTAAAAGACTCAGCTGCTGGCGATAGCTAGTGTAATACAAATTTAAAATAACATCACCGCACTACATGCTCTACCCGCAGAGTAGTTTGTGTATGTGATCAATAGATCGCTGCAGGATCGAAGCCCAAGGGTATGTTTGCTGACGGAAAGACGGAACTCCATCCCCGTCCAAATTGAAAACGCTGACGTGAAATTTGCTTTGGTACGGTCGTATATTTAAAATACGAACGATATTACTGTCTTCGTATCGAAAATGTAAATGAAATGGAAAATGTTAAATAATTACATCAAATCAAAGCAAAATGTCTTTATTTCGTAGGTAACAACTTGTACCATGTGTACAAGTTGTTACCAAATGTGTAAAAGTTGTTACCAATATGTCAAAAGAAGGTGCAGCCAAAAAGTTCTAAATATTAAAAAAAATATTAATTATATCTATAGTTTTTGCATTTATGATGTTGATTTATGATGGTGTTACCCATAATAAGCGATACCTTTTAATTACCGATTAAAACTTAAACTGAATGCTGCTTAGCAATGCTAGGAACCAAAATTAGCACACCTTTACCAACTCTTTTAATAATAAAAGCATATGGATAGAATTAGTTTATGAATGATAATATTACTCAGTACAAGTCGAATAATATTTATTGAAGCTAGAAAGGACATAAAATGCCTGATATAATATGAATACGCTATTGCACCAGCCGATGCAATACAATACAGGGTACACATAATAGACTCCCGATACTGTTCCCGGCGAGTTTGGTTTTGATTAATAATATACAAGGAGCAGGTGAAAAGGCTTCGGAAACTGCAGGAATATCGAGGTCAAATCTCCGGATGAATATGTGGTTGAATGTTCTACTTTCCTAAACAAGATAGTACAATATCTTTGGAAGTAGTTATTTCTTACTTGGTCGAAGATACATTCCTACTCATATAAACTTCTCTACAGAATATCTCTCGTTAATTCACTCCGGGCAAACCTAATCTCGGACTACAATACATACGGAGCTTTTTGTTCGCGATACAAAAACCTCGTGCGCAATATGCGACGTCTATGAGCTTCAAATAAAATGGTATTCAGATTGTATCATATGGAAAAGCCTCCATTTACCATATGGAAGTGTAACTCGACAAGCAAAAATAAACGTAAATCACGTATGTAGGTAATTCATGAAAGATAAAAATATTTTAGTATCCAGGTATTTGTACACATTCAAAATATACCTCCGTGGTGCATTGCAGCTGGGCTTCTCCTGGCTGAGATATTTTATTGGCTTATATAAGTCATTGCAATCTCGCTATAATTGGGAAGGGGAACTGGAAAATATTTTAAGCAAGAAATATTCTGAAAGGCATTAACGGTCTCCCGGGGCTCCCTGAGATCGTATCGAAGGGTCGTTTGGTGGTTACTTCTGCCGATTCTGACTACACGTAAGCGGTAGCGGAGGGCCTAGCTTTAGAAATTCATATAAATACGTAGCGTACTGTTCACTTTAGTGGTAAGAACTATATTTAGAGATAAGGCACGGATTGGCGATGACTATAGAATATTTTTTTAATCTTAAAATAGATGACACTACTCAGTACTCACAAATAGTCAGTTAAATTTAAGGAATATGCAGGTATCAAAAGTATTGTATAGCTAATATATTTTTGTTTCTTGTAGGCATGTTCCGTATCCTTCCGTACCTTGGAGTGAGAATGAACTATGAGCGATCACATTACATGTTGTGGTACTTTAACATTGCCTACAGTGATCTGTATGTCCCCCGGGGCGGTGTTTCAGTATGATATACTATACGTGTTATCATTTAGTAAATGGCGTACTGTGGGCGCTAGGTACGCTGCTTGCGAGCAAAATATTAGTGAAGCAAATATAATATATCATTTTTATTTGGTGGCTCTAACCCCGCTAACCACACGTTACACTACCCGAGCAGCTAATAAAAATTCTCATAGCCTACCATCGTCATAATAAAATGGATCTCCTTGAATTTTTTTATCGAGATCTGATCAGTGGTTTAAGCGTAGGCTTGCAATTTCTAGAGTTGCAATTGTACTAATTGTTATAATAACATTAGTATAAGAGTATATAGTATGAGGAATGCATGCATGTCAATGGACTGTCATTTTAGTGTAATCCTTTTTTGTAGCGTCTAATGGGTATCCATGCATTGGCGAACTTAGATGGAATATTGATGCGAGCCTGTACCTAGCAGTGAACGAATTGGGACTGATAACTATAAGGATAAATAACCTTTTGAAGGGTTTTACCTCAACCATTGATGGATGAAAATATTTACGTTAGCTATTTCATAAGTTTAACTTCGTTGTAACTTGTAGGTAATGGAAACATGAGTTGTTTTAATACAAAATTATTTTTCTGTGTGGTATGGTGGTGGTACACCCACGCCGCGCGCCGACACAGTCTGGTAACCTAGATTTATTACACCCGGCGTGTAGCTGATTAGGGCGGACGATAACCCGCCCTGTTAGACGCAGACAAAGACATGTAATTCAATATAGTTCTTTAGAATACATTGGAATTTGTAGCACATATGTCTTCCGCCAAGATCCCTTCTGATCCTGGGCAGAAGGAAACTTGTTTCATGGTTGCTGTTAAGTATAAGTTATAATACTAAACAACTGTAATAAAATGTGTAAAATAGTTTCATTCTAATAAGAGGATATCACGTCAAATACAAAACACGTAGCAATTACATTACTGGAATGTCAAAAGCCTCGTGTAGATTCCATCTTGACATTAGCGAAACATCAAACAACAAAATATTGCTTCCACCAAACCGTGCCAAATATTTTGGGCGTGCGAACTGGTGGATAATGTCGTCGGCTGTTGTGGACATAGCGCTGGAGATGAAGAATTGCGATAATGGCTGTATGACGAGATATTGCGAAATCTAAAAATGACACTTAAATTACTTTATTTTGTTATGTGGCGCTGATCAGTAAAAAAATCGGTGGTAGCGTTGAGAATTCGAGTATTTAGATTTCTAAATTATATTATACATATAACTTGTTAATCACAGTTTCATCACAGCCCTTCAAATTGTTCATTATTCCCTTTTCTAACATTGCCATATTGTGGAACCTCTTAGTATTCCCCGGTTTCAGTGTTAACAGAATATGGAATGACAGCGTCGTGTCTGTTGCCGGCGACGCTCCTCATAATTACGTCTGAATGTAACGTCATTACCATAACTTGGGTAACAATTAGCTCACTTGTCTTCAGTTTCAAATTCGGTGTGAGAATGCTTATTAAGTGGTTTTTGGTGATAATTAACACGTTTGTGTCACCTGTTAACAAGAGTTTATTTGTACATACACATATATGATGTTCAAGTAGGATACTTGTCTCAATTTTCAGTAAGTTTTAGAGCTTACATCCTCGTGAGGTAGCATTCTCCTATTTTCGTTGACTTTACTTTCAATGATACAATTTTCATATTTAAGATCGGTCGGGATCGGATCTAGGATTCCATAATAGAATACAAATAGCCAAAAAATGACCTGTGGTCTTTGATACTATGAAAATATTTTATGTGTTAAAATACTCTTGCCAAATTAAGAAGAATTGCCACGCGATATTTAGTAAATGTTTGACAGATTTAACTCAAACAATGTCCCGTGCATACTGCTAAAAATTATTCGCATGACGCAAAAGGCTAATTTAGACTATGACAGACTGTTATCAGCTAGTAAACTACGCATTTTCGATGGTCCTTCGGTGAGTCGGATGCGGTGACTGACGCGGGCGGACCGATGAGAATTGACAATTGTCAATTCATACGGTCGTGTCAATTTGTTTAGCGAACTTTAAAACGTCTGCACAATGTGTTTCTCGTTGTTTCTTATAGTCCTTTTCTTACGCAGAATTAGGAAGTACGAACCCAGTTATAGTCTTTTTTCTTGGAAAACAGATTTTAAAAAATTGGGCTTTTGTGATCACTTTACCGTTTTCAACGCCCATGCTGCTGGCTGGCAGCTATTGTTTGTTTGTTAAGTCATGATTTAAATTACTTTTACTTTCTAATTTATTACTCTTTTTTTACCTGTTGGGCTGTTAATCTACTAATGTTGTTTTTAGATAAAGCACTTTTATCACACTAAAACCATTAGATACAAATGTTCTGACATTTTGCTGAAGTAAGAAAATCTGAAGTGTATAGGTAATTCTCGTCTTATACATAGTAGCACAAATACCAAGGTCAATACATAAGATGCGTATTATAGTGACGTGGGGTCCGGGAGCGGAAGTCGGCAATAGTTCATATAATTGGATTACTTGTATCATGCTATGGCTAATAATAGGTCCGGGTAAGGAGCTTCAGAATTGCCCTACAGAGAGTCTCGTATAAAAACATGTAGAGCTAATTATTGTCGTCAACATGGTCGTGGTGACTGTATCCGAAACATCGGGAAGACAAATATTTTTATAATAATAAAAAAGAAAATAATAAAATCTGTGTTAATGAAAAAAAATTAGACCCCTAACAAGGGCAACGATATTCTGTAGGGTAAAAGGAAGGTATTATTTGCGTTACCTGTTTTGTATTAGATTTGATGATTGCAAATTCACACACTTCGTGACGTGTGTGTATTTATCCTCCCGCATTCCGCGTAACAGAAAACGAACCCGAATCCGCGAACTTTGTTCGTTCATTCAACGCGTACGTACGTCTTTAAGGTCTCCATATAGAGGCGGGTATCGCCCAAGCGGCCCGAACAGTGTCTTACGTGTTACATGAGAGATATAAATAACGAGTAAGTATGATAACTCTATTTGTTTGTTTTATGTGCCCTTAATAGAATAAAATGTGCTGAGTGAGTCACGACGCTCACGAACTCCCTTGAACTCTGAAACAGCCGCGATACAATTATAATTATGACGTGCTTATAATAAAACCGAACGCTTTCAATGCAACAACCCGCTGCTGCGTTTGAAAGGACTTTGCAAAACAATGACCTAAATTATAATAGAGAGATTCTTGGAAGAATGAACCTCGCACGCCCAAGATCACACAAAATATCTGCTAATGGTTTTAAAAACAATTTCTACCGAGATCCTATTTTTTCTGAGAAATATTACGTAAACTAACAATATCAGCTATACGACGTTTTTCTAAAAAAAACAAAATAAATAAATAAATAAAAGTTCCGCCTGAACAATGAATCTCCTAATTCCTAGTTTAACTAGGATCTAGTAATGTATGCATTACGCACATTATTCCTTTAAATTGTAAATGTTTAATGAATTTATTATGGATCGACTTGCCTTTTTAACATAATTAAGACTTCGCGGAATAAAAAATCTGAAAGCATTACTCCAAAGTACTAGAAACATAGTGGGAAGTGTTAGTAGTTTTAAGAGGTATTCCTAAATTCCGAACTCATTAGCCTTGTTGATAATTTGGTCTAAATGATTAATATTGTACGTAATCTCTGTGTCCCGAATAACGCCGAGATGAAGAACATAAATTCAATCAAATTTGTCCGGACTTACTTATCACTATTCTACACTGTTTTACTTTAAAGTTACCTTATTTACTTAATTATTAAAAAACACAATTTATATAATGTCACTCTTATTAGAAAAACTTACGTTCTGTCTACAAAATTGTGTTGATTTTTTTTCTTTCGACAGAAAAAACAAACTACAAAAATTCCGATAATTGGTCGCACTATATAAAAAGCTAAACACTTTTGACGCTGTTACTTGTGTAGTCGACTCACGCGACACACTTCGGTCGTATAATATGAAAATAATTTTCAATTATGAAATAAAGGCCACAAAACACCAAGAACACCACTTGAATGGTAACGAAATTCTGTCGTTATAGAGCTAGTCGTTTTGGTGTTAGAGTCAGTTTGACAATCAAACAGTTCAATAAGGTTATTGTATGTACAACTTTGAATTTATTATATTATTATTACTTTACTGTGATGTTATTTTCGACGTTCGACTGGTATATTACTCTGCCTGGTACTGCTTTGGTATTTGGTTGGTTGGTTCGAGTATAAAATGTAAATTCAATATTTGATTTGATTGAAATTGAAATATCGAGTTCAGATGTCTGTCCGGGTCACACATGTGTAGATATTGTTTATTTATAGGCAAATTCCTAGAATGAGAATATTTTCGTCAGTATAAAACTATTACCAATCTGTAATGTAGTAGGTAATTCAACTTTTCATTTGCTAATTGCTACAACTCCTTTTAACCCTTTCGTTTTCTTTTCTCCCCTTTCACAGTTTTAGTCCGTCAAAGCTTTTACAATTTGCAAGCACTCTCAAATCCTTAACCGCTCGGTACGTTAAATAAATTTAAATTTAATTTAATTAATCCAACTTATCGTTATAACGTAGTATTATAAACGAAATTACTCACTAACAAAAATGTATATTTTAAGATCCAGAATAAAACATTATATTTTGTCCATCGCTTACGAATAGTATAGTAACAATATCCACGACTCGACTCTCGCCTTTCATCATCATCAATTCTATCCGGTAATGAGGGCTTCCTTTAGAACCCCAACACGGACCGGCCGGCGGATGCAAACAATAAGTTACGAAATAATTGTTTTTTATTAACTCGTAATACCAATTCACAAAAAAAAAATAAAAGTATTTCCGGTGAGATAGAGCTTCATTTGAAGGTCAAATGCAAAAAACAAGTAAAAAAATTACATAAGTAATGAAAAAACTTGAGGACCTAACACTCAAAATTGTATTTCATTGGTGTTACTGTTGCCCAGGGCGATATCTACAGATACATCTGCTTACGATAAAAGTTGAAAAGACGGATCGTGAAAATGCTCTGAAAAAGCCCTTTGAATGTTGCCTCGGGCCTCTTAAACGATTTTGCTTTCTAAGCTCTCTTAGTAATAGTGATATTAAAAAGCAAAACAACCAGCTCTTTGGACGTGTGCCAAGATGATTAAATTATAAAACTAGTAGACTAACCAGTCTTTTATGATTGGACCACTTATAAAGTGTCATTTTAAGTTACAGTTTAGCAAATGATATAAGATAATGAATGTAATATGTATTATTACCACGCATAAAAAGAATTGAATACTCAAGAAAACGATGTGTTATTTGAATTGAATGAAATATCGAGCGCCATATTGTCAATAAATTAAGTGCTATCTAATATATTTTGTACATAATCAATTGTCTTGTGTTGTTGTGGTGTTCCGTGTTACGTTGACAGAAGATAGTTTATCGAGCGTGTACGATGCTGTACGGTGATAATGAGAACAATAATTACAACACATTTACGTAATGCGCATGACGTGAGTGATAACAACATTGATAACAAAGAATTTTAAACGTGCACACAATTCAGAACACAAAAGTTACACTTGTAACGCATCAAAAGGTATTACGAAGAGGTGTATTAAAGAGATATGAACTCAAATCGACGATCAAACTTCAAAACCCGTCCTGAAATAAGTATCAGATTTGCGGTGGAAATAATATTTATACTCAATCCAACTTGAGCAATATAATATGTTCCTCGTGGACAGTATTCGGGACGTATTTCGGGAAAGCTAGAGCCTCTTATCATCGCTTCTTTATTCGGTTGTTAGTCGCGTCGCTGTTTGTAGATTTATATCGATAGGTTATTTTTCATGTTATCTGAGGAGTTTCATTCGGTTCCTGTATTATTTACTTTAAGGAATATTCTGTGTGTTAATTTTGCAAAGTTTCTGTTGCGGAACGGAGCTGCTACCCTACTGCTTATCCTACGTGAAATATCTCTTTTGCTTCAGATCAAAGAGCGGAATCGCTAATGTCATTAGGAATCATGTCTAAAGGTAACTTTATTAGGTATATATTAATTACCCAATATAGTTATTTGCGAGTTTATTGTAGGGTACTGTGACCACTTGGTGACTTGAAAGGTTGGTCGCACAACTCAATAATTCGATTTACTTTAAAGCAAGCTATAGATTTTTGTGAAGCCTTTACGGATCTCGTATAGTAAATAAATATATTTAGGATTTATATTGGAGCTAGTGGGCGGCTCAATTTTAAATCGCAAACCATGCTGTGTAAATACAACATTGAAGTTAAAAAGGTTGGCTTTGAACATCACTGTTATTAATAATATCATATTGAACAAAATATTACGATACATGAGAGAATAACAAACAGCATGACATCGTTTGCTAGCACAGCTCTTAAGCCCATAAGTCACTTACAGGCAAGGCATGCCAATCTAAATAATATTGTATAGGCGAAAGTTTGTAAGTTTATATTTTTGTTGCTCTTCCACGACATAACGGCAGAACCGATTTGTAAAGTTGCAAGTAGTGATGGCTTTTACCTTAGATTAGGACATAGACTATAAAATAATTATCATCAATCCGGTGCAATGTCTCAGTTAACTAGTAAGTGTAAGTAGTAAGGTATACACATATATAATAGATGTTTCACATCAACAAATACTTTGAGTTGTGTTTGAGTATAAATCAGTTGTATCTGCAGCACCGATGTACGGATGCGGCTAGCGAATGCTGGTGGCGAGTAAGTTTGATAGATTTATGTCGGCGGGCGGTATGTCCGACGCTGCCTTTTTGTTCGCCAGCTATTTGCGGAGGCGTTTCGTGCCTACAAATAACAACGCGTCTACTGTTGTTATACATTATATATGGACGATGCACTCGCAGAAGACTGTTAGATTGGCAAGTGGACGGCTTAGGATAGTAGAGTTACTGATGAGATTGATTCGATTATTTTTAGAACTGGAAGATACATGCCCTCTTTGGTAGGTTTGAGATTTTCTCTTTGATTAATTAGCATTTTGCGAAAGAGACGGAGAGACAAAGTTGTGTGGTCGGCAAGGGGTGGAGGGTGCAAGCGTGTACTTGCAAGAGATTGTGTACTTTACAAACCAAACAAAACTAGTTTGTAACAAGTTACTCAATGAGAACGCAACGATGTTTCCAAACAATACCACGATCGTTATAAAAGCAGCTAACGAGTTCCTTTAAAATATGTCTCTTGAATGAAATGAAATCTAGTGGTGTTGATCACTTACAATCAGACTATCAAAGGCTCGTTAATATGGTTTGTATCGGAACGAGGATCGGTGTTCTTGTGTAGGTTTGCCCCGCCCACGAATCTTCTAGAAAGCCCGCGTTACTCATAGGTAATCAGTTGGACGGACAGTTAAGATAAAAGTAATGCGACGTCACTCGTGAATCAACCATTTTTTTATTAGTAATGGGTGTGAGTGGCTAATACTAGCTGTTGTCCGCGGCTTCGCCCGCGTTAATAAAAAAATCCTCTTTTTTAATATAGGTACTCGTAGTAGCTCCCACAGAATATGTGTACAAAGTTTCTTGATGATCGAAAGAATCAAAGAAAGCGTTAGAAACATCCCTGCTTTGACATATTAGTAACAATAAAGGGATTACATACAAAGGTTGTATTTTTTATTCGAACGTGCTAATCTCCTAACCAAGACTATCTAATAGGCAATAGACTATCTAATACAATATTGGTTTCATAGTTCACCTATTATTGATGAAGTCCAGTTTTTTATTTTATTTTCGGACTGATAGAACCTTCGTGTAAAGTGCGTGTGCGTATTTTAATTAACTTTATAAAGTTTCAATTTCCGCTTGTGGCTACTTTGGTTTCACACACATTACGTTTTTTCATGTTAATTTCATTTTCGTCCTTTTATAGTATATTCAGGGGATAATAATAATACACAGAAAAAGCAATTTTAAGTGCAATTATGTAGGTGTATTGGTCGTTTATGATAAAGGGTTACACTTGCATATTTTATTTTATTGTATGAAAGTATCGAATGAGCACAGTGCCCTCGGTAATATCATTCATCGCAGAGATAATGAAAGTAAACGCATAGTCGAAGAGTGTTCAAGTCAGTGGTGTAGTCCCAATACAGATCTTACACATTATTATCAACATTGTAAGAGATAAACTCGTGCTGACAGTATTATAGTTTATATACGTAATTGAGGATTTGACCGGTGTAGGGAGGAGTAAGGGGAGAATATTAGCTTAAGTACGCGATAAGAGAGTGTAAGTGACCGTTGCTTTTTTTTTTAAATATTATTATTTAATACCTACTGAAAATGCCTACTTTGAATCAACTTTATGAAATTAACACTTGTCGATGATAAAATATCAACCCATAGTTTAGGTTATATTTTTAGGGATGTCATTAAAGTCAGTATAATTAGCATCATCATCATTCTGTCTCCGCTCCTGATCCCAGGCCCCCTGAAACCATTCGTCGGCACTCGCATCCAACTGCGCTGCACGTTCGCATTCATATTACCTACCTGATGCCAATTTGAATGATCTCCGCCCACGTTTGCACCAATCACCTCGCAACATCAAAGCATCCAGCTTATTATAACGCGCAGGAAGCCAGGGTTTGTCTTTGGCCGCGGAGGCTGGGGTGTTGGAGTGTTGCCAGGCCCGGTGCGGGGTCGACGACCTGCGCGGCCGCACATTATCATACTATTAACTATTAACGGCTAGTGACAGTGCAATACACGATTAATTATTCACATACATAACGATACGCTCCGAGATAAACAAACGGCTATTCGCTTGGACGTCGTAGCCGGCATAACCCGGTAGTACATGCTTTGCAGGAACGTTAGTAAGGTTAGTATGAGGGTAATTGAAATACTATGTTTGAATGATTTAGTTGTTATTTTAGAAAAACAAAAAATAAGAAGACAACCTGTTGATAAAGATCAGGAAAAAATACATATTTTGCTCATATTTATTTGCCACTAGCTAGGTATTACAGACTCCACATAGAATTAAAAAAGGGGAGGAGAGAAGGTTTTGTAGCGCACATACACATAAAAACACGAAAATAAGATAAATCATTCAAAATAAACCCACATTACTACAGAGTACAGCGTCACTGAGGAACACTTGCGGGCTCGCGTGTTACGTGGCTTATGTCGACGTTACGAAAGTTATTATTTATATACTGTAACGTCGCATGTCGTAATATTGTATAATATATACATACCGTTACGAGACATTAATCTGCATAATACTTTACCGAAACATCACAATGACAATTTTGATTTATATCATTTTAAAAAACTACACAAAAGCCAGATCATCAAAACATTGGGCAAATTAAAATAGGCCTACCTCAAAGAACGCCAAGTCGACCGATACCTTGCCTTGCATCCAACACCTGTTCTACAACTATTCCCAATTTTAAATTCGATCGTATTGCTGGTTGCCATGAAACAGATTTTTCACTCCTAGGCATTATTTACTCCCAAGTAAAAAGTATCAACCTTTATTAGTCCCACTGCTGGGCACGGGTCTCCTTCCTCGAAATCAGGCGAGGAGGGTAATGGGCCAACAGTCCACCGCGCTGGCCCAGTGCGGGTTGGTGAACTTCACATACCTTCAAAGACTTTCAATCTCATTAGGCATGCAGGTTTCCTCACGATGTTTTCCTTCACCGGTGAGCGAACGATGGTCTCGTGTGCACTTAGAAATTTAGAAAAACTCATTTCAAGGCACACACGGACGGGTCAGGATCGAACCCGGAACCCCTCGCATAAGAGGCCGAGTCCATCCACCACTGGACCACCGTCGCTCAAGTACATATTACTGCCAAGTACATATTTAAAATTGCTCTATCTAGTTTTTATTTTAGCAGAATATTAAATGTAAGTTAATTTACTTACATTTAGGGCCTGTTTCACAATCTCCCTTTAAGTTCCCTATAGGCTATTGGCAACATATTTGACAGATGTTTGACAGATACTCCATACTCTATCTGTCAAACATCTGTCAAATATGTTGCCAATAGCCTATAGGGAACTTAAAGGGAGATTGTGAAACAGGCCCTTAATATTGGCGCAGTCGTAACAGCCGCGCGGATCGATCCACCAGGTTAAGCAACGCTTGCCGAGGTTGGTCCGTGGATGGTTACATACCGAGACTCCTCCGTACCTCGGAAAGCACGTTAAGCCGTTGGTCCCGGCTGTCATTCGTGGATCTTTGACAGTCCTTACGGGTCGTCAGAAGCCCGAGAATCTGACAACCAGTCTAACCGTGGGATACCGTATCACCCAGTTACTGGGTTGTGAAGGTCCGACAGCAGTCGCTCCATGTAAAATACTGGTATTCAGCTGAATCCGGTTAGACTGGAAGTCGACCCCAATATATAGTTGGGAAAAGGCTAGGATGATGATGATTAAATGTAAGTTAATTTATACACTTGTAAAGATTTAGCAGTGCATTTAGACGAAGAAACGTTCTAGGATATAATGCAAGTACAGGCGGCCCATACCAGTAGAGAGATACACCGGCCGATAAATGAATGATATATAGATGGAGAGATCGCATCGCAGCCACAAGTGTTCTGAAACATTGTAGGAAATTGATATTTTGAATTATTACCTGCATTGAAAAGTGGATGCGGGATATTATGTCGATTACATTGTTGATTAGTATGCAATGATTAAAATGGTTAACTGTCACGTCTGCTATCATGGAGATCTTTTATCAAGTTAAATTATTAAATGTTGTTAATTATGTTTGCAACTATTGTGTCGTAGAGATAAGCACAATTTGCGGGTTCAACTCGGTTTATTCCAGACCTGCTATAACAAAATATATTATGGGCATTATATAAGAGTAGCAGATTACGTTTTTGCATGATACATATAATCTATTTCGAAATACGAAATCGTAAAATTTAGTGTGTATCATTATAACTTTAACTTCGCCAAGGTTCATTATCATAGATATTATCATCATCACTGCGCTGACAATCGACGATAAACTAGTATATACATAGCGCGATGGTCGCTGGCAAATGCCTGTTATAAAGAAAATGACTGTGGACATGAAGTCTAACCGGTGTTAGAATTCTGAACACCTCGAAAAAAACTGATCGATTGTGGAGTCTAGAGAATAAAATGACATCCAAATATTGCGATGATCACCTTCGATTGAGAAGTCGGAGGAACATCACAAGATGTACTAATAGTACCTCAATGATGCGCCCTATCATGAAATCAACGCATGCGAGATGAAAATAGCCGCCATTAATCATTCCACGTCACGCTCCTCGTCAGAGCTACGCGCGGGGTAATAATAGAGCTGATGACCAGATGTAGTGGGTGTGGACGATGCCAACGGCTGACGTGGCAGATGGGAGCGAGGCCTGCTCGCGAGCTGATGGAGTTCAAGGTTGAAGTATACTCGCGCAGAAGATTAACTCCTGGTAGAGTTTAATGCTGAGGTGTTGAGAAGGAATTTCAAGTATTTGAGAAAATTCGTTTTAATGATAAATAATTTGTTTTAATGATAAATTATGGTGGACTTCATTATATGGCCCTAATGGTTATATGAGCTTAAAACGAATTAGCCGCCGGGTTTAAACAACTGGAAACCCTCCGCCCGCCCTATTCGCTGTCGGGTGTAACGGACTGCGGCTTACACGCCATCAATCTGATTGTGTTCGGACCAATTCTATTTAAATTGTTAGTTAGGTATTCCCGTCCGCCAGCCCTACTCGGCTCATCCCACGCATGGCTCGCCCTATCATATCTGATCTATATAAATCACCATGCTCTGTCTACGTAATGTGATTTATCAGACTAATTTCATGATTCATTACATTATTATCCTGTTCATTTCGTTTGAGAATTGCGAACCGATATTGTGTAGAGTATAATATGCTTTATTTTAATAAGAGTTGTCTCTTATTAAAATAAAATTTAAAAAAAAAAGTGGATAAATTATAACATAAAAAAGGGCTACCCTACAGGCCCACAAAGTATCTACAAAAATCTCAAATTAGATCTACTTACAATATAGAGCTATTAACCATATAAAATAGAACAATTCACAGAGTATAGATTTATGTGAAAGATGCGAGATCTCTCATTTTATCAATGGGGATTATTGCATTCGTATAGAGGGAATGTGAGGTCTGTTATGTCGAGTTGTTTAAAGGATTTATTGGCTCTACACTCTAATGAAAAGCTCGTAAAAGGAGGGACTGAGGCATACCTCAGTCCCTCGGCCCTCAGACCATAGTCTGAGGGCCGAGGATATGATCCCTGACTGAATTATTATTAGAAAACGTATTCTAATGCGTCACATTATCATGAACCATGATTTGTGTTTATTTCGTTGGAGTTCTTGTAAATGAGGTGTATAATGTGTATGTTACTTCCTCGTACCTACATTATTGACATGGGCTATAAACTTCGCAGTACAGGTCTGGCTGAGTATTGTGAAACAAATATTGTTCGACGTCAATGTTTATAGAGAGCATAATACTAGGTATTGGGATAATCGTGCTAAAACAAAATCGCATAGAATGTTAATAACATGTTGGATCATCCGTCATAGGCACGGGGCTGACCACGCGGGAGTGTTAATAGAGTAGTCTATGAAAATTACAAAATGTGATTTAATACTGTTCGACATTAGCCAAATTTCACCGTCGTTCTACTATCATATAAACCTACCAAAATATGAGTTAGTTTTCCACTAAAATACTTTATCTCTTCGAGTGTTACATCAAACTACAATGTTTATATTTTAATTGTCGACACGGGCGAGTGACTCCTAACGTGTCATGACTGAAGATTTATGATATATCATAACACTGAATCGCCAAGACAAGATTTTCAGTCGGCGCCTCGAGGCACGTCGATGTCTTGGCAAAAGTGTCTATTTTCAACCACCACGTCGATCATAATATCTTGTTTGTCAACATCAGAACTGCGGTCTTAGAACTAGACGGATGCATTAAATTTGTCGCAATGCATTATTTAAGATTTGAATTATCTAATACGATAGGCTGCACTTCTTCAATTTATGGCTTTAATTAAAAATGTTTAGTTCTTTATTATTAACTAGCTGTTGCCCGCAGCTTCGCCTGCGTTAACTAAGATTTACAACGGGAGCTTAGTACGCAAAATAAGTAACTTTTCTGGTTGATTTTTTACACCTTGTGTCCGAAAAACCCAAATATCTTACGGAACCCTATTTTTTTCAGAATAAAATGTAGCCTATGTTACTCGTGGATAATGTAGCTTTCGAATGGTGAAAGAATTTTTGAAATCGGTCCAGTACTTTTTGAGTCTATTCATTACAACCAAACAAACAAACAAAGTTTTCCTCTTTATAATATTAGTGTAGATATCTAATAATAATTCTTATGTCCACACTTAGAACTGCTTTTACACAAATAGCAATTGCTCGATACAGTGTAGACACGATTCGTAATACATGCATACAGGTATATTTGTATAGTATCATAGTTTTTGTTGGCCAGCTCTCGGCCCACTAGGAAGGGCCTCGTTGGTCACAAATGGATTGAAATGTTTACTGTCAAGTTATGTAGCGCGTGTGATGTCTCGCTGACGAGTTAATGTTTGTTTGTAATGGAGGCGGTCCAGGTGTAATAGCTCACTACAAGTTGCCTTATACAGCCACCGCGACAAGGGTACCGCGGCCTGAAGGATATTGCGACTGTGGTATGATTATATCCCTTAATATAATGTTCCGGTACCGCGTGTGATAATCTCATATACAACGGTTGAGAAGTGAGCAGAACCAAGGTGACTTTTTTGCTTTTTTTCATGTTTCGTTGTCACACGACATTTCACTCGTAACCGCGAGTAGAACGTGACAGCCTTCGCGCGTGTAGGCGCCTGTTCATTTTATACAATTTAACGAACTATAATTATTATTGTTTATGGCTCGTAAAGTGCGATCCTGCACGTGTGACAGTAAAACACGGTAAGACTTATAATCTGCGTGGCGTCCTTTTTAGGGGTCTGTCTGTCTGTCTTTTCGTCCGTATGTCACAGCTTTTTTCCGAAACTATAAGAATTATACTGTTGTAACTTGGTAAGTAGATGTATTCTGTGAACCGCATTAAGATTTTCACACACAAAAAAATAATAATGAATTTTGGGGGTTCCCCTTACTTAAAACTAAAACTAAATTTTTTATTAACCCCATACGTGTCTATGGTCTTGATCTTCAAAGATGATATTGAGGTTTTTGATTTCATTTTTTCTGAACTGAATACTTTGCGCATGAGACAGTTTCAAAGTGCTAAAATGCATCCCTGTATCTTGTAAAATAAGAGAAAGATAAAAAATATCATGTACATTACCATGCAAACTTCCAATGCAAATTGGTTTGAGCGAGATCTATTAAGTTTTAAGTTTTTTAATATCTAAAAATACACTGTTATTAAAACATCGATCAAAGTTACAACCAACTACAAGAACTTTTATATTGTTACCTCTTGCTACGGAATCCTTCATGGGCGAGTCCGACTCGCACTTGGCCGTTTTTTGTTTTAGTTTTATAGTCTTCATTTCTCGTAGAGTACGACAAATACTGTTTGGTGACGCTCTCTACCGCGTGAATGAATGTTAAAACATACACCACTAGACTGCTTGTGACAGATTTTATCATTTTTTATTGAATGTAACAAAATTTTGGTAACGATACAGCACCTCAGTAAGTTATGTCTCACTACCATAAATGTGTATTCTATAATATTGGCCCCCAATTCTCACATGTGTGAGGCCGTATCGCGCTCCGTAGACATAACTTAGACGGTTTATTATTCAAAGCGGTCCAATTACAATTTTATTTGTGTCTCTAGTATCTATCGCCGCGCCGTCCTTCAGACCAATCCAATTTGCGATTATAGCTTTGTCTGAGTGTTCGTGTTGGTAATGATTATCTGTTATCAGTAGATGTTGATATTATTGGTTGTGCAAGTGGACAAACTGACACAGTTCCAGAGTTTCACCCAGGAGTGAAACAGGGACAGGTCCCTTGATAACAACCAAAAATGTACACGTCTATTACGATGCTAAGTAGAAATAATAACGCCCGGTTTCCGAAAGACTGATCAACGCAAAAAAATAACAAATCAACTGTCAAATCTCTTGTTAAGTGTCAAATGAGTTGCAAGAAGCATGGTCCAATTACTTAATTTGATCAGTCTGGCAGAAGTAACTGACAATGAAAAGCTGTCAAATTTGGCTCTAGAATCGTATGTTAACCGCCATTAACAACCATGTTAGTTGACATACACTTTGACCAACGTTTCAGAAACCGGGCGTAAGAGTATTTAAACGTGCAAGAGAAATATTTAATACTTACATATGAGGGCGTAGTTAATAGTAGATATGAATAAGTTAGACATTTCACTATCAACAGTAATATAGGACGGACGTAACAATAATTTAACTAAGTGTTATTTCCTTTACTCCGTGCGGTAGCCTGATTAACTAAGAACTTTGAATAACATAATGAGATAATAAATTCCAATAAGATCCGGGATGCTGTAATGGTTGCATGTTATTAAAACAATTTCTTTCTCTTTATTCTTCACAAGTTTTAAAGGAGTGGAACTATCGCTGTCGTCTGTTTCGCCAACGGTAGATTTATTGAACGTTCAATAAGCTACTCTATCATTGAAATCAATACCTTGATCTGATTTAATTCATTGGTATTTACGTCATAGGTCATAAAACTAGTGCGTTCAGTCGTAAGTCGTAACTCTCAACTGTCGTAGTGGTTGGTTTACGTGTTGTCTGTTATCATAATTGCACCGTTCCGCACGCGCACACGAGTCAACGAACTCTGCGCGCGCGCTGATAACGCCCGCCGTCTCTACCCTCAATACTGAAGCGGGGTTCCCAGCAAAAGAGGAGTCCTCGCAAGGTGGGGAACATGTGAGGCATCCATGAATTGAGAATGCTGAGTTCCATTTTGAAATAATTGTTATACGTTTACTCTTTTTCTTTACTGACGCATGTGTTCCTAATTGTTAATGAACCTAAATAAATAAATGAAAATTATAGGCCTTTTAACATTCTATCAGCCATTATTACGTGCTGAAAGTTACGGTAATCTTAAAAAAAATACATTTTTAGTACCCCTTTTCCCGTTGATTCAATTAAATATATTCTTATTTACTTGTTTTTTTTTCAAATTAAAAGAATATATGGAAAATTTGATATAAAGTTATGGGTAATTCACAGCAACGGTGTTGGCAACGCCGCGCTGGTCTCGTGCGCAGTTGAGCTGCAAGGATGCGCTTACGCAAGGCGGTGACGGACTTTAACTGCGCAGTACCACTAGTTTGTAATAATATCAAACAAAAGGAGGTCATAAATTATTATGTACTCTGGTAATAACTTACATGTACTTCTTGCATCTTCACAATAAAAGCGTTGAATGCCCACGTTTATACACAAGAATAATGAAGTGTCAATTATTCATTAAATAATCTGTGCAATTGACACTTCATTCTTCTTGTGTGTTTAAATACCCAATGGGGCATTATTGGCTTATTTGTGGGACCAGCAAGACGTGGCTTTGACCTTTGGCTCCAAAAAAGTAATTTCACTTTTTATAAGGTGATCACTATATAATAGGTATCGTTTACATTCATAATTTGGAAATTTCTTGAGGGTCCGTTGAACTTTACCAATATTAAATGGCATCCGGAGCCGCCGCTGTCTCCGGCCACCGCCCCCTTGCAACCTTCTGTGTGTTATCAGCACAATGGAAGTAGGTCCAGCCATAGTTCACGCGTAAGTTAATAAAGATACGTTATCAAACGTAAACTAACATAATCTGAGCGATTGTTCCGAGAACTGCATGAGTCACTCCACCTGACGTTCTGATAACGATGCTAGTCCGGACTACGTAAGTCGATGTGACAAAAGCCTTTTGTCCTGGCCAAGCTATTTCTGTCTCAATCAAGATCTTGTATGAGTTACAACGGCCCCCAGAGAATATCACTGGAGAACGTCATCGGACCTCGTAATGATTGAAGAACGAGGAATGATTCTTGATGATTGCGTCTGGGATGCGTTTTCCGGGTTCTAAATGAGTCGAAAATAAAACTAATTCGAATTGCATGTGTTAGAATCGCTCTGGATCAGCGTTAGTTTAAAATAAGATCTATGTCCAGATGGTCTTATAATGACCAATAAAACTCACCAGGGAGACCACACTAAATATTGAAAGTGCCAAGGGATATCTTTAGATGTCATACTACAGAATATCTAATTATTTATTTATTTATTAATTATCTAATTATTTATCTAATATAGTATGCTAGGTAATTGGTGACGAATTAAAATTACCTCAGACCTTAAACCTTTACGTCACACTGCTGGGCACGGTTCTTCTATAAATCGGGCGAGGAAGGTATTGAGGCTTAGTTCAATGAGCTGACCCGATGCGGGTTGGTGAATTAATTCAACCTTCAAAGACTTTTAATCATCAGGCGTGCCGGTTTCCTCGCGATGTTATTCCCTTCCCTTTATATTCCCTTCAACAATTGGCGAGCTATGGTCTTGTGCTTAGTGTGCAATTTAGAATATACTTATTTTAATATACCACATGGGATCAGGATCCCCTCGCTCAAGAGGCTGAGCCTATACCCACTTTATCATAGTCGTTTCAGCAGTAGTTCAGGGTGTATGTTTAAAAATGGTTTTAGAAATGCTTCCAAAATTCAAAATGGTTAATTTTGCCAGTCAATAGTTTTAAACTTAACATGGTCATTCTTATTACAAAACTAGCTTAACCATGACACGGAAGTCCTCGTGAACAAGACAATTGTGACACTGACCAAATATCCAACTCAACAAAAATGAACCCAAACTCTTGTCTATTGTTATTTGTTATCTCTTTAGAAATTATCCTGTGATATACATTTAGCAAGTTTCAAATGATATGTTAGTCAAATTAGTGTGTTTACGGCGTGGAAGTAATCTGTCAAACGCGTCCTCGTAATCCGTCGGGTGGAAACAGCTGCAGGCTGTGGCCTCAGCAGCCCGGTGCCATCATGTGCATCTCAATGTTACACGTTAGTATTATTTCCTAACTTTAATCCTTATATTACGTGAAGCAAAAACCTTTGTACCCCCTTTAAAGATCATTGCACAAGCGTAAGAGTTTGAAATTTGGTACAGTTAAAGATTAAGTGAAGAAGGGATGCAAAAAGCTGTTATTTTATGCATTATATAAATACATTAAAGTAATTAAAGGAAATGTTTCACATGGTAGTGACCATACGCACACATTCAAAGTTGTAAAATGACGTTTGTGTATGAAGTTTATTTTTTATTTCATGCAGATACGGCAGAGAATGAATACATGACGTATGTAATATAGGTGACGTTTATTTTTTATTATAAGTAGGTACGGTAGCGGCAGTGAATGAATTGAATTATTTGTAGGAAATTGCACCACTATGGTATCAGGGGTACTGAACTTAAACTACTGGTATCCTATTTAAATAATAGAACACAAAAAGTAATCATAAATGGTAAAAGTTCCGATGGTACCAAAATAAAAATGGGGGTACCTCAAGGATCCATTCTTGTCCATTTCTCTTCCTTGTGTATATAAATGACTTGGCTTCACCTTCTCGGCTCGTTCGGCACATGGAGGAGGGCCCGGGACCCGGACTTTCAGAGTTCCAATACGGGTTTCGGGCACACCGGTCCACAATCGACGCCCTCAAGCGCCTGCGGGCGGTGACGGGTGAGGCGGAACGCAGTGGGGAGGTGGTGGTCGCGGTGTCGTTGGACATCGCGAACGCCTTCAACAGTCTCCCGCACGATGTGATACGGGAGGCACTGGCCTACTTCGGAGTGCCTCCCTATCTCAGGAGGCTGTTGGACGCGTACCTCTCCGACAGGAGGGTAGCATGCGAGAACCGGTGCGGGTCCGTAGAGTGGTGGCGTGTCGGCTGCGGTGTTCCGCAGGGATCGGTTCTGGGTCCGGTCCTGTGGGACATCGGGTACGACTGGGTCCTGCGAGGCCGTCTCCTCCCCGGGTCGGGTGTCATATGTTACGCGGATGACACCCTGATGTATGCCCGGGGAAAGACATTCAAGGAGGCGGCGCGGCTGGCCGAGGTTAACATCGAACTCGTGATCAGCCGCATAGAGAGGTTAGGGCTTCGGGTAACACCATCGAAAACCGAAGCCCTTCTCTTCCGCGGGACCGGGAGGAAAGGACCCCCACCGGGTGCTGCCCTCCAGATCGGAGGGGTGAGAGTCCGGATGAGCCCGCACATCAAGTACTTGGGGCTCATCCTGGACGGAGGGTGGACCTTCGGCCCGCATTTCAAAACGCTGGGACCGAAGGTAGTGAAGTGCGCTGGGCAGACTCCTCCCGAACCTCGGAGGACCCAGCGCCGCCTGCAGGCAGCTGTACTCCGGAGTCTGCCGGAGTATGGCGACCTACGGTGCTCCTATTTGGGCGGGTCAGCTCACTGCGAGCTTGAAGACCGTGCTGCGCCAGGCGCAGAGGGTCGTCGCAGTGAGACAGATCCGGGAGTACCGTACGGTATCGTGGGCCGCAGCAATCGCTCTGGCCGGCGACCCCCCGTGGGAACTCGTGGCGGAGGTTCTGGCCGAGACACACTCCTACGTCTCGGATAGGAGGTCTCTCGGCTCGAGCCTACCGCACGACGGGGTCCTACGGGTCCGCCGGCTCGGGATGGAGGCGTTATTGCGGAGGTGGGGGGAGGACTTGGCGCGTCAGCCGTACGGCCAACGCACTACGGTTGCTCTGCGCCCGGTCCTAGAGCAGTGGATGCGCCGCAAGCGCAAGCCCCTCACCTTCCGTCTGACGCAGGTTCTCACCGGGCACGGGTGCTTTGGTGACTACTTGTGTCGGACGGCCCACAAGGAGCCGACGACGGAATGTCACGATTGTGGCGCGGTGGTGGACTCTGCCCAGCACACCCTCGAGGTGTGCCCGAGATGGGCGGCGCTGCGTCACGATCTGACGTCTGTTGTCGGAGGCGACTTGTCTCTGCCGAGCCTCATCACTGCGATGCTCGGTAGTGACGAGTCCTGGACGGCAACGGCCTCTTTCTGCGAGACAGTAATGTCCCAGAAGGAGGCCGACGAGCGGGTGAGAGAGGAGGCCGCCAACGAGGCCTCCCCCCGTGGACGACGAACAGGGGTGCGTCGGAGGCGCTACTTAATGCGCTTCTAGTAACACCCCTGTGCTCGTGTCGGGCTCGGGATGGGAACCCGGGCCCAGCTCAAGACACGACGTCGTGGGGACTGTCAAAGTCGTAGCCGGGCAGTCCCCGTATTGTGGAGAATCTGGTCTTTGCCGGGACCAGTCTGTCGCTGAGGGCATCCCGTCGCCTGCACAGATCCGGGACCCTCAATATAGCGGCTGAAGGCTCACGCAGCGGTTTTAGTGGGGTAGGGCACCCAAATGCGAGTCCCCACACACGCCAGCGCGCCTACCCAGGCCCTGGTACGGTCGTAAATGATTTCCGCTGCGTCAACAAAAAAAAAAAAAAAAAAAAAAAAAAAAAAAGGTGCAAACTAATGTATCACTTAACGGAAAGGTGATGGACTTGGTGGATTCGACCGTATTTCTTGGAATAACCATAGATTGTAAGCTGCAATGGGCGCCACATATAGCCAAGTTGACAAATAGACTCGGTACTGCGACTTTTGCGATTAAAAAAATAAGAAAAATGACAGATGTAAATACGGCGCGATTAGTATACCATGCTTACTTCCACAGTCTAATGTCTTACGGCAATCTACTGTGGGGGAATGCGGCGGATATTAATACGATTTTCTTGTTGCAGAAGCGAGCTATTCGAACTATATACTGTTTGAGCCCCCGGGTATCATTGAAAGAAAAATTCAAAGAAATTGCCATCTTAACTGTAGCTTCTCAGTACATACTTGCTAATGTGATGTACGTCCGCAAAAATATTAATGACTTTTTAAAAAAATGCGACCATCACAACATAAATACTAGGAACAAATATAAATTAAATGTTCCATTTTTTAGACTTAATAAAGTTAGTACTTCTTTTATGGGACAATGTATACGATTTTACAATAGGATCCCAGAAAACGTTCAAAATCTTTCCATTAATAAATTTAAGAAAATTGTTGAGGAACGTTTGTGTGGTAAAGCGTATTATGAAATAAAAGATTTTATTGAAGATACCACACCTTGGGAATAAGACACTCACTCATAAGGTTTTATACAATGTATAAATTATAAATTTCATAATTTGTTATTTAGACGAAGCGAAACCTTGGGATTAAATTGCTCTTCTATAAAGCTGTTTTATCTAGAATGTAGATAAATTTTGAGCCTGCAGTATGTTGAACTAAACTTGTGTAAAGGTGAAACGTATGACATGTCATGCTCGCTTACGCTACTGCAGTGGTGGCGTTGTGGGATGGGTCTTCCACTTCCCTCTAATATGCGGAAGAGGTTGACGCTGGCTCACGCGTCCAGGCCTATGTGGAGGTGCTGCTGTGGTGGCTGGTCGTGTTATGCGATTTCTACCTAGCTGAGTTTCTTTTTTTTTTTTTATTAACATCCACTGGTTTGTTTTGGATATTCCGGGGTCTAAATTTATCTACTTATTAACTTTTCTTAGGATAGTGTGTATAAGACTGTAATAAATGTTTTATAGTAATAAGTGTATGTAATTATGTATGTTTATAAAAAATTGTAAACTATATTTTGAAAGGAGCAACCCAACAGAGTTTCTTGCTGAATTCTTCTTATGTACTATACTAGTATAGTACTATGTATTGTTTGTATTACTATTTTTTGTAATATTGTATTTGAAAAGACTAGTTCCACTGAGTTTGTTTCGCCGGTTCTTCTCAGTGGACTTACTTTGGAACCGGTGGTAGACTCAATTGACCTTCAAAAAGATACTTGGATAGTACTATTTTGAATAAAATTTTTGACTCTGACTTTGACTTTGTCACGATAATCTCTTTATAACAATAGTTCAATAATCTCTTTAAAACAATCAATAGTTTATTGAAGTGGTAAGTATAACAAGGAGAAGTATTATTTTGTTTATACATAATAATACGTCCTCACTATAGACCGATTCTTTTATAACAGAAAACAGTAATATAGGTTTTTTGATGCAATTTGTAACGCAGCCTATGTTCGTTGTCGTATTTCTTTTTCCAGGATGTAAAAGGGCAAATTTCTACTGCAATATTTTGCTAGTTCCCAAATATTCCAAATCATTCATCTTATGCTACGTTAAGGAAAAAACACGCACTTAATATTAGCAAGAATGCAGGAGAACGGAAGTGTGCACGCACCCGACATGCGGTTGGCCAGGTCCTGTGTTGGTCCACCAAGGTCAGGGCCGAGGCATTCACGTATAATGGCCTAGGATACACAATAATAATACTAACTTCACAATACTTAGGATTTATAAAAACTGAACCTCCATTTATTTTTGACTTAAGAATTGTTGAACATACGACTATAACGCGTCGAGATTCCCCAGGATTCCATCGATAATAAAAAATTGAACGCGCCCGTATGTTATCGTGTGACCTACAAAAGATGATATGATGACAAAGATCTCGAAGGAACTCCTAGAACTTGTGCTAAGCTTTCCGAAAGTAAGTCATAAATTATCCACCACCTTGATTTTTCATCCGTGGCCATCGCAGTTTCACCAATCTCAAAGCTTTCGACTGTATATTTATATTATTAAAATTTTTCCTCTAGGAAACTTATTAAGTTCAGAATATTTTCTCCTGAGTAATAATCAGGCAGCCAGCCATCTAGCGATAAACGTTAATTGGCAGTTAAGAAAACGATAAGACTTCTGATAAGATGTACTAGCGAGAAAACTATGGCAACACGCTTATTAAAAAAAACTCACTCACGAAGGGTTCCGTACTGTATACATACAACATTAGACTCAAACAAAAGTCGCCACTAATGATATTTTAATTTAAAGTGCTATATTATTTGGTGTGATGATTGTATGGGTTGCCCTTAAATATTACCATTTCAATAGTTTAAATTTGATACAACTAAATATTCTTTGGATGTTTCAAGCGTCAATTCAAAAAAAGTTGTTAAAATCAAGCAAATAAAGTCATAAAAATCACGTTTAACGTATGAGATCCCTTTAATTACTTATTTTGTTCTGTTTTTAGTATTTCCTGTTACAGCGGCAACAGAGATAAATAACGTGAAAGTTGCAACTGTCTAGTTATCACGGTTCAGTCAGACGGAGCCCTGGACAGGAACCCTTTACCACATTATTTTCAATCCTCATTAAACACAAATAAAAATAAAACACTTTTATTGACTTCTATATACTTACCTAATTTTGATGATTGATCCAAATGTTAACTATTTTTTTATTATTTTTGTGCAAAAAAGGAAGTCTTTCCTAAAAATCGCAGTGGTATAAAACTATGCTATTGCTAAGCTGGTAGCTCAAAGCAGTAATTATGTAACAAATGACATCCACGTTAGCCCCACAAAAGCAATAGGATGTCTCTAACTTTTGAAAACGAGAAAACGGACATATGAAGCTTTTTCAGTATTGCTCACTGGGCTATCCCACAGGCAAACTACTAACCCCTCGTCTGATTTCTAAGTGGATACACATGCTCTGCTGTTACATATGTAACGCCTATATCATATGGTCCAATCGTTCTAGCCATCTAGCACACCCGTCTTCTATGACCGTCGTCGAGTGGCCGAGACACGTCTATTTGCGTCCCCGACGTCTGACCTTTTAACCTTAGCGCGGTGTTACGTACATTTTATACGAATCGATTAAATTATCGCATCAACGTTAAAATCTATTAAGCTTTTATGGCTTATTGTAGAGCCTTTTATTCTCTTGACCTTGTTCGAAAGTATAAACTTAGTCCATATTTCATATTTAAAAAATATATATATATTTTAGCATTGAAATATGACTTAGGAGATTATTTAATTATTTTTCACGTGCTTAAGGCTGATGATCAATCAGCTGAATATTGACAACTTATTTAGACTTATACCCGTCACAAAAGTAACAGAATGTTACTTACAATGAACCCACATGCACATGCAGAATCACATCAACAAATGTACTATTTTCGTCCGCAATTAGCGTTTACCTAAATTTCAAGCCAGTATCGGTATTGGCGCTATCCACCGAAAAACACAAGTAACGAACGGCAATAGGATGACGTCAAGTGAGGCATAGCAACAACAAACACCTAATTCACTATTTATACGAGGGGCTCAGTTGGGACTGCCCACAGGCATGTGATATTAAATATATTGACGTCATTGTTATCAGAAGAACTGATATTTTTACCATAAGAGATAGAATTCGCATCAAGAGTAAGATTTGCCAACCTCAGACTAGTTCATTGCCGCCAAGGGATTTTAATTACCTTATTATCCATCCATCCATCAAAGAAGTAATGATCATCATTACATCTATCTAATAACCGGAAGTCTGCCGGAACAAAAGTTATTAAAATATAATTCTGCTCGAGTACCCACTCTCTTTTGGCTAAAGTGGTCAGCTCATTATTTGAATGCGCGAAACTTCGTAAATATTTCATACAAAAATCCGTAAAGTGTTTTTGCTGTTACAAGCTGAAGCTAGAGAGTGTTCTGTGTGTACGAAACAATTGTAACTAAAGACAAACTACAACGTCTAAAGGAAAATATTTCTCCAGAAATGCGATTTGATTTCAAGGCGTATACAGTTACTAATGCCTTTTAGAAGGCGGAATAAACAATATCACCGTCGGGAGGATCGCTGTGCAGTAACATTTGCGTCGTGTGTTTCGTTACATTCTATGGAGCAAATTTTTTCATCGTCTTTAATAGCCTTTTTTGTGTTCTCTATTAGCAAATGAACCTAATACAAGTTTTGACAATACAATATTATGTAATATTTCGTACTATTTACAATTTAAGTTATATTACTTATAAGTTAGGACGTTCTATACTTCATGTAATAATACAATTTGTTGCGAAACCATCGATGGCAATAAAATTTAGACTACTATTCCATGTTTTCAAGCACAATAAACAATGGTTTTTTTTTCAGTACTTCCTAACAAGATATTTATAAAAGCAAATTACGATCCAACCACACTAATAGACTGGTATTCGATTGAAGTCGGCTCCTAGAGCACGCACCCGATCGCCGATCGACCATTATGACATCTGTTCGTATCGGCTCCTATCATTGTTTGCAAATTGAATGCACTCAATCATGGTGCCTCTGATGATTTCTTTTGTAAATTCATACTAGTCCCGTCTGGTGACTCGTTCATTGATTCTCGTGATTGATTGGTTGATGGTTGTTGTTTTATTGATGCATTTATTCCTTCTTATGAAATACTCGACACTTTATACAATCGTGAAAATTACACTATGATAGTTTATAACGTTTGTTACGAATTTATGTGACAAGATTTCTAATGGCTTGCCGTTCTGAATATGCTTCGTCAGTCGTCGTCAATCGTCTTTATTTTATGCGACCAATTTTATAAACTTAACAGCCCACAGAAAGTACTATATTTCCATCCCGTGCTACACGATATTTCATTTAGTAACAGACTAAAACAAAATCGTAATACAATACACGTCCTATTGTTCTAACTTAGAATCTAAGTAATTCTAAAATGTCTGAAAATGGTTTTATTTTTCCAAAATAACACTATATTATATTAAAACCATGATTGACCCAAATATTGTTTATTATTTCCAGGTCGAACAACGCGATGTTCCTGGTATCGATTGCGCCCACCTCGCGATGGACACGGAGGAAGGCGTCGAAGTGGTGTGGAACGAGGTACAGTTCTCAGAAAGGAAAAACTTCAAAGCCCAAGAAGACAAGATACAAATGGTGTTCGATAACCTGACGCGGCTGGAACATCCCAACATTGTCAAGTTTCACCGCTATTGGACGGATACGCACAACGACAAACCGAGGGTATGAATATTTCTTTATGTAGTTTTGTGAAACGTTTCGACTTTATAAACAATATGTACATACATAGCATCTAGATACTATGTATTTATACTGGCTATCGTACATATTGTAAGTATAGGCTTTATTAAAGTTTAGGTCAATCCAATTCATACTCATTTGATTTGAGATAGATTTCCCTCGTTGTACGTACATGTAACATGTGTCTTGATTACGTGTCGTATCGCGTTCCAGGTGATATTTATAACAGAATACATGTCCTGCGGATCACTGAAGCAGTTCCTGAAGCGAACCAAACGCAACGTCAAACGCTTGCCTCTGCAGGCATGGAAGAGATGGTGTACGCAAATACTTTCAGCGCTGAGGTATTTATCATTTATATTGATGTAATAAGTACGAGAACTAAAATAAGTAAAAATATTTTTAGATAACCTTAATATAAATTCCTGGAGAGCATTTTGTATCTGTAAATATTTTGTTGAACACTTACGACTAAAATCTCAGTAGCCATGCCACCAATGTCACATCGACAAATACACGATGAGACATTTTGTCTAACTAGACACATTCCAATTTCAGCTATCTCCATGACTGTGTGCCGCCCATCGTCCACGGGAACCTCACCTGCGACACCATCTTCATTCAACACAACGGTCTGGTCAAAATCGGCTCCGTCGCCCCCGACGCGATTCATCACCACGTGAAAACCTGCCGGGAAAACATGAAAAATATGCACCTTATCGCACCAGAATACGGATGTAAGTTGAATGCGTATAGCCTCAATTATTACCGTCTAGGGGTAGAACACATGGCCTCCGCTTACTTTGATCCTAGCAAAACATCCCGGTTTCGGGGACTTCCTTGGTTTCTTTAATTTATTGTTGATTTGGGCCAAACATTACCCGCTCGGGTAAATGTGTAGTCGTACGAGTGTTTCAGCTAGGATGGAAGTGAAGCGGAGGCAGTAGTCACTTTATGTATTTATTGCAACTTTATTTTCCCCGAATCAGCATCACAAATGGTGACACCAGCGATGGATATCTACTCGTTCGGCATGTGCGCTCTCGAGACCGCAGCACTTGAGATTCAGGGCAATGGCGACTCCGGCAGCCACGTCACGGAAGATCACATCGTAAGAACGGTTGAGTCGTTGGAGGAGCCGAGGCAGAAGGACTTCATATACAGGTACATTATTTTTCCACAGGCTCTTTCGGTAAGTCCGCGTTCGGTATTAGGTTAAGTAGCCCTAAGTCGTGCCGTGTCGCAAGGGTACGGGACGTGTCGTAACAGATTTGCGCTGGTGTTTTCAGGTGTATAAATAAAGATCCTTCGAAAAGGCCGACGGCTAGGGAGCTCCTGTTCCATCCGTTACTCTTCGAAGTGCACTCGCTTAAGCTGCTAGCAGCCCACACGTTAGTCAACACCAATGGTAAGATTTTAAACAATTACAAAAAATATATAATTAAATACATCACAAATTAAAAAATCTTGTAAGATTTTGTTGTTGAATTCCACCATCGTTGCCGTGATACTGTGCTATTTACGTTGTCAGTAGATCTGTATCTGATCGGTTGTATCGTGTCTCACAGCTAACGTGTCAGAGACGATAACAGACGAGGTGTGCGGCGGCGGCGGCGCGGCGCTGGCGTGGTGCGTGCGCGCCGGCGAGCGGCACGAGTTGGCCGCAAAGGACCTGGCACACGTCGAGAAACTAGACAAGTTCGTCGAGGATGTGCGGTCAGTACACTACAGGAAAGATGCTCATCTAAGAAGTGCACGCGATTTTAACATCGTTTGCTCATCAACGAAGAAAAGCATTTCGAGAATCTGCATGGTTAAAAGTAAATTCTTTAAAGCTGAAGGATCTTTGGAAAATTTATAACTAATTTAAAGCTTTCGAACTCGGTAGGTACGGCATCTACCCGCTGACGGCGTACGGCGCGGGGACACGCGCGCGCGCCGCGTCCCCCGAACGTGAGGTAGAGACGCCAGCGGCCGCGCCCCGAGAGCGGGAGTGGCGGCGCGTGGTGCACGTCATGTGCAGCGTAAAACCAGCCGCCGAGCGGGAGCTGCTGCTCACCGTACTGCTGCGAATGGACGACAAAATGAACCGCCAGCTCGTGTGCGCCGTGTCGCCGCGAGACAGCGCGCCCGCGCTCGCCACAGACCTCGTGCAGCTCGGCTTCATACACGAGGTGAGGCCCGACCTCCGACTAGTCCCATACAGAGCATCTGGAGGGCTTAAAATGTAGAAGCCTCCTGTGAACTCATTTGAAATTTTGAAATGTTCTGTTTGCAGGCGGACCGAGATAAAGTATGTCGACTGATGGAGGAGTCGTTGCGCAACAGCTTCGGTCAGACGCCGCAGCACGTGGTCAGCTAGTGCCTCCCCGCGCGCCGCCCGCGGCCCGCGCCTCGCTCGCCTCCCCGCAACTTGTTGTCAGAACTAATATTCACTTAGTCCCGATTTCGTTTGCTGATATTCCGCTCGGGTCGCTTCATTCTCAGCTCGTTATTATATCACTCTGTACATTCAATTTGTGAATATCGTAGAGATGTGAGCTTTGTTTGTCGAATGCATTTATTTACGAACTTTGTTTTATATAGAATCTAAAGAGAAGCGGTCCCGTAGTGGGACCCTCCGGAACCCCATATGAGATATTTAGCTTAATACGTATTATCGATAGCTCCGAGCGACGGCCCGGCCGTGGGTCGTGTCGTCGTCGGGCCGGCGGCGAGAGGCGAGGCGTTGCACTAGTGTTAATATAGTTTTAGAAGTGGTCTTATGAGAGAGATTTAATATCGTACTGGTATTTTTGCAACGTGGATACGATTCGAGTGTAACTTTGAAAATTAGGATAGACACTTTGTGATTTGATTCGTTGAGCTTTATAACATATGTCGTACGTTAGGAGGGCCGCGGCCCTGAGTCACATAGTAAAATATATTCGTTTTTGTCGGAGGTTCCGAGGTGGGACGATTCTAGAGGTAATAAATTAAACATGCGTGGAGAACCCCGGAGAAACTTAGTGCTAGTCGAAAATGAATCTTATTCCGAATAACCACGACACGAGCGGTACGCTACCACGACGGTACGCTGCCACCGCACGAACGGTACGTTCGATACGCTTTATAATTGAAATTGTTGAGAGTCACATTAATCGTTTTTAAGTTTTGAAATGATTCCTAGTGGTTAGTTCGGACATCGAGGACGCTTTAGTGATTTAGTGTTTGTATGAATGTGTAAATGTAACGAAATGATATTTAAATATTTAATTAGACGATAAAATTAACTATATATGTATAGCGAGGCTTCCTCTTAGGACGTTATGGATATGGTGGTGCGAGGCGCCGGCATGGCCGACGGTGATGCGCCCGCGCATTCTGCTTGCGCTCGTTCGACTCGATATATTCTTCATTAGTACTAGTGAAAATAATTATTATTTCCTACTTTTACAACGTCGCCCTATTTTTCTTATGTTAATTTGGTAAAATTTTATCGTTTACAATTGTTGTTTTACGTATTTAGTTATTTGTTACGAATCCTTTACGACAGTGATGTCAGTCGATGTCGAAATTATCAGGTGGAGTCAATTATATATAATAAATAAATATATATTCACATTGATTCTCGAACGAGTTTGGTCAGTGCGACCGAGTTTGTGTTGCCAGAACAAAATATGTGTTGCATTTAATGTAATGTCCACACCCGATACGTAATGCAGGTGTTCGCGTGCGGTTGGCTCCGCGTCGCGTTACGTCACATTCGGATGTCATCACGATCGTGGATCATATCGTGGATTTTCGTACAACCTGTGACGTTAACGCGGAGCTAAACGATGTTCGAACAACATGTGGTGCTAGTTTAGGTTCGGATCCGGTCCCGCGGGAGTGGGGGGGGGGGGTATCCGAACACATCGCTTAAGCACTTTGTTCCTAGTTTTTGTTTGGGTGCTGAGCTTTCGCGAGGCCTGCGTAGTCCGGATACCACGACGGTGTTGTTTTGCCCATCATACAAGAGTATAATAGGCTTAAACGACGATGCGATGATTCAAATCGATATTTTGGTAAATTCAATAGTATAAGTTCCAAAATACCCGTAATTTTAAATAAATTTTAAGAAGAAGAGAATAGAGATAGTCAATTGTTTTAAATTTACGCGCCATTTTTTTTTTCAATTTAAAACAAATACAGCTTGCTAGTAATGAATTTTTGTAAATTTTTATAAAAGATATGTATGTAATTTTTATTGCAGCAATAAAATATTATCCATTCCTTATTTTGCTGTCAAGGCATAGTTAACATCACAAAATTTTATTGAGAACATTATACGCTTTAAACATAAAATATATTACGGCTTATAAGATACTTTTTTGTTGATTTTTATATATTTTTATTTTCATATACGTTGCATATATATTATTTGCCTTGATCACACGAAATCTTAGAATATGGGTCGAGTCATGAGGATTGAGGAGCTCCAGTCTGTTCGGACTATAAAGGCTTCGAAGCGAGCGGTGCCAAAAGTAGGTGCCAATTTGGGATATATTTAGTTTTGTTACGAGCAACACCGAGCTGCGTCGAAGTACGGATACGGATACAGAGCGATGGTTGTTGTTATAAAAATATTAAAATATAAAAAAATGTGTGACCGGTATCGGTGTTTCCGCTTTCGCTTCGGACCATATCCGCGTCTATAGTGTAGTGGAAACGAAAGACTGGCTAATGTAACGGTAGGCTCCGGCGCCCCCCGCCCGCACCCCGCCGCAGGCCCGGCCGGCGCCCGGGGCCGGCGGGTGGGATCATATTATGTATTATAGTTTATTGTTTTGCTCAAAATTGTACGGCGGGCGCCGGGGGGGTGAGGCGCGGTGTTCCCTGTATATAGCTTGTAGTCGCGTCGAGTCGCGTCGTGTCGCGTCGTGTCGCGTCGCGGTGCGTGAAGTGACCCTACGTTTATCGCTTTATTATTTATTACGTTTATACCGTGTTTATCGTTTAGTTATTATTTTGTTGTCTGCGCGGAGTCAGGAGTCAGGCCATGAGCAGGAAATAGCCGCAACGGTACGTTTGACATCTAACGGATTTTAGTTATATTTTTATTTCGATAAAACGTATCCCATTTAATCTTCATACTTCTCATATAATATGATGTTATTTTGAAAATATATCGTATACAGACGATGACAAACCGCAATTCAAATAGATAATTTAGACTGAACACGAACACTCAGACTAACAGACATTATAGGTGTGGTTGGACAGGGCACGTACTTGGAGTATTCCACGAGAGCGAAAACTTCTGAGCCTTTGATCCATAAGTTGTAGCTACTATACTTAAAAGGCAATAAATACTACCTTCGTTATTTTAATATATACCTTTACCTAATATCTCTTGTAATTGGCCATATTTTATTCACCAAAAGCATTTTATTTATTCTTATACCGAACTGTATGTCAGTGGTTTAGAAGTGTTACTAGAGCATAAATTTTAATATAAACAACTGCAATAATACCACAGAAATTCCTAGTGCTATTCCTGATCTATCTAAATATTTGCTATTATTCTATGTAACATCTTAGGCGATTGTACACGAGAGCTACAAATGACACATACATAACATCAGTAATAAGCTTTATAATACGGTTTTCCTAGTTTAGCGTTCTCGTGGTGACAATTGCTTAAGGTCCCTTCAGCGTAATAGATACATGTGTTGAGTGTATGTGGTGCTGCGCCAGCTGCAGAGGTCCCATGGACAGGCCTATAGTCTAGTGCTGAGATGATTGCGGGGGCGTGTCGTCGGTTAGTGTTAGGTGTGTCAAATGTAAATATCTGTATTAGCTACTGGTCAACCATATTACAAGTTATACGAAATTTTTGTGACTCAAAATTTTAGCCTAAAATTGATTTAAATGTTTTTATTTTAAAATTGTATTCATTGGTGATTGTTGAGGAATGGTATGTAGGATTGCGGGTTCGATTCTAGGCCGCGACGACGCGCCCCCGACAGCCGCAACATGTACCTCCGCGCCCTTAGTTCGTTGACCTCGTAGGTACTGAATGGACACATGAGTCGTGTATATAATCAGATTTCTTTTTTATCCAAAGAGCTATGTGTTCATTTTATAAATTTGTCTTTTTTTATTTTGAGATTTTTTTTAAACTAAAATTGTATTATTTATTGGATCCAGAATGCATTTACACTCGGCGTTCGGGCCGGCCGGCGGCGACCCGTGTAATATCTGTATAGTTGATTCGTTTCGAATGGTCTAAATCTGAGACCCCGGGGGTCGAACCACCGGGCCAGAGACCCCCGACCCCCACGCCCCGGGGTCGCCGGCGGGCCCGGCCGTCGCGTGTGCTCCGTCTGCGGTGAACGATCGAGAGGTGTTTGCATACTTTACTAAATGAGAAATGTCAATAAAATTGTATTTTAAAACGCTCAAAATGTTTTTGTTTTCCCTTATGTTCGCTGTATGTATTGATCGGCCCGTACTGCGGACGCTTCCGCCTAAAGCGCCGGTAGTGGTGTTCTTGATGAATCATGTCAAGGACACGAGATAAATTCTCAGCTAACATGATCTGGTGATCCTGATGCTGCACCTGGTCTGGTGAACATTGGGCATTGAATAGTGGTGATGGCGGACTCATAATTTAGTCCATTTGTTCCACATAATATATAAATTACATCACACGAATTTGAAGATTATTACAAACCCTCGTCCTTGTCACACACGGTCACAATCAGAAGACTGTCCCGTGTCGTGTTTTGAAACTATTACGCACGGGCGACTTACATGACGTGCTTCTCGTGAATCTATCATATGAGGTCAAAGGTTGAGTTACGGACGAGTGCCGTAAGTCGACCCGGCCTTCTCACCCCTGTGCCTGGGGCTCAATTAATACGGAGGACTGTGCGACCTGGAGGAGGACGGCAGTTTTCACCAGATACCAAATGCACATGGGAGAGTAGAAGGGCAAATCACCTCCCGAAGATGAGCTTACGCCGCAGAGGATGCTCCTCTGAGTATTATATTCGAGCTCCCGCAGCGTTCCTGCCGTGCTTGTAATGCCCATATGTAAACTAACAACCCGATATCCAAGCCTTCGGAACTTACTGGCATAGAGACTTTACATTTGATGTCTCAGGCCAGGCGACACGTGGATGATTTGCCTGATCTATTCTAAGATGAACTGGTTTATGTTGGTGGACGACGCGGTCCACAGTCCACTTACCATCATATGACCGTCTGTTCCTTTGCCTGTCCAAGCAACATGAAAATAACCCTGAATGAAAAAGACAGTATTAAAACTTTTAACCTAGATGTCCGTTTGTTTCTATTATACATTACATATTATAAACTTAAGGTTTTTAAAACTTAACGAGAATAGTCATACATACGATGAACGTAATATTTTTATTTTATACATATACGTATCTTCACGTCGCCGTGTGCTGGGAATTCCTATCGATATGTCACGGCTGAAATGCACCAGTAGTCTATTTTACGTTGACTTTATAGTCAACAAGTTCAAAAGCAGCTTAAACTTATATTTAGTTGTTATATGTATAATATAGTTTTGGCTGTACATTTAGCGTAGTTATTGTAGTGAATTCAAGACACAATTTTGTATTTTTACTGGTGAAGAGCGCCATCTAGTATTTGTACAGCAAATTGATCGACTATACTAGATTGAGCTACCAGACCCAGCTAGCTTATTAGTTTACGATTAGCCTAGTTTTGATTCCAAATTTAAATTTGAAGGTGAGTAGTTTTGGCCAGCCTTAGATCAGGGGATGGACAAGAACTCATACATAAATAGGAACTAGGTGTATCGGAGTCCACGACTATCAAGCCTCTATGCTAATTGCTATTATAAATTAATTATTTTGGAGTACTGATGATTCTGCTTTAGGTTAACTTGTGCAATTGAATAGGGATGCTGCCTGCTCTTGTGCCTGTCCACTTAAAATCAAAAAGAGAGTCAGAGTAAGCCACAGGCACCCTCAACACGAGACCATCACTCGCTTCATCGATCGGTGAAGGACAATATTTTGAGGAAACCTGCATACTTGGTGAGATTAAAAATATTTTAAGGTCAATTCAGTTACCCGCATTGGGCCAGCGCCTACTTGAACTGTGGGCGGGTACCCCACGCGCCTGATTTAGAGGAGGAGATGCGTGCCCAGCAGTGGGACAATAATATATAGGTATAATACTTTTAATAAATTGATTCTTTTTGTTTCTATCTGAGAAACCGAGTAAGCCCTTAGAAACTCGAGAACCTTAAACTTACCTCCTGTACTTACCTTACCTCCTTCAATTCACGTCCCTGTAGTCGACTCCGTGTCTCAGCAGGAACTAGTAGGCGCGAGCCACTTAAAAATTAGTTTTTGTGGTTTTACTATTTAATTGGATCATGCGATTCGTAATAAAAAATCAGTGAAAACAAATTGCATTAAACGATGAGGTAAATATGATAATATAGAAACAATAGGCACGCGGCTTGCATCACATAGTGTCGAAATGAAACATCACATTATATGAAATATTTAATTCTTACGCATAGGCCCAAACACAATCGCAGACAATATCTGGTATAACATGATATAATATGGATAAAGTTTCACATAACTTTCTAAACAAATTAATATAAATAACCTGTTCATTATCAAAGTCTGAGCGTTTAAAACAAATCTCTAGTGATTAGATCACGGATTTGATTTACATATCGAGACAATAATGTTTCTGTTTATGGATATCAATAATACGATCGAGCCAGCTGAGATCCTCACTAAATTATATTAACACGAGGGTATCGTCTTCAATTAATCTAAGATGATAATTATAGGCTATAGCTTATGTTAAAATGGAATTTATAATCTTAATAATGTTTCGAAATGACTACCGACGCCCTGCCGATGTTATGCTTCGGCTAAAGTATTCACATTTAGATTATATTAATATTTTACGTCTCTTTTACTATGGCCATGTCACACGTATTCTATAATAATCATAATAACCTATTTACATTCAGATTCTTGTGCACTCAATATTAAATATTTATTGCCTATATTTTTAACAACACTTTGAGAACGATATATTCTATAATTATATGTATATCAATAAATAAGTAAGGGTAAGAACTACGTCTACTATATTACATAAATTACTTAATATTAATTAAGAAGTAAAATTGAAGAGTTTACGTCAGTCAATAATTACGATAATTAACCTAGAAGTCTTGAAAAAACACAATCCGATCTCTTGGGCCGTGTAATTTTGGTTATATCAACTGTTACACGTATTTCTCTTGGCATATATTTTATAATTCACTGCTTCCACGAACTATGTACAAACAGTAATCCATCACGGATATAAATCATAACTTGTAACGCAGGGGCAGCGTAACTTGCGGCTCGGCTTCCTCTTTTTCCTCCTCGTCAGGCACGTAAAAGTGTAACTCGTAAGCGGGCGACAGCTCCACCGTGACGTTGTCGCGGCTCGGCTCGTACCTGTTGTCGTACACCAGCGATGCGGCCACTCCGTGCAGCCCGCGCAGGAACGCCCTCGACGAAGCTGCCTCCCTCCCGTCGCCGTGTGACTGATGCACGATGCTGCTGTTGAAGATAATCGGGAAACCGTTCTTGAATCGTTCGCTGTTTCTATTGAAGTTTTCAACGAATCTGTTCAGAACGTCCTTACGAAATTTTGCGTCGTAGTCAAAATCTTCACTAAAGTTAATTTTATCTCTCGTTCTATCTTCTTTTACCACCTCGTTCGCGGTTACGCTTTGCACGGACGCTTCTGTGTAAGGACCGTATTCGACGTTTCTATTGAAATCTTCACCCTTGTCTGCTTCATTGATAAAGTCATCGTAACTTTTAATGACGTATGATCCCCTGTTCAAGCCTCCGTTGTCGCTGATAACCTTGTAACGGTTTGCGGGTCCGTCTAGATCTGGCGGTTGGTTCAGATACACGTCGGTGTCGATTGTGGTCGGTCTGTTTGTCACCTGGGACTCGTCGTAGTCGCCTGCGTTGTATTGAGAGTACTTGTTGTTCGCTGGGATCGAAGACTCGGGATACGATGATAGTACAACGTTTGTAGTCGGCCTGCTGGTCGTAATCGTATCATGACGAACTTTAAGGTCATTGTACCTAATAAAGTTAGGTCGTTTAGTGGTAAGCGGTGGGAAATTTTGAAGAGTTGCTTTTCTATCAGGTGCGTCATTTTGAGTAGTTTTATAATTTATGTTTGGCCAGGTCGAAGGAACGAAAGGTGTCTGTGTGGTTCTCTGAGTGCTATATTTTTTTAGATCTATTTTAGCTAAATTTAAATAATCCAAATCTTCGTCCTCGGAACTTTCGTAGTAATCGGGTATTTCAAAATTTTTCTTAGGTTTTCTAGTCCGTGCCAACGTTGTTTGTTTATTGTTAAATATTTCTGGTGTAGTGGTATAAATGTTTGTTGCTGGTTCTTGTGGAGACATTGTGATTGGGAATTTCGAAGATGTTAAAAGAAACGGTGGCTCGAAATTTAAAATAGGGATCATTATATCACCTTGATTGGGGCTAACATTTTCATTAGAATTGCTATTTTCATTAGAACTACTATTTTCACTTGAGTTACTATTTTCTTCGTAATCAACATACACAACGTTACCCAATGAATCAATTTTCTTCCGCTTAGTCTTTCTCATTTTTGTCATTTGTTCTAGTCTTTCTCTGAGATCGGGGATGTCATTTTTGCGTTCTTTCTCTAACAAACTGTTCCATTCCGTCTCTGTCTTATTTTTCAAGACTTGAGTGAAAGGTTTTGAAGAATTTTTGGGCTTAAACACAATTCCAAGGGAACTAATACTTTCGTTCCTCCAGCTGTTATCATCGGGATCTCTAATAAACGGTTTCGGCGGTTGAACTTCCAACTTCTTTAGTGGTTTATAATTAGGACTTACTGTATATAAAGATGCATTTTTAGATTTCTCCACGATTTTCGATTTATCCTCATCTGATTGTTTGTCTGCATTAAGGGACTGCTCTGTAATTGTAGCCACAAGTTCCTTATCGACGCGTTCTTCCTGTCCCTTGTTATCATTTTCACCCGACAGTTTTTCTTTACTTGAGTCTTTCATCTAGAAAATGAAAAAAAAAAATACACAGTAGTAGTATTTTAAGACAATTTTTACAATTATTACTAACTACGATTATTTTATCTAATCCTAGCTGTATGGTATTTATATACAAAGCATAAGCCTGTCGGTCACCAATAATATAGCTTTCTATCAGCTGGGGAACAGTTTTCAAATTACTTTAGTAAAGTAAAGTAACAAATAAACAAATTCACATTCACATTTAAAATATTGGCAAGGAGAAAATGCGAAACGAAAAAAATAAATGGTAACTATAAGTACATTAAATTTAAAAGAAATTTAAAGATATACCTGATGGCTTGGTAACTCTTGTTTAGTCGCATCTTCCGAAGAAATATCAGACACATCTTTATTTTTTTCTGAATAATCTAAATATCCAGCTCGCTTTGACTCTACAGTTCCCCACTTGGAATGTTCGTTAATTTCCTTATTTTGTATTTTATCTGCTTTTGTATTATTTTGGCTATATTGTGTAGCTGTTGATAGCAAATCATTTTTTAATCTCTCTAGTGAAGGTATATCAGATGTTATCGTGTCTTGTAACGATGATGCTGATTGTGCTATTTCGGGTGAGACTACATCTGCCTTTATCTTATTCAAATCAGTATCTTCTACTGGGAGTCGATTTCTATTAATAAAAGTATATTTTTTCCAAGCAGGAAACGTTGCATCGTACGCCTTATTATACAAGCTGGTTTTTGATGGCTTTTCGTTGATTTCAGTAGTACTACTTTCATCTATGGTAGGGGTGGATATGTCACTATTCGCCAAATTATTTATACTTTTAATTTGAGCACTCTCTATATGCGTAGAATTTTTCAAATAAGAATTCTTTTTATTATTTACAATATTTGTGCTATTACTCGCAGAAGAATTCAATAAGGTGCTATTTTTTTCTACAGTTGTTTTCACTGTTGCTGGTTTTGGTGTCGTTACAATAGATTGTACATACTTCTTTTTGGGTATCTTCGTAATATTAGTATACGAGATTTTCGTTGTATTCGTATTATCATTTTTTATTGTCGCTTTACTATATTTACTTGACGTTTTATTTTTGGGATTAGGTATTGTCTGTCTTCCAGTCCTTACATGTTCATCGACGGAGGGGAATGTTGTTAATTTAACGTTATCTGTATTCGGTCGTCGATCCAAGTTCTGTCTTCTTACGTAATCTTGTATATCAATAACCCTGGCCTCATCGGCGAGGAGGTCTCTGGCCCCACGCAAGGTGGTGGTGCGGCGATATGTAAACGCGTACGTGGTACTGATGGACACTACAAGTGCCACGCTCACTGCTAATAGCCTGCAACAGAAATTTCACATTACCTACATTGTTTAACCTCAGTTGATTTACAAGCCATCGGAACATATGTAATTATTTGTTTTTATTATCCTTAGAAATCCGGTCGTCGATCATACTTTTCCATTGCGAAATACGATTGGATAACTAAATATACGGTTGTAAATAATGCATTAATGCCAGCAAAGAAGTAAACTGTGTTGACACTAGGTTGAGAGTCACGCACGCCTGAGCGGGCCCTGCGCATACCTTACAAGTCCATTACATAAGACCCACACTCCACAGCGTCTATATATTATATATATTCGGAACTGTTATGTACAGACAGCGGAACAATAGATTATATTATTAAACATTCGGTTCTTCGACAATGGTATAACTAATTATTTGATTACGATCGATGTTTGATAATATGGAAGTATTATGTAAACGCAATTATTGTTCGAATCGTCCATTTAAATATTTGACCAATATTTCAATAACAAGCAAAACCAGCTTCAAACATCATGTTCTGAGCCAGCTGAAACTTGTCCCCGCTTATTGAGCCGTGTGTGGGGGGAGCCGGGGGAGGGCGCCGCTCCTGAACCCTGTTCGCGTGGCCTCGATACCTCCGCCCTACTTGAGGCGGTCGTGTAATCGTGTACGCTATTACGATGTTTCAGCACGCGAGTAGGATCGGTGCAGAGGTCTTTGCTCTGTCCTAGCCCAGGCATCCTTCTCTTCTCCGCCAGAGTTCAGGCCTTGTCGTGGCGGTGGGGTTCCGTAGTCTAGGAGGAGCCCGACCTTGAGCGAAGTGCATTGAGCTGAGGGGGCTCTTTGTGTCCCTCTTATAAGAAGAGGGGACAAAAGAGCAAGTTGCAAGGGGTGAGGATGGGAACCTCAACTCATCGTACTGTCCCGACGTTGGGAGTGGTTGTTCTGTGGTGCGGGGCAACTTCTCTGTTGAGGTAGCGTCGCGTCGGTCCCCTGAGGGACTGACTAGCCATCGAGGTGCCCTGTTGCCAGCAGATTCAGAGCACCTCACTAAAGGCGGCATTGAAAAAAAAGGGATACTTCGCTTAGCTGTCAAATTTTAAAGAATTTACGACCAGCGCTTTATGTCATAAAAATTCATACACATACACAATATGCAAATTGGGGGTCTTAATGTGTCGCGAGTTTAAAGGTTTGTATCCCGCCATAGGCGTGATAAACGTCTGTTTACTATTAGTAAAGTATGTAAATGGGTAATGAGTGCGCGCATATAATATACATTATATATTTAGTATTCATTGTATATATAAGTTTAACGAGCTTACCCCGGGCCCGGGACTAGGTTAACGTGCTGTGATCATTAAACATTTACGTATGATGTTTGTACTGTACCAATGTAATGCTGTTTATTTTATACAAACAGACACTTAAATTTTATTTTTTACTATTGCTTATAACCAAAAACCGACATAAGGCTAAGAGGTCAATATAATATGCATTTTATATAATCAACGTGTGATTTAATAACATAAGCTGTGCCACGGGCTGAGGAGCCTGTTAGAGTTGAGGCCAGTGTGCTAGCTGATTGTAAAGGCTGGATCATTATTAGTTCAGTTTAATAAATCGGCTTAGTAATTCATATCCAAACCCAGATCATCTGAAAACATTTTTATGTAAACTTAAACTTTATAAGAGTCTGCTATATAAGGAAAAATATCATGACTAGCAGCGCGTCAGGGTTTCACTCGCGTACTTCCTATTCCCTTAGGAGTATGATGATAAATTATAGCCTATCTTATGCTGATGTGTAAGCTATATTATTGTAAAATTACATAAAAATTCATTCAGTATTTTTTGCTCGAAAAGTAACGAACGTCCAAACTTTCGCCTTTTATTGTTTAGATCAAATAAAACTCACGAGTCAAGTATAGTATAGGGTTTACCAAATACATATATGTTACGTACAGTCCATACACTTGAATAGTTCCAACTATGATGTCTAAAAAGAGGATGACACTCAAACTGAGTACCGCCTGTAAGCTGTACCGTCGCGGTGGTCGCGAATTCATGTAGATTCATTATAGATTAGCGTAAGGTTTGCCTGCAGGCTATCTCCTGCATAAAGCGTAGGCCTCATCATGTGAACATAACGACCTGCTCTCTTGCTCTTTAGTTGGTATATCAGCGAGGCATGAGAATCATGATAAGAGATTATAGTAGCGCGTCTAGCCACATTACACGACCTATTGCAACCATAATTCAAAGACGAGGAACAAGCCCAACAGTAGGACAGACTAAGGTCGCTTATGCAACACGGATTATAGTTTTTGAGATGAGTGATCTTACATATAAACGGCTATTATTATTTATATAATACTCGAATAGCTCCGCCCATATAAAGGTCTTAGAGAAGAGTAATTTGGTCATCACTTTCCAGGAAGTCGTTATGTTTAATTAAAATGTATAATTGCGGTGTTTGATTTCCATGACAATGTCCGCGTTCAGTCGAACTTTCCGCTAAAACGTTACCGAAGGCCACTGACAATGTATGTTTTAATGTAACAAATATAATATATTAGAAGAGGCCACTTTCTTAGTAAAAGTAGGTCCCATGGATACTAAAAAGCCTGTATTAATGTATGGGTTATCTATTTGTTGTCTGCGGTTACATTCATTCCAAAAATAAGAAAAAGCTCCGTCTATATATTTAATGTAATTTTTCTAACTCGTCTACCCATTCTTGAGATAAGCGTATCCAAATAAACAACAACAAAAAGCTTTAGTATGTGAGTTCAGTTTTAATGTTTTTAATAAAAACACGCAGCATATTATCAAGTAGTATCAGGGCAACAGACATTCGCTTATATATCTATCACCTTGAGTTTGAAGGCGTAAGTCTTCAACCAATGCGTTTTTCTCCATAGAAATCTAAATAATACCTTGTTATTTAGAATTCTATGGCTCTCCCCTACGGGGCCGAAACGTGGCCTCTTAATTTACGACTGATCTTTGGTTGGCGTAGCTCAACGAGCTATGGAGCATGCTATGCAAGATATCTCTTTGGCAGATAGGATTTGAAACTAAACCAGAGAACTAACGTTACCGATATCAAGCGAAAATGAAGCTGGTTGAAGTGACAGTGGGCTGGTCACACACTCAGGAGAACGTATGGCATATTAATCCAAAAGGGTCAAGAATGGAGGCAGCACTTACAACAGTAGACAACACTGTATGCGAGTGATAAGGAATCGGTGATTTTAACGTTCATGTAGGAAGACCTATGTTTAGCGCTGAACGGATAAAGGCTTATGATAATGATAATAGCTCCTAGATCATGAGGCGCATGATGATGAAACGGTAAATACCACGTGTCATGCACAGTTACACCGTAAACGGAAATAGCAATAATAGAGCCTGAGTCAAGCCTGTCAGGACTGCCTACTGCTACTACTGCGCATGTCTTCTACTCTCCTGCGGTTTCCCTGGTCACTAAGAAACGTCTGTAATTAAGTACATTTCTTGTCTACAAAAATCTCTTCTGAATCATTATGCTTTATCCTTGCTTGTTAGTTTTGTGTACGGGATTGAAAAATAGATTAATTAACGGTGCAAAATCTGTCTATGGTCTAAGCCAGCCAAAGTCACCCTAAGTCTGGAATAAGGTACATCTTAGAGCTTGCTGATTTCATGAGCACTCACAACTCAGCGAGTTCAGGTATCAGAGAATGAAATAGCCTGTATACATTACACGCATCAATATCCACCGCTCTACATTTACAATGACTATAAATCATCTGAGTTACGTTGCAGTGACGGTATTAGCCATAGTATTATGACCACATCGCTTACCACCACCGTGTACGGTGAGTACCACTAGCATACATAGTGGTGGTATCACACACTTTTTACAAATATCTTTGATTTGGACAGTAGAGGAAAGAAACACGAGCTATTATCTATTTTCGGTTTGATTTGTACTCGGGAGCAGCACTCGGCATATTCAACTAACTTTTTTTTTACTAGCCTATGCTCTCCCACTGTTGGGCAAAGGCCTCCCCAGAGCTTTCACATCCTACAGTCTTGCGCCTACGCAGGCCAGTCGGCCACATGATCATGATAAGAACATTAAACTACTGCAATTGTGGTGAGTGGTGACAACCTAACGAAGGCTTCAATGGACGCGTAACATTTGTGTTAACATAGTTTTTGTGTCTACGAACGAAATACACCGCCGCGCCGACGTCGATGCAACATTTGATAAATTAGCTAAACCACGCATGCTAATGTTAAACTAATAGTTTTAACCGAGTTCTTCACTTCATTGGTTCCTCTACACTCACAGCGATTTCTCTAGAACTCATAAAAAATGGCCAAATTATTACTATGAAGCGCGATTTACACCGTTATAAATTAAAAGGTATTAATCTACCAAATATACACGACTTTTAGAAATCGATGATTAATTGTTTTGAAATAATTTTTTAACTCTTTTTTTTTTTATTGAAAAGCGCCAATTTATGGCTCCGGACGTTCCCCTTTTTCCAAAATGTCGGTTGTCCTATTTTGAAAATGACGGGTGTGTAGTGCCGGGGCGCGGGGTGCGGGGCGGTAATGCACTAATTCACATACCTGAAAGTGTTGCACAGTGACATCTTCGTTGCTTCACCACAAGACACACATGATAGCACGCGCGGCCGCCGCGGTCGTCCGACTGGTACTGCGGGCAGGCTCGGCCAGATACCGTCTACCGATGGCCGATGGTCAATACGGGCCACTGTTGCACCCGACTTCCTTTCGTCGAAATCACGATAATGCCCGCAGTGATCACTCCGGCTGGCCGACCTTCGAGGGACGTCGGTTTCTCGAAGCCATCGCCGGTTGCAATTAACCTATTAGATGAGGAACAGGCTCGTTATATAAAATTACCTCGTAATTTGTTGGTAATAGACAATGTAATATTATAATAATTGATGTCTATGCATTAAAAATGTCTTGTACTCTATAGTCTATACTTCCCGCTCTCTCTGATCTGGTGTGGCTGTAGCTGTGTATTGTACCGATAAGTTATTAAGTAATAAGTTCCCTAAATAAACATTTTCATAGTAATATTACTTTTTATTAACACATAACGACAGGTTATGGGCCCAGATTCGTTAATAAGAAAATAAAAAGTAAGAAGAATACTGCACGTGAGTGTAAGCGGCACGCGGCACTTTTGAGGTTAAGAAAAACGCGTGATCACGAGCAGGCAGGAAAGCATTTAAAGAGTAAATATGGATGGAAATATCAGTGTAATTAAGTTGGAGGGGCCAAAGAACTGGAACACGTGGAAGTTCCAAATAACGGTTGTACTAAGAGGGAAAGAATTGTTAGATGTGGTTGAGGGAAAGTTTAAAAAGACTGAAGAAAATACGCAGGCATGGCAGACAAAAGATGCGAAAGCACAAACTATAATCGTCACCCGAATAAGCGAAGAAGTTATGATACATATAATATCGTGTAGCACGGCTGCTGATATGTGGAACAAGTTGGTTGCTGTTTTTGAACAAAAAAGTGAAACGAATATACATATTTTGCATCAACGCTTTTTCCAGTTTAAGTATGAAGAGGGTATCCAGATGTCTCTATTCTTATCTAAAGTCAAGGAAATGCAGAATCAATTGCGACAATTAGGAGAAGAAATATCAGATAAATTTGCTGTGACTAAAGTGCTTATGTCATTGCCTGATTGTTATAAACATTTTGTCTCAGCCTGGGAGTCAGCACCCGATGAAAAACAAACTTATAACAACTTGGTGGCAAGACTATTGGTTGAGGAGGAACGTATGAAGGAGAAAATTGATGAAACACCGCAAACATCTGCCTTTGTTGCGAAGAATACATTAAACAAGAAACATGTAAAGTGCTACAGATGTAACAGACTGGGACATTATCAGTCAGAGTGTAAGAGCAAGGTCAAAGATAATAATAAAACTGATTCGGTGAACAGATCAGGTAGTAAAAGGTGTTTTTACTGCAACAAGGTTGGACATCTTAAACATGAGTGTAGATATCGGCTAAGTAAAGAGAGCAATGCATTTGTGGTGTCAGGAAAAATTGATAAATCAATTGAACATTATTCGCATTCAAAGTGGGTGGTAGACACAGGTGCCAGTGAACACATGTGCCGTGAAAGACAATTGTTTAGATCATTTTCGCCTCTTGAAAAGAAGTCTGTTATAGTAGGAAACGGGATGGCAATTAGCGCCCTAGGTTGTGGACAGGTGGTAGCACAGGTATTCAATGGACATGAGTGGATTGACACTACGTTCCAAAATGTCTTGTTTGTACCAGACCTTCAGGCTAATTTATTATCTGTGAATTGTGTGACAGATAAAGGTTATATTATGAGAACTGATGAAAACAAATGCAAATTCTATAAAAATGAAATACTTTGTGCAATTGCAAATCGTCATGGAAATATGTATATTATGGAATTGCGACTGAAAGAAAGTGCTGTAAATACAACTCAAGTGAAACTGAAACTAAGTGAGTGGCATGAAAGATTAGTGCACCAAAATATACAGCAGGTGAAGAAGGTGCTTGCAAGAAATAATATTGAGGCTACTGATGAATACCTTGGGAATTGTAAAGGATGTTTAGGGGGCAAAGCACATCGCTTGCCTTTTAATATAAGTCTAACAACAACCTCAAGGACATGTGAGTTAATTCATGCCGATGTGTGTGGTCCAATGGAGGAGACGTCCATTGGAGGAGCCAAGTACTTCCTTCTTTTGAAAGATGATTATTCATGTTTTAGGACTGTCTATTTTTTGAAAGGGAAATATGAAGTCAAGACTTATGTTGAGAAATTCATTAAGATGAGTCAAAATATGACAGGTAATAACATTGTATACTTTCGGAGTGATAATGGTTTGGAATTCATAAATAAGGAAATGAAAGAAATGTTTACCCAGTATGGAATTATTCATCAGACAACTGTAACATATACTCCACAGCAGAATGGAAAAGCTGAACGTGAAAACAGGACATTAGTTGAAGCAGCTCGATCATTATTGTATGCCAAACAATTACCAAAAAAGTTGTGGGCTGAGGCAATAAACACTGCATGCTTTGTGATAAACAGAACAGGATTGAGTGCTGACAAAGATAAGACTCCATATGAAGCATGGACAGGAAGAAGCTATAATATAGAAAATTTAGAGGTTTTTGGAACACCTGTATTCATACACATTCCGGATGAAAAGAGAAGAAAGTGGGACCCTAAAGGTGAAAATGGACTTATGGTGGGTTATGGAGAGGAAACAAAAGGATATAGAATATTTTTCGACAAAAACAATACTGTTCAGATTAAGCGGGATGTCATATTTTTAAGGAACTCAAAGGAATTAAATCATAATATAATATTGGAAGATGAACAAGAAGAGAGAGACATGTCAAACAAAAATTTTAATAAAACATTGCTAGAGGAGGACTCCAGTACTACAAGTTCTGAATGTTCTGACATAGGTAGTGTGTATGAACCAAGTACAAGTGAAGAGTGTAGTGATGATGAAGCAATGGACACTACACAGCCACTTGTGAGAGAGTATAGCCAGCGTACAAGAAAGAAAACATCATTTTACAGATGTAATAATGTGGTCTTGTTAGATCAGGATGAACCAAGAACATATCAAGAAGCTATGAGACATGAAAATGCATCAGAATGGGAGAAGGCAATCAAAACAGAGTTGAACACACTAGCAGAAAACAGGACATGGGAATACTGTGAAAAGCCAAATAATTGTAAGGTAATTACTAGTAAATGGGTATTCAAAATTAAGTATAATAATGGGGTAAAACAATTCAAGGCCAGATTAGTAGCTAGAGGCTTTGAGCAAAATGATGATTTTGATTATAATGATATTTATGCACCAGTAGCAAAACTAACCACTTTTAGATTGTTTGTGTCTGTCGCAACCATGTTAAACTTACCAATATATCAAATGGATGTGACTGGAGCATTTCTTTATGGAGAAATTAATGATGATGTATACTTGCAATTACCAGAAGGGGCATTTAGTGGAAATAAAAATATTGTTAAACTACATAAGTCTCTATATGGTTTAAAAAGGTCTCCTAAAGACTGGAATGATAAGTTTAACTCAATAATGATTAGGGAAAACTTTATAAAATCTAAAGCTGATTCATGTCTCTATGTAAAAAACAATAGTAAACATAAAATTTATGTATTATTATATGTCGATGATATTTTGATTTTTGGAACGGACAAGGGCTGTGTGGATGAGTTTAAAAGTATGTTGTGTAAAGAATTTAAAATGAAGAATTTAGGTTTTATATCAGAATTCATTGGTATTAATGTAAAACAAAATTTACAATTAGGTGTAACTGAATTATCCCAAAAAGAATATTTAGAAAATGTTTTAAAACGCTTTCATATGGAAAATTGTAAGCCTCTATCATCCCCTATTGATCAAAATTTTGTATTTAATCAGAAGTGTAATGAAATGCCAGATAAAGACATTGAAAATTTATGTAGACAAATAATAGGATGTCTCATGTATGCAGTGTGTGGTACAAGGCCTGATTTGTCTATATCTGTATCCATTCTAAGTAGGTACCAGAATAAAGCTAATAGTATGTTATTGTCAGCATTGAAGAGAGTGTTAAGATATATTAAACATACATTAGACTATAAGCTAGTTTATAAATGTGATGACAAAGGAAAACTAATTGGTTATTGTGATGCTAACTGGGGTGGAGATTTAATTGATAGGAAATCTACCACAGGGTTTTGTTTTATGTTTAAAAATTGCCTGATATCTTGGTGTTCTAAGAAACAATGTTCTGTTAGTCTATCTTCAACCGAATCAGAATATATATCTATGAGTATGGCTGCTAGCGAGGCATGTTGGATAATAAACATATTGAAAGATTTATATCCAAATGAAAAAATGTGTCCAGTTACTATGTTTTGTGACAATCAATCTGCTATTAAAGTGGCTAGTACAGATTGTATAAAAAGACTAAAACATATAGATATACGCTACCACTATGTAAGAGAATTAATAAAGAAAGGAAAAATTGTACTAAACTATATTAAAACTGAAAATCAGCTAGCAGATGCATTAACTAAACCTTTGAATGCTTTATCATTGTTAAAATTTGTCAATATGTGTATGTGTAATTTGAAACAGTAAAATTTAAAATTAATATTACATTGAAAGGGGGTGTTGGTAATAGACAATGTAATATTATAATAATTGATGTCTATGCATTAAAAATGTCTTGTACTCTATAGTCTATACTTCCCGCTCTCTCTGATCTGGTGTGGCTGTAGCTGTGTATTGTACCGATAAGTTATTAAGTAATAAGTTCCCTAAATAAACATTTTCATAGTAATATTACTTTTTATTAACACATAACGACATAATTAATAATAATGGACACGCGGGGCTGTTTGCATAATATTTGAGGTTTCGATTATTGGTGTTATTGTGAGTATTGGAACTCTTAAAACTAAATGAATTAAATTCACACATCCGCCGCTGATGGCAGGTTTCCTGTAGAAAACTCCCTTATCAGTGTGTTTTTTGTGTTCCTAAACATATTAATTGTAATTTTGTTAAAGCAGGTGATGCATCTCAGGCTGTATCTTTTTGCCGGAACTGTTGCTGAACTATGGTACAGCATTATCGATGTCCGCCTCACGGCTGGCGGCTCATGTCTATTTTGAACTCAGGTTTTCTAAGCCCGTAAAACTACATTATGTTTCTGCTTACCGCAGCGTCCTCCAAAATCACAACTTTCGATGCCCTGCGAGCTTTCTTCTAAATGGCGCGACGTCTCACGCAATTACATGACACTTGAACTCCCAGGAATATCCCTCAGTATTTCAATTCGGTACCCGGGGGATGAACCACCAACGGCTACCTCAGAGACAGCAGAACAACCAATCAGTATACACAAATTTACCACGTAACCACAAGCTTAAATTCGGGTATTTTTTTCTAAAAATATTTTCTTAAAGTTTTTCCGCATCTACTCTGGTTTTTAAGAGGCTTTCGTCATATCCACTCGAAACCGATCATCATCCAGGGTTGGCACCCCAGGCTAAAGCCCAACCACCTCGTCAAGGCTCAGGTCTATGATGAGGATATCCATATCCACATACTCTACACGCAGGGAAAGACCCTTGTTTTTATAAGCTCTGAGAACTGCGAGTTGGAGTGCCTTTTGCATAATGTTCTATTATTAAAACATCGGATAAACGGTACACGACAAACCGCACTAAAACTAAGCGACTGACAGAAACCCATGACAGGCGACAACTGTTACATATGAAGGAGTTGCCTAAGTCTAAGCTAAGGTTAAGTCTTAATTAACTTTATTGAGATTCACATCTCGTCCTCAGATAACTCGCCTGCAGGTTGGACGGGCAACTAACATGAGATGCAATGTAGTGGTGCCTCGATGCCGTGGTGACAGCCCATACCCTGGACGATGGTCTCCGCCCATCCCGTTTGCTGTTAATCAGCAAATATCTCACCAGAGGTGTGGACTTCATGTTAATTGTAATGTTGAATATTGATGACTATCAATTACCGATATTTGTCTGATTATGCATACGGATGTGTCCGGTTGTTCGTTGAACTGCGGTATTCTAATAGCCTGTAAATTCTAAACGTCATACCGAAATTAGCATGCCACAGGAAGACATAAATATATTGTTTGATGTTAGTTAAATTATCAGAACGATTTAGTTGGATGGTACATTTCAAACAGTTTCTTCTGTTTGGCGTAAGAAATAAACAGAATCATAACGTTGATGCAGATGATAAGAGCGACGATGGTCTAATGACCATGGGCTCAGCCAGCAGCCTCTTTCGGGTGCGATCCTGGCCCGATACATAAAGAGGAGTGTGCCCAGCACTGGGACATATACATACATAGGTTGATACTCTACTTTTCATGGCGTTAATGCAAACGGCCACGCGGCAATGAAGTTCGCTCTTCCACCCCCCCCCCCTCCTTTTCACCCCACGTGCTAAACATTGTACTCCTCGCCAACAGTCGCTCGTTGTTGAACGAATGACCCGTCGGTCAATTTCAGTCCAATCAACGCAAACATCATCATCACCGCGCTCGGGACTGGTAGCTGATCGATCCTTTATCATCTGCGCCCCTCATGTTTTCAAGGTTCAAGCGCAAAAGTGTATATTTAATATGATTGATTTGACATATACTTTTTAATTTCTCTGATATTTACTAAGATTATATTGCTTAAGACTAATTATTTTGCAAATACAATTAATTAATTATTAATGCTATAAATAATTACCGCTTATCTTAAGTTCTTAGTTTTAACACAAAACCCCGAAGATTCAAAATTTCGGGCCAAAGAATTAATATAAAAAAATACAGATCCAAAAAATCTAAGTTACTTGAATTCTTCTAACATAACTTTGAATGCAGTCTCTGCTTCCGGTACGACCAGTTCTCGCATTGACATTTCGTTCTCCATCACACTAATGGAGGAATTAGTGAACAATACCACCCACCAAGGTGGTCGGGGGACCCTGGCCCCGGGATCTGGTGGCAGGTCAAGGCGCGGCACAAGTTCACCCCGCATCCGCATGTCTAGCCACTAGCGGTACACTCGCCCGCGGTGATCCGTTCCTACACACTCACTACCTTACAACAGTGTTTCCCAGCCTTTTTGTGCCAGGCCCCACCTTTTTGACCCCTAACTATCAAATCCAAAAAATCAAGGGGCCACCCCTGTGGGATGTGGGCCCCACGTTGAAAAATACCGCCTTAGAGACTTGTCACGGTATTAAAGGGTACTGTACTGTGTACCTGTACATAAGCAACTCTGAGTTGTTGTGTGGAAGACACTCAAATTTTATCAATTTGTAACGAAATAGTAATTGAAATAGTATTTTCAACCAAAAACAAGAGGACAACTTTCACTACGAGAATAAATTATTGCCGACGACTGTACATCGTAGGCCTGGTGTCGTTTGCATTTACCAGAATAATGGCGTAATAACGGAGTCCATCAGTAGCCACGAGCCATTGACTCCGATACTTTACGTAATCAATTAACAGCCGAGATGTCGTATCCTCCGATTAATGAAGTGAAAGGCGCCGGGAAGCTGTGATACGTTTGGGAGATACCGGCGTGGCCTATCCGTCCGCTCAGCCAGGCAGTGACTCGCAAACTTTCGATTGCTTATCATCTTTATCAGGTATTCGACAGGGACACATGGCATAAAAATAGATACCTACTCCACATTACACATACAAGTTAAAAAATGGTAATTCTCTCTACTGTGTCATATGTTAGCCTGAGTGCGCAATTTCCCAGAAAAAGCATGAAACCACACGAGGAAGGTACAAAAGATATTTTACCGTATTTAATATTTTCTTTCCTTGCTCCGAGAGCGGCACTTCCGTGTCATATTATGTCGGATATGAACTGAAACCAATCTGCTCGATACCACAGTCAACCAGCACTCAGCCGCTCGATCTGCAATGACCTAGTAATAGTTATAATGACCTTAAATGACTCGACGACCCAGTGCGCAGATGACTTAACACTACACGCTGAGGTTAAGGAAACAAAACTCGTCGAAGGGTCACACCAGCTTAATGATTAGGTAGATGTATTCATCGGACACCGTCGCACCTGTAATCTGTCTCCAGTGGCGTAGCTTATCCCGTATCGATGTCGGATGTATTTTCACATGAAATAGTTTCAAGGCTTTTGCTTACGTACTTTGGAGTGCAATATGATTGATAAGACTAATACAGCAGTAGCCACGCCCGACTGTGGTATCGCAAGTCCCCATCCCAAGAGCTAATTAATACTTATATATATCAATTATACTAATTATGGCGGGAAGTCCGTCTGATGGCTAATTGATTATATAGTTACTGCTGATCACCTGCTGATGTTATCTATTCGACGGTGAGATTCGACGGTGCATTCCTCACGCACTGAGCGGAAGATATCGGATGCTGGTCGGTTATGGATAAGATAAAGCCCACTGAAACAATCTTAGATCAAAACATAATAGTATTGTGATAGGAACGCACTTATATAAGATCACGACCAACTCGGTAGTCGGTTTATACATACATATTCAAATATCCGATGCAAAATCAGATCTATTTTATAATATTTTCGTGTCTTATATAATTTAGGAATAAATTATTTAACTAGTATATAGATACTACTAGTGTCTACACACACCTTCAAAGACCGTCAATCTCATAAGGCGTGCAGGTTTCCTCAAGATGTTTTCCTTCACTTTGAGCTAACGGTGATCCGTGTTTAGGGTGCACACAGAAATTTATAAAAACCCATTTCATGTACCAGATGATCGATCCGGGGCCCTCTCGTTTAAGAGGCTGAGCCCATACACGCTGGACCACCGTCGCTCCTCTCTCTTGGTGTTTTCTTTAGTTTCCCTAAATAATAAATACGTACTAAAATTTTCAAAATAAATATTAGATTACACTTGCAATTTTTTTTATAACAAACGATGTCAAATAAACAAAAGTGTAATAACATAGCAATGAAATGAATTGTGTGTTAGGAGAACAATGTGTGTGTTCGCACATTCTTATCTAAGGTATATATAATGGTTCAAATTATTTTATAACATACAATATAGGTGTTTTCCATTTAAATTATACTTAATGCATAATTTTATGAGCATATGTAAAAGTTCGTGAGAAAATAGTGTCGTTTAAATGAAATAATCATAAATTTCTTTTGTTACATAACTTGATAGCGACTTGCAGACCATAGTTATTACTTATTCTAGCATACAAATGCTCGGAGAGAGTTCTTTGACTTGTATTCTTACGGAAGAATATTGCTGGTTATGATACTCTTAAAAAATCACGTTGGCTTAATATAATGTTGACGATTGTTATCTTTTTTCTAAGAAATATCCGCAAATGTTATTGAAAATCGAAAGAGATCTAGGCCACTTCGTATTATCTATTTTTTATTCCGTACGAGCGACGATGGTCCAGGGGTGGATGGACTCGGCCTCTTATGCTTGAGGTTCCGAGTTCGATCCTGACCCCCGGGTGTGCCTTAAAATGGGTTTTTCTAAATTTATAAGTGCACCCCAAACACGAGACGATGGTCTCGTGTTTGGGGTGCACTTATCGCTCGCTCACCGGTGAAGGAAAACATCGTGAGGAAACCTGCATGCCTGATGAGATTGAAAGTCTTTAAGGTATGTGAAGTTCACCAACCCGCACCGGGCCAGCGCATCGGTGAACTATGGTCCATTACCATCCTCGCCTAATTTCGAGGACGACCCGTCCCGAACCCGGGACGTTACGACCCGTGCCCAGCAGTGGGACATATAAAGGGTTGATATTTTACTTTATTTTTTTTATAGGTGTCTCGCCGTCTACCTGATGGAAATAGGGCAAAGAGTATAATATATTATATAGGTGGAAAGGGGGTAAAAAGTAGCGCCAAATAGTTCGGCCACTTAACGGTGCTTGCTCGCCAGCTGAACTTGGCTTGCCGCGCTCCCGTGCGCCTAAATAGGGCACTATACTTGACACTAGGAAAAACAATGAAAGTATCCGTTTTTAAATAACAGCTAAAAACAAGGAAACGACTTTAGCTAATTTCACTACCAATAACACAGGTAAAAAGTGAAATATTTATTTTACATACCTACTTTGGATTATTTAGTTAGAATTTTAAGTTTCAATCACAATATTATAATATTTTCATTGTACATTTTAAATATTTATGTGGCGGACCAATCAGCGTCACAGTCACGAAGTAAAGAATATATTATATGGAGTCTGAACGATATAGGCTTTTTCATAGTGTTAATTATACATACACACAATAATAAACCAAGATCTTAGTTCTCGTTACTGCCACTGGCTGCGCTAGAATCAAGTGCGTACCGGTGATATTGTAATTTGTAGCAGAACAATCATATATACATATTTATAAATCTGTGACTTCCCGCGTCAAGATTTAAACAAGTAAGTATACTTATTAAAGAAGACGCGCTCTACCGACAAAACTTCTGTCATTTAAATTACGACCATTTGTTCAACATCACCTTCAGACTCCCTAAATTTCATTTTGTGGTCACAGTCCTTGGCAGAATCGTGCTATCGCAATTTGACAGTTCGCTCGCTGTGTCATCTGCTATGATTTATCATTTGAATAAATAATTTTAACGTCGATTATTCATAAAATGTAATCTTGATATACTTGAACAGCAAAGTTAACCAGAAATTACCCAACTGTTGTCTGTTTCATAAAAAGAAGAAGAGGAATAAATGTCATTGAAGTTCGTTAAAAAGTAAAACAAAGTTATGTTTGAATTTTAAAAGTTTAATTATTTTTAAAACTTTATTGTTTATCACCGACTTTCGTAAATTTTTAATTTTAAAATTATCACCATGGCTGAGTTTGTCACCCCAATTAAAAGAAAAACCGAATTAGAATCGGACAAGATATCTATTCCACCATCACCGTTTCTTCATAGATTAGGATATGGCACAGGTAAAATGCATTTATTGTTGAGCATTTATTATTTTATATTTTACTAACTGTTGCCCGCAGCTTCGCCTGCGTTAACGAAGATTTACAACGGGATCTTAGTACGCAAAATAAGTAACTTTTCTGGTTGATTTTTTACACCTTGTGACCGAAAAACCCAAATATAAGATATTTTTTCCAGAATAAAATTTAGACTATGTTCCTCTTGGATAATGTAGCTTTCAAATGGTGAAAGAATTTTTGGGTCCAGTACTTTTTGAGCCTATTCATTACAAACAAACAAAGTTTTCCTCTTTATAATATTAGTTTTATATTTTACTAAAGAAACTAATTGCGGGTAGAAGTCCAATTTGTATACTTCAAGCTACTATTACTCTATTGTTACTAATTCATTAATATGAAAATAACATTTTGTAGGTGTATCTGTAATGCAGCTGGTGCGGTCACCAAAAGCAGGTCAAATTCGTTCTCCATGGGCTCTAAAAATGTTAAATAAGCGAGTGAAGCCAAACAAAGTGTACACAGATCGGCTCCAAGCCGAAGCCGAGCTGCTGCAGCGTATGTCTCATCCCAATATTGTCGGATTTAGGGCGTTTGGAAAGACTAAAATACTTTACCTAGGCATGGAAGCCTGTGACTTGTCTTTAGGAGACATGATCGAAAAGAAAATTGAAGAAGATTGTGAGCCCTTTACTCCTAAACAGATGCTCAAGGTATTAACTTAGAATGATTTGTCCACTAAATTATTTGTCGTCACATATCGTCGTTATAGCAAATACTATAAACTAATCTAGGATACCTATCTGTTTTAGCAATAGGTGCAATTGATATTCAATATGACACTTTTTTAAACATTAGTTTAACTCAGGCACTGAAATGGTTTCATTGTATATATATGATTTCTAGGTAGCTATGGACATTGGAAATGCATTAAACTATTTGCACACAAAGATGCAGATTTTGCATGGTGACATGAAGTCCTATAATGTGCTAGTCAATGGCAACTTTGAAGTATGCAAGCTCTGCGACTTTGGGGTCACATTACCTCTTGACGAAAATGGTATATTTGATAGGGAGAAATCAAAAAAATCTTTATACTATGGTAAGAAATTTAAATTGATCTAATTTGTGTCAACAAATGAAAGATAGTCTTAAATACACATACATAGCACCAACATATGCTTTGATTATCTTTATGCAGAATAATTTTTAAATATTATTTACATTACAGGAACGGAAGCCTGGAGTGCCCCAGAAGTCCTCCATGGGGGGGTGATCTCCAGCAAAACTGATATTTGGCCCCTAGGTCTTACAATTTGGGAGATGATGGCTCTCATGCCACCACATTCACAGAGTGATGACACCTTAGACGAAAGCATGAGCAGCGTCGAGGATGAAAGTATGGTGCAGGATCACTTCTATGAGAGATATGGTAAAATATTCCATATCCCATTTAAACATAGTTTTTGATTGAGGCCATGTTATTGCTTTTCTAGTGTTATTTATTTAAATCTTCAATTTTTCATCCCTTCAAAACTTCACTAATAAATGTGTCTTGTTTGTTTTCACACCGATCTGGTCAATGTTTTCTTTTTTAAAATTTGATATGTAGCTTTTATGCAATGCTACTATGACACGTTTTTATATCCTTCTAGGCACTCGACCTGAAATACCGGTGAACATATCAGAGAAAGTGTATGCTGCTCCCCTAGCTCTGTTCTGGTGCTGTACAGAGAATTCACCTGTCGACCGACCAACTGCTCAGCACCTGGCTGCAGCTGCAACTAGCATGTATGACTGTTGTACATAACACATTGACTGATGAATGAAAATCATTTGTCTAGTGATTTATATGAAGAACAAGAGATCAATTTAATTCATAGATCATAACTTACCAGACTCTGCTCCTAGTAGTGAAGATACTAACTTGTATCTGTAATCTTTGTACGTATTGGCTCACTACACTACTTTGAATTAGAAATGGTACTCCTATTTTACCTGTTTGTGAATATTTATAAGAAAATTACTTTTATTGTTATTTTGTAATTAATCAGAGCTTCCATGACAAATATAAATTTAATGTTTTAAGTTCTCATGTAAGACATAGAATAATTTTTGTTCTATTATGATAATGATCTATATTTTTTTATGAATTGCCACATATCTGAAGTCATTCCCATATTGCACCACAATTTTTTCTTTGTCAAGTTGTTTTTATGAAACATACATATCATGTCACAAAAGCTATATGTTGACTAATAAAAAATAAGGTATAATGTCTATTGTGAGAAGAAAAGACTTTGTAACAACTATATTTTAATAACATAAATAAAAACAACAAATCCTTATGAACTACAACCACCTCACCTCATACATTATACATAATGATTGGTTACGAAAATATACAAAATGTTCTTGTGTACTGAACTTTATCTTAGTTCAAAGAGTAAAGAATTGCATAATGTCAGTGAAAAAACTCAATAAGTTATAGTTAACCTCAGATCATGTTTTTGCATATTTCATTTTTTTATCTTGAAGAACATAGCTAAAACTACATTTAAAAGATACATCAATAAGACTTAATAACACAAATATATAAAGGTCCCAGATCTCAATCCGAGATTCCAATACAATAAGTAACATGAGATTACAAGTTAATGAGATAATTGACTAGGGTTAAATATATTAAAATATGTACTTTTTAGGTACATGTAGGTGTGCGTACATTATATAAAAATATACTTTGTCTCTACAGTTATGATAAGTTACAGATGTATTAGTTATGATAAGTTACAGATGTATTAGTTATTTGATATTTACTGAATATTTAGTCCACATAGTTAAATGGCTAAGGATTGCAGAAACATACCACATTAGAATATTACCAATACAAACATGTAGCAGTATATTTTGTTATCATTATGATTTGTTCTCTTAATATACACAGAAATATGTGCACTATATAAACATGTTTCAGCGGCCTGCCAGTATATACTTGTATATATGTGAGGTCAATATGTAAGGCGAGTTGAGTGCTTGAGTATATAAAATATTTATTATACATTATAGACTATAGAGATAAATATTGTTTTATTTTACACCTCATAACCAATGTTACAATGAAATAAGTATAGTTTTATTTGCATGATCAAGATTATTAGCGTTACCAATTAATGAAACAAAAACTATTTTGTAAATCAATTACAAAGCAACATAATTAGGATTAAGAGTTCAATATGTAAGAGGCAGTGTCAACGCTGCCCTGCATTAGAGGGTCCGTACGAAGGCCCCATACAAATAAAATATTGGTAATGATGGCGAAATTATAAAAAACTGTCATCATTTATCATACATCAATGAATTATTTCGTTTTTCAAATACCCATACCCCAATACACAATTTAGGAACTTTATGCTTAGTACAATTTAGATTTGGCATGTGTATTTTTCTTTGTATTGTAAAAACAGTATCTCCGACAACTTTAGACATTCTTGCCTCAAGCCCTATAAATAAATAGATCACTGGGTCAGCTTACATAATATTTTGTTTGCACAAAGTAGACATTTATGTAGTCAAGATTACTTCACATACATATCTAAATTTTGTTGTGTAAAATTAACAAAAGTATATAATATCTAGTATTTTACTCCAACTTATATCATGTAGTTCCCTATGTACAACAGTAGTACATTGAATATACTACATAATGTAATATAACCGCGCTGGATGCACAAAAACCCTCATTTTAAGAATATTTTCTTAATTCTATAAATAATTATATTTCTTATTACAAATGAACGGATAGCCGTGTCTCCCGTATACATCGTGTGCCAGCACTGCTATTATACGAGCTGTTGCAGCACCACTACATACATGGTGTTGCAACGCCAATAGTTGTATATACATGGTGTTGCAACGCCAATAGTTGTATATACATGGTGTTGCAGCACCACTATAGGGCTGTGGCACAACTACAATATACATGGTGTTGCAGAACCACTATAGGGGTGTGGCACTACTGCAATATACATGGTGTTGCAGCACCACTATAGGGGTGTGGCACTACTGCAATATACATGGTGTTGCAGCACCACTATAGGGGTGTGGCACTACTACAATATACATGGTGTTGCAGCACCACTATAGGGGTGTGGCACTACTGCAATATACATGGTGTTGCAGCACCACTATAGGGGTGTGGCACTACTACAATATACATGGTGTTGCAGCACCACTATAGGGGTGTGGCACTACTACAATATACATGGTGTTGCAGCACCACTATAGGGGTGTGGCACTACTACAATATACATGGTGTTGCAGCACCACTATAGAGGTGTGGCACTACTACAATATACGTGGTGTTGCAGCAGTAACCCTCAACCCTGTGCAGTGCTAGCGCGGCGCGGGCTGTGCGGGCGGGCGCGGGCGCTATAGCGGCGGGACGGCGGTCCGCTCCAGCTGCTGCAGGTAGTTGACCACGGCCGTGTGCCGCGCCGCCGCTGCCACCTGCGGGACAATACACTTGTATGTGTTATATTTGAATTTCTTACCCATGATACAAGTTACAATGACTGGATTGGTCCAGTGGTGTTGTCGTGGGTGTGCCACAGCTGGTTACCTGCAGGGGCGTGAGGCCGGCGGCGTTGCGCGTGGCGAGGCCGGAGCGGCGCGCCAGCAGCCGCACGCACGCCAGCTGCCCGAACATGGCCGCGCCGTGCAGCGCCGTCTGCCCGTTCTGCCACGGAATGTTAAAGGTAGTTACAACGATTTACATCAATATTTTTATATACATTAAATAGCGACTTTGACAATATTCTTCTAAAAATCATATTTCTATAAGTAAAATTTATTTTGATAGTTTCTATGATAGAATTATAAAAAAAAAACAATATTTTCCCACTATTTTTTTGGATTTATTTAACAAGAAATGTAATAAACTTAAAATGAAAGCCAAGTGACAACATACAACATTGACGTCACTTGTTCATAAGCAAACCATGGAGTATACAACTAGTCTAGTATCTACATTTAATAAAATAAATGTTACCAAGAGCTTTCAAATATCAAATATAAACACGGTTAGATTTTGTGGTTTATCAGTTGATAAGCAACAGCAGATTTTAATTGAGAAAAAAATCAAGTTTTTTTTTATTAGTGCTGGATCCCAAGCTGAAGCCACTTTATCGGGCATTCTCCGCACGCGGTAGGTGTATAAGCAACTTATCTGGCGTTTCGACGGTGGTGCTTACATACAGGCATCGCACAATACTTACAAAGTTTAGGAGCCATTTTCATACCAGAATTCTAGAAAACAGTTTCATGATGTTTACTAACAAATAACATCACTTGAAAGGTGAAAACAATGTATGACCATCAGACGGATTGAAGTAAAAATTAAATAAATAAACCATTCCTAATATGCCAGCAACCTCATTATACTGTACGCGGTACGGGTATTTCGCGGACCTTAATCTTAAGATATATTTTAACCCGGTAGGTTATGTCGATTGGCTTAACAAGTGACAATATTTCATAATGATCAAGGAAAGTAGTTTAGAAACATCTTTAACACGGTTCTGCCGAAGAATAAGTAAAAATATATGCATTCGTCCATCCATTTGCGTGTATGCGTGTGCGCAGATGGGCGACAGTACTTACGGGCAGCAGGCCGAGGTTGGGCTGGTACTTGAGCAGCTCGGACACGACGGCGGAGTGGCCCTTGTGCGCCGCCTTGAACAGCGGCGTGGCGCCGTCCTGCGATAGGGGCTGGGTCAGTGGGCTAGTGACTACTGGATATACATGAATCTTATACGAAAACAGTGACTTTATGTCAATATGCGCGACGTCTCGGTGTGCACTGAGCCATACATTCCAATTCAAGTCTCAAATGGATTTGAAATTGCTCAACGATTCGGCAGGCGAATAATTCATAGAGTCTCAATAGTGGTAACGACCACTCGGATTGTCTATCCAGTCTAAACTAATCAGCCAATGCGATCGCTGTGTAAGTCGACCGGCACAAAGAGCAGGGCGGGCGCATAGCGTGTGGTACATAGTCGGATACATTTAACCTATGGGTGACCTCGGTCGTGGGGACTGCCAAGTCGTAGCCGGGCAGTCCCCCTATTGTGGAGAATCTGTTATGCCGGGACCAGTCTGTCGCTGAGGGTTTCCCGTGCTAGCCTGCATATCCGGGTCCCTCAGATAGCGGCTGAAGGCTCACGCAGCGGTTTTAGTGGGGTAGGGCACCCAAAAAAAAAAAAAAAAATGGGTGACCTCGAGTACTTCAATTCAGATATAATATAATATAAGCCCTATAACACTGTCAAAAACTATCATGCTAACCATAGGTTTTCCAATACACAGTGATTAGCGATCTGGGGCTTTAAGCACAGATTATGGAAGAAGTCGATCTACTCTGATTCGCGGCAAGTTGAAGTGATAGAGTTTATTTATATATATTTACAAAAACGATTTTTTTTCCATTTACAATCATCCACGGGACTCGCGGTGCGAGCCTGAGGTTATTGTGTTGGTGTTGCGCGAGTCACCTGTCGGAGCGCGTCGACGGCGGCGCCGGCGGCGAGCAGCGCGCGTGCGGCGGGCGCGTGTCCGCACTGCGCCGCGATCCACAGGGGCGTGGCGCGGTCGAGGCGCGCGGCGTCCGGCGCCGCCCCGGCCCGCACCAGCGCCGCGCACACCTCCGAGTGCCCGTTCTGAGCCGCGATGAACAGCGGCGTCGCCTTGTCCTGAAATATTATCCATACCATCAACACCTACCCGCATATCTTATTTGTTTGAATTAATAGTTTAAAAAAAGACTATTCCAAACCGATTTTATTTTATCTTCGTTTGTGTGTGTGTGTGTGTGTGTGTGTGTGTGTGTGTGTGTGTGTGTGTGTGTGCGCGCGTGCGTGTGTGTGTGTGTGTAACTCCTAATGCAAAATTGTTGGTACTTGGGACCATGTTGTCGGTGTTTATATATATGTTACCGGAAATGTATGTAATCCGTCATTATATACATTTCCTCGGAATTGTATGTAATTTCTAAAATCGCACGGAAATGTGTAAAATAAATTATATTAGACACATTTCCTAGGAATTCTATACATTGTCTAAATAGCAATTGGAAATGTAAATATTTGGAGATATCAATGGGTATGCGGGGATAGTGAAGCGAGGGGAGGGTATTGTTTTGTCTGATCAGACTGTCGGCGCCTATCGTGCCTATTCGGGCCTCGTCGGGCGGCGACAGGGCGACAGCGGGGTCAACGCACGGGAGGAGCGGTGAGCGGCGCACGATCGCTCGGCCGCCAGACTGCCACCAGCTGTTGCGCACCAGCATACGGGCATTTCGTTGTCTCCACAATAAACATATATATTTAAATACAGTCCACTCTTTTTATAACCCCCTTCGAGGCCTTAACATTGGTCCTTCGAGCCTTTGAAGAGGATTCGGGTTTTCGACGCGAAAGTTGAAATTTTGAACGTCAACATCGGCAGATTTGACCGTTAAAATACGAACACAGCAAGTGAGAACAAAGAAGTCGTTCCCGTAGCTGCAGCAAGACAACAATTCAAGAAGCTGGTGTCTTTCTCTGGGAGTATATTTACAGTATTTGAGTGAGTTCGTTCCAATTAAAAAGTTTGTTCCCTTAATTTTTCAATATTTTGCCGAAAATAATTATTAGTGACTTTCTAATCTTTAAAATCATAGAAATTAAAATATTTACAAATAAAATATTACTAATAACTTGAATGCATTACAAATCCATTGTTTAGTTCAGTCGTATACGCATCGAGTAAGTTGTCGTGTCCTTGAACGTGACTTTGACCGCAATCCTTTGTCCTTGCATTGTAACGGACGATTGACCGTTAGACAAGGAATTTCAAGTGACCTACTTTTAATATTTACTATTTTTTATTGATTTAATTCATATTTTCACATTCGATTTACCTAAATAATGGCAGATAACATTAAAACATTAATTAAAAAACGTAGTTCAATTAAATCAAAGCTTACAATTTATAATAATTTTTTAAATTTAATTAAAAGTGGTCCCGAAGTATCGGATTTACAGCGGCTAGGCTTACAGGAGCGTTTTAACAAATTCGAAACCCTACATTCAGAATTTGATGACTTGCAGACCCACATTGAAATTCTTGCCGACGATGCCGATGCAGCATTTGCGGAACGTGAAGACTTCGACCGTCAGTTTTTCGACCTGGTGGCACTCACGCGCAGCCTGCTCGGTGCTTCATCGAACGGTGCGGGGTCCGAGGCGGGCTTCGGAGACGCTAACTCAGGTGCACATATTTCCAATAGGAATGATTTTGTACGTTTGCCAAAAATCGACTTGCCTCATTTTGATGGGAATTATCAGTGCTGGCTTGAGTTCAGAGACACATTTAAGTCATTAATTCACGACAACCCTAGCATTAATAATATAAACAAGTTTCATTATTTGCGCGCTGCACTTCAAGGCAACGCAGCTTTAATTATTAAAAATATGGATTTTAAAGGCGACCACTACATAATTGCGTGGGATTTGTTATGCGAACGATACAATAATAATCGTCTTCTTGTCAGTAACCATATTCAAGCGTTGTTCGATACCGAGCCAATAAGCAGGGAGTCGAGTATTTCAATACGCAATCTTGTCGACGTAATAAATAAGAATGTCAGGGCACTTACATCCTTAAACCAACCGACTGAACACTGGAATACTATACTGATCCATGTAATGGTAAAAAAATTAGACATGACAACCAGTCGCGATTGGGAAGAGCACAGAAATACATTTTCCTCTGATAATCCCAATTTATCACAATTTTGTACCTTTTTAAATAGACGAGCGGACTGGTTGGAATCCGTTGAATCTAATATTAGTTCAACATCATCATCAGCTCGAGTTAGTCAAATGTTGAATACTTATCAAAATAAATCAATTGTTGCCTTAAATAATAATCACACAAACAACACAAAACTCACTCAAATCAACAAAAAAAATAATACAAGATTACATAAATTAAATAAATGTCCTCTTTGCTCCCAAGGTCACGCTTTGTTTAAATGCGAGTCGTTTCGAAATCTTAGCATAGAAGATCGCATACAAAAAATTAATGACTTTAATGTTTGTCAAAATTGCTTACGCTTTGGACATTTTGCTAAACAATGCAAGCTTTCACATTGTAAATATTGCAATAAAAAACACAATACGCTTTTACACTTAGAAGCACAAGAAACCAATAAATTTGCTGATCCTTTGCCATCTGCTTTGCTTTCGGCTTCGCCTTCTACGTCTAATGTTGTGCTATCAGCCAATTCTATGCAGCTTGCTACTTCTGCGCATGTTTTACTGTCCACAGCGCTCGTGAACGTGATCAGCGCGACGGGTAAGAAGTACACTGCACGTCTATTGCTGGACAACGGTAGTACGGCGAACTTCGTAACTAAGAGCTTGTCGGATACACTGGGTTTGTCACGACGCGGTACGAGCACCAAGGTAACGGGTATTAATAATCACATATCCACTAGTACACAGTCTTGTCATCTCACAATAGAGTCTTTATGCTGTGCCTTCAAAGTTGATATCGAGTGTTACATTTTGCCCGAAATAACAAAATTGCTGCCGTGTTCTTTCGTGAACATCAATAATGTCCCTATTCCTACAGGTCTTAAATTAGCGGACCCGAACTTTAATGTTCCGTCGGTCGTTGATATCCTGGTAGGGGCAGAAGTATTTTGGAATGTATTATGCAACAATACTATTGACTTAGGCAAAAATCTTCCAAAACTATCGGAAACCAAATTCGGATGGTTAGTGTCAGGTAGTATTTCCCTACAACCTAACAGTAGGTCTAATTTTTCTTATACTCCATGCTTCCATTCCAATGTCACTCCCGATCTTACTCAATTTTGGGAGCTTGACGATGTGTCACCTAAGCATATACATTCTCTTGAGGAACGAATGTGTGAACAAATTTTTCATGAAACTACCGTTCGTAAAAATGATGGTAGGTTCGTCGTCACGATGCCTTTAAAAAGGGATCCCAGCACTCTAGGACAGTCTTATGAAAACACTAAAAAACGTTTTTTGTCACTAGAGCGGAGGTTTAAGCGTGATCCCGCGTTTAAAAACAAATATATCGAGTTTATGCGCGAATATGAACGTCTAGGCCACATGACACTAGACTCTTGCAGTTCTATTGATAACAGCATAACAAAATATTATATACCTCATCATGGGGTTATTCGTAGTTCTAGCACCACTACTCAACTACGCGTAGTATTCGACGCATCGTCCTCTTCTAGTTCGGGAGTGTCATTGAATGACATTCAGATGGTCGGTCCCGTAGTGCAAGACGATCTTTTTAACATTTTAACACGTTTTCGTCAACATAAATATGTGGTGTCCAGTGACGTCGAAAAAATGTACAGGGCAATTGAGTTAACTCCAGAACAACGACCTCTGCAAAAAATTTTATTCCGGTTTGATCCGTCAGAGCCCCTTAAGATCTATACGTTAAATACGGTCACCTATGGTACTGCATCTGCGCCCTACTTAGCAACCAAATGCTTAGTGAGCTTGGCTGACAACATTGCGGATAGTAAAGTCCAATCTGCCATAAGACGGGACTTTTATGTAGATGACTATTTAAGTGGAGGGAGTACCATAGCAGAGACTGTCAACGTTTCAAAGCAGGTTCAATCAGTTCTGGCGTCTGCTAAATTTAACCTTCGGAAATGGAGATCTAACCATCCAGACATTCTAAAACAAATTTCAAATAGCGACAATTTCAATAATATTTTGCATTTCTCTGAACAAGGTTTAAATTCTTCTCTATCTAAAACTCTAGGTCTTAACTGGGTTTGTGATTCTGACACCCTGACTTATAGTATAAATATTACACCTTCTACTAAAGTCACTAAACGACACATCCTATCTGTCATCAGTCAGATTTTTGATCCTCTGGGCCTTGTAGGTCCTTGTATTGTTGAGGCAAAAATCCTTATGCAACGACTGTGGATAGAAAAATACGACTGGGACGACGAAGTAGCATTAAACATTAAAAATCTATGGTCTACATTCGAAGAAACGGTAATTGCATTAAATACTTTAAAAATTCCTCGTTGGGTTTTGCGTGAAGGCTCTACTATGCACGAAATACATGTCTTTACCGATGCGTCAGAAAAGGCATACGGTGCTTGTGTCTACATTCGTTCACGCAATACAATGGGTTGCATAGGCGTACAACTTCTAGTCTCTAGAAACCGTGTAGCGCCCATTAAGTCAACTACCATACCGAGACTCGAACTTTGCGGAGCTTTGTTAGGTGCAAGGTTGTGTACTAGGGTTCAAGAATCGCTTACCATGCCCATTCTTAGATGTAAATTCTGGTGCGACTCAACAATAGTCCTGGGCTGGCTCTCCACTCCTTCTAACCAGTTAAAACCTTTTGTTAGGAGCAGAGTGAACGAGATACATGAGAGCACGCGTGATCATACCTGGAGCTACGTACCGTCGAGGGACAACCCGGCAGATCTTGTTTCCCGTGGTCTATCCGCCAACAATATCATAGACTCATCTTTGTGGTGGTCCGGACCATCTTTTTTATTACGATGCGAAAACGAATGGCCAAAAATGCCTAATACAGTGAAACACGATTTGCCGGACGTAGTAACGCATTTCATTAGTGACAATAGTAATCATTCATGTACTATTCATCATTCAGACGTCACCAATCATTCATCAATCATATATAATTTATTAGAAAAACATTCATCTTTAACAAAGGTACAAAACATAATCTCATATTTACAAAGATTCATCTACAATTTAAAACATAAAAATAAATTAAGTGGCAATCTGTCGACAAAAGAACTACAAAATTCATTTAATTTAATAATTCATTATTCTCAGCTAGACATGTTTCCTGACGATTACAAAACTTTAAAATCTGGGAAAAAATTGGCTCGTGATAGTAAACTCATTCGTTTATCAGCATTCATTGATGATCATGATCTCATCCGCGTGGGCGGGAGGCTCGACAACTCCCCCTACGACTTCAGTACCAAGCATCCCATCGTAGTATGTAGTAAGCACATTTTCACAATCAAATTATTTCAAATGCAACATTTAAAACTTCTACACGCTGGCCCTCAATTACTTCTAAGTCACATTCGACAGTCGTTTTGGCCTCTAGGCGGTAGAATATTAGCTAGGTCTGTCGTGAATAAATGTATAAAATGTTTCAGACACAAGGCGCAAAACATACAGCCTATAATGGGTCATTTACCTAGCTCAAGAACTAGTCTCGAATTCCCATTTTTGAACTGCTATGTAGATTACGCTGGCCCAGTACTTTTGGCCGATCGCAAGGGACGCGGCTGCAAACTTACAAAATCCTATATGTGCATCTTTGTTTGCTCGGCAGTAAAAGCCGTCCACTTGGAGCTCGTCACTGATCTTACTACCGAAGCTTACATGGCCGCTCTTAATCGGTTCGTGGCACGTCGGGGTAAACCTCGAAGTATCACGTCTGATAACGGGACAAATTTCATAGGCGCCGCGAACGAAATCTACAGGTTCTTACGTTCATCAAATGTTGCATCTGAAATCGCGCAAGAGGGTATCGAATTCGTCTTTACACCGGCTTACAGTCCTCATTTTAATTCATTAGCTGAAGCCGCTGTAAAATCGTGTAAGCATCATTTAAAACGGTTATTGCATCTCGTACATTTCACTTTCGAGGAGATGGTCACTTGTCTCTCTCTTATAGAGGCGGTCTTAAATTCGCGCCCTCTTACTCCATTATCATCCGATCCCACTGATTATTCGGCACTAACACCTGCTCACTTTTTAATTGGACGGCCACTCTTGTCTGTGCCATGCTCTCAGACGACGGACGCCAAAATAACGACTCTGGAACGATGGAAGCGGATCCAGTACATCCAGCTTCACTTTTGGCGTCGCTTTCATAATGAGTACATTTCCTCACTTCAGCAAAAATGCAAGTGGTTCAGTTCCAGAGGTGAAGTGAAGACGGGATCCATGGTCCTGATCAAGGACAAGACGACACCGCCGCTGCTGTGGTGCCTCGGTCGGGTCTCCAGGACCTACCCGGGCGTGGACGGAGTCACAAGAGTAGCAGAGGTGAAGACGAAGAAAGGAACCATTCGTCGTGCCTTCAACTGCCTCTGTCCTCTACCTATTGACGACTGACGTCAACCCGGGGAGTATGTCGGCGCCTATCGTGCCTATTCGGGCCTCGTCGGGCGGCGACAGGGCGACAGCGGGGTCAACGCACGGGAGGAGCGGTGAGCGGCGCACGATCGCTCGGCCGCCAGACTGCCACCAGCTGTTGCGCACCAGCATACGGGCATTTCGTTGTCTCCACAATAAACATATATATTTAAATACAGTCCACTCTTTTTATAACCCCCTTCGAGGCCTTAACAAGACAAATATTAGACTGATTACTTACCAAACGAAAGTTTGACTTTATAAGAATAATACAAGTCGATTTTGTGATAGATACTTGATTTTTGACGCTTTAATTAGTAAGATAATTTGAAAATTATTATATTTTACGATACGACTGTTACCTGAACGTTGTTGTCTCAACGAGTACTAATAAAAAATATTATTCTCATTTTAACAACGTGTTTTATTACATAAAGCATTATTTTTATACATTTCCTAATACGATATTGGAATAACATACAATTTCTAAGAGTTGTGCACATTTCCTAGGACATTTATGTATTAAGTAGTTTTAAAAACAATATTTTACACATTTCCTAAATAGCTTCCGAATTAAATAAATTTCCTAGGATTTGTATACATTTCCTAGATTTCATACATTTCCGGTAACATATACATACTTTAACGCTGCAGCGACTGATTTAATAATATTACAGTACCTTCATGCAGGAGTTGACATTGGCCCCTCGTCTAATCAGCTCTTCAACCACCGGCAGATGGCCGCATTGACATGCAACGAACAGGGGAGTCCCGCCGTCCTGGAAGTGAGATGATAATGTGTTACTTGTTATACTAATATCATGTTGACTGATGATCATGTTTTAGGATAGGGTAAAATATAACACAAACCTTTACAAAGCTGCATGCAGCAGATATTACTTTTTTCCGAAACAATGCAGGGGCAATTTAAGGCAACAAACATTTTTCATCTTGTGGAATTTTTTTGTGGTAACTTTAGGGGGGAGAATGAGTTCGTCTGTTTTTGAATTGACATAATAATAGCTTTGTTGAGTTGACGAAATAAGGGGAGGATAGACAGTGTAATTAATGGCGTCTAGACTTATCGTCTCGTGTCTTAGGACAGACAACACGGAAGGAGTGGTCTGAGCTCGTCTAGCCTTTTTATGAGTAACGCTAAACACTTAATACTATAACACTCGTCTGCCGGTTAATTTTTTAAATATATGGTATCAGAGAATTAATGTAGTACATACCAGGCTGGGCGCGTCGATGGCGGCTCCGGCGTCCAGCAGGAGCTTGGCGATGTCCAGGAAGCCCCCCTGCGCCGCGAAGAACAACGCGCTCGTTCCTGTCTGTCAACATTCTGCTTACATTGTCTCCTCTGTATTGAGGTGTTAACCGATAGGAGTAAATATTTGTATATTTACTCCTATCATCATTATCATCATCATCATCATCATCACGACTTTAAACCGTTTTTATTGCATCCGCTGGACACGGATCCCTTTCAACGAACAGCTACACTTAGATTGTAGTCCCCTCCAGCAGGTCTCTCCTCTGCCTTCTTAACATAGGCTTGTTTATTGAAACGGTAGCAAGGTATAGTGTTAGCATGTTATAGCTAAACAGATTAACGAATCTTGATGAAAATATAGTGAAGTGAATAGAAAAGTGGTCCCGGAAAGAAAAAATCACGTATTTAATATACTAATATAACTTACAATATCCAAAAGATCCAAAGTCTTAAGAATAACCATTTTAATCCATTTTATAACGGAACCCTAGTCACAGTTCTTTCGACCCGCTCCTCTTTTATAAAAGAGATTTTCTAAGGTGGGCACTCGAGGAGTAGGAGGGCTCGCATTCAACCTTTATAGGTTACGTAGTACCTGCCCACGGTGCAGAATGTATGGTGGAATATTGAAAGTCTTTTTAATATAGATAGTAGCATGTCAGATCACTTTAGTGCCTTAGATTCTAATAAAAAAATATATTTTAAATATAGATTTACCACGTAACGTTTTAAACTGTTAGAAAATGAAGTCGATTAGATTTAGATATCTCAGATTTGTTTGTGTTGATTTTTGGAGATTTTCATTTTGTGGAGATCTATTAAAAACGTCCATCTTTCTAGAACCAGATTATGAATTGTAAAGCCATCTAAGAATATCTTGCTTATTAACAGATAACAGAAGCGTAGATATTTCTCGATCGATCTTTACAATCGTTTCGCTTCAAGGACGCGTATTTAATTACTATCTGTTTATCAACAAAAAGCATGCTATATTTGTTTTCTGTAATGTATAAATGGTGGAAATTTCTTGAACACTTATGAAAATATGTGCTTAAAAGTAAGTTCACACGATATTAATTTGAACTGCTTGTTTATTAGCTCGTAACTCGGGAACTTAATTTAGATTTAGTTTTAACATATATCTCTCTAATACAATGTCCATGGTTAGAGACTATCGTAGCGGTTGATCATGATGATATGATACTGATACTGGTAATGTATCGTGCTGTACTGAGGCACACGTCATGACTGTATGCTGTAATGTGGGAACGTCTCGTACCGTCCTGCTGCAGGCGGGGTCCGCTCCCTGCGCCAGCAGCTCCCGCACGCAGTCCGTGTGGCCCATCGCCGCCGACAGGATCAGGGGTGTGGTGCCGTCCTGGAACATATCATAGTATTCACATAAAATAAAACATGTAAAATTTTAAATAAAAATAAAGTATCAACTCATATAATATGTTCCACTGCTGGGCACGGTCTCCTGCTCGAAATCAGGCGAGGAGGGTTATTGGGTCATAGTTTACCGATCCGCTGCACCTATTCGGGCTGGTAAGGTTCACACATCTTTAAAGAATTTTAATCTCATCAGGCATGCAGGTCTTCTCACGATGTTTTCTTTCACCGGTGAGCAAGCGATGGTCTCGTCCTTAGGGTGCGCTTAGAAATTGAGAAAAACCCATTTCAAGGCACCCCAAGGCTCACCATTATTATTACCCCCTGTACTACTTGTCCCTCACTCTGGCAGGTAGATATTATAAGTAAGTAATACTATAAACTAAGATTTAGGACATTAAAAGAATTGAAGGGCACATTTTTTCTAAATAGTTACCAGTAATTTCAATGAAGCAAAAAGAGCTAAACAAATTCGTTCCTGTACAAAAATAATACTGTCAAATAATACTAAAAAAAGTTGTCTGGTGACGTGTAACATAACAGTATGGTCATAAACATAACTCAGCATATGCATGCATCCGTGCGATATTACAATACGTTCTCTCCGCTCCAATAACGACGGCATCTCATTTGTTCGCATGTAAATTAGTTTCGATCGACCGTTTCAATTTGCAATCGAAGATGGGCCAATTGGCTGTAAACTAGTAAGCAATCAACAAAAACATTTTAATAAAGACATGCAATTCAACGGACATTGCATCGTTAAAATTAAAGTACGAGTAAATACATTGAGAATATAAAAAGTGCAAAAACATATTACAAGGTATAGTCATATCGCAATCGCATATATGGGTATAAATTAGAGATGCGCCGAAAGTTCGGCCGAATATTCGTATTCGGTACATTCGGCATATTTTTTCATGTTCGTATTCGGCCGAATATTTGCCGAATAATTACCGAATAATTAAGTGCGGTTTATTTCAAAGTTTTACATAGTTTTTTATTGTAAATGAAAGAAAATATTTTTGTACAGGTACTAATTATTTGTAAGTAAAATAATAAAAAAGAATAACTTTAACAATCAATTAAAATAAATTTTAAATCAAGAGAACTTCTGCTTTTTGTTACAAATGATAAATTAAACTAAATTAGATCTCAGTAAAATTAGAAATTTAAAGAACATAATATTTTTTGGAAAACATTTTTTTTTATATTTGTCGTAAACAAACACATATTTTAGGTAACTTTAAGAATCAATATTAGTTACCTAAAATTGAAGTTTTAATCAAATTAAGTTTTTGTGACCATTAGTCAATATTAGCAGAATAAAATTGGATTTTCAGGATTACTATTAAGATCCTTTAATAATCATATCGTAAAAATAACACAAATTAAAAAAAATACAATTAATAATTAAAAGTGGTAAATTGGTACGTGTAAGTAGTGTAAATACTAAGGTTTCAGCTTTCAAAATTGAACCGAATATTCGGCCGAACATTCGTATTCGGTTAAACCTACATTCGGCGCATCTCTAGTATAAATAGTCGCTAAAGGTAGTAAAGTAAAAAGTATACGGTTCGGCATACACAACATACTAAATATCAGAGACGATCCAACAGGTTGTCTTATCATAAGGGATTTAGCTGTAACTGGAGCATAGGCTGTCTCCCTCAAGTCTAACACCACGATCAACGATCAGTAGGGCTATTGTGTAAGGTCGTTTTCGAATCTCGATAGCGGAATTCGTGGGGATATGACGAATTTGAAGAATTTGTATTCTTTAAAACTCGACTCTCTATCTATATCAATAAAGTTCGCTTTCGAAGTGAGCGTAAAGTGAGCTCTATCACTCAGGTGTAGCTCGATATCGAAATGGTTTTTACAAAATAGCCCTACAGATTGGAAGCCTCCCTTGTTATACAATCCGTTGCCTAGAAACACGGGCGTAAATCATCGCCGGCCGCTATTATGGAACTCGATGGTACACGGGATATACGGGACACCAACATTTTGAGGGAAATACGTTTTATATTTAGTTTACGTTTTAAGGAGGCTTTGTGTGATGCTGTGAACGGATAAGTGCTGATAGCTTCTATAGTGGAAGGCGATACAAAAAACTGATCAGAATCTAGAATCATCTAGGGATACAGTTTGGTGTTACAGTTATATATAGAGTATACATTATATCAATAGTGAAATTAAATTACAATACTTTACAAAAAACGGATTAAAAAATTCGCGGGTGAGGACTTCGACTTTGAAGTAGTTTCACCAGCATAATGCTTCGTGATCACAGGCTGACATAGGAAACTGCGGGCAACCGCTAGTATCTATGTAGAGATGAACTCAACAAACAACTACAAATTATATGAAGAAATAAAAAAAAATTACGAACGTCGGTGAATCATTGAAATTGATTTACTTAATTTGTTCAAAACTGCCACCGTCTGTGACTTGATAGCTCCGACCAAAAAATTACACAGAAACCTCTGAAAGTTGGACGATAAAAAGCTTTCCGTTCAGAACTTTTGATGAAACGGTTACGCGCGAGCGTCAAGGGTATTTATTGTAATGCAAATTTGGTGGAGTGGAGTGGAGAGACTAACCAGGAGTTCAAATCTGTGTTATTTTCCATAAATTATCCGAAAAGTAAATATATGAATAAAATGATTTCAAGTTTATAACATCTTAATAAATGTTATACAGTTAATATACTCGTACTACTGAAAAACTTTTACCAAATATTAAGAGATTTATGAGTATCTTATATTTATAAATAAACTTGCTGTTGCTCACATGTTCACGTTAACTTATATTTACGGACTGGTCCGGACTTATGATTTGCAATTTTTCTACGATTGTTTTTTTGTTATAATATCTCTGAAAGAAACAAGGTAGCGTTTTAAATGTGAACTTCTAAGGGCCTTTAATTTTTACGACTCTTACAATAATTATCATTTATCTCGCTGTCTCAGAAATTAATGGAGCTCTTGTTGATACAGCATGAAAATCCATGATGTTGTTTTTGAGTTTATCGCGTACAGACAAACAGAAGCCGCGGAGGATTTTATTTTTATATTATGCAATGATGATTTTTGCAGTATATTTTGCAACTTTTTTTGTTTTCATGAAATCTCTTAGACAGCCAATTTTTTGACAGCCCGGGGTTTTACCCGCATGGTTCCCATTCCCGGGGGGTTACGGGATAAATATTATTTCATTACAAATAGATTTCATCCAAATCGGTTCAGTGGTTTAGGTGTGAAACAGGGGCAGACAGACTGACAAGAGATATTTTCACATGAACAATATTAGGGATACATGGCCCTGAAAGAGGCATCTATATTCTAATTTATCTAACAAATTATACTATTATGATACTTTAGTATATCGGGATAAGTCCACATCTGCAAGCGGTCATTAAATGATGTTTGATGATTGCGCTAGTTAACAATGATTAGCCTGAACTGGTAACGGCCGGGTTGAGCAACACAAGATGTGCTCTTCCACGGTACTGCTCGTTAACCTACAAAACTTAATGAAACAACGTTGTTAGCTTAAACTTGTTTGTTGATTCTTCGGAAGTTTGATTCATTCATGTATTGGTGTTTCTGAGAGGATTAAGATATAAAATTAATTACATAATATTAATTTTTAAGTATTAATAATTAATTTTTAGAGCCGGAGCAGAGTTGGATCAGTTTGGTCTTGACGTAATTGTCTAAGACCATTGGAATACTTCCCTATCAACATCATTGTGTCTGTGTATGCGCGTGATGATAATATTTGGATACAGAACCTCTATACATAGCGTGTGGGTTTATGTAAAATACTGGTAATGGACATCATGACACGATAGCGTCATGTCATTTGCTGTCAGCATCGAGGCCAACCGCAATAAAATGTTAGACATATAACTCACCCTGTCCCTGGAGTCGATGTGCACCTTGCCCGTGTCCAGCAGCTGCCTCAGTCGGTCGCAGTCGCCCCTTAGCGCTGCTAAGTGGAACTGCACGTCCGTGCGGGACTCCTTCTGCAAGTAACATTACAATTCTTAACCTTGAGGAGCAATAACGTGTAGGTATTATATTGAGATGTATAATGTTGATGATGATCGGTTTGCCAGGGCCAGGCCGAACTAGACTATGACAGCTTAGCTGTCACTTAGGACCCGGTCGTGCCAGTCAAATTTTGCTGTTACATAATATAGATCTTACATAGGTCTATATCATTGTGTAAATAAAAATAATAAAATTTTAAACACTGAAAATAAGTAAAAAATCTCCGCTGAACTTTAGTAGACATATTATCATCTAAGGTTAAAAAAACAGCATTTAAAAATTATGTAAAACATAGTAAATATAAAATGGGTCAAAAAGCCTGTTATAATATTTGAACAGCCTCCGTCAAAGCGTCAACAGAATTTATGTCGTTGTTCAGTTACCAATTCTCATATTATAGATATTATAGGAATAGGTATTAATCAATGTATTATTATGAATTATCAATTTACTCGTTTCTAACTAACTGTCGTTGCCTATGTAGCCATCTTCATTCCAGGCAACCATTGATCGATAGAAGCCATCCATCAAGCCCACGGCAGTCATCAACATAACTGTTAAGCTAACGAGGTGCGCGCACGCAATACGCGTGTACCAACTACCACGTTATACTTTTTATTAAGTAATTAACAACATGTTAAAAACGTGTTTAACTTAGTTATAAAATACGAATAGCTGGACAATTAACGGTGCCACCGTTTTATTTACCTAGTTCTTTAATTTATGTATATTTTATATCAATCAGTTGATAAGTTATGTCTGGGATCGGGTAGGCTAGATTGAAAAGATATCAGGTTACATTTTGGGACTACCATTTGTATACATAATAATATGTATGTTGGACATACCGTCAGAAGTCATAGTCAAATTAACGGCGGAGGTAATAAATAAGTATAATATGAAGTAATCAGTTTGTTCCGTTCGTATGCAGTCAGTCAATCATCGCGCAAGGCCATGCCAGGTGTATGGGCGGTACAGGGCATTCGCACTCAATTCAATTAACGATGTGCCGAATGATCAGAAGAGTGCAGTACAACAGAATAAGATATAATTCAAAGAAATATTTTACGTTGAGGGTACATAAAAAAATTATAATCACCAAATTACTCCAAATAATTAATACATGACTGCAGGAAGAGATCGCTGGAGCGTGACACAGCTCTCGCGTACTATCGTTATTAACTGGCCCGTCTTCTCTGTCTCCGAACACGCGACGTTAATCAACGAATTGGTCATCGGGAAATAATAAACTTTATGATAAATAGATTCCTTAAAAAATAAGTGCGAACATGACAATAGCTTGATAGCTAATTTTGGCAACATTCGCAAGCAACTGCTTAGAATTATTTTTCAATAAACTTTAAAGTTGCTTACGTTACTTCGTAATATTTACAATATTTCTATTATATTATAATTTCTAAAGTAATTATTATGATTTACTTTGCACTTAGATTTTTACCTAATAAAATTAAAAATAAATCTAGATAAAAGTATAAGTAACATTTTTATCAAGTGAGTTAGGAGCGTGCTATTTCAATGTCTTCAACACGCTGGTTGTTACGCATTAACATTCCTCGCCATCCAACTACAGAATTAAGAATCTCATCGAAAGAAATGCAATCAAAATGTTTGGGCTTAATCTTTAAATCATAGTGAAATCTCACGATCAATACTTACAGATCCGCAATAGAAATATACTTTCGTTTCGTTAATTTAACTGTGGTAAATGATTTCGTCACCATCAATAGCATCTGATGATGACTTGCCTGACGCCTCGCTCTATCGGTTGTGCAATGAGTTTTCTCTGTTGAGTTTAAATTTTGTCTATGACTGTGCCTCATGATGCCGAATTTAGTTTTAAATATAAAATTAAATATATAACATCATATCATTGTCCCTTATTTTAATCAAAGATTCAAATTAATATTTAATAAGTTGTTAATCATTAAATTCGTCTACCGCTGCACGTTAGTTCAGCAGCTAATCAGATTAGTGCGTTCAATCAAACAAAAACAAACACTGATCGCGGCGTGGTGCAATAAATATAGGTATATTAAACTGTCTGCACCTGCCATCCTGTTACTCTATTACTCTAACACTGCACATATTCAGAGTGTTTGGTTATTTGGTATCCGAGTTAAGATGTATGCTGCAGGCGAGATTCGAGAGCTGTTTATTTGAGGAGGAAGCGCATAGGTGAGAACAAACATACACATTGCGTTATTTATAACTTCAGATAATATTCCATTTAACTATGGTGAAGTAGCTGTACATCTGATGTTCGAAGAGTGAAATAGTGTTTTGTTAAAAATTTATGTAAGGTACTCACTATATTTTATTAAAGATTTATAAAATAAGCTGTATTTAGACAGGGTTCTGGACATCAATTTCAGAGGGCTTCGGGAGAGACAAAGTAGTCGAGCTCCGTCTGATGGACTTTAGAAGGCCTATTTGTCAGCTCCAGCTATCCACCAATGTGAATACGAGACTCATATCTATAATAAACTTGACATTTCTTGTAAGTTAACGAACATGCCTTTACTGGCCGACTTAGCACGTGAACCATATCAGGCCACAGGGTGAAGTTTCTCGAAGGTATTTTATCATTTTCGCGTCTTCAAACTGACACACGGGACCTAACAAGGGCCGTAACTAAACCGTAAACTATTCCACACCGTTAACGAGTACGTGCATAATGAGTACTATACAACGATACAAATAAATCTTCTAATTATAGAACTTGAAATATAGCAATGAAAAACGCGGTGTTCAGAGCTGTTTGTTGAAATTAAACCTATCTTTAGTTCATTGCAAAAGGATTACGACGAGCAGGTTTACTAAAATCTTCATTTGATCGCACGCACGTGGTCCATGAACCAAAGTTCAACAACTCGCTAGAGTTGTAATTCTTTAATATTTTTAAATACAAGCATATCCTTTAAAATTAGGGTTGCCATCCGTCCGGGTTTCCCCGGATTTGTCCTAGTTTAGAGAGCGTCCGGGGAGCGTCCGGGGAAGGTTTCATTTGTAGACCGAGTTTTAAAAAAAAAGAATTAGAAAATTTCAAGAGTTTAAAAAGCTAGTATGCTAGCTAGCTTGCTAATATGATTCTGTTTTGTTAGAAACACGAATGAATAAAAAGATGATTTATGACATTTTCAACTGTTTATTACATTGAATATGTTTAAAAGATCTTGTTGATATGTCCGGCTTTCGGACTCCAAAATCCGGGGTTTTCACGCGTCTTGTCCTGTTTTCCAAATTTTAGAGATGGCAACCCTATTTAAAATGGACTTACATTTTTTTTAATACATCATAGTACCTAATACTGTATTGTCACCATTAGTGCGTTCCATTATGCAAGCTGACTTTAAGACTTGAAAATAGATTTGAGGTACATAATAATAATTATGATCGTTGTGGAGATCTTTGGGGGAGGCCTATACCCAGCAGTGGGCGTCGATTGGCTGACATGGTGATGATGATGATGAATAATAATTATACGTTACCCCCTGATGAAATCCATCAGAAATTTAATCAACAATCGAATCGAACAAACGAAAAATGGAACGGTAGATACGAGATGTAAGTTTATGTTGTGGCGTTCGTTTGAAATAGAGAGTTGTTTACATCCGGACTTCAATGTCAATTTTTGTGGGCCAAAACCAGAACCCGACGGCCGGACGCCGGTCAACGACGCGCTCACGCAGGGTCGCCACGAGCTTTATAACTCACTCGCTGCAGCGGGAAGATCCGCCTCTAATCAGATTTACAGACCTATCCGGAGATGATACGTCGTAATAATCTAGGTCATTATGAAACATATTTGCGTAAACATTAGAAAACACTTGGCCTTAATTTTTTTTCAACGGCAACAAATCTTAAATAATTGCTCCATTTTCATAAGGAATTAAAAATTGAATGATCTAAGCACGTTTACAATAATCTTTGTTTATTTTAGAGCTACTCATTACAGAATATATTATCAAAAGGACCCACGATATGTGTGGTTTAAATGTAGCTGCTACATTACCCGAAAGGACATCGGTTTGTCTGTCAGTCTGACATTTATTAATCTACTCCCGAGACCAGATGTACGGTACAATAATAAAAATAACACAAAAAATAATATCAATATTTGATGATGTTTATATTGATCGCGGATAGCGGTCGAAAATTAACGGAATGTAGTCCATTCACGTATTGAAATAAATAATACACAAAATAAAGCTAATTAGTAACTCATTAAATTAATATTTATAGGTCACGAGCACCAGTGAGTCGGCTGGCTAAAAGTCGCTTACAATTAATATATTCTTTGAAACGTCTTCAAAATTTTCTCAATTCCAAGCGGGCACAAAATTTTAATCGACGGCAAAACCTAAAGCGATTAAAATGCCAGCCCTGTAGCGAGTGCTGTTATTGCCGTTATGAATGGTTGGTCGGCTGGTGGCACTGGGAAAAACTTTGTTTTGATTCACAGAGTCATTGTGGTAAAATAATATACATAAAATACTAGCTTCAAATGTATATTTACAAATAATACAATACTTAGACGTTTCCATAATATGTAAAGTTTCGGAAACCGGAGTATCGGATAACCCAAAGACTTCGCAATTTTATTATAATCAGGGAGATATAAATTTTAAAGAGACCCCAACAATATCCCATAATAATATATTAAGCCACTTGACAACACACTAACAGCTGTGTTCGTAAAACTGAAATATAAAACAAGTGTAAAAAATACGGGACGCCCGGTTTAAATTTATCTATGTTATTAGTAGAATTCATATCATCAAATATCGAATAAAATAAAGAAAAAATAAAGCACACAAACGAGAGCGTCATCCCGTTTGTCGTCACGGCATTCCGTGTTAGCACCGAGGCACGCCAATACATGTTTCGCATCAACAATTTTCCTATTATCTCTTCACAACACGATGGAATTCACACAGGAATGTTATCATCTAAACATGCATGTAATGTTGAAAGTGATGAGATAAGCGACCTCGGCGGACGGCCCACATGTGGCCATGTCATCGCACTTTCTCCGGGTCATGCAAATATGGTGCTCGTGCTCGTAGGAAAGTAAACATCTGCCTGATACGTTTTTGATTACATACTATTTTCATGTAGTTCGAAGTTTGTTATAAGTATGATGAATTTAAGCAAATACGGGCGAAACTGTGGAAATCAGCTAGTACATGCCAGAAAGATAACGATTTTATCATTATTAAGCATTGGCTGTAAGACTAGTAGGCTGCCTGCCAATTGTCAACGTCCATTACAAACGCATGCAATAGTTCGTTGCTTGAAAATGTTACTGCCTGAAATAGGATTCTCACGGCAAAGCCTAGTAATCTTATTAATGTTTTAATTAATGTAAAGAAATCGTGTAACGTTTGACCGCAACTTCTGAACAATTGAACCTTATTTTAATGAAAAGTTCAAACTTAAAAAATGGGATAGTTTTGAACTCGATATGTGGCCGGACTGTATTGTTGTCAGCCAGACATTTTTATAAAAATTGGACGCATTTCAAAACAAATTGACAGTCACAAAATTACCGAACACGATTACAACCGGTTAATTAAAGTAATTGGTGCATAAACTTAAGTAACTATTTGTCGGAGGAAAGCCAATTATGCAAAGATCATTTAGTAGGGCTTAAATATGGTTATCTATTGCAAAAGTTTATGGGTACATTCACTTAGGGAGCTAAGTGATGTTGTAATGTTTGTTATTACTGGTTCCGCGTGTACTGGCAATGATGATTAGACAGGACGACGATCGTGGTAACTGGAGAACAGGACTTTGTTAACTTTTATTAAAATTTCTTCATAAATATACGGCATTCCACATCACATGCATACATTTTGAATAAATCGCAATAGGAGGGTCACGTATAATAACTGTTTAATAAGCAGACGAGATTTTTTTTTTCGAGAATATGTCTAATGACGATGGTTATTACAGTAAGTTCTTCCAGTAACCGTACAATATAATGTAGCGGCAGCTCTGAAGTCTAATGGTCCGCCATGATAATTGCATAACCGCCATTGTCTGACCTTTCACAGATATAATTAACTGAGTTACGTGCGCGCGCGCCGATTACCCCAGCCATCATCGCTATAGTGAAAGTCAACGGAAACAATATAAAGGATAAAGATAATAAAAAATACATTACGCGTATAGTTTGTACATTAAATACTACCACAAAGTAGTCAGCAGTAATATTGTAAAACAAAGTTTTAAATATGGCTCCAAACAAACACTATATTTATTATGCATCTTAATAAAAGTATAAAGAAGTAATCTTATATTTTCTGAAAAAAAAAATAGAAGTGAATTCTGTAAAAATGTGACATCCATAGAAGGAATAGTGAGAATGCGGAATTGATACATGCTAAATGAACCAGTGATTAGATAATTACCATATTATGATCCCAGAAAATATTTAAAACCTCTCCATCAAAGTTTTTAATAGTTATGAAAGAGAGTTTGTATGATAATCGATACTGTAAAGTAAAAGATTTTATGAAAGACAACCTTAGACCATATTATCTTGGAATAGGGCGTTTCGAGCCGCAAAGAATTTGATCAGAAGAACAGGAAAGGAAAAGAAGGAAATCCTACTATAAATGTATTATGTATTATAAATGCAAAAGTTTTTAGGTATGGATGGGTGGATGTTTGTTACTCTTTCACGTACACTGGTTTCTACTACACAAATGAGGACAATGATAGAGACAACTGTCACGACTAGTAGCCTCGATTATAAGTTTTCTCGACGACCATTTCGGAGCACATAAATATTAACGACTGCCATAAACATACAACTGGTTGTTTGATGGATATCCTCGAAACGGATCTGGGTCACCGGTGACATTATAACATTTTATTGTATAAAAAATTGTGATCGGCGCGCTAATTGGAAATACGAATTAGCGTGAGTTATTTCCTGTTTTATCGTCACATTCCATTTAGCTCTTCAAAGTGGCCAGAGGAACGAAATAGACATCAATAAAATTGGGCCCTGGCAACACGCCAGGATTTTTGGACAAAGCTTACGATGAATGTGGGAATGAAGCAGCTTTTGGTTGGCGTTTATTTTTATTTTTTGAGAAGTATATTTGTTATTCTCTAGCAGTTATTAGTAAATAAAATCACGATTGCTGTATTTATTACACTATTTATTCATGCATTAAATACTCTAACGGAGAGAACAATATTCTTAGAAAAAGTATTAGGGAAGGTGGAGGGTGTTTAGGCCAAGAGTCCCACTTGGTGTTTTCATTTATTGAAGATGAGGCGCAGTAAGAGCCGGTAAATGACTCGAATGATTATCTGGTGGTTAGGTATCACCGACATCCATAGACGCCTGTATTACACGGGATGGTTTTCAGGTGCGTTGGCGGCCTTACAGATACTAATTGTCATTTAGTAAATTATATCAAAGAAAATATGTTAACATAATAATGTGATAAGTTTGACGATACCTCGTCAAATTTTCTATATTCTAGATATGTAGTTGATCTTAACTTTGCGTGCGGCTGTGCGTGTGTGCCCTTGTTAGTTACACAGCTGTCAAATATGCCAAACACACAAATATAAATAATCATGTTACCCACAAAGTAGAAGATACAAATTACAATATCTCATTATATGTGACATGTGTTCAAGCAACGAAAACTAAACACGTTAATTTAAAATGTGATGGATGTCTAATATGGTCCCAAATTTATTTCCGGATAGAATATAGTCATTAAGTTAATGCTCACCTTGACCTTACGTTTAACGTGGGTGAATGTGGGCTAACGTGTCGTAGTGTTGGTTTATATGTTCACGTAAACACATTTCACTCAGTTATATAAAACATTAATTATATCATAAGACTGCTTTCATCACAAATAAGAAGTTCATTTTGGGAGCATACAGGTCTTAGTTTTACAAAAATTAAAGTATTTTAAATAAAAATTGAGAATAAGGGGGAAAATTGTGAATAATTTAGACTTAAGCTCAGTCAATTACTGTAATGTATTAGGGCCATTACTTCTTTTTGATATGCCTCTCTGCTTGGTTGTTGTTGTTTTTTTACTGAGTTTCAGAAAGAAGGTCAGCACTGACACTGGGACGTCTTACGTCTAATGATAGGCCACAAATGAAGGAGTTGCTTGGGCTAGTTTCAGGTGAAGTTACGTAGGTACGGGCGCATTGACTATTCACCAATGCGACTCTTCTGACTGTTTGTAAGGTAGATATTCAACTCTTAAAAAATGATTTTCTTTTAAACGCCAATATCTTTGTTGCAATGTTAGTGGGCTTAGACAAAGTAACAATAAAAAAAAAACGATAACGAAATTTGAAAAGAATAAAATCAAGCCAATCGTTATCGTAACAAAATCACAAACTGTCTATTGGTTATCGATCGTTATTGTCAATATCTTACTGGATAGAAAGTTGTCATTAATAACTCAGAGAATTTCGGTATTTTCTGCTATGAAACAATGTTACTTTGCCTGCGAACTTTTTTGTTTACCGATCGTACAACAAAATAATTTCAATAATAATTCGTCAACACTGTGTGCAGCTGGTGTCGGAGCTTAGCTATGAGTCCGTGGGAAAGACTGAAGAGTCGAACGGCGCATGTCGAGTACACCCGATACGCTAATAAATATCCTACGATCATAATCATATATTTCGGTATGATTTACAAGTGTTCAGTATTAAAGGTGACATTAGATATATTGTTTTTATAATTGCTTATTAAGTGTATGTAAGCTGAAGTCCGCAGTTTCGCTCTGGACTGTTCATGATTATTTTAGATGCCATCTCAGCTAGTCATTTCTGTATTATACTGAAGAATAATTTTTCAAATCGGATGCCTAGATTCGAAAATTACCTCCTTAATTAAAAATGTCAAAATACCTCCTTATTATACAGGTATAGATGGAGTAATATAAAACATGACTATTAAACACTACGTAGATCACGTTATGGCTAAGTTAGCCTTTTCGTGTTAGTGACAAACAATTTCTAACATCCAAACGGATTAATATCGGTGTAATCAACTTAATCTTAACTTTATTGCAGCATGCAACAGCATTATGTTTTACATTTAATAGGTAGCGACTCCCTTACTATGTAACTTTGTGGTATCACAGTAACAAACATCTCAACATGTTACAGGTGTACATTAACCAGGTGACTGTAGCCTCCAACACAATAGTAATGCGAGGGAATTTATAGCGCAGCAACAGTAAACATTTCCCAACGGAAAGGCGAAGGTTCAACGTCCCCGGCGCCCTTTGTAGCTGGCCGTTGCATAATGACCGGCTCCAAACGAACCTGACCGGGAAATACCCCACACACCTGTCATAGTTTTTACTTCTGATGATCCAGGATTTTGTCTCTGTATTCTATAAAAAATTATCAAGAAGAATTTATTCTCATTGCAAGGATTTTATGTTCTATAATTAAAAATCACAAAAATTTCATACCTATTTCTATGCCTTTTTTGGTAAATATAAAGATAAATTGTTCTGCAATCCATACAGAAACATGTACAGATTTTTTGTGTAAATATATATAATATCTCACGAATATATAAAACAAGTTACCATCAACCTTCGATCTAAGATGCTGGAAAAGGTAGAGTAGAGGTAGAGGCTAGGTAGAGTAGAGTAGGATTTAAGATTGGCTAAAAGAAGAACACACAAATCGACATCTTCTATGTATATTATCGTATCTGCACAAAACCAACTTTACAGTAGTACTTTACAGTACAGTGAATCCAAACTAGTATCTGAGCGTGCATCCAACATCCTCCAGACTTTAGTAGCTATAAGCTATTGAAACTAGAACAATAAACAATCATATTACAATTCTTAATCTTAAATGTGTTATTAACAAATAACACACATCTCTGGATCTCTCAGAGCCAATGCCTTAAAGTAGGTGAGCACAATCAGCAGGAAATTACCGGCTGGCTGCATTCAAATGCAACCACCGATAAAATCTCTGCGCTCGACGAACATACGTGAAGCCAACGGAATATATAATGACGGTAAGTGATCACCACCCAAACATGCCAGCTACTTTAAAGAGCATTAGCTTATAAAAAAAATTGACATGTTTCAAGTGCTATGTAATTTGCCTACGAAATAAATATTATTTGATTTGATTTGATTTGATTTAGAGCTTTATGACTAAGAAAGGAGCGAAAAGAAAAAGATTTTCTGCGCTAGTATAGCGTTCATGTGCAAGTGCATTGAGAATTCTTAGCTTCTGGAAAGGCGTAGGTATATCCCAAAACATTAGTCCGAAGAACAGAACCATCTCACATTTTTCTCCCGGAAGAAAATATGCTCGGTGTTAAGCGCTAGCGTCTCTATCTCAACATTTGATCTTGGTTCACTAAAATGCACTTTTTCTTTATTAATTAAACGTGAAGTCATTATTTAAAGTACATTGTAATTAGTTTTACAATAACAAACTTCACGTGCCAACATTTCCAACCGCAACTAGAAATGCGTCACTTAAGCAAACGTTATGGAAAGCCGAATGACCTCGGTGTAGTAGCAGTCTCTGGTCGGATCACACACTCAGCTAATCTCAGTTGGATCACGACTTGTTTATTGCGTTCCTTGAACGTATGCATATTTAAAATCTTTAGAACGAGGCCGAACACATTTTCCTCGCGGATTTCATTCTGTATTCCAGGACCGTGCGGGTTTTGTGGCACATGTTTTTAAACTTTCATACGATTTGCTGTTATTATCAGATTTTTAGTTTCCATAGGGGTAAGAACACAAGTATTTTACGTCAGAATGTTCTTTATATTAATAATCTTGTATAAAGAGTCGATGAAAGGTTTTGCTATTGGTAGGAAATGTATGGCTGCGTAAAGCAGAATGTAAATGTTCTCACTCAGACCCTGTGTCCCTGTCTATCAAGACAGCCTCTCTTGATAAGAGTGTGGCCGAAACTTCTTGCTCTTCCCATCTTGCCAAAGTTCTTAATATCTAAACGGGTTAGTCAGTATGCGAAACTATAAACTAGCTTATTTATGTAAAAAAATACCTTAAAGTTTCCTCCATACAAAATCACTACATATTATAAAACAAAGTCGCTTTTTCTGTCCCTATATCCCTTTGTACGCTTAAATCTTTAAAACTACGCAACGGATTTGGATGCGGTTTCTTTTAATGAATAGGACAATTCAAGAGGAAGGTTTATGTACATAATTTATTAAGTTTTTATATACATTGGCTAAGATATAACAATAATTGTTGGGGATGTCGGAAAAAAACTGGCCGTCTGGGAGTTTTCAACGAAAACGCTGCCTAAACCCTTTGAGATATAACAAAATAATGTATGGTGGTATTATGTGTCTTAAATAGGTCTACAAAAAAGTCCGCGATGGCATATATCTATCTCTTAGGGATATCATACTATATCCATTTAATACTTTAAAAAAATGGGCAATTATAACGCGATAGTTTGAAAGTTATTTACACAAATAGGGTATGAATCCTTATCATTTTAAATCAATTAATTGGCTTGAGCACTTAATGAAGATTATTTTTGCCCTTTACATCATGCAAATTAAATGAATACTTTAGGAGATATGGCAAAATCAAAATAATGCACAAGAAAATAAATCGTGTTGCCGTGGTTCGAATTGGCGATTGTCTGGTGTAGTGTATCAACTCTGGTAGACGTAATAATATTATGATCAATCATCAACGTATGGTGGAATATATGATAATAGTATCCTTAATATGCCTACAGAAAGTCTGCGAAGGGATATATGTCTTTATGTTCAAGATAACATATATCCATTTAATACAAAAACTTGGTACTAAATTATTATAATAGGAAATGATCATCATCAGACCTGATAAATCCGTAAATCTAAGTTCACGCGGGCGAAGCTGCGGGTAACAGCTAGTACTACGATAAAATACATAATCGATTTAATTCGCAGATACCTGTGTGACTTTGAATTCAAATCAGACGCAACAACAAAACAAGTTAGATATCCTATACCTACACGGAAAGCAGAAAGACAGCTTTACGTTTAGCCTTACTATTCCGTGTACTTTTAAAGTTCGGCCAAAATCACTTGCAACATGAGACATGTCATTACTTAGTACTTGGGGTATTTTATGATTGGGTATATAATATCATCTATTCATGCCGACATACCTACAAAAGAAAACATATTATACGTAGTACTGATTATTTATTTGAAGCATATAATCTTTATCTGTTGCTATAGCATCTTCAGATTAATTGTTAATTGTAAAAGGAGTAGTTAACGAGAAAAGACTCATTGTAATATACACTAATTATAAGAAGTGTTGTTACCCGTTCCTTAATTATGTTAAAGATATGATCAGTTGTTGCATAATAAAGTTATGCGGCTGTGTACTTGTGTGAAATTATTATGCAATTGATATACTTTAACTGTATCATAACATGCGAGGGACGGTCAAAATACTAAATTCGATGCCGTTTAAACGATGCAACATTGTACCGTGAAATAATGGAATACACGTATAATATACTAACATATCATTATCGCTATCTCTTTCTCATTATATTCCACTCAATCTGTTTCTAAATTATAATAAGAAAGACGATAATTCCGGTGATTATTAGGTACTTCATATTCTGTCCAGGCTTTTAGTGAGAAGCTAAAAAATTGGTCTTGCTTTTTTGTAACCAAGAACATATTATTCACACAAGCAAGACCACCACAGAAACCGAAAGCAGAAGACAAATTTAAAATTATGAGTTAAAATATTTATTAGTACACATTTCAACTAATCATATTTTATGGGAATCGTTTATATGGTTCTAAATATTTAAAAAAAGTATCGTCAAATAAGCAAAAAGAGGGAATATAGGAACGAACTAGCAGGAGCTTAGTCTTGGTATTGTTCGTGATTTGCTCTTCACTTCACAGCAAGCTCGTATTTTATAGTTTTGCTATTGGTTGACTATCGCGAGCTACGCGTTGCTCGGCGCGAAACCCCATCGCTACGTTCGTTAATGTCCCCGGCAAGGTCTCCGAGGAATTACGATTTGCAATACTTGCGTCAGCTGTGGCGCATTCGAGCAAGGACAAGATGCTTCTATTTATTGTGTATACTATACCTATAATAATAAATCTTGACACAATCTCAGCCCAGCTACTGAAAGACCCAGAAGCCATAACTAAACAACTTTGTGAAGTTAGTCAGAATGATTTTGCTCTTGTACAAAGACGCAGGGGTAAAGGTAAGGTAGGGGTAGCTACCGCTGCATTACATCCCCCAATTAATATAATCTTGCCGAATATACTCACTATGAGTAAGCTAGAGTCAACTATACTCCATTCGGATGTTTGACGCCGTTTTTGCCTTTACTAAAGAGGAAGTGCGAGCGAAATTCCTTTAAATAAAAATTATTTATAATTATAATTTTCTCTCTTTCAGAATTACAATAAAGTGCAACAAAGGCTAGTTCAATGTTCCGCGCTTCCGTGCCGCACCAGTAGCTGAGCACCGAGCGCACCAAGCTCGCCCACGCTCATTACGCGATGAAAAACAACAGCTTTATACCTGCACCGGAGGAAATTAAATGATAATAAAACTCTTTAGTACTTTACGCATACAGAAGTAGTCGGTTAGATTGGTAACAACACTGTCACGATACAGAGATTTTGGGTAGTTGTAATGGAACTGACGTTTATTCACTTTTGAGATTTTTATCTTAGTCAGGGTTGAAATAACGACGACATTTTTAGTAGAATATGAATTATTTGTATCGTGGCAACGGTAGGTGAATTTTTTGTAGTCAAAAGTCTAAACCACCCAAGGTCTAAACTATCGGTCGATTGTAATCTGGTAAAACTGGTAACTGGGATAGTTTTTATATAGACATCTTGTTCGATACAGTCACAATGATTAAGAAAGGAAATCTCACACGCATCTTAAAAGAAGACTAAAGTATGTAGCCCCACGGTGACTGGCATGTTTCAAAAACACTTCATACTTTTGAACGCAGCGCGTATTCGAACAGCGAAACGAGGGTGAAAAGCAATCATCTTAGACGCACTCGAGCTTTACGCGTGGCTTGCGATTCGCATTCACTCCGCCATACAAAACACAGAACCCTTGTAATCGATGCTTTCGAGTACATCCACTCCTCATTGAAGTGCACTTCACGATACATGATTCTGAATATAGAGTACGTGGATGGCAAATTTCTTTGATACTATATTTTAGCGAAGTGACGATGGTCCATGGTGGGTAAACTCGGCTTCTTATGCGAGAGGTTCCGGGTTCGATTCTGACCCGTCCGTGTGTGCCTTAAAATGAGTTTTTATAAATTTCTAAGTGCACCCCAAACACGAGATCATCGTTCGCTCACCGGTGAAGGAAAACATCGTGAGGAAACCTGCATGCCTGATCCTGCATGATTGAAAGTCTTTGAAGGTATGTGAAGTTCACCAACCCGCATTGGGCCAGCGCATCGCTGAACTAAGGCCCATTACCCTCCTTGCCTAATTTCGAGGAGATCCGTGCCCAGCAGTGGGACATATTATAAGGGTTGATACTTTTTTTACTTTATTTTAGACAAATTTCCAAAATGCATTCCATAAAATGCATTAAGATCTTTTATTATCATCGGTAATTTTCATGAATTCATGCGAAACGTCACATATGAAATGGAGACCAGACAGACTACTTTAAACACTCGAGTGGAGTCGCGGGTAACCAACAGAGACATAAATTTCCTTTAGTGGTATTCGATCCCACGACCTCATAGTCACGTCCCGTGACCACAGACGGTGAAATCACATTAACACCTCGTTCACCAAGTCCGGGGTCAGAAGTCGGATGACGCACGGCTCACATAACCTTTCAATGTAAAGGTTTATTGAATTATCGATGAGATTCGTACAGTATCTCAGGTTAGAAAGGGCCTGCTGGTGATCTTTGAAATTTGAGAATAATAATACAATTGTTAATCAAATAATTATAATAACTTATACAAAATACATGCAAATTACTTATAAAATATAATACATATTATTAAAAAGAGGCCCTTTTAGGCAACGTTCCGAAGATGCTGGAAGCGTTTCCCTTTAGACTATATATATGTATAGCTAGACTAATTCTAATTAGATTAGAAATTAACAAATTGTATATAAAATAAGATATAATCAAGACGCGTTTTTATCGATTTCATCTTGTCAAATATCACCATTTCATGAATAAAAATCTCCAATATATTTCGTTATCAAGGGAATATAAGACATTGGAATCATTTTTCCGTATGCCATTGAATTTATTAAGTCGGATCACGAACAAAATATATCTCACAATTGTCTCGTTTTCTCAATTTAGGGGCCAAAATTTGATATGAAATGACCTAAGATCGATTCTGCATCAAGTCGAAAGATAAAAAAAGCGTTTTCTTTTTAATCAAAAATCAAAATCAAAAATATATTTATTACGTAGGTACAACTTGTACATTTGAAATAAGTCAAAAAAAAAATGTAGTCAATAAGTAAAAGTAAATTAATATCCCTCTCATTATCTGAGGCATTGTTGGCTATCTCTATTTCTAGGTGACAAAACTACATTATTATTAGATGAACCATCTGCTCACCTGCTGTTCCGATTGAGCTCAAAGGCCAATAGATGAAAATTCTAGCCCTTTCGAAACAAGGATCTATTTCAACTGAAAATATATCTTTTCTGAACTGAAAATATATCTTTTCATGGGTCATTCTTCATCAGCGTTGAGTTCAATCTATGTCGTTCAAACATCTAATTCAATTGCATGAGATCATGGTGTTCTAAAGATAGTTCTAACGTAACGTGTAATGACACTCGACATTATGTTTTACAAATAGTCTATGTGAAGCGATGGTTATGGAATAAAAACACTTGTGTAAATAGCTGGTCTCTTACCCATGCTGCGTCATATGGAGTGAGCGGACATTATGTATTATTTTAAACCTTAAATCTCTCGCAATGTGCAATTGCATGCAATCAGGATATTTTTTGCTTAACACGAAACATAAAGCCCCAATACGTTTTAGTTCAGCGCCAATCGTCTTTTCTGCTGACGATAAGAAGATATCATCACTATCATCAGCCTTTATCCATCCACTTATGAATACCTTTCCACTCGCATCCAAAACGGGCCGGCCACTGCACGGAGATCGTCCTCCTGGTTAATGGCCGACCAAAACGACCGTCGTCTACCTAAACGCGGCCTCCACTCTTGAAGCTTAATGGCCCATTGGCTATCCGTTCTCTTAAGAGTGACCTGCCCACTGCCACTTCAAAGAGATGATTCTTCGCGTGATATCGGTAACTTTAGTTCTATGGCGGAGGTCAAGAAGATATACATATAAAGGTGTTAGCAAAATCTTTGATTCGGCATACAACATAATCTTATGGTGACACAACACGAAGCCAAAAAACTGCTGACGCCATACTTAAAAATACCGTTTTTTACTAAATGTAGCCAATGTTATTTTACGTCAATATCCATCATGTCGTAGGGGCTACGTAACGACTGACGTGCCAAATAATGTACGCACGACGACTACGTTGCCTTCCGGAGCCGATTCTAACAAACAGATGATTATTTAGGAGGATATAAACTGTTGATGATTGAGCGACGGTAGTCCAGTGGTGGACGGACTCGGCGTCTTACGCGAGGGGTTCCGGGTTCGATCCTGAGTCCTGACTCGTCCGTGTGTGTCTTGAAATGGGTTTTTCTAAATTTCTAAGTGCACACGAGACCATCGTTCGCTCACCGGTAAAGGAAAACATCGCGAGGAAACCTGTGAAGTTCACCAACCCGCACTGGGCCAGCGCGGTGGACTGTTGGCCCATTACCCTCCTCGCCTGATTTCGAAGAAGGAGACCCGTGCCCAGCAGTGGGACATATAAGGGTTGATACTAAACTGTTGACTTGTCATTTCCTCGTTAAGGAAAAAGAATGAACATAACCTTGAGTCCAAATTAAAATTCCAAATTATTTTACGTGCAAATATAATTTGAGAAATTATTATTTATTAAACAAAGGCGCTGGGCGAACTATCCGAACCTGCCTGCTTACTGCTTAGGTTTCATCACTCGCGTTAGGAAATCATAGGCTAAACAATACTATGTCCTGTGTATGTATATTTTGTAACGTTTATGTATATTTACGACTTTAATGTATTAAATGCTTTACTTATACCTAGTGTGTGCGTAATCGTAATACTGAGAAATAACAGAGAATCCGTAACATTCACATGGGTTCATTCGAATCCAACTTAAAATATATAATACTATCAAACAATCAACACAGTGAATATTGCGAAATTATGTTGTAACTAGATTTTGCCCCTGTCTTCGCCAGCGCGTACTGTAAATTTCACCCCTTTATTTCGTCCCCTTAAGGGTTAAATTAGAATTAACTGGAATTCCATGAAAATAATTAGTGTAACAGATCAAGTGGTCGTTACAAACAAGTATGATTTACACAATATATGATTTCCAAAAGGCACTGACTAAATATACTAATTATATATTAGAGGCTTGTGACGAGTGCCGACCTCAATAACGTTCTGCTAATATTTCACAAGACAGCCTCAGACCCATTCGGTGCGTGTCCGCCAACACGCACAGACCTATTTGTCCCTACGCTCTCTGCGCAGGTACAAGTTCTCGCGCTCCATTGTTCTCGTAGACAAAGGCTGTGCCCCAGTACTGTCCTTTGTCTATTGTTAGAGTCAGTGTTGCGTCATCCTAGTGCGTTTCGTACAGTTTACAAGTGCTCTTAGATATTGAGGCCGTCAGACGACTCAATCGCGTTTAAACCCGTCCGTTATATCGCGCGCTTAGAACCGCGTTCGTAATTAAGTGGTGTTCCGGTGCCACATAGTCGCGTTCGTTGAGATAGTGCCGCGTTATTAATCGCTCGCATAGCGAAAAGTGTGTTCCCGAAGCCGAACACGTAAGTTGTTTTCGTTATTTACACACCTACTTGGGTTGCGTCCCGGTACCTACCCAGGTAGACGACCGTTTTATTTCCTTTGTTACACACCTCCCGCCAGGCGGGAGGGTAGGAACACAATGGCGTCTTAATGACGACCGGTTTTATATAGACATCTTAAACCAAACAAATAATATGGCGGAATTACCAGACATCCCCAAAGAGGCCCTTATGGCTCTCCTGCGGGAATACGTGCCCGACTTCGAAGAGAAATTAAAAGCCTACGCGCAAAAATCAGGCAGTAGCCACAGAAAACAAGTGAGGAGGTTCTCGACTGACTCACCCGCGCCCCCCGCCGCGTCAACCGACGACGGCGCGATAGGAACCGAGTCCGGCACGACCGATGCCGGATCGGAAAACACGCGGACTTCCCGCTCGTCGACTCCGTCAGAGGAGGAGATGTCGGTAGCCGGCAGCTCCTCCGAGGAGGAGACCACCAACAGCGGATTCACGGAGGTCCGCAATAAAAAGAAGAGGCGGCGCCCGGACACCGGGTCCGCGCCGTCCTCCGCGCCATCCCCCCCGCCTAAGGCTCCGAAGGTAGGGACCCCGCCCCCTCAGGGCAACAAGGTTAAAGCGGCATCATCATCATCGCCGCAGGTCACCAGGCGCGACCAAGTCGCGTCCCCCGCGCCCGGTACATCGGCGTCCACCCCAAACGAGGGCATGGACACCGAAACGCGCACGAAAGCGCCCCCCCCGATAGTCGTCCAGGACACAAAAAGCTGGACTATAGTCTCGAAGGCTATTTACGCGAAGCAGATTTTATACAAATCTGCACGTTCGTGCGCAGACGGCATAAGAGTCCAAGTGGCGGACTCTAATGACCACCGTAGGTTGACCGCTTTCTTAAGCGCCAACAAAATAGGATACCACACGTACGCGCTCGAAGATGAGCGCGTACTGCGTGTTGTCATCGGCGGTGTCCCCCGGGATATGGACCCGTCCGAAATCAAGGAGGACTTGATCCTCCAGGGATACCCTGTGGAGGAGGTACATAGGATGTACCACCCCCGCAACAAATTCAAGTACAAGATGGTACTTGTCATCCTGCCGCTAACGCCGGCGGCGAAAGCAATATTTAATGTCCGGGCCGTGTGTAACATGACCGGGCTAAAGGTAGAGTCCCCCCGTAAAAGGGGCATCATAGGGCAATGTCATCGTTGCCAATTATATGGTCATTCGGCAAGAAATTGCCAGGCGCACCCCAGGTGCGTTAAGTGTCTCGGCGACCACGGGACCCCCGACTGTCCCCGCGATAGGGCCACAGCTACGGAACCACCTAGCTGTGTCATCTGCAGAGGCCAAGGGCACCCGGCTAACTACCGCGGCTGCCCGAAAGCCCCCGCGGTGGTAAGGAAAGGGAGGAGAGCCGGGAAAAAACCTGGTCCTGCTCCCAGATCCACCACCCGACCCAGGGAGGAGAAGTATGTCCCCGCTCCGCCCCCTAAGACGAACGCGTGGCATGACAGAGCGGCTTCCCAGCCGTCTGCACCCGCAAAACCCGCTCCGGGCCCTCCAAGCCCCCCAGCGGCAGTAAGCAGGCAGCAAGCCCCCCCTGCAAGTACGAAGGTACGAGCAGCCCCCAGCTGTCCCGCTTCCCCCACCGACGAATTCGGGATAAACCTAGCGTTTGTCTCTCAGGCTCTCTGCGGTATAGATCCAGAAGAGCTAGCCGTCCTGGCCCGCAAACTACGCGCCGCCACCACCCTACAGCAGACATGCCAGGCATATAGTGAACATGCCACCCTGGTCGCCAAGATTAGGTCCCCCCCCTCTCAAAGCCCTTAAATGGCTACCACGGCTAGGACAAAACCGCGTTCGCTCCGACTAGTGTCGTTCAACGCGAACGGCATTAGCGCGAATTTAGAGGAAATTCGCATTTTCGTAAAAAAATACGATGTTGACGTCCTCCTTGTGCAGGAAACGTTTCTAAAACCATGTAATAGCAATCCGCGTATCCCTAATTATAATATCGTTAGGAATGATAGGTTGCGATCCCGACTCGGAGGTACACTAATTTATTACAAAAGAACACTCCATTGCATCCCATTAGACACACCGCCTCTAGCTTCACTGGAGGCGTCCGTCTGCCAGGTGAGCATGACCGGCCATCAGTCGATCATCATCGCCTCGGTATATCAATCGTGCAATAAAACATTACTCTTCAGCGATCTCAAATCGCTATTAGAACTAGGCAACGCCGTCTTTATAGCCGGCGACCTAAACAGTAAAAATCAGGCATGGGGCTGCAGAGAAAACAATAAAAATGGTATAATTCTCTGCCGCGCCGTCGATGATCTAGCCTGTACAGTAGTCGCCCCAGATGAGCCAACACGCTACGACTTCGCAAACAGCGATAGGAGTAATGTGCGGCCATCCATATTAGACATATGTATAATACGCAATGTATCCCTTCTGGTGCATTCTATTCAAACAGTACACGAGCTTAACTCAGACCACAGACCAGTATTAATTCAATTAGGTAACCCCGAGAATAATACTAAAAATCAAAAGAAAAAGATCATCGACTTTAAATTACTAAATGAAAATTTAAATTCACTTCGCTCGAGTCAACTCGACAACATCCCGGACACTATAGAGAGTCCCGAGGCGGCCATTGCGGCCAGTTCCAACCTTACCGACCATCTGGTAGCGACGATGGAAAAGTCATCTAGGGAGATCTCAACGTCCAGCGATGGACACTGGGAGCTCCCGGATGACATTAAAGCACTCATACGCGCCAAAAACACCGCAAGGCGCAGATACGCTCGCTACCCGGCGGACGAGTATCGTCGTGACCTCCGTAACCTCGAAAGAGACGTTAAAACACGCATCTTAGAGCACAAAGCCGAAAAGTGGGATCGCCTCCTTAGTGAAATCTCACCCTCCCATGTGGCCTACTGGCCACTCGCTCGTTCATTTAGAAAGAAAACGGAGGCATCTATGCCGCCATTAAAAAGACCTAATCGCGCGCCTGCACTAGAGGACGCCGACAAGGCGGAACTATTAGCCGATACACTAGAGAGCCAGTGTACCCCAAACATCACTACCCCCTCACCCTCCATAGGCTCCCACGTAGAGGAGGTAATTAGGGTAGTAGAGTCGAAGACTTCTGCGCCGCCGGAGGGGGATCCTATCCCTCCGACGGATGTAGAAGAAGTCCAAGACATTATCAAACGACTTCACTCCAAGAAGGCCCCCGGGCCGGACGGGATTTCCAACAAAGTCATTAAAATACTCCCACCCGCTCTTGTTTACCTCCTGGTTAGCATTTTCAACGCCCTCCTAAAGGGCTGTAGGTTCCCAGACCAATGGAAAGAAGCTACGGTTATCGGCATACCTAAGCCCGGCAAACCGGGCACGGAACCGTCTAGCTATCGGCCCATCAGTCTACTAAGCTCGATTGGCAAAATCTACGAACGGGTTCTGCTTAAGCGGCTCAAAGCCGTTATAGGCGAAAAGAACCTGTTCATAGACGAGCAATTCGCCTTCCGCGAAAACCACTGCTGTCCAAGGCAAGTCCACCGTATGACCGAAGACATACTCAGAGGTTTCAATAAAAAGAACTCCCGCGATACGTGCGCCGTATTTTTCGATGTAGCAAAGGCCTTCGATAGGATATGGCACGAAGGCCTCGTGTACAAACTGTACAAGCTAGGAATACCGGATAGGCTAGTCATCATCATCCGCGACTATCTGTCAAACCGGTCATTTAGGTATAGGGTCGAAGGCACCCTCTCTTCCCTGAGACCTCTGAGGGCCGGAGTCCCCCAGGGCTCCGTGCTGTCCCCAACTCTATACAATCTGTACACATCAGATATCCCCAGACCTCCGGACGTCAAACTGGCTCTCTTCGCTGACGATACAGCTCTATACGTTACCCACCCTAATGCTAATAGAGCATCGCTATTTCTCCAACGTGCCGTCACCGAACTAGGCAACTGGTTCGCAAAATGGAGAATAGCTATTAACCCCGATAAAAGCGCGTCGATTCATTTCTCTCGTAAGAGAAAGACACGCTTACCTAAACGCAGACAAACATGGTTCACGATGAAACCAATCTTACTAAATAACGTCGTTATTCCCAGAGTTAGACAGGTCAAGTACCTGGGGGTCACCCTCGACAGGTCGATGTCGTTTAGACCACACATCGCCGCGATTTCTAAAAAAGCCCGTTTCGTCAGTAGTAGACTGTACTTCCTCATAAACAAAAAGAGCAAAATGCCCCTCAGGCACAAGCTCACCCTCTATAAATCATGTATCCGCCCCATCATGTCATACTCCTGTGTGGCATTCGCGCATGTGCCTCAGCATAGACTCAGAGGCCTCCAAACGATCCAAAATAAATTCTTACGTGTGGCAACCGGTTGCCCGTGGTACGTAAGAAACATCGACCTACACCGTGACCTCAGACTAGATTCGATTAGGGGCCATTTCAAAGCGATGTCAGAACGTCACTTCGAAAAGGCACTTCTCCACCCGAACCCACTCGTCGTGAGTGCGGCAAACTACACCCCCGATAGCTTAGCACCTAATAAGTCTAGGTTACCTAAGAATGTCATAACCGATCCTGTTGATAAAATCACAGAACTGTTAAAGCGCGACGCTGAAGCGCGACGTAAGCTACAACACACACTCAGACATAACACAGTCGGTGTTAGGCACACATTCACACCGCATGGGCCCCGGGGTCGTATGCGACGTCGAACCCTACACTCCGTTGACCAGTTGATCCGGATCAACCGCGACAGCATAGGCTCAGATCAGCTACGAGTCGACACCAATATAGACCGTGTAATCACCGATAGCACTCTGCTATCGGCAGCTTGCTCGGGTCCCGCGCTTGACCCGCCTCCCCCGCTACCGGGGGAGGGGAGGGCCGGCCCTCACGATAGGTTTCTAACGTCACCCGTTCCAAACCAGTCGACCGTAGCTGACCAAGTTAGGTACAAACCCGACGCCATGAACATGGCGGGGGGCAACCCCCCAAATTTTTAACGTCATAGGATGATCCAACCGGATCACCCCATTTCCGATGACGCATAACGGTCACTAGGACCATTAGCATAGATCCAACCGAAAAAAAAAAAAAAAAAAAAAAAGCCTCAGACCGCAGCCAGTACAGGCAGGATATTGATCAATCGAAACATTTTCACTCGTATAGTAGAAAGAGTCGCACGCTGTTCTTTGTAAATTAACCCTGATATGTCTCACTATAAAATAAGATAATATATTGGAACACAATTTCAATGATTTAAAAAATATAACTAGTAAGTATATTAACAAAGAAAGGTGACGCTGCGCCGGTAGATTAAAAGCAGTATTAAGTTAGGTTCTGAGACATTCATATAAATGGAGTGCTTAAACTTAACTGGATTAGAATACTAAGTTTATATCCCTGAAGCCTTATAACAATGGTCACATTCAAAACCTTCAGCTACAATTTACATGGAATATTATTATTGATGTTTATGGAATATCTTTATTATATCTGCCGTATTTACCGTTGATGCTGACTTTGATAATGACGTCATCTGCTCCTGAATTATTAAAAATAATTTAAACTATTTAAAACGGGATATTTACCATGTTTTTAGTATTATTTCGCGGAGCTCGATATTTCGACATTTTCTGCGATATGTCTAAATCCTATTAAAAATAGACCTATAAATTAATCAAGATCGCTTGTTTAAGTTGCTATATTAATAAAATAGTCTAGAGCTGTAATTAAGTCTAATTCTGCACTTACAAATGGATCTTCAGTCAGAAATGGAGACATACGCCCGGTTTCTGAAACGTTGGTCAAAGTGTATGTTAACTCACATGGCTACGTTTACATCCGGCAACATACGATTATATCTAGTAAAATAATTGACGATCACGTCAACTGACAGACTGATCAAAAAATGAATTTAACCATGCTTTTAGCAACTCATTTGACATTGACAGTTGATTTGTTAATTTTTACGTTGATCAGCCTTTCGGAAACCGGGCGTTCGAATAAACTACTGCCACTTGACCACAATGTAAACATAATATTGTTGATCATAGACTTTAAATATAAAGTGCTAGTTTTTATTTCCGCGTGTCCGATTTCCCGTTTCCACACAAATACGGATCACACGCGATTTCTCTCTAAATAAGTTAATCACGTCTTGTCGCCTTTAGAAATCTTCACCATATTTTCTACGGGTTGTCGGCCTAACAGCGCTGAACACTGGCTTACAATATTATCATCGAATACATACTCAGACAATTAAGAGTAAATTATAATATTTTCTAAGGGTTGCACTGTATCTCCCGGCTTGGGTACCTCCATCTTAGTTATTATTCCCGTGGAACAGGTTTGCTGTTTCGTAGAGAACAAGCAGTGTTCATAGACGACGTTGACTCGGTAACCACAGATCAGATGGCACGTCTGTCGGTTTGTCTATCCACCAACATAAAAAGAGATTTGTATAGATTGGTTCCTGATAAAGTTGTATTTGTTCACGAATATCTTTAAAGGTTTTATAAAACTAGGTTAATCGTGTCGCAGGATTCAAAGTATATGTTTTCAGTAATTCAATAGTAATTGGATTAATGCAAGCGTATTGATACCTAAAGTACGTGTAATTTAAATCTTCCGACAACACAACTGTTGGTGTGTATTTTTATATACAAATATTATTTTATAGACGAAGAATTAGAGGACAAACGTAAGATGAATGAACGATATCTTATATTATGTAACCTAAGTAGTGTTATGTACCTACTTGTTGGTTTGACAAACAAATATTATGTGTCCGTGTCATGGTTAACTAGTGTTGACCGTGACTAGTTAAAGTACAAACGGTTTTTGTTTGTTAATGACTGTAATAACTTAGGAAATGTTTCGTTTGAGCTGATATACGAAGTTTTTTTTTTTATAACTTTTCATCAAGATCGAAGCGGAAATCAAGAATTCGAAGAGGGGTTGACCTTTGATTTTGTGTAGATATTTTAGACATTAGTAGTAAGATAGTCGACGGAGATTTGGTGGAATAGCATAAAGGCGTGCAAAGAATCATAATATGCTGGTCTTCAGCATATTAGATTTTTTTTAGAAAATTGCTAAGAACTAAATAGTAGATTTTTTTATATCATTTGTATTGATACACATTTCGGTTAATAATCAATACAAAAAGGAAATTATTAAAACATACAAAAGCTGCCTACGTTTGTAACATATATGGCGGTTAAGATCTACTAAATTGATTTTGACAATAATGATGTTAATATAAATAAATTTTATAGACTTGATTATGGTCAAAATGGGAGAACCAAAATATAGAATCCTAACGAACTAAAGTATGCGCCAAACACTAAAACAAATGACTAAATTGCGAATTCGTATATTGAATATTGAATAAGATGTTTAGAGTATTCACACGTAAATCGTACTAGATCAAAGTATAGCGTTAAATTATGGAAATAACACAACAAATGAACAGACGATAGCGCCTCATCGAGAAGAAATGAAGTGGCAATACAGTTAAGACCTATTTAGCTGCTAATGTCAGTAACGGTGACGGTTTAGTCTAGACTGCAGACGCCGGTTCACGGTGGGAGGACCAGTTCAGATGCTAATTTTAGATGACCTATATAGAGACATCGATTTAACTTGCACGTGTTTATTTACAGTAACAAATACTTGTTGATGGTATTCGAGTTAGCTTAAAGATTCAGCCTTTTCTGCTTTGTCCTGTCTTTCTCTTGATGCACACAAACCCACATTTAACCCCAGAAATTCTCAGTAATTTGGTTCTAGAGAATGACGTCTAAATAATAAGTACAATCGTACCCATGAGAGAGTTCAGCCTGTGCCTCGTTCTCCTCAGCATGGACACTCCATCCTGCATACTTCTACCGTGAATTGAGATGAGATCATGCAGTGTTATCACTAATAAGGAGACTCTCTGCAGTCTCCTGTTCAAAACTTCAGGACCGTTTAAAAATTAATAACAAATTACGTTAACGAATTGCTTCACTTTAATCGACAAATTTGGCATTCAGTAATTTCGGAGCAAACTTTAAACAAATGCTTTACTAATACAAAAATAGTAGGGAATATTTTGGCGTCCGTGCTTCATAATATAGTGGAGTAGCACGATAAATAAATAACATACGATGAGTCAGCACACCGTCAATAACAATGCAGCAGTCCTAACCTACTTTTTTTGTAAATTTCACTTTAGTTCGCATGAATTATACATGATTTCATATATATCTCACATATCTCATGTACGTCGCCAGTCTTCATGACCTAATTTAAACATACGACCATAAAGAACTCATCCAACATAACTTCCAACTGGACTAGAAGCCTGGGAACGCTCTGACACACTTTCGCATTTCCTTTTCATTTTTGGCAACGTGTGTGCATGTTGTGACATAGATAAAGGTAAAATTAGTATTTGTTGTATCCACATCAGTTCACACGGCAAATAAATTTATATTATATTTGAAAACCATGATAAGTTCATGGTGCGCCGTGGACTTTTTATTACCATACCAGCTGTTGCACGCAGTTTGGCCTGCGTCAACTAAGATTTAAAACGGTTCCCTAAATAAAAAAAAATATAGCCTATGTTCACCGGGGATAGCGTTGCTCCCCAACATTGAAAGAACTTTTCAATTCGGTCAAATAATTTCGGAGCCTATTCAATACAAACAAACAATCAAATTTTTCCTCTTTATAATATTAGTATAGATAAAAATTGTACGTACAATAATATGTACCTATAATGAAATTCTGTACTTTTATACAGAAGCAGACCAGAGGAAAATGCTTTTTATGATTTATGTTTACATTTTTTTTGTTTCACACACCAAAAACAAGTTCATGCAGTCTCCATTATTTATTTGTTCACGCCAAGAAACAATCCTAACAATCCAATTTGTTGTCTGGTTGGTCCGCATATTTCATCATCATCATCATCATCATCAGCCTTTATCCGTCCACTGCTGAACATAAGCCTCCCTCAAATATGCTGCCGCATCTTTATTTATTATTATTATTTATTATACATAAGTATATACTTTTAACAGAAAAAGCTTGATCGCTAGTAAATTTAATATTTTTTTAACTTTATTTCAAGGCTTTCGGGCTTTAGCTAAAATCGCCTTGGACATTTGGATATAATGGTGTTGGGTTACCCGTGGGCTGCGACAGAGACGCGGGTAAAGCAATGTGGATAAAACAATGTCTGGTGGGATGTGGTTCAGTGACTCGGAAGCGGACTGGTCTGGACGGGTACTATAAATGGAACTCACCCCAGCGTGGACAAAAACTTCGCAATGTCGTCGAGTATTAAACCGAGAGCATACGAGCTATCCGCATCGCTGCGAAAATTTATAGGGATAATGCCTGATTCACAAATATAATAAGAAAAGTTAAATTTAACCAACTGGTTCTATTTACGAAGGCCTAATGAAAACCCGTACGGCACTTTTTGAGATATGCTTGACATTTGAGACATCTGCAATTACTTTACCTAGATGTGACTTGAGAAACGATTTCAAGGTCGTTAGGAAGCCATATTAGGCAACTGAAAAGTCCTGCTACTTTTTAAAATGTTGCTTCCCAAAATATTATAATGAAGAAAAGTTAATAAAATTACAAAATATTCTACATGAAACGTTTTACGGTTTTTATATTTTTAATGTTTGCATTTTTTTTTTCAATTATCCACATTTTCAGTTTATTTATTTTACCAAAAACAATTTTGAAAATAGTACTCAAGTATTATTATAAAATATAGCATAGATGAAGGTACATAAAAATATAAATCTAGATCAATGTTATAATTTAAGGAATAGGTCAGACTCATAACAAATAAGTACTTTTATTTAGCCTTTTTTATATTTCAATTAAATAATTATTGAAACAAACATTATATTAAAAGAAGAATAGATTAATGAGGTATAACAGATATCTTGGCTTTTGTGTTTATATGCATGTTATATACTTAAGTATATACTGTCCTTTTAACTTGAGTCACACATTAAATCTCCACTACTTTACTCTTCTCATTTCATTATCATTTTAAAAATAAAAAATAAATCATATACTTATTAAGAAAGTTTTTTTTAACTGATACCCAGCATAGCAGAGGCAATGAGTTTATCAAATCCTTCAGTTAAGAATAAAGATTTTTTTCTAATAGTTGGATCGGCAAACATGCAGACATGTCATCTGATGGTAAGCAGTTGAAGATGCGCATAAACTAGTTTACCTAGATCTAGCCCAGGTATCTCTCCCGTGTTGCCTATTCTGAGACATAAACATGCCTCGGTGAGAAGAGGGAGAGAGAGAAGAGAAGTTTCAGTGCCAATAAATTACACTGCCTGTGCTGTTGTGAAAGCTGTTTTACGGGAGAAACAAGGAAGACAGTGGCACCCAGCTGGGAGAATGAGACAATATATTAATTATTCTAGATATAAATTATTGCTTTTAGGCTACATGTTTTCTAATAGAATTTTTAAAAAGCTTATTTATTTTGATTTCACTATCATGCTGCTAATAATAATTGAATGGAAACTATTATTATGTAGGTAAGGTTTATATTATATATTAAATAACATGAGATCTATCAGTGAATACAAATTGATTATCTGGGCATTATTACTACTCTCTTCACTCAATGAACTCTTCAAGTAAATGCTGCATTAAGAATCTCTTATTTTCATAGCATTTTTGTTGAAACTAATAATAAACTTGGATGGAATCCAAAAGATAGAGAAGATAAAGTGTTGCAAAGAACAACAGTTTATCTTTGTTAAAAAAATCTATCGTGAATGTAACATAATGTAACTGGAAGAATGTGTTTATTTAATTAAAAAATACACAGCTCTCTCAACGACTTTTACCTATTAAATCTTTTATACACAACAGTCAATCGTGATTGTTTGATTATAAACAAGACTCGCTCCAGCTCAAGGTCAAAGCGAAAATAATATAAAACGAAAACATTTCGATAAAATGCATCAAGAATGTACCTACGATTGATTAAATAAATATAAAATAAAAAGCACATGAATAAAGGACACATTTTCAATAAACACGTGATTGTTATCGTGTAATAACTCGTCTAAAATTACACGGGTAGGCAATAAAACTCCGCAATGCAGTGTGAACCATGTACAAAAATAATAATATTATTTATGAGAAAACGTACCTTTAAAGACATTTTTACTTCCGATCGATTTCTTCAAAATATAAATTTACAAATTTAACATCGCTTCGAGATTTATTCAGTTCACTGTATTTACAAACGTGGGATTTATATGTATATATTGTAATTATGTAATTATTTTTAATAATATATACTAAAGTCCAATCGATCCTTGTATTATTTAATATTTTAAAAGATCGAAATCGAATAAATAAAACGAACACAATACACTAAACACGCGCACTTATTCAACCGGTCAGGGAACGAAATAATTTTTTCCGAAGAAAAAGAAATTCGCGCGCGCAGCACAATATACTTTGACAGATAATTGTATTGCCATATTTAAAATAAACCTGGTGCAATACTGTAAAAAATTGAAATGATTTTTTTTAATCACACTAAATTCGTTTTAAATTACAACGTATAGAAATATATAAATCACGCATTATTTAGCACAATATTATGTTTTATCATAAAGTAAGCTGTTGCTGTAATGTAAGTCTAAAATAGTATGCTATAGTACAAATAGATGGCGCTAAATAACAACCTGTAACAATAACATCGTGCTATAATACTTATTATTGCAATTAATGATTAATGATTTAATGATTTTTTATTATGGGTTGTATTGTATGTACCATGTAACTGTTTTTATGTTGCTAAACTTTTTCATTTTACTGCGTGTATTAAATTACACATGTATTGTTGTAGTCTAATGGTTATCTAATGGGTTTAAATCGGTAAAAAATTGATAATCATATTATTATAATATTATTACCAAAAAGAAAATATTGTTATTTAAGATTTTTTATTGTAGCGCCATCTATGTGGCGCTCGGATATATCTTTTCGATGCCTCATACTCAAGCAAAAGACAAACTTCTTGGGTGTTTCACTAATCACTATTTAAAATAACCATATTATTATAATAGATCTGAATGCGCTTAAATATATTATGTAATTATAATCTTACGTCTGTATTTTTGTAATTTACTAGTATGGTAATACTGAATCTAGGTATCAATCAATCAGGAAAGGAATTAGTCGACAAATTTATTACTGAGAGACTGTATTTATTATTTAAAAATACTCCTTACAATACCTAATGCTCTTGAAATTATAAATTTACTTACTACTAAAAAATAATAAAATTATTATATAACATTACAAGCTAGCCATAAATTTAGGCCCGTAACTCTATTAAACTATTCTATACGAGGCTATAATAATATATTTAAATATCATTATCGTCTTTTATTTTAAGAACTAGGTACAAAAAAGACAGTCTTATTACTAATAGTAAAGTCTTGTTACATTTTGTTATTAAGATACTAGATTAGAAAACCTATTCAACCTTATGTACTTATACTCGTAACTCCTTAGATATTTAAGCAAATAAATAAAATTGAAGTGTATGTCTGTTATTTCAAATTAACAGCTTTTAATTAGATGCATATAAAAGTATATACTTACGGTACTTATCTACTGTACTTATGTCTGTTTGTTTCGGCTAATCTCTGAAACAGCTGGAGCGAAATAGGCGATCAGAAAAAAATATTTAGATACCCTATATTATGATGACAGTTATAATATTATCGATGCTTTTATTTTAATTATTATTACGTGATTTGGGGTCTTAGAAGATGTTCTTTTACAGCTTTGATGGCAGCGCGGGAATCGTACAAGTCTGCGTGTGCGGTTACGTAGTGCGCGCGAAACGCGGCCGCCATGTCAACACCGAACGGACAGTGGCGACATCTGTACAGGCTGTTTCCGGGGTGGCGGGTTTTGATTACGTGCTTGCGTAGGTTCTCCTGTGAAAAATATGATTAAATATATCTATTAATTCAATATAACTCAATATAGTAAAACAAATAGACCTTTTTCCTCCGGTAAAATAATCTTTTTACGTATAATTTTTGATTCGTCAAAACTCAAACTTGAGTGGTGAGCTCTAGTTTACAACTGCCCATATTATATTTAACATTATAGACTAACCAGACTCGCACAGCTGAATTCACAATAAGGGCAGGCGTACGGCTTTGTACCTTCATGGTATACCATGTGTCGTTTGTAGTGACTTGCTTGATCAGTTTTGAAATTACACAAAGAACATTTGTGTTTCTTGCGATCGCCATGAGATGCATTGTGCCTGAAAATTAAAACGAGAACTATAAAATACCATCGCAATTTAGTAAACGCTCCAAGAGATAATATTTACACGAAGTTCAAACAGCGACATCTTGTGTTACAATACATAACTTTTGGTAACACAAGATAGCTTTTATAATAGTTTTAATGTTTTCCGATAGATGTCCGTATTTTACTATCCGTAGTAAATAGGATCAGTATAGGTTTTTATATTATTTGCAATAAACACGAGAAAATTATAGCAAAAGGAATCTCTATCTCTAAGTTACCTTATGAGCTGCGCGTAGGATGCAGCCACGTAAGTGCAGCCCTCGTAGGAGCAGCGCCTCTCGACCCCCGCGTCACTGACGCACAACGCCGTGTGCTGGGACAAAGCAAGCCTGAAATATACAAGTACATCATCAGTTATGCCAAGAGTGCGTGACCTTGAGGCCATGAGGGATTCTGGGAAGTTTATTGATAGCATGTCATTAATAGATGGTACGATAGGTACAAGGATCTTGTCGATGCAGGCCATGTTGGTGAACGGTGACTGACGTTCGTTGAGATGATGATGGTGGGGAGACTTTGCAACTTGTTATATATTTATAAAACCCTTAAACCGTAATGGAATCTAATATAACGGTGACAATCACATTACAACAACATAACCCTGATGACCAGAAGTTCACCGACTGAACAAAAGATCGCAGTGGTACCGGGTACGCCTCTACCGGCTGCACGTTGTCACTATGGTTACCAACACCAAAAACACATGGAATATCATCACATTTGATCGGTACCGACGGGTGACAGAGATGGCATAATCATAATATGACACATCCGTGAGCAGTCAGAGCGAGATCCCCTCTGAATGGACAAATTAATAGAGTAATTGATTCCACCATAAGTCTTAACTTCTAAGATAACATGTAAAAGAACCTGTTAATTTCCTTATTAAAAACTGTCGCTGCCCATCTAACGCGTAAGTTTGACAGAGAAGAAGACATCTGACATACCATACGCTACCACGATTAATAAAAACAAGCGCATGTCTCGGCCGTCCGTCACATTCCATGGAATACTGTGACGTGCCGTTGAATTCCGTGGCCGGCGGAATTCCTCCCCGCGAGAATTATGCAATAGCTCGTCCACGCTATTTATTGCCTGCTCACTAGATTTACTAGATAGGGAACAAAAATAATCGTCTTACAACTGTTACATAGCTATATTAGACACATTTCATGATTAAGTACTCAATTATGGGCTGGTGAGGCGGATAAGGCTAATAAGGTTCAATAGTAAAGGCGGCGTTTAGGTAGAGCAAATGTTAGTCGGCCATTAACTAAGTGAAAAGACGTTTTCCGTGCAGAGTGGTAAGGGATCTATCGTCTTGGCGTTCATTGAAGGAGGCCTATGTTCAGCAGTGGATGGATAAGGGTCGATGATAATGAAAATGATTTTTGTTTTTCGTACCTTCATATTTGAAGAGCTTAAATAATAAGTATTATTTTTCATGTTAAAGAATTTTCAGCGGAGAGGTATTTCAAAGTATTCAATATTGTATCTGTGAAGTCTCCAGTCCTAATTACTTTTACACTTTATTTATATCCCTCTTTCAGTATCTAGTACCTACTCTTATGTTTAATCCTAACACTCACTGATATACTTAGTGATAGGATATTTCATATAAAAATATAATAACCAAAATGTATTTGGAATAATTATTACGCTATTATAATAAAATTGGAATATATTATTTTACGTATGTGTGCGATGTGCATTTGGAAGTCCATTTAAAGATAGAACCTCAAAACAGCATCAGTGCCCAAGTTAGCACGTAGCAGTAAGATCAGGGGGAAACTTGCCGACATAACGCGGCTGCATTAATGCAAACAGCGGTGCAATAACGCACGAGATATTACCCAAGTTGGCCCATCAGACCCTGGGAGCTGCGGGACCGGCTCTAATGGTGGCGGTGAGCTGATTCATGCTGCGGCGACAATTACACCAGCCTCATCTTCAATGAGATTGGAGAACTTCGTCTATGTTATTCAGAGTTCTTTAAGAATACGTCCTATACTCGATTAAGCACTGTGTTTAATTTAGTTCTTTTGGTAGCTAATAGATGTCGCTGATTTGTTTTCACGTAAACCTACAGCCTACAGGTATGTGCAGTGGCCGGTCCGTGTTGGATGCAAGTGGCACGGGATCGGTCGTCTCGGCATTCATTGAGGAAGGCCTATGTTCAGCAGTGGATGGATAAAGGCTGACGATTATAGGTAAGAACCGCGAGTGTATGTCAGAAGTTAATTTCGAAACTTCATATTAACTTATTTTACGAATACAATAAAGTAAACAGTATTTTGGTTGTTACTAATAATATTAACTATAGTAATGGCCGCCAAGACTCCGAGACACTTCTCGTTCGATTATTTACGTTGCTGAGGATACAAAACCAATTTGATTTACAGCACTACTCGAAGCTTCTAGGAGACGGATATCATTCTCTACCAAATAAAAAAATGTACCTCAATTTCCTAAATATTATTGGGGCCCGTAAAGGCCTTGTAAATGATATAGGTCGTATACCATAATAATTAATACCATATACTAATAATCGTTTATATTTAAACTTGTCCTGCTACGACAACATTATTTTCTGATCTTACATAATTCAAGATATGTCGCAATATAATGACGGATATATTATAAAGACGAATAAAGATGTTTTATGTTAGCAATCAAATAGACTGATAAAAGGAATGTGTATAAGCTTTTGTGAAATACTGGCGACATCCACATACAATTTGCATTTAAATTATAAATAATATTGCACTACATGCTACAGATATAATAAATAATGGAATCAAATCAGGCGCCCACGAAATGTGCGTGCAGTAAAATGTCAGGGCGATGTTCGCGCGACGCGAATATGACACAAATGTGTGGCATCCGGGAGGAATTGATGGTCCGGTGTTAACGTGTCAGCGGCCGGCGCTAGCGTCATCCCGCATCAAAGGACTGGAGCAGTCTGGAGGTATTTGTGAAGGAGTAGTGTGACAGCTGACACGGTTCTTCCGACCAGTGCATACCAATAATCGTGAAAATGCATCTGATATTTCAATTTTGATATTTTCCAGATTTATTGTTAAAATTAAAACGTTTAAAATAGTAGATGAATCAGATAGCTTCTTATATACACGTGTGAAATAAAAATAGTAGCTGGCGAACTTTGACTGTCATAACAACTAATTTGTTAAAAAGAATATACAGCCTGTGCTCATACGATAAAGATTTAAAGTTGACAAAAGTATACTCACCGGTTGATGAATCTGCGATTGCATTTGGTACACCTGTACTCCTGCGCTTCATCGTTCTCTACCTCCGACGCCAGCCGTTCTGGTAACTCCTCGTCGTGTTGATGTTCAGACTTGGAATGGTTGGCCAAGCTGGACTGCCTCGTAAAATTTGCTCCACAGATCGAACACGCGAAAGGTCTTTCAAAAGTGTGTTGCCTTAGATGATCGCGCAGTGAGGACTTCTTGAAGGTTTTGGCACAAAACGGACATTTATACTTCTTGAGGACAATCTTCGATTCGCCGCTATCACGAATTTCAGTTGTCGGGTCCGAATGCAAGGTTTCGTGGAAGAAGCATTCGGCTTGGGAATCTGTGGTGTAGGAACACAGGTTACAACTCCAGAGAATCGCACCCTTCACTGGTTCAGGCTTCTTGGTCTTGCACGCGCCGTCTCGGATGTGGCGGGAGACTTCCTGGGAGAATATGAACGATTTGCCGCATTGTGGGCATCTGAAATCACAATCACATTATATACACTTAAAGTTATAAAAATCTTTAACAGCTGAAACTAAAGTGTATCTCTAAGATATCCTAGTATCAGAATTAAAAGTCCGAAAGTTTGCCGTAGCTAAAAGTGCTATGGAGCTGCTAGGTGTTTCTTTGGCAGATAGGATTCGAAATGAAGATATAAAGATTATAGATACACAAAGTATTGGTCGGCCATTTATATATCGAAGGATAGAGGCTAAATTTTGGTTGGAGAAAAGTAGTCATCCTTCACTTACTTTTTTTTTATATTAGGGTGAACTTTACGGATGTGCTCTTTAAGTTCTAGAACGGTTGCTAGTGTGACCTTTTCCGTACAATACGGACACTTCTTCCGTAAGTCCGTCGTTGGAAGTCCGAGTTTATGTAGCCTGTCCTTACGAGCGGATACTCTATGTTCAGAGCTGTGTCGGTGGATCTTCGCCTCTTGAGAGCTATTGAATGACTTCGAACATATGATGCATAGATAGGCGTTTTGTTTGTGTTTAGATTTCAAATGTGCCGCTAACGTAAGTGACGATTTGAATTTCCGATCGCAATAAGAACACGTGTTCAGCTGTTGATACAAGTCTGTGGCCGTGTACGCCATTTTGTGGTTAGTTTCTTTGCAATGTTGTTTGATAGCTATGTTGTACCGAAATTCTTCGTTACATGTTTCGCACTGGAACACGGTTTTCTTTCTGATAATAATTGGCATAGATCTATTGATCGCTGCAACAACATCACTATGCTCGGAGCTGGTTAAATGATTCAGCATGCTTTCTGATGTGTCACACTCAAATTTGCAAAATGAACACCAAAATCTACCTTCAATTGATGCAACTTTCTGCGTGTGATCATCAGAATAGAAGTGTTGCATGAAGTTTGAGAGCCAATTAGTATAGAACTTGCAAGGACTGCATTGGAAGGGAGATTGGTGTACGATGGCGTCCATATTATCGAGGATGAGTTGTTGGTAAACGTCACTTTTAGTGTCAGTAACTTTGCGAAAGTGATAGTGAGAGATCAAGTGCTTGCCCATCAAGTGTGTTCGCACCCGTGACTTGCATCCTGGGCATTGGATATAAATAGGGTTTCTTTTTCTTCTCTTCTTTTTCATTTTAATCTTTAATTTTGGTGTATTTTGGTTCCTCGGTTTTATTTCAGTCGTCTTCTTATGGGGAGGCTGCAAGTAAATTGTTTCATTTAGGTAGCGCGAAGGGCGTGATATTCTCTTGTTAAGCGTGTTGGGTATAGGCCGTAAGTGTCCTGAATATTCCAGGTCATGCTCCGGTAAGACCTTTCGTCTATGCAAGTTAGATTTTAAATGTTTTTCATATATAGTTCTGGAGCCGAGTCGTCGATTGCATGGTCCGCACCAGTATTGTACCGACCCTCTGTTTTGGATTGTTGTTTGCATAATTTGAGTTTTTTCATTTGCTCCAGGAAGCCATTTTCCCTTTGTATGTCCTGGTGGTGGTGCATCATAGTCTTCATCTCTTTCTTGTCTGTCTGGTGTGCAAGACGCTTTCCATTTACCGCCGGTATGTTCTTGTTCCTCCCGTACATCCCATTCTTCATTTTCAGGTGAATACGGTCGCCATTTGCCCCCAGTATAAGTAGGTGGAGGTTTCCATTTCGATCCATGATCTTCTTCGTCGTCATCTTCTAAATCTTCTAGTTCATCAGAATCATCGTCAGGCTTAAAGTCATTGAACGGACCTATATTATATGATGAGGTTGGAATATCTTTCTTAACCGCGCCACTTATGCTGGCAACAGCTTTAATGAGTTTGGTTTGATTATCTTCGTTACCTCCAATTTTTAAGCTGTGACCACCTATCCAGTCCTCACCCCTCAAATTGCCCTCGAGTGGGCTGATTCGAGGTATATCTCGTGATGTTGTCGCGACTTGTATGGAGTTTTGATTGTCGATGCCGGATTTTGATATCGTAACAGGCGGGGTTAGCCGTGACAAAGAAGATTTTTTAACACTGCTCTGTAGTTCTAGGGATTGAAAAAAAAAATCTGCTCCGAGACCGTAAGTTGGTTCCAACGGGTCTATTGGTAGGACTTTAGCTGAATTTTTTTCTTTGCCGCATCTCTGTTTCCTATGCCGGACGTAATTGTCGAGTCCAACGATGGTGGTGTTGCATTTGATGCAGAGATGGCTGTCATCATCTTCCTCGTCTTCGTCGTGAGGCGACAGCATCTGAAAGGATTTTCTATTTTAGTTTTAATAGACTAGGCGTGTCCCGCGGCATCGCATGTTACAAATGGGTTTCAATTCGCGTGGCTCGTAGATATTAGCGGTGACGTCTCGGTCGTCATACAATTAAATACGTTTTGGATTATTAAAGTATTGGAATGCCGATGTTTCGTGATGCAAGAGGCTCATTACTGCACAACTTTGTGTAACCTGGTATTTGCATAAGGCTATCTATCTGTCCATTAGCGAGGAAGTTAGAAGAATGTGATTGCTGTTTGCTTGGAAAACTAGGTTAAAAGTATATGCGGTTACCGCAATGAGCACTCAATACACCTAACTTAGAACAACTGCTATATTTCATTAAGAATGAAGTTGATTTAAGGTTGCGGTATTCATTTGTTGGTTTATAAAGATGTATTGTTTTCAAGTTTCAAGTAGGTAATAGTAAAGTGTTTGTGAATCATTTATTAAACATTATAATTCGTTGTTTTTAAAAAAAATGTGCATTTTTATTATAAATTACTATAATATTATATCACGTATTTTTATAATTTTCAATTAATAGCAAATTTGAACTCGATAAACTGGTCATTTCAAATATTTAATATCAAATTGCGTCTACTTTAGTCATCAAACCTAACCTGTGACATTATCAATAGCCGATAACCATACATACAATATACATCAATTAATTAATTAATTAATTTTTATTTTATAACAATAATACATTAATTCTTTTGAGATCACAATATGTCTCTTCTAAGTAACTGGCGTTATAGGTGAATTCATATGGACCTTCATCAATATAAATACTATATAGTACTATTTAATATTTGAATTAAGGTAAATACAACCTCTATGAGACTTTTTTTGGATGGGCTACGAGGGTCTATTAGGTAAGCTGCGTCGAAGAGTAGGCGAGCTGATGTCTTATGATCAATAATTAAACAGAAAACAGATAATATTATATTGTTTGTATTATTAATGAGCTAGTTGCAGTGCAGTAATGTACTAGCTATTGCGGAAGGCGAAGGAATTGTGCAAAGGACAGACATGCTGCATATAAATAACGCCGTTCACCTGTCCCGGGCTGCGATCAGATGCCGCTGCCGTGAAATATTGGTCTGTACCAATCATTTACCGAACCTAATAGCGCTTATCGATTAAGGATCATTCGATCACGAAATGACAGTAACGGGCTCGATATCTAATCGTTAAGTAAATGGGAAATGGGAATATTAAGTTTAACAAGGTACCTACTGTCTTCAAACGTTTACGCGAATTTCACTCATTATAATAAAACAACTTTTACGGATGTTATATAATAGACCGCAAAATACGTAATTTTTTTCATTGTATAAAGTAAAATGGCTATACATATTACGCGATCGACGTAGGAATCTTATACAGTGTACTTGTACCGACTTCACCAATAAAAAGGTGGCTGAATGCCCTATGTTTGATGATCGAAGAGCCCTTAGACACTATCTCTATGAGAATAGAATATTTAAAGACATGAGGAGCTCTTTTAATTGGAGAATACGGGATAGCCTTTTGTGCTCAGCGCGTTTGTAAGCAGCATGCTAACAATCCGCCAAAACAATTAGGCCCGTAGGAGACGCCAGACCCAGCTCTCCTCCCCCGCCTCTCTTAATCAATTTATAGTGAAACGATTTTTTTTAAATATCTTTTCAGGGGTATGAAAATGCAAATCAAATTGAGGTATTATGATGCTATAAATTAGATTCCAGCCTTTTAATTTTGGTATAACCTTCAATCACGCGAAGAGTAACTTCGTTAAAGTGGTAGGCCGATCACACACTCCGAAGAACGGATGGCCAATGGACCAATAGGGTTCAAGAGTGGAGGCCGCGTTTAGGTTGGCGAAGTGTTGGTCGACCATTAGGTGGGAAGAGAGTGGCAAGGGATCAGTCGTCTATCCGTTCATTGAGTGTAATAGTGGATGGATAGAGAAATGATGATTATCTGTTGAAGGGTAGAGGTCAAAAGGGCATCTAATTCAAGGTGGTTCCCACTTTTATATAATTAACGAAGACATGTGTAACAGATGTGAGATTGCTAACCCTTTCTTTTGTCGCACACAAAACCAGGCCACATAATGACAGGCCTCGACTATTAAGTCCGTTGCCTACTGCCTACCCACTGCCTACCGAACTACAATGCCATTACAATCGTTTAATATAGGGTTTCCCTCAGCCTTACGACACAAAGTAGACAACTTACAATGTAATTTGCAGGGCCGGAGTTTAGGGATTTGCTGCTTTATTTAAAACACATAAAAGTTGGTAGAACCGCCTCCAAGCGGTAGCGTCGGTAGGATGCGCTCGAGTGCTTTAAACGCAAGTTAATCGTTGTTTGTGGTGATGCTAAGTGATCAAGAGCCTACTCATGATGGAGCTGCTCAGCCAACATCCCAACATCATTAAAAGTCAATTTCTAATCAAGTAAAACTGTATTAATTGCGTTGCTGAAAACAACATTATTTAAAGCATAAACAGGACAAAAGTATAATAATCCAGTACAATACAGAAGTGAGTAGCAATAATGCATGACTTTTATTGTATGTAATTTTGCAATTGCGTTAAAAATGATATTTAATTGACGTAATTATTTTTTAACTTCTTTATATTTAGTAACATGTTTCGTGGATTAGGAGTAGATTTTCTTTCGGTAAGAATTCCCTTGTAGAGCGACCGTATGATTACTGTCACCGAGATATAGCGTCTACCATCAACGAACTGCAAGTACACTTATTTGCCTAAGAAAAAAGTTCCAGTTTTCATTGTCTATTATTGGGTGGGCTGTTTACGGCCCTGGCGATTTGTCAGGCGTCCATCGTGCCTGACACCGTTGCGGCTGACACGCGGGTGACACGCGGCTGACAAATGACACCTGACAACGAGCGGTGTCACCGGCCGTGTCATTAGCATCATCGTCATTACGCGGGTTCGGGGAACTGTTTAACTCGCGTCTTTCCTCGCCCGTCCACTCGAGTACATTACATATCAGCTGTTCCCCGAATAACTGACGATTATAACACGCGGTACCACAAACGTGAAATAATCGTTCTATAATCGCGATAACGCGTAAATCATTTTCATCCGGTGTTACCTCTTTAAAGAGAGATCACAGAACTCGTCACAATGTCACGCCATCCGATTTCTAAACGGAGCTATCAACCACACATTTGTAGGAGATAGGTGCATAGGTGGAGGAAAATGCACTTTTTAATTATTTTTAGGGCCTGTTTCACAATCTCCAGATAAGTTCCGAATAGGCTATTCACAACATATTTGACACCTTTTTGACAGATAGAGTATGGAGTGTCTGTCAAATATGTTGCCGATAGCCTATTCGGAACTTATCTGGAGATTGTGAAACAGGCCCTTAAATAAACATTTAATCACCATAATTTTATTTATAGAACAAAAATTTTATTGAATGTTATAATATTAATGTCCGTACTAGTTGACCCACAGAGAAAAACCAACAAAAGAAACTCAGTGAAAAGGCCGAAGAAATACTTAATGCCAAAAGAATCCCTCAACATACGTCCGTAAATAGTAACGTGTACGACATGCACTTTATATTTTTTCCTAGCATAAGTCTAAGCGTATCCATTATCCGGTAACAAATGCATCTATTCTGGGCACAAAAAGTATTTTTGAAATGCCACATGTAAATGTACTTAGCATTTATAGTGATTAAGTACGTATGGCTATCTAGCGGGGATCTGAGGCTTACGTCACGCCATCTGCCGTTAATTCCCGCCAACACTCATATTTTATCGCGGTTGGAGCATTCATCATGCCAGCGCAAAGACGATGTGAAAAGGTAAGTGCCACTCATTATAGCAGGGCTCCCTTGATAGCCAACCTCAAGCTACTACGATGATGTCGAATGATATTTCAATATTAAAATGATAAAGCTTTTTACAGTGGTTTTATCGCGGCTTATTAAGATTTTAACATTTTTAATACACACAATATTCAATTGTGAAACAGTCAAAGGGAAGACTCCCAGATAATGTTTAATAAAAGAACGTATTTACCCGCCCATTTCATAAGGGATTTCATATATCTCGATAAGGACAAGGTAAACTAATAAAGAAAGTCCAAAGTAAGAAAACATGTAATTGTATTTATTAGGCAGATATTCGTTCTTATACAAATCTACTCTTCGCGGGATCTGATCCTGCTACCGCCGTGTACACACAACCAGCCGTGAAAGCAAATATTATAATGCATGGTGACCGCAATAATATATTAAATAATTTATTTATGAATTTCAATTTCAGTTATCTCGTGATCATGTATGCTGTAAAGTATCCGAAACGTCGGGCATGTAAAAAACTTAATAAAATCCGTAAAGTTGTTTTATTATGACGTGTAAAATTCGCATAAACCTCGGAAAACAATATTATAGTTAAGTGAGTATTCGGTAGTTGCATGTAGTGACCTCAGCCGTCAGCCGTCAACGGCGGTGGCTGTATAGAGGCTGTAGGTGTGTGTGTGGATGTCTGTCAGTCACGCGTCCCGGGCCGGACGACTGTCCCCAGCCGGGGGCTTTCCTTTCGGCACTGTACTTTTACATCCCTTATAATATTGTAAACATTCAGTTATAGAGACGTTCAAAGGGTTCAAAAATATATTTTTTTTATTTCTCGAAATCACATTGCTGTCTCACTTTTCTTATCGAAATACAGCGAAGCTTTTCCACGGGAGAAACAAACCGGATGGTGGAGCCCAGAGGCGGCTCGTAAATTTTTTATGGGGCTTCACAATACAATAAACCGGAAACTGAAAGCTTACCATTTATTTTATTTGTAAAGAAAATCCATTCGCCTGTCTTTTTGGCGAGCAAAGACGTCAATTACTTTCTTATGAAAATCCGATATGGAATTAATTAAGCGTTTTTCTATGCTTATCATATACATCGCATTGAGATCATATTAAGAACAGTTTATTTTAAATATTATTATCACTTATTTCAAATATCTGTGATAGTAAACGTTTTGACTTTATTTACCGTCGAAAAGCAACGCTCACATTCAACCAAGCATACCTCCTCGTTTATCTGAATGTAGAATTAAAAGATACTTTAGTGTTCTAGTTTACGACACCAAGAAGTTGTATAAGTTGCGGCTACTAGGAATGGAATTATGCTGCATGATGATGAATCCTCCAATGAAACAGTATGACTGTCTCCCCGCGGTGTGATTTATACCCGAATATTATATAATATTGGCTGTCCGTGAATCTGTTTAAATATTATTTTCTCTGTGGTTCGAAAGATAAGTCACGAAGGGCTCGCCCTCTGCGACGTCGTCAAAGGCTGTCGTCCTAATAATGACGTCTCCATCGATCGCCGGCACCCGCACCCCGCAGGGCACCCGCGCCCGCCTGTCACCCCGGCACCCCGTCACCCTGTCACCTTCACCAAGTTTTTCACTAGACAACGTGTATCTTATTTGCAGTTTAAAATTTGTATTTCAATTCGGATTAAAACTATGTGATATTTTTCAGACACGAATCGTCTATAAAATTTTACTTGATGATATTTTCTTTGTGATTTCTCATAGAGATTTACAAATTTGTTTTTAACAATGAAGTTATCTGTGACTTTAAAGTTAAGAGAAACGATTTTTTGCTCGAATCTAACTCGAATTGGTTCGAATGGACATACAATTATAGGTAATAACTTGATTGGTCTTTCAAATTAAATACTCACTCCACTCGGAATGTATTGCAGCAGAGGACACTGGGTCCCAGACCCCAGTGGTGTAAGACATTAGTTTAAGTCTGAGTTGAGCTTTTGTGTAGCGCCAACTGTCAGCGAAGCGCCTAATCCGGCTTGTAGATATTTAAAAAAAACCTTTTCAAAGTTAACCATGGTTATAATAATAATAATCTATGGATACTTTTTACACCACGTCAACCAAGTCCCATAGTAAGTTTACGAAGAACGTGTGTTACCAGACAACAATACATATATTAAATACTTTTTATAGTTATACTAATACATAATATATTTAAGATTTCTATTCTATGGTACACATATTTAATACACATCTATGACCCAGGAACACAGAAACTTTTTGTTCCCTGGCGGGAATTCGAACCCGCTACCTCCTCCAGCTTGACGCCATAGAGCGCCATAGCTATTGAGCCACAGAGGTCGTCATCGAGGTTAGGGTTCATGGTAAATACACACTAGTGTCCGAACGAGGCTAAGGTTTAAGGCTTAGGCATATGTTTTCAATTGTTAATAAATTTTCACAAAGGCTAATTCAAAATATGTATGTGAGTTTTTTTTATGTTACGCCTTCGTGACAAATCCACTGAACGAATTTTATCATAAGAAGGTTTATAGGCAAGGCAAATTGTCATCGCCACATTGGATACAGCTGTAAACGAAAGGACAACCAGTGATAAATAAAATATGCTCAACTCCCATTGCTAATATATTTTTGCGAGTAGTTTAATGCACTAATGACATTTAAAAGGAACACTAATAATTAGTATTAATGATTTATACAAATGAGCGTTATCAGCCATCACCAGGTGCGGATGGTGCAGGCTGCAGGCTCCCACCACTCATAAATCCCGCGGCCCCGCCTAAATCTAATGGGAATTTTAATTGATTCCCTCCCAACCGACCGACCGACGACCGACCGACCGACCGATGTTAACTCGCTCTAGGTTCCTTAAATAGATGATCGATGTTACCGGCCCACTTGTAATCAGAAATGTAATTATTAATACCATTTAATGATATGGGCATTGCGCGTGTACTGCAGTACACAGCTTATAATGGAAGTTTGTTTATGTGTGGGCTTGTATGTTTGTGTGTGTGCCTTGCTGTTGCATATAGAGCCTTAAACTTGATGGATATTATAATTATATACATCCTGTCATGGCTATTGCAAGACGACTGTATTCAATTTGTTAAGTAAAGTTTTTTACACATTTTTTTACGGATAATTCGGTTTTTTGTGACTGGTACTTACTAGTAGTAATATCTTAGTATCGAAATCTTTACAAAAACGTCTTAAGTTTCCATATTTCATTTCAACACTGCTCTAATGCTGAGAGTACAAAGACCAGCACATTTTGAGTGGCGGCTGGTCGAGTAGTTCAGGCTACTGGACCACTGGAATACAGATGTCTGCACCGGGCCATCAATGTGTATTTTTACAAATTCATTTATTTTGTTTTACCGGGTTTTTTTTTTTGATGACGCAGCGGAAATCCTTTACGACCATACCAGGGCCTGGGTAGGCGCGCTAGCGTGTGTGGGGACTCGCATTTGGGTACCCTAATAGGGGGACTGCCCGGCTACGACTTGGCAGTCCCCACGACGTCGTGTCTAGCAGGGCCCAGGTTCCCATCCCGAGCCCGACAAGAGTACAGGGGTGTTACTGGAAGCGCATTAGGTAGCGCCTCCGACGCACCCCTGTTCGTCGTCTACGGGGGGAGGCCTCATTCGCGGCCTCCTCTCTCACCCGTTCGTCGGCCTCCTTCTGGGACATTACTGTCTCGCAGAAGGAAGCCATTGCCGTCCAGGACTCGTCACAGCCGAGCATCGCAGTGATGAGGCTCGACAAAGACAAGTCCCCTCCAACAACAGACGTCAGATCGTGACGTAGCGCTGCCCATCTCGGGCACACCTCGAGGGTGTGCTGAGCAGAGTCCACCGCCGCGCCACAATCGTGACATACCGGGTTAGGCTAACTTGGCGTTATTGTTGATTTACTTACATATTAATTCATTTTTTACTAGCTGTTGCCCGCGGCTTCGCGTTAGCTAGTTGTCACTAGTTCCTCCAAGAATATGTGTACAAAGTTTCATGATGATCGGCTGAGTAGTTTTCGCGTGAAAGCGTAACGAACATACTCCCTTTCACATTTATGATATTAGTAAGGATTATAGCGCCATGTGTGACGTCCAACGACCGCATATATCATACACCACCTGTCCCTCACAATAAAAAGGTGGACCTTCAATATCGCCAATGCAAGTGGTTCGTACACAAAGGGCTCTGCGCGGCCACCATCCTCGCCGATCCATATCACAATGCGTCAAGCTCGCCCATCCGTCATTGGTCGGCGCGCGCGGCAGGCATCGCTCGGCGGCGGCGCGACCAATCACGGGCCGGCGCACGCGCACCCCGCCGCGTGCTTTATGTCGCGCGCGCGATCCGATATATCACACGTCACGCTTGAAAAGGGAACTTTACAAACGTATCTCGCATTCGTCATCGTTAACCCGCAGGCCAGAGGCTGACTCTGTCCCACGGACGCCACGGACGCGAGGAAACGGGTTCACCAGCTTTTTTTGTAGCGCTCTTGACACGGATTTGTGGAAATTGATGATATTAATTCCCGACGCGGTCTGTGGGATTATCGGCGGTGCCGCGGCGGCCATGATGCCGGAGTCGCGTGGATCGCTCATGTATATGAAAATGAGCTGTTATTATTCACGGACAGTCACTTAATGACAAGACGGCATTTGTGGGGGATGAGTTATCCTTTGTGGTGGACGTGAGTTATAGTAGGTTTCGCTTCCCGGGGTTTTTAATCTGATATTCTCGTGTCCGCTGGTGTCTTCATTAAAAGTCAAGTTACAACTCGGTTGATATAGAGAGTATTTACAGTATTATTTCGTAGCCAAATTTATGATATTATTCCATGTGCCAATACACGTATTAGGTTACACGTTTAGGCGAAAACTTCAAGCATTTTAATAAAACATTTTTTACGGATTTTATCGCGGTTTATTGAGTTTTTTACATGCCCGACGTTTCGGATACTTTACAGCAACCATGGTTATGGGAGGACGGTCCTCCTGTTACCACACACATGATACTTGATTAATAAGTTAATTTATTTGATTTTTTTTTCTTGTTTATGCAAAAGGGACATAAATAAACATAAATTCATTAAAAAAGTCATAACCATTAGCAATAATTGTTGAAATAGACTTGGGAAATTCTGTGACAGAAGTCTGTTCGGGCTGATTTCAGGATTAGGTTCACTAAAATTAAAATAATTACAATATAAGTGTTTCCAATCGAGAGTTACCTAACCTACTAATACTACTTAATAGCTTTTGTTAAATTTAAAGAGAGGCAATTCTATCGATGTTTTAAATACTTTTTTTTTTTTTTTTTTTTTTTTTTCGGTTGGATCTATGCTAATGGTCCTAGTGACCGTTATGCGTCATCGGAAATGGGGTGATCCGGTTGGATCATCCTATGACGTTAAAAATTTGGGGGGTTGCCCCCCGCCATGTTCATGGCGTCGGGTTTGTACCTAACTTGGTAAGCTACGGTCGACTGGTTTGGAACGGGTGACGTTAGAAACCTATCGTGAGGGCCGGCCCTCCCCTCCCCCGGTAGCGGGGGAGGCGGGTCAAGCGCGGGACCCGAGCAAGCTGCCGATAGCAGAGTGCTATCGGTGATTACACGGTCTATATTGGTGTCGACTCGTAGCTGATCTGAGCCTATGCTGTCGCGGTTGATCCGGATCAACTGGTCAACGGAGTGTAGGGTTCGACGTCGCATACGACCCCGGGGCCCATGCGGTGTGAATGTGTGCCTAACACCGGCTGTGTTATGTCTGAGTGTGTGTTGTAGCTTACGTCGCGCTTCAGCGTCGCGCTTTAACAGTTCTGTGATTTTATCAACAGGATCGGTTATGACATTCTTAGGTAACCTAGACTTATTAGGTGCTAAGCTATCGGGGGTGTAGTTTGCCGCACTCACGACGAGTGGGTTCGGGTGGAGAAGTGCCTTTTCGAAGTGACGTTCTGACATCGCTTTGAAATGGCCCCTAATCGAATCGTTTTAAATACTAAAGTTGTAAGGATGTATGGATGAATGTTTGTTACTCTTTCATACAAAAACTAGTTAATTTTGATAAAACTTTACAAAAATATAGCTTACACATCAGAATCATTCATAGGCAATAATTAATCCCCGTACTCCCGCGGGTGGAGCCGCGGAGCACTGCTAGTAGTATTATTGTATATACATATAAACATACAGTACAGACAGTAAATCAAAGGCAAAATAAACGAACATAAGTGGCAGGATTGGAACTCACGTCTCGCCTGATTGAGAATCGGCATTAAATTATTCAAAGTAAAGTTATTAATTTGGTCCCGGCTGAGCCTTTTTATAAGTTTCATTAATGAATTGTCCGGCGAGCGTGGCCATGAGAAACAATGAATCACTGATTAAAAGATTTCAGAGACCGTTAATATTGTGCATTTATTGTCATTACGCGTGTAATATTTAGCCTAACTTACGATTGCTATTGAAATCAAAACTAATTTTATCCACTCATTTTATCATTATATCATTGTTTTATCAATCAATAAATCAGTCCACTAGTTTGACAACTTTTGAAGGAAAACTATTTACTTATAAAATTATTATTTATATAAGTATTTGTAAAATCTCTATGAATTTATAAACCATTCTCCTCCATTTTTCAATAATCCAAAGCTTATATTTTTTAATACTCGCAAGCTTTAACAAATATTATATATAAACTACCTGCTCATACAACTGCTGTTTACAGACACATGTCGCTACTCAAGATATACATAAATTAGTTATAATAAACAAACATTTACATAAACAAAATGAAATAAAGCAATAGTTATAATTACATTATATCGTAGACGTGTGATAAAAAGTAATGAAGACGACGACAATAATTAAACTTAACGTATTATTATCGTGTTTGAAATTCACAAACCATCCAACAATTAAAACGTCCGTATGAAAGGAATGCATTTCAATAAATATCAATATGAAGTCGGCCGGGCTTTCAGTGTTAACAACTAATAGGGATTCCCCTCTAGCATTCAAGGAAAAAAGGTTTAGATTTTAAGAGATGGTTCACAGCGCGGTGGCGTGACCTACGTGATTTTTGATAGAACGTAACATATATTTATGCATCAGAAAGCTTGTTAAGTTTAGAGAAGTCAACTAAACATATTCTCTTATCTAACAGTATTAAGTAGTAGAAACCTATATGGAAAAAAACTTATGCGAAATCTAAACAAAAAAAAACAAAATTTTAAATGTAGAACGTGTATCTAAGTTATAGATAACTACATAAAAGCTTTGAGGGTTTTAGAACCAGCTTTAGGGGTAAATATAGTTGCGAGGTAGGCAACACTGGCCCGCAGCACGAGGCACTGGGGTACGAAGGTACGAAGGTACGCACGCAAATCCGCTATCAAACATCTTTTGACCATTCTATCTAAGGGAAAGCGTACAGTGGTCACGCGACAACAAAAGCGCGATTTACAGACCATGTTCATTTTTTATAATTTAGAAAATCAGTTGTTTCTCGTCATATACATTATAATATTATATATTTAGCAGTAATACAGAATACTCCCAGACGTCGGACTCACCAGACTCACATGTGCTCTCATTTAAGATTACTTTATGACATGCATATGCGTGCACTTGCTTGCAGGAGATCTAGATTCTAGATCGCAGAACAGTGCTAACAAACACACATAATATTATACGTTCTTTATAATCAGAAACAAGAAGAATCAAAATCGTGTTACATCAGGTAAAAGCCACAGTAACCAACAAAATATTTAATAATACAATTTCATGTACAGACACTAACTTAGTTCTTGATGTAATACGATTTGAGTTAGGCATAAATTATATTTAAGTATTATATGAACTTAAGTATCTTGTTCATATTTTGTCATGCAAACGAAAAGTACCATGGGACATAGCGTCAAGACCCAATTTGTATTGCCTACTTAAAATAACCTCCTCCTTTTTGAAGTCGGTTAAAAAAAATCCAAAGTTTTTCGTGTCATTCACTGTCAGACAACGTGCATTTAATTTACGTTTGATCTTGAATTTCATGTCAGAACTTTAAAAAACATAAGTCTTTCTGAAAATCGCTACTTATTCTTGGTTTTTGAGTAAAATAAATAATAGTGAATAATTCTTTGACAGTAAATTCAATTGAATTTAATGTTGGAGCGTTTAGTGTGCGTTGCTCCTCCCCCGATATCATTGAATCAGCTGTAAATAAGGTGGAACAGCGCGCGGACGGAGACAGGTGAATTTGTCAGTCGATGCTCAATAAATATATTATAATAAATACCGCCATACATCTCGCACTGTTTGTTCGGACGCCACCGCACCAGCGCCCGCGCCGGACAGACATACGGACGGTAATGCATTCCAATACATGCCTTCACGCGAATAATGGATATATATAACAATGACGATGTTATCAATAACCGCACAGCCTTTCTATTTAAATCCATGTTATGTATAAATGTGTTTGTGAAGCCGATAAACTGTCTAAGCACCGGTTAACCGATTGCCGTTAAAGTTGCAGTTGGCAAGTAATGAATATTATTTCTTATTTCTATATAGGTTTTATACAAATATTCTTATATTTTTTATTTTGTGACAGTTTTACTGCGTTTAAAGGAAACTGCGTAGGTAGGTATTTTTTGCCTCAACGAATCATACTTTCAGACAAAAGAATGGTATACCTACCTAAATTGGTAAACGTTATAAAAACTTATAAAAGTTCTATCTAAGTATTAACCTTTTGCGTTGTCATATTTTTAACTCGGCTTGGGTTGGCTTGCAACAGTTGGTGCTCAAGGCGAGATACTCAAAATGGACGTCGTAGAAAACAATTACAATGTTATTACCAATATACAAAATCATGTAAGTCAAATGGAATAACTGTTCCGTACATTATATAGCTGGGGGCAGGAGTATACAAACACTGCGCTAAGTCAATCAAACAATAAGTATTGAGCGCATAGCCGAGAGCCACGGCGGAGGCATCCGTAACCTGCCGCGGCAGGGCGGGCGCGTGGACTATCGATACCGCCAATATCCACTGCAAGCGATATATGAAATGTTTTATCAAATCAAGAAATTGCCGATTTGATTTTTCATCGCTGCTGACTGCGTAGCCCAAATTAAACATATGTATTCAGTAATACTGCTAGCATTGGAACGTATAATGCCTGATATATTTTACAGTGCTGTGTGTGTTTGTTAGATTTTTAATGAAAATTAGTAGTACCTTCATGGAACGGCATGATGCGGTAGGACTATTTGCTGTAGGATTTTGACTACTCATAAGACTACTACTGCTGTACTACACTATAATTATTATGTCGTCATAAGATGGAGCAATTTTCTAGTTATGTACTGTACCAATTCTAAGCCAAATTTGGCCTTATTTTTTCACTAGCAATAGGTTATTTGACTAGTTTATGAAAACCATCTCATACTCATAGTTTATTGGTTAGTAAGGATCGTACAAATAATATGAATTTAAATTTATGTAAGTATTTGGTTTAAAAAAGCATTACAAAATACCAATAATGATTATCTGTGTTGTAAAAACGCTTGCTTCAGCAATATGGCGTCGAGTCTTTTATGTTTGGTGACGTCAAGCGTATGAAATAAAGCGTGCGTAGTGTCGGTGTGTGTTTACAGACGTTTGACGTCACTTTAACGCAGCCAATCAAAACCGGTCATAATTATATAAGTAGTCATATATTGGAAAATCCCAAAACAAATAATTTAATTTTGGGTTTTTTGGTGATGATATTCAATGTTGTTTGTGTTTTATTGCAGATTACTATTAAAATCCATTTTCTACGCGAATAGTGGTAAAACCATAACCATTTTTTGCATACTGTTAAATGGCTATTGATATTTATTATAGAAATGGCAAGTATCGATAACGACTTAGCGTCCTGTCCCGTATCTACACATCGCGATAAATCAACACAGTGGCACAATAAAGTGGACGATTTCAATTAAACATAAATCTCACATGACACCGCGCTAATGGAGTTGAAACTTGTGCGGCTCGTGAATGTTCCCGCAATTATATCTACAAGCCGTGAACGGTGAGACGGCCGCGAGCCGTGAGACGCGAGCGGTGAGACGCACGCGCAAGCCGTGAGACGCCCGCGAGCCGTGAGTGAGACGCTCGCGAGCGGTGAGACGCGCTCTTCCGCTCACCGCTCACGTGTCGCACGTGTAGATAAAATTATCTTTATTTGTCAGTACTCAGTATCGGTACGCATACGTACGAACATAGATACCTGTCACGTTGGATGTGAGCGGCCAATCTTTACGTTAATTAGCGGACCGCTTATGCTCACCAGACGAATGCGGAATAATAATGATAGATGAGCCGACCAACGCCATACACGCCTAATAATTACACTAAACGACATCTTAGCTCAGCATCAGTAAACATGAATAAAAAATATGGACCAGTCACCAGGCTTAGGAGACTATAATATGTTATACATTTATACATATTAACTGAGAGAAGATGGGTTACGAGACATAAGCAAAGTTGGGGGGCGGAAAAGCACGAAATACAACATCGCCGGAAAAAAAGGAAGGAAAGAAGGATTTTATATATTAATTTATAATATATTTCTTTTTTCTTTCTTTCTGATAAAAGAGTATTGTCGCAATATAGAAACTTCCGCTATAAAAATGTTTAACAAAAAAGTAATCATTGTTTGAAAAAAAATTAAACTTTTCTAAAAATATAATATTATAACTTTCTAGTAGGTGGCTGGTGGGTAGCTATGAATGAAAACTAAAATGAATAGGAATAAAAAAAAAAATATCAGTTGAAAGAATATTAGCGGTAAAAGGTATTTTAATGTTTGTTACAACGATTCAATCATTCAAAAGAGAGTAAAAAGTATTTTTGTTAAAAGACAAATTTTGTATGAAATTTTATAATAAAATATAATATAGTAACAAAAAGTAAATAAAATTATTAAAAAAAAATATACAATTAAAAATGAAATTAGAAAAAGTTATTCTAGCAGAGCGTGGTTTCGATCCACGGACCTCTGGGTTATGGGCCCAGCACGCTTCCACTGCGCCACTCTGCTCTTGAGTAATATATTGAAATTAACATTCCTACTCATTAACAGCATACGTAAAGCGACAGAATGTTTTTTTTTACAATTAAATTTTAATTACTTGATGATTAAAATATTGATTGTAAATTTATTTGTCATAATTTTTAAATGTAAATTTACAAGTCTTTAATTTTTACTTTTTACTTTCCAGCTAATCTAACTATAAAAAAACAGCAGGGCATTAAGTTTACCTAATTCTTTCCCGTCTCAGTTGAGTGGCGCGCAATAAAAAAATGTCGATATTGTTCTCAAGCGGGAAGCTGACGTGCTTATTAACAGGGAAATTGAAAATTGACTCGGCGAGATGATTGGCAAGGGAATATTAGCTGGATGCAATTTTACTGAAGCCTTTGTTTGCGTTTTTAAAGGAAATTCTCGCATGACGTTAATCCATCATTTTGGCGGCGACGCCATTATTAGATTGGGGGCGGGAAATCTCGATGCTTTATTGTGTCAACATCGAAAACGTGTTGAGCGGTTTATATTGTTTTAGAATCGAGGGTGTTTAAACGTAAAGAAAATTATTTTAGTCCGTTTTACAAAATCGATAATAGATGGCGCCACAAGTTCTAAACGGAACCGCCGTTTACTCAAACTAATCCTTGTGATTGTTATACGTATCTAACTGTATGTTTATTAATTTGTATACCTCAATTTAAATTGTCTATGCAAGCAAAATAATTTAATTTTTTAACAATACACACACCTAGCCCCATCAATTATCCATAATTAAACTGAAACCCCGTGATAAGTTCGATTTTTTTTTCAGCCTACTGGTACTAGGAAGGAAAATTTCGAGAAATAAATGTATTGTATAGGTATTATAATTATGTTAAAGTACTGTACACACACATACATACATACTGTTAATTATTAGTATATACCCGTCCATGACTCGACGCTGACTGTCAATAGTACCTAATTGTGTATTATGTACTCTAGATAATGGCAGTAATATTAATTTAATAATGGTAAGGTATGTGTAATTTGATGTATTGTTACTTTTTAAATTTAATTTAACGCGTACGAATGAATGAAAGGTTCGCCGGCAGCGCCCCTAGCGGCGCGCGGTCTCAGCTGCGTACCCGTTGCCTATTATCGGTTCATGATTGTGACGTTATTTCCAATATTTTTCGCCATCTCATTACCGGAGGCTGTGACGGCGCTAATCCGCCGGGAGACGGGCCTTAATGGAGGTGATCATGTGTCCTCCCGCGAAACGTATTGAAGTTTGACGCATCGGCTGTACCTCGGGGATTCGGGCGGTAATAACACAAAAACATACCTGAGTGAATGATAAATCAAACGCGAGTAGAAACGCCAATAAATAATATCGCGCCGAAATCCAATAATTACGCGCCAATGAGCCGGTCGGCCACAAATCAACGCGCGCGCATACAAATGCCTCATCCTAACGTCAGATTAAACACATCAATACTTGTCAATAGAGGTCGCCTCCCACGTAATTACAGCGGGGCATATCCCGGGGATACCGGGGGACGGACGGGTATCGGGTGGGAATAATTGAAGGAGTCTATATTAATTGGTGATGCGCGGGCGCAGATCCCAGCCCGCCGAGCGCCGTGACGCCGAGTCGTCATCTTTCATTGCCAGCATCCTAATATCGGTGTATCGATTATGTATCAATGAATAGGTAACCATAAGTTATAGTTTTTTCGATCACGTTCAAACTATAAATAAAACAAATCTTTAAAAAGTATATAAAGTGAGACGCGTTGCTTTTCTGCATTATCTACCTTTTTCATGTCGTTAGGTGGCAGCAGAGCAGTTGAGGTGACACCCGTAGAAATCCCCATAACTAGAGGTTATGCAGATGCGTTGCCCTTCTTATACCTATCACACCCGATAGGCCGAAAGTCACAAACCGCACGAAACGCGACAGCATAGCTGTCACTTTACGCCGTTACTAGGTGAGCGAGAAATATCACACAGGTAGCGGCTTCTTGCTTTAGAGTCCTCAATCGAATCCGTAACGCAATTCCACCACATCATTCCGTCAATCTCTTTATTCCAGAATATGTCGATTTTATTTTGACTTCTTTGGAAAGTTAGTTTACAACAATTGAAGGAAGAAAAATGCCAATTACAAGTTTCCACAAAATAAATTATTCTTAAGTCAAAAATTAAGTTATCTATAAATAAAATTAATTAATTAATAAAAAAATAATTTTCTCGTAAACAAGACATTCGTAGACATTGTCGAAATATCGAGCATCGCGCTATAAAAGTGAAATCTGAGTTTACGTAAAGATTTAAGTAGTGTTTTTACACTACATAACGAAACTACAACAATTTCATACCATTTAATTACAACAATATAAAATTATTTACCTACACATCAGTGACCCCAATAAATTATTGCAGTAAGTGTGTTTGTGTACAATCATAATACCACGCTTAAACTAAACGTCACGTGAGCAAAAATGAACATCTACTTTTATCAAACACAATAACTTTTAATTTTTCCACATTAAGCAATACAATTAACACTTAATACGCAATTTAAAAAACCTAACAAACAAATGTATGTAAATTGTGCTACTCCATGTAAAGCCAGCGATAACCTCTGCAAGGGCAAGCTACGTTGTATACTCCCAACATGAACCCTGGAGCCCTAGACATAAGGGAGTAACAGTGGCAAAGATAAGGTGGGCAGAGTGGAGTGAACTGAAAACGTTCAGAAACTGCTTACACGAATTAGCGCATCAAAGGGGCGCAGGGTGAAATTAGAAAACTCACCCCCCCAGCGTTCCGCACGTCATAAACTGACGATTTACGATAACGCCCGGATTAGCCTGTTTGTCTGTGCATCACCGGCCACGGACGCAGCGGGTGAGCTAAGCTTAAGCGTGTCAGAAACGCTGCAGGTAAACTGAAGGACTCGATGGTATATTGTTTTCTTATGTTTCGAATTTCACTCATTATAATAAAACAACTTTTACGGATTTTATCGCGGTTTTTTTAGTTTTTTATGAGCCCGACGATTCGGATACTTTACAGCAACCATGGTCACGGGAGGACTCGATGGTAATTAAAGTTAGCAAAGCTGAATACGAGTAAAAGGCAAAAGGTGGCAAGAAGATAATATAGAAGTTCAGTCGGAGATTAACATGCCTTATGATTTTTATTACAGTAATACTCAAAGTGTCGGACGATGGTCCAGTGGGTATGTTCTCGGTCTCTCATGCGAGAGGTTCCAGATTCGATTCTGACCCCCCGTATGCCTTGAAATTGGTTTTCCTATATTTCTAAGTGCACCCTAAAAACATGAGACCATCGCTCGCTCACCGGTGAAGGAAAACATCGTGAGGAAACCTGCATGCGTGATGAGATTAAAGACTTTGAAGGTGTGTGAAGTTTACCAACCCGCACTGGGCCAGCGCAACGGTGAACTAAGGCCCATTACCCTCCTCGCCTGATTTCGAGGAGAAGGAGCCTAGCAGTGGGGCATATCATATAAGGGTTAATACTTTTCAACCTCAAAGTGCTACTGTACATAGCGTCAATTTTCTTTTTGTATATTGTTTCGATTGGGATTTTTTTCGTATTATCTATGATAACACGGACACTTTTCACATATTAGATTATAATTCACTTTTGCTAAATATGAAAGCGATTTGTAAATTCGCTCCTCCGCTCCGCTTATCCGCCCGCTCGTGTGCGTGGTGGCACCCTGCGGCCCCGCGCTGAAGGGGTCGGTGGAATTGTTTTACATTTGCATCGAGAGGCACCTCGCATCTCCTCCGTCCTCCGACCTCCGACCTCCGTCCTCCGGTTACATTACAAGATGGACTCTTTGTCCGATTGTTTCCTCAGAGCCACCCGCCTTAATGTTAAGGATGACAGCTATTAGCTATGCGATACTTGTGTTACAGATTTCTAGATTTATTAAACAAAAATACAATTTATTGCGAAAAAAATAATTAAACAAATAGTATCGGTACACAGAAGCATCCAGACCAAAAATTGTGTTTTGTCTGTGTTAATTTAGTTTTATTTTTACTTTTGCATGACAACATTTATATAATTTGTTGTACTTGTGATGGGTCCGATGTCTGGCCCCTAACTAGAGGTCATTAGCGGGCGGGGGTCCATGGCTCACCGGCGCTCGGGACATCACGCTAACGGCCCACGAGCTGATCATTATCATTATTATTTCATTAGCAATAATAACGCCCGTGCTGTTTTACAGGCATTATTTTTACTTTATTTGAGCTATGTAATATTTGACAAACGAGGACGAATACTATTGGTAAAAAAAAATCCAACTTATAATGTTAAATGGTGTCCTAATACTAATTGTTTCTATTAATCAAAAATGTCTAAATATTTTTTATGTAATAAATATAAAAGGACTGACAATGTGGCTCTTGATCAAAAAACTATCGTCGAATTGAAATGAAAAAAAAATCCAGTAGAAAGGTCATATTAGCAGTAGTGCTTTATAGTTTATACCTAAGCATACAGATCATAGACTAGATAGAGAATAAACTATAGAATATAGAGTAAAAACTAAAAACTATATCGAGTACTTATAAACTATAGAGTCAAGACCTAGAGTACCGAATAGCCATTAAAAACTAATACCTACAAGAGTACGTGTTGTATCCTAAATAAACTACGATACTACGCATATTTTTATCATAATATTATGGTAAGGTTTAACCATAGGTATATTATCACGTTCAGAGTTTATTTACTCAAATTTTCATCGCTAATATACTGACATTTATACCAATGTGGTCACCGCACAGCTAATTTCTTTAAATGCCTCGCACTGTCCCATAAATAACTGTCGTCAAAAGGGGGTCCAGCAAATCTTCGAGATTACCATAACATCAGCACCCACCAGCGCCCTCCAGAATAACCTTCCTTCCTCGATGTTGCGAAAAATTACGCGCTTCCGACGTTTTGTTTACTTACGGGAGGAGGGAGGGATGCTAATTGCGAAATAACCGAGTAATTCGGAATATGTGGGGGTAAGTGGGAGCATTGCCTAAGCTTCGCGAACGTAAATGTCATAATATTATTAAAAGTTTATGACAAAACGTAGTAAGAAAAAGCGTTAACCTTAAAGCTGCTAAACCAATTTCGATAAAATATATCCATAACCAGGTATAAGAGCCTCTACAAAACTTGTTTTCAAATATATTTAAAACGCTTTAAAATTAATTTACACGTTACGAGCTACGGTGACACAGACGTACCGACACCACACAGCGGTCATCAGGACATATTATAACGTAACTCTGCCGTTTAATACTTAAAAGTTCAATACATACCTACTCCATACCAATTCCGATGGAAGGCAACAATTGAATCAGCCTATCAAGAACCCAATACTCAACTGCTCTGAACACAACTAACAATTTTAAACTATATTTTGAACCGATTTTACGATTAGGTCCTTTTGGTCAAAGGGTTAAAATAAACTATGTTAACTTTAAATTAGTGTAGAGCTAAAATGATAAGGCCATCTTGATGTTTTTCAAATTACACGGTAACGGGACGATGATTAAGCCATGCCCCATCAGCCATTTATGGCGGTAGACGAAAATACAGCCAGAATTCGATTTGAATCCACAATGACCAGGTTTTCCTTTCGTGTGAGCCGGTAATGACCTCTGCAGCACACGATCTCCGTCCGGGGTGGAATTACCTTCTTATCTGACCCCCAAACCCCTAATCTTAAGCCCTGGGAGCCTTATCGGGCTTCGTATTTGTATGAATATTTACATATTTTTGGAGACGCATTTAGGCCAGCTGATGAGAGATGTAGAGGCGTCGTTTATGAACATAAACGAATTCATCGAACGCCTCTAGTTGTTTCCACACGACTTGTCCATTCATCCCTCAACCAGCAGTGGAGTTGGTACTGGTTTGGTACTATGGATAGTTCAGTAATTATACCATACGTCATTACGAAGCAACATAACAGAGGAATAGGAAAATATGAGCGAATGCTGGGCCCCGGTGGACGCGCAGCACAGAGCATACCTCTTGTTTATTTTCTGTCACTGACATCCTTTCTAAGTTTCTATCATGACATTCAAAAGTATCTAAAAAACAAAAAAAAAAAACGTGCGAAAATGTTGGACCACTTAATATAAGTATTAAGGAACAAGTGAACAATACAATATAATATATGTATATGCCAATAGGATTCTGGCTACGAGAGTTCCTACTGAGTGTGGTAGCGTCGGGCAGTAGCCTTGGCTTACCGCCATTCGTAACAGCGGCGTCCGGCCCGCCACCACTCACCACTAACAAAACAAACAAATACAGATGTTTCGTTAATGCATAAAAGGTAATATTAAATTGTAAGAGCGCCCATAATAAAAGACGTCGGTGGTAGTAAGGTATACCATTAGAGCGGTGCGGGCGCGGAGATTGGCGGTCGCAGACTGAACAGCGAGCCCATAACTGTACCAGCGAGTCAGACACGTCGCACTTCAAATTTACGAATAATATCGCCGCAGAGCCCCCGATCCTACAGACATCTGTTCCGTCGTAATAAAAGTAGACGGCAGCAGAAACATAGAATTTTATCACGATCCTGTCCATCATAAACCATCCCTCGGTGGGGGCGCATAAAAGTTTACAGGCATTCGCCTAATAAATCGCGTCAAATAAATAAGTGTTGAGTCGGTTGGCGGCATATTGATTCGTCATGTGCCGCCTTAGAGCGGGGCCGGGGTGCGGGGGCCGCGGCGGGGGCGCCCGGGTGGTCATAAAGGTGCGTAATGGCCGCCGTCGGAAGACAGCGCAGTGGCGCGCATCGATTAGTGCCCGCCGCCGCGCCAGCCGCCGACGCAAACGCTTGCACCACCGTGCCTCGGCCTCGCCACCACCTCAAAGTCGCATCTTACACCTCCTTCGCATCACCCCTGGGTCACGACAATTATGAAATGAACGGCCAACGGATAATCCATCAAGAAATCCAACTATCACGCGTCAGTTTACGCATCTTGGCCGCTAGATGGCGGGAGGTGTATCACAATTAATAGGAAACCTTTCGTGATCGAACCAAGGTGCGAGGTTTTAATAACATTAATACTAATTATAAATAGCAATAATTACGTCGAGATAACTCATCGGGTAGGACAAAGAGTCGAGCGGCCGTAAAGTTGTAGATGTCAACAGACGTCGTAAAGAATGTAATGTAAAACTTGCTTGTCCGATTTTTATTAAAGCGAAGTTATGAGGGAATATTTTAATCGAACGATAAATAAGGAGTAGTAGGAGCTTCGAACAATTACTGACATTATTGATGGCGGCGGTATTAATGGCGTATTGTGACGTATGATTACAGTAAATTACAATATCATTACACATATTCGAGTGTCTCGATTTCCAATTACAATGAACCAATCGCGCGACAGCTTCATTGTACATACAGCGTGTGTTTGATTCCAATTGGGATAATTATTGTCTTCAGATGCACACCTCGCTTCACACATGACATGTATTGCCGTTATTAAATGTTTAGCCGCCATTTTGATTCTCTCATCTATGAAAGTACATTTAGTAATTTATATTAAGAATTCAGATCGAATCGATTGCTACTAAGATCCTGGATTCGAGTCTCGAAAAGGGCAGATATGCTCAAAGATCGTCTTTTTAATGTTTAGAAGCCATTTTTAGTGCTTGCAAGTAAAAAGATAATATAATTGTCCACCTGCACTCTAGTCTAATTTTAGATTTTCAAAATTCGAACGCGCCATCTTCTTGACGTCTTAATAATAAACAATATCTTCATTTCCATTAAAGTTTCTTTCATTGAAACACTTTTATTAGATTATCCATACATAAAAAAACGTATAACTCATTATGCTGTCAAAGTTTAGAATGTTCGAAATCCACCTTTACAAATCAAAGTATCCAATACAAAAAAGGGTTGTCAATGTTCCTCGAGTTATATACCTACGTGATCTCGTCTACCCCTGTCGGGAGTCGAACGGCGGTCCGTCGGCTCTTGATTAAAATCTCTCACTACATCCACAAAGCCTCACTTTGATATATTTATAAATCTTATGAAACGTCTGCCACGACCCAACGAGGAGGGCGAACGATTTGGACCCTAACACAAGGGCCGAAGTCACGAAATGGTACGACAGGACCGGAGCCTTCCTACCACCTGTCATGTGATATATTGGCTTTAAATAACATATCTTATTTATGTTGGAATCGAAAACAAAATGGACAAAAAAGGTTTATTATAAATAATGGAGGTGGGTGGACGAGTGAATTTGTTCGGCACCGGCTATACCAGTCGCCGGCCACAGATGGGTATGTCATCCATGTACATGTGTTTCATTATGATCCGTGCGCGGTATTGAGCATTATCACTGAATCACTGAGTACTAACCACCGTGATCACCAGGTTGTACTTAAAAATTTCTCTGGTCTAAGATGGCGATGTTAACGATTATGTTAAAGGAACTTATTTAAGCTGAATTATTTATTTTCTTTCGTATAGATCTATATATCGAGGTAACAATACAGCTGATTCTTCTAAGTTGTAAAGCACTTTTTAGGTTGCATGTTGATGAAATAAAATGCTTTCTTTTATGAGGTCAAGGCAAAAACGGGTAATCGATAAGTATTATATGAAATCAATGGATCCAAATTATGTTGCTCAAAAAGAAATACGTGATGCCTTTTTAAGTATATGTGATTTGCTTGTCCTTAAGTCACTTGGCGAGGTGCATCTCAGAAGATGGTTTTGTATTACCTAATTGATAATATCTGAGCTGAGAATTATGAAAATTAAGAAAAACAATAAAATCTTGGATAGATTGGACAACGTCAGTGATAGATTTCACAGCCGTTCAAAATAAGACAAAGCTATGAATTTATCACCAGGCTTATCCCGTAATAAATCCGTCCTTAAAAACGTAAACAGGTTACACGAGAATAGACGTCAGATCATAATTATATATCACCCGGGCTTACGTGACGGACACACATCCGGACGGCTGTATTATTTTTATATACATCGGAGACCGCCTTTGGAGAGATTTAGCGAGTGCCATAGACGGAGATGGTTTGAGTTATTGCTTCCACGGGAGGGACGATCGCGGCGTTCGTTATATTTTACCATTTAATCAGGATACTTTTTATTTATTCGAGGTTAGGGTGGGGGGATTAGTCATTATGGATGTGAAAATAATGGTGATTAAATTAATATTAAAAATAAACGTAAACAAAACCATAGGGGAACCGGAAGAGAATATCATTGGCCACCTGATATGCATCCCCGTTTTTGGGATTAAGGGAAAGAGAGGAAGGATAGATCGAGGAGAACTGTTCCTAACATAGGAGAAAAGGAGAGCAGGTACACGTCGTATGGTATTATCAGGTGATAATACCATACGACGTGAAGATATTGGCAGAGAGAAGAAAGGATTGGCGACTCCACCGACAGAAGTTAATTTTTAAATAAATACAGTAAAATATAAATATAAATAGCTACATTAATGTGGCTGGCGGGAAACTGCCGTCTAGGTGTTCACGACAGACATCCTTGTGAGGAAACCCACAGAGCGATGCGCTTTCATAGGTAGCACTTACTATTAGGTAAGTTTATTGCTGGCGTCATTACCCAACCCATAATATTGACATGGTGCTGGTCTGGTGATATTCCATACAATACGATCGCGAGTTTTAGGGCACATATTAATTCGATAAATACATCATATTAAAAAAAAACATATTTATTTCCTGTTCTACCTTAATGTGGTGTGTTTGTGATCTGACCGCTTCTCTGCTTCGTTTGGTCTACATACTAAGATTAAATACCTTTTACAAAGTTATCTCAATGGTCTAAACTCTAAACAACAATTTAAAGTTAATTGTTAATTTATTTTGATTCGAGGAATACATTAAAATAGTTGATCATTTCGCTATTCGTTTGTTTAGCCGGTTACCAATACAAACATAAGCATTGTTTGATCCATAACTTATATCTTCATGCCTTTATGATGTATGCGATGAATAGCCATCGGCTGGCCGGTAGTAACTGAGCACTACACACAGAGGTAGCGGGTTCGAATTTCGCTAAGGAACAATTTAAACATGAGAGGGAATGTATTTCTTAAAATTTCCGTCAATATCACTTTCGTTCGTATATCGATTATAGCTTAATTATTGTTCGAATAATAATTTATTACTATCATCATCAAAGTCAATGTTTTAACCAAAAAGAAATGGATAACAAAATATAGAATACAAATTAGTGTTTAAAAAGTAGTTTTTCACTAACTTCTATAAATTGAGGAAGTCATAAATTCAAATGTTTTTGTATTCATAATCTCAGTCATAATTCTATGTCAAGTGGACTGATTTAGAAGCTCCTTTTTTGATTCAAAGGTAGATTCTTTGATAGTCAAGCTGCACGAAGATCCTTCGCAGACAGTTGTTTTTATATATGGCAATGAATTAGAAGAAATTTAAATGATTTTTTTACAATTATTGTCATTATAGCCTTTTAGTCTCTATTATTCCATTGGTGGAAATAAGCCTCATTTGATGAACGCCAAGACGGTTATAAAAGAATAATAAAAAAATGACAATCATAGGCACTGCCGACAAAAGTAATATTTTCACAGTCGGTGACGCGACCTCATAAGATTTCCACAACCAAAAAGTTCACACTCAACGGGGCGAAAGAAGTTTTCACTTAAAAAAAGTAACAATAATGTCACCACCAGGCTAGCGGTGTTTCAATTCTGTGCTTCAGATATAGAGTATCAAAAATTAATAAGATTGCCACTGTCTTTCATAGTATAATAAACAGCTATAAAAACTATACGACAATTACTGTATATTCTTGGAACCGACACGACCGACCCGTGATACCCCCCATTCGCAGGGCCGTGGTATCACCACAGAATCCACGGATCTATTCATTGATGTATTTTTGCATAACGCAGAGAAGGGCCCGGCTCATTATGTGCGGTACATAAATCTGTCTCAGCTAGACAGACGTAATCTTTCCTTTATGACGAGTGATGCATTACTCCCATTGTACCGCACCTCGTAAATTACCTTTTTTTATAATCTGTTCATTCTCTCAAACGGTCACCAGTTCACATTGTGTTCATCATAACTTTATAATAGTTTGTGAATTCATGGTTTTTTTTTTAATCTTTCGTTCGAGGTCTAGTTTTCAATTTTCTCCATAGTTTTAGTATAAGAATTGATACTTATTAAGATCATTGTGAGGGACAAGTTTTAATCATTATAATATAAGAACAAGAAGGTACTTTTTTACATTGTATTTTTTTATTGTAATTAAACTCTTTATAAAGTTGAGTCTAAAAAAACGTCGTCATTAATAATTACACTATATTTTCAAAATAATTTATATTGAAAGTCAATATACAGCTTCTTTTTTTCGAGATGGAGATTTCATCTAATGCCGAGGGTGATGGTTTCTCGGGAAGTCCATCACCGCGCGAGGCTGACCCCCGAGCCTTTAGCCGTAAATCTGTCAACCCACCACGACTCACGACACTTTTTGTTACTTTTTAAATAATAATGGTGTTGCATTATTGATATTTTTCTAACAGTATTGTTTTGTTGAGTGTAATAATTGTATTCTTCTATTACTTTTTATGTTACATATGTATACCGGTTCTTTTGAATGGGCTAGCTTTGGCGGTAGATCTAATTTGACGTAAATTCAGTATAGGATAAAATCTATCTAAAACTGTCTTAGACATAAGTCTAAGTCTAAGAATGAATAACGACTAATAATAGTCGTTATTCATTCTCGTATTATTCATTATTGTTGGCAGATGCCAGTTGCCACCGTGACATTATTTCGTCTTAGGGTGGGTATGCAACCCAAAAATAAGGAGCATAGATCACAAGAATAACAACCAGGCCCACGTGGACTTCTTTTCATCAGTCTACATATACAATTGCCTAACTCTACATATTAAAAAAGAAAAAGGATAAACTCTACAAGTATGCAAATCGTTTATGTAAAACATAATATATAAAATGATTTCATTTTTTATTTATTTAATTACGTGTACAATAATAGTAAAAGTTAATAATAAATAAAGTTTCAATCTGAAAACGTGATCGTTCTTATTATTAGAGTACTCGTATTCAAGCTCCGCCCACGCTGCTAGCGCCATCTATGAGCACGTAACGTAAGCTTTGGCATCAGAAATGTTTAGAGGTTACGAACAATATATTATGTGATATTCCGTATTTAACGGCAATGTTTTAAAGATAAAGATTAAATAATCATTGTGAGACATTTTTCCTTATCTAATTATCACGATATATTTTCGCAATACATGGCGTAACATTTACACTGAAGCTTAAAATACAAACATACAAAGACACTTCAAACCATAATCGGTAATTCTTTTAAAGCGTTAACATCATATTTTAAACACAAACATACATGCAATATTCATTATTAATAATCAACAAATACTCACTGGTCCTTATTTCACAATAAATCACAAAAATAACCAGAATTGAAGATGTATAAACATGTAACTCAGTTCACTTTGCGGCCGATTGTCAGCCAGCGACCCGAAGTTAGCCGAGGGGACCGAGTTCGCGCGAAGTCCGTCCTTTGGCCCGCCTCCGCGGTTGACGGACGCCGCTGACAGCAGACGTGCGTGATGCGCCTCTCGCTTGGTACGCGTGGCGGGAAATTTGAATTTCGCGCGTTTACGCGGAGCGATCTTGAAATATATTACGAATTTCGTATGAGAATGACAATATTATGAGGTAACTTTAAAATAAAAGTAAATATTATGGTTACATCAATATACAATATGACTATAGATGGATATAAAAAGTGAATTGACGAGTGAAAGTTTTTGTACGGTGCCATGTTGTGGTATATTGAAGGGTAGATAAATTATTAAAAATAAAAAGTCGGATGACAAGCAACCGGTCGTCGGGAACAGATTTAAATCGTCGAGCAGGTAAGTCGGACAATGGCCATTGGGCCACGATTCGCTTAATTAAACATGATAAATAAAAAACATGTGAGCGCTCTGCGGCCTGCGAGCCCAGTACCCGTCGTACATTCAATATCAGCTTGGTAACGTTTTTAGTGTTTGTTGCCATCGCCTATTGTACTACTGATAGCTCCTAATAAGGTTACGTTGTGTTCCATGAGGACGTTTTGTTCAAATGACTAGATAAAACATTGCCAAGTAGAAAAAGTAAAGCTAAGATCTGGATGAGTTCACAAGCAACAAATCACAGTTTCAATTTATTTTAAGACAATGGTGTCGAAGCTTGGCACCCAATGTTGAGACTGTCAAACTGTATTTCGTATTTAGAAAATATTGTGTATGTATCGGATTTTAGAGTATTCTTACATTTTATTTATAAAATAATGTATAGTTTTGGAATATATTCAAAGAACTAGTTAACCGTGACTAGTTCAAATAGTATTTGAATAACTATTTAAAATGGGGTTTTTGTTTCAAAGCCGAAGAGTAAACATATTAGGTTATTAATAATAATTCTTTTAGTTATATAGCTCGAGTTTAACAGAACGATTTTTCAGAAGTTGTTTCGTGTCTTTTTTTAATGTCCCGACATTGAAATATTTTTAAGTAAGTTGTTTTGTATGCATCCCTAAATAACAGGTTACAGTTATTCATCATGAAATCTAAATGACACATTTAAAAGTGCAACATTAAAATGTAAAATGTGGGTAAATCAAATTGACGATTATGCAAGTCTCTACTAAAGTGTCATTTTAAACAATTAATAATTACTTTTTGCTTTTGTTATAGTGAATTTTGTAGCAGTTTGAAGTGTATTTTCTTATACATACGGCACATACAGGTACCTAAATGGAATATTATAGCCGTATAATTACGAGGTAAAACTAAAACTCAGAAAAAATCTTCGTGAATTATTGTCAAAGTCTTTTTCTTTGACTTCAGTAAAGATATTTCTTAATTGTGATTCCTATTAGAGATTTATTTCGGAACTGATAACATTATCATATTATTAAAGATATCGTTTTTATCGTTACTTATCTGCTACAACAGTATTCGCGAATCACTATGTTAGATTTTAGTTTGAACATAAGTAATTTAACATAAGTACATTTATAAATGTAAAATAAAAGCCTTTGACTGGACACAGGTTGTCAACAAACTACAACCCTTTGCCGCACCGGCCTGACTACACTACAAAATATTTACATTTTTATTAACTTTATCTAACATTTGCATCCTCAAGGAATGACAGGAAACATTATTTATAGAGAATAATTTAAAATTAGTTCCTTATTAGCATTAGTTCTGAACGTCGCTAGCAGATGGCGCTGCGAGTATCAAAACGTATTCATTTGAATACATTTCACCCGTACGTGAGTTGAACATTAAAACAATATAATATGTATTTTTAACCTTTAGTTAAAACATGCGAATTAGGGCCTGGGCAGGTGGCGACGTCGGAAGGTCTAGTCATACTCGGAATCTTAAAACGTATGGTCTAATGTAATCTATACATGCAAAGTTTACACAAATTGCATGTAACGAAAGTTGTCGTGCATATCATGGCATGCAGAGAATACATTTTTTTTTCGAGTCAAATATATTCTTTGGCATTTATTTGTTTCATTGAATCATGTTGGAGATATAAAATGTTTTGAATTTTTGATTTTAATCTTGAGGGAAACTCGGCGGGTACATATGGTACATGAAGCATCTGCTTCCATCCGTCGGAATAGGCCGTAACTCTGGTGCCACAGATGCTCGCATCGAACCTAAATCAACCACAAGGTGATGTTTGTTCGCCCATATATGACCAATATTTTTTATTTTCAAATTGCATTCGATAGACTATGGACTATCTATGGCATTTTATCTTAGTTAAGAGGATACTCTTAAACTGATTTATTACTTTAATTTATACTTGACAAACCTCGACGATTGTTAAGATAATTCAATCCATAAAAATAGAATCTATTTAAAAATGAGACAATATTTATCCTAGAAATGGGAGGATCGCGTCGTTCCTGAACCTGGTGTTGTAGGCTGTAGGTTGTAGGCTGTAGGCTGTAGGCTGTAGGCTGTAGGCTGTAGGCTGTAGGCTGTAGGCTGTAGGCTGTAGGCTGTAATCAGGTGGCATTACTTACCCGAACGATGGCGATATATCCACCCTACTGAGTTATCTAGTCTAAGGACAAGCAAATGTTTGGAACATAACTACGACCGTCAGGCTAATAATAATAGCTTGTGTATATTCTTATCAATCAAACCACTTGTCTAGTCTCAAAGACAGACACAGACTCAATATTTTAGAATATATTAATACCAGTGAGAGTGATGCGCTGTGCTGCGCGACTGCATGCGACTGATAAGTCATAACTCTATCAGACATAACTCTGCTTAATTCTTCTGTAAAATAATCTTTGCTACATTGCAGAAAAAAGAAATACGCCCAATTATTATTGGTCCCAGAATGAAACATCTTTCCAGTGGGCGAAGCTTTATTGAGTCCCGGCTAGTTTTAGATGTCTCGTCCACTAATTAAGCTATCTATCTTACATAAAAACAATAATATGGCAGATCTTCTGTAAATGAATTGAGGGGAAAAAGTAATATTGGAAGTTGATCAATGGCAACACCGGCTTATGAGTGGAAAAATGTATCTTCATCTGGCGTTATCGCCTCGCAATCTAACTTTGGCTCGTTGTCGCTCCGTTAGTGTTGCCCGTAACGAGGTATTCCCACTATCGCCGCATAAATACGGCTTCACGGAGAAAGTTTTAATGAATTGCCATCAACGTTTTTGTTTCGCCGATTTCGGGAAAATTTTGCACCCACTCGATTGGTTTTTTTTTCAAGATAATGTTAGGGCCGCTTCTACTTTTTAAGCGTTAAACCCAACTATAGGACGTGAAGTCCAGATTTTAGTTTCATAGTCGTTCAGTACTAAAATATATCGATTGATATATTATGTATTTTTGTGACGGGCAGTTTTACGTGATTGAAAATTTCATACTCATTTTCATTCGCATTAATTACAATAGATTAGACTTGCTATGGACATACGTCTATCAGTCCACTAGGTTGTAATAAACGATTTGCACGTAATCGATTATTATTACACGGCACATGCAGGTGGAGTCGGCTAGACAACGCTCACATCATACCACCTACGACCAGAGTATTACGCTCATGGTCGTGACCATGTTATACTGTCCTGACTCCTGGCTTATTCCTTAGCCGTTTTTGTATGTTAGCTTAATGCATGGGATAATCTACGAACTACACTTCTAACTAAAAAAATATATTCACCAGTATAATATTAGGTAATTTTATTGTAGGCATTCAGTGGTAATATAGCTTTGAAAATAATTATCATCATTCTTTGTACGGGTGTTAATTTAATAAGCGGACGAATCAGCGGACATCAGCTAGTGTTCTTATTGTTAACAATGATCGCGTATTCATAACCCCCAGAATAAATAAGATATAAATGAGAAATAGGGTTCTAGAATGGCGACCGCGTACCGGACGACGCTCCGTGGGCAGGCCCTCTGCAAGGTGGACCGACGATCTGGTAAAGGTCGCGGGAAGCCGCTGGATGCGGACAGCTCAGGACCGATCGTTGTGGAGACCCTTGGGGGAGGACTATACCCAGCAGTGGGCGTCGATTGGCTGACATGATGATGATGATGATGAGAAATCAATGATGATGAAAAAAACGCCTGTGATTTTCATATAATTTAAACAAAACTATAATTTCACATAATATTTGCGATGATTGACAGATGACAAGGCAGCGAATAGATAATCATTATCGGATTGATCGCTGATTGATATGATACATTATCTCAACTCTCCAAAAGTACTTTCAGAGCGATAGGAATATTTGACGTCAAATCATTTTTAAGACCAGAATTTTTTTTTTTAATTTTTTCCTTCCTTATTGGAACGAAGTTCCTTACGGCAGGCTTGGAGGGGATAGGGATTTTGCTGCGCGACCGAACTGAAAAAAATGTGATAGTAAAATCGTAAGAAAAAGTGCCTGGACTAAAAGCGTTAAATGAGACGTGCGCAGGCGCGACGGTCGCATACACAAGCGAGTAGTGTATAATACCTTTCTTTTTAGCCGAAGGAACTTCGTTCCTACCTGGTGTCCCATGACACCACATTTATTTTTAACCAATACTATTGGCACGGGTGCTGCATGAGACAACTGTGCTACCTTTGGTGTCCAAACTATCCTATCAAATCTATTTGCACAGTGTGCAAAATTTCATTAAAATCGGGATGTACATAAATATTGAACATAGCTATAAATACGTATTTTTCTAAATTATTTCTTTACAGATGACCCAACGATAAGTATCACCGGTCATGCTTAAACGATTTTGATAAAGTCTAGAGTCTATCTCTAGGCTTTTATTATTGGTCGAAATAAATCCACATACAAATCAGATACGAGTAAGTATGACAAAGTACCTCATATACCTTATGATAATGAACTCGTATTCATGGCTAAGTTAACCCCGTCATCTAGACGGCATCAGTTTGGCTATCTCTATATAACGTCAAAGCACCATTGAACTGGATCACGATGGGATGTTCGAACTCCAAACGATATTGTACGATCAGACAAACAAAACAAGATGGTCGCGGGATAGACAAGGATAATTAGCCTTTATCCTGGTGGGGTTACATGCCAGGCCCGTGCTCGCATGCCGATCTCCCATCTGTTCCCAGAAACATTAACATGCGAGATACCGGCCCATTGTTATTGCTGATCCTTGCATATGCGGCCCGCGTGACCTGGAGCTTTTATTTGTAATCGAACAAAGTACGCATATGCTGGTAAGGTTAGTGCACATTCCAATAAACATCATAACTTCAATATTAATTATTCCAGCGAGCTTCTGATCTAGCGTCACATATGCATCATTCGCGCAGGTTTTATAAAATCTTTGTAGAGGCTGAAGTCCTACCGGACTACAGGTGTGTACCGTGCTACCAAGATGTTAGGCCCCGGTGACTAGACCTTACAAGGACACTACCTACTTATCAGTGAAAGTTATCAGTTTTGTTGAATCCTTTTTTCTAAAGTATTCTATATACTTTAGAAAAAAGGCAGAAAATAGGAATATTTACTGATGTCATACTTAACGAATATCCTTAAAAAACCAAGTGCATTTTTAACACCGATAAAATACTGTGTAATAACACCTGTAGGCGAAATATTCAGTAGCCTTTATTGCAACAGACGTACAGCGTCCACTAGGATAAAAAGAGGATTCCTCGATAGTGTCGACTAATTAAGTAACAACTGACACAATTACTGTTTTCGTTATTCCTCGATTAATATCTATATTAATTTAACCAGAAATAACGTGTAGAGCAGGTGTAATTCATTTACATCTGTTTATATAAATTGTTGCATTTCGGTCAATATCGGGGGCTATTACCGGGCATTTTATTATAATGACCACCGCGGTGAGATTTAATCGAGCGCCCAATACACGTCCGCTCGCGATGACAGATAGTGGCGAAATGCGAAGTTTTGAGCGCAGCGTGCGTGTGCGCATCGAAACACCATAATGAGCAGGTGACCGGCGACCACCGTATCGCGCGCGTCAACTTAGTGTCGCCGCTCTCGCTCGGGTGTAATTAGCGTTGTGTTTGTGATCGAATGATGTTCTCGTATGCACACCACGTAACGAGCAGGAAATGTATGAATTCCAAATGAGCTATATAAATTGAAAGTGGAAGAACAAATGATAGTTGTCGGTGTCGATCGCGCGGAAAGTGCTATTAATCACATTTGATGCGCCGGCGCAACGGTCTGAATGATTCTAATGCTAGATATTGATTAATGCTAAACTCAGTTTGCTTCTTGATTTCTCGTTAGACATTGTTTTGCGTTACGTAACGCACAAAACACGAAAACACAATTTAACAAATATTTGCACGAGGACTTGCCTTGACGTGATTATAACTTGAGACCATGAGAGCAACGTAAATTAAAAAACCACTACGACGAAAAGGCTTTTAAAAATGCACTGCCCTTAAGTAAATTTTTTGAAGTCTAACGATTTGAAAAAACGCGAGAAATTTTATAAGTAGGTACATTATGTAGAGTAAATAAAAAGTGCGAGTTTGTTGAGTATAAATAAATGTTTGGTGAGCTGAAATATTTCAACAGAATCCTCATTATGTAAATTACATTCTTCTGTATCATTCCTGAATAGTGAATAGTATTACACATATAAACAATACTAGCGCAAAATACGGCGTACGCCAATTTTTATCAATACGCGGTTCATAAACATTCGTTTCAATTCCACAACCTATTAAAGTGCAACAATTTTATCTATATCCATTATTTATTGAGACGTACACGTAATTACGCGAACGAGTGTGTTTATTTCTGTTAAATCGAATTCCATAGTCCGAGAAGGTTGCAGGAGGTAGGTTGCGGGAGGTAGGAGGTTGCGGGAGGTTGCTGGGGCTTTAGGAGATCGGTAGTCAGTATTAGCGCACGGGGACACAATGCGGACAGAAACAAAAAGTGGACGGCAAAAAATGTCTGCCGCCGCGCTATCTGCGACTCGCGATCCTGTCTCAAATAATGGCACAGAGAAGCCATGGACGCGCAATTTATTCAAGATAATAAAGTAAAAGCAATTCTTATGTCTTTATAGTATATAAGAATAGATAGAGAATCAATGGAACCCTAAAGGGATGTGAGTAGGAGACAAAAAAGAGAATAAGACAAAGATGATTTATTTGCCAATTAAACATAATATCATCAATAACCTTCTTCTCCGACCTTTCGTTTGAAGAGATTTAACCTTTAGTTAGAAGACTTTACTAACTAGACTAACGCTATTTAAAGAGAATAGCTGACGCTTATGAGGTATTTAAGTTTTTCACTTGTTTGAGCATCAAGTTAATACTATAATTACCTGTCACGAGTATCTACTTTACAGTGATTATCTACTCAACAACTGCGTTGCAAAATGATTTATATGAAATAGAAATATACAATTATAAATATAAAAAATGATGACTGTATTTAAATCCTTTTGGACTATACTCCGTTTCTAATATTTTTTTCTTGTAATATTTCCAAATTCTTAACTTTCAAAGTTCCGTTTGAGTTATTTTATCATCGCTCGAAATATTTAAAAGTTTTAACGGAATGCGTCTCCATTCGCTCGCTGTGCTCAGGTCGGTCCAGTAGAGCACCCTGCGTCCTGCACGTAAATCTACATCAACACGCTGTCCCCTTCGTTTTGTTCTCATTCACTTAAGGCTCGCACATCTACAGGCCCCCCGCCTCCCCCCACGCCCGGCCAGCCCCTGCGGACCTATGTCACCGCGGAAACCTTATTAAGGACTCTCGAATGATGTAACACATGCATTTTTAACATTACACATAAATCACCCATTTTATCGTGGTGTAGAAAAAATTACTGGTCATAATTGTATTTCAAAGCCTTGTCGCATATTATCTAAATTAATTAAAAACTGCATCTGGGGTTACGCACTTAACACGTGAGTGATAATAACAGATATTATAATAAAGTAATGGTCATAATACACTCGGTAAACCGTATCATTCGTTATCAGATAAGATGGGATGTAGTCCGAAAATAAGGATTTATTTTAGAGCGGATATTTCTAGTCATAATACAAATGAAGCATTCTACAAATAGACAACGTGTCAATATCAGACTGGAAACTACGTACGTTTTTTTAATTTATTTTACCCAAATTCAATTTTGTATGAAATTGCGAATATATTTTTTCCACTTGTGTAAATAACCTGTCACGTGAAGGACGCGGCTGAAAGCGGCGTGACAGCTCCATATCGTGTCACTGTCAATCTCGGTTTTAGAACGAGTGACAGGCGCCGCCATTTTGATGCGCCTGTCAGTTGAGATGCGCGCGAATGTCGATACAGAATACAGATAACATGCCGGATTCTAAATTTATATAAACTCAATTTGGAATTACGCAATGTTTGCTTCTGAAATGCGCTGTCAATTAAACGTCATAGCTAAAATGTTACTTTTGGAACACAGTTTTATACATATAATATTGAATTTACAAAATTAAACAGTTTAGCTCAATGACTGTTTGTTTTTCCAATAAATCTCTGGTGATGTTTAGACCTAATTAGAAGACACAAGACTAGTTTTTAAAAGTAAAAGTATCAACCCTTATATGTCCCACTGCTGGGCACGGGTCTCCTCCTCGAAATCAGGCGAGGAGGGTAATGGGTCAATAGTTCACCGCGCTGGCCCAGTGCGGATTGGTGAACTTCACATACCTTCAAAGACTTTCAATCTCATCAGGCATGCAGGTTTCCTCACGATGTTTTCTTTCACTGGTGAGCGAGCGATGGTCTCGTGTTTGGGTGCACTTAGAAATTTAGAAAAACCCATTTCAAGGCACACACGGACGGGCCAGGATCGAACCCGGAACCTCTCGCGTAAGAGGCCGAGTCCGTCCACCACTGGACCACCGTCGCTCAATACTACTCAATACTAGTTTTAACTGTACCGAAAACATCGGAAACTTGCAAAATTTTCGTGTCATATTAAGATTACTATCAACCGTAGACCGTAGTAGTTGCGAATACAAATATATCAAATACTTCAAGTCGATAAATATAAAGATTAGCCGACAATTATTGGCGCGCTTGGCCGTTCACATAAAATGTGTACATAGTTGTTAATTGAGCACATATTTTCAAATTAAGCCCACACGAACACATTTTGGTCATTCCTCATCGCTTTTAATTATTTGTACTGAGTCATGTAATGTGTGCAAAAACTTTACATAAAATGTGCTACGTTCGTATAAAGCCAGCCCCTCGTATGCAAGCGCGCTTTCATTACTACTAGCATTTTCTCCGTGGGATCTCTATACTGAATGAAAATCCAGTCCTGTCATTAAAAAATATTTGAAAATAAAAGCCGAATAGGCAAGTAATCACTGGAAAAAAGAAATTTAGTTTCAGAGTTCATATGTAGTTTCAGAGTTGGTATGTAGGTTAGGTATGTAGGTTGCTGTTTTTTTGTCATAAGGAGGCATACGAGCAGTGGGAGTCATATGGTGACTATCAACGTCCAAATACATCCGCACAACCAGAGGTTATCAAGATGCATTGCCCTCCTTTTCCCCATCCTCTCAAAGGACCACCGGAAACTCCCAGAAGCACGAAACGTGGCAATCTAGTTATCGAAAAGTATCATAGCGGGTCATGCCGCCTCAATTCGGCTGCGATGCAGGTTCTACTACCTAACACAAAAAGTTCTTTATACATTTTATCTAATACCTAATAATATTACAAGTGTTACACCAAGCAATTTAATAATAAAAACTCATTATGTTAAAGGAGTCATTGTATACGTGTATGTATGTCTGCAAGCCTTTATCCGTCATATTATACAAAAATACCATTTAGCCGTAATAAACCTGTCTAGACGGCAGTGTTACGAAGATGCAGACAAGTAGAGTGAATTCTATGCCAGTGTATTGGCTCGTGTAAACAGACTCGCGTTTTCTCTTGGCCGGTTTTAAGGTAAAAAAGGTATTTAGCATACAAAAACTCGTACTCACCATTCAATTGACTGACCACCATCGATACCCTTTGTTTCCTTACTTACCGTTTGGTTGAGAAGGTAATGTTGAATGACAGTCCGTAGCTTCGCTTTATATCGTAGTAAACATCCACCATGACTTAATCACGTGTACAAAGTAAAGGTATTCTAAACACCTTATCGATAATTGGTTGGTACATAACAATCATATTTTTATGCCCCAATGATTAAGCATCGACACTTGTGCAATAAAGTCTAGCAGACTATTTCTCGTTTGATTTAAATCATTAAAAACCTAGAAATTATGATACCCATAATAAAAACATATGAATTTCTTTTTTCTTTGCTTTCTTCGATGTCTAAAAAAAGTTATGAACCTTTTTTTCAAATTATAATATAAAATAACTTTTTGAATTTTATTTAAATCTTTCACCGGTTCTGGCAAACAGTAGCTGAGAGGAACCGGCGTAACAAACTCAGTGGATCTATTCTTTTGGATATTTAAGAATTATTTCTAAATTTCGTTTTCTGAAATCTATACAAAATTCCTCCATCTCCTATATAAATGCACCTGAAGTCTATGGTTTTTCATGTACAAGTTTTTTCAAGTGTTTACAAGTAAAGTATATATCGTGTGTGGAGCCTAGTAGGTAAACCCGAAACCGACCCGATCGGTTCTCTAGCGTTCACCCCTCAGCAAAGACTCAAAGAATTTTTGCCTTCATCATCATCAGCCTTTATCTGTCTACCGCTAAACATAGGCATACCTCAATGAACGCCAAGGCGACCGATCCCTTGTCACTTTCATCCAAATCCAGGAAAATGACCGACCGTTTCGTTTGCCTAAGTGTGACCTCCACTCTTGAACCTTAATGGCGCATCGGCCATCCGTTCTCCAGAGTGTGTGACCGGCAGGCCACTTCGAAGAAGTTTTCACTTAAAATATTCAATCTAATCCAATTATAAACCGTCCTGGATTCCTTCGATAATCTATGCTCGTTGCACAACAAATCATCGATCAGGCAAATCGTGTTTAATTCAAACTGCTATATTTAGAAGTCGATCGAAAAAATCGCACACGCGATGCTCGCCGCGCCGCGTCACTCAACGTCACGCGCTCGCTCGTAAATTATGACGTTTTTGCTGCGCCCGCGCACGCCAATACCACCACGGCGGACGAGAGCACATAGAGTATATCGGTAAGAGCTGTTATGTGGAATTGGTAATAATTATTGTCATCACTAATTTGTCAGTGGTCTAACTTGTTGAACGTCACCTCACTCACCGCCAACTTCTATCGTAGTCGAATTTCGACACACGACATCAATTGTCGTCGTTCTCTAGATACCCACCCTGTTTAAAAGATTCATATGAGTTTCTCCTATTTTTTTGTAAAAGATTTTTTGCTTTTTAAGTCTTATCACCATAACACGAAATGCAATCGACCAATGCCAAACAAATCGACTTTTGCTGTTTCTGATGGCTACATTATAGTCACTATACAAAATTTTCTGTTTTAAGTTGAAAATAAGTGAATTCTTTTAATTAAATTTTCCCGCTGTTATAAATCAAAGGAATAATTTAAATCTTTTCTGGTCGATCAGTGGAGGTGCCTTCGTGCATGAGCAGTTACCTATATTAAGTATGTTAGCCGCACCTTAATCTATGGCGATATGCCTCTCACGTACGCGAGGGTGGGCAAAGCTGACTATTAGCATATTAATAATCGAATCCCCAGTCTTAGTCGTAATCGCGTGACTGTGACGCTGAAGTAAGCAACTGCCGGGTGCCGGCCGGCTCCGACCGGGACTATATTTCAAACGGTTCCGGGTATTTTGCTCCGTGGACACCAGCAGTGACCATATCCGATAAACTATCATGGAACGTCTTTTTCCTTAGTTTTTGTCTTTGTTTTTTTATAAAAGAGAACAAAGGTTAGCCTGTTTGTAAGAAATCCTCGAAGCCCATCGACAAACGGCAGGACTGATACTTTACCGGAGGGAGGGACGCACTGTGCCGAGCTCCCGACTGTATGGGTACCAACCATCTTGATTTTTTGTCGATCTTCTTTGAATTTTTACTTGTAATTATTGGAACAGATACTAACGTCTTCTGTCTCAGGACAGGCGACACATAAATGAGTTGACTGGACTAAATACAGGTAGATTAGCTTATATTCATGGACTGAAATACACTATTGTGTGGCTGGTACCATCTAACCGGTTCCTGCTGCTCTACATATTATATTTGAAAATTTTCAACTAGAAATTATGAAAAGAATACTCTAAAATGTATCAACGACTGTCGCCCTTAGGTCATTGTGATTTAAGTCCATGAACCGATAAAATACTGGTAGCCCTATAGGTAACGCCTGGTGGCTGGTAAAGGATTAATCAATTCCACATGCAAAAACATCTGCCTAATGAGAACCTCATTATAACACTAATAGGAAGGAATTCAATGGATAATAAAGAATTTGCATCCGCCATTAATTCAAATATCAACTTTAATAAACAAACCCGTTTTCGAACGTTAGCCTCGATGAACATACAGATATTGTGTTTTTGTTATTAGTGTTTACGCAGATGTTGATTTAGGCTGCCTATGTTGACGCTAATATTTTCGATATTATACAACTTTAACGATGCAACAGTGTTCCGGGTATATTAATTAAAACAATTGTTAATAGCAGTGGGTATGTCTCGCGGTCTCGACGATCTCCGTGCAGTGGCAGGTCCATGTTGGATGCGAGTAGCAAGGGATCGGTCGTCTTGACGTTCATTGAGGGAGGCCTATGTTCAGCAGTGGACGGATAAGGGCTGATGATGATAATGATGATGATGTCTCGCGGTCTATTGCCGTGGAGTCAGAAATGTATTGACTTTTTTGATGATGCGTGGTACTTCTTAACCAAATTGCGACATTATAATCAACGTCAAAAATCAGTTTACGTTAATTATTGAACGTCGTTGTCGCGGTAATTCAGCAGGTAGGCAGGGAGGCTCACGGCAACAAGTGCTGGTCTGATAAGTGGCCGCTGCCCATAAACCTCGCTCCTCATCTGATACCGTCATTATCCAGCGCCTGTCCACGGCGCCACGGCCTCCGATACGAGGCGCGGCTCATAAATATTATTAACGCCATTTAAACTAATCAAAACGGGATATTAAAAAAGCTTGTTTACTTTTAACAAGAACAGAAATTATTTTTACTCGATGCATTCAATATTATTATTTAATATATTATTATGATTTTAAAATTGAATAACTAACAAAAAAAAAATCACAATTGGCATCATTGTCGCTTGACGGGATTTGAACCAGCTACCGCTGAATAGTCACTTGAAGAAAACCAACCGACTTCCACCAAAATTTCGCCAACGTGTGATTTGATGCAAATCCCGTCAGAGATTTGGATTGAGATTTGGATGAAATATTTTTTATAATAGAAATAAACAATTAATTGAGTTAGCTGGTGCATAAATGTGCTAAGAATCATACTATTATTATCTTAATTTATCTTGATGTTCACCATCATCATCATCATGATGCCAAAAAGCTTTAACGCTAAGACGACCGATCCTTTGCCACTCGCTGGATGCGAGGTATAATAAGGTATTTAAAAAATACATACATTTTCGTGTAAATGTATAATATACAATTTAATAAGGTGTAGTGGAACCACGCCCGAGCCGCTATCCTCAGGAGCTGGTAGCGACGGAGGGAGCACTCGGGCGCTGATAACTGCTATCTGCAGCGCGGCTATCAGACTAGCCCAGGGATATGCTTCTACAACCAAATCGCAGGCAGTATTTTAGTGTCTGTAATTGTTTTAAGTTGTTTACGAGACAGGTAGCGCTACTCATTTTTGTATAGGTAGCTACGGCCCACGATTCATTGAAAGTTTAAATTTAACTTTCAATAAAACTTAGTAAACCTTCTATAAGAAATGTATTTTTTTTTTGTTAAAGGAAAATAAATATCAAATATATGAATTTCTTCCAATAGAAAAACGACATTTGAAATTTTAGAGGCACAAATAATTTGAGATTGTGTTATCTGATATCTACGAGTATCTGAAGAAAAAAAAAAGATATAGGATGAGAAAAAATCCTGCTAAGAAAATATGTTAGAACAAAATTAGTACCTAAATAGTAAATATATATAAATTTAAAAAAAAATGTGTGTATCGACGTTGAGTGTAGGTCTTGCGAGTATCTTTGTGGTTATTCGAACTCTCAAGTGAGAGGGTCCGGGTTCGATTCTGACCTCCGGTAGTGCCTTGAATAGGTTTTTCATAAATTTATGAGTGCATATAAACACGATACCATTTGCTCACCGGTTAAGGAAAACGTGAGTAAACTTGCATGCCTGATGAGATTAGAAGTCTGTGAAGATGTGTGAAGCTTACCAATCAGCATTGAGCTAGCGCATCGCGGAACCGGGGCCCGATGCCCTCTTCGCCTGACTTTGTGTTTGAAGGGTCTCCTGCTCGAAGCCCAGCAGTGGGACATAAGTAAAGGTTTGATATTTTTAACATTATTCATCTATACTGGTCGTTCTCAGATTGCAGATCTTTCATTTCGAATTTATTCTAAAAAAAGTTTTAAATATCGATTCTTAAAAACTTCGATCTTTAATCGATTAATTGTCATTGTAGCTGGTGGCTGACGGCTGGTGGCTTGTAGGTAGTGGGTGGTGGTTATAATCAACGTAATCCAATTAGCGGTCGGTAATGACTAAACCGTTGGCCGGTTGGTATTTTAAACCGCCGAGCGAATTGCGCGCGCGCAGGTTGATTGCGTCGATGCAGATATTAGGGGGTCATAAATATGAATATTACGTAAATACTGTTCCAGTAGTAGTAGTTGAAATGAATATGCTAGACTAAGACAAAACTCTCTAATCGTTTTAAAGATTTGTCAATATTAAATATTTCTAATTGAGTAGGCACTTACTTAGTTTACCTGTAACTAGCCCTGCCCGCCTAAGATGCGCGCCACGACAAAAAGACATCTCTTCCGAAGAGAAACTCGTCGAAATTTTTACTTAAATCTTTAAAACTACGCAACAGATTTTGATTTGGTTTTTGTTAATAGATAGGACAATTCAAGAGGAAGGTTTATGTATATAATTTATTAAGTTTTATATACATTAGCTAAGATATAACAATAATTGTTGTAGGTTTCGGAAAAAAAATTCTCGCCTGGGAGTTTTCAACGAAAACGCTGCCTAAACCCTTTGAGATATAACAAAATAATGTATGGTGGAATTGTATATCTTAAATAGGTCTACAAAAAAGTCCGCTATGGCATATGTCTATCTATTAGGGATATCATACTATATCCATTTAATACTTTAAAAAATTAGCAATTATAACGCGATAATTTGAAAGTTATTTACACAAATACGGTATGAATCCTTATCATTTTTAAATCAGTTAATTAGCTTCAGCACTTCATGAAGATTATTTTTCCCCTTTACATCATGCAAATTAAATGAATACTTTAGGAGATATAGCAAAATCAAAATAATACGCAAGAAAATAAATCGTGTTGCCGTGATTTGAATGGGTAGCGTAATAATAGAATCCTAAATCTACACTAATATTATAAAGAGGAAAACTTTGTTTGTTTGTTTGGTTTTAATGAATAGGCTCAAAAAGTACGGTACCGATTTCAAAATTTCTTTCGACATTCGAAAGCTACATTATCCAAGAGTAACATAGGCTAAATTATATTCTGAAAAAAAGGGGTTACATAAGATATTTGGGTTTATAATTTTTCTCGTCCCTTCAAGTCCATATATATTGACATCGAGAAATTTCTCTTATTTAAACGACAAAATTCGAAAGAATTACGCCATGTCATGTTGCGTCCGTAGACGTTAGTACATTATGTCTTCGATGTAGACATTATGTCTCTCTCTCGTGAAGAGAGCGCATCCTAGGCGGGCAGGCAACTTGTGTTGTGTGCCTATTCTGGAACATAAGATGTTAGTCTCGGCCCTGCCTGTCTTGTACTTCGCCCCGAAACGCAGCAAAGCTGTTTTACGTGGAAATATGGAAGATGGGTTCCCCACCCATACAACAGGAGCGAGGCACAGCGTATGCCATGTAAAAAATAGGTTAACCTCGGGTGGCCTTCGGTTATCCAAGCCGTAGGCAACGCCGGAATAAGATCCTAACTCTCGATGCCAGCAATCACAGTTCACACTGTCCTGTCCATCTTTCTGAAACACAGCCAAGGTGATAGTTGGATAGAAATTAACAATCAATAGCCCACTGCCCACGGATAAAGTGGTCAAATTATTTAAACCTACTCATAAACTAGGATAAATTGTCGTTAGCGGACAATTTGCATGAATTTCTATCAACAAATAATTCGTACACGACGCTAATAAACATTGGACTTTGCGGTCCTTAAACAACTTCACCTGCAAATGAAAACAGACGTTACGACGTAATCGACGATCGGGGGTCCACCAGCCACCAGCCACCTGTCAGACCACCCTGGACTTATCGTCCTTACATTAAACGCCAGCCAATACCGGTTCAATTGATAATTAAGACATTAGTTAATAGACGTGTAATGTGCGCGACACACGCGACTGCTAGTGCCGCGGGGGGGAGATCATGATAATTACCTTACCGATTATATTCAATGTGGCAAGGGATATCGTCTTGGCTATGTTCATCAGTGGACGGATAAAAGCTGATGATGCTGATGATGATAATTCAACGTTACTTGATATATAACTGATTGTACCGTCCTTGATGGAAATTCATGTTATAGCCACTAAAATGAAAGATTTTTGTCACTTTTTCTACTATTTATTTTATACATCCGGTTTCGACAAAGTTTCGATAAAATCCACCTGATGATGACTTTGTCGAAACCGGTCGTTTAATTTGTAATTGTGATAGTATATTAAATGAATAGAGGGGGCTGAGCTTAAAGGCCATCTGGCCTAAAAATCTAGACCTTTCGAAAAAAAGGGTATCAATAATAGATAAAGTGTAAATAAGGTTTTTGTAGCGGCCACTTGATACATTCAACGTCACCAACATAAGATGCCAGATCTTTCGCTATTGGCATAGTTCTTGTAATTTATTTGCAAAAGTATTGCGAAATATCAACATCATTACGTTTATCCGAACAGGGCGTGTTTACTATAATCAGATGATACCGTGCAACGCGTGTTGATGCAGAGGCAGCAAAAAACACGCGGGCGTTAAGGTGCGCGCAGGTGAGCGGAAACGTTGCGATAGATCCGATCTTGGATGACTCTCATATAACAGCCCTTTACATTATATTATGCCATTGCCCTTATTAACTGGCAACCCTTAGTTTAAACTGCCAAGGAATCTTAACATTAAAAAAGTGAAGTAAAGTATCAACCCTTATATGTCCCACTGCTGGGCACGGGTCTCCTTCCTCGAAATCAGGCGAGGAGGGTAATGGGCAATGGACCAGTGCGGGTTGGTGAACTTCACATACCTTCAAAAACATTCAATCTCATCAGGCATGCAGGTTTCCTCACGATGTTTTCCTTCACCGGTGAGCGAACGATGGTCTCGTGTGCACTTAGAAATTTAGAAAAACCCATTCAAGGCACACGGACGGGTCAGGATCGAACCCGGAACCCCTCGAGTAAGAGGCCGAGTCCGTCCACCACTGGACCACCGTCGCTCATATCTTATCTTAACATTATATAGGATTTATCACAATGAAATTTGATGCTTAAATAATCTTAGAAATCATATTTCACGTTAATTAGTGGGACAATACTAAGTCATATTACATTATTATTTAGTATTACGTTCATTTACGATTTCTAAGAGAAACCAAGAGTTTAAACTTCTTTTTGATAATAATTAAAATATCAAATCTTAGTAAGAATAGCTTTTTAATAATAAATGATTATGTCATGTCTGCTTGCGTTTAGTTTTTATAATGTATGAGTAATAAATCAGCCATTAGCAATCAATTATGATCAGCGTGTCGTGAGGTGTGTGTATGTGTGTGTGATGTTGCCGTGAGATAGTTCAGTCCATGACCGTTCGACTGGAGCCTCTGCTATAGGTCTAGAACACATCTAGATACAGAAGTCGTTTTAAATAGCCGCTTCCATTCAGTCATCCTCAATGTCATTTGGAAAACTTCAAACATTGATGGTGTTATCATTGGTGCTGGTAAAAGCACCGGAGTAAAAGAGGTTTCTGTTTCGTATTTTGATTTTATAAAGCTTTAGTAGAAAATACTAGTTCCACTGAGTTTGTTTCGCCGGTTCTTCTCAGTGGACTTACTTTGGAACCGGTGGTAGACTCAATTGACCTTCAAAAAGATACTTGGATAGTACTATTTTGAATAACATTTTTGACTTTGACTTTGACTTTACCATCAGATGCGCAGCCGAAAACACAGAGCTGGGCTTTCCTCACCTAGGACGCTTAAAACACCAAAATTAACTTTATTTTAAAAAAATAAGAATCATTTACAAAGAGAGTCAATTATACACTACGCTGTCTTTAACATAATTTTATGTCAACAAATAAGTCGGGTAAAGATAAGAATAGAATGAGAAATTTGGGTATTTTTTGATACATTTGATCTTTTTATAATACATAGAAGTAAAATATTCACCAACTCGACAAGAGGCTATGAAAAAGCCAAGATTGCCGAGCTCTAAACTTTGGGACTTATTAGTCAATTTTACACATCATCATCATCAGTTCTTATCCGTCTACTGCTGAGCATAGGCCTCCCTCAACGAACACCAAGACCAATATCCTGCTAATCGCATTCAATACGACTCATCGGTCACTGCACTCTCCGAGATTGGAGATCGTCTTCACAAAATCTAGGAAATCCTTCGATATCAAGCTTTGAGATCGTATAATTTTTTTATTGTGTTTTTTATTTTAATTTAGAACTGTTAATAAACTTATGAACTCCGTATCACGGCCTCACCGCAAGTACAATAACAAGATTCGCACTACACGCACTTCCATTTGATGGTAATTAATGGTGAGTGCACACCGACCGGCTCCGGCGCAGGTGCTGGTGTGCGGAAGCGGCCACCTCATCAATCTACCTGCCTCCTGTCTAGCGCCTGCTGACCGTGACCAGTGGATGCGGTATGTTCCTATACTTAGTTTAACTACAATAACTAGGTAGGTGATTGGGAAACATTGATTCGATTGATAGATGGAAAATTTGATTTTTTACATGCAGGTAATATAGGTTCAGTGATTAACAGGTACTGTCATACTGCTATATAGACGAATTGGCCTGGTACCTCTAGCTCATAGGATACCGGCGTGACAGCTACGATGTCACGTTACGTGCTGTTTGGGGTGGATAGGGAAAAGGAGGACAACGCATAATCCTAAGAAATAATCGCCATGTCTGAAATAAAATACAAAGTATCAAATAGCCTATATCCACTTTAATACGTCTTTACTGTGTGGATGACACTTAAAAAAAACATTTAACAATTTTGAATTGTTTGTATGTTCTAATAAATAGGCGACAGCGCGATGCAAGTGCCGCATCCATTCGGCGGCGTCCGTAATGAATAGCGTGCGGCGTGAAGCAGATTGATGCACGCTTGATTACCGTGCGACCGCCGCGGACCTTGACACGCGGCTGCCGTTCACCTACCCGCCACCGCCACCGCTACTCCAACACACTACTCGCCACTAGAACTGTCTGCTGCTACTTGCTATCCCTGCTCTCTACTTGCACCCTCTGCCAATATTTGGTTTTTTCTAGACATTGCCTCAATAAGACACCCGAGGCCCTCCGACTAATAGTTTAACTTCATCCGCTAATGACTCGTCGACCGTATTGGATTTGACTAGCCAAACACCTACTCTCCAGAGTAGCGCGCGCGATATACCGTGCCCCCTGCGGGGCACGGAGGGGGGCGCCCCCCTTTCGAATTTTACTAGGTGAGCCATCTGCCACTGCATCTACCGATTGAGCCGGATTCCTAAGCTAAAACTCTTTTTTAAGTTAAACTCTTCTACATAAACATCGATCATTTTATTCTATTTCTTTTTCTTGTCGAATCGAAATGGCTAAAGCTCTTTATTGTAATAGTTTATTTATACATGCTTTGACCTTTGCTTTCGCTCCAAACAAATCCTCCATGGTACATGATATGGGACCGTCAGGGCACCATTTCATTCTTCATTCACACTCACAAAAATTCGCATTAAAGTTTCGTAGGTACAGATTCGGCTCGTCCACATCATCAGAATATTTAGTATTCTGATGTTGTTAATAACAATCTTTTTAAGCCACGTTAAATAATAATCTAAGGCTAGCTAGCTAATTAGCTTGTAATTTAGGTCATAAAAAAGATTTAGTGATCATCAGCTCGTACCTATCCGTTACACATAGGTCACTCCATCCGAGCCATCCGAACTAAGGCCACTCGTTATATCATCTATTTATTAGATCATATAGGTACATAAAATATTACAAGACTTTTTAACAAAATATTATTTTGGTAATCTCGCGTGTAATCTTGATAACATAAACCGTATAACGGATGGTGGGGTGGGCTCATCTACATACAGTTGTAAAGTGTAAGACGAATTTTGAGTTGTGCCCGCAAGGATGCGAACCAATATATATCGGCCGAGGGGCTGGCGCGCGGCGGGGCGGTGTATAAACATGGGGTTACACTGCCCGCCAAATAAAGTGGACGCTCCAGTTTTCCATTGCATTATGGACTAGCTGCTCCCCATTGTTTAATACGCCACAATTTTCTGAAAATTAAAAAATAAATAGTCATCCTCGTCATTTGGACTGTCAAATGCAGTAAACATTTGTCACCTTCGCGCATATAAGTAAGTAGGCTTTCATGTGTATGCTCCAACAAGCTAAGGTTTTCGCAAAGTAACGAGAAAATCCTATGAATGGAATGGATACTGAGACTAAAAAACCAGTGAGACTAATTAGCGGAAGACCGTGCTTTGGTATTTCAGCTATAGTGTGCGTAACAATTGACGTCAAAGTCCCCTATCGACTTCACCCGGTGATTTAATTTGGTCAAAAATAATGAACAAAAACCGGATGTATTCGCATAGTAAGTCTACAACATCTCTATAAGTTGGCGTTAGAGTGGTAACATAAAGATATGTTCTCTACACGTAATGAAAATAATTAAATAATGTAAGTACTTTAAGTTTTAAATGTGTCTGCTCTTACGAATATAATTACGTATATAATGATCTTATGCAGACATGAGTTTTACTTGAGGTCCTTTGATTATTAGTTCCATTTTAATATATGAAGCTTATGAACCTACTGGGCAGTATAACCGAAATTTGAAAAAAAAAAATGTAGTATAAATTTCCCAAAATTATAAACAAACAAAACTAATATACCCAAAAATTGTTTGTCGATTACATTTTTTGGTCCCGCACTGTACGTGTTCGGTACTGTAAGACAGGCCTCACTCAATATCGGATATTGTTCTTGCAAATGACTATTTATGTCATCGTTTATATAAAATGTGCCCCCCACTCACCGCCCCGATCGCGTTTTTCCTCCACTTTGATTATTGGAGAAACTTCCAGAATTCTTCCTTTACGAATTACCCTTTTATCTTCGAGTTCTGGCTCGATAACTGTGCTACATATTAATGAAACTCCAGAATCCTGCGGTGGGAATATCAGGGTATATCCGGGAATAGCGGGTTCCGTTGTGAAGTAACACGGTAAAACGTGTTTCATGTTTGTAGAATTATATTTATTGTTCATAATGGCTTGGCATTGATTTTTGAGACCACAGTTTGGTCTTTTAAGGTCCTAAATTAGATATTTCCAAATTTACTCGAGAACGACGACTTCGCTAGCTTATCGATAAAAAACTCAGGCATTAGGCCGGCGACGAACTAAAGCCCAATATCCTCTTCGCCTGATTTTAGGGAAGGTTAGGTTAGGTTAGGTTAGGTTAGGTTAGGTTAGGTTACCTTGCTCAGCATTGGGACGTATAAGGGTCGACTTTTTGGATGATTTTATTCGGTTTTTGTTATTCAAAGACACTTAAAAAGAATAGCTTTAACGTATGTGGGCGTCTTACTATAATAGCAAAGCAAAGCAGAGCCGTACAAAGGCCAGCCATTTTTATTGTTCTGTTTAGCGATATCTCGATCACATTCAGTAATATAATATCCATCTTTATAGTGCCCACGTGGATGATATATTCAGAATCGCCGAAACCACTTAGCAGTTCTGGTTACGACGCACATAACCAAGTTTTCTTGAGTATACGTCGTAGTACATTACCATAAGTGTTCTATATGGTAATTAGCAATCAAACCAGAAAAAAATGTATATGATAGGTATCTAAACCATATCATCAATACATCTAATAACGCTGATCGTTCTCTAAGACAACTAACGTGTCAAATGGCTATAACTCCATATAAACGTTAGAATATACGTTTGTTACGCTTTTATGTCTAGTTAGACCGCCGCGCTGATCGGATTTTGATGAAATTTCGCAACATAGAATAAACTGTGATGACGGAAAAAGTTAAAAAATAATAATCATCGCGTATTTATCCTGTTGTAAGTCCAAGCTTAAGGAAATTGAATTATATTTGACTAACGCCGTAGGTAGACGAAGTGTTGGTCGGCCATTAACCAGATGGGAAGACGATCTCCGTGCAGTGGCAGGTCCGCGTTGGATGCGAGTAGCAAGGGATCGGTCGTCTTAGCGTTCATTGAGCGAGGCCTATGTTCAGCAGTGGACGGATAAAGGCTGATGATGATGATGAACGCCGTATGGCCTATGTTCAGCAGTGGACGGATAGGAGCTGATGATGATGAATACCGTATTCTTAGTAATTTTCTTGTATATGTCTAGCCAGTGTATCGACCATTCGCGCTGTGAATGGTGAAGGCGCGTCGCCATATCTAGCATCAGGTGGTTACATTACCACTGCGGTTTACGGTGATCGGAGGATGGACAGGCGAGTGGGAGTAGCTCGCTAATATCATTGTGATTAGCAGGTGTGGGGTAAGGGGCCCCTGGTAGCGTTACGCTTAGCGTATGTAATCGCTTAAACATTTATGCAGATACGATGAAAGAAGCTGGCTGGCTGGACCAGTGAATGTGACTGGTCTTTGGACGGAGTTTTTACTTATTTTATAAGAGAAACAGTATTATTTTAACCATACTAATATTATAAAGAGAAAAGATTTCATTGTTTGTTTGTATTGAATATGCTCCGAAACTACTTGACCGATTTGAAAAATTATTTCAATGTTGGGGAGCTACACTATATTAACTATACTATATTAAACTAATAATATTAATATATTTGTACCTGGTGAATAAAGGCCATATTAAATTTTCAAAAAAGTGAGGGACCCGTCTTAAATCTTAGTTGACGCAGGCGAAGCTGCGTGCAACAGCTAGTCCTAGATAGTAGATACGAGTAAATGGACAGACAGAGAAATATTTTGCGGTTTTTTTTAGTTGGCCTATCTCAATATAATGCTTTTGTTTTGTTTTCCTATTGATAGTACTTTTTGTTATGTGTAATAGTAGTCAAACAGTATTAACGCCATTATTCTCGGTCACTCCTGACTCGCACCGGCCCCGACTGCTGCGTCCGAAGATGGCAGATTTACATAAAAACTCCTTAATCGTAACTCGGCCGGTATCGCTGTCTCGTATTACCATAAATTAATCCAATAAGGGATCGGGCCGATCACTTTATCTACATTACTGCGCGGACGCACTATAAAACATACATAACATTGGCTCGACTAACTTACGCGATAAACTTGATGTTATTTGATTTCCTTCGATCATATTAAAGGGTCATTCACCCGTATTTTGCAGTGCACTATCATCTTATTTGTCTTTCGCGTTATTCGAACCAAAATTACCAAACCTACCACTTTAATATGACTTAAATAAACTTCTACGTGAATTGTCATCAATTAACACGCGAAAGTGTCGATTGGACAGAAATACTCATCATCATTATCATCATAATCATCATCATCATCATTATCATTATCATCTACCTTTCTGTCTTACAATGAATGTCCACGACCGACGAGTTATTTTTGAATAAATTTTGTATCTTAGATGTATTCGATAACAAATACAAGGTACTTCACTAATACACTTTGATATCAAACAATTAGGTAAAAGTCTTCTCATGGTGTTTGGGGGCGCTAAAACAAAAAACCACAGAAAAAACCTTTGATATCAGCAAAATACTCCCGTCGCATAAACGTAGTAAGGTGCCCGTAGGGTTGGACCAGTTATGTGTTATCGATAAAGTCGATTTTAAATATGCATCGAAAATAACAAAGTATCAGTCATCAGTCATCAATAATATCAGTTGTGCAGTGTCTTTTTACTTCGTTCCCTACAAGTTATTTAATTATTTTTCAACTTGTCCCTTAGTGAAAGACGGACAGAACAAACAATGTTAATTCTGGCATCAATAAGTTGTCTGCCTTAGTTCCGAATAGGATTATGTTAAAGGACGACGTTGACTACGAGCTATAAAGGTGGCTCGTCCGTTGAATGGGTAGTTCGCATGTCCAAAAAAAGAATCCTAAGATAAAAGGTAAATCTCGAAGTAGCAAACTCGGAGATAAAACATCGATATATTGGTCCGGCCTTGGGCGGTGTGAATGAACGGCCGCGGTTTTTACGGCTCATTCACGGGGGCCCACGCGGGCCTCGCCTCGAGGTCACATGGGACGAGCTTTGCTCTGATGATGATAGTAGAAAGGCATTAATCCGATTTTTTTTTCGAATAGACATTTATGTCTGATTGCCTTTAAGCTCAAGGCATTAGTTAGAACTTAGAACCTACTTAATGATGATGAGCTATTAATTAAAAAACTGATTATATATTATATTCGATATTCCATGGACCCATGCCGCACAGACAAACATACATATAGACATATAGACTAAGAAGTTAGCCTCATATTGCCACGAAACAGCATCTCGTATGACCAACCGAACAATTTCGATCACTGATGTTGAAAATTTCTAGAGGAAGCTAGAATTTAATAGAGGAAGAGCATCTCGTAATAATAATAATAATATGTATGATCTGAGTTTGCTGATTCCTCGAAATGCTCCTTGTAAAAGTTACAAGTTTTATGGTAAATAGACGTACTCCTTGAATTTGTATATGTCCAGGAAACTCATTTATCGATCCATGCAGGTTGGCCGGCGCGTAGACCCTTTCCCGCGGCCTGCTTTCTTTTTGAAACACTACAAATGTAAGTTTATTATTAACACGTAAGGACGTAGTAAAAAATTACAGACTGGCTTAGTAATAAGTTGAATTTGTTCACAGGTCCGTGTGGGACGCGTGAAACAAGGCATAGGATGAGGGCCTATGTTCAGCAGTGGAGGGATTAAGACTGATGATGATGATGATGATATTGGTAAATAATTTATTACAAATTAATACCTTATACTTTATAAATATACCTCTAAAATAAAAGCTTAAAATCTCAATATCCAGGCTGTCAATTGAAAAATAGTTTTTCTCATTCTATTTTAATGTAGATCTCAGCTAAAAAATAATTTTCTTTATTATATAAAAAATACAAATATAAATCGGCGCTTCTCTACATTAACAAAAAATAATCTTTTATCTGGTTGACTACAAGGCTGGCGATAATTTTAAATACGATTGTAAACAACAATGTACACATGTCTATTATTACGACTTTTATATGACATGCAATCAAATATAAATCCGTTATTAGATGTACATGATAGTAACAGTCTCCAGCTCCCCGCGGTTCAATATTAACATTATGTTTACGACTCTCCAGTTTATAACAATAAAAGTGTTGTGACAGTGAATTCAATCTAATAGAGAAATCAATTCGAATAATGATCTATCATTTTGTTGATCAATCAATGAATACATAATTTTGTTTCTTTTAAATAAGCATTTTACTACATCATGAATTTTCACTCAAGAATTGGTTTTAAGTTAATAAAGGTTAATGATTCTCAATCATAAAGACACAAGAAACAAGAAACAAATTTATATTTTGTAGACTGAAAATGAAATAAACTGTAACCCAAAAAAAATTGTGTCTACAGCATTTTTGGATTAAATTTAGTTGCGTGGTTGTGTAAATACACTAGAGTCTAGAATAACCAACCGCAGTACTCGCCTGGTTTTAAGGAGGGACATAAAATATCACACAACTCACAGTATAGTAAAGTTACATGAAGCTGACACGGCTTCCTCCTCACTGAATAAATAATAAAGTTGAACCGCTCCAGAGGAAGGGGGAAACAGCGGGAAACAGCGGGAAGCAGGAGGAAGTAGCGGGAAGCAGGTCCGGATGACACGAGCCGTGCAGGTGTGCAGGCTTTTAATTACCACGAGAATAAGGTTACGTTGTCAAGCGCGTGTGTCAAACTTGTGATAACGTGCCATGCAGAAAGAGTTGTTCGCGATGTTTTGAACAGAATAATACATTTTTTTTCCTTATAGTACATAATAAGTTCATTCAGCATTAAATTAACATTAGCCAGATATAATGTTAATTTAGAAACATATGTTTTTCTTTTTAATTATTCTGTATTTAGATATCAAAATGTAATTCTTATGAGTTTCCAAAGAAAATAAATCTACTATATGTAACTGATGAATTATAATAAAATAAAATAAAAAGTTTTCCGATATTTACGACAATTTCATCATAACAATGAAACAACTTTGACGGATTTTATCGCGAATTTTTACATGCCCGACATGCTATCCAAGGTCACAGAAGGACTTTTCGTGAAATTTTTAAAATAGATATGTCGCTAAACTGCAACTAAAGATTTCAACATTTCCATAATATACCTACCTAAATAGATACATTTTTCCATTCGAAATTTTACTAGGTTCCTCTTTTACGAATTTTGCGTGTATCCTAATTTTAAGGTTTTATCAACTTTTGCGGTGTTATACATAGACGTAGCACCTATGTTAATGTGGTGGTGATAGGCTTAAGAACCGCTCAATGAACACCTGTGTTCGCCTATGACGGCCGGGCGAGCACCTGTTTTTGGTTCCGTACGTACATAATTACAGACTCATATATTTCAAGTTAAATATTATGTAGCTATTGCTTTAAGATGTTTTCTGAAAGTAACTATGTAAAAGTAGTGGGGTACTTTCTTTACAACAAACGCTGTATGCCATGGTCACTACTCACTATAAAGTATCTAGCACGCCAAGATTGTGAAATTCCTAATCAACAGCGATGAGATACAACAGAAGTATTTTTATTGTAGCTAATGTGTGGAATATAACCTCCTATTATATTTCTACTTGTGTGATTATCTCGATAAACCCCAGTGTAACATTAACCACAGTCCATCCTGGGTTGCCAATTTGTGAGAATAACACGAACGATTCCAAATGTAATATGCAGAATCTGACAGCAGCCATCCATCAGCGATCACTCAGCTGTCTCTCGTGATTAATTTGATGAACCGTTCCCACCGGACCGGCTGACTGTGGACCCTGCGCCCTGGTGTTACAGTGGTGTTTGCGGTCCGCCGGTGTTGCCAGGGTATAATTTAGTGTCGTAAAGTGGGTAATTTTGGTGGCGTGGCGTGTCTGTCATCACGTGCGGCTCGGTTTATGGCGGCAAATTATATGGCTGGCCATTTTTATTGATGCGCCCGCGCATTCGAATGTGCAGAAATGTATTGGTATTGATTGGGACACGGTTAGTACGGGAAAATAGGACGCGAGCTTCATTTATTAGGACGAGGAGTTCATTTATACTAATATTATAAAGAGATTCGTGAGTTTGATGGTACTTCATCGAAACGACTATATTACTTCTAAAGTAGGTAGGTACCACCGAGTGACACAAGCTTTGAAAATAATCATCGAAAGTCCGGAGGTGGTAAATGTCAGTTGTTGAGGAAAATAATGGTCTAGGTACCGATTGCAATCAGCGAAGTAACTCGATGAAGGCAAGCCTATATCCATGAACATTTTACTTACAAGGTGGTCTTCAAGGATTGATTTTCCCTTGTAACACCAATGGTTAGCTTACATCATCATCATCATCATCATCACCCTCTATCCGTCCACTGCTGAACATAGGCCTCTCTCAACGAACGCCAGACGACCGATCCCTTACATACATTGTCTAATTTAGATTGGCTTCTCCTCTTAATTATTATTAACACAAAGAATTTAACTATTACTATCTTTATGCCTGTTAGACTAAAATGGATGAAGTGTGACATCTCGTTAGACAGGTATTGTAGCGCTTCTCAGAGATCCTCTTTCAAGGTGATGATAATGCTGTGTCTCCATTAGTTTGTCTCGGTGTTTCTCTACTAGTAGGTTTTTAGTAGAGTCCGACCGAAACTGGTTTTCCGGCCGAAACCGAAACCGAAACCGAATATTCCGCCGTGGCTTCAGTTTCGGCCGAAACCGAAACCGAAACCGAAATTCACGTAGTCAAGTATAAAATTCCTTAAAATACTGTAATTTGGTGCATTTTACCCATTATTCTGCATTCACTAGGACATAAAATGGAAACACAGTATATTAAGTTTGTTGTAATCATTTATTTAATATAATATAGAAAAATGTTTTTATTATTTTTTTAAATTAAGTTCTCATAGCAACGAAGCGAGAAACGAAGTTAGGCGAGCGTGCACGACAACTTCCGAAATCAGTATCGGTTTCGGCAAAAGTTTCGGCCAATTTTGGCCGAAACCGAAACTGTCGCCGAAACTTAATTTTTGGCCGAAACTCGGCCGAAACCGAAACCGAAACCGAACTTTCGGTCGGACATTAGTTATTAGTACTATAATAACTTATAAGTAATATAATATTCTACTTACACAATGATCCTACAAGTTTATGGACTTTTTATGTTACGTCGTAGTTTAAAAAAAAATGCAATTAAGACGTCACATAAAACGAGGTAGGACCTAGAACCAGTTGGAGGCGGGCGAGGGTCCCACCATCAATAAAACCACGATAAAAGGTAAATAACATTTATTAACGACGCGTGGACCAACCAAATAAAACCATCAGTTTATTGTCACCTGTCCCTCGATGATGGCATCGGCTAATGATCATGCCGGATGATGACGGGGCAGCGGCCGGAGATCATCACTGACCGGCCAAGTGCGAGTCGGGTCAAAGTAGGGAAAACAGGTAGGGCCAAAGAAAATCTATGTGTAGACATGGAGAGTGGATACGTAATGAATTGCATTAATAAAATATTGTAAAAAGTTTTGATTGGCCAGTAAACAGATCGGAAGACGATCAAGCAAGCGTTCATTGAGGGAGGCCTATGTTTAGCAGTGGACGGATAAAGAATAATGACGATTTTATGAATTGTCTTTTTGCTTGGTATATAAAAATGTGGGTAGTTACTGTTACCTACAGCTGCTTGTGCTTACCTTACGGTAATGAACACAAAATTTATATAGTTTATAAGTAGGTATTGATGAAAGTTTTTTTTTAAATATGAGGGGGCATCATTTCTTTTTGTTGTTTCTATTATTATAGGCATACAATACGTCCATAAAATCTACTTATAGTTACAGAGATAGGTACAAGCCCTTTGATAGTTGGGTAGGTACAATGGAGAGTCTCAGTGTGGTTCTATTAGAACCCTTAACGTGCCGAACCCTTAAGGGTTCACTTTAGTGTTCACGTGTTAAAGTTAATTAGAACCTACGTTGGAAGAACTTATTGCCAACCGATACGATAAAGAACAGAAGTCAATAATGACGAGCGTGGCTTTAAATTGGTCATTTTAAGGTCTATTAGAATAAATGCCAAGACGGGCAATTCCTGTTTTAATCAAACTAGTACCAACCACATGAATGTGGCCGTCTCATCAAGCTGGAAGTCAACTAGCGGAAGGTTAGCCGGTGGGCGTGTTGAGCCACGCTGCAGGCTACACGGGTACCATATTTACTGTCTCCTTTGAGAAACAGCTTTGCTGTGTTTCGAAGAGAAACTCAAGATGGGCAGTTTAATAACTGGCAATGGAAACTTAGCATCTTATGTCCCAAGATACCAAATCAAATCAAAATGTCTTTATTTCGTAGGTATCAACTTGTACGCTTGTAATATGTCAAAAGAAATAGTCAAAAGAACTAACAAAAAAAAACTCGTTTGAGATGCTGGATCCCCTAAGAAAAACGAGAAAAAAACTTAGGGGTTGCTCTTTTGTCAACAATATGGTATTGTAGCGCTGGCTCCAGGCTAGGCTACGTTCAGTAGCAGCCTCGACCACTTGCCAACAGGTGTCACGTCTGCCAGTGCTTCTCCACTAATACTTATAAATGAGTCAGAGGCAGCCCAACGTAAACAAGGACAGGGTAGGAAGATAGGTTACTACGTATCCATATTTGAAAGTTCAACAACCTACCTGCTAATGCTCTGCTGTAGGAGTGTATGGATGTCTCCATCATTTGCCATAGGTGACCCGATTGTCTGTTTGGCCCTGATGTTTGATAGCTTGTTGATTCCTCTGTTGTTGGTAAGAGGAGCCTGGTTGATCGCGATGGTGTCGTGGTGACGGAGATATATGATATGTGTGTACTGTATGATGTGCCTAGGTAGATTTAGGCAGCTTTGTATGATGTCTTGCCGAGACCAGTCTGTCGCTGAGGGTTACCCGTCGCCTGCAGATCCGGGTCCCTCAAATAGCGGCTGAAGGCTCACATAGCCGTTTTAGTGGGGTAGGGCACCCAAATGCGAGTGCCCACACACGCCAGCGCGCCTACCCAAGGCCCTGGTAGGTCCGAAAAGGATTTCCACTGCGTCATCAAAAACAAAGGGAGGTTTGTATGATCTTTTTAATGGATTCATATTAATTTACACAATGTATTCATATAAGTAAATATATTTATTGTTCACTCGGACAAGATAGATATAAGTTGATATCTATCTATAATTTAAACTATAAAATAGATAAAAATTAATGGAAGCTACTATTATCATCAGCTTGCTTTTGTGTTTGGATAATCTTGTCCTATTTATTTTATTAAAATCTAATCAAAATTAGTCTGGCTGATAGTTTCAGATTATTTCAGATCATTGATATTAATAAAGATTGTAATAAATACAACGAAGCCTCGATGACCTATGGCTCAATACCCTCCTCGCATGATTTCGAGTAGTTGACCCTTGCCCATCAGTTTTAAAAAATCATTTTTTTTAAATAGTTGTAGTACCTATGTTGTATTTATTTATGTTTAACTCGTGGAATCTGCGTCGTGTTTTAATGCGTCGTGTTTTAATCATTGTTATATTTTATACTACTATCTAGATATACCACCAATAACACCTAGGCACATAAGAAATTAGAAATTCTTACATTACAAAGATTTTCATACATATTTTATTAGGTACTAAATACGTTAAAATATGAAACAATTAGTATATCATAACATCTGAAATCTCAAAAAAACTTTTAATCTTTTTGTAACAAAAATAATTCATCAACTAAGTGTTGTACATACACTACACAGATAAGACGAGTATTATCTAACTCATTAATTAATACATAATAATTAAAACAACAAAAAAGAGTTAGTTGTCTTTCGAAATCGCGAACAAAATGTAGGCACAACAATAATCGCAACGAAAGTGAGTTACGCGTAAGGTGCGGCGGTAGGCGGGGGGCGGCGCCCGCACGCCCCGCCCCCGTGTAAGCGGGACAGCGATACTGCACCGCGTGCAAGGTCACGCCGCGACCACGGACGCTCACGACGTGTCACACTGTCACAACACGTCACGTTATTTTGATTGCTGAAAAATTTGAAGGTTCATTATAAAATTCGGATGATATTTCATTTCGTAAAATAATATTAACATAAAATATTAATTAAAATTAAATATTGATTAATTATTACAGGTAAAATTATGATGAATACAAAATAAGTATTGTTATATCTTTATATTTATTTTTGTTAAGTATAAAAAAATATTCCAACTAAATAAACATTGATTAAAATTAAGTACAATATGATAAGAAATATATGTAGTATTATTTTTATGAGACAAAACAAGAAGACAAAAAATTATAAACTTTATTTTTTTCTTGAAATAACTTCAATATTAATTTAGGAATTTAATTTTAAAATTATATTCCCTCAATCAAAAGTACACATTTAAGGAATGCAAAACAACAAATGTGCGAGCAAAAAAGCAGGCAGTGGGAACGTTGGTGCGTAGTACCGGGCGGATCCGCTCTCCGCGGCGCTAGCGGCGCGGCGGCGCGTCATTCCGGCCGCGGCGAGCGACCACTCCGCACCGCTCACACCGCGCCACCGCGTCACCGCTCCGCCGACGTCCCGCCGACGTCCCGTCGTCCCCATGTGTGTGTGTGTGTTGTGGACACCTGTACTAACAGATTGACGGATTACCAGTGCTAATAACGAAACAAAGGATATGCTTGCTTAGGTGACAGGTGCGTCGCATTCTTGACTCAACGGAAAATTGTATCCAGGTAAGAATTTCATTTTCATTCGAGTCTCTCAGCGCAACTTTTGTAACTTTTGTTTCTCATTAAAACATTAATTGAAATATGGTGAAACTTATGAAATAAATCGAACGAGTGTGTTAATAGTTTTTCCACACATATGTCGTGATTTCTTAAAGTTTTCGGTTCGGAAAAGTTTGTAAATTCGCGAAACTCTGCGCGAGTTTAGTGGGACGTCGGCGACGGCGGGCGCCGATACTGCTCCTGTTATAAATTATAATTCTAAAATAAAATACACCTGTTCATATAGTAATATAAAGTTTTCATTAAAATATGGGCCATATCCAATACTAAACACTTAATATTTCATTGGCTTTGTTGTCATAAGTACATAAAACCTTATGCAAATAAAATCGTTACTAGAATATGTAAAGCAACTCCTTGAATACATACATGAATTAAAAGTAAACTTACAAAATAGACAAAACACAAGTATAAATATTCTAAGCTCACGATACAAATATACTTTAGTAAATAACTAAAAATAATATTATTTTTAGTGTTTTAAAGATAATATAATTTATTCAATTTAAGTTTTAAAGATAAATAAAGAAGTAAGTTTATTTTTACACAAATTGTTTGCTCGTGTTTTTTAATCTCATACACATTTTGTTTAATTCAACTGACATTAGCAAAATAATTTGCTCATGATTATCATTTTAATTAGATGTAGTAATAGGTAATAGTTATTAGTAAACGATACGACTGATCGGATGAGGTTTTTTTTCCAACCGGCCATCTTTAGTTGTAGTTGAATGCACACCGGTGGGCGGGGCGTTAGAGCGGGACGGCATGTAAACATTAAGTTTTTTTGACGTCTCACAATTTTACCACGAGGGTGACATTGTTCATTTTTTTCACTTTTATCAATTTTATTATATTATTCATTGTTAGGCTGATAAATAATAATTGAACATAGCATTCAATTAATAATTATTGTTTCTTACATGGGTCGTGTATTTCGCTTAATTAAAGAAAATTTAAGATAATTTGTAATATACATTATATTAGCATAGGTATAAGGAACATGTGTAGATACAATTTTTAAACAACTTATATAGTTGAAGTAAATTTTTTAGTGTTTTTTATTAATTTTAAAATAAATAAAATAAGCACAAAAATGTTGTCATGCCTGATATAAGATAAAAATAATATGATTTTATACTTTTAGTTCAATAAATAAATTACTAAATGTGATTTCTAGCTACACTTTATTCATCATACGTTATTTGGAAAAACACAGGACAACAATTATTGCTTATATTTTATTATACGAGTGCTTATAAAATAAACAAAAACTCAGTTATCTTGAATAATCAAAAATAATAGAATTTGGTTCTTTTGTAAGTGAAGTAATAAATAACATTTGTAATGAATTACATGTAGTTTTGAATTATTTATCGCCGGTATAATGTTTAATAGTTGAATTAATGAATATTCATCTGTAATGAGTAAAGCGTAATTACCGGACATTTTTGCTAACTACCCGCGAATAAAATATAGATTTTCATGTTTTATTCATTTTCATGGCATTTGTTTAAATAACATTTAGTATATTTAATATACTTTTTATGTTATATTTTATGGCTCGTTTGTTCGGTATTTCGGCGATCGTAAATTCAACATGTCGCGTTTTGAAATTTAATAATCACAGTCTTTTGTCTTTTTGTATGTAACGGAAACTTACATTAATTTTCTTTTGTATTATCATCACTTTATGATCTTTTTAAATGTAGGTACCTAATAACATTATATGCAATAATCCCCACCTATGGGTATAAGATGAGTATTTAAGTATATTGATACATAATAATCAGTTATGATTATATATTATGATTATATACAATACCAATAATACATGTAAAGGATCTGACCACTAGAGTCGTGTATTTTGGACCCCATAACTACATTCCGATTCAAACGTGGAGCTTGAAACTATTTTCGAAAGATACCATATTATTCAAACTCTATCTATCTATATTATTTGTAATGCATGGATCATTATAGTGAAATAGAGGGAAGACCATGTTTGTGGGTCCTCAGTAAATTTGCGGAAGCATTAATTATCAATAAGTCTTTGTTCAGTCTATCTTAACCATTAAAACAAACCGCCTAATAGTTACCTAATGGGTCATTAACCTGAGACCAGATATTTATGGTAATACTAACTGCAGTACTATGGTCTATGGCGCTGTACTTCAAGACTAGTACAGTTATAGTCGTATAGTCGTCATAGTCCAGTTGACTAGTTTTATAACTCGATATAACTGTAGTCCGCGGCTTCGCCCACAATTCCAAGCTGGTAATAACAAGTGTCGTACGTAAACACAGACCAATTTAGACATGACTTTGATGGTCAGAGTAGGTTCCTACATCTATCTCCTTATACTTACCTTATATTGTCTTATATCTATTAAGCAAGGAAGAGTAACAGAAACGGACTGTTATCAAATTGCGCCTAGATGTAAAGTTTCATCAAAATTCATTGAGTAGTTTTGTGTTATATAAAATTTTATTTAATTAAACCATTCCTGTCTAATTCGTCTATACTCTATAGTACCTACTATGGGATTCATGCAGAATTTTATTAGTAATCATCAGCTCGCGACCCTCAGTTGAATGTGACTTATGCTGGACATAACTAGATAATAGGCTTGTGAAGCGGCTGAAAAAGCTAAAGCTTATAAATATTTCGAATATGATTTTGTCCCATTCGGTGTCGAGACTCTTGGTCCGAGCGCTTTAAGGCTTTTTAAGAAAATAACGAAAAGGTTAGTCGACATCACAGGAGGCCGATGAGCTGGCAGCTACCTCGGACAAAGAATTAGTCTAGCTATTCAAAGGGGGAAAGACACCAGTATCTTCGGAACCTCGCCTAAAGGGACTCCTTTTAATAATATTATATTTAATTAGTTATATTATATTTTATATGTAATGTATATAACTTATCATTTGTATCTTCTATCTAATAAATACTATAAAATAGAAAAAAAACTAGATAAATATAAAATAATAAATAATAAAAAATACATACTGTAGTATGTAGAGTACCACGATACACTACCTATTACCTACTCGTATTTTATATACCTACTTACTTACCTACTCTATAACTATCACTAGGTAAGTTTATAAATATTGTATTTTATATTATTCCCATACTAAATAATATCACGACAAGAAACCTGACATAGTGGTTCTTATTAACTGCTGTTATAATAAAATATACAGCAGTTACTTTTAGTATAAAATAGTTGATAATAAAATCTAGTGAACCACCTAATCTGATCATCCATATTCAATAAATTCGGAAGAACTTAACCCGACAGTAATAAGATTCAACTGAAACTAGATTCGGTGGAATTTATTTTTAAACGTGATTTGATGTTAAAAGTCTTAAAATGTAGTTTTATTTAGCTGTTACTAAATGTTTGTGTGCATGACGAAGTTGTATCATTTCATGTACACGTATATGATAGATATGTATGACATATAGATTAATGACATATAGATTACCTCTGCCAGCAGTAAGTAGCAGATTGATCAAGCTTGATGATGATGAAAGCATTTTATGAAATCAAGGATTTTATTGTATACCTATGAAATTAACCAGATGGGAAGACGATCCGTGTCGGATGCGAGTGGCAAGGGATCGGTCGTCATGACGTTCATTGAGTGAGACCTATGTTCAGTAGTGGATGGATAAATACTGATGATGATTGTAGATACCACACCTTGGGAATAAGACATCACTCTGACGGTTTTTCATGATGTATGTATACTAAACAGCCTATTTTGTTTTCGTGGACAAAAGAGCAAGCTTTAAGTATTTTTATCGTTTTTCGTAAGGGACTCTCCATCTCAAAACAGATTTTTTATCTACACTTTATTGACTGCTTATTTTGAGGTATTTCAAGTGTTTTTGAAAGATTTTGATTCGATTAGAAATTAGATGATGCATAACAGATATAGATAATTTGACGTTACAATAACTTAATCAAACGTTAAAAAAATGAAATCTTCTAAACGCTTGAATAACATAAATAACATGTAATAAAACAGTTGTCAGTCCGTACGTATTTGATGGTAAAACGACAGATTTAGTTGCAACGGAAACCGACTGTTTTTAACACTCGGATGGATGTGGCGTAGGTGAACTATGAACTATATTTAGAAATCTTAATTAATTTCGGATGATATAAAATTAATTAATTAATTTATTGCAAATAATATTTAGTTTCTAAAGACATAAAATAAACAGGTATTTTTTTTTAAATAAAAAAAAGTGTCCAGCTGCCTACTTCATGTTTCACTGTAACTTTTTTACTTTATTTATTCTGTCTAAAAGATGATTTAATACTTGATGTAGTTACTATCGGAACGACCTTAGTCCTTTAATCCTTTCAGAAAAATCTAAGGGACAAGTGGCATGAAAATAAAGTATTTTTATAAAAAAAGGGATAATATTTATCATTAATAAATATCTATTTGTTAAAATAGGTAATTTCATACGATGAAACTGAAACACTAAAAAAATGGCAAAATATTCATAAAAAAATGTACCTTTATAATATTCAAGCATTGAAAGAAGTTGAAAGAACTACTACTATAATATGTTATGAATGAGCATGTATTACAAAGTGTAATCATGAAAGTTATCCAAAATGATAATTTAATAATTGCAATATTACAATTAAAATTTGCACATCCTATAAGAGTACAATATGTTGAACTTAAGCCTAAGATCCGTGTTTAGGTAAACCACGCTCCAAGCAAAAAAATGATTGATTAAAAAAAGGACCTGAGCGTAAAATAAAATTTTATATTTTTTCCCTAGATAATCTACTATATATACCACTTTAGTTTAGGTACTAGTTTGACTATCTATCTCTGGTGATTATTCAGGCATCTTGTGTAACACGTAGATGGTACCTATAGACACCAACTCTTAGTCCCGTATAAATTTTTTTGGGAAGTTTGACCACTCGTCAATTCGTTTGTCCATCGCAATGAATGTATAAACTCAAACAAAACTCATGCGGTTAAACGGCTATATCAAACACACGCCGTGACTGATGCCATGTCATAAGCCAGCAATTAGCAAACAAGATGGCGGCTGCGTCCGCGCATGTCATCGCATCGCAACCTGTACGTGTACAAACTATTACCTGTTTGTACAACCTCTATATGGTTTTCCCAATAGCTTGAGAAACACCATTTTATTGCTGTCCCCTTTTGTCAAAAAGTTGATTAATATTTACTTACATGGTTTTGTTCTTACACAAATATTTAAAAGAGAGTAACCGTGTATGTTGGTTTATCAGGTTTGTTTCCGCTAAGCAGCCTCGCTCCGAAGATATATTGCCAGTGATCGCACATTTTGTAATTACCCTGGTACTGAGAGCTTTAGGTGTTGTTCAGGTGTTAACGCTCTCTTACAACTGAACTTGGTGTAAGTAGGTGCCCCGTGAGCTTAAAGGCCATCTGGCCTAAAAGTCTAGACCTTTCGAAAAAAAAAAAAAAAAAAGTAGGTGCCCCGATGACGCTTGGATAGGGTCATGGGATATAGGTATTGGTGCGTTCTAGGCAAGTCAGGGTGTTACTGTAGATTGTCCTGTCTCCAGAGAGTACAGGCATCGACGTATGTGACAGTATATCCCAACGTAGAGGCTTAACATCACGTGACCTTGCACAAGGTGACACCGGTAATAAATTACCACCTTACGGATGATCAGGAACAGGTGGGCGAGGGTCCTTAAGACCAAAGTAGGCTAGCCGTTTATCTATAGCACTTAATTGAAAAAGTAATGAAAGAAAGAAAAAAGAAACACTTATTTAACGCAAATATTCTTCTTCTTCAATGACTTCGCATTACTTTTACATTTTTTTCTTTTTGATCGCTGTCTTGTTCATCATTACCAGCCTTCGTCCGCTGCCGAGTCTAGGCCTCCCTCAATACACGCCGAGACGACCGATTCCTTTTCTTGTTCAGTTACTTATATTAATGTCACTTTACATATTATTTTACTTGAACCACACTTGAGTTTTAAACTTACGAACAATTTGATTATCTTAGGGCCTGTTTCACAATCTCCAGTTAAGTGCCCAATAGGCTATCGGCAACATATTTGACAGATATTTGGCAGATACTCCATACTCTATCAGATTGTGTGCTATGTGTATCGCGCTTCTTTGCTTGGGTACCACTATCAAGTTGTGCATACATGATACCAAGAAAAGCAATATGGTATAGAAGACCTGTCTTCACATTATCTTTATCATAATTATGTATTAACCTTTTCATGAACTGCAAGGTACTCGCACTAAACTAGGAATCAGTCGCTATAGATGGATCACTTAGCCAGGTACAATGAAGGTTGATTTGGGATTCAGGATTTATGATGACCTTAGTTAGGTTCCTATGTCGGTTAGTCTGATTATTTCATAATTTATTAGGTTTTGCTGGTCATTTTGGTTTTTTTTTTAAATTCTGAATCGTAAATAAATTTTTACTTAAAAATCGAATAAAAAATCGGGTCATATAACAGAGTGTGAGAATGATTATCGTGTGGTAATTAAAAACGGTTTACATAAATTAACATGGTCGTGTGGTCGATGACCCCCCGCCCGGGGGAGGGGGACGCCGGACGGGCTAGGGGCTTCTATATGGTCACTTTATTTAAATAAATACACCTCATAAAATCCATAATGTTAGTTTGGAATTAATTTATAATAAAAATACTTAAAATTATGAAGCATAAAAGTTTGTTTGTACGCGCTAATCTCCAAACCTATCAGTCAGGATACATTTTCTTTCGTATTAAACAGCCCAATTGCAGAGGATGGTTAAGGCTAGGAAGCTAAGAAGGTTATTAAATAATGAAAAAATGGTAATTTTGGGTGATATCGGGAACTAGTGTTTATCTGTCCACTGCAATGAACGTCAAGGCGACCGATCCCTGGTCACTAGCATCCAGTACAAATATCCTTCCACCTGGTCAATGGCCCATATGTGTTAAGTTACCATATTTTTTTAAAGTTACAATTTAATTTACAATTTTGTAGTGAAAACGACATTTTCAGTCTGGTAACCCTGGCACCAAGTGAATTTGCTACACATAATAATCATCGTCATCATCATCCTCAACCCCTGTTTTTATTCGTTCACTGTTGGCCATCTACCATGAACGCCGCGACACTACTATTTTCAATTGCATTAAAGCATGGCGTGTTGTCCTACTGTTCCACTAATATTATAAATGGGAAAGTTTGAAAGTATGGATGTTTGTAAAAACTACTGAGTAGATTATTATAAAACTTTAGTATAATGTAGCTTACATGTTAGAATAATACATAGGCTATAATTTATCCCTTAGTCCCACGGGAATGGAAAATGAGCGGAAACCGCGGGACATTGCTTGTTAGTTATAATACACTCAAATGGTTTTACTTGTACTGTAAAGTCATCAAAGTCTCGGTGAAAAAATTTAGTGGTATCATGAAAACTTGTAATCGAACTTTCGCGCTTATAATATGTATATTCAGCATCAAAAATATATTAAAACTAAAAAGAGCAATGGATCAAGAATCGTCGTAATTTGTCGAGAGCGGTGTTGAATTTCCGAAATCCACTCGCTCAGACGCCTCGGTATTCGTGGTCAAAAAACGTTTAAATAACAGTTTTTTCCCCAGAACGGATGACACATTCAAATTTAGTGGCGTGTTTATCTTAATGTAGCCGGACTCAAAATGTCCGTCATCGACATTTACATAAACGCGACATTAGAGCCAACTTAATTGACATATATCGAGATTTATGTCACATCACTAGTCTAGGCCCGTCCGCTGACCCGTCCACGACTTTATCGATACACCGAATAATACTAATGCATTGTTAAGCGGCTATCAAACTTTTATTAGGTCATATCTTTAGTGTGGCCCACAATTATACGTCCCATAAATATTTTAACGATCAGATTTACATAAAATACCATCCGATATATTTTAACACTCAATACCTATTAACAATGAACTTGATACTACTTTTTCGTAAGCGGTTTTTGGGGCGAAGTTGCTTAATTCAAACCTGTAACCTAGAATATTACTGTCCATTTAAATTTGTGTTCGTTAAGTGATCTATATAATTAGACCTGTTTTGTAATGAGCGCAGGTGATGATGACTTCAAACTTTATTAATTCATAACAAATGTGACATTTATTTAGCAGCATTTTAATTTCCATTTTATGTAATCGACGATGAATATATCAGTTTTATATCGATTTTATTGTAATTATCTCTAGATACAGCGGCGCAACACTAACTTCCATAAATATGCGTACATCACTAGTTAAGTCGTGCACTCATCTATCGATATATGTCAGGTTACAAATTTGTTCGTTTTGTCCAAATTTACTTTTACACTTTATCTTATCTATATTCAAGAAAGATTTATATTAGCTTAATAAGGGTATTTTTATTGCACTGGACAAAAGCCGGTGAAGGTAAATCATTCGCTGAAGAGACAGTTCTGTTGCTGTCCACGATCCGATTTCTAAGACCGGACCGGACCGGGACCAACTGTAAAGAGCAGTTGGAATATTCTTATCAATTAATAGTAGCAGTTAGTACAGATAATACATTGTTTTTCAAAGCTTTTTTTTAATGTTCTTTCAATGATTCTCGAATAGGTTGGTAACTTATTAAGTATTTAAGGCTCTTATTTATTTATTATTACTTTGGTATAAATGAGCCTTCCCAGAAGTATGACTGTTGTCTTTATAGGGTCAGCAGAAGCAGATTCAATGTTGTCCTTCTCATGATAACCTGCTTTTCGATGATGAAGAATACCAGTGACCCGGAGAGAATTAATATGCAAGGTTCTGGCCCCGAACACCCAAGTAGCAAATGGATTGATTGCAATAAACCATGACAATATTGTCTTTGCTTTCTTCAAATCATTATCGACTCATCATCACCAACAACCTTTTACCTCTGAACCAAGGGCCCCTTTAACGAACGTCAAGACGGCTGATGACGACTTCCCGAGCTAGTGACTCCGCCAATACTAATTAACTGGGGGCCATAAATTGACCCTGTCATATTATATTGATTTAGTCCCTCCCCCGCGCCATACACACCCCTCCCGCCCGCTCGCGGACAAACTTTGGTTTTATTATAAGTATGCATGATATGTCTGAAAACGCATTTGACATGACCTTTTAATTGTATCTTGATGTTTTGCAATAAATTAAATTTAGTAATCAAAAAAAAACAGTAACGAGTCTCTTAGAAAAAATAATTTACCATAGTACCTACTTCTAAGGACATACATATTTTTTGTTGTTTGTAACATATTTTTTGAGAAATTGGAAAATTGGGAATACATTTTTATTCTCATTTCTGTTTTTATTTATCAGTCTGAAAAGGCACAGCTGAAAGGTATGTCAAAATGTTGCAAAATATCACATCGACGTGTATTTCTGAGTTTTATGTAAAAATACACATTAAATAAGGTGTTCGTCAGTCAAAAAATTAATACAAGCACCTGCGACTACACAATGTCGTCGATATGAAATACATTAAATTACAATAAATAAATTATATTGTTGATTTAAATATATTATAAATATTCATACATTAGGTCTAATAATAAAATATATCATTATTACATTCACGGTATTACATATATTTGTAATAACATGTCATAAGTCACAAGGTATACAATATGTTAGAACTCTGAACTATATGCTAGTTTTTAGACTGTGACTGATCATCAAGTCATGGTCAAGAAATTATTGTTAGGGCCTGTTTCACAAGCCAAGTTCCCAATAGGCAGATAGAGTATGAAGTATCTGTCAAATATGTTGCCGATAGCCTATTGGGAACTTAACTGGAGATTGTGAAACAGGCCCTTAGCTAAGCAAACAAATTGGAAGGCTCTAGAGCAAGAGAAACCGGACTCCTCATATTGAGATAACAATCACACTCGCTGCTTCAATGATATTATTATGTTCAAACACGCGTTCATTATTACTACCTCGCATATACAATAAAATAATTATTACCAGATTTAAAAAAAAAACTTTTTTTTACTTAATGACACTGACTAGTTCTTGTTGGTGGATAAAGTGGATAAAGTTGATTTATCATAATAAAACAAATTTAATGGATTTCATTAAGTTTTTACATGTGTTTTGGATACATTACACTCTGACTCTATGGTCACGGGAAGACTGAGGTGTCAGACGGTGTCAAACGGATGGTGACGACCATAGATATTGAACTGCCACTGCGATGCATTGTAGATAATTCAAATGTAGACCAAATTTTTAATGTGTCGTTTGATTGATTATAAAAAATATTCAATGAAAAATTTATTTACTCCAAAAATTACGATTGTTTTCAATTGAACAACCAAGTTGTTTAAAAAACCCCCGATATGTTTAAAATTTAAGAGAGTTATGACGCTGTAGTTAAGGACGATCATAATGATGTTTTAAACTATTCCGTAGACTTCCTAAACTCGATATAACGATTACAGGACTACCACCACACATTCCTTAAATTAAAAGTTGGTTGTATAGAAATGCTTTTAAAAAATTGAAACCCTACTGTTGGGTTGTGCAACGAAACCAGTCTTATTATTAGCTATGTGCATGTATGTGGGATTTCATCTAGTTATTAATAAATTTATGAAATGGTAAATTATATAAACACGCATATGAAATGTAACAAAGAATACCACAAGTGTTACAATGATAACGACAATTAGGTGGATAGAAACGAGCGCACTTATATCGCCGGTAACAAATCTAACAATACATCTGGCCCTCGGACGGACGGACGCGCGGACAGCGTTATTGGCGCTGGCGAGTGAGCCTGTCAAAACAACGCCAATACAATCAAACATTTGGCCTGCCGCGATACGAAACAAATACGATCTTAAACATATCACACGATCGCACAAACATTATCCGCCCAATTTACGGTTCATCCAGATCAAAGATGCACAAAAATAACTCGATGATTACCCAGCATGCCGTCGCTCTTATCATAGAGCAGTAGAGGCGAGGTTCGCGTGCTCGCTGGTTTGTTAGACGCGGTGGTGGTGGTCTCGGGCGTCTTCTGTCGTCGGTTCTCTTGTAAATCGCACTAATTTTGATTGGCCCGTTATTCAGCATTGTTTATGCGAGGGTATTTTTGATGTAATAATCGGCCGCCATGCGATCAAAGTCCACTTGCGACTTGTTCCACCTTGTAATCTTGTTTCCTTTGATTCCTCATTTATAAATGTTTTTATGCTATTTCTAAAAATTTATTGCTTCTTTATATTAGTTTTATACATCGAAATTAAAATGTTAAATATTATTTTAAAATTTCCGGAGCGAAAGAAATATTTACGTATGAGCACTATTTTCTTGAAATGAAATTAATAAGGATGACAGAGTTCTAAATAGAGTGGGTCCCGCGTTAAGGTAAACAGAGTATTTTAGGCCATTAACCAGGTGGCATGACGATCTACGTGAAGTGACCAGTGACAGATAAAGGCTGATGATGATGATGATACTGCGTGATGCGCTAACGAAACGAGATTTTTATGTCTTCGTCTATACGTTTTCTTTGTTTGAATTATTTTGATTTAAATTGTTTTGAACTTATATCGAGAGTTTTGAACTCAATACCCTTTATGTGACCTTGACTTCTGTTGTCATCGGTATACACTTGTCATTTTTGTTTATCTGTTGTCTATTCTTATTTGAGTGCTACGTATCTTTTCACTTTTTAAAGGAGCAACGAAACAACGTGCATTTTAGATGCTTTTTCACACGGCATAACGGAGATAAAATATCGTATAGTTATTTTAAGCCATAAGTTTGCGTTAGTTTATTAAGATCACATGCACTCGCGCTCATGTTGCCCTAGTACTTGTGTGATAAATTCCATCCCCCTGGGTCTTAAGGGATGATAATGCGGCGATGTATTGACGATATCGATCCGCTTGTCCGTCACGCATCACGTCACGTTACAAGCATCGCCGCCGTCAGGTGCCAATCACCAGGCGCATCAATCAGCGGCCATCGTATTGGAAACATCCGCGCCATGTTGTCCAGGCCAGCATTTGGCAAGTCATGTTTAATGTGCTGTATTCGGGCTGATATTGACTAGTCAAACAGCCACCCTTATTTACTATCTACGCGCTATCTTAACGTGTTCACTGCGATAAGGTTTAATTTAGTTTGTCTTGTCCACTGACTTCCGCTGACTTCAGAAGGACCACAACTTCGTTCTTAAAGTATAATTTTACGTTCTACATCTAGGATAAAAAACCTTATGATAAAGGAGTTTTATAAGTGTTAGCGTCAATGCAAGTGATAAGGGATCGGTGTTCTTGGAGCTCATTGATGGAGGCCTATGTTCAGCAGTGGATGGTGGCTGATTATGATGATTAGCGTAATATTAGCAAACAAAAAGCATACCTAATGTTAATGTTCTTGTGTTTGAACTCACTAATATTGTACACGCACATTTCGATCACAATGCTCTAACAGTATCCAAGCGTACCTTAAGGGCATGAAACTGGCTCAGGGATTCCATCCGACTTGATTTAATCTCAATATCCTTATAGGAGATTGATTAAAACGATTTCGTGATATTATTCAAAACTCACGACTAAAAAGACCTAATCACCGAGTCATGTTACCATCTAGCACCCTTAAACGCTCGGGATAGAGTCTACATTAGCGTGTTGTGTTTGTGAGTTGTGCAATATAAAATATGCAGCGTAATTATATCGAATCTGCCCGGCTGTCTGTCAGTACGTCAATCAAACGGTGACGCGGCAACAGATCGATTGGGCACTGTCTACTAACTTTTGTCAAGGATAAAAACGGTTCGGAACAAAAACGATATAAGAGCATTCGGTTGGGTGAAACTTATGTCTCGCCAACAATGACTTATGTCGTTATTGTTCGGAGGAGCGAGATGATTCAGTGGATTGTAATATAAAAGACATTAATCAAGTGTTAGTAAAAAGTAATCGTTCAAATACAATAAAAATATAATTGAAAATAAACACCTATTGTTGAATACATCATTGCCTTCTGGGTATTGTCTGGTGCTAACCCTAAACACTCCTCACAGAACCCAATGGTTTGATTGGATATTTACTAATAACAAAAACCTTCGAAATAAGGCTTTCAAATATAGAGTTGAATCAATAGATAGGTTTAGGAATCATCATCAGCCTTTATCCGTCCTCTGCTAAACATAAGCTTCCTTCAATGAACACCAAGACGGCCGATTCTTTACCACTCGCAATCAATATAAACCTTTTTTTCTTATACGCCGGGAAATACATTGAGGCATCCCGCTGGGGAGTGGGTCTCCCCAGGTGATGGGACTCGCTGCGCCAGAAAGATGGTAAGTGGACGCAGCTCTACCCACTAAAGCCCAGCGAGTGCCACAAATGCCGCCTTTGGTGATATGCCCTGGCAGATCCAGGCTACTAGCTCGACGGCTAGTCGATGCCACCTCCACAGAGCGGTTGTCCCGCACCACGGAACAACCACTCCTAACGTCGAGACAGTACGATGAGGTGAGGCTCCCGTCCTCTCCCTTGCTCTCTGCTATTTGCCTCCTCTTCTTATTAAAGAGCCCCCTCGGCACAATTCGCCTCACCGAAGGTGCTGGCACCCTCTAGGCTACTGAGCCCCATCGCCACGACAGGACCTGAACCATGGTGGGGAATTAATATAAACCTAGGTTTGTAAACAAAGAGAGTATGTATTTTACTTACCCATGTTAGTAAGTAGGTAAGAGGTTGACTAACGGTTGTACCGTTAGTCAAGTCATTAAAAACTTAACAAATCGATGTTTTACAAAATCTTACTGCGAGTTCGGTTAATTAAATAATCCTTCAATACCAACGAATACATATACAAATAGCTTCCAGGCAATAAATCAATCAATCCAATATGTGTTCAGGTAATGGGACAGACACATCCGTATTAACCCCGATATTGATAAAACTAACCTTTAAAAGAGATTATTAGTGAACAACGACCTACATATTATATAACCTATATATTATGTCCAGCCATAGTTCACCGAGGCGCTGGCCCAATGCGGGTAGGTGAACACATACCTTGACTTACTTTTAATCTCATCAGGTTCTGACGATGTTTTTCTTCACCGTTGAGCGATGGTCATGTATTTAGAAAAACCATTTGGCACTACAGGAGGGTCAGGATCGAACCCGGACCCTCTCGCTCAAGAAGCCGAGCCCATACCCTAGCCCATCTATAGTTAAATTATTAATAAGAATTTAACTTTTTGTTTACTTGACACGTCTAAACTGCTCGTCTGATTATGATGAAAATGTAGCTTTGATAGATTCTGAGTAAAGTTAAGAAAAGTCAGTATGCGTGTAATACGTAAATCCCCGAGCCAAGTCAAAACAGTTAGCAATAATTAAACTAGTAATAGTATGCAAATGCGGACAGTGATGTAGAAAGTGTTCACAGACGGGTGGGCTCGGGGGAAAACACGATGCTTGTGCGTGTGTTTGACACATCACATCTCGTGACATCAACCTGAGCCTGCTACACCGTCTCCCTCCAGCTGTCCAGTTAGTGCTCTTTAGGTTATCAGGTAGGTATTAGATTTTAGCTTTGAAATATTATGAGACTGAATATCCGATGAGGTCAATGACCGATAACATCGAGTCAAAGGCTGGTATTATACCTGTAGAAATAACAGTCTGACAAGCAATAGTAAATACAATTGTGGAAAGTTATCATAAAGTTTTAGTTTTTGATCATATCAACTTGCTCTGGCCACAGTTGTTAGCGGATTGATGATGATAGCGTCCATAATATTATGTAAAACCTAAGTGACGTTAATAATGTACATATTATATGAGCAACGCGTGCGTGCGTGAGTGTCCAACACACGTTAACAGTCGGTGTTAACGGTCAGGTTTACTCGTCACATCATCTATGTTAATATACAAATAACTTAAATAGATACTTTTAGTTTTATTATTACTGATGTTTAAAACATAGCATAATGTAATCTATATGGAATGTCCATAAATAAATAAATAACAAAGATTTTATATTAGTATATAGACAGACTGACAGTTGAGGTTTAAGTCGTTATTAGGTTTAAGTCGTCGAATAAAGTCTCATTAGCATTTTTAGTGAATTAACTTTTTCATATTGTATCGCGTAAGTTTTTGCATGCACGACGTTTCTGATACTTCACAGCAATCGAGGTCACGGGGGAAGTGATCATTAGCTTTGTCCATAGAGTAAAAATAAAGTGACAGTACAGCATCTCCTCTGCTCTTCTATCCACTACATAAAGCTGTTTGGTGGATGAAATAAAGATGCTGTTATGTAAGTGTATAAGATAAGCATTTCTATCAATTGAAGCTGCCCTATCGTCACTGTTTTATGTCATAAGGAAGCAGTCGAGCTCAATGATGACTACCGATGCCCGCAGAACCCAAAGGCATTGCAGATGCGTTGCTCGCCTTTTGTCTATCCCTCCCGATGCAATGGGCCAGCACAAGCCGCAAGAAACGCTACTGTTTTACTGTCACTTTTCACCGTATGCGAGAGGTCGTCCGGTCCAATTCAACGGCTGATTTCGGCTGCAAATCAACACGGCACTAACTTTTAACAAATATGTGTCTTGTGAAATGACATACAATAAAAAACGACAGCGGATGCGCGTCTCAGCTTCCTCCAAAAAGGTACCTCATAAGTTTTGGTTCGACAGCCAGACAAGTAAGTGATACTTGAAGAGTCGCGTTTTGTTATATTAAAGAACCCCAGGAAGCACCCTTTTGAAACGTTTAAACCCTTCTATTTATGGTCTAACAAACCCGATGCTACATCGCACTACAGTGCGTGTAGGGCCTGCATTATACTTACAAATTCATCATCAACCGTCCGCGCCATGAGAACGCTCACCAGCTGGGACGGCGCTACGGCCTCTGGGTTTTACCTTATAAAGCTTAGGATTCATGAGTGATCTTTATAGATCACGACACGGGTCCGACAAGATCAAGATCTATTACTAAATTAATATAGAGAAATCGATGAGACACCTAAACCTTTTTGAACTTACTTGTTCATGTTTTTGTGGTTCTAATACGAACTTACCTTTCAAACAAAATCATCCAAATTACAACAAATTCTTAAATTGACACCAAAATGAGAGACCTTCTTCCATCCAATCTGTTTTCCTGGAGGCGGTCTCTGCCTTAGGATCTGATGATCGTCAATTAGTTGTCAGTCATGCCGGTAACATGGCGCAGGAAACTAATATACATAATGGGTATCATAGGTTTTTTTTGTAATTGGCAAATGCTGATATAAATTAATTATAGGTTTACTGTTTTAACACATTTAATTACTTATTTGCTTTTGCCCGTGTCTTCGTCGTCGCATGTTCTCATTCAATGTATTAAATTAACCCTCGTTATAATTGTGCCAAGTTACTTATTATTTGCCTACTTTCGCCTACGCAGGACATTTTTTTTGTGATTGGGACCCTATACCCTAGGTAGACACCAATTTTTATACTTCCAAGTCCAGAAATGAGAATATTGCATATAAACTTCACCCGCCTATTTCAACACCACTTACACCATGAACGAAACCCCTGTATCAAATGTATGTACTGTTCTGACTGTGCATTGATATACCTATGTATAAACAAGAAGATATTACAACATTACTCGTAGTACTACAATTATTGCTAACAACAGATACTTATTAATGCAAAAATATAATCCGATATGTCGTGAGTAGTAAAGCGCAGCGAATTGTCAATTTTGTTTTATAGCTATTGGCCGTAATAATTGCACTGTTGACCTTTATAGTATGTAAATGCGGGCCCTGGAGCTTGTCGCCGTCGCCTCTACATAGGAAACATATTTCAATGGTCAATATGCAAAGCGCCCTCATAGTCCGTTACAGCCGTCAGCCGTCAAGCCGTCGCCCGCGCGCCCGTGCGACGCGCCGCGTGTACTACAGTTCCGTGCTGTTATGTATACGGCGCCAGCTAATTAAATATATTCTTAATCTTTAACATCATAAGCAATGTGCGTTCATGAATGCATTAATGGACTTCTTATTAAAACGGTGCACTGGCAAATAATTCCCAGGCTCGCCCCCCATTTCACATAGTTTCGATGAAATAGCGTAAAAAATTATGTATTTGAATAATCTTTGGAATATAAATATTATATAGATTACCAATACGTTTTTTATCTCAGTTCGTTAACAGTCGTCATGTAAGACGAATTACATTCATGTTGTTAACTTAGTTTCCTTGCGATATCAAAAGGTAGACTTCCAAATTCGAATGCCTTGTCTATGAGGTGTCACAGTACTTCAAAACGCATAGGGTCATTAAACCAATTCAAAGACTTAGTGAAATCCGCCACTGTGCGTCTGTCGAACCAAACTATTGATACGAGGAGCGCATAGATAGTGCGTTCTTTGCATAGTGTTGTTTCATTAGATAGCCAAGTACGCTTCTTGAGTACTGGTGTTAATTATTTGCTCTATTCTTCACAGTATAAGTCTTGGATCCGTGAACCGTCTACTGGTGGTAGATTCTTTTAAAGTTCAATAAAGTGCGCCAAAGTAGATACTCTTCTTATGTTGTATTGGTTATCGTCCGAACAAGGTTTGTGTAAGAAAATAATGATAACGAGGCGCGGGTAAGAGGGTAAGGACTGCCGGGTAAGAGTAACCTTTGCCGAGTTCAGCTTGTATTGAATAAAAATATAGTTTGAAAACTAGCGCTTGTAAAATATTAAAATCCAATCTATGAAACAATGGAACATGTGATGTAATGGATGCAGCATTACGGCCATTGACGTCACCGGCCGGTAGCCCGTCACGTCGGGGTTTGAAGCTCGGACAGACAAATTAACTGCCTTGGATGAGCATATTGCGGCTATAGGGACTACTATGGGACTCTATACGTCAATAGGATTATGTGACTGGAATATACTGATACGGGAAGACGCTGCTAACGTATACTCTGGTGGTGCAAAGTGTTTTCTAAAGTAATGTTAACGTTTGATGAGAATCTCATTTTTAGTTAGAATTTAAATTAAGGTAGAGTTAAAGATACAACTAACAGTTTCATTCAGAGCCCTACAGATACTCAATAATAACCATCCATATATTCAAGAATAAATAAAATCTTTATTGTTAATAATACAGAATTTTTGAAATTAAAACATAAAGCTGTAGAACAAACACAAGAAGTTGTGTACGTATGTGTGTGTACCAATAGCATTTTGATGAAAGAGGTTCCAATCTTGCTTGTTTTATTATAAGGTTTGAATTCGAGTGACCATGGTAAGGCCATGGATTGACTGCGTTTTACAAAAACAATACTATTCGCTATCCAAATGAATGAGTAGTTTGTCAATACTGTTATTTACTCAGGTGATTAGCAAACATCTCATCTCCTGAGAGCGATACCCTCGTTAACGGTCTTGTTTTCGTCACAGAACATTCCAGTAACATATGTGCTGGCATGGAGCTAGACGTTATGTAGATGTTAGTGCCCTGAGTTATGTAAAAAATCTTATTTGCCAACGAACAATCGTAATCTCTGTTTGTTAGTTAAGCATCGCATGAAATTTATCTCGGAATATAACATAGAAATCCTAGAGATTCCTTAGTACATTTTGTCTCGGCTGCGTAACAATTGAAATAAGAATCAATATTTAAAAAAAATATCGAGGGTTCTTTCAGTGCAGTCATCATGCTATGCGTTATGTTGGTATGCGATAAGTGACATGCAAAGACATCCGCCACACCACAGGTTGCCGGCCTCTCAAATATGACTAGGTATGCTCTCTTCTTGAAGGCTGAATTCTGGATGGATGGTTCACTCCTCCCGTGTTGGCTGTAAAGTATCCGAAACGTCGGGCATGTAAAAATCTATTTGCATTATAATAAGTGTAATTCGCGTAAACTTAAGAAAACAAAATCTTGTCTATTTTGATTCATCATATTTGTCTTAATTTTTAACCGACTAACGATCAAAAAGAGCAACACGTTAAGTCTTATTTAAATATAATGATTTAATACTATTTCGCCGTTATTTGTCAGCATCCTATTTGTATCCTTAATTAAAGAGTGTCAGGTCCACGGAACCAGTCGGACATTGATAGTCATCTCACCCAGCCGCCGGGCCACCATCGCCCGAGATATCTGCAGACTAGATCAAGTATTGACCCTATATCTTGGCGCCGAGTCAATCTTAATGTAGGATAGTTTTAGCGAATGGCCCTTCAAGGCGCGAAGTTCTTTAGGTTGTGTTTGTTTTACTTCCGTAATATTGTTCACGATTTTCTAAAGCGTCTTGCTCGTAAATGGGAGTGGGGATGTGTTTGATTGGGTTCAATCCAGAATATTCTACCTGTTTTTTTAATTTCTTGCACCTGACCATGTCAACATCGCATATTGAACGAGGGGAAACATCGTGAGGAACCCTGCATGAATAGGGTGATTACAAGTCTGTCGTTTGAGATGTAACAACTTAGGCCAGCGTACTATTAAATTATATAGAGCTAATAATCGTCCTCGCCTAAGAAATAAATATTTTTGAACTAGTTCAAGTCTAGTTCCGCGCCCCGCGGTTTCACCCGCGTACATCGCCTTCTCGTGGGGGTATGTAGATATACGTGTTATTCTGATGTATAAGCTATATTGTTGTAAAGTTTCATTAAAACCCATTCAGTCGTTTTTACGTGAAAGAGTAACAAACATCCATCCATACTTTGAAGCTTTCGCGTTTATAATATTAGTAGGAAGTAGGATTAAAAATATGGACTTTTGAAATATAGACCTTGTAAAAAACCCCAATAGAATTAAAGAAAAAATATATATTAGGCAACCACACAGAAGCGTCGACACTGAGTCGACTGTAAGCTAATAAAAAAATTATAATTTCCAAAATTAACATAATTAATGTTCGAATTCCCGGCCGTCGCAATAACTTACACCTCCGACCACCTTTCCTCAGTCGATCGGCCATCGGATGATTAAATCGATAATTTATTGATCCTTACTGCGTATATAATATACCTGTATACCAATTAGAATGTTTCTAGCAGTGTGTTTTGTTTAATTGTTTTACGATCTGTTTGCCAAGTGAAGTAGAATTTTCAAGCAAATTTAGGTACCAACCTTAATTGTTAAAAATGCCAATTCCCTTATTCTTAGTAGATAATGTTTAGAGTTTATTGAATATCATTACTATACAGGTATTCGATTCTAAGACCATTATGAAACTCTATTTGTATTTCTAAACGTACAACGATCACATCGAATACCTTTCAGCCCATTTTCGAGGGTTCTCGATCTGCAGGCATCAGGATCACCTTATGGACGAGCTGGTCCCGGTGAAGCCAGACTTTTTGTAAGGGAGGGAAGGACTGCCTACCTAAGCAGTTCCCGGGACGTCGTGCCTAACTGGGCTAGGTTCTTATCCTTACGTGAAATAGCCCCGCTCATCCGCCATCTCGTGGGACATGGCTGAGAGGCAAGATTAGAGCATATCGCTGATTGTTGTAATTTAACTAAATAAATACATATCGAGATGGAAACAAAGTGTGAGACATCCAGACAGATATACATTACAATAGTAGATAGATTTATAATAGTTTTAACTAATGAAACATATGAGGTGAAAACACTGAGTCCTCGAGGAAATCCGCTAGTGCGCATCTGTCAGGCGTGTACCGCGTGTAGGAAGTGTGCGCAGGCGCAGCTCGTCCATTAGTTGTGTCGCCGGGCTGGTCTCATCCGTCATACACGCGCCCGGCATTTATTGCGGGTGACGTTGACTAAATATCATCGTTTAGCTGTAACGTGAGGTTTTATGAATGCTATATCGACTGTCACCCGTATTCGCCTGAGAGATCGTGTGTTTATTATACTCAACACTAATGCCCGAATACTCAAGCGCAACTTAAATTTGAGAGCTGCTTACATTTTGATGACACATGGATTTAAGGCGTACTTAGTAGTTTGAGGAGCCCCCAAATATTTAAGTGGCGTTTGAGAATTTGGGCGTAAGTTACTTCCATCACTTGCTTTATTAAGCTTAAAAGCTGGAAATTTCGTTTTCGACTGACGAATGAAAACTATATTATATGAATACACTGCTCCCCTCATCCTCCACCACTATCCTTTGCTAATCCTCGTTACTACTGATCAAGAACTATTAGCTACCGGCTTAGTAAGAAATATGGCGCTTGTTTTTTTTTGGATTAATTATCTCCTTATCAACCTGTAGCATATGAAAGTTGATACATCAGCTGCTATCACACCCGGGCCTGATGGTCTGGTATTGCCAATGTTGCCAATACAATAAATAATTATACGTAAGAAGTGAAATTTACATTTCGGTGAGTCCAATAAATAATTAGTTTTACGACTACAAAAAGTAAAGAAATAATAAATTACTTTTCGTAACATATTTCAAAACTACACGTATATGTTTAAAATAGGTAAAATATAGGTATCTACTAATACTAACAATAATTATTATAATAAGGTAGAGTTTTTTAATTTGTAAAATTATAGGGGACTGACTGTTGCCCGCGGCTTCGGCCGCGTTAGCAAAGAAAAATCCTTTATTGTGTATCCTATGTTACTAATTCTAGTTCCTCCGAGAATGTGTTCAAAGTTTCATGATGATGTTGAGTAGTATTCGCGTAAAAGCGTAACAAATGTCCCTACTTTCACATTTACAATATTGTCGGGAACTAATGAACTGCTTTTAAAAATTCTTGCACTGGCTTCATTAATTAAAAACAGAATAGAACTGAAAAAGTTACTCTCCAAAAGCTGTTTATATATTTGACACCCAATCTACACCGGGTTATGGATGTGTATGATGTATATAATTCATATTTATTTCCGTTCCTAATGACTACAGCACTTGTAATAGCACTATAAATCTGATATTTTCTTATTTATTATTATTAAATTTAAATGTCCTCTCTATTTTATTCCTCAACATATAAATAACTTCTATGTCAGTGTGTGTCGCGCGACGAGCGGATGGTTTTAACACCGAAAGCTTTTCTAGACAAATCTTAAGAAGTGATTTTTATTTTATAATAATTTATTGACTTCCATAAACAATGTTGACATAGCTTTCTTAAAACAGTTTTAATTCCAATACAGCTGATCTATTGTATCAGTTTCAACCTGTTGAAGCTGATATGCGCAGTGACTCAGCTCATTCCGCGCGTCTGTACTTATTAGGCGTACCATTGACAACTTTTAACGCCAGTATGAATCAAAAATATTCGTTGTGAAATTGACGTTGCTTTGTGTAAAAATATTTAACTTGAGATTGCTTTTGAAATATATTTTTACGGACGGTAATCTGACAGGTTTGCTTGTACAGCTTAACTGTATTGGAGCGTGTATGAAGCACAAATGTCCATCCCTGTCGAAGTGACTAAAAAAATATGAATTTTGTTATTTTTTACCCGTGGGTATACCGAGTAAAGTTAATTTTCTCACAAGATACAAGACTTGATAGAACTTCGGAGTGAGAAGCTCTTTACAGCACTAATTTTTTGAAGCGGCTTTTCACTATTCAGTCAAATTTAAATCAGGACTAAAAAAAACTATGGTGAAAAAGTTTTCACAGTCCCCATAGAAACACCTGTAGAGTACACATAACGTGTTTTTAACGAAAAAGCAATTACAAAGGATGGCGAAATCAGTGAGAACCACGAGCAGTGTATAATAAATGATCGTCAGCAAAGTGCCGTAGTCACTGCCGCCCCCGCCCCCGCCCCGCCCCGCCTGCACCCATCGGGTAAGTGCCAGTCGCGGGGCCATACATCACGTGATGGGCCATTTTCCGGGCCGACTCCTCTATAGCAAACAACATCATTTGTTATGGCATTCAAGTTATTTTTTTCCCATTGATGAAAGCTGTTCATAAAATCGCTCTTCATCCCTTTTGTCGATCACCGTCACTTAGCCGCGCCGTTTGATGCGCTGTGACCACACCTTTCTATTTTGCCGGATAATCCCACTTTCACGGTGTGCGCTTAGATTCATTGCTTTATATTCGGAAACAGGCTGACCAATAGAATGGAAGAAATATATTTAAAAAATATCACTTGAAGCTCTTGTCTCGTATATTTTTATTTGATTTAAAAATGAAGGATATTGAAATGATACATCTAACTACTAAAAGAATCAGCTGGAAAATTACTGACCGGAAATGGTTTGTACTTCGAAATTGTTTTCAAACTTCGTTATAATATTCAAGCTAACTAATTCAATTAGTTTTTTGTACATGAGTTTTGCTGCAAATGTTTATCAAATGTGCATCTTCTGTATTTAATAACAAAGTCTATATAGTGAAGTATACCTAGGTAAGTGGTACTGCTGCATATACCTCAATAAGAACATATCGTTAAAATCAAAGTCCTGATTTTCGGCCCAGCGTGGTCCCCGCAACAGTCAACAGGGTGTGATTTTTGCAAGTCACTCGCTCCGCGAACAGATTTTGTTAGTATTGTCCTAACGTCTGATAATGTATTTGTCTATATATACACGCTACGTTCTGTTACAATATAAAGAAAATACAATGCAAATATTTATCAAATTATTATTTATTATCATAAAAAAAAAATGTTGGTTTCTTTTAAGGAATTAAATCTTTAACGATGATGATTTAATATTTTCACGTCGACGTTGACGACCCCTCTGGTGGTTCACTTTTCCTATCTTATATTCTACATGTAATATAGCCATATTACATGTAGAATATAAGATAGGAAAAGGCTTATGAGTGGATAGAATGATAAGATAAGAAAACTTTAAGTTGCCCTTCAATGAAGACCTACATTTTCTGACCACCCAATCATTTATCATAATACGCTCGTAAATTATTTGTATTTCATACTTCTGTACAACATTTTTCTGAAATAGGATTTTCCCAAAATCAAAATTTAGATAGCTTGAAGGAGATGATCTAGCGTCTGTGTCGGACGAGCGTCCGTCATCATCACGCCGCCGCCGTCCGAGCGGAGCGCACGATCACGACGTCCGTCATTCTAATTCCTTTGATTCGACAGCATTTGTCCGAGGTTTGATGCCAAACACAACGGGTTTATTCCGCTGGGGTCCAAGAAATTATTAAAAGTACGCGCTTTTTCCATTCAAAAGCACTTTGCTTACCTGAGTTATTGTAAATTTATATGGATGCTTGAAATCATTCGAGGTTGTGAAAGATTTGAGGGAGAAATGTGAGTGAGAGATTAATATTATGATGAATTTCGAATTAGTTTAGTTTAGTCGAATGAGTTATGTGCAAGTTTATTTTTTATTTACATTAGTAATTATGCATAAGTAATCAGTAAGTAGCGCCAAGCTGCTTTCCAACCGACTCGGGCCTGCGCGACCGGGATGGGACCGCTCGCTCTCATGATAGCGGCGTAAAATGACAACTACTTCTATCACATATTGTGTCTCTTGTGAGTTTCCGATGACCTATTAGGAGTGATGAAGGAAATGGAGGACCACGCATCTGCATGGCACAATCAGGCTCCCACTGTTCGGTTGTCTCCTTGTGCGATAAAAGGTGATATACGTGTACGTTTGGGTTCTTTGATTGAGTGAGCCGGCCTCTGGACTGTGACCGCGCCGGACCGCAGCGGAGCGCACCGTCGCTATGACGCGCGCCGACAAAGCGGCCGACGCGCCGATCGTTTGTAATTGTGAGATTTGATACCAAAACGCTTTGTTAGCCACAAATCTCCATCGTAATCGCAGATACAGCATCTTTGTGGGCGCCGATAGCTTTCACGATCCACGGAACCCTAATTAAATAGAACGGAAAGAAACGGTTCTGTGATGAGCTCGCCAGCGGCCAGTCGCCTCCAGATAAGTCACTGACTGGTCCCCATTGTTGCAGCATCCGATTGTTTTTGTCGATAATATTCTCGTGCTCAAGATAACAGGTATTTTCTTTGTCGATGTGAATCCCTCATCTGGCATTAAATTTACTTGACAAGTCGACATAGTTCGGGCCTTTTGTGCACGATTACTGAGCCGTCATCAGCCGTCGTGGTGGAGTGGAGCAGCTCTATGGATGCTGTAGACAGTGTAGATACCATACCAATGGCCGTTATCACGGAGATAAAGCTTAATATTCCATTATGTGTATGTTTCAAAACAATATCTCTTCATAAAAAAAAACATGATTAACTCTTTGACTATTAAAACTGCTGATTGCAGACGGGATGATCAATATGCTTGTGGCTTTTATTTCACGAAGCTCGATACATCTACCAAATCCAGTATATGTATAGGAATGACGTGTTCTCGAACATGGAAAATATTCCGTTTTAAATTGTGACGATTTCTTCAATTGAGTCACGTGTAACGAGTTCAGTGCGCGTTTAACTCGGTAGAAAATAACGGACTCCTTGTAGGTTTTAATCGTATATGTACCTGGGAACAAAAGTTTGAAAAACATTTGTTGATATTTATTTTATAGCACAGAACGAATAGTCGAAACCTTTTGGCGTCTATTGACGTTGAAAAACATGCGCCACCAGAGGTTATGCAGATGCGTTACCCTTCTTTTCCGTGTTCCCCCAATACTGCCAGAAACTTATAAACTTCACGACACTCGACAGAATAGTTCTTACTTTACGCCGGTATTATATGAGCAATAGATACCACTCCGGTCGTGCCGACCCAATTTGCCTGCAAAGCAGCATGGATTATAAGAATTTGGTTTAATTTTTATAGTGCAAAACGAAACGAATTGCTAAATAAGCTGTGAAAAGACGTGGTAGAAATGATGTTACATTAAGTGAAACATTAAACAAAACCGCGGTGGGGGGTCTACACGAATATCACGCAATTCTTAATAAAAAAATATATCAAAATACTTTATATTATATTACCTAGCGGATGTTAAAATTCCGTGGCGCCAGCGCAATTAATAAACCAATCCTGCGCAGCGGGCGGCGAAGGTCTTCATCAGCCGCATGCTAATTCACCAACCACATTACTCGATGCCCTTCGTGATCTTGGGCCATCATTACTAGATGTCCAGTATCTCACCGATGGCCTCGTGTGTAATAAAATGAATCATCCGGTGGGGACTGGGGTATTACTTACGATATTTCGATATTATTCAGATGAAATCGAGGTTGACTAATTTAAAATAAATCTTAATATCTTTTTGCCACTGACTGATTCATCGGAAAAACCTCAACACCTAAAATATGTTTAAATTATAGGTATCTACAGCTTCTCGATGACTTTTAAATTATTGTATTAAACTTTAAGGGGTACATGCAAGTTGAAGCGTAGTTTTTGCTTTTGTAGTTATGAAAATGGATAACCAGCTTTTTGATTAATAGAAATTGACTGATTGTTATAATCCGCAGTCGTGAGTGATGTGGAGACATGTTTCATACCGTCGTGCCCGGCGCCGGCGCGGGAGAAAGTGTAATAAAACTGTCCGTATGTAAGTCTGCAGACACGATATAATTACACTTCTCAATTAACATCGCCCTCGTCAATGTTTTAATCGGTATTTTGGCGATTTATCGTTTATATCACAATCGCTTATCACTTTCTTTTTGATTCATCATCAGGTCGTTTCTTCCGGATCCCATTATTATACATATTATTATTCAATAAAACTACAAACCTTAATAAATGACAAAATGATAATGATTTAGAAATTGATAAAAATTAATTGTGCTTTCAAGTGTACATCTAATTATCTTCGCGATGTATTCGGCGAGGGTTCTACCAAGAACTCTACCCTGGTATGATTTACAGCCGCGACCGTCCGATATGCCAGTGCCGCTAATGCCACACCGCCGCGAGTGCCGGAGTGCCGGGAGTGCCGTAACTCATCCCGGCACTAAAGTGGAGCCGATTGTTTGCGGATACCCTCTATTAATTTTTGTGTGCCCATCTTCAGCCGACCACGACGCGCTCATGTTTGCACTAATATATTATTTTAAATCCATATTTTATGGCTGCTGGCTGGTTTATTTTTTCGAGCTGGTTATGGCTGCTGGAGCTGGAATAGTCTGATGATCAATATAGACTCCAGCACTGAACCATTCTTCGTTATTAGTGTCCGTAGCATAAGCTTTCATAAGATTTATCCCCGGTATAATATTAACGTGGTGTAACTGTCAGTTTATATTTTTTTGTTTATCAGCTCTGGCCCGTAACCTCTCAGGTGACTCAAGTCTGATAATGACGACATCCCATCCTAGTTCAGAAGTGTTGATCATCGTTTTCACAAAGATCTATATTCAGAATTTTATAAAACATATACACAGACAAACGATTTATAATATTTCTAAACGTGTTGTGCGACTTTTATATTTTTATATGCTATTGTATATTTTTGAAATGTGTCAACCCTATGCAAGACGTTAATGATACTAGAACTGGTATTTTATAGGGCTATCAAATGTTACGAAAATTATGGTATAGAAATAATATTTATTACCTCAGAGGAAATTGCGCATAGACAATGCGTTGTGCATAATTTTTATTGGGGGAAATGAGAGAATTTCCATTTGCGAGTATCAAAAACGTATGTTAATCTTAATCATATTAATGAGTAGACTGTGCAGTTTAAAAATCATATTTGAAAAAAAAACTTTTTATCAAAAAAGTTAAAGCATTGTATTTTACATTTTAGCAAATCTATCTCTAATATTTGTAAACAAATCTTGATAAAATTAATAACAGCGATGTATTAAATTTTATATGGCGAACTGTTATTTTTGTTTATTGATTGAAATAAGATATTAATCAAAATAATAAATAATATTATAACCGAATAATTCGAAAAAGACATCGTACCATCGCGACATAATTTCGTCGTCCTGGCGTTCATTGAGAGGGACCTATTTTCAGCAGTGGACGGATAAATGCTGGAAAGGATGATGATGATGATTAAGCTTATTAGTAGCTGTATTAAAAACTTCTAGGAGGTACTAAACTCTGCCCTTATTCAGCACGTATTTTTCATTTCAGATTCGCAGCCTGGATTTTGTGGAAAAAAGAAAATGTGAGTGGGTTTCTTCAATAAATAAGGTTGACAATACGATAATATAGGTTAGGTTTATAAACTTATTAGATTTATAAATAAATATTATTCAACAATTACACCGCGTTCACCTAATCCTGTGTTAAATGCGTAAGAGTCTGTGTTACTGGCACTAACAACGGAAATAAATTTAAGAAATTGACGTCTGTTACTCTTTCACGTAAAAACTGCTGAATGGACTTTTAAAAAACTTTGCAATAATATAGCTTGTACATCAGAGTAACACATAGGCTATAATTTATCCCTGTACTCCCACGGGAATAGGAAGTACGCGGGTAAAACCGCGGGACGCTGCTCGTTCATCGTACAAATGATCTGGTCTTGGCGGGATTCGAACCCTGGACCGCTGCGTAGTAACCTGACCACTCCACCACTACTACCATTATTATGAAACAATATTTTACTGTCTTCCCGAAACCATGGACGCCGTAAAGTACTAAAAACTTCGGGAGTGTACATACACCGCAAAGCGTTTGTAAACGTTGTGTGTTGGTCATTATAATAAATAACTTCTCACGCTGATCGTAATATTTAGAGTAAATGTTGAGGGTATTTGATCACCCTTCCATCAGCACCGGCGACACGGAGCAAACACGGCGACGTGACGAAACGGCGGGACTTCTCGGAACCCGACGGCACGCGTGGGACGACTGACTTGTCACAAAAATGTGAAAAACTGCGATCTGGTGTGAGATCACAGGCACGAGAACACTATGTGATTAGCATTACGTCATCATCATCATTAGCCTTTAATCTTCTACTGATGTACGCAGACCTTTGAAATTGTGCATTCAGGAATATTCATTTATAATAATTTTAGTATAAATTAAATTATCAAGTAAGCCAGCCTTAAATTATCTTATGTAAAAAATATAAATCTTAATTATATTATAAATGCGAAAGTTTTGTGAAGATGATTGTTACTTTTTCACGCAAAAAGTACTGAATGAATTTTTATGAAACTTTACAGAAGTATAGCTTATACATCAGAATAACACATAGGCTATAATTTCTCTCCGTACTCCCACGAGAACGGGCAGTATGCAGGTGAAACCGCGGGACGCTACCAGTAATGTTATAAATTGACAGTAGTTTCTGATTCTCCATATTCACAAATCCGTAACCACACCAATCCATACAACAAACTGAAGTTACAAAGATATTAATATGACTAAACTTACGAGTATACTAATAAATTGTCAAGTACCAGGAAATAAGGATCCTCGACTATAAATCTCTGGTGTCGCATCAAACGCGCGTAAACGTCACGACACGTCACGTCACGGCGCGGGACGGATCCGGCACGGCTTTACGACTCGCTACCGAGAAACCACTGATGACATAAATCAATGCAGGGCTGTCACTCAACGAGGAATTACTGTGACAAGGCTAACTTGAGTGAGTGCGTAAAATGCTCGTATTAGGGTTCCGTACTCGATGCCTGCTACCGAAACCCTAATAACAAAGTATCTCCTAGTATAATAACTATACCTAATTCTGTGTAGTGTGTCTACTTGTAACCTGTTATGAGGTTGTCTCTTCAAACTGTGACCCATTGCGAGTGGCAAGTAATCGGTCGTCTTGACGTTCATTGAGGGAGGCCTATGTTCAGCAGTGGACGGATAAAGGCTGATGACGATGCTGATGATGAATGATGTTGTAATTGTGTTATATGGTAAATGTAAAACATTGTTCAAATAAAAATGTTATAAACGTTTATTTTTAATACGTTCTTAATATTCAATAGGACTATTTTTAATGAAACTCTCTAAAGTTGACGCTTTTTGCCAATATTAACAAGATCCAACTTTAGTGAACTGTTATAAGCTCTTCTTCCCAACATAAATAATTATTTTCATAGAATCTAATTGTCTGAATAAAGACAATAGTAATATGAAGCATGAATCACATGTCAGTGACAAGAAAATTACAAATGTGCGCTAGAGTAGATGAGTTTGATTAATTTGCGAATAATTATACGCGTACAATGCTAATTTGAATAAACTAGTTTTTAAAATACTAACCGAAAAAAAAGTTTAATCTACCAATCTATTATTAGTTGTTAAGGTGGCTATTTAAAATGATATAAAGGTATTTGACCCCAATTCTTTTTCTTCAACCAGAAACAATGGTTTACGAATATGGTCAACTTTTAATTTTCTTTTATAATATTTGAAGCTTTTAGACAAAATAAAACAAAATTAGTAATTTAATTTATTATTATGGTAAGACTGCCACGGTAACAGGTTAATGAGGTGTGTTTACATATATTTTTTTAATATAAAATCATAAACCTACTAAAATGTTAAAACTTATGTACCTACTCCAAATCATTTGGACAACCCTATCATGCAGAGACAATAGCAACAGCTATTTGACACACTCCCAAAACGATCGGTTAGGAAGCTAATTACCGACGGTTAGAGTCATGAGATTGTGACACACGACATGATTTGGGGCACGATGACTCATAAAATATACTCCAGCTTGTTGTAGTCGGTGAGTTTGATCCGTTTCAGGCCAGCTTCGCTAAGTTAAGAGATTGCAGTATTTTTCAATGTCACACGTTTTGCGTTCCTTTTTATTTGATGGTAGATGTGAAGTTCACACGTGAGCTGCAGGGAGGGCCGCTATCAACCCTGGCGACGCCAATTTAAAGCATAATTCGATCATATTCTTTATTTCATGAGCCGTTTTCAACGCTGGATTATACGTTTTTTCGGGGATTAAATAAAGTATAAAGTAATTATAATATATAGGGCCAACGCACGCTCGGCTATTTGGTCTCAAACTAGCCAGAGTTCTAGCCAGAGCCTGTATTATGGCAACCGGACAATTAATATATAGTACATACCTATACATTTATTAGATACTTGGAGCGACAGCAACAAGAGGTTCCGGGTTCATGATCATGCTCAACTCACAATGAGGAATCTCCTGGGAGGGAATCGAACCCACGGCCTCATGGTTTAACAGTCAGGGTCTTAACCATTAGACCAATTGGTTTATGCACGTACTGGCTCGGTTTGACACGCACAACCATGGTCCCCATGTAGTATATTGCACAAGCTGCTATATAAGTCGCTCTTCCTGTGTTCCTTCCACCACTGAAGTACTCTCGGGTAGTAGTCTCGGATAGTTCACGGGTACCACCACTCAGTAAACAGTTCAAGATTAGTGACCAAAACAAACAAATATATTATCTACTAACGATTCTTACCACCTTATCGCTCGTATATCAGCTTACCAACTACAAAGCATAAAAATCGGTCTGTCAGTGTAAGCTGATTAATATGCAGACGTCTATGACCCAGCTTTCATTTAGAACTATCGATTGGAGCTAGCACTATTTCAGATCCATTTTCTAGGTCGTTTAATGTCGATCGTGGACATAAAAAGGTCTCCAATATGCCAGTGAGCGCTCGTGGCCACTGCTTGCTGCCAATTCGTTCGTCGTGTAGGTACTGTCGTCCGATAAGCCGCCGTCTTGTCCTCCACGTTCCTTCCTACCTACTAATCTTAAAACACTAGTGAAATTATAATGAAACACAGAACCATGGTCACGGGAGGACTTGCGTCGTCCCGTGACCATGGTAGTTGATTTAGTTAGTTGATTAGACCAAGTTGCTGTAAAGTACCGCAATGCCGGGGTATATAAAAAACTAAATAAACCGCGGTAAAATCAAAGTTGTTTCATTATAATGAGTGAAATTCGCGTAAACATAAGAAAACATTACGCTAGTGAAATATCAGACGATGACATCGCCTCGCGAGATTCGAACCTCACTCTTGGCGTTATGCTTCTCTTGATCTTCCCATTATTTATGAACATTCAATCTACTTCATTTAATTTCCAAATCCAGTCGTGTAATATTGCGAGGGTAAGTGAAGCGCTAATCCTCCTTTGTCGTCGGCCATTGTACCGCGGAGATATTTGACGGAACTCATTAAAACCTGAATCGCCGCGAGATTATTCGTTTCAATCAATTGAAAACTCATTTGTTCCAATTGACAAACAAAACGATTTGAACCAAGGTTTTCATTCTCATTTTTTGAGGATTTTGACGCGGTATATAGTAATCTCAGTCCCTAATCGTATTATTTGGTACCTACTTTAGTATTTTACAAGCCAATTCTATTAAAGTTTCACTATATTTATAGGTAATATATATTTTTAACCGACTTCAAAAAGGAGGAGGTTATCAATTCGATAGGTTTTTGTTACATCATTTTGTTCTTCAGCAAGGTGTACTCTTGCTAGATGCAAAGTAATGTAACAAAATACAATGCCTAAACCAAGTATGGCTTCCCGGCTGGCGAATATTTATTATATATTTATTAATTAGCAAGCGAGCTTTATGTTTCAAAATTAAGCTAAATCGATGGTAACTAGTATTAATATAAAGAAATAATAACGATACACTACGATAATTTATCGAATGGGCGATAACTGATTGAGTGAAACGATCGACTATGTTCACCAACATTGCAACTGGGACTGCACCGCTCATGATTACTTATTACTATGAAGTCATTTAGACATCTTGTCCGTATGACCACCACCTTGCTTATTTCTTCCGCCAAAAGGCTTTGTATTTTGGAGAGAAGTGCAAGACAGAAAGCCAAAAGTCGTACCATTTTATGCTATGATAAGAAATGCATTAATAATTTTTTTAAGCTAAGATATTTTAGGTACTTTTAGAAAGTCTTATTTTATGGTAGTTGGGGATCTCCAAAAAAAAAAGAAAAATAAAATCCATGCAATTAGTCTGCATAAAAATGGAAGATCTCCCACTATTAAGAATTGAGTAATCTCGCGCGATGAATCGATTAAGCCTCTTATTATAATGGCAAAATAAACGACAAAATCGTGTTTTAACTAGGAAAATAAATTGATTAGTTTAATAATTATAAGAAGTCTTGGTCAGCCATTAATCGGATCGGTCGTCTTGGCGTTGGACTTGGAGGCTGACGATGATGATGATTACCTATCCTAATCTTCCAGTATCAATAATATGGCTCCGTGCAATGAAGGAACGCTTAAACGCTCTGACTAGTCTAAACTGATCCACTCTCAGGGTATTATACAGTGAAAGATAGCCTGATATGAGTCTATAAGTCTATAAAATAAGTAACCATAGATAGAAAAATATCGTATTCATACAAACGGTTTTACTCGCGTTCATTTATTTACCATGATATAAACTGCGTTTAATAATTCTGTTGGCATTTGCGAAGACAATTAAAAATTTTATCGATATGTGCGTAGCTACATAAACAATAATTATTATCAACAAGTAGAAAGTACAAGATTATCAGTATAAAAAAATTCCTTGCTGGCAAATTGTGGGGTGTGTAAATGTTTTGGTTTTTGTAGGCTGGTGGTCGGTGGACACGCGAACCGCGATATACATTATTCATTGAATTGAGTATTTGAAGAAATTAACTGATACAAGGATTACATACGTGAGAACTTGTGTTGTTTGTACGCATTAACAATTATCGAGATTAAAACTCTTTTATACTACACATAATATTTAAGAAGTCGCCTGAACAACGTCCGTAGACAATGCCTTAATATCAAGCACTGTGTCGCGTTCAGGGTGGGTTCCTGGAACCTGGGCCCTCAAAACCTGGAGCGCTCACATTGGTTTAATAAGCGTAGTACACTGCCCATGTGAGAGTTGCATATGATAATATGTCTAGGAGCGTCGCACGAGGTAATTTGGATGTACGCATAAATGCATTTTCCTGCCTCAAAAAACCAGTCAAGGAAAAGAGATAACACGTCGTAGTCATTAACCAGTGTATATCAACAATCCTTGAGTTAATATTTAAAAAAATATATATTATTATGTAAATTGACTCTAGAAGTACCTAGATTTTCTTGACATAATGTAAGTGTAAAAAATAATAATATAGTTTTTGTAGTGATTATAACCTCCTCCTTTTTGAAGTCGGTTAAAAATGAATGGAAGTGATATTTTTTTTATAATTTAGCGATAATTAAGTAAATTATAAATTATTTATAATTTGATATTATTATTTTAACTAAAAACATTATTATAGGCACACAAAAGACCTTTATAAAATGTAATTTCTCGCAATAAAACTGACCTTTGAATTTTTTAATATTTTTATATTATTAAATCGGCAATAAAGTATAAAAGTGTAACCTGTAATTTACACTTTAACAATGTATTTAAAAGTTTTTAATTGTAATTACAACTTAAATTACCCAGTGCGTTTTCCTTTCGCAAGTAAAACAAAAAATATATATTAATTGTTTAATATTGTTAATTATTATTAGTCGCAGTCCTCGGTTTAATACTTAACTAGTCGTTGCCTACAGCTTTGCTCGACGGACTAAGCTCTGCAAGGTATAGGTTACACACTACTTCTAATCAATAGGAGCATTTTGCTTTAAAATATGCTACCGTTAATGGTGGTCGTGAAAACGGTGTTACAGTTTTAGATCTTACAACTAGAAATCCATTCTCATGTATATAATCTCTTCTGTTATGTTAGGTTAAGATGGACCCCGCAGAAGAAACAGGCCTTTCATTCCTTCCAACAAGAATGCGAAGGAGACAAGAATAAGTTCCTTTACCTTTCGCCAACTATAAGACATCGCAACCATAAGGCAACATAATGAAATAGAGTTCTTCTCTTTTTCATTGAATTCTTTTCATCTCTCGTTGTAAACTTCAGAAATGAGATTAATAAATTTTCCTTAATAGCCCCTTAGAGTAATTTATAAAAAACCGAGATCGGCCTCAACTAAATATCTAGTATATTTAGTTGAGGCCGACCTCGGTTTCTAGTACTGATTCCATACGAGGTTCGATACGATTCTAAAAAAAGGATCACTGAGTGCCAAACACTCTGAAAAACCTGCTTCTCCGTATCATGTAATAATGTAGCCCAAATTATTGAATATTTCGTGACCTCAAAAGAAAGTGCCTTCTTATACCTATTACCTATAAATGTTGTTTTATGATCATCAAAGAATCGAAATGTCTCAAATTTTGCAGAAGTTTTTGCAGTAGTTCATTGGTCGGTTCCCAAATCCCTCTCGTCTAATTGGTCCTGTCACCGGATCCTAATTCGAAGACACACGCAAACCCCAACCTAATTCAAATCACGTACCCAATGTGGTGTCTTTATTAATCAGCTAATTCGGTATCGCGGGCAATTACCGTCAGGCGCGGGACCTCACACGGCCTTAATTACCAGCTGTCGATATAAAAAGGCTAAAAGGCCCGTTGATAAGGCTAATGAATCTATGCAAATGTGCGCCCACGCAGCGGCCCGTTTGACTCCATCTGAACTTGCAAAAAGTGGCCTTTTTTATTGATAACGCTGCCTAGATGGCGCTAGCGCTTTTAATTGCATCTATCTCCGTGACTTATTAGGCTTGATTAAATGTATTCAGATTTTTAGCTTGGTTCAATTGTAAAAGAAAAAAAATTGTATCAGGCGCGCTATAACTTGGCCCGCGTTATGACTTGTACACCACTCAACACAAGCATTTTCCATGCTAAAATGATAAACATTAGCGTTGTATTTTCTGTTCAGTAAGTAAGTATGTAAGTTCAGTCTGGTAGCTGGTAGCAGTTCGTAGCATCCTATTAGATAAAGAACTCGGTTTTATATATCGGACTTATTGAGAACTCCTTGTGATTATTTTCATTATTGAAATAATCACAATCGAAAAATAGTAAAAATCAATCATGAAAACTATAGTCACAATCATCGTCAGCCTCTATCCGTTTACTTCTTAATGTGAACATCCCCCATTGAACGCCAAGACGACCGATCCCTTGTCGCTCGCATAAAACACGAACTGGCCTCTGCACGGGGAGCGTTTTTCCATCTGCGTAATGATCGACTAACAACACGATATAAACTATATATTTGCCCAGTAGGGCTATCTCTCTCTCTCTAAGAATCTCGAAAGCGGAATCCGCGGTGATATGACGTATTTGACGAATTTGTATTCTTTAAAACTCGACTCTCTTTTTATATGAATAAAGTTCGCTTTCGAAGTGAGCGTAAATTGAGCTCAATCACTCAGGTGAAGCTCGATATCGAAATGGTTTTTACAGAATAGCCTTACAGTTTTATGGAAATCTGATAAGAGATCACCTAAGAGATTAAAGATCACCGTGGTAGGTTGACAACGATACTTGTTACATGTTTACAGTCAAACTAAAATTGACTTTAAATGATTAAATAGTGAATATCCGCTTTGATTTAAAAAAATATTATTTCAGGTAAAAATGTATTATGTCATTTGCAATGATCGCGGTCACCAGCATCCGCGATAACTCAGGTACGTCTTTCAGATGACAGAGATAGCCGACTGGATCTGAAATATCTTGTTGATGCACAGATAGGCCGCTCGCTGTCCCCACCATCTGTCCAAAAATCTAGATCGCTTATTGAAATCTAGACTAAATAAAAATTTCCACAAATGTAACGTTTGAATATGGGTGATATTTTTTTATGATTCAAGTCTTATGTACTTAGAACATGAGTTACCTGATTCAGAATGTAATGAAATGTAGGAATTAAATAGAGCAAAAAGTCGTAAAGAACATATTGCGCTATTATGATTTGAATAAATTAAAACTTACAAATTAATAGTTTGAATGGAATTAGTAAAAGAAAGTAACTTAATGGTCATAACTTGTGCCTAGCAACATGTGAAAGATGTAGACGTCCTAGATTATAGCGTTTACTATCAGCAGGTAATTAGTAAATGTATTATTTGTTTATATATAAATAATACTAAGGGCTTAATCAGACGACTTTTATGGAAAAACACTCACAACTCACACGTATTCAAAAAAGGTACCTTTTTTCACAAAGGTAGTATCATGAAATTCAATTAAACTTACAAGCAGTACTGCAAAATACAAGAGATTTAGCACCAATATGACGTGAAAATCAAAGGCAAAGAAACTGAAGGATTCAGACGCTTTCATTAAATCCCCCTACTTCACTCGTTTTTTTCTCATCGGAGACAAACTGAAGCGTCGAGTGCACCCCCTATCAAGACTGTTTATAGACTTTAGATAAAGACAGCCTACAACATACCCACTGTTCTCCCAGGCTCTCCCCGGAGCCAGGCTGACTCACATCGGTGTTGCCAGTGTTTAATACTCACGTACCCTTAATTTTAGTCAAAATTTATACCATACGTTTAAGGAGGAATTGAGCAGTCGCATTTCATCCTCCTAATATTATAAATTCGCACTAGAAAGATTGTACTTATGGATGTTTGTTATACTTTCACACAAAAACTACAAAGTGAATTTTAATAACAGTTTCTATTAAATAATATAAGTTATATCCCATAGGGAACAATTTATTACGATATTCTGGGAAGTGTTCATAATCTAATCCAGCGCAGACGCAGTCGGGGGCACCATCTAGTTTTAAATACATAATACATATATTTAAATATCAGCGCGGCAGATATATACATTAATTCTTTGAATACTAATTTCACTTTCTAAACGGAGTGTCATCACCTCGCCTACGATTTGTCTCCAAACTACTGCTTATATTATTATATTAATTTGTTAAAAAACTTTATAATGTTGTTGATTGTTTTATGCTTTGACAATGCTATCATTTATTATTTGTTAAATTTATTAAAAAACTTGTTCGAATATTTTTTTTATCTGTTCTGCATGTATTTTGTTCGGCACACCTTTTTTGGACCACGCAATAAATTATGCTAATGTTCTTGCAGATTTGTCACAGAGTCTTCTAAGACTCTCACATTTATGCTTTGCCTATGAACTCTGGTGTCCCCCAAGGTTATGTGTTGTGTCCTATTCTGTTTACTGTATATATAAGTAAAGTATTTAATACAATGAATAATTTATGTAGGTAATACATTTAAGTATCAATCGTTACTATTGTAAGATGGTTAATATATGACAATTTACAGCATTTCCATTTCCCACCATCCCATTAAGAAATAAATTCATCCATGATTCTTGATTATATTCACGTAGACTGGGCTAAGAGTCTTGAAACCTGTATTAGCCAACACTTATTTCTCCAGTTCTTATTCGCAATTCATTTCTAATTATAGGCTATATACCGTAGGCTGGTAACCTCAAATCAATGCAGCGGCACAACGCGGTTTACTGGAGAGGTTTGCTCGGTCCGGATATGAAGATAGCGGCAGAAAAACAACTACGCCTGTCGCCGCACGAGTGTCGCGATGAGTTATATTTTGTTCTTTTTCGTTCCAATCGTACTTTTGTCACCTTTTGTGCTAAGTTGGGCTCGTGTATTGATTCGCATATGCAACTTCAATCACTTTTTACTTTGTGATTTTCTCGCTGAACGTCTACTTATGAATCGGTTGTATATTGCGCTTCATATATTCTGATGTCTCTGGTGTTTAATATTAAATTCGAGTTTCTTATAGAGGTTTTACAAAAGTGCACTTGGACCGTAATTGCTGAACAAATAATACGTCTGTGACTGCTTAGGATTTCAGAAATATCATCATCATCCGATCATCAAAGCCTTTATTCGGCTTTAGGCTTCCTTCAATGATCGCTTGCCACACCATGTCTTCCCACCTAATGGCTTAACAACACTTTGTCTACCTAAACGCGCCCTCCACTCTTGAATCCTAAACTCTTCAGAAATATATTTGTTCTCAATTTAATTATGACTTGGACAAACGTTTTTTAATTTAATTAACATGTGTTTTTTACCAAGAAAAGGTGGATGAAATTATGAGGTAAATAAAATGTAGTTTATCTTAACATTTTTATTATAAATTTTAAAACATATAAATTTTATAAAATCAGGCGTTGACAACATTTAATGTATAAGTAATTGCTTTTAAATCGTTAAAAAATGTTACATGCAATCCTACTAATAGCGATTAAAAGAGTAACATCACCTTTACTTCAAAGCTTTTACCATTAGTAACCGCATCTTTAATAAACATTTGATTTTAGTGCTCACTTTATGCGCTTGAAGTTTTTACGACGCTGTCCGGAGCTATTCGTCCAGTGACACCGGCCCATCATTTGCTCCGGTAATGGCATGAATTAAAGCGACTGCCACTATACTTTTATGTATGGCTTGAAATTTAATTGTAATTTTTCCATTGCTCTCATTATCAGCGGCGTTATCCTTTTATTAACAATAGATGTTATCAATGAGAGTAAAGTGCGGAATAAAAGTGAATGTATTGCAGTCGAAAACGGTTAATACGACGTGAGGATATTATCCGCGGCTATAAAATTTTTACTGTCATATAATTTAGTGTCCGTCCGTCCGTCGACCAATCAGCTGGACCTGTCGGTGCTCTGACATTAGCGGCTAAGTTATGATTGAGCCGCGGTGTTTTTCGCATTACCGTATTTTAAAGCGATAAAATCAGTCGATGTTTATAGCGAGTTATAAAGGTTTCGTACATCTGAATATCAATTCGCCGTAATGTATGAGTATTAGATGTGACATGTGTCCTAATAGCTTACAGATTACATTTCTGACTAGCTGTGTCTCGCGGCTTTGTTCAAAAGGATTTAGGTTTATTTTGTTAGTTTTACACATAATTTCTGGTGTTAATAATATTCATTTGTAGGATATACCCTTGGCTTACCCTTCATCATCATCGTCATCATCAGCCTTTATCCGTCCACTGCTGAATCTATGAACGCCAAGATGACCGATCCCTTGCCACTCGCAATTAACACGGGCCGGCCACTGCACGGAGATCGTCTTCTCACCTGGTTAGTGACCGACCAACTCTTCTGCTAGCTAAACGCGGCCTCCACTCGTGAAACTTATTGGCCTATCGCCAAGCCCAGCTTACCTTTTAATTAAAAGTCTATGCGGGTTCTTGACAGATTTGCAAAATGTACATATCTATCACCTACGAGTTTAGAATGTTCTTATTTTAACAATTGTCAAAATTCAGTCCCAACACACAAATGAAGATATGAGAGAAATTCCATACTCCTACTTCAAATTTTTATTTTTTTACTATGCTCTGTGATTTGAGTCAACTACATACATGAAGTATTGCAAGGTTTATTGGTCCGATGTGATCTGGCAGGCTCAATTGAGATTCATGTCCGTCAGCGCCGATATCAACGAGGGCGTCTAATAAAACCTCTGACGGACGGACGGACCGATATTGATGGGACTTTTGACATCGCCTGCTAATGATCAGATATCTTGGTCGATTTGATTAATAGTCGTATTAATTACGTGGCAGGTTATTACGACCAGCTCGCCTAGCATGAAGGGTACTGATGATCCTATGTTAGAAATTTTGGTCCTTCGAGACCATGTTTTATGAGACCTGCAAACCAGTGCTTTCTGAATTAGACGGTCCACTGATGTCTGCTGGCTCAATTTAGAGGCGACATAGGTTGTTGATTACATACAGTAAAGAAAGAGATTCAGAGGTCTTAGCAGAGAACTTTCAGTGTGACTAATCATATATATATATATATATATATATATATATATATATACCAGACTATTTATTCAATTTGAAGAGTTCCACGCATAATTCTCTAAATGATAATGCGGCGATCAGTCTTGGTGTTTATACTAGTATAGAATATTACAGCAATAAAATTTAAGACATTCCTCTTGAGGCGTTCACAAATAACTCATAACAGCGCGCTTGCCAAAGGAGCTGACAATCTGTACGGTTGACCACACGCCAGTGTTTTATAGGACATGGACTTTAATATTTTTGAAATGGTAATTATAAGTTTTAGTTAATCTGGTATATTTTATAAGATTTTGGGTGAAATATTATTAAAGTCTTACAAAATATACGCGCCAACCTGTACCGTAGTAGTCGTACTACATGGATTATACCGGCATACCTATCAAGTTGCCAGTGGATTTTCATTCATTTAATAGTTAAACTACTTTCTGGGCTCATCATGATAAGTATTATGAATATATTATATCTTTTTAGATGTGATACTTGTGCTAGAAGCCATGGTCATATAGGTTTTCTGTAATATCGTAAAATTAATCAATAAAAGTAAAGTAATTTTAATTAGTCTGTATTTTGCAGACACCCTGTAAGATATTTAAAGCAACTATTAAAAACAATATGAAATCGTTTTAATTGTAATTAACGCACTTTTTTTAATATGATGTCCGTTATCTCGGGCGACTAATGGTCACCTTAGCGTAGACGATCGCCTGTATGTAGTTGTAATCGAGCTGGATGGCCGACGCTGCTCACCAGGATACGAATAGACGCGGAAGACTCCCACCGCATCTCACTGCATCTCACCGCTACGGATTAATATCAGCATCTGTATGATGGGATAATTGATCACAACTATAACTGGTGTCCGTAATGGAAGGTATTAATAGGAGATCTGAGCGTAGGTGTCGGCTACTATTACGAGAGGTCAGGGGTCAAACCCGAGACCATTCATGTGATGAATACGAATTATTGCTCCTGATTAATACCTTATGGTTACCTACTCAGATTTTGTATAAGTTTTATTAGTTATACATAAAGAAAACGTGTCGTAAACCCTAACACTAAAAATGTTCATGGCTCAATGCTGAATTCGACATAGAGACATGTTACACCACCCAAATACATACTACCTAGATAACATTCGGTATGAAGTATCACATTATTATTATATGCTCGTCCGTTGGTTAGTCTTACTGTACTCGAAATTTAATGCAACCCGAATAACAAACAAACCAATAAACAGACACATTAATTATTTGCACTAATTCATCAAGCGGCTAATCTCTGACAAAATAACAGTGTGTCAAATTGATCAAGTTATAAATAGATTTCACGTGTCGCAGATGTAACTGCGGCCGAGACGTAACGGAATTAAACCTGTAACCCTACACGGGCTCCTGTCGCATTCATTACGATCAGCGCTCCGCCGACGCCGGTCACCGTCACCCCCTCGATAACCCACCCTATCGCCGGCAGATATGACTCAATTCAGGTCGCACAATGCAAAGTAGAATCTCGTCTTATTAAGCGAGAAACGAGGCATCAGTAGGGCGAGCACGAACTTCTAATGTATTCGTAACGTAAACGTTTCGAGTTCACTATACAATCACGCAGTGTAACGCTAGTACGTAGCACGAAGCCCTATCGTCTTCGTAACGTGAACTCGATACGAATACGATAGTGACGTCATCCTAACGTAAGCAAGGTTGGGCCCGAGCGAATGAACGGGAACGAATGATACGTTCTGAAATTTGACGTTTATTTAAAATCACGGATTATATGAAGATATTTGATTAAAACTTTATCAAAAACAATTGAAAACATTAATTTATCGCATAAGTTGTATTAATATTTAATAAAACATATATATTTCATGATAATATTCATTTTAAAAAAATGTTGTCGAAACGTTTTGTGGTTTTGATTTCCGAACGACTAACATAACAATGTCAAGTGGATTCATGTTTGTATTTCAATTTCAAATCATATAGTGACTTGTGCAGCAGCGGCAAACTAAAAGTTATGAAAGTTTTTCAATATTATTTTATAAAAATGAGGACAACTAATAATGGTGGAGTTTATGGAAAGGTAAGCATGTTACTTTCTATATAAATAAAAAATTAAGGAATGATCTATTGTTTACATGTAATTGTACTTTCTTTACTTATTGGAATGTATTTACTTAGGAGTATGATTTGTTTTTTAGATATGGAGATTTATCTTAGCCCTCTTATGGTCGCCATTTTATTTTATTGAAATGGAAATAACATAATAATTTATTAGTTAGGGAACAGTAGATTTTTGATAGCAAGTTATGCTTTTACAAGTGTCCAATTCCTCAAGTGTTCCCTCAATTAGTCATCACTCTTTTTTGCTCCACTTTGGGCATTCCATAATAATTTTGTTTTTGTTGTTATTTTTTATTCCTATTTATTTTTTGTTTTGCTTGTAGTAAAGGTGTGGAGAGATTTAAAAAAATATCACCATTAGGAAATAGGCAAATATTAATAGATTGTCTTTTCTCTATTTCTCCATGTTTCAAAACACAACTTAGTTAAATGAAAACTCTTAACTTACAAAACCAAAGTACTTAGTAAAATGTTGTAATATTTTTACGTTACAGAAGAGGAACGGCAAAACGAAACAAGCAGTCAACCAACTGTGGGGCCTCCGGAAAGCACCCCGGTTCCTCAGCCTACAACACTCATGATGATAATCACGAGAAGCATTGGGCACCACCAGCACAAGAAAAAGAAAAATCACAATGATATTGCTAAATTATTAGTTGTTATAAGTTGGACACAAATCAGTTGTGGCAGCTCAGTGGTTGGAATTTTGGAAAGAAGCTATGAATGTTATTTTTAATAAGATTTTTACTTTATTAAAACTTATGTTTTAACTTTATGTTTTTATTAAATCCCAGTTTCACATAATATAATTATTTGAATAAAATTTGTTCTATGATCACTAAGTAAATTCAATCAATAACTTTATAATGCCAAGATATACCTAATATAAATATAATTTATAAATGTAATCAGCCAGGGTTGTGTTAAACACCGTCTTGGTATTCATTTAAGTCTGTTCAGTTAGTCTTATCACTTACAACTTTTTACACTTAACGATACTTAGGGCCTGTTTCACAATCTCCCTTTAAGTTCCCTATAAGCTATTGGCAACATATTTGACAGATAGAGTATGGAGTATCTGTCAAACATGTCAAATATGTTGCCAATAGCCTATAGGGAACTTAACGGGAGATTGTGAAACAGGCCCTAACTAAATAAATGCTTCAAAATTCACGGATTTTATTGCGGTGATCTAAATGTCGTTGTAGAGTAAGATAGAATTTCCTTACTTATTACTTCCTTATTATTTAAATACTTAAATATATAAAGTTTATAAGAAGGTAACAATAAAACGAAATAAATGGCATCCAATATATATATAATATTTAAAAGAAGGGGATGTGACTTTATATAATATGTGGCTGCTATGTGTGGAGTCCATTAATTCTCTCCACTAGCATGCTTCTTTAGGCTATTTCAGCCATTATTATCTTTGCACTTAGCACATTTCTCTTGTGCGTAGTGTAGAGTGCAGTCTTTGCACAAACATAGCCAACGATTTTTCAATCGCCCAAAAGTGTTCCCCACTGTGACCCTTGCTTTTTCATGCACAGTTGCCCAGATCCGCGAGGGATTAAGCCGAAGTCACCTGTAAATATACGATGGTCATATAAGTCATATAATAATAAATTGAAAAATTACATCGTTCGTCTCATAGCAGCAGTGATACTCATTTTTTCGTATTAGATATTTGACTTAAATTATTTTATCAAATTATTTCTTAAATTATTTAAAAAGTATTTCTAATGAGTTAATGAGTTCCTATATTTTGTCTTCAACGTTACATATTAATTATGTAGTAGGTGATTTTAAAGCTTTATTCTGACAAAGAAATATATAATAAAAGAAAGAATAAATACAATTCTGTTTCAGTGATATCTCACAAATGCTAATTCTCCTTTGTTTAGCCCTGCGACTTATGTTACTAGAAACCAATTAAAACTGACATTTTCATTTTATTTAATTAGCTGACAATAAAATGTTAGGCACTTTATTTGATTCGTGTTATATTTGTTACATAAATTAAAGCTTATTTTTCTATAAATAATGATTTAAACTTACCTAGTCTCTCTACATCCAATTACGCCGCTTCATTCAAGTAGTCTTGCAACAAGATGATAATATAATATACTTATAATAAAACTTGTGTGAGTTCAATTCTAGGTTATCCTTGCATTTTTATTAGAAATTGGTCCTTAAAATACACTAAAACACTGCAAATCACTGTTGGAAACTGTAACGCAAGTTTTTTCACGGCAAAATTCTACGTGAATAAATATTCGTAAGTTTACGATACTTGTGACGATGCGTGGACGATACCGTACGTCAAAACATGTTCGTGCTGCCATTCTTCGTACAAACGCTCCAGTATCGTGTTAGTTACGATCAAGGTCACGATACGCTTACGTTACGAAAGTAATAATTTGTGTTCGTGCTCCCGAATTTAGTTCCTTTTACGTCCAGCAGAGGCGCTGTTAGATTTTCATACAATTTGCTAACGTTAACTATACGAATACTTTTTCGCAAATTGTTCGTGCTCGCCCTACTGCATCCATCATAATTCAGCCTCATTTTGTAATGCGCTCCGAGATGCTATATTTTCATATGCGCTCGCAACGTTGGCCGTGCACTCCGCGGCGTGCTTATGTGGGGGGGCTAGAGGTGCGTTCGGTGGGTCCGGCGGGGGGCCGGCGGGCGGCAGGCCTCGTGCAGTGCGTAGGTCCGCCGGTCAGGCTAGCCGGTCTCGAAAGTTGTTGAAGTTGTTCGCTGGATATTATTTCGCTAATCCGCTATTGCTCCTCCAATGTGGAATTAAATTTCAAAGCTGACGCCGGAGGGATTCCTCGCATAGAAGTTAAGAATGCATGGAATACGCCGTAGGGATATTGTATTGTGAAGTATCGGATGTTTCATTTGATAATGTAGTTTGGATTATCATTAATTGATACTAAACTTGATGTCATACATTGTATAGTCATATATTGTTGATACTATCTATGCTGGTTTTGATCGTTTTTCTTCGATCTTGATAATCAACAGCCTGCCTTCGTCATTGCTGGTCATTCAAAAATCAACAAGAATGACATAACTTTGACACAAATTCCCTTCCCACTAAACGGTTGTAATGCAATTCTACAAACCGCGATAACTAAATTAGACGTGCAACCAATATCTAAACAATGATGAAAACAATTGGCGTTGTCATTGAGATATGATAATTAATTGGCCGGTTGTTTTGAGCGACGTGGAGTGTTATTTTTAATGAGCCAGCAGATGGCGCCGTCACACCCGCGCTAGGTGGCGCTGATCGGTGAGCGCTGACGTTTGAATGAGCCCCACGAGATGGACACGAGAGTCGTGTCGTGTACCTGTAGTTGGATGACCCGGAACATGCCAGTGTCCGGTGTAGCGGCAGCGCACTCTGCCTAAGGAGCGTTAAAGTACATTAGGTATGACAATATTGTAATGCTTTCTAGCTCTAGCTGCTAGAATTATAAAATTGCGAGAGACGGCTAGCATATATAACGTGTATGTGAACGCTCTAATCATCTTCGTCATATGTAAAGAGTGCATGCAGTGCTAGCTGTAAGTTTATATGGTTCAAATCCAGCTATGTAAAAACTCATGGAAATATGAAAAAGTATTTGTGTAAGTTAAGTTAGCATATCTTACTCGCGTCACATAACTCACATATTTAAAGAAAGCAAACAAGAGTAGCAGTGGATGGAAGAGAGGGTCAACCAGAGGGTCGGTTCACCTGATGGCAAGTGACGGTGATCCATGGACACCTGCTACACTGGAGTATTCGCAAGTCCGGTCTTTAAATATGAATGCTTTTTCTTTTCGTTCATGAAACTCATCTTATGGATCCATAGATTGAATGTTTCGAGTCTGGGTTGCACAATCGTCAGTAATAAATAATAATACGTGTGGAATTTAATTCTTTTAAATTATCTCATAACCTATAATGGTTGCTGTAAAGTCTATGAAATGTCGAGAATTTAAAAATATTTATAGGTCGCTATAAAATCTTTAACAAATTGTTTCAGTATGAGTGAAATTCTGGTAAGCGTCAACAGTAAAGTCGCTAAGAAACTTTAAGAACTGTATACGTATTCACAGCAACTAATTTGAAACACAAAAAACAATACCATCTTTCATGGAATATATTATCATATCAATTTTTAATTATTCAATCAGTAAAAGTAAAGCCGGGTGAAAATAATTGTACATTGTTCAAATGCTGTACGTCATAAAAAGCAATATAGACAGGTAATATTGATCAAAAGCGACATGGAAGTTTTAATTAAGTTCTTATAAAACTGAGCCTGCCGAATTACGTGCACAATTTTTAACGAAAACATATTAATCAGATCCATTTACACCCTACGATATGCGATGTTTGTGACGCTTGATGTTCATTGTGTTGTCTATTCCATCCATTATTATCTATCTAATACCAGTACAATAATGCCCAGTTGATTGCGTGTCTATTAAGTTGTTTAAAAAGGATTTGAAAGTTTACATATTTTCAAAATTTTGCAACATTTTTTTAATATCGGGTGGAAGTTGGAACCTTCAGTGCGAACTTCCTACGTGAGTTGTGCATATACTCACCACATTTGATTAAATTGCTGATCTGATTTGATTATCAATAAAAAAAGTATCAACCCTTATATGTCCCACTGCTGGGCACGGGTCTCCTTCCTCGAAATCAGGCGAGGAGGGTAATTGTAATAGTATTTGATTTTCAATAATAATTAATAATTCAAGAAGAATTAGGTCTATTTGGATTTTGACACAATTCGTATCAAAAGTCAAAATTACCAATGACCGTGTGCTAAAAGTTCAAGGACTGTGCGTTTATTTTTTTCGTTTTCGAGATGAGTGATAAATAGTTTGGAGCCGTCTGTTTGTAGCTCATATCAGACACATTAACGACCACTTATTTTTAATGGTCACAACATGCCAACTGTCGCATAATATTATTTATATTTCTATCTATTTTCTTGAGTATGAACGCTATTCTAATAAAAATATTGTTTTCAATGATCTGTTAAATATCTCTATCAGAAATTAGACAGCGAATATCGAATAAATAATATTTAAAATGATTAAAACTGAAAATGTTTATCTCCCACCAGTGTGTATATATAGATCGAACGAAATACTACTAAATACAGAATTAATTTGTGTCCAAATTGATGTCGTGTCGTGCGGACGTCGTGCGGGCGTCGTGCCGGTCGCAGGGTGTGAGGAGCGGGATATCAATATCTGCCAATATCCAGGTAATGAGGGGTCGCTAATTAAATGTCGTCTGTCAAAGCCGTCGACGCGTCAAATTATATGTATTTCAAAATGGCGTCAGACCCCGATCGCGTTGGATTTATTTTATTTGGTTTTTATTCGTCACTGATAGATGCGTCCGGTTTAATGTAAGGAATTAAATATGAGATGGACAGTTTGAATTTCATTTTGGTAATTCGTATATTTGCCATGTTTTAAATATTATTGCAGTGTCTGCGACAAGAACTGAAATGAAAACCTATTGGCGCGCCTCGGCAGTAAAATGTCTTGACGCTAACAGTCATCGCGTGATGCTTACTGTGCTGCCGCTCTTGATTACTTCAGGCGTTTACTATATATATCTTGAGTTTATTCTCACTTTCTTTAAGGGTTTTTATTAATCATTATAAACACGAATACAATTTGACAATATATTAAGCCTTCGTCACTTTTTATCTGGTTTCATATTTCTTTTGTTTGAACGACACCAAGCAACGTTTCGCTCCTGTTTCTTTGCAATAGAATTTTGGTACTGTTTGTGTAAAGTTTTTATTTGTGTATCGCAAGGATATTTAATTGGAGGGTTGTATTATTGTAACGGACGTAAATCACGCCGCACACTACAGTAGATGTATAATTAAATGTATGACAAGTTGGATTTATGCGCCAATAAATATGTCAGCCAGTTGATCTGGTACAGTCGCGCGCAGTTAATGGTGCTGTCGTTCAAGATTACGGGGGCCCGCCGCGCCTGATGGATCGCAGTCCGGCCGCCGGCCGCCGCGATAGATGGCGCGACATCCCACTCACCTTCGCGTGCTAATAATAATAGCTAGCTAATGACACACCTGACAGATCCAACTACCAGTAACTGCTCTACAAGGATTTTTGGTTCGTTAATTATAATCACAATGATTTTTGTCAATCATCATCAATGTCAATTACAAATTTTAATGTGTTTGGAGTAGTTAGGACATAATTACAAAATATTTGACAGCTTAAGATAGTACCGCAGAAGTGAAAACCAAAAATGTAATGAATAATGATTGTTGAAATAATAATAATTACGTATTAATATTACAATAAAAACGATTGAATAATTGAATATAGTAAACACAGCGGCGAAGAGCAGCTGACTGTATCCTTCTCACTCGGGTACACTCGGCGGTCTAGAGTTCACTTGATTGAGCCTTTCACTTTAGAGTGTGACGGATCAGCCTCATTCACAGCCTACAAAAACTATGTGTGCGATGAGCCAAAAGAAGTTTTCACTTTAAAACATACACATCTCCATAATTTTATTAAAATATACCTAAACTTAGTGCTTGTGAGTATGTGTGTATGTAAATTGTGTGATTTTGAGTCGGTCCACATGCAGGTGAGTATGTGTGTATGTAACTCTATATTATAAATGAAATAGAGTCTAAGTATTAATGATAACTATAAGTTTTGTAACGAGAATGGCAAGAAATAATGAAACTTTGCCGAAAAATAATCAACAAACAAATTCCACTTCTATCGTTGACAGTACGGTTCTTTGTTAAAAAATAACTTGCAAGAAATTGCGCAAAACAATAGTTGGGGAACATAAAAACAAGGGAGACAGTGCCCGTCCCAATACCGGGAAGTGAAGAATGCGGTGACAAAAGAAAGGCTGGCTTAATCAATGGCACAGCACAGCGCTCGCTCCGCCATTGTACCGGCACCGGCGCGCGGCGCAGGCCCGGGCCCGCTCCACCGACCCGGACCACTCACGATACTGTTTATTAATATTTGGGATTTGGCGCGAACTTTTTATCCATATAAAAATTGGAGTGATAAAGAGTTGACAAGTTGGAACGCTATTTAATCGATGAAAGCACAAATTCAATTACATAAAATTATGTTCTATTGGCTAGCCTAAATATTAAGGACAATTTTAGGGTTAAATCTAATAAGGCTTTGAAGGTTTTTAAATATGGTGGGTGATTCCACGAATAAAGGAATATCGCTTACAAAAATCCGATCAGTTATTTAAAAAATGTACTGACTGACGTTCTTACTGTTGCATTCAACGTTATATTTTAAACCTTTGAGTTTCTTGTACCAACGCATGGAATTAAAAAGTTATGTTCGATATTCTTTTTTTTGTTCTGTATTGTAAAACTTATTCAGTTTCTATAACACATTTGTTTCAGACTTGATATGAATCTAATGTGATGGGAAGTGCTTAGTATCCGTGGGACGTGAGATCTTGGCGCTCGCCCATCCGTCTGTGGGCAAACCTATCTTTATATCACTAGTAGTAATGTTTCAATAACAGCTTAAGATCCAGACGGTATGATCTAGACGTCTTTACTTATATTTGTAATCAAAAAGGACGAATGTATATGTTATATGCATATTGCATATTTCTTCTATTAAGAACTTTAAAAAGGTTTAATTAAGAATAAAAAAAAACATACTTTTTCTTTATTCGAAAGGACCTATGCTGTTGGCTTGGCCTTAAGGCCATAAAGCTTTGTAAATTGGATAGAGATATAACAATAATAAAATTGTAAGGGCGGATTTCACCGATGCAAATAAACGCAATTAATTCGACTTAAGCTCGGTTTAGGCATTTAACTGAAGTTAGAGCTCCAAATTGCATTTACCAACAGAAACTAACCGCAATTAGAGCATAATTGAGTTTTAATTCTGAACGGCCGATTTTTGACGTTTTAGCCCTAACAACTCGTTTAGAGAGATTGTCTAGCTCCAATATCTGGGATAGATACCGGAGATGGCGTTAAATTCTATGGCAATTTACGTCACTCTTTCGTTTTATGATTACGGCATCTGTCTTCTTGAACTTGATAATAGAAAAAAATGTAGTAACAAGTTCAAGAAGAGCCTATTCCTCGCTGGTGAAGGTCGTGTCCCATTTTCGTTTCGACATTATTGTACTGCATGAGATAATATAATATGTATTATAAAAATCAAATAAAGCAGAAATCAATTTTCAAATAAAAACTCCACGAGCAAAAAGTCAACAATTAAAAATAAAACTAGAGGTGTCAATATGTTATAGCGTCATAATATGTGACATCTGCGCTTAGATTTAAGGTGAAGTTTACATTAAAGGTATCTAAACTTTGTTTTCGTAAGCGCTATTGAATTACAGCTGGTGAAATCCATTTAAGGAAAACCAAGATTATCATCCAACTATAACCTTGATTAAGCAAAACGTAGTTCTATTAAGCTTTGTTTCGGATACAAACGGTGAAATCAGACCTTAGTCAGTTACTGAAACTTGTATAGTTTTGTAGCGGTCAAAAAGCGGTCAAAAGCTAAGCAATAACTTTTACATTAATGTGGGTGTTTTGTACACACAACCCCGCAGAAGAGCAGGGATTCGATTTTGCCGAAACGGTCCCTAAACCCCAATCTCTATACTACGACGGATACTCTCACCTCGGCTGGTGCAGTTTCCCTGTATGCCCGTCGCCGTTGGTAGAATGAAAGTGTCATTTGCATGGCAGATTTCTTCCGGGAAGAAGGCCGCTCGCAGTCATAGCTGACAACTCATGGGATCGGTGGGGCCCAGAACTGACCCTTGCGGGACTCCGTACCCAACTCGCCGCCTCAATAGCGACCCTCTCTGATCCTCGTACACATCTCCCCATTTGGATAGATGCGCCCTCAACAACCTTCCGAGATACTGGACATGCCGAATACCTCGCATGGTCCTAGCTACCTAGTTTATTTTTTTATTCTTCTTCTTCAAGTTTCCTCATGGATTTACCAATTTCCGAACGGATAATGTTAGTTTATTGATCTTCATATCGGACTACGATAAAGCTAGCAACATAATCTAGCCTTAATCCCGGGAAATATCTCGTTTCATAGGAAAATGATTATTGGACATTGCAAAGAGACGGTCGAAAGGCTATATTATATTATTGGCTTGATACATGAGCGGCTGTTACGAAACTATTTATACACCGAGGAAACAAACTATCAATACACCTCAATATTTCCTCGCTGAGGCCGTTTAGCGGCCCCATTACACCCGACGCCGGGCTACGGCTCCGGCGATTCTATGATTGTGACATAAACATCTAGATCCAGGCCATTCGCTGTTATGACACACGCTAATGCCTATTCCACAGTCTTCATCATCATCATCGAATGCTACTATACTCCGTCAATCATAAAAGGACATATTGACCCAAAAATCCAACAAATCTTGCTATGGTAGGCCATGATGAATGGCCATAGGCGCACTAGATGGCGCTTTACTAAAACAATCAACTCGCTAGTATCTTAAATTATTTCATCATCAGCTATCAGCTATCACATCTCTATGATCGCCATCATGTTGATGTAAGTGCAGGCAGTGGCAGGCCCACGTTGGATGCGAGTAGCAAGAGATTGGTCGTCTTGACGTTCATTGAGGGAGGCCTATGTTCAGCAGTGGATGGATAAAGGCTGATGATGATGATGATGATGATGATGAAGTACTTATAATTGAATTAATCCTCTATAATAAAAACGAACGAATATTGAAAAACGAATTGAGACGCGGTGATGATTCATCTCGAACAGCCCCGAGGTCCCATTACAGTATATTTTTACAGAAGGTACCAGCGTGCGGGTGAACTGCTAAAAGCCGATTCTGACCCGTCCACATCACAAATAACACGTCACACCTAAAAATAATACCCACTTCACAGCTATCGATTTTTAAATTGTTGTCACTGAATATGAAGTGTTAGAGTGAAAATCGATTGGTGTTGAATAATAGAACGGGAGCTGACCGGGTTTTTATCAACTTTATGTAACGATTCATTCAGGTACAGGCACTAAACATAAACATACAATATTTTTTACCAATTGACCTGTTATTTTCAATTAGAACTGAACAATGAACTTTGTTATAACTATATTTCTTTGTATGTAAGCTATTTTGTAATTCTATTGACTTTTTAAATATTTATTAAATTTAGGTGATCCGAGTATTTTACTGTAACTTTATAAACAGCGATTAAATTGATAAAAATGTACCATAAAATACAGTATTCATAAAATACATTATTTATTAACAACCATCTTGTGCTCCAACTTTTTGTTTTTCGAATGTAATAAGTTAACGTTTTTAGGGAACTTTTTAGGCTTATCTGTGGGACGGTCCCATTATTTGAATAGAAAGTAAGCAACCGATTGAGGAGCGTCTCATCAGCGCAGGTGAGCCGTATCGACTGTCAGAAACTTGTGAAATATCGCCGTGGCCGGGCAGCCGCGGGCGTCGCACAAAGATATCTTGAAGATTTATTTGGGCGTCTACAATGGGGAACGTTTTAATTCTTTTCATATGAGACAGATTTATGCACGGACAGATGCAGGAATGGTAGATAACATTCGACACCCTCGCCTTAGCCTATCATATCGACCGGTGAGTTATTTGCGACGGAAAAGGTTTCGCGGGTTGGGGTAGGTGATGAATATAATAGAGCTCTAAACATTTGATAACTAAATCATATTTTAAAATATTATATATGATATAAAATAATTCGACAGAAAATAAAAATATTGTATACAGGTTAGGAAGACGATCTCCAAGCAGTGGCCGGTCAGTGTTGGATGCGAGTGGCAAGGCATCGGTCGTCTTGGCGTTACTGAGGTCGGGCTATGCTTAATTAGCTTATTTTTCATGACGGACATTTCAACACTTTATAGGTCACGGGAGGACTGACACTTCCTCGTTACAAAGTTCAAAACTAACCTATGAGACATCAAAATTTAAATTCGTCCTATCTAGTATCTACGCGGAAAGTCCTGAGTCTTTAATCTATAATTATTGAAATTTTAACATACTAGTTTTACGTAGTATTTTTAACCTTATTTGCGATTCCTATACATCGATTTACACGTTCCTTTAAATTGAGATTTGATAAAGATAAGCAGTCAGTATGTAGATACTTATAACAACGATGATCATGATTTACATCGATAAATAGAATTACCTACTTTATCATTCTTTGCATGTGTCAGTATTAATTAAAATTGAATAAAAATATCTTTAATTGTTTTTTATAGTTAGGTCTTAGTCTATATTATAGTTTGAGTGCAGACAAATGAAACGTCATTTTTATCGTCAATGATGAAACTCAACGACCTTTGTGAGCACCTGTTGCTTTCCCACTTTGGCGCTATTTATAAATGCCATCAGTAATAATAATAACTGTAAATATTATAATTACCGTAACTTATGTAATATCATATTTATTTACATAGGAATAACCAAAGTACTGTCGCAAATTATTTTAATAAATGAAAATTTCAATAAAATTGCAATTTGATATAAGATACAGAGCGAGGTTAAAGAAATACATATATACATTTATAAAGTAATCAAATGATATATGTACTTTATATTTTCAAATTAAAAATACCATATCAATATATATTTTTTATTTAAACTTAAAAATATAAATATAATAAAATTCCCTATATTAATAAATATAGAAAGCTCAATGCTTACGCAGTGCAGTGATCTGAATGTTTAACTGATGATGAGGACGAAATAAATACAGTACCTATAATACCTTTAAGAAGAGGTCATACTCCGCCAGTCGCTCTATAATATAAAAAAAAAGAGTTAAGACGTATTTTGTGTATACAATCACTCACTCACTAATAGACAAGACGAATAGATACAGAGGGTCGAATCGAAAAGTTTTTAGTTTATCAAAAGTGCGTCTTCACGAATCACGGGCGGGAAACCTAACGACCACTTTGTGAGACATAAAAACGCAGTAAAACCGAAACAACCAATCGATACCGGCCTAAATCACACAACTTATTGCCGCAATCAATATCCAAAACAAAATACGAGATCGTGACCACTTCATAAAGTAAAGGTTGCTGAGAAAAAACCGTACAGACGTACCAATGGCATTATAGTGTGGGGTTTATGGGGACGGCCGCGCCCCGACCTGTCCGCGCCGGGCTGTTGACGGCGACATACGGAAGTGTATTCGGCGCGGAAACGACGCGTTTTTAAGCGACAATTTTATTCCTGACAAATGTTGTTTTATGTTTATATTAAAGGAGGCAATAAAACGATTTTATAATAACAATTAGTCATTCAATACAATTAGCTTTAATATATTTATTAAATACAATACTTGCACATCTAAATAAAATTTCTTTTATTACTGTGTTTTTTAATATGTTTCAGTAACGATTGATTAACGAATTATTAAAGCAAGGTTTATAGTTTTTCATTGTAAATAATTTTAATAAATGTTGATGATCAATAAAATAAAATATTCATAACTTTTGCAATTTTTTATTTGCTAATAAAAAAAAAAAATTTATAATAGCCGAAATATTTTTACAGTACAGTATTTTTTAGAATTTTCAACTTATCAATTTTCTCTAGATGTATATGTGTTTCAGAAGCATCCTATTACATAAGTTATTAAGATTTAACGTTTCCAAATTAATATAATAGTGTTTCATCCCCAATGCCCGACTAGAGTTTACTTGTTCGTAAGTAAACGTACCTATTATAAAATGACATAAAAAAACCGATAACGATAATATTGATAATGAATAATGAAATCATATTACTACCGATAATACAATATTAAATTACAGTCATAATTACGTTTATAAAATCACATTAAACTATCGATGATATTAGTATAACGCCTAACGTTTGATTTTACTCTCGATAAATTTCCATATCGACACAACGATTCACTCCAATAAAGAACTATCGTTCAAAGTAGCTCTAAAGGTTAAACTCACTTAACTCCTAATCGTCCAAAGCTACAGACATTTCCATTACAATTAAATAAGTATTACAATTAATAATGTAACATTTACGTGTTAGTTGATGTGATAAAAGTTAAAGATGCGTTGAGTACGGACGAGAGCGGAGTCGCGTGGAGCCATACGTATAGCGTTTTATGGTCGTCGGGACCCATATGGGGATCACAAGCAATATTTTGTTAGATAATCCATCCCAATGACTCGCTGTAATTATGATAAGTGGCTACTTCATTTTCATAAACAATTATTTTTTATTATTGAATCGTAACTTATATAAATGAACCTACATTAAGGCTCCACTTAAATTTAAGATTCCTTTAATAGTAGTTTATGAGTGAATCTGAATTGGAATCTTCTACTACTACGCTGTTTCATCTTGAGGTCATATAGAATAAAATACGTGAGTTTGCTATTTTTATTATGAATTGAGATGTTTCATGGAGTATAACTAACAAAATCGTGAACTCTACATTCTGCTCTGATTTGTGATATTAAAAGAATATTATTAATATGTAACATCTATATTGAGCTGTATTTGTTAAATCAGGACAGCAGTTTCGACCGCTGTCCGGTTGGATGATATTAAAAAGTCGTTAATTATATTATATTGACGTAATTAATATTTCACCCGAGATAAGTGCCGCCCTCGTAAATCGTCACATACACTTGAGTGGTTAATTTGACTTACAATAAGATACTTTCTTATTTATAATACATCAGTAATTTTTTTTTTTACTTCTTACTAACTTCTACACCGCACACAGCACAGCACACAGCACTCTCAAACGCACACACAAGCACAGCTTAAACCTTCGTACGCGTGACATGTTTATTATAATTAATATAGGCTTTCTCGGAAACAGCCACGTCTCGAGCGTTTAAGATATCGTCGTAAAAATAACTTAATATTGAAATCTCGTCTAGATTTATAGTAATGAGCCGATTGTCTATTAACGTTAAGGGAATATAAATATTTAGTGAAAACTGTTTAACTTTTATAACGTCATTTATAAACACATTACGGTTATAGTTTCAGATTAAAATGTGATTGAAGAGCATTGGACGGTTGTCACGCAGTCACCCGACTCGTACATAAAAAAGCAAAGTAAAGTTACCCTTATATGTCCCACTGATGGGCACGGGTCTCCTCGTCGAAATCAGGCAAGGAGGGTTAAGTTGCCATAGTTCACCGATGCTCTGGCCCACACATTTCAAGGCACACACACATGGGTCAGGATCGAACTCGGAACCTCTCGCATAAGAGGCCGAGTCTACCCATCACTGGGCCATCGTCGCTCATGGCACATGTTATCCTATACACTTATAAATCTGAAAAACGTTTGTTCTATTTTGTAAAAAAAAGGAGCATATGTGATTGGTGAGATTATGTCTTGTTTAATTCAAGGTGTGTCAAGGAATATTTTTTGATATTTACAATATAACCGTATTTCAACATTGATAGTAATTCATATGAGTATAAACTTAATCTAGTGACTTACGTTTGTGAGATCAAACGTTACAAAAATATTAGATTTACTTCAAGAATCATCACTGCAGAACTTAAGCCTTAAAAATAACATATGATAACAATAGATCCTACTATCGATTCGGTTAACCGTGAGATCAGTCTCACCAGCCTTACCAGCCTCACAGATCTCTCCAATCTCACTAGCTTCAGCGATCGCATCGATCTCACCGATCTCCCCGGTCTCACCGTTGGTGTCATAAACCACGCCCGACTCATAAATCGGAGCACCGGGCCCGTATCAGCTTACGACCCTGTTCGATGTTCAATTTATAACGAGAGTCACTCCTGAGTCCTGACATGTCAACCGGGGCTGCCCATGGCTCGTAAACCGCCTGACATATCGGCCGACTTCTCAGATATTTCTGTACATTTGCATATACCGTCGCCCTTATAAAACACGGATAAGGTTTAAAATGCAATAATTAAGCGTATCACGTGTACATCTTGTCTTATTAATGACGGTACGTTTTTTAATGTAGAATGTTCTTGAATATTTCGGTTCCGAGCAGATAAAGTTTACCCTGTACTTTATAGTTATGACGGCGGTTCAAGGATCCGTAGCGCTGGAATACTTATATCAATGTCAACTGTCATACTTTAAATGATTTAATAACCCAATGTTTAAGTCAACTTTGTGTAATAATCTTTTGCGTTTAGTTCAAGTAATTATTGAAAAATTACGATTGATGTGCGAAAACGCTGCGATTTGCAAAGGTTTAAATGTTTGGCGATTTGTATGTTCAACAATCTTATAGAGAAAATGTTCTGTAGCGTTCGTAAACTAGACACTCTTCTTAGATTTCCTATTTTTACTTATATTTACTGTGATCTACATTTAGCATAATATGATCGTTCAATCTAGGTAGGTCGTATCCGTACATTTAAGTTTAAGATATCTTAAAGGGACAGTAGTTACACATTTTTGATATTTTAGTCTAGTTTGTAAAACTAGACAGCTTCACCCAGCTCTAAATTCTTTGATTTAGAGCTGGGTGAAGCTGAATATACACTAATATTATCATGGTCATAACTCTCACTTCACTGCTCGACATATAGTCCCAATTCTTTCACTCAAGGCGGTGAGTGGCCGGCCTCTGTGGTGCTCGGCAAAGGATAGGCCGTCTTGGCGACTATCAAAGAAGACATAAACGAAGTATTGTTGTTGTTTCAGATGAGCGGGTGCGAGGCGCGAGATAGTGGCGCCCACTAGAGATGCGCTCCAAGCAGCAGCCGCGACCATCCTACCGCTGGCTCAGCACCAACGAAAACGGTAACCACCATTCACTACCATACCTTCACCCCCGCAGACCTGGGCTCGACGTCTAGAGGACTCAGGGTTAGCATTTCTTTTAACATGCTCTGATTGATGCAAACCTTTTATATTAGAAAGGTAAATTCGCAAGCCAGCAGCAGGGAAGAAATCTTTTGATTGCTTTCGACCGCTTTGTGTACCTAACACAGTGTGGTCGATCTTGTCGCCTGTGATCACTAATTTGTAATATTATGTGCTTACGATCTATTGAGTGTTATTAAACCGCGCGTAAAGATAACGCGTTCCCTTTTTTCACAATAGCGATGTATATATTTATTGCATATTTAACTAGCCAGTTTTGGTTTTCATTTTCAAGTATTCCTTAAATTATTATATTGCGCAAAATTTTTCACTTTTAGTTTTGAATACGTAAAATAAAATAAAATAAAACGCGATAACCAGCGAACACTGGCCACAATTAAGAGATTATTTACAATTATCATAAACGATTATAAATATTACTCGAATTTCGTGAAAATGTTAACGATGCTATATTATATTTTGACACAGTTGAAAATGAGACGTATTTCATAGTGATGGAGTTGAAATTTGAATACGAATGTCCCGCAGTTGCAGCCAGTTTCGTCCGGAGTCAGCACCGTGACGTGACAAGTTTGAATATTCAACTAAACTCGCAATAAATATAAAGTTACGGCCATAGAAAAAAGTGCAACACAAAACACAAAAGTAATACGTGTAATAACTCATAGCTCTCTTTGTATGGGGCTAAGCCACCGTGAAGCGATAAATAATATTTATTTTTGCTATTATACGCGTTTTTGTCAGTTGTAATGGGTGTAAAGCGCAGGGCGGGCGATTTCGGGTGTGGCCAGCGAACAGCGAAGAGGACGCGTGTTCGACTCGTCACGACGATTGTACACGTTGTTTTATTAATACCTATTAAATCCTCGCCTTCTTTACGGAAAAAACTGTGTGCAGACACATAATACAATATAGTGTGATCACATTGAAGGTCTGGTCAGTAGCCAGGCTACTATACTATACGCAGCGGTCGTCAGTTCGAATCCTGCCAGGGCAGATAGTTTTATAATGAATATAGATATCTGGACCGGGTCATTGATATGTATGTGTGTATTTATATGAATATCTTTAAAGAAAATTAAACAATATCACCACGGAGATAGGTTAATGTTATTTGATTTTGGTATTTTATATTATTTATTCAATATACATATTACGACAGATTACAGACGATGACAGAATATTAGACTAATAGCTAGGTGATTCAATCCATCACTGAAAGTGTTTTCAATTTTCTTGTATTCATTGAATTCGGTTTTAACGTGATGCAGATTACACATACAGGCCGGGAAACCAGCATCTCAACAGATCACCAACACAGACACAAGGTACAACCCAAACATATTTAGAACTATAAAGAAACGAGGCCATTGTTAATTAACCTATTATATGATTAATACACGTGAAATCTAAGATTAATTAACTAAATGAAATCCTTTCATGTATAATAAAATAGTGAGTCTCATTCAATCGCTGGTTTCGTGGCGTCGCGCGTGACGCGCCCGTATCGTTTTAGGTAAGTAATTTACTTGTCTTGAGGAACCTAAACCGAATGATTTATTCAGCTGTTAGTATTTAAATTTGCATTCATTTATAATTATGTAAATTATCGAGGCATCCTAATTAACTTTTGTTTATAATGCGAATGTTATATGTGGCTGTAATGCTCTTGTTATGATAAACAAGACGTCGATTGAAAAAAAAATCCACTTTTATATGGTTTTAACAAATCCGGGGTGGAAAGAGATTTTTTTCGTTGCAGTAATTTGATTATGCATTTCCCTGACTAAAGCCCCTTTTTTTTTTTTTTTTTTTTTTTTTTTTTTTAACACAGTGGAAATGCTTTGCGCATTCACCCGGGGATGGGTCGTCCCCGGAGATATGTGGGACTCCCGGCGCCCTCCCGACCAGCGCCGGTATACCGCACTAAAACCACTGCGGGTTGCCATCAGCCGCTTGATAGGGAGTATCCCGGATCTGTCTAACACAGGACACCCCCCGCGACCGGCCGGTTCGCTCAAGGCTAACCGGGCTTCTTCCTAGTATGGGGGAGCTCCGACAACCTGGAGCACCCCCGCCGACACCGGAACCTTTCTACCGGGGCAGGTTCCCAGCCTTACCCCGAGTTCCGTTAGACGGGAGGTAGAAGGTGCGCATAGCGCCTCCTTCGTGCTCCCGTCCTACGTCGACGGAGCGGGACGGATGTGACGTCGTTCTCTCTATCCCGCTCCGCGGCCTCCTTCTGTGAAATAACGGTTTCGCAGAAGGTGACCGCCGCCTGCCAGGCCTCATCGCTCTCGAGCATGCAGCGCACCATACTTGAAAGCGAGAGGTCCTCTCCAAGCACTGCCACGAGATCATGTCGCTGTGCGGCCCATCTGTCGCACACCTCTAGGGTGTGCTGAGCCGAGTCCTCTACAGCGCCACACTCGTGGCAGGCTGACGTCGGCTCTCTCCTGGCTACCCGACACAGGTATGCACCGAAACAACCATGTCCGGTGAGCACCTGTGTCAGGCGGAAGGTAAGGGGTTTCTTCCGGCGGCGCATCCACGCCTCCAGAACCGGGCTGACTAAAGCCCCTAGGTATAGTAGTGATAGTAAATTACAATGCATTTAGTGCTATTTGTCAATACGAATAACCTTTTATATCGATTTGATAGCAATAGATTGCCTTACTGATGGAGATAATGAAGGGTTCAGCAAAGGTTAATGCCATCAAGACGTATTGGATATTTCGTTGAATCGCTATATATAAAAATGAATGTCTGTATGTCCTTTATAGACTCGTAAACTATGCATTTGATCATGACGTGATGATGTAGAGTATAAGATGTGTAATTAAGATAGCACACCTTGGTAATAGGGCGTTCCTCTCAGGCAATACACGACAAGATTTTTTTGGGAAAATATTTAAAGAGATTGGTTCAACTAAGTTTGTTTCGTCGGTGCTTCTCAGTGCCTGATAGCCGGTGCGAGATTCAATTGATAATAAAATATATTTTTTAGTACTAATTTCAATATTTAGACATATTGTATTTTTTTTATTAATTTTCACATATAGGATCTATATAATGATCACTTATGATTGTCTTAACGGCTAAGTTTATAATGAGGGTTCGCAACGCGCCCATTTTAATTCTATTCTATGATAACTAATTTTTTAATAGTTTGCATTCAACTACTAGTTGACGTGTAGCTCGGTACCACTAAGTGGATTTTGGGACTCATTTCCCTTATGCTTTCTATTAGCAGCTGCATCAAAATCGGCGTATCGGCCATAATTGATGGCGGCGATAAAAATGGTGCGGTGCATAGTTTATAGTATGGCCGGTAGCCGGTAGACGGTACTTGTTTCTTTCACCGAACAACCTTCTGGTTGTAATTTATGGTCAAACTAACCCATTAAACCTGCCCCTGGATATTATGTAGAAAATAATGTTAAACATTTCAAATCGTGTTTTAAAGTTGATGTTGATTTGTTATCTCTGATAATAAAAATACCAATAAAACTCTCTCTGTTAGGAATGATATATAAGTATTGAAAAACTAGTATAGTAGGCTACAGTTAATTCATTCGTTGTTTAGAAGAGCCTCTTGTCACCTGGCGCATGTTTCTTAACATATTTTATTCGCTAGTCTTTTTATATTTTGCAGACCTTACTATGTTACTTAAATTCACGTATTTCCGACTATCACCAAGTGAATACAAGAGCGATGATTTAAAAGTATTCGATGAAACTAATTCGAATAACAAAATTGTAAATCATTTGCTAGATTTGTCATTAGCGTAACATATTAATTGATTATTTTAACGGGCCGTTTCACGCTTATCAAAATTTTAATAAAATCATGTAATCGTGAGCATGCCATATCTGGAGGTCTGAGTGATTCGTCTGCGACAGATTTATTGAGACGACGGATTTTCACGTGAAAACATTTCTAAAAATTACTAATTGGAATCTAATCTTTAAAATTTGAATATTTCAAACATAATAAACATGTTATGGTGATGGCACTTTAAAACATTTACTTATGTTTAATGGATCATCATCATCATCATCATCATAATCATAATCAGCAGCAGCAGCAGCAGCATTGTCTCCCCATGCTGTATTTGTAGTATTTTTTTTCAACACCTTATTTAGGTGTGTAGGTACTTGGCGTCATACTGTTGCTTCATTAAATCTTTTATTAAATTATCTAGACTACTTAACAATGCTATATCTATTATTATTTTCCTACTTTAATTAAACAGCAATAGTAATTAAATAAATGCTTTCAAATCGTTCAGTCGACAAATAGCGTGCGAATGAAAGAAATAAATGTTCAACAGTGGACGGGAGGAGCCGATGATGATGAGTCTAAGATTAAATTTTAATTAAACATTTTGATGAATGAGTGCAATTGTATATTTGTTTGAACTCATATTGCATACAAGTTTCAAATACAAATGAATTAGGATTAGTGCTTCTATCTAGCCAGTGACAAATGGTCTAGGTTTATAACAGCATTCGGGGTAAGAGTCTGCAACAAGTGATGGACATCACGAGCTGTGTGTACATTCTGTGTGTGTGTGTGTGTTGACATATGCCGCGCGTGTGTGCGTTATAAATGGGACAGCGCGGTTTATTGGGATTTATTAGAGTTTAATGAATGAACGACAGGCCGCTGGAAGATCGTGAGTCGACCGTATAAATATTGTTGTTGTGATGTTTGTGACGCGGTTAGTCACAGTAGTATGGGCACGCTATATTGACCGTTTAGTTTTTTGGTCAGGTTACTCTATGTGACAAGTCCTTGTGATTCTGGAATTCTAAAACTTTTGATATGCCCTTTTCCCTTTACAAAGATCATACACACAACATACAAAGGGAATTTTACATCAATTAATCTAACTGAACTGGAAGATTTTGAAATTTAAAAAAAAATCTTTTTTTTATGTGACCTAAATTACTAACCAAATTTTTCAAATAAATGTGTAGTTTTCGATTTACAATAACAAGGCTTAGAACGAAAATATTTAAAAAAATTCAAGCATGAAACTGTCTCCTTGATAACACACATTTAAAACAGAAAAATGTGTTTATAATATGTTGGTTACCCCAGTAATATGATGTACCTTCTTACTTCTCTACCTATTAAAAATATATATTTAGCCTGTTGTGTACGATGACAGCCGATTTCCAAACAGCAAGCTTGACAGCCGTTGATAATGATAACTCAATGCTCAAAGGCCCCAATACAAGGAGCGAGACAAACAATAAAACGAAGGTTTTGCGGTTTGACCACAAAGGTTTTACAGTCGATCAGCACCTAACGCAGCGCCTTCATAAAGGGTTGGGTTCTGTTACAAAGCAATACTTCTGTGGTCCCACAATTGTTATGGTTAAACACAGGTAGTTAAATAGCGTATTGTCTTGGACCTCTTTTTTGTTACTCCTCGTGTGAGTGAAAGTGAGCTACCAGATGTCACATCTTAAGGACTTGGTGTTTAATGTGATGCTATAAATTGGTTTATATTGGGATATAAAGTGGTTGAGACACACGTACAACTGGGTTTCGAATTAACGCTAATCCTATTTTGACTTGAAATCATTTCCTATCCCACTTACGTAACTTAAATAAACTTAAAATATATACCTAAAAATGCAGAAAATGTTGAAAAATGTCTCTCTGATAATCAATATCACTAGTCCCTACACTCTAGGTAGTCTAGTCAGCTAGGTAGTAGTAATCGTAATCATCAGCCTTCATCTGTCCACTGCTGAACATAGGCTTCCTTGAATGACCGCCAATACCGATCTCTTTCTACTCGCATCCAACACGGAACGTCCACTGCGCGGCGATCGTCTTCCCTATAATACAACTTGCAATTAAAGGCAGACAAAATCATCATTCAATATTTACAATATTAGTTACCTACATTCCCAATAAATGCTACAGCAAGCTTTCCATTGTAACTAGAATCACAGAACTATAAAAAAGTCCATAAACTTGTAAACTATTGATTGAAAACGTCATTCATAAGCCCATAAAGGAATGTGGCAAACTCAAAAATGTGTTTACAAACATATATCTTTACGACCGACGTATAGGCCCGAATGTGTCCGATACTTGATTTATACACTTCCCAGTAGCTGCCTCTTAACCGGCCCCACTGAATTTACGGCTTCATAGAGTTTTATAACTGATTTTATCCGTCGTAAAGTTTTACAAGCTGCGTCATTATATGTGTACTTGTTAAACGCTAATATAACATCGTTTAAATTGACATAAAAATCAGCTATTTGAGAATTCTGTATTTTTTTGCATTCAGATTCTTTGCCTATGCCTATGGGAAAAAGTTAGCGGAATTCAGACAAATCTTTTATTTCTACTCTTACCTCTTTTTTCTATAATATTCATTGTACAAGAGAATATTAAATAGTATAATATCCACATGTAGACTTAAAAAAGCCTTGGTACTTAAGTACTTTCCAAGGTTTTTCCAGTGCCACTAAGCCTGTTACAATAAAATATATATTTTAAATACGAATGCGTCTTGATTAATATTTAAATGTGTTGATCATCATTATATTATTTATTTCTTATTTCTTCTCTATGGTTTCTCTTATATGTTTTAATTTAACTTCACTGATAAAAAACAGTGTTAATAACACAATTTTATTGTTTTCCTGTACAAGTTGATGTAGACCTCGCTCGCACTCCATATCATTTCTCTTATCGGGATTTCGTCATAAATCAATCATTTTATGCTCAGCAATTAAAAGAGAAGCAAAAATATGAGGTCATAAAACTTGATGGTTTTCATCACAACAGTATTAAATCATTAAAATGGGATGCAGTAAAAGTTGTCGATAAACCGACGTAAACCGACGTAAATCGACGTAAACCGACGTAAACCGACGTAAACCGACGTAAGCGTCGTAAACACTTGCCGGTCGTGTCCCTGTGTGGGCCGACTCTGCTCTATCTATAATCTTAATTGAACTCGTAAATTATTTATTGAAACCTTAAATTTTTGTTCGAAATGTAGCTTATGTTTTACATTTTGCTCCCTTTTGGGATATCGTCCTTAAATGATAAAACGGGACAATCTTAGTAAGACAATTTCGCGTTTCTTTATCGTTAAACAAGTCTATGGAGTATAAGGCTGTATATATGTGTCAACCACAGTCCACATGTTACAGTACTCAACTAGTACTTCTGTCGCCTTCCTTACTGTTTTCAACAAATCGTAAAGCTCATATTATATCATATAATTAGATTGTTATCACCATCACTCCGTTATGTTCTCCTGTTGAGCCTTTCTTAATATTTCAAACAATAAGTAATTTAATAAGTTGGATCACAAGTTTCTATAAACATTTACTTAGATCGCAGCTGAAGTATGTACAACGTATTCCCAGTGTGGTGTAAGTCTTAAAAATCACTTACAAATTTTTGGAAAGTAGCAGTTATATAAAAATACTTGCAGCAGTGTCATTGTTAATGTAAATGCCAGAGCGGAATATATGCGCAGGAGCATCAAATATATCTTTTGTATCCGCGATCTTAGTGGACCGATAACAGTCATAATATCTAGGTTACTCCAGCCATTACAGTCTATTCTATTGCTGACTGTTTTCTATGAAACATTGTATCTAGTATATCAGTCTGCGACTCACGACCAATAACATCTAGATGTTACGAGCCCATCACATCTGGGGACATTCTCATCTTTGTTTATTGTATAGTCTTTATAATATACATAATATAATGTACCTTTAAATATTTAGCATCGATAAATATTTGTTTTATCATAGAAGTGTTTATAAGAAATATAATACATATCTATAAGTATATTATAAAAATGTAAGATGAATATTTCTGTAGCTTTGGTTCAATTTAAACGGGTATCCGATATTACAAATATGTCTGTATCGTCTAGCTAGGACCTACAATCATCCTCATCTAGTAAATGTTGGTATTTTCTCTCATCGTTGATTATAATTATTAATGGACTATCTAATATATTAAATTCTCGTGTCACAGTGTTATTTAACATACTCCTCCGAAACGGGTCGATCGACTTTTATGAAATTTTGTGTGCATATCGAATAGGTCTGAGAATAAATATCTATTTTTCATCCCCCTAAATGATAAGTGTGACCCACCCCAATTTTTTTTATTGACTAAATTTTCCATTTTTATTTTTTTATGATACAAATTTAAAAAATACTTTTATCCCTAAATTTTCACCCTTCTATCACCCCTCCTCTTTTTTAACAGCAATATTAGTATATTGGCAGAATGAAGTCTGTCGAGGCAGCTAGTATCAGTATAAAATATTAATATTACGACTATCATGTCCGGCTAATTGCAGGTTGCTCATTTAAACACGTATAGCAGGAAGTCATAAATATGAATGTATGTGTCAACATATACCGGAAACTTGATTGACAGGTGACAAACCCATTAACCTTTGATTAGTTATTGGCACCACCACAGACCTGACCACTTAAACAAGTCCTAAAATATTTATAAATATTTTCTGGCAATAATGTCAATTTTCGAACCTTTTCGCCAATTTAACTTGTATGCATGAATTAAATATAAGACGTATAAATAAACAACCTTTACAATAGATTCTTGATCGATTAAAAATATATATGTAAAAACGATCTTACTAATCATTATTTAAGTGTAACTCACGTGTTGATCAATTAATTTTTTAATAAGTTTTAAAAATACCCTTTCCTAAATAACCCTATGTACAAAATCAACTTTAAAAATATTTTTACAAGGAAAACCAATGTCCAAATAAGTCCAAATAGAATAAAAATTAAATCAACGGTGAATTAAATTTATTTCAATCAAAATATCGCGATCACAAAACACTATTAACGCGGTTAGCACCTGATCATATATACCTATTCAAATACGATATAAAGATTAAAATAGGAACAGTAATAGCGTTCGTTAAAAATTACATTTAACAAAAGATACATTTTGAAAATGAAATCGTAGGAAGCCATTGTAGACTTAACTGCGATGACTGTTCATTCCTACTCGAAAAACTTGAATATATCACAAACGTGAAATTTAAATATGTATATTAAAAAAGTCATAAAAATTAACTACACATCCACGAATTGCGTTACGTTAGCTGAACAAACATTATATTCCATTAACCTAATCGTTTATTGTAACATAAATTAGTTTTAATCAATACATCGATGTATCGACTCGGATTCATTCGATACCAGTTATGACGGAAGCCGACGTTTTCTAAATTTCTGTTATACCAAAATAGACTTTCTGTTTTAGTGGCGAATGTTTTCGTTGTCAAGTGACAAGTTCTCACGAGTTACAGCCATCACTCATTTCCAAAATTATATTCACGGCGCTAATAAAATAGTGTTAAAAGAAAGGTCCAAATTATATGGCACAAAATATCTTGAGGTATGTCGTGAGGAGTATAAAATAATATCTATTATTGATATAAATTTAGCTCGTGATTATCTGTTAACTACATTATGTGACCGTAGATTTTACTCAGCTTTTCGATGGCAGCGAGATTCGAAATGCCTTTTATAGAATGTCAAGCAAGATCTACATTACGTAGTCTTTATTGGTCCTATAATCATCACATACTTATGACCTCTCGGAGCCATAAATCCGTAGATAACGACGTCTCCATATCTATATTCAAATCTTCCGTACTAATAGATATTCAAAATAGTCGGAAAGTGTGTCCACCGTACCTGACGTTCGCGCCGTAAATCCATCCGAATAATGACGACAAGATTATCATTGGTGGAGGCGATTTATATCGGAGCCGCGACATTCTCGGGGGACATGTTTATTAGCGCGCGCTCCGTCGATACACTTGAATCATTCCATTTGACGTTTATTAATACGCGTGAACACGAGTGCGAAGACAATGCTCTCTGCCAAATCGCCTAATCCTTTGACACCGTTTGTAGATATTTTTATAATTGCACTCTCTGGCTTATAGTTGAAGGAAAAAAAATCTAAATTTTAGATCAAATGATTCATTTTGCATCAAGATACGATACATAACATTTATTATTATAAGTGTTAATGGGATAATGAAGGTACATTGCTTAGGCGTTAGTGACTTGGCTTTAAATAGTAAGATAAAAGTAAAATAAAAAACCTCTATGCAAAAAATACTAAATAAAGCTTAAAACCCTTAAAAAGTGAAAAATATCCTTAAGATTTAACAAGTCGTCTCTTAGCATTATATCTAATGAAACTTGAGAATAAACTATGTACCTAAATACTCAATTTAACGATTTTTTTTACATTCCCAAATATATAGATTTTTTTGTAGAGGCTTAAGTTCGCAGCGAAGTATCGCTACCTATGTTACAGACTTTAAATATCGATTCTTCTTCTATCGCCCGTCCTTATCCCTTTTAAAATATTATACTATATTTTGACGTGAAACTTCTTTAGAATCTTTGTGATTTCAAACCGAATGCAACGGAAAAAACGACAGGCTAGAGACATAAATACAAAAGAGCGAGAGAGCAAATGTCGGTGTAGATGTATATTGCACACTGTTTAATAATTGCTTGTGTTTGAGCATTTAACGTGCGTTTCACTTCTATCGTATGTGAATCGCACACACACCTTTTTTATTGATGATGATTATCTGATGGGATGTGTACATATCACTGGTTGCTTGCATTGCAATTACGCTAGTGACATATCACTGATCATATTCGTATTTCTATAACTTACATTGACTCCATCCGGCTATATTATGTTCGATGAGTCTCATACCCCGTTATCGCTGACGTGAGTTATCTGCTGACAGCGATAGAAACAATCCAATACCCGCGGTATTTATCTTTATTTCGTGTCTGTTCAGAGATCAAATGCCACACGCAGTCTGTGTCCCGACTAGTTTTCTAAATGTTTTGTTCTAAACATAAAATATAACCATGGGGCAGGCTTGAGTATTTAGTTTTGTTTGATAAGTCGTGTTAGTCAATCGCGTTTGTGAACTACTCTGTAGTAAGTCTATCCTACTTTTATACCGTAACTAGCAGCGCCCTGCGGTTTCACCCTCGTACTTCCCATTCCCGTGAGAGTACAGGGATAAATTATAGACTATGTGTTTTTCTGATTTATAAGCTATATTATTGTAAAGTTTCATTAAAATAAATTCAGTAGTTTTTACGTGAAAGTGTAACAAACATCCATAATTACGAAAATTTCACATTAAAAATATGAGTAAAATAATGCTCTTACCTCGTTCCTTTCTATTTCTTTCTTTTTCCTTTTTTATCTACAGGATAACCATCATCAGACAGTACATACAGAACACAGAGAAAGTAAGGGAGGCAGTCCGTCCTCCCGTGACCATGGTTGCTGTAAAGTATCCGAAACGTCGGGCTTAATATACCTCAATAAGCCGCGATAAAATCCGTAAAAGTTGTTTAATTAAAAGAGTTTAATTAGTGGCTATTTCATACTAACCTGGCTGATATACTGAGAACCAGACCAGGAGAAAACATCATCATTGAAGGAGACTTCAGATGGCTCTGCCGTGTCTCCCTTATGCTTATCTCAACCATCAATTTTTTGTTGTATATGGTTTCGAAGCGCACATTATCAGTTAAATCAAGAGTGGGCCACAGAGGCGGGCTCGTTATATGTAGATTACCTAATTAAGACAACTAAATTATTAATTAGATAAGACATTTATCTTCTTAGCCGTGATATATATACTATGTTAAACATCCGGTGGGTGTTAGGTTACGTTATTAATTCACAAGTTCACGGGAGTGAAATCGTTTTTATTAATTAGTCCAAATTACAAGGTTAATCGCTTATTTTAATTTGACCATATTTAGAACTTGAAAGAACTATTTCACTATGAAATTCTGAGAGGAATAATTTTCAAATCGCATAATAATTCTTCGATTTACTTCTTTGATCTGGCAACAAAATTTGTTGCTGGCTAGATTAATGTGGGATTGTTATAAGAAACCACATTGATTTAATTACTATGAATTTGTAAAATTCATCTCATCGAGTAGTTTTCGTCAGCACCTTTAATGACATTTGAATATCAAATTAAACATCTGTATTTAAATCACCCGATTATAATCAAAAGTCGATTAATAAGACTAGCCTACTTTAATGCATTAACATAAGGTATGGGTGGTGGGTTCGATGCTCGTGGTGTTATTGTCGGAGTGATGGGGCGCCGCGCCGCTCATAAAATGTCGTTGACATGCGTTAACGGAGTTCTTGTCTCTACTGTGAAATGTGGGATTTTGGATGTGAATTTTTGTTTAAATTTTGTGTAAAAGGTTTCTATTTGAAAACGAGTTTCTACATCTTTTAAAATATAGTGATATCTCCTAGATAAGGTTAGGTTACTCACACTTAAGTCTAGTCTCCACTAGATATAGGTAGTTAATTGTGTATCAAGCCTAACAGGATACACCTACACAATAACAACACAAATAAAATGTAAAAATAAAGTATCCACCCTTTATGTCCCACTGCTGGGCAAGGGTCTCCTGCTCGAAATCAGGCGAGAAGGGTACCACCACAATAAACCTAAACATATATGTAGCCTAACTATTTTAGCATAGTGTCCAACAAAGAGTGAGTAAAAGTAAGAGTAAAGTAAAAACTTATATTATTTTCCCTTAGCTTTCGTTAAATTTAAAATCATAACCAACAAAAAATAGACTAATCAACAAAATAGACTAATCGACAAAAAATAAATATATATGTGTGTTAAGACACAATAAGCTTTATTTGACACATAAGTGTGTCAAATAAAGCTTATTCTTTCTTTCCTTCAAGTCCGTTAAAATGTACTTGTATGTTTATTTGCCATAGCGAACACTATTAAGGTATTATAGTATATACTTGTATACAAAATATGTTATATATCCTTAATATAATATTTCAATGTGAAATTAGAAGAAATATGGTTCGTAATAAAAAAACATATTACAAAAATTAAAATTAAAAATAATTCTCCCACATAGAACATCTTTAAAAACCCCTGTCATACTCAACCATATACACCGTCAAAGCTGTGTGTTTCTCAACTAAATTCCCATTTTTATGGATCAGGAAGTGATCCAAATATTTAGTGAGATTTACAATTTACAGGCAGGAGATGCGAGATAGATTGAGGCGGGATGGTGATGACGGGTTTGTGTTTAGATGAATCTTAATTAAATCCCGTAAAAGTGAACATTAAGTGACGTTCAAATAATTCAACGAGCGGTCCCTTTTACTGATTACGTTACATTTTGGGTGCATTGCACATACAATGTTTTATTTAAATCAATAATTTGCATTTTAACTAAATGATTCTTTATTGGCGATTATCTGATATGAATGCTAAGTGGTTTGAGTTGCGTGTAAGATTAAATTGTTTTTGATCCAAATCGAGACAGTTTACAATGCTGATAAAGCTCAGAGCTCTTATATTTTTTATTTCATATGGCAGCAGCAACCAAGCGCTCGGAGCTTACGTTGACTACCGACACCCCTAGACATCCCATAACCAGAGGTGTGAGGAGTTGCAGCAGGAGCAAAGACAAAAGAAAAGGAGGGCAACGCAGGAGGAGAACGCATTTGCTTTGCCCTCCTTTTCCTATCCTATCCCCTATCACACACCGGCCTCTTGGGAAACCTCAGGTACCGCCGGGGGATATAATGTGAGCAGAAGTGCCACCCCGATCATACCGGCACAATTGAACTGCATAGAAGTGTGGCACCACCTTTACACCATCATAAGGTAACACGCGTGCTCACTGAAAGAGCCTCAAATATTCTAAAAATACAAACTCATCATCTTCAACAAATAAAAAAAATATTCGTAGTGGCATGTATGATAACAATCACATTATAACGATATTCTACTAATATCATAAATGCGAAAGTTTGTGGGTATGGATATTTGTTACTCTTTCACGTAAAGACTACTGAATGGATTGTAATGAAACTTTACTATAATATTGCTCATACATCAGAATAACGCATAGGCAATAATTTATCAGCGTACTCCCACGGGAATTGGAAGTGCGCGGGTGAAACCGCGGGGCACTCCTAGTATAATACGTGATACGTAAATATTTTGTATCACAAGTGGTCTTTAATGATTGCACTTACATTATCACTATAATAGTGCACAGCGACAATAATCTCTTTTACGCGAATTTCATTCATTACTCATTAGGGTGTAATAAAACAACTATTACGGGTTTTATGGCGTTTTATTAAGTTTTTTACACACCCGACGTTTCAACTTTACTTTACAGCAACTATGCTTGCGGGAGAACTCCTGTCATCAAAAGTTTTATAGCTAAAGATGTGTCATCGTCCTTAACTCACAAAAACACAGGTGTGATAGTAGTAGTTGCCGGTAGTCTAGTTATAGGTAAACTAGATGCGGTGGCGGCAGGAGAAGCCACAAGTCTCACCAGCCAACAGCCAGGTACCGGGGTATGAGCGTAACGCGCCGAGACGGCCGCGATCAGCGCTCAACTTACAGCCCGCGGGACGAGCGATAAGATACCAGCGATTATTGAAATACATAATTATCTTATCTCGACCTCCAAAAAACAACCGCGAGGGAGAAATGGTGTTGATGTCGCCGATAACAACTGCGACCGCACTCGAGGGTAACAACAGAGAAGAAAGTACATATTTTTTTTTAAGTCTATTTATGTCGATACGATTAATAGAATCCGTTTATGAACGGAGTGTAAAACCGTATCTAGCAGAAAACGGCGTACAGTAATGGTGTATTGTGGATGGCTCGTTTACATTTTTTAATTATAATTAGGTTTAATAATTTTATTTGTAGACATGTAATCTTTTAATGAACGCTAAAACGGCGAATCTGTAAATACTGAATAACCTAGTCTACGAACTGACCAGATATAGTAACTGCATCATGTACCAGTTATACATTGTCCGTTATAAGGATTGATACATATTCGAGGGATAGGTGGACTTCAGCCTTAACTGAAATTAAACTTTTAAGAATAATCTTATTATAATAAAACAACTTTTACGGATTTTATCGCGGTTTATTTAGTTTTTTAAAATCCCGACGTTTCGGACACTTTACAGCAACCATGGTCACAAAAAAAAAACAATAATCTTAGTCGGTATAGCCGTTCGTCGGTTTTAGCTAGTGTTTGTTTTAAACTGAATTAACACTTTTTTAATTCATCAAATTTATAAATTAGACACATCACAATAATCACACAAGCGACATTAATTATATTTTAAATAATAAAGATTTTAATAGTAATATTATAAATATAAGTAATATATAAATATATCTATTTAATAGAATAAATTAAATACTAGATATATTATGTAATTTCTATTATTTTAAGTCAGCATAATTTTACATTTTAATTCGTATATTTCATGAAAAAACTTCAAAATGGTTTGTGTGGCTAAATTTAATATACGATGCAACATAATGTATGTTTCAAACGATAGCAACCCGCTGCCGCTCGTGAGTCGAGCGCGCAGCATCCCGATCCTTGATAAATTCTATCAATAACAGAGGCGAGAGCCGTCGGGCGCCTTCAATAGTGTTTACCCCCTCGAGTGTGAAATAAGACGTTTAGTTAAACTTGACTCGCGCCCCTTTGTCACTGTTTATTATCTCTACTCCAATTATTCAATACTATTTTAACTGGGTTTCTCCTAAACCGTACTCGCTATTGTGTATTTACTACAATACTGGCTATCCCACGCATAATTAACTCCAAATTAAATATCGATACTCAAAATGACATTTATTACTCAATCACTATAAAGTTTGTAGATTTTATTGAAATTTTATCGCAGCCTATTATATATTTGAACGTACTCGTAGTTAAACCAAATGAAAGTTACTATCAAATTTCAGCGTTTTGTTTGCACAGTAATGGGCAGGACTTTTGATTTCGTCTGATTTTGATCAAACTATATGTCACTGTCTGTATACAATGCTCTTATGTTTTTATTAGATTTACAATAGTCCATTAGGTTCTACATGCATACAATATTTTATGACATAACCTCAAGGTCATTATTATTGACTCGTTTTTTTTTACTGCTGGTTTCGCCACTCGTATCTAGGATACATCTATATACAGAGATCTGCCTAATTTATATATAAATTACTTTATTGAAGACACATTTATCTAAAGTCCAAATCCAGAAAGCCGTACTATTAAGTGGTAAAGGTAGCTGAAAAAAGATAACCTCCAATTGTTTTATGAACCAACACAAGCGACAATCCATTCAACATGGACGTAAGCACAGGTCGGACACGCGAATCGTGACCGGTCCCGGCTTCGATTCCCGGCAGGTGCAAACATTTCTAACGATAAACGTAAACCGTGTTCTCGACGTGTATTATGTTTCATTGTATGTAGCCTTAGCCTTAGCCTTACGGGGATAAAAGTAAACTTAGCTCAGCGTTGTCTTAGGTCAGTGTCGGTTTGATTCTGTTCATTTCATTTATTTAACGTAGTGAATACAGCTATTCGTATTTCGTCGAGTAGCTATTTTATTTAATTTAACTAGTATTAAACATATATTTTAATTTAACAAAATTGTTTCTTTGTTCCGAAATTATTATATTATTATCTGACTTTTTTCGTTTTTTAAAATCTTTTAGAATATTATCACTTTAAAGCTAATATTACATTGGATATGATAGACCAAGGGATGCGCTTTGCCACGCTGGCAGCTGCATAGCTACCGCCTAGCATCATCTGGCTAGTTTCTTCTGCAAAACTGATTTGCTGGGTTTCACTGAAACTCAACATCTCAAGATTTCTTAAGGGTTTCTCAAGGTTTCGTTCATGGGCGACGTCGACCACCTACTACCAGCCCAAATCTGCCCAAGTGCCTGTCAAAATAATAATCATCAGTTTGTAACTTGATCTCTGCACAATACATAGAGTTACGTAAATATAGAAATGTCTAAGTTAAATGTTATTAAAGACTTAATTGATTTCCTAGTGATCGGTAAAGGTCCCCAATGAATTATATTGATAAGGCTGTGGCCCGCCTGACTGAACTATCACGACCTGGCATTCTGATGAGCCGCCCCGACAGACACGCCCTTACACATTGTGTGATGACTTTATTGACTGCTAATGACACAGCTTTCTCACAGAAAGTTCAAATGGGATCTGTCGCATAGACAATAGGATGGGAGAGTATGGAGCTTTACCTATCATTGGAATTCTGACCTGCTGGATAGTATAAGTAGGAGAGAGTTTTACCGTTCGTTTCGTTTGTGCCGCCTCTGTGACGAACAGTATGCTACATTTAAGCTAGCATGGCTCGTTAAGTTGTGCGTTTTTTATTCTCTGTCATCGAAGACGATGTGAAAATTATGAAACACTATTTTGCTAACATATAATCTAACTGTATCTGGTCTTTATTATGGTAGAAATTTAGGGAAGTGTGGCTTAAACCTACCTACTACGGTATATATATACCGGTCCAATGATCACATAATCATAAGATTATTATTCTCATCAGCCAATAGGATAATGTTTCAGTGATATTGATTGCATTGATGCATTTATTTTGTAAGTTTCTCTAAGATGTTGAGTGATTCTTCAAAAATCCGATATGACAAAGCTATTATTCTCCTATCAATAAGGTTTAAACTCGCAACATCATCCAAATTAGATGATCGCTAAAAGATGTCAGCGGCGCAACAGGTCGCTCCACAGGTGCCCCCCTCCCGCCGCCCGCGCGCACCTCGCCCCCCGCCCGCCCCAGCAGTAATCACACAAGACAAGGCTGTCGAGATTGATCTGCGAAGGAGCCGGCGCTCCCTCCGTTTGATCCGTTTAACTATCTATTAGGTGACGTTCAAATTCCCAACTGGATGTCTGAAAAGTTGTGACAGATTTTTATAAAGTCTTTGTGCTCGAGATCCATATCAGTTTTTTTGCTTATTTCACGCGGGAAATCATAGTTTGACTTACGATGACGACTCGACAGTAATTTTTACTCGATGTACTTATAATATAAGTAACACGATAAAACGGATCGTAACTACAATTTAACAGTGATGCGCAATTTACCAGACATGGATATATGAAATATGACATCGTTTGTCTACCCATACACTTGTGTTAAACACACACACACATTGCACATTCCCGTAGGAGTACTGGGGTAAATTGTATCCCATGTCACTCAAACAACTAACGCCTCGTTCCCGAAAGGTTGATCAACGCAAAAATTAACGAATCAACAGTCAAATCCCTAAGTGTTAAATGAGTTACTAGAAACATGGTTAAATTACTTAATTTGATCAGTCTGTCAGTTGACATAGCCATTACAATGGAAAACTGTCAAATTTGACTCTAGAATCGTATGTTAATGGCCATTAACAGCCATTTTAGTTGACATACACTTCACCAACGTTTCAGAAACTGGGTGTTAGTCTTCTATTGGTAAAATGATTTCTAAAATTAGTTCTATAGCCTTGAGATTATCCCCTGCAACCTCACAAACTCTAAACTTTACCTTTATAATATTAGCATAGATGATTGTGACGGTATTTTTTTTTACCTACAGCAACTAAAATCTATCGATCGACTTTTTTTTTCTTTTTTTTACTTTTCCCAATATTAAAGTTCCATTTTTGTCGATTTATCGCTTACTCCATTTGTTTTAAAAAACTTATTTTAGGGGGTACTGTCTATTATTGAAAATAAATGTTCAAATGAGAACCAACTGTAATAATACAGTATTATTATAGTCGCTATGGTGATAGAGTAACGAGCCAACATCCACCGTGCACACGACCAGGGCGAGGTGTCTGTTTATTTATAAGGCTATAACGTGTCATGTCGACAGCACCGAGATGTACATGGGGACGCTACATCGTGGGCTACACTTAACATACTTAACGTAATAAACTTGAACAGTTTGTTGGTTTGTTTGTGGGAGCTGGTGTCTATGGTTTCATCTGATTGTTCAATAAGGTAATGGCGATATTTTGGAGGCAAGTGATCTTAAGACAAGCTAAGCTCAAGTAAGGGCGATTTTAATTCCTACAGCTCAAGATTAAAGGAAGTGGAAGTTGTTAAGGGAGGCCGAATATCTTTGTCAATGAAAATTCACATGACGCTTAACAAGAAAAAAACCTAATTAAAATTCCACGTGAGGTAACTCGCAGTTAATCGCATACGAGATAGGCAACTTCCTAATAAGTGGTAAGGTATAATGAAAGCCCAGCGATCGGCTGGATTTATGGCGGGCGTCGGCTGCGCGTACGCATCTATAATACCTACCGCTATTATCTTGGTTAACGCTGTACACTCGTAGGACCAGGGCTGGCTGGTAGTTAGTTTAATGTGGGAAATTTTGTTTGATAAACCTTCGAAGGGGGTGTTCGTGGTTCGCGGTGCTCGTAAAACTTTCGAGAACCTTCCATAACTAATCGTATGTATGGACTAAACATCCCACAAAGTTTCGCATTTACAATATTAATATGATGTTAACAACAGTACCACCGTCTACAACGGTTAACATCTGATAACACGGATAAGTCCAGTTCACAGCTGGAATTAGGACATTTAGTTCTAAAATATATCGCATAAATATCTCCCGAATAGCTCCCAAGTATGAAGGTATAATCCGAACCTGTAACTTCATAATTTCGCGAGCAACATAAAAGGCCCGTTGTCTCGCAGCCCTGTGCGTTCTTATTACGCTCGCATCGCAGTTGTCCATTACGCGAAGACACGGAGGAGTAGCTTATCGTTAATTACCGCTCGCCTTACCGATTACCGTGATTTACCGCACTCCTCGCACCCCCCCAAACGCCCCGCACCCCCCGCCGCCGCCCTGACCCCCCCGCAGATCCCCGCTGCACATGCGATCATATTTCACTTATTCTATTACATCGACGGTGCAGCAGCCTTTTTAAACTGATCATTTATTTCCACTATCACAACTAGTTACCAATCATATTATAATGAAACAACTTTTACGGATCTTATCGCGCCTTATTAAGTTTTTCACATGCCTGACGTTTCGGAAACTACAGCAGCCATGGTCACGGGAGGACTGAGGTAACAGACGTCCTAACGTTGTAAAGTTATTCGAAACTACCATAAGATACTCTATCAACATTAGTTGGTCTTATCTACGCCGAAAGTGCTTCTGAGTCTTTAGTCCGTTCACCAGACTGAACAGTCTGTAGATCAGTTACATCATCATCATCATCATCATACTACATCATCGTCATTATCATGACATATCTACATTTACCTACTTCTGTGAGTTATTTTTATTTTTTATCTTCATTATAATATAATTCTTATGTAGATACGGGTGTTGATCGACTGGAGTGATTTTTTTTTGTTGTTCAAGTGGATTTCAGGATGGTTTACTTATATCTATTTATATCATATTAGTTTATTAATCTATACTGTAACGAAGCGGCTGGCTCGATTTGTATCTAAAGCGTTGGGTTCGCCGTTTGTTGGGTCCTCTAGTGCTTCTATAAATTATAAAATTCCATTGAATTGTTCGTTTTCAAATGCCGAAAAGGTTTTGTAAATTCTATCCAAAGTTAATCTAGTCGATGGGCCATTATGAATTCATAGGAAATCATAGCCTATTGTCTCTCCATCTGCTTCTCTGATCGCCCCATCCCCCTTTCTTCCCAGAAGGCAGTTGATTTGATCGACAATGATGTTCCCCTTCATTACTTTCATTATTTGAAAGCGGTTTGATTCGTTATTTCAGGAGCTAGACACTTTAAGGACTCGAAGTGATCTAATTTGCATGCTAGTAATAATCTGTTTGATGGACAGTAACAACGAAATTATATTTGCTGAAATTTATAAAAATGCTTTATACAAACTTCCAAATCCGATGATAATTTTGGTGATTAAGGGCCTGTTTCACAATCTCCAGTTAAGTTCCCAATTGGCTATCGGCAACATATTTGACAGATAGAGTATGGAGTATCTGTCAAATATGTTGCCGATAGCCTATTGGTAACTTATCTGGAGATTGTGAAACAGGCCCTTACACATTTATATAAACAATAGCGGACACGAGTGACGTGTGTTGTAAAAAAAAAATTGTACGAATGTATTGGCAGCACACAATATTTTTACAACATAAAAAAGTTGTGTGCTGCCAATACATTATATGGATGATATAGTTAAAGCTATATCAATCCACTGATACAGGCATTAACGAACTATAATATTAATTATATAAGAATTATTTACTTATATGGATTGAATAATCTGCCCTTAACGGTATTCGAACCCCCTATCTCGCAGTCATGTACAATAGTTTCTCTCGATCAATGTCATGACATAATATAACCACAACTCAAAATCCTATTGGTCCAAAAGCTATTAGTTTTTTGTCGTACCTGTCTCAAGCCGCAGTTATAAATGCGTCTAAACTTTTTGTAGCTATTAATCCTCCTCTTCCAGTTATATTATATTATGTAATATCCATCCATTATATTAGTACAGAATACGGTCTACTAACATTACTTATAGAAGAACAATTAACATTAAAACATGCATTGATTACTATTAATTTTGGACTTATATTATAAGAATGGTATATTAAATTCGATGTAATAGTCTTTTGTCTAATGCAATAGATTAAAATAAGAGATACAATTAAAAAATTGGGTAAAAATTAAAATAGAGAACAAGCAAGATTAACTAAAAGTAACATTGAATATTGAAAAAGGTGTGTGTGATTCACGCACGGTAGACGTGAAACACGTTAAATGTTTAAATACAAGCAAGTATTAAACAGTGTACAATATTGAATATACATAAACACCGACATTTGCTCTCTCGCTCTTTTGTATGTGTGTCTCTTATCTGTCGTTTTTTCCGTTGCATCTGGTTTGAAATCACAACGATTCTAAAGAAGTTTCACTTCAATAAAACAATCTTATTACCCTCCGTTAGCAGAAAGGTATATTAAATTAAATTTTTAAAAATGAAAAATCTAGAATACGCTGATACATGATAATATGAGAAATTCATCTTACATCCGTTCATTTAGTATTCTCATTTCAATTCGTTGGGATTCGAACCAGCGTCCAGCGATCACTTCCCAACAGTAGCGTAGCAGGTAATAAGACTGCATAATATTGGCCGGCTAGTCGGAAGCCCAGCCGTTATAACTCAGGAGTTAGGATAACTGGCCTTCATATATCACGCGAACATTCTAATATCTGCTGAGCAGCGCATTGATACATCTCCTGGCCTTATCACTACTGCTTGGTACATTTCTATTGAGGAGGCAGTTTGCAGGCAAGTCGGTATTAACACTAATATAATACTTAGCCGGGAAATATTAAGTATTTGAGACATCTTTACGTAGGTTTTCATTTTTGTGTCATGTTGGTCCACGGTAAACGTTTTAACTAATCTGATTTTTATGATGGTGGATTGATGGTACCACCATTCTAACGACTCATTCCGTGAAATGGCTTTGCTGGGTCTCAGAGTTGCCGGGCAATGTAATCACTAGCCCAAGGAGAGAGCATCTTAATATGTCAAGGATAGGCATGAGGCAGCACACGAATGTCTTCCCTAGTTCTAGATATATTTGTTTGTCAACATGTCTGACCACTTACTATTAGGTGACTAGTCTGCCAATTTGCCTATACATTAACATACAGTAAAAATGTCAATATTGTTTTTATTTAAAACAAAATTGAAGCCACACAGGCATGTTATTATTGTCAATTATTTCACATGGATTAATTAATGATTATTAACTTTATTAGTAACATTCACATTTAAGTTACACTAACGCAAAACATTTCCTATAAAACATAGTATAAAACTATATTTTAAATTCCCCAATACACTTTATCGAGTGTGGCGCGAGATAGCAGGAGATGCGTTCAGCAACCTGCAGGCGCGGTAGTCTCATAACTCACCGATACTGCACCACCATAAACTAGCCCTGTGCCCCTCGTCACAGCGCGGTGCGAGCGGGACGGCTACGGCGCGGCGGGGCGGGGCGGGGCGCGGGGTGGCACGCCCACGCTGCGCCCGCGCATCCCAGCGACAGTTTTTCTGCAATAAAGTTGATGTTATGTTGGACAGCTGTATATTTCAATTTGCCGTCCCAGGCCGACGTGTTAGCGGGGAACGAGGCGATAAAATTGTTTAAAATATATCACACGTATTGTCATGTTTTTGATTTAACTTAATGGATTGGTTGGGTTAAATATAACTATGTTTTATATCGTGATATTATATTCATAGGGATTACGATAAGTGATTATAATAATTGGGTACTAATATGATATTAAATCATATCGAGTTTTGATGTAATTATCCCGTTTTTAGAGCAAACCTATCAGTATATTTTATAGAATTTTTAAATATTTCATTGCAATATTTTTTTATATTTGGAGTTTATGAAAGCAGGACAGGAAATACAATGATAATAAATTAAAAGATTTTATCAAAAATCACCTCGTTTGATAAAAAATATTTATTGACTAATTTATAATTGTTATCGGACGTTTCGTTTGTGTGAATTTTTTGATAATTAAATTTTTATGTATCTTTTATGGCCGTTTGTTAGTCGAAAATAAAAATTAAAATAAAAAGCTATTGAAAATGATTTATTATTAAATTTATCTTCTCAGGCGAAGCTTCGTGTCCCCACCATGGTTCAGGCCTTGTCGTGGCGGTGGAGCTCAGTAGTCCAGGGTGTCTTCAACACTGTAACGTTGCACTAGCTCGTTACATGATTTTAGGCTTAAATTAAAAATTCAGCTTTAGATATTATGTTTAATCTAAGCATACTAATGGTATAAGCGCCATCTATCGTTAACTAGTGTCAACTATTGACATACTCTATTGGCTCACTAGCGACATTCTAAAATTCAATAACTGTTTGCTTATATCTTTTCTCAAATAAAATTAATTTACCTCTTGTAATTTATAATAATAAATATAATAATTTAATCTAATCCCTAAACAAAATTACAAATAAACTAAATTAAAACTTTATTAATTATAAAGTCTGTTTGACAATTGACTATAGAACTATATTGTTTATGGAACGATAGACAAGCTGTGATTAGGGACCTTTTTGATTTGCTGTCACTTCTAACCGACCTCTTGGCCCTCTTTCTTGTCCTGACTTCGTGGCTGGCGGAAGCCGAGGCTAACCCTCGTCTAATTTTATTGAATTCCTCTGGGAGTTCGCGGAGCAGAATTTGGATAGGCTAAGTATCCAAACTTGAACATCTAACAGCCGGCCGGCTGAACCGAACGCCCAGCGTGAAGACCCAAGCTGCAGCCAACCTACCATCGCCAGGAGTCCAGTCAGGCCAGTGATTCCTCCCTTATTACCCTACGCAATGCGCTGTCGGAACGTGGGCCAGCCAAAGAAAGTTTCTGGCTCGAGATAAGGTAAGTCTTATCCGAACTCCCCTTCCTATCGTGCTCGCTGGGGGCTTCTACCACCCCCACGCGACAACACCATGGGCGAAGCGAATTGAGCCAAGGGGGCTCTTTGTATAAGAAGAGGGAACAACAGAGCAGCGAGCAAGGGGTGAGGATGGAACCTCACCGCATCGTACTGTCCAGACGTTGCCGCGCGTTGGGAGTGGTTATTCTGTGGTGCGGGGCAACCACTCTGTGGAGGTGGCGTCGGTCTCCTGAGGGACTGACTAGCCGTCGAGGTAGCTCGTAGACTGTTGCTTGTAGATCCGGGGCACCTCACCAAAGGCGGCATTGGTGGCACTCGCCGGGTTTTAGTGGGTAGAGCTGCGTCCACTTACCACCTTTCGGGCGCAGCGAGTCCCACATACCCGCCTGGCGAGACCCACTCCCCAGCGGGATGCGTCAATGCATTTCCCGGCGTAAAAGAAAAAAAAAAGGCGAAGCTTCGTGCAACAGCTAGTTCTTAATATATTTTTAAAAATGTAAATGTGAAAGATTGTGAGGTTGGATGTTTTTTCTTCTAAGATCGCCATCTCCTACTGGTCAGCTATCGTTAAGGCTATTTCTTTTTTTGCTTTAGACATGACTGCACGGAACAGTGATCCTCCCGTGCTCGTAGCCGTTGAACCATATCTGTAGATTCTCAAGCCAAGAAATACGCCTTCTTCCGGGCCGTCTTTTCCTTGGAATTTTCCCTGCAAGATGCACGATTCACAAATCACGATATTTTTCTATATCTGCGTCTGGTAGGCATAGCAATCATCATAACATTCAGTGTTTACGGACTTTAAAAATATAAATCCTCAGTCTTAAATCCTATATTTTTATAAGCTTTATCTAAGCTGTCTCTGTTATAAGAATATATAAACATATCAAAAGTTTTAATATAAAAAGGTTAAAACATGAGTACTGAAATACTTTTGTAATAAAGTTTTATTTCATACTACGAATGGTATACGATTTTATATCCTTTATTCATTACAATACATTATAGTACCTTGGTCTCGGTAATATTGTAAAATCAAATCCCATTGAAGTGGGGAGTTAGTGCGTGCAGCGTGGTGCAGCGAACGGCCTACACCCACCGACTGCTATCATTTTTGCTTGTTACGAGAGATTTAACTGCGGTATGACCAATGTCTTCTTCGTTTTATACCACAGAACTTATTGATATTTAATAAAAAATAATATACTTTTCATTGATGTTAATGTGGGCTATAGGATCGATAAATGTTTTGTATGACCGAATGTATGTATGATTTTGATTAAAATTTATTATTTTTTCTTACAAATACAAAACAATGAGTAGATCTATCTGATTATAATTATTGTCACATCTTATGATACTAAAAATATATTTCAAGTGAAGATTTCGTTAACAACTTGAGCAGTTTTTGGGAGGGGGTAATCTTACTGGTTCGCGTCACCGACATGCTAATGTGCCATTATGACGACACTTCGAAATTTAAAATTCAAATAAAATTTAAAATTTAATATTCGAAATTTAACGATGCCATAATTATAATTTATAAATTTTGAGTTATCAATTTGATTATATCGGCAGTCCTACGATCACCATTTGTTTATGGAGCTAGGACGACTAACAGGTCGTTGACGATGACGTCAGTTGGCACTTGGCTGTAAAGTACAAGAACATTTTGTTTTTTATAGTTTTCGCGAATTTCACTCATTATAATGAAACAACTGTCACGGATTTTACCGTGGTTTATTTAGTGTTTTATAAGTCCGACGTTTCGGATACTTTACAGCAACCATGGTCACGGGAGTCCTATAATATGAATCCCCTTTTTTCCAGCGAGAAACCGCGGAGCGCTGCTAGTTTTAATATATTAGTTAACTACTAGGCTGCTGCAGCTATACTCTGTAGAGACTCATCGGCCTCGAGTGAGCTTACACACACACATGCACAAGCACACACACACATGCACAAGCACACACACAAACACACACACACACACACACACGCACACGGATAAAATTAAGTATATATCAAGAATATTTCATTATATGGTAATTATTGGAACCTGTGATCGCACACGACCTTCCGCAAACTATAACAATTGGCTCGCTCCACCTGTGCCCTATTAGGCTAGACAACGCCGTGGCTTGTGGCTGAACACCTCACGGGTCAACGACCGCGGGCTCGTGACGTATCAAGTTACGGCCTTATCGGTGACGTCACCCGAGCTAAGTGAGTTGACCTAGGTAGTAGGTAGTAGCGATTGGTAAAACTATATAACAGCCCGCGGCCACGCACGAAATAAAGGACTAAAGTGAATAAATATGTTTTTTTAAGCTTGAGATTCCATTTGGCAGATTATTATTTGACCCTGCCGGTATTTGAACCCTAATTTTGAGTGTAGCCATCATTGATAACTAAGTCTTGTGTCGAATTTTGTTAATTTTCATATTATTTTATTGATAGGTTTGTACTTCAATTATTCGATGAATAGCAGTCCTACTTTACCAAGATTTGGAATCGAAGGTTTCGTGAATAATAACTTACAGAATTTCTTTCGTATCTTATAGCACGAAACCCTAAAAATCAAAGCCCTCAACCAATTATAGAGGAAATGAAAGGACTTTATAATGAAGCGAGGGAAGGAATTTTAAAATGTACATCTTGATTAGAGGACACAAAGAATACGATAATTAAATGAATCGACGTGGCAACACTCACTCGATTATATATAGGGACCTCCCCCCATACATCCCTCTTGCCAGGGGGTGGTGTGTGGATCGGGGGGGGGGGTCCTATTCGACATTAACCTATAAGTTATGCGAGACATTTAAATGATATCCGGAGATTTGGTCCAGGCGTGGAGATGGTTTGCTTATATCGCGGCAAAACGAGCGGGGACGATAGATTTAAAGTTTACTTATATACTTTGTATAAAGTTTTATTAAAACATGTTCAGCATTATTCTTATCGTTATCAACTAAAATTGATAATCATGAATTGTGTTGTGGCAATTGTCATAAATGAGTAGCCGAGTCAGTACTCAGTAGCCAAACACCAATATTCAAATATACGATCAAAATCAATACTCGCGACACAAAAATAAAACGACAGCACACACGGCGCTGTCCTGAGACGAGTCCCACCTGGCTCCTCTTTTTTCCCTTCGTCAGTCCGAAATGAAGCGACCAGTCCGGAAGTGGAGCCACCCCCGCCTCGGGAGTTTAATTAAAGAGTATAAGGCTTTAACACATCTCTACCTTTGATAGGTTCTTGTCTCACGATCGAATTGATTTTTTGTAGGACTCTGAATTACGGGATTAGAAAGGGTTATCTGTTTGCTGGGATTTAGTATACACTTAAGTACGGTCAGTTTATTAACGGTTTGATGAAAGTTTTGTTCGTTTGTACGCCTTTCTTTATGTAATATATAAGTTATATATTAAGACTGGCCTGTTGGTCTAGTGGTTAGCGACACTGACTGCTAAACCAGAAGGGGTTCGATTCCCGCCCAGGACAGGCTTTGCCTAGTTTGGGATCAGATGGCCGTTTGTGAGTTGTCCAACAAATTATTATTATTATTATAGACTAGCTGTTACCCGCAGCTTCGCCCGCGTGAACTTAGATCTGCCGTTCGAATCACGGCAACACGATTTATTTTCTTGCGTATTATTTTGATTTTGCCATATCTCCTAAACTATTCATTTAATTTGCATGATGTAAAGGGGAAAAATAATCATCATGAAGTGCTTAAGCTAATTAACTGATTAAAAATGATAAGGATTCATACCGTATCTGTGTAAATAACTTTCAAATTATCACGTTATAATTGCCCATTTTTTTAAAGTAATAAATGGATATAGTATGATATCCTTAAGAGATAGACATATGCCATCGCGGACTTTTTTATAGACCTATTTAAGATACACAATTCCACCATACAGTATTTTGTTATATCTCAAAGGGTTTAGGCAGCGTTTTCGTTGAAAACTCCCAGACGGCCTATTTTTTTCCGACTCCTCCAACAATTATTGTTATATCTTAGCCAATGTATATAAAAACTTAATAAATTATATACATAAACCTTCCTCTTGAATTGTCCTATCCAATAAAGTAAATCGCATCAAAATCCGTTGCGTAGTTTTAAAGATTTAAGCGTACAAAGGGATATAGGGACAGAAAAAGCGACTTTGTTTTATAATATGTAGTGATGATGAGCAGCAGTAATGCTAACTTATATTCCATGTCAATCTGTATGTCATAATGTTAATTGTGTATTCATATTCATATGCATTCTGTGTAATTAGCTTGTGAGTTTAAATTCAGGGTCGAATTTGAACATCTTTCAGCTGTCAGTTATATTATAAGACAAGTAAAGGACAAGTACGAGGGTTGTATCGTGGTAAAAAGTTACATTTCAAATAAAAATTCATTACAACCATTTGCCGATTTTTTTTAATATCTTGAAATGTTTATTTTAATTATATATGGTTAGCTGATAAATTTGGTTACGTTGAATGGTATTCGTAAAGTCTAATGTATACGAGTATTAATTTGAAATTTCTTTGATTTCAGGTAATTTAACAGTTTCAAATATTTTTAAGACTTCATGGGTAAAGGTGAGCCGCCCGCCATTTCTATATAGATTAGTTTTATTAAACATAGTATATTGAGCGATATTTAAATGTCGTAATTATGATTTATTGTGCTACTTACATAAATGAAAAACATTCGGTTATATTCATTTCACCGATCGGTGAAAATCTTTGAAAGTCTTACTGTATAACATGGAGTCAGGGAATTATAAAAGTCCATTTTGACTTCATCCCCATATGGGTTGAATTTCAAAAAATTCTGCTTCTAACTTGAGTATCATGAAAGGAACGCGTGTACCTAATTTCAAGGTTCTATCTACAGAAGTTTCGTCTGAGCGTTGGTATATATATGCCAGGAGTCTTAACTTTTATATAATACACACATAAAGACGGTGTTGCAATTATATGTTTGTTATAATCAAAAATACTTCTAATTAAAAATTGTTTTCTTAACTAACGCAGCTCATATTATAAATCAATCCATTTTCTACTATATCATTGAAAGTACATGTAAACAAATGTAATAATTTTTTATACTTAATTATAACAAAATTTGTACAGTTATTTTTAAAAATTGTTGCTTGTCAATTGAATCTACCATCGGTTTCACAGCGAGCCCCTTCAGTAAATCTATTGAAGTTTTCACTATTCTGCCACCGACACGTATTTTGCGAATGCTTCAAATTGTAATGTAATCATACAATTTGCTATGAATATAAGTATATTGATGGGACGTGTTCATCCTCGCTACCAGCGCCCACGCGCCCGTAACGAGACGATTCACGCCTGGATGTTTATGACATGGCGTATTTATGTGTATTTTTGTGGGATATGTATATAATTTATATTGTTGATATTGTGCTCATTAATGATCAGTTTAATCATAATCATTTAATCATCAATCACAAAATAAAGACACAGTGTATTGATACTTTTAATATAGATGGAAGAGTATTGTCGTTTTCTGTATCACGTATCTTCTCAGTTCTCATCGAGCATAATATAACCAGAATAGAGCTGTAACGTTTTGAATGAAAACAAATGCTTTTGTGCTGCAAGGCTACGCCGATTCTGTGCTCTGATTGGTCCACTGATAGCCATTGATGGATGATTGGCCGATGGGGCGTACATATTCAGTGACACATCACTCATGGATTTCTGATATTACGTCTCACCTACTACTCTATGTGTGTTCTCTATGCTTTTTCATGATGCTAGTAATGGGGTTCATACGATCAGGATATAGAATGTCAATCATCTATATTATCATATCATCTATCTATAGTTATTCAGAATTCGTCAGCTTAGTTTCTTCCAAAAATGGTTTATGTTGAAATTTTGTATAGTTTTTACACTAGCTTAGTTTCATGAGGATGTTTATATATTTTAAGGCTATTGGAGATACTCGTGAGTCATGGAAGTTATATGGAAATACACTCACATAGTATACTGGAATAAGGAAAACCATAAAAAAGATATGTTATGGTCACATGTTATTTCATTATAACCTCCCAAAGCCTAACCAGTTTTCTTTACACAAACTCATGTCAAAATATCTAATTATTTTTTATTTATAATTTACCAAGTGTAAATATTATATTAAAAATAATTGTTTAACTTACTGGGTCGGTTTCAAATCGTCTGTTAACGTGAGAGACTTTTAACGTCTGTTCGTTACCGCCATCTTTAATGATTACATATTCGTTAAAATCGGTCGACGCAACCCACCCTAAAGCGATTGGCTTTACTAATTACATTCGTTTATATTATTTCTACGATATTGTTAAGAAACTCCGGCTATTGCAATCATGATCAGTCCGAAAACTACTTGTAAGTAAACTCAAACAAAGCCGGCGGGCACAGTGACGTCATCACGGACCCAGTAACCGTTGGTTGGCATTATGTAAACTAATTTGACGACATAAGGTACAGCATTAGGGGAATTTACACAGGCCATTGCGTGTGACAGCGCCTTCCCCTCGAGTCATGAGATGCAGCGGGTGGAGTCTTAAATACCTTCAACGGATATAAAGTATATATTTCTTACGTCGTAAAAATCTTAATAAAAGTAAAAATAATCTATTAAAGTTTTTTCGTTATGTACATAATTCAGTTTTTTTTTGCCTCTTTTTTAATAATAATGAAACCTTTATTTGGCACAAATATTAGTATTAATTATTAATTATAGTTCTTAGTATATATAGTTCTTAGTGTTTTGTAAAGAGTTTCCGTAAGAAATTTTTGTGAAGGTAAGTAAGTGTGTTTATTTATTATTATACCTTTGCATACTTGAGTTCTTACTTTGTTGTATATTTGCTATTGTGTCATGGCCTGGTCTGCGATACAGGAAAATAAGTTTTGAATTCTCCTGACATCACATTTAAGGAAAGACACATATGAAGCTTGTTTAAATGCGTGATTATTGCCCTCACACCAGTTTTATTACTTTAGTAACGCAAATCGCTATACTCTTCTGCCTTGCTCCGCGGCCAATTCTGAGACAATTGGCACGTCAGAGGCAGGACAGACCACAGATCAGGACGTCGTCGGACCATCGGCTCGCCAGACCTCAGGGGCACAGCACCACAGGCTGTTGTGTTTCATGTGATGTAGCTATATATACTTCAAGAATTATACACTAAGAGCGCCTCGCGTTTTTACCCGCATACTTCATATTCCATTGGAGATAAATTATAGCCTATGTTATTTATATTATATTAAATATATTTATATTAAATTTCAGTTATATTATTGTGAAATTTCATTAAAATTTATTCAATGCTTTTTTCGTTACTAAAGAATAAACTTCCAAACATTCTTCTTTCTTTTCTTTCACATAATATTTGTAGGATTTTACAAAAAGCTGAAATTGTAGTTTATGATAATAGTATAAAGGCATACAGATTTTTAATTATTTCCGACGTTTTGATTTCCGGACAGAATATGCAGAAACAAAATACATTTAGATAAAATGTGATAAAACCGATAAAGTCATTCAGTCAGTCATATTATGTAAAATGTGTGTAGTGTGTATACGTCAGATAAGTCTAGCTTTCGAACCCCGTTCACTATTATGATTGCTGTAAAATCGACATATTATTATCACCAATCAAAGTAATGTCTCTTATATATGGGCTTTTTTCTTACAATGACACAGTTGAATGATTAACAAAACGAGATGAACATGAATCCAGGAAAGCCGCAAGAAGAGTGTGGTCGCCATCTTTGGCTTACAATTGATAACATATCTTATCTTATACCTTTAAACGAGCAATTCTTGTATATATATATATATAATATATATAGAATCGGGATCTCGGAAACGACTCCAACGATTTTCATGAAATTTTGTATACATGTGTTAAAAATGGCGATAAATCGGTCTAGCTAGGATACATTTTTAGAAAACCTTTTTTTATCCGTGTTTTAAGGCATCGATAAAATATGATTACAATACGAACGTAAATTTCGCTGTCAAATAATATGTCATGGTAGCTTAGTGGTGAAATTAGGCAGTTAAGTTCGAACGAGCCTGGTTCGAATCTCCAGTCCGAATTTTTTTTCCTTTTTTTTTAAGATCATTTTTTTTTGGAAGAAAAATTTTATCGTATTTTATCACTTCGGGTACCGAGCAAATGGTCGGTCAACCAGGTACTACCTAACTAAAACCTTAAAGAATCAACCCATGTCCAACTGCTGGGCATGGGTCTGCTCCTCGAAATCAGACAAGGAGGGTATTGGGCCATAGTTCATTCCATTTAAAGATTAGTTCCACTGAGTTTGTTTCGCCGGTTCTTCTCAGTGGGCTTGCTTTGAAACCGGTAGTAGACTCAATTGGCGTTAACCTTTAAGTACAGACGTGGTTATGCTATGTAATAAGCAGTGATGTGACGTCTCATGGACGGATTCGCAAAATACGGATTACTTTATATATTTTTAATAAATCAAAATTATTTGATAAAAGGTAATATTTTGAAGGTATTCTGGAATAATATAAATAAAAATACGGGAAAAATATATGCAAAATCAACATTTATTTGGCACCTAGTTAAGCCCTATCTAATTTCAGTCTTTCAATTGTAACTTGACTTATATACTAGCTTTTTGGTATTATTAGGAAAAAAAATAACAAAAATGCTCTTAAATAGGTTAAAAATTAGTGACTAACATAAGAAAAAAAAAGGTAATATTATATCACTTTGAATTTCAAATAGTTTCAGCGTATTCAACACACATGGTTTTAGAGCAACCCAGACAGATAGGCTTATGACATGCTACACATGTATACTTTGTACGCCTTTTAAGTCTTGAGGGACATATTTTACAGGTCTTTTTGACCATTTATGTGTTAGCTGGTGTAGGTCTATCTGGCTCTGGAAGTAAATCTTTCTCAAGAACACGCTTTACGTCGGATCAATCATACTACAAGAGAAAAGTTCATACCACAGATTTTCACAACTAATAAATGATCTGGGTTGCATTCGAGGTATTTCAACAATATTGTGGCTCGAAGAACGACACGATCTACTAATAGGTTCTTCTGCCGACCATTTAAAATCGTTTTTTCCAAAATAATATTTTTGATTTCCAGGATCAGAAGATCTTGCTGCCGGTTGTTCTATCGATTCTATCGAGTTCAGTGTCTGAGATATAATAGGCAATGTGTTTTCATCTTCTTCGAGCTCGGACTGCTCAGATTCGGTTTCATGTGCACTTTCCATTTGGAAATCCGGATCAACTTGCTCATCATCAACATCGCTAAAATCACCCTCAAGTTCTTGCTCTAACCACGTTTGTATGGTTTCATCAAAGTCTGGAGCCGTGCTGGATGCCACTTTTTCTTCTTTTATTACTTAGTAATTAAGTACTTGGTTCATCCATCTGAAACAGTTGAACATTTAGTGACGTGACGTTCATAAGACACTTCTAAATAATCACACAAAACAGGACGTGACGTCCAAAAACAATAATACACTAATACTGACCTCACGTCTCTCAGACACCAAAGCACCGTACACGTGAAACTGTTTACTCAACGAGAGCGCGAGCTAGAGCTGGCCAACGGGCATCGTAAACCCCGAAGCTAGCGGGGCGCGCGGGTGTAAAATATTTACTACGACAAAATTACAAATAAAATTGTCAACACGCCGTCTGTGGGACACCCACGTCACTACTTAAAGGTTAAAAAAGATACTTTGGTGCTACTATTTTAAATAATAAAAAAATATTTTTTTTGTTAATTTTCCATCTCATCAAGCATGCAGGTTTCCTTACGATGTTTTCCTTCACCGTTGAACGAGCAATGGTCTTGTGTTTAGGGTGCACTTAGAAATTTAGGAAAACTCATTTAACGGCACCACAGGGTAGTCAGGATTGAACCCGGACCCTTTTACTACCCGGCCCATTACCCACTGGACCATCATCATTCCCGTAAAAAACCTAATGTTCATTAAAAATATTGATAAAAATTGTGTAGAAGTGTAATTATAAAATCAGATTTGCCAAGGAATCAGCTATATTGGGCTTCTTTGCAAATGTCACGCAGAATGAAAACTTTATTAAAAAAACTGGATATATAATTTTTTACAAACATAAAAATTTGTACAACATACAAATATGAAGAAGCGCAATATCGTCTAAATAAACTCCATCTTATCAACGTCGTGTCACGTATTAACTACGTAATCGAGTAAATTATATTACTATCTACGTAATAAAAACAAATATCACGCCTTGAGATAGTAAAAAACCGCTTTTGTGGGGGGCAACACCCCAGGTTTATCTTTATTATTAGTCTGCGAGGCAAAATTATGACAACTGCAAAACTTTCCGTCTCTTTCTCACGCTAATGTCTGTCTCCCTCCGACTCGGTTATGCAAGTGCTTGCAGTGATTTTGGCGAATGCTACCCCCGGGACGGAGCTTTAAGACCTTAGGGTTCTGTTTTCGAAAATACTTTTTGTTTCGTTGTCTTCTTTATTCTTTTATCATGATCATAGGTTCAACGTGAGCTGTTATCCAAAAACTTATAAGTTGACTCTATTCACTTCATATTGGTGTATGTTTCTTTGGTACTAATGAAACCTAAAAGAGATCAAGCTACGTTCTTAGGTCATTTCCAATTCTACTAGATTTCTAATCCTAACTAGACCGTTTATTTGGTCCTAGATATGTTGGATATGAAAGACTATTGGTTAGATGACTTTTGACCATCACGATGAAGTAAGATTATGATCATCATCACCCTCTATCCGTCCAATGCTGAACATAGGCCTTCCTTAATGAATGCCAAGACGACTAATCGGACCGGCCACTCCCTGATCTTGGTGAAACAACATTTTTAAACATCTCACAAGTTGGCATAGCGCAAAGAATAAAAAAGCATTTTGCATGAATAAAAAAGGTTTACAGACAATGCAATCACTTCTAAAAAATCACTTTAATTAATGATCCGATCAGTGAAGCCCTTGGGAAATCCAGTTCTTATTATGGTCTAGGTTTGTTCACTGCTGTTGATTCTAACCTGGCATCATTATAGGTAACCTATTGTGGGTTTGAAATGTATAAGATTATAAAATATAGTATAGGTTTACTTACTTTTACTTAGTTTTAAAAGCGTTTACACTTTACATAAATTTTCATAAGTAGTGTTGTAAATAAAAGGCTTTGTGAATTCATCTATTTGATATAAGTATTGAATACAACATTTAAAAGTTATATGGAAAGACAGAAGCTTAGATTTATGTGAAATTCTGCAAGTTATTAAGTAAACGTATTGAGTATGTAGCTGTGAAGGGAATCGTCGACCGAAGGCTAAAGTTTTTCGTAGAGCCGTAACTTGAGTGGCTAGTTACGGGTGACGTCCAGTAAATCACGCCACTTTGCGATCTGCCGCCAAAATTACCGGCCGCGGAATCCGCTTCGCGCAGTATACGCGATAACTGCACATACTAACTTATAATTTTATTCAATGATTGAACACTTCAAGTTTTAATATTTGTAGAATACGCGTTTTAATACGCGACAAAATGTTTCATTTAATTATAAAAATGCCTTTAGTTTTTAGTAGTATAATTTATTGTTATGACTAACTAATTGAAAAAGTACAATAAATCGCACGCTGGCTGTATAAACATTAGATGTACACTAATAACTCTTTTTGGAATTCAAAAAAAATTAAGAAACTAAGTAAGTAGCATGGGACTTTCTCAAGAATTTATGTAAATGTATAATTTGTATTAATATTTATTAATTTCGATGATAAAAACGTGTTTGGTAGTCGTGTGATAAATCCGCGACGTCGAATTAATCGTATAATTAGGAACCACTGTTTTTGTGACAGGAAATTTTTGAGTAATTTTACCGAGTCTAATATAATTTATGAGTCTAGTTTGTAAATTTGTTAATAGTAATGCGAACGATGATTTAAAATAATTTTATATAAATATAACATAATATAAGATGATGATTGCATTTAGGCGAAGTTTGCATTAATTATTAATGGATTCAATAAAACTCGTAATATCTATAAGATATATGTGATTATAAATGGAAATCATAAAATATACATTTCGTTTAGCACTATCTTTGTCAACAACAGTTATCAATAAAGAATATTTTAAAGAAATATCGGAGAATTTCTTTTGTATATATTTATTATAGCTCTTACATTATTCAAAGGGCAGATATACCTACTTAGAAACTTTATAAATTATAATATAAGAATGTATTATTTACCGTTTCGAAAAAATGATTTATGGGAACGAAGAAAATAAATCCCTTAAATTAGTTAATATACTTTTGATTAATTTTTGACCAATATCGTTATTTGTATATTTATTTTTATATTTTAAAATTATATTTCGTAATTTTTTTTATACTATTGTTTTTTTTATGAAAGTGTCTTTACACCTATGGTACAAATAGTACATGGACACTCGGTCATAAACAAAGTCGGTGTTTTATCTGAGATCGTGCGTATACCGCGCCCAGCCTCTTAGCCAATGATTTGTGAGGCAGCGTCAGAGGCGATGCAATCTCCCGCACTTAGCAGCCGATCGAGATTAGCGTGAAGCGTGTTCCGGCGACACGCTGTTTCATCACTATCCCGATCGCCTGTCACGCAACTGTTCTACAGGGCTACGGTCTAGTTGGTCTCTTACTCCCGTGGAGTAAGTCAGGGGTACTGGGCTCGAGCTCGACCCGGGCCTCCTTAAATAAATAAAATAGAAAAAAAGACATTTATTTGCGATGGTTTGTAAAAATTAGGTTTTATAATTTCTACATTAATTTATCAATATAAGACATTAATGTGGTTTTGCTGTTGCTTGTTTATAGTAAAGACAAATGTCGTGGGAAATCCGCGATGAAGTTTGACAAGCCTTCCTCGTCTAATTTCAAGGAGGATACCCGTGTTGAACAATAAGGTGTAGCTGGTTTTAGCCGGAAGAAAATTTTACAAAACATCTAGGTTAAAAAAGTAGTAAATCATTTTCTTATTTGTTGGTAGCGTAAAAACGATAATTCACACAAGTATTGATCACGATTCAGATTATAGAGTACAAATAGATCGTATGCTGTTAGGGACCTGCAGTGCTCGATTGATTTTCGCACGGACCTTAGCAGTGGCGTAACTATACCGTTCGGGGTCTGTGGCAAATTCATCGGATGCTAGGAAAGACACTTTTTTTTTACTAAATGTGTAATACTAAAAGTTGGGAGTTGGAATTCTTCTCCGACAGGGGGCCCAGCTGGGGTCCCGTGGCATTTTGCCGACTTGCCACCCTGTAGTTACGCCACTAGACCTTAGAACTCTCGCACTCGATAATAGTTGGAAATGAGTTGTTATCTGTATACCAAACGTCACTCATCACAATAATTTATTTCCTGGTCAATATCTGTGCTTTAGTGCCGTTTTTTCGAAACAAGTAACCCTGACGCAAGCTGGATGGTAGTGGTAGTGGTACACTTGATGGCGCCGCGCGAGTGATCGCGAGAGACAACCTTTCAATAGGTACGTAATAAAACTATTAGTGATATTTTAGAATTGAATATTTTACAAAACATCATATTTCGAATATAGAATTTCATTTGTACAGAAAATAAAAAGTATTTTCGTATATATTCAGCCAGGTCAATAAACCTATCCGAGGTGTTCGGAGGTGTTCGGAGGTCCTCGGAGGCAGACACATTCTAATGCTAATGCCGAGGACTCGTATAAACAAACTTGTTTCGTTTATTGTGGAAAAAAATATTTCGCTCCTACATTGTTTCCCGATCTAATCTTATGAATTTCTGATTTTTTTATCGTTGACAATCTTTATGTTACGAGTGCAATCTATTGGAATACCTTCATCCACGTGTTTGGATTCTGAAACCTTGGCTGAGTAGGCCTAGACAGCGTGTCGCTGGTATAAGTTATTATGTAGATATGTTATCTAAGAAGATATCAGTTTATCGTCAATCTTTATCTGGCTACTGTCATCAATGGCCATAATATAGGCCTCCTTTAATGAACTACAAGATAGCTGATGTCTTGTCACTGGCAGCACGGCCCGGCCACTGCACTGATATTGTCTTCCCACTTAGTTAGTTGTCAACCAACACTTCGTCTACCTAAACGTGGTCCCCACTCTTGAACCTTAATGGCCCATCGGCCATCCACTCCCCTGAGTATATGACCAGCCTACTGCCACTTTAACGAACTTATTCCTCATGGTAACATTGATTTACGTGATACATAAAAAAATCGATACGTTTTTACATATTTCAATATTTGTCACATTTTTATTTTAAAAAGAAATTTGGCAATTCTTCATTGTCTTTTACAAGTAAAGTTTTAACTAGACTGCGGGCAATACCGGCTGCCAACATAAAGTTGTCGCGCGACCTGTCACGCGCAGTCACGTGACATTGACGGCTGTCACGTCACGCTACTGTCACGCGCCGTGACGAGCGTGACGTGCGTGACACGCCCTCGTAATGCCCTGCTGTTTGTACAGTTTATGTTGCTGCTGAATTCACTAGGTATTGGTTATAAATTATAGCTATAGGTTATGGGAGTAACATTTATATCTTATTCATAGTATAACTAGTATTTACGAGTAGAATAGTACGAGAGGTAACCCTCGTACAGGTTCAACGTTAAAGTATCCATAGTAAGGGTCTAAACCTTCATATTATTCCAGTATTTGAGTAAAATGATAGAAAGCTGTGTTAAATTACTCTCATAGATTATAATGAAAATTTTTATGGATTTTACAGCAATTTATTATGATTATTGCATAAGTTAAATTGGTGTAGGTAAACTCTATAGTTTACCTATTACCTTTTACCTGTTACCTCCTCGAAATTAGGCGAGGAGGCATAGTTTACCGGCGTTCTAGCCCAATGCCGGTTTTCAAAACTTTTAATATTATTAGTCATGCAGCTTATCACAATGTTTCTTAAACCGGTGAGCAAGCGCTGTTCTCATCTTCATGAGCATGGAAAAATTTAGAAAAACTCATTCCAGGGTCAGGGATGAACACGAACCTCTCGCTCAATATCGAGGTCATACCCATTAGAACATCGTGTCTAACAAAATAATAATAATAATAATATCTATGGACGCTTTTTACACCACGTCAATCTGGTCCCGTGGTAAGTTTCCGAAGAGACTTGTGTTACAGGCACCAGACAACGGAAATACATTATATATTTAATACGTTTAATTAATACTTATATTTATGATTTCTATTATATAATGCACATATTTAATACACATCCATGACCCTGGAACACATAAACTTTTTTGTTCCTTGGCGAAATTCGAACCCGCTACCTCCGGCTTGAACGCCAACGCGCTAACCATTGAGCCACAGAGTTCGTCGAAAAATAAGTTGTACTAGACCCATTCCAGGTTACCTAAAGTACATATTTAATCAATTCTCTTCGTATAACAAACAAGCGCTCTTTGTCACCATCGGATGCTGTAGTAAGTGTAGTGGTGTGCGGACCTCTGAACCACTTGTTATCAATCTTATCGCTGCTCGTCTCACACACTGGTCGTGTTTCTGGGGTGAATGATGTCACAATATGAATATTGAGGTACTACAAAAAATTCAGTTACTACTTTAGACTACAAAGTTAGTAATTATGTTATGAGACAATGTGTACGTTTTTATAATAGGATCCCAAAAACGTTCAAAATCTTTCCATTAGTATATTTAGTAAAACTGAGGAACGTTTGTGTGTTAAATTTTATTATGATTTTTTTTTTGTTAAAGATGCTGATTCTTGGTAATAAGACTTTGATTGGGGGATGACTTTAGATTAGGAATTAAGTCGTAAGTCGTAATCGGTTTCGATCTATGTAAAAACACTGTAATTTAATTGACAAAGAGCAACCGCTTCGTTAATTTTTTTTTGTTTTGGAGCCTGCATTACATACGAATTTTCTACCATTTTTGCTGAACAGGCGATCTGTTCCTGGGAGTCCCTGATTGATTGCGTTCATCAAACCCCTCATCAGGTTCCTTTAATTATTGAAAAGACAAACCAGGATCAACAAACATAAGACAAAAGCGTGCGACACGCCGCGTATCGCACACAGTGACGTCACGCATCTCATTAGACCCGCGCATCGCTGTATGCGGCAAATTAGCGCACCTTAATCAAGGGCCCGGATTGGGCTGAGCACCTACGCGTACTTTCACTCGCCTTAACCGGAAAATCATGTCCTAATGTTTAATTAGAAGCCCTAATGAATTCCATCTGGGGTTTGTTTAATTAAACGAATATGCGCTGCGATGTCGCGCTACTGTAGGATACCCTTATTTTTATTTTTATTTTGTCTTGAACGTTTTTTTGTGATTTAAAATAGTATTCAGTCGTTTCTTTGTGTTCATCATTATCACGATCGGAACTACATAATGTGAATTTGTAATATTATAACGATTTCTTTTAAATTATGATAATATATTATAAAATGACGTAATTTCTTTTATTTACTATGGTTATTATATAATTTAAGACATTAAGAAAAATATCCAAATCTAAATTATATATTTATTATTTATAAATATTATTTGTATTTTTTTTTCTTTTGTACAGAATGTTGAGTTTCCCATCGTAAATAATATTGCACTTGCAATACTTTAGGATACGCATCAACTCGCGCTGTCGCCGGTGCGTAAGCCGCCCGCCGCCGTCGCCATAGTGCGCCCGCGCAGCTCGTGCATCAGATACGCGCCGCTCAGCGCCATCTATCGTCGCGCGGCCGATCTAAATAACGAGTCGATCGCGCGGATAAATCGCCCGTCTCCCCGCTTGTTATGTACCCGTAATTAATGATCACTCTCCATCGCCGGAGCCGGCCATTATGATTTTCTATAGGAAAATGGCGCTTGTTAATGCTCTCGACCTCCTGATAAATGCCATACTTGTAAACTAAGTAAGGTAATTGACAGGCGAGTGGGCAACGGCCACTCCAAGATTGGGCCGCAGTTTCCGTAACGATTTCGCAGTTATAATCGCTGAAGAGATTATCTCTACATACATAACACAGCTGTAGAATGATATCACATATATTAGCGACTTTCAAATTAAGTGATGGATTTCGGAATAGACTTAGATAGAACTTTACTGTATTATAACTCGTAACTGGAGTAATATAAGAAAACCCCACTACATGATATCTAATAACCATCAAAAGAACAATAGATTGATATGCTACTATTGCTAATAAGACTCAGAAATGTCCTTAGTGGAAGGTTGAAGTCGTGTTGTCTACCTTTGTCAACGAGATTCAGAGAACATCATAGTTTATTTGTTGATGTGTTTAAACGTGTAAGTAGCACGGGGACCGGTGTGGTCTGTTGTCAGGGCGTCAGTAACCGCCGGGCTCCGGCTGCGGGGAATTACGCACGTACTCGCGCTGGTACGATATAGTGGATACGGTTACACCGCCTGGGAAATTCTTAACGAGCGCTGGGGTGTGAACGGCCCACTAGCTGCTGACCGTAGGTTTGTCTGGTTTATGTGACGTAGGGAGTAAAGTTATTATTTCCAAAGATATTTAGAGCTATTTCTCTTAAGCTTTAGTGTGCTCCGGAATTAGCTTTTAATTGATCTGCAACTCGATAATGGCTGATAAATACATAAGTTTTGGTGCCCGGGATATGGCCAGTTCAAATGTTATGGTGGCGTAGCGACGAATCCAATTCTTCTAAGTTATGTATTGTGAGGTTAGGAACGGATGGCTGACGGGCCATTATTATTGAGCGGAAGCCACGTTTAGGTGGACCAAGTATCGGTCGGCCAATTACCAGATGGGATTTTTACGAATATTATAAATAGGACCAATTTTTTTACATCTCATGTAGATCAACGTTACCATGAGGAATGAGCAAATTAAAGAGGCAGTGGCTGGTCATACATTCGGGATAATGGATGGTTGATGGGTCAATAAGCTTCAAAAGTGGAGGCCGCTTTTAAGTCACTAATCCGGTAGAAAGACGATCTCTGTGCAGTGGCCGGTCCGTGCAAGTGGCATGAGATCGGTCGTATTTTTTTTTTTTTTTTTATTTTTTTTTTATTTATTTCACTTTATACATACATTTGCATTCGTTAAGGAGGCCTTTGTTCAGCAGTAGGAGGAATAGGGCTATTGATGATGATGATGAAATGCTCATACTCTTCTATCTCGATATATAAAATTTCATCAATACCTCAGCGGGTTGGGACGTGGAAGCACGAATAAACAAGCACACTCGCGTTTACAATATTAGTTAGGATTAGAAAGGAATTTTGTATTTGCATAAGGGCTTAAGACTTGTTTGTTGCCTTCGCAAAGGAAAATTCTAGACGCTTACTGCTCTTTACCGCTTACTTTACATCTTTTATTTACATTATTTCAAACAGGTTTTTGTTGTATAACTGTATAGTAATATAGAATACTATAACTGTATGATTTTTTAAAATATATGGAAGTAAGTATTAGTTTGGAAAGTTTTCCGGAATAAATAAGACTTCATATTAGTGGTATAAAGCACTATTTTAAATGAGATATTTACCATTTTTCCGTGCTCTATCCGTGTTGGGCTTAGAGGCTGAACCTAATGATTTACAAATGGTCCATTCAAAGGTTTTGATGGAATTGAAAATTCATGGTATCGAGAGATTCATGTAAACTATATAAGATGACATTTCGGCAGTCACCGATGCCGTCCGATCGCCATAGCGTTCCTGTCCCCGCCATAAATAATTCTAAATCGGGCCCCATTAGATATTCAGAGGTTGAGACTTGGCCGTAAATCAATCGGGTCGGTTCTGGGAAACAATGTGTGTCGCTACCTGTTGGTGGACTCGCGGTTTGTTCGCGTAGGGAACAAGGCAGCAAGGTATATTGGTACAGTCAAGTAACGTGGTCTTTATGGTCTATGTCGGACTTAAGAATGCTGAAACTTTATACTGGGGATCGAAGAACCTTGCAATTTTAAGCACTGACTGCACAGCTTTCATTTTGAGACCACACAACTCAATACAAAGTAAACATAGTTTACTGAGGTGGTTGATTACGTCTGTTAATAATAATTTTAATATCTTACTACCATCTTATAGCAGCTTTTCCGGCACGGCGTAAAGTGACGCTGTAGCGTTTTATGCATTTTTGTCGCTAAAGGGCTTCGACTGTTCGTTTGCTCTTCTCTCTCTCTTTTTAAAAGCTATGGTGTCGTCGGTGGAGTAACCGCCAATCATTCCTTCTCTCTGCAATACCTTCACCTCCTGACACTACCTGGACTTTCTTCTTTATCTTCTTATATTATGAGTTCTCCTCTGCCTACCTCTTTCCACAAAAGCTCCTTTCTATTAGATTTTTTTCTGTCTTTTATATGGCTATTAAAAAAATAAACACTCTCGGATATCAATATGTCGTTGACCATGCTACTCGTAACACTTCTTAACTTTTAGTTAATTAAATATTTTCAATTTGATAACAGGTGAAGTAATAAATAATGTTACTAATAAGTAATAAATCAAATCACATCTTTCTAATATGGTCCTTAACCTAAAAAGTCTAATTTACCGTTGTGTCGGCCCTGCGTGTAGCGTTGCGTTGCGTCGGTTGCGTCGGTTGCGTCGGTTGCGTTGGTAGCGACGTGTCATTATGTATGATATCGAACGAATAAATCTCGATATAGCACGGCACGTCTCGCGTATTTCTAAGCGGACGGGTACAAATTTATGCGCAGGCGCACGCGGCACTGTTATTGTATATAATGGAGCAGTCCGTGTATATAATGATTTGAGCAATATCTGTCGATTTATTTTTATGTATGTTGACTTTGAATCGTTACGTACGTCAATACGCGGTACAGGTTAAGTGTTGGGACTCAATATTCTTGAGTTTTTGAGATGTTTAACAGTGAAAGGACAAAAGTATGACATTGCAACCTTACTTGACCAAGGAAATAATGTTCTAAATTAGATAAATATACATTAAAATACTAATTACGTATGCTCATAAATTGAGGCGTTAAACGTCACACATCACAATTTGGATACACGCCTTAAAATCCTTAAGGATCATCATAACAAATCCTTTTATTTGTACCCCGTATGTCACCCAATATTACCTTAAACGTCGTGAAGCCGAGAGACTCATGCAAATGAAGACTTAAACCAACCATCACTTGTCGCAGGACAGACTTACGGCCGGGCCCGACATGTTTATTCAGATATTAATGCTGGTCGTAATATTTTAAACGGCGGCCATCTTGAATCTTCGTCGATTACTGTCACAGCCTCTATACGAGTAAATTATATTGATTGGTTTACTAAATTTACATTTTTCATGTATCTTATGAGCTTGAGTTATCCTGTTGTTATTTATATGACGAAGACATGCGGATAAAATTTTAATCAAGTTTGTTGGTAAACGATTTAGCTGGTGATTAGGGAATCTTGAATGTCTTAAAAAATCTTTGAAAAATAGTATGTGGAAAACTACTATTATTACTTGTTTTTTATATTGACTCAATGTGGTTTAGACTAACCTTTAAAATTATTCGGGTTAGTTGGAAATTTTGCATTTTTTTACATAAGTACTTAGTATAAGCGACGATGGTCCTATTAGTCCGGATTCGATCTTGATTAAATTACCGATGTGACAACATCACAGCCCCCAGTGTGAAATTTCAAAATTTCTAAGTGTGACCGTGCGTTTACAGGAGAGCATCGTTTGCTCACCGGTGAAGGAAAACATCTTGAGGAAACCTGCATGCCTTATAAGATTGAAACTCTTCAGAGGTGTGTGAAGTTCATCGACTCACCTTGGGTCAGCGCATCGGTGAACTATGGCTCATTACCCTCCTCGCCTAATTTCTGGAAGGAGACCCGTGCCCAGCAGTGGGAAATATATGGGTTGATACTTTACTTTTTTACATACCTACATAAAAGGTGCGGTCCTTTTTTTGATATGGGATATATCTGGTCTATGGCCAGGTTTTAAGGTATTGCAAAACAAATACCTACTAATTACTTTTTTAGTTTCTCTGAAAACTGTATACCTATCATTAAAAATGTCTTGTTAACTCTTAAAAACAGACGGATATGGTTTGGGCATTCATTTACACATATCGTCAACTAACAAAACCTGATAGTTAGATAGAGGTAGATATTATTACCTACAGTCTATACAATAGTGTATTCCTCTTATATCTTCTCTTTATTATATCTTATACGTTCAAATCTTGACACCGTGACATCGCATGACATTACTTATGGATTGTGCATGAGTTCCCGTATTAAAACCGATGGTTTTGAGGCCCGAGCGACGACTCCAGCGATGCCCTGCTGGTATTTATCTCACCAATATCATCCTTATCCCTAGGCAATAGGGAAGAAGTCAGATAAACTATGAATTCAAGTTAGACCTGAAACTTACTATGACAACGATGTAGAGGTCCATAACTTTGCGGGACATATCTCCTCGTATGATGGGTGCGGACAGGCACGGCTCAACAATAGGTAGGCAAAAAAATAATGATATTTAAAGCTATTTTATTCTTATAAAGATTAGAGTAAATTGTGTTCAATGTCTTTTACGAATGTGCTTTTTATTTTTTTAATAATTTTTATTACATATTTTTATCTAAGTATTAAATTTTATGAATACTAACTTAATCACATTTAGCTGCAATTAAAATGTTTAATTTTTTAAGCACACATTGAGCGTAAATGATAACTTGAACCTAGAAAACATGCAATCATAACTATAATTTATCATGGCCTATAATTTATCTATGAGTAGGCAATAGCCATTCCCACGGGAATAGAGCTTACGCGAACAAAACTGCGTTGAATTTGAGTCTGAAATCAATCCTATTTGCATTCTTCGTCACTATAGTCACTGAAAAGGTAACGGTTATATATTATAAAAGGTTACTCATAAGAAGTACAATTAGACGTGAAATTTGCGTACATTAAAAAAAAATCCAATTCTAACAAATGTAAATCTATTGTCATGGTCTGAAGACAAGTCTGCAATAAACGTCGGCGATTGGAAGGCATCATTGCCAATTAACAGCGCATTATCCATCCGTCTTCCCGCTGAAACAATGAGGCGGTGTGGAGGTGCCAAGATTTTTAATAAATACCTCTTGGTTAATTAACGAGGGGCAGATGAATCAACCGCCGCATATCTGTGACGATTGCTCGGTGTGACGGACTAATTTAGGTGGCGCATCAAGTACGCGTAGCAGGTGCGCGGCTGGTGACCATGATGTACGCAGCCTCGGGGATTTCCAATGAGATTGAATATAATGTGCAGAAATATATTTCTCTCATCCGCCTGCAGTAACATTAGATAAACAATTAACAATGAAAAGTACTGAAGAAAAAATTGAAACTAAATTGTGTTAAGTAAATCTAAATATAAGTAGAAAAAGAACCAATTTACGTTCGTTATATCCACACATTTCAATCGAGTGCTCTTGGTGGAAACTTGAAGAAACGAGTGAAATGTACGAACAAAAGAGAAGTTTTACAGAAGAGAAGATAGAATATTATGTACTGTGCATAAAATGAAATGTCGTGACGTGTTGTAGATAGATTTTTATGATCCTACATCGACAATCCAACTAACCGAATGTGATGCAAATAAAAACAGTAAACTTATTTATCCACAATAATTTTAATGATTACAATATCACTAAAATTTTCATTTAATTTACAAACTAAATATCTAACAAAATATGTACGAAGGTATGGTAAAATTATGTACAGTGACATAAGAAGTATATCTGAGTCGTAGATTCCTACGACCACTATATTCGTATGTAGCTGTAGTGAGCTGTCCCATAAGTCGGTGTGACATGGTCTCCGCGCGCGCCAGCCCGTGCATCACTCGGAGTGTCGAAGGTGCCGCACTATTTATGTGCCCCTGGTACAGAGTGTTTGATTCGACTGTATTTTAAACATAGCCAAATACACATAATTATATATGTTGGCCTGGTAGCAAAAGTCTTGTGAATCAATCCAGTAGACTTAAACATTGCACGCTTAACAGTTTTGCACAATTACCCTGAGCAAATCTTTAAGCAAAAAATACAAACCTTAAAAGCTTAAAAGCTTAGTAAAGACAGTTTAGAAATTTCTTGAATTTAGGAGGTTTAAGCCCTTTCTATTCCGGACATTTACATTAAACAGAACATCAAAATATCTGCTCTAAATTTTGAAAGAAGCAATCTTTCTAATCATGAAAAGTATGTATTACAAAACACTCGTGAAAACTTGTCCCGCGTCATTTGTCAGCGGTGTTGTCTTGTCTGTCTGTGCCGCATTAAATTAGCCGATGATATATCTCGTCTATTTGCGTTGTTTTGAGCGATCGCCCGATTCGGTTCATGTACACATTTTTCACGTCTAAAACCGGAATCAAAGGGTTAACATAAATACGTCCTTACCACCCGTCATTATCAAACTGACAACTACAAGGAGTCCACCGTTGATAACCGCAAGCTTATATACGCGGGCTTATTAACGAAAATCAGCTTTATTAGCGGGCGCTAGAGGCGACGGTGGCGGCGGAGTGGGGCTAGGTGACGCTGTCAGTGGCGTGAAACATCTGTCATTCGCTAACAAATGCTGACAGGAATTGATGCTCGCACGGACAGTGAAAAACGCGGAATCGCGCGTCCGCCGAGTATTTTTAGTCGCGCAGCTGTCGCGGCGTGTCGCGTCAACCGGCTCTGCGGTTACCTTAGACTAATTGAATAAAACAGACGTACGCATCACGCTCATAGCGCTGATTGAGCGACGGTCGCCATCGGTCTGTTTTAGCCTGGCAATGCACACCTAAACATTGAGTGCTCAAAATCACTGCGGCTTAAGAACATATCGTGAAGAATCTGCATGCCTGAAAAGTGCCTGTCATTGGGCAAAGAACACCGATTACGGCGGTTTTCAATATCCTATCTATCTTAAAATTTTCTTATCTATCTCAAAATTCTGACAGATTTTGTAAGAAAATATGTCAAAATTCCAAGATAGATCAGAAAATATTAAGATAGATAGGATATTGAAAACCGCCGATAGTGACCAATGAAAACGTATATCAGAAGGTAATATAATAACGATAATAATAGAAAAATAATTAATTTACTTTCTTTGGAAAGAATTGAGTAATATCAATTTAATTAAAATACCAATGAACACTTCAATAGACAACCTAGACGTGTTTTGATAAATTAAAAATATTTACGTAAAATAGGTTACCAGATAGGTAAGGGTCGATCGATCACGGTCTCTTCTACTACTATGGTGACCACTAATACCTTGGCTAGCTAGTCCATTTCGCTTCCGAGCAAACTTGACTATCAGAGGGCTAAAACGATGTTAAAAATACCAACACATCGATAGCACCTCCTCGCGTATTTCATATTATCTGAAGCGATAAATCGTAAAACCTCGGCATCGACAAGCCCAGTACACAAGACATTACGCAGGCGATATTGTTACTTGATAAATATTACTGTGATAACCATTAACAGAACGAATCGCATTTGCAGCACGACCTGATAACCAATAAACGACGCGCGTTACTTTTTACACGACCGAAACTAACGGGTGATGCCACGTAATAACGTATGTTATAGTCTAAATCTAAAATTTGTTGCGTGTGTAAATATAAATTGTTTAGTATTTTGTTTATTCGAAAGGCCGATCTATTTTGATGTCATGTATTTTATGTGGGAATAGGGCGTTCCTCCCAGGCATTTCAGAATAACATGTGCACTTCTCAGTGGACCTTAGAGAAGGTGGTAAATCCAATTGATGTTCAAAAAGATATTTTGCTGGTGCTATTTATATTTTTTTAAATTTATATAAGATTTTAAATTAACATGGTTACTTTCAGCACTTAAGCAAGAGCTTAGACAATGTCAAAATATCGAGCTCTGCGAAATATAAAAAAAAAAACATGACAAATGACGCGTTTTAAATGTTTTTCTTTTTTTAATTTTGTCAGCTATGCTTAGTGAGTCAAATTAATATTCCTTAAGTCCTTAATTTATAAAAATATTTAAATATTCCTTAATTTGCACCATCATCACTAGTTCCCTGGAACTCTCAATGATATTATGGTGGTGGATGGGATACATTCCGTGTATGCTTCCAGTTGTAAGTCTTTTGAGTCGTCTTCGCTTCAATGAGACGGCAGTGTCCAGCAGGCAGCTGCGAGCTTATGATGATTATAAACGATATTCAGTACGTAGAAGTGATAGGTACAAATCAAGCCAAAGGGCAGTTCTCTTCTGCTTAGATTAGCACTGTGCAATTTTTTACATCAGAACAGTTATAAGGTAAAAAAACCTTTTTTTAGCCTGACAATGATCCGAGTTCAAAAGAAGTATAAAACTACGTTACATTGGTGTTGCACATAAATTACAAAAAAAAGTTTCAATATCAATAAATCGTAAGTATCCTTCGCATCTAATAACATTAGGAATGTGGCAATATCGATAAATTATATAAAAATGGTTATTAGAACATGGGGAGAGTGTGGAATCAGTCACGGGTCCGGGGTAAAAACTAGCAAGTCACATTACATCAATCGCGGCCACAATAACGTATTTCAACTGGGCCTCATTGTGATATTTCTAATAAACTATCTCCAAGAGATATTCCCGGACTTTTATGGCCGTTTTTGACATATTTGTGATGGTCCCTAGACCCGTAAGGATGAGGCGGTGTATCGATGCAGGATATCGTAACTCACGATAAGGAACAGCTACAATATTTTTTAATATATTTTTAACGTTTGTTGTTCTCAAGTTTTTGTGATGAATGTTAAAAAAAAAAATTGTTAAAACTCCACTAATAAAGTCGGGTATGATTTTGTTATAGCGAAACTTACGTGCTTTTATAAGTTAGAAAACTTTAATTTTTATATCATGACATTTTAGCTTAAATTAATTACATATTTCGATGATATATGTTGTTATAATCAAATAAAAAAAAAAGATATCGATTTGAATTATGACTAAAAGTACATCCCTATTTGTTATAGATTTATTGATTCTGAGCCATTTCTTCCGAGTACTTTGTACGCGGTCATTCTTTGTAGTTTTTTTTTATTTTGTTAAGTTTATGATTTAATGTTATGTCTAGTTATGTATTAGATACGTTTCGGAATTCGTTCCGTCTCAACTTGGGATATAAATTCACAATTGTGTATAAATAAAATAAAAAGTGATGTGCTTAATGTCGATACTAGATTTGGACTTGATTTATGGGAATTTTTGAACACTTTATGGCTACTATGACCTCGCTTTTGGACCCAGTGATGTCCTTGGCCTAAGACTTTGGCTATAACCTAAAATATTTATGTACTTAGAAGTTGGATAATATTTCATGATAAACCACTATTTTGTTTCCTAACGTTACGATTATATGTATGTGTAGAATAGTTATTGATTAATTTCTTGATCTCAATCATTCTTTATCAATTAAGCTTAAAGTGTGACGGTGTGAATTACTAGAAATAGGCACTGAGAGAATATCGATAAAGTTTTCCTGTATGCCTTGAGCTAGAATGGAAATGTGCTATCGAAACGATGATTACGTGTAAATTATAATGAATACGTCACGTCCCTTACGTACGTAAACATTATTATGGTAGTAATATTAATTCTGAACTTATTAAAGATAACTTATATAAATTATATAGATAAGGGGGGAATAGCTTTCTTGTTATATATTATGTACTTTGATAACCAAACAAATAAATTTAGCGAATTTTCGATACATAAAAAAATATATAATAAATAGATTACTACAAATGGGAAGCAACTTTTAGTAACTTCAAGTTCAACTTTTCTTTGAAATAATCTTTGGAATCCTAAAAAATGATCTTAGCAAATGCTAGGAATGGTATCAGTGGGGCCGGTCCAGCGGCCTGATAAATATAAATAGGGCCAATTAGCCCTGATTTATCCGCGGGCCGACGGATTAAAGTCGGCGATTAATACCGACATCTGCGGCGATCGATCCTCGGCGACCTCCGACTCCTCCGTGACTGCGCTTATCCGATAACGGCCCTCCGACTATTTGTTCTAGTCAAGGGCTTACGAGTCTTTTAAAAGATGTTCTCGTTCTGTACTCGAGTTGCGACTTAGGTGATAATGATGTTGTTTTATACTCACATTGAACATTTTATTACATGTACGATTTTACATAGATCGAAGACGATTTTAAATATCAGAATGATTCTTTTTAAATTAATACGGGTTTTTTTTCAGCTCTATTCAGTTTCAGGTTAAATATTGGAACGAAGTTCCTTACGGCAGGCTTGGAGGCGATAGGGATTTTGCTGCGCGACCGAACTGAAAAAAATGTGATAGTAAAACCGTAAGAAAAAGTGCGTGGAATAAAAAGCGTTAAATGAGACGTGCACAGGCGCGATACTCGCATACACAAGCGAGTAGTGTATAATACCTTTCTCTTTCTCCCTCTTTCTTTTCGTTCTCTCATCCCTTCTCTTTCTTAACTTCGTTCGTACCTGGTGTCCCACGACACCACACCATTTTTATTTTTATTACAAAATCATGTGTCATATCTTAATATTAGATTAGCTAAGATCCTATAAAATACATAATATAACCAAAGGCGAAGGCTAAAGTGGGGCAGAATGACTGACGTCATTTTCGTCTTTTCCGAAACTATCTATCCCCTTACAAATTGAGAACAATTGCAGTGTTCAAATATTCCTTACTTCCGAACTCTATTTTTTATACTTAATATATTATAATTATAACTTTTAGTTGTAATTATATTTAAGTACATAAGCTGCATATGAGTCAGTTTCATTTCCACCGGACACAATGCGCTGGTCGTGACACTGTCACCTCACTGGATGCGAAGGTAACACAACAAACAATGATAAAATGCAAAAATTGCTTCATGAGGTGGACTTGTCCTGACGTCGAGATGAATTAAGCTTAAAGAGGCTGGCACAGAGAACCCGTGGAGACATTAGTGGTCTACAATATTAAGAGATATTGAAGTTATTTTATATTATATAGTGTAGATTATTTACGTGCATATTAAAATCATATAATATAAATGATTGAAATGAACAATGAACATTAACATAATTATATTGCAGTAGGATCGGCTCTACCGCGGCGCGGCGCACGGAGAGTTCACGCTCGGGTTTTAACTTTTGCTTTGCAACAAAATGCCAATTAATGCGTAGCTTATACATGGGTTACAGTCAGAGACAATCACATGAATTTTCTTGCCATGTAAATATAGACTAATGTCTAATAACTTTTAAGATTTACGGATTTTTTTTAAGTATGTTTTCATAACACCTTCAAGAATATATTATATGCAAAGTTTCATAATGATCGGTTAAGTAATTTTCGCGTGAAGGTGTAACAAACGTTATTAGGGATAAGATAGAACAATATTTTTAGAATAATTTGCGTAAGGACCTGTTTCACAATCTCCAGTTAAGTTCCCAATAGGCTATCAGCAACATATTTGAATGTTTGACAGACTCCATACTCTATCTGTCAAATATGTTGCCGATAGCTTAATGGGAACTTAATTGGAGATTGTGAAACAGGCCCTTAATGTTAAAATCGTGTATATAAAATAGTGTAATATATTGTGATTATGTATTTCTCATTGTGAGCTTTCCTAACTTTCTTTGGTTAATAACTGCAGTCTCTAGAATTCCTACACCTGAAGATACAGCTTTAAATTAACTTTACATTTAGACTAGCAGCACCTCGCGGTTTCACCCGCGCACTTCCCATTCCCGTGGGAATACGGCGATAAATTATAGCCAATTTGTTATTCTGATGTATAAGCTATGTCAGTGTTTCATAAAAATCCATTGAGTAGTTTTTACGTGAAAGAGTAATAAACATCAATCCGTCCATACAGTTTTACAAACTTTCGCATTTATAATATTAGTAGGAAGTAGGATAGTAGGATTTTGCCGACCTTTAACTTTTATAATATTTTTCGAGGTAGCATCGACTCCACGCCTTTCCCGCTCCACCCACAGTCTATCACCGCGTGTAGACGCGACTGCCGCGGTCCGTCTGTACGTTTAACTTGTATGCTGTTTTTTATTAACTTCATAAATAACGCCTTATTCAGAAAAAGTTACTTTATTAACGTGTATCAAGCACCTACATTAGTAATGCCCGGTAAACATTCTCTAACACATTCCCTTTTACTGGGACTTTGTAATACTTCTACACTTGACAATAATTTAACATTTATATGAAGAAGTGTAATTTATTTTACAAATGCACCAAATTCTTTACCAATTACATAATTTGTCTTTACCTTGTGTATTTTCATACTATAATTTTAGGCTCCTATAAAATTTACATTAGGTATAAATACATTAAGATTAGTTTGATTTGAAACACAAAGAAGTAACAATTATGACAAAAGTTCTATTGGCATAATTAATTCCTATACATCAGAAGCAACATCCTGTGACTCCTGTAAATCCTGTAAAATGAATGGAATGAAACAAACGCTAGGTAGGGGGGGGGGGGGGTACATGACTCAATAATACTCGTAGGTGAGCGGCTTTGCGCTGTGTCCGTCTGACAGAGAAGATTGTGTCTCGTCTGGAGACGTCTGCCTGCGACACTTGGCTTACACGACACTGCTCCCTGTGTATAGTGTATACTGCACTGGACATGCTCAGAATGTAACGAACAACCTAAATCCTTTCACGATAGTTGTGATCTCTATCTCTCATATTTATCTCGTCTTATAATTGTGAGTCATATTTTTTTTTTGAAAGTAGCTTTTAAATCAGTCTGATTTATATTATGGTATTATTATATTTCATTTAATCATCAGAAAATATGTAGGAAAATATTTTTTTAAATTACGAAATTCTGTATTTACATCCGATACTTTAAAATTAATACACTGGTATTTTTTTCGGAGAACATGTTACAATTTTTATATAAACATAAACTTAAAATAGTCTTGTTTAGTTTTATAACAAAAATGATTTGAAATATATCTGGATGATTTAAATATTTACTATAATATACAGGGATATTTAGCCGAGCATTAGCTTCTAGAAGCTCGTCTTCGGTATCCTAATCTAGTCAATTACGACTCGGCATCACTAAATATTCGTGGCCAGGCTGCTGTGGACGTGACGAGGTATTTTTGTCGGCGTCAATAAATAATGTGCCGCGGGTCAAGTCTGAGAGCTAATGTGTGTTGATCTTATCCAGTAGTGGTACCTCGGACGCCCCTACCATTGTTTACCATTGTTTGAAAAATCAATCGAGTAGCTATTGAAGTTTTTACTACAAATTGCATGAAATTCTGAACTTTAGTTAAAAATTAAACTTAAAGTGACACATTTTGTATGATGATATAATAAAAATAACTTTTAACATTAAATTTAATTGATAGCTTTTATAGGATTAAGCTTAAATATTGGTTTAGACCACCCATCTTATTTCTATTAGGTATATACACATAGCTATACATATATAGCTTCAGTATATTCATCACTATATGATTAAAAAGCAATATGTTAGGTGATTCATGCTTTGACAATATAAAAATCTTATAAAATACACAAAAAATATATTATAGATCGAGATCACCGTGTGATTGCCTTTTATCTTTCGAGTTTCCATCGAGGTGCAATAGTAGGTGTTTCCTCGTATTTTAGCACATATTAAGATGGAAGTTGAATTACTAAAATAACTAGCGACACGTCCAGCCGTAACCAGCCGAACGCCGGTGTCACGCCAAACGAAATATTCGATTACAGTCGTCCTAGCCCTAATTAGGCTTCGGCATAGCCGGTGTTGTCTAAATAAGGATATTGTCATAATAGGAAACGTTTGAGAATTCAATTTATCGTAATATCTATTTGGTTTGGGCCAGCTTATTCACAGATCGAGAATTATTTGAGGGTTAGGCTCTTCACAAACTAACTCTTAATCAAAATCTTAATGGAAATTTATTTTAGATTTTATCCTATTTTATTACTAGCCTTAGATCAGACTATGGTGACTCATCTCAAAATTCAATTTTACGTTTCATTGAAGCTTTGAATTTATATTATCATTTAAAAAAGATTTCAGTAGAAATAAAAAAATGAATTGTTTAAATTATTAGGACAAAATATTCCAAAAATGGTGCACAAGGTACAGCCATTTTTTCAATTTGTGGATGTTTTAGTGTATAGTGGTATGACATAAAAATACTAATTATATGAAAAATGTCATAACTTTTATATTATTATTATTATTATCTTTAAATCTTTTTTTCGTGATCTATAACTCTCTCTAACTCAAAACACAATTGATAAAGTGGATCAAAAGAAGGCCAGGTATCCCCATAGGGTTAGCAGTAGGACCCTAATTTCGTAAAGTAGTTGAATCCAAGGTCGGTGACCATATTTAAAATGAGACTGACTAACAAAACTGAAAGTCGCGAACGTGTGGGCAGCCCTAATGCACTTGTCGCAATCTATTTAATGTGCCGGGGCGAGGCTCCTGTCTTCTGCCGCCTGCCTCCTTCAGACGGCCCCAATTTGTCGCAATGTCTGCCTTAATGAGATTTTTGGACACTTGTTTCTCTTTGTACTATTTCTTTTTCTGGGACCTGTTAACATGCATTTATGATATTTAAAACTTGGTGGCCCTTTTTTGGCGCTTATCGGAAGCCATTGTAACGGGTGTTCACGTGCTTATTTCTTATGTATAGCGGCTTTGAGAAGAATAGGAGAGCAAGGCCATTACTGGTACCGAGTCTTAGGGGTTTTTGGTCTCGAGGTGGGCAACATGAGTGACCTGGGCTCGTAGTTCCAAGTGAAGCCGTTTATGTTTATGGGCAACGCTGAACACTTACCATCAGTATCTATCAGTGCTGCATAGGCTACGAACATAAAAGAATTAAAAAATATATATAAAATATTGAATGCTTTTAAATGCATAGTAGGTTACTAAACAATTAATAACACAATAATTATAAAATAACTAAAAGATACGATTTTATAATAAATAAAGAATAATAATTTAAATTAAGGACAGAGTGATAACCAAATTAATTATTTTAATGTAAAAAGCATGGGGTGTCTGGTGTTAACAGTCCGTTGATAGAGTCATGGGGCAAGCGTGTGTGGACTGAAATACATATATAGTGAAATAGGTATATTAGACGCAGACGGAACTATATACAAGAAATAACTTTGTTTTTCCTTTCGTTGCAGGTAAGAGCTGAGGCGGATTATAAGAGACGTCAGTTTAGTAGATAAAGCGTTATCACTGGATGAAGAACGGTTAGTACGATCACCAAAACAACGATCAATTTCAGGATTATCAAGCCTGTTCTTATGAATTTAAAAACTGAAACCGCTAATGCAAGAACACCCGCCTCGCCCGATTTCGAGGAGAACCGTGCCCAGCAGGACATATAGGGGTTAAAACTATTTTATTATATAATCCATATAAATTATTTCACTTTTAATACTTTTTAACATGACTATTAATTCAGCCGCGTTCTATCGTGCAAGCGTATATCACTAGATGATTGTATAAATGTATCGAATTTAATAATTGCCCATGAAACACTAATACCGTGCCATAAAAAAGAAAGACGCCAGTGACGTTAGCAACGCCGGCCGTGGGAACTCTTCATCATCATCATCATCAGCCTTTCTCCGTCCACTGCTGAACCTCCCTCAAACTCTTACTACCTCTTAATCTGCCACAGCTTTACCTGTACTAGCTGTTGGATGCTGCTTTTGACATTAGACCGCGACAACAACTTTTGTTGGCGATTATTTCAATATTTTTTATCGAATCACTAACAGCAGTTTAAAATTTAAGTAATGCGACAGACAATACGACAGAAAAGGCTAAACGTTTGCTATCGCATCAATAATGACTCGCTTTACCCGCAATAAATTTATTGACCCTAACTACTTCTCAGTATCAATGAAAACTGAGTTAAATCTAACCGAATATCGTACTGTGAGTTCTTGATATTAGCGTTTCTAAACATACAAACTTATCACCTCATAATATTAGTATAGATAATAGATCATTAAGATAACATAGATAAAAGGCAAACAAGTATAGAACGTGCTTTAATCAACAAATACCTTTTTAAAAGATTTATAATTCGTAGTAACTCATCTGCAAACCTTATATAGGGTAAATATTATGCCCATTAGCACTGAGATTGCTTATATAGTAGGTAAATGAGATAATAACACGGGTAGTAGCCACATCTTGGGACTTTCTACTGCGTGAGGAACCGGTTCAAGACAGATCGAAGACTTAGTGTTCTATGACAGGAACCTAAATTCACTCCCTAGCCTGAGAACATCAGGTTCCCCTCGTGATATCAATTAATATAAACGTCAGCCACATTAATAGAATTCGTTACAACATATTACCGATCGTTACAAGCGGACAGCACACACGTCTAACTCGCCGAACATATAACTCACAATAACTTGTAATTAATCAAAACGATGTTACCTCCGTAAATAGCGCCACAAAAAACATTACATACGAACCTGCGCAAGAGTCGAAGGGAGGAATCCATCACGCTCGGACGTCAAAGAAAAAATATCGGCCAATGGGAGCGCGGCGTTCGGATAATTGTTGACCGGGCGGTCCAATCGCGTGCGCTCGCGGCGATCTTATTCTGGACCTCTGAATGATTAATGTGTTCCGCGGACATGTTTACGAGCTCGTCTGATTCGAGTTTGAATGATTTGTCGGCGGCGTCACCGGCCGATTTACGATCGCGTGTCGATCCTGACGCGAGCTATGTTTAGCGATCACGTAATATACCCGTACCTCACGGAATAACTCTCTTTTTGATTTATTGAGACGGGAACCCATTTGCATTAAAATTCAATGAAGTTTATAAAATTTCAATCAGAACCCGCCTTTGAGGCGCCGACTTAGATATCCTCAGCACACGTTTGGATACAACGCGCGACGACTTGGGCGCATGGATTATCTCACACGCTTACTATAGTTTTGTAAACTTAACTGGTAATCACACCGGTTAAACTTTTGAAACAATTGAATCGTCTCAAAAGCGTCCTAACATTTTTTCCAACAATTCCATGTTGTGACACTACATGATGAAAGCTTCATAAGAACGTCGCCAATCGACCTGTCATTGTTTTTATGTTCATAATTGCATACGAGACCTGAAACCTGCGAAGAGTTAGTTTTACTTACATATTACCTAACTACTATATAATTAAAAATGTAGGTATATCATTGATTATCGACTCAATAATTGCAATCACTTTTTAATACGATGAGCGTATATTGATTATTTAAAATCGATTCACAGACCTATAGGTTATATGTCGATTATATAAAATCAAAGACAATGTATAAGCGATAGGCGCGGTATAAAGCGTTAATTATCTAATCGCGCACGCAATCGCCCGGCATAATGAGGTCGGGATGGAACAGGGATAGCCGGGATGGGATGGTGGGATAGGGATAGCGGGACAGATATCGGGACGGCGGGACGGAGCGATCCCACATAAATCTGTCATGCGCCCGCGCCGGTAACGCACACAGAGGCGCTCAACCTTTTACTTTTTTGTGATAAGCTTATTGAGATAGTGAGTGGAGAGGTTTATTATCTATTCACATAGACAACATATTGAAAACGAGTTGATTAGTTATTTGGAGTTTTCATTTATCTAGATAAATAATGCATAAATGTATTCAAGTTGAATTTCATAATATTATGTCAATCAATTTGTTGTAGTAAGTTTTTGCAGGGCTTTTTTTCGCGTTTTAATATAATTTTCACATTTCCGATTCTTAAACTTTACAAAAATAATAATTATGCTTACCAGAAATTAGAATAAAGAAGATATTTAACAATATTAATAGTTTCAAAACACACACACACACACTAAAATCTCTCTTTAATGTAAAGTTGTTTGTGTATGTAAAGTCTCTCGTTAATGTAAAGTTACTAGCAGCGCCCCGCGGTTTTATCGGCGTATTTCCTATTCCCGTGAAAGCACTGGGATAAATAATTATAGTCTATTTGTTATTCTGATGTATAAGCTATGTTATTGTAAAGTTTCATTAAAATCCGTTTAGTAGTTTTTACGTGAAAGAATAACAAACATCCATCCATCCATCCATCTATCTATCCATACTTACAAACTTTCACGCGTATAATTTTAGTAAAAAGTAAATAGTAAGATACCAGAAGTGAGCTACTTGCTTAATTCCACTTTACAGTTTTATGTCGCGGTGGGCGAATGTGTCGTATTTTACAACCAGATAATGAGAAACATCAACTCCTAATGTTACGCCTTTGACCATTTTCGAGAGAAGATTCATTCTAGTTTTCATTTTATTAATTAATTCGTGTCCATGTTTAGCACCTGTTTAACAATCAATATCACGCTTTATTTAGTGAGGTTTTTTTTCTTCTATTTATTTAGACTTTCCATCGATGACAGAAAGAGCGTATTGAACTATTATTGGAGAAGGTTTTCTCTAGACTACTATTTACTACTTGCAATAAAGAATTCATCCTCGTACCTCGCGTCATAAGTTTAAATAATTGCTGAGAAAATAATGATTAGTCGTAAATTAGTAACGAAACGCGCAACCACGTGGGATTTGAATAGTTAAGTTTAAGTTGTAATATACATGTGTGTAAGCGCCATTTAGTTATGCATCACTATAGTATAGAGTAGGGATATTTAACATTTTTTATACGTAACTTTAATTAAAAGCGATAATAGAACAAATGTTTATAATGAGAGATAATTCGAGATAAGCCAATCGGTTTACTATCGATAACTATAAAATTTTGTTGTTTTATAATGATAATATTTATTTATTTATTTATTATAAGGTTCTCCAACAAAGGATACACAGTACATGCAAAGGTAAATATAAAAGTATTTGGCAATTTGTGCTCCTTCAATTATAGGAGAACACATAAAGCATACAACATCGTTTCATCAAAAATAAGAAAATTAAACATATTTCACATAAGGATATTAACATAAAGATAAAGAAAGATATAAAAAAAGGAGTGTACATATTGAGGTAGAGAACACGAGTTAAAAATAATACATTGATATTTTACGTAAGCTTAAAGTTCAAAACAAACAAAGTTTAAACTATTTAAAACATAACACATAAAACTAAATAAATAAATAAATAAGATTAAAGCTTATCTTTAAGCGCACACACTTCTTTAGGATATTCAAAATGCTTATATTCAAAGTCTTGATAACGTTAATTTATTAGCAATTTAAGTATTTATTTTCATTGTTGTTTCATCATCATATTCTCGGCCTTCATAGCTCAACAGCTGAACAAAGACCTACTTCAATTAAAACCAATAAATTAATGTTTACATAATAAAAATATTGTATAGCCACCAAATGTAGGAAAGTATTTGGAATAATAAGATTTATTCTCCCAAATTTAGGCTAATTGTCAATTCCTGATATTTATATAAAGGGGGCCGTTCTAAATGCCTTCGTAATAAATTCTACCCACCAGTCAATTGTTCTGAATACCAGGGTGTTCGCGTATTAGGAGCGAAAGGAATAATGGCGAAACAGGAAAGACTCACATTTTATGAATAACTACACTGAAAGTTCACTTAAATAATATTTTTGGCTGGTATCATAACAATAACAAAGTAAAATATTATTTATGCTTGTTTATCAGAATCGATTTTTTGCGAAGTTTTTATGTCATATTTGTCATTTTATTATGTTAACATTTACAAATGTTTTCTTTGTGTGTTGAGTGCGATTTCTCATCGTCGAGAAGCATGTAAAAACGAGAGTCGTGAGTAAAAACATGAAGTTACAATGACATGATTCATTCGATAAATCATCGAAAAATCTCAATCAACGGCGTCTCCCTCCCACATTCCCATTACAAGTTTGATTTACAGTCGAATATGAAATTAACTATCGTGTTTTAAATTACAAAATATCATTTGTATTAGGGTCTGTCCATGAGAGATTTATTGCGACGACCCTCCAGAACTTCTCAAAGTCTCGTTTTAATTATAGCCTTGTATATAAACATTAAAATATGTTTTTGTTAAAAAAAAGAATGACAGATGGTCCATGTTTTTTGTTCGTGGATATAAAATGTTGACGATCTCTTGCGTTCGAACTTACAAGTTGTTGTTTGAATGTTGTCCGACATTTTGTGCTTGTTATGAAGCTATTAACTACTGGCTGAATAAGGTAGTACCGCACATCATCGTCAGCCAGTGTCTTGTTAATATCCGATGTATTTCGTTTACAAGTTAATTCTGCTTACAAACAGGTAGTTACAATCTATAGGTTATATAAAAATAAATAAAGTGTCTGTCTGTCATAAAACCACACCATACTAAAATCAATCAATATTCTAGGCTACAAAACAACCATCATCACTAATTAACGTTAACGCGAACGAGGCTGCGGGCAACCGCTAGTTACATTATGTAAAAAAACTTGAAATAAGTAACCATCATTCTTTGCAAACGAAGACACATTCTTTGCGAATGAAGACATAGCTTTTTTATTGTAAAATAATGTCACAATTTTATCTTAAACTTCGCTTTAAATCTATCTTAATAGTTATAAACGCAGTACAATGTATTGCATTCTTTCTTACAGCACGCGCCTTGTATTATCCCAAAGTATGGAGATAAATTGAAATCAAACGTCTAATAAAAATAATAACTTTGTTTTACGATACTCTAACGTGTCAAAGTAGACGTAAGCTATTGATGATTATGAACTAAAGGTAACGGAATCTGTGCTCGTAAACAGTAACTAATAGAATTTATCGACACGCGGTCAATTTAAGGTTAGCAGCGCAATTACAAGAACGGCTCGGCCGCGGACAAGCCTGACCCGCCTGCGGTACCACGACCATTATTGTTACAACGCCAGGACATTGTTGATATTATTAATAATGATAAAAGTCAATATTTAACAATAGCAAATGAAAATGAAGAGAAAAATAATAGCTCTACCTAGGAGATGGTGAGAAGTAGCAACCACCTGCTTAACGGAAAAATGTGATGGATGTATGTATGTACAGATGTATGTACAGTTGCTAAGATGCATGTAATTAATATTAATTCTATTGACATAGGTTTATTTAGGTTTAAATTATCAATTGGATATAAGAGATTTACTAAATGACTTTCACACTGTCGCAGCTATTACAACCAATAAAAAAAAATTAGTAATTCAAGTCTCTTAGTCTTTGCTATTTATTTGTTGTAAATAAAAATTCCTTTTTCTCTCACAATATTTTCATTATAGCATTCTTGATGGAACGCCTTTGTTATTAAGAACGATAAATATGAGTTATTACATTAATATTAGCGCTCAATGCGAATCACAATTACGTAGCGCAATGAGAGTTAAATGTAATCGCCGGTTATTTCTATAGCGGGCCTTTCACGACTACAAAATCATCTCAACGACAGACATTTCCATATTCTAATCTGGTGCTGGCTATAACTATTGAAAGGCGTTTAACAGAGCCAATTTAACGGGATTGTCCCGGGCTTAACATTATATGCTCGCCCTAGTGTCGTTGTTTACAAATACAAGTGTTTAAGCAGACATATTTTATAACAATCTAATGTACGAGAAATGTTTATTTTATGATACTTTAGGAAAATGTCACTGTCGAGAGGGAGAGGGTTCTACTGTAATGTCCAGCTAAGCGGCATTCCAATGAGACAAGGAATAAGTTGGCCCTGGGACTCTTCCTGTCTTTAACTGCTGGATCGATTAAAGGCTTCCACATGGTTTTTAGATCAGAGGTCTCCACGCTAAACATATACACTTCCCGCGTAGGGTAGGCTGCTATCCGTTAGTATATAAAAAATCGGTTGTCTGTAAAGTCGGTTTACTGACGATAGTTTACGTGACAACGTCATAAGAAAATACTGTTGGCCCATTGCGCCTCTTTATCGCTCGATTCGCGCTCTCGCTTGCACGTCAGAGCGGGGTAACGCCGCATGAGTCATGTTTTGTCGTACGTACAGCCGGCTCCATCGAATTATAAGTGGTTGTCACGTCAAATAGATACCTGATATTGGGTTTTGGTGCACGTAGACGACAAAATCCAATAAATTTAGATGAAATGTCAAACTTATCTCGCCCGTAGCGCAACAAAACAAAAACACGAAGATACGTATGAGGTCACCGTATGAATGTCATCGGCCGCATCCAGTCCGTAAATCATCTTTATGGCACATGACCATAAATTGTGAGTGATCTATGGCTAATAATTCTAAATGATTTCCCTCTAACACATCCCGTCACCCGCGCCTGTTGATTGGCGCCGCGTGAGGTCTTACTAGTATGTGTGTTTGTCATGTGATAACTGTGGAACAATCATGTTAGTATAACTAAATAAATATATTATGTAATATAAAATATACATGTAAGTACATAATATACAAAAATAAATAGAGCAAGAGCCCACGACGGCCAGACCACTGTAGGCTCTTTGGCTATAATATAAATACAAATATATAAAGCTAAAAGTTTGTTTCTTGGAACGCGCTAATCTCAGGAACTATTGATCGGATTTGAAATATTATTTTAATTCTAGATAGCCTATTTACCGAAAAAGGCTATAAGCTATATATCCTGCTAAGACTTCTTGTACATCTTAGTCAACGCGGTCGAAGCTGCGGGCAACAGCTAGTAATAATATAAAATATATACAATATGCGTTGTGTTCATTACACTACTTGTCTCTTCTTAGCTAGGTCTCTCCTTAGCTAGGATTTAAAGACAATTCTTGATCCCTATAAGGAAGTCTACTTCGAACTATATATTTCAACGACAAGCGCTCATATAAAACAATAATTAACAAAATATTTGATAGACACACGACGACCTCTGTGGTTTGCGCGTTGGCGTACTAGCCGGAGGTAGCGGGTTCGAATCTCGCCAGGGAACACAAAAAAGTTTCCGTGTTCCTGGGTCATGGATTTGTATTAAATTTGTGTATTATATTGTAACGTTGCGCTTGCTCGTTACATAGTTTTAGGGCTTAAATTAAAGATTCAGTAGATAAGCAATAGATATTATGTTTAAACTAAGCATACTAATGGCATAAGCGCCATCTATCGTTGATAATTGTCAACTATTGACATATTTCTACTGTCTCACTAGCGACCATTCTATAATTCAATAACCGTTTTCTAATATTCTTTTTCTCAAATAAAATTAATTTACCTCTTGTAATTAATAATAATAAATATAATAATTTAATCTAATCCCTAAACTAAAATTATGAATAAACTAAATTAAAACTTAATTAATTATAAAGTTTTTTTTTTTTTTTTTTTCGGTTGGATCTATGCTAATGGTCCTAGTGACCGTTATGCGTCATCGGAAATGGGGTGATCCGGTTGGATCATCCTATGACGTTAAAAATTTGGGGGGTTGCCCCCCGCCATGTTCATGGCGTCGGGTTTGTACCTAACTTGGTAAGCTACGGTCGACTGGTTTGGAACGGGTGACGTTAGAAACCTATCGTGAGGGCCGGCCCTCCCCTCCCCCGGTAGCGGGGGAGGCGGGTCAAGCGCGGGACCCGAGCAAGCTGCCGATAGCAGAGTGCTATCGGTGATTACACGGTCTATATTGGTGTCGACTCGTAGCTGATCTGAGCCTATGCTGTCGCGGTTGATCCGGATCAACTGGTCAACGGAGTGTAGGGTTCGACGTCGCATACGACCCCGGGGCCCATGCGGTGTGAATGTGTGCCTAACACCGGCTGTGTTATGTCTGAGTGTGTGTTGTAGCTTACGTCGCGCTTCAGCGTCGCGCTTTAACAGTTCTGTGATTTTATCAACAGGATCGGTTATGACATTCTTAGGTAACCTAGACTTATTAGGTGCTAAGCTATCGGGGGTGTAGTTTGCCGCACTCACGACGAGTGGGTTCGGGTGGAGAAGTGCCTTTTCGAAGTGACGTTCTGACATCGCTTTGAAATGGCCCCTAATTATAAAGTCTGTTTGACAATTGACTATAGAACTATATTGTTTATGGAACGATAGACAAGCTATGATTAGGGACGTTTTGATTTGCTGTCAATTCTAACCGACCTCTTTCTTGTCCTGACTTCGTGGATGGCGGAAGCCGAGGCTAACCCTCGTCTAATTTTTTTGAATTCCGCTGGGAGTTCGCGGAGCACATTGGATAGGCTAAGTATCCAAGCTTGAAGACCTAACAGCCGGCCGGCTGAACCGAACGCCCAGCGTGAAGACCCAAGCAGCCAACCTACCATCGCCAGGAGTCCAGTCAGGCCAGTGATTCCTCCCTTTCTACCCCTAAGCAATACGCTGTCGGAACGTGGGCTAGCCAAGGAAAGTTTTTGGCTCGAGATAAGGTAAGACTTGTCCGAACCTACTCTACCGTAACTAACCTGCTCGCTGGGGGCATCTACCACCCCCACGCGACAATATAATAAAAATAAAAATCTTAAATATAAGTATCAATATAAAAAGTATTAAATTTATGTATTTCCGTTGTCTGGTACCCGTAACACAAGTCTCTTCGAGAATTTAGCACGGGACCAGATTGACGTAGTGTAAAAAGCGTCCATAGATATTATTATTATTATTATTTAGTATATCTGTTTTGACGTTTAAAGTGGACGGTAGCGAGCCGATGATAATATGATAATATTAGCCAAATATTTCTGCTTACACGACGAGCAGTTGGCCAGTGAGATCGTAACAATGATTATTTTACGAGACCACAGACTTAAACGTACAAACATGCAGATAATAATTTATTAATTGATATCTTTACAGCCCTGCCATACAGTGTGTGTTATTATGTTTGTATTATGTATGTATTGTGATATTTCAAACCATGCAACGAATTTTTTATCATCAACCTTTATCCATCCACTGCTGAACATAAGCCTCCTTCAATGAACACCAAGATTTTGTTTCTCCTTTCTCCAATGCTTTTCACTCGCGATAAACACGGAGCGGCTACTGAACGAAGAACCTCTTTTCATCTGGTTAATGGCCGACCTACACATCGTCTACCTAAACGCGGCCTTATGATTTACCAAGATAATATTTTGTTTCACAAAAAGGTTTTTCTTGCCTAGTATTTTTTAATTAAATAACGCTAGTGTCATCGAATCTCCTAGGAAGTAGGCCCAGTTTTCTGCAGTTCACCACCGCTTCGGCCCTAAATTAAAGAAATCTGATAAGGTTCATCTGGGTTATCAATACTGCACCAGTAAACATCAAACAAACGAACAAACGTATAGAAAGTGCTGCAATAAAATCAACACAATGGAGCATTAAGCTCGAAAATGGTCAAAGAGTAGAGAATAGAAGCGGCATTGTTTCTTTTTATACCTAAGAGTGAATTTGTCGAGTCCATAATCCCGTTGCAGGGTAACTTTACATTTAACCGTTTCCTTTATGGCACTTCTCACTCAGCCCGATTGGTCGCTCCTAGGAAATTGTCTATAATAAGTTACGGCTAATGGCTGAATTGTGCAGTTTTCTTATCCTCAATTTCTTTAAAGATGACTTTAAATTTTGATGACCGTGAGTTTATTTTGGTTGGTAATACTGAGGGATATGCCATTATATTTTACTGCCCTATTATTTTAAAAATATCGCCTCATTTGCAAACATTGATAAATGTTTATGATATTTTTAACTTGAAATCGATATGTTTTATAAAACTAGATTGATTCGACGTGTCCTGCTATGATAATTTATGTTATATTCATATATTTAATTAAAATCAATTTATAACCGTCATGGACTAATATATTAATGAAAATATGGCTATAAATTAGTGCGGAGGCAAATATTTATAATGAGAATTTGAGATGGACAAGAGCGATCGTCTTGGTTATTTTATATTTTAGCAATGAACTGCGACTTATGCAAATACTAGCTGTTGCCAGCGGATTCGGACGCGTTAGAAAAAAAAATGTATCCTATGCTACTTCTAGTACCTCGGAGAATATAGGCGTGAAAGCATAACAAACATCCCTATTTTCACATTTATAATATAGGGATGTACACTTTTAGGTATGTGTATATGATACAGATCTACTGTATAATCACACACACACACACACACACACACACACACACACACACACACACACACACACACACACACATATATATATATATATATATATATATATATATATATATATATATATATATATATATATATATATACAGATAGTACTGTCAGCGACTTTCACACTTGTTACCTGTGTGTTAACTTCAGCTTCGTCAAGTTAAATCGCTCATACTGAATGTAGGTATGATAGGTGCTTTGACTATCGTGTGCACCGTCTACGAAGTGGAGGGTCGTTACTCCTTGGTGCGGAGTGCCGCTGCGTTATGGCAGTTTTCACTCAGCGCGATGGGCGCCGGTGACCTGCACTTGTATAGTGCAATGCCTTGTAGCTCGTTACATTGACAGCTATCGTCTATCGAGATACCATGCCGAGCCATTCGCATTTCTTTTAATTATCTAAATGGCGGTGATGTAGATAAAGGACTGTTTTACCCATAGGTTTATATTACTAACTTTTATTCAATAACTTTATATACGAGACAAGAGCCCCTTGGAAGTTTAGTAAGGAAATTAAAGTTCTACTCGATTAACATAAGGTACATAATCACTACTACAATGATTATTATTTTTGATTGAGTTTATCACGTGGACGATGTATTTAGAATTGGGTATATTTGGAAATTATAATTTATTCATAATATTGATTTAGAAGTAATGTAAAAAAAGTAAAGTATCAACCCTTATATGTCCCACTGCTGGGCACGGGTCTCCTCCTCGAAATCAGGCGAGGAGGGTAATGGGACAATAGTTCACCGCGCTGGCCCAGTGCGGGTTAGTGAACTTCACATACCTTCAAAGACTTTTAATCTCATCAGGCATGCAGGTTTTCTCACCATGTTTTCCTTCACCGGTGAGCGAACGATGGTCTCCTGTGCATTTAGAATTTAGAAATGTAGAAAAACCCATTTCAAGGCACACACGAACGGGTCAGGATCGAACCCGGAACCCCTCGCATAAGAGGCCGAGTCCGTCCACCACTGGACCACCGTCGCAGAAGTAATGTACTTAGCATTTAATAAAGTAACTTGAAAATATTAAAACACATAATATCTGCCGCTTATCCGTATCTCAGTTATAAATATGTAATCTACAAGTTAATGGGTAATTCCGCAAAAACAGAAAAGCAGACTCCGAACCGACGACCCTCAACATCATCAAAATATTACAAGTGTTTTAATAGTACAGGGCTCCTTATTGCCCCATATCATTAGCCTAAAATTAACATTACGTGAAATACCTTGACGTGACCTTAAGACGGGGTCTCAGAGTTCAAAACGCCTGAGCCGATGATAATATAATTTTGACGCAAATAAACAGTCGTGTTATCAGGGCCTTATCTATGGGGGCTAGGGTTGGTTTTGGCGTGGGGCCGGCAGCGCTGGGGAAGGTCTGTAATGCGACAGTTTGTAAGCATGAGCTTCTGAGGGGGGGCTGTAAAGAAATACAAGTTGTTTCAGTATGTACCTGGAGGTCGTTGACTTACATAATACATTTATCTCGCACCTACGTTGAGTTTTTTAATTTTTTCCTACAACGGAAAATGAAATTGGACTCTTGCTTTGTCTTATATAAAAAGTACGATCCTTTTTTTGTCACATATCCACCACACTTAAAATATAATACACTACTCATCTTTCATGTTTTCGCACAAGTACTATATCTAGATATATACTTGTATGTCCCACTGCTGTGCCCGGGTGCCTTCCTCGGGTACCGTCCTACCGTCCATACCGTCCGTACCGTCGCCGGAGGAGGGACCTCCGGCGAGGAAGGTATTGGATCATAGATAACCAGTGAGCTGGCATAATGGTGAATTTCAGTTACCTTCAAAGACTCACAATCTACAAATAATTGGACTTAGTAGTATATTATATACGACAAACATATCTTATAAAATAGGCGCAAATAGAACAAACAATCCCAGGTACCGTACATTATATAGACAGACGTACATACAGTAAGAGTTAAACCGTACTAATAACATAAATTAACAAAGTACACAGCAGGTACATTTAAATGCAAGTTAAGTACATACTTTCACAAAAGCTTAAAATAACTTAGATTAAGTAAGAAGTGAGAACATGATAGAAGGATAAGTTGGTTTGAAGGACTAGAACAATTTCGCACTGGATCAAGATCCCACATATCAAGACGTACAGATGTTTTATGTCACTAATTCGCTTCTTATCGAACGTGATAGTTATGTGTGTATCGCAAAGATTATATAAAGAAGAATTGATCGGTCTAAAAAGAAATCAGTAATCGAAAATGCTATACTAAAACCCAAATCCTTTCAAACGTTTGCGTGTTGTCAATCAACAAGATTTTGCGTTTATAATATTTACAGAAATATTACTGTGCGTATTTCTTTAAATGTGTGCTGTATGAAGCCATATGAATATGGCTTCAATTAAATAATCAGCTTGCTTGAAGTTTTGGAGCTCGTAATGAAGTCTGTGACACATGCAATGATAATCGAGTTGGGTAATAAATCCGAACGAATATCGGACATCAATGCTCTGATCAAATACGATTAGAGCTGATCAACTCTCATTTACTTCAAACGAAACGTAACTCAATAATTCCTTCTAATTAGCCAGCATTTTAAAATCTGCCAGTCGTCTTTGAAAAAGGTCCACGATTTTACACGATTATCGACGTCCCCCCCAACGCTAGGGGGGGAAACAAATGTACACTCGCTAACAAAAATCGGTCGATTTTTAATTAGGAGTCCGAGGAGTATGCACGTGATCGGAATGAAGCGATCGCTCATTGCATACTCGTGCGACGCATTAGGAGAGGAGTGGAGGAGTGGAGGGGAGGAGAAGAGTGGAGGAAACTAAGTTAGGAGTCGCCTTGGCTGTCCAATCAGTGATTGTGCTTAATGAGACGTTTCTTTTTATGTTTAGTTCTTCGTTCGCTGCAATTTCGTCGTTCCATTATGAGGTCTCAGGACTCATGTCTGGTATTGAGCAGGTGTTTTGAAAGTTCACAATTTTCGTATGATTTGAAATCTATATTAATTCAATATTTAGTTTCGTACGTACTTGTAATCTTATAGGATGCAGTTAGGTTAATTTACTTTGTCACCCTGTAGATATAGTTACGATTAAAAGTCAACCACTAAGAACTTTCTTGGCTACTCGTATTCAATCTTCATTCCATTGTTTCTGCATTTGGATGAGGTGGGTAAATAATCAATGATATACTGAGATTATTTTACACTCGTTATGTGCTAAATTTATCCTGGAATTAACACTCAACAGCGTCTCACCCAATTAACATGACTCATCCTGCTTTTATAAAAAGATGAAAGTTAGACGTCACCCGAAAAATGTCGAACGACACGAAACACTGACAAATAAAGATGACCGCAGCTTCCTGTTCAAATAAGAGCACTTCGAATGTGACAATATTAATTTGTAGCTAAAAGTAAGATTCCTTGCAATCCGTGAGATAAGCAGTCTTGGCGTCTATTGATAGGGTCATTGATGATTATGATGATCAATAATTTAAGTTAGTTTATTGTTGTTTATATATTGTAAGTTTATTTTAGTTAGCCAGAATATAGAAGTCTTTGAAGGTAGTCTTTTAGGCAGTTGTGAGACGGATGTTGTAAACACATTATGATGGAGAAATAGAGATAATAATAACTATGAAGATCGCAAGTGCGTATGCAATATAATATCATGGTGCCGTTAGTATATAGTATTATGACAAAAGTACCCCCCTCGCCTATGTCCAGCAGTGGTACATATATGATATAAGGTATATTGTAATTTGTAATACTGTACTATTATGTTTCCAATGTGCTAGTTGCAAGGGATCAGTGGTCTTGACGTTCATTGTAGGAGGCCTGTTTTTGGCGGTGGACGGATAAAGCTGATAATAATGATAATACATTTTTCCACCCTAAAAAAATCCTTATTTCACCCTCTCTTTTCCTTTCTGTTTACTATATACCATTCACCTTCGTAATTTAAAGCAACTCGTAGCTTGCAAGCTCTAATGCTTTTTATGCAGAGATTCCTTCGAAAATCTTTGTTTTACGGTATCGATATAAAAACAAGTGGCAAAATAATTATTTCAGCGACAAAAATTGCTAAATTTTTAACGTCACACGATCTATATACATATAGTAGCTACAGACCAAATACAAACATTTACCGAATCTGCGCTGCAGAATCAAACATGGCGGGCGAGCATGTTTTTTCTCAAAGTACCACCTAATTTCTAGCATAAACCGTGCGTCCTCAAAGGCTGTCCGTCAGTCAGCCCCACATAAACAGCTAAAAATAAACCCCCCTCGTATGCAAGCGTTTCTTTGCGAGCAGTTGCTTTGAGGCGATTTTAATTCGCTTATTTCGCTAGCGGGAAATTGCTAGTGTGTTCTCGAATTAAAGGCACGATTATGTTCATAAGATGAGGCTTACGACGTAGCGTTTTTGCATAAACAACACACAATTATAGTAATAGAGACGAAAATAAAAGAATAAGAAAAGAAATTGGTTATTGAAAAATAATGACATTTTTAAATTATATCATTGATATTAAAATAAATTGAATCTAATGTGGTTTTTTGTAGGATCTAGTAAATTTCGTGAAGACTTGGAAAAAAAGTGAAAAAAAAATTGTCAGCAACATAGTGTCTAGACGTTAATGTATAAATTCCACCTGTTTTCTACAGAGTTTAATATCGGTTAAAATGTTTTTTTTTTAATAATAATAAATAAATTTTTAATATTTTTTTAATTTATAATAGTAATAATATTTTGTAATACTTTTGTACATTGTTAAATTTAGTTTTTATTTATTATAATTTTAGATTTAGTTTTGTTTCAATGTACAAAGTATATTTTAATAATGATTTGAATAAAAAAACTATTTATATTAATATATATTACTAATGACATTGATGAATGTGCCTCGTGCTTCCCCCAATAATATCGGACACGCCAACCACTTACCTATCTTCAAATAACTGCTACTGTCTATTCTATTGGATCGAATCATCTGCCTTCTTTATTACTAATATGGAAGGGAGAATCTATTCGCCGCTCCAGCCCGTGGCCATGTAACCAGCGTGTAGGAGGTCTGCTCGCGTCAGCTCAGCGATTGTAAAGGTGCGATGTGATTCCAGTGTGTTCGCGGCTTAAAAATATTGCTTCCTATAATTCCTACGTATAAAGCAAAATTAACGAAAGGATAAAGAACTCGGGAAATTTTAGAATGTTTGTTTTTAACTCAGAAAATTTCATGTTCGTGAATGGTGACATTGAAAAGCACAAAGTGTTTATAAAACGTCACAAACTCTTACATCTGTATTTATCTAAAACAAAAAAAGTAGCGCAGGGTAACAGTTCTAGAAGTTGTCGAATATATTTATTTTTTTAATCCTAAATAACTATTATGTATTTTAACAAGCATGCGACATGATGTCTAATTCTAAGTGTATTTTACCGATACATTGGTCAGGATTGAACCTACACTACTAACAAAGCTCTCCCCTCCAAACAATCAACCATAGTTCGCGTAATAACAGTCACGAAATACGTACCTACGTAAATATTCCATTGGCAACCCTAAAGTAATAAATATAAGTATGAATCACATTAAAAATCCTGTTTACCATAATTAATGGTTAATGTATTCTTATTACTGGTAATATACGATTATTGTCGTGCCGTGCCCCGCGCGACCGCGGAAACGTGCCGTTTACTAATGACGTGTAACGGTCTGTCATTCGTCAACGTCTTTCGTTCATCACTCACTCACTCGTGACGCGCCAACCGAATCATTCACTCTACATACACTTAATGCAAGAGAGCAGAGATCAAAATGGTTTAACACAAACTCATCGACAGGTTAGTCCGGTTGAGACGACCACTTTGGTTTGAGCCTCTCCGCCCCCGTACGTTCAAATGGACTGGACGTGTACGCGGGGTTGTTAGTGCAACGAGGGGTCTGTCCACTTTGGTCGTATAGAACGTATGTCAGGGCATATTATCAGTCTCTTAATTGAAGATAATAAGGCGCGACATGTGTCACTGTCGCGTTTTTATGGGCCGAGGGAGGGGGGGGGGGGGCTTGAGGGGGGTGTTGCGCTTTTTCGAGACTCGTCAAGTCCAGCTATTAATTCATGTCGATCCTGTTTCCGTGGAATGCTGATTTGGAGACACTTTTTCATTTTTCTTTAACAACAGACTCGAATTATAATAAAACGTATTTTGACATCGAATGAAGTTTAATTAGTTTTAAATTAACTACTTTATTGAGTCCGTTTTGAAAGGTTCGGATTATTACAATAAGAGAAGTAAGTTTTTATGTGAATTTGGTTTATGTTTTATCTGTTGTTGTCGGATCCTGTTACAATTTGCTGATCGAAGATAATATTATATGGTAAGTATGTCCTAATACATAAATCAATACAGATGTATATTATAGTTTAGATAGAGATTATATTATATAATGTGTTGAAAATATAAAACCTCCTGTGTTTAATTGAATAATACTTCAATGTATATTAATTACACCCTAATTCTCAAACGCACTCAAATATTTGAGGGCTCCTCAAACTACTAAGCAAGCTTTAAATCTTTATGTCATCAAAATGTGAGCAGCTCCCAAATTTGAGTTGCTTGAGTATTCGGGCACTAGTCGCTTATGATAGGTACGGGTTGATCAAGTAAAATAAGTATAGTTTAGGATGTATAATACTTTTTATCTCGGTATGTTCTCGGAATACCATGACCCATCTTCTCTTTTGGTCTGTTAACGCTCAGTTATCAGGTAAATGAGTATGCCACTCGCATCCAATACAAGGGATCGGTCGTCTTGGCGTTCATTGAGGGAGGCCTATGTTCAGCAGTGGACGGATAAAGGCTGATGACTATGAAAATAGTATGACTTACACAACTTACAAGAAAACCCGGGCGCATATCGTCTTATGTATTAGGTATACCTTTACGTACAAGCCAAGCCGGCGCTAGATAGAAGTTTATAAATCGCTATTGTTCCGAGATCGCATTGCCGCTCACCTGCACTGGTGGGGCGATACCAATCCATCTGCCGCTGGCCGTGGGCGGACCCCCCACCTCCCGGGGGGTGGGCAGCTTGACGTCTTTGAGGGATATTTAAGGCCACGTCAAATGGAAACATTTTTGCTCAAGATTGAGATATATTGAAGTTGGAGATAGCCAGTTCGATTTTGTACAAAGACTTCGTCATCAAGTTGTCGAAACAATTACAGGTTAACTGAACATAATCTGTCTTAGCCAAAATACCATTAGCGAAGTTCGAAATGATAAAATGTATAGGATGGACCACGTGATTAAGCGCGGCCTTATGTCAATCCCATACATTTTATCATTTTCGAACTTCGCTAACGCTTTCTTGGTATTTTGGCTAGGCCCTCTGGTAGAAACGACATGTAACACATAGTTGTCATAACAATTATAGCCTCGATGTTATTTTAAGAGAAAATATCTTGGTTTGAATCGAATAGTTAAACTTCGATTATGGATAACCTTTTAAGAGTGTCACGGCGGTTTACTGAGTTTTTTCACGTCCAACGTTTCAAATACGTCACAGCTTACAGTAAACATGGTTATGGCAGGCTTGTATGCATAGGGGAGCCACCTGACCACCTACTGCTCCGATTTAGCTGAAAGGCCCTAAGACCACGAGTATAGGACATTTAGAAAAAGAAAAGCCCTGTAAGAATTTCAATAAACTGCGACAAATCCGTAAAAGTGGGTTTCATTATAATGAGTAATTCCGTAAATGTTAAAAAACAGTATCGTAATGGCGTAGAGTATTTTTGCATAAAAATATTCAAAACCAAACATAAAAATAATTTTATATCCTCACTAAAGTAACTAAGAAAGCCTTCTCTATCCAACAGCCCAGATGTTAAAACTGTTTTAAAAACGTATCAAAACTATTGTATCTTATTTTAAGTGAATTGTAAATTCTTATGAGAAATAAAGTTATCCTATCCGTTATCCCACATTTTTAATAAAATATTGATATTTAAGTACCTACTCCATAGTTTTTCATTTGTATGAATATAGTCAAACAGTTTTGATTTCGCGGACAAAGCCAAATATCGAGTGTAGTATAAAGAACAGAAGCGCCTGCCACTAGTTATATAAAACATATAGAGTATTTGTCCAAGTGAGTTCGTTTAGTGTGGATGACGTGACGAGTCTGCGACGTCTCACCTGTCGGGGGGTGTTGGGGGCGCCGGGGGGTGTTAGGGAGCCGGGGGGTGGTCATCGGGGGGACGGCCAACTTGACGTCTTTGAGGGTATTTAATTTTGTGCAAATGACACGACGCGTCCCTTGCAGCATTCTTTGTTTAAAATGTTTGTTTGTTGACTTCTTTTGCTGAGTTTTTAATTTTTTTAACGTTACGTTTTACGTGCTATTTCGAAAATGGATAAGTTTATTTTCTAAATTTTACTTGTAGATAAATTATTAAACTACACGATTTAGTAATTTAATATAATTTCATAACTTTTAAAAGGTAATGCAATTCTACTTATTTTGATAAGTTACTGTATACTGTTTCTGTTTACATGTTCAGCAGTGGACGAATAAAGGCTGATGATGATGATGATGAAGCAGGAAGCTCAAGTGAAGTTGCCTAACTTGGTCAATTTGTAATATTAGATTATGACATTATAATTTAGTAATTCTTTAATACGATTATTATTATAATAGTGTGTTAAATTTTCATTGAAAAATGAAAAATCTATTCATATCAAATTTCATATGATCAGTATCTAAAGTCTAAACATTTAAAAAACGCAAGCTCTTTGAAAGCCGCGACTTCCATTCTGCTTTCTGTCGGACCCCCATTATCTGGGTGGGGTCACTCACCCCCCGGGTGGGTGGGGGCCGTCACGTCACTGTCCCTGGATCGCCGTCACGCCGTTCGAGCGTCTCGTTTGTCGCGGGACATGAAACTTGAAGGATTTGAATATATCTTCGGTACATTTCATTTTCGAATATCTTTGTGATATGAATATTTCATGATTACGTTATTTTACACCAACCGGAGGTCGCAGGTTCGCTTCCATATTTCCATATTTACGTCGTGGATTAGATATTTGGATAATAATACATATTAACCTCGAAGCCTGACCGAACCTCCTCACGATGTAACTGAGCGACAGCATTCCCTTGTACGATAAGAATTTTAAAGTTATATCAAAGTAACTAACAAATGTTAAATTATTAGTGAATGTACTTCCATTTAATAATAATTAATTACTTTTTAATGTTGGCAAATGATTACATATGCTACCGATACGACGCATGGACCATTTAGAAAAGAGGACTCTATCTGAAAGGACAGTAACGCAGTTGCTAATCCTTTGGTGTAACTAGTATCTATGGCTATGGTAGTACCAGGTGAAACGACTATCCATTTGCCTCCTCTTAAAAATACCATGAGATATCAAGATAGAGATTCTGGCGATTTCAAGGAGCAGAATATCGTACATGGCGTCTTCTGGCAAATAGCCTTTTACAAAATTTGATTTTTGATTTGGTTGATAGAACAGTTCTTCTGAGGTGATAAGTATGACTCGTTGAATTTCTTACGATCTCAATATAATAGAGTTATTTAACTGTTTTTAATTATTTCAATATGGCAATATTGCCATAATGGTACCAATATTTACACATGCTTCAAAAATGACATTTACGACGGTAAAAGCTGTCGATGGATGACGACAGAAGATGGTGATGGAGTGCACGGGAAACAAGAACTTTGAGATATTTTAAATCTCTCCTTTTCTGGTCTCGTCGCTTCCTTCGCTAGAATTCCTACTTATTTTTTTAATATTTATAATCCTTCAACTGTATCGTCACCAAAGGTGCATTAAACTTTAATTTTTCACAAAATCCTGTCCAATACCTGTACACTTTTTGCCCGCATGCAATAGCTCCGTCTTACGTCTGCTCAGTGCAATATCAATCCATCTGGTGGAGGCGGTGGTGGGGTGAGGTCCTCGCCCCCCTCCCGCGCGTCAGTCTTAAATGAGTGTCACGGGTGCAGCCGGGCGGCGTTCACTTGAGGACGGAACCCCCCGATATTGCGTCGTTATTTGTTATTGTATGGCCGATGTTTATTATGTACTCAGTTTTAACATTCACCGAACCCCGTTGTCTTGCTTTTAACTGTTCCAACTGGATATCGAAAACAGTTTAGACCGAATCTGCAGCAGCGTCTAGCTTTTCTTTGTACCATTTGAACTTTCCAAAGTTGTTCAGAATGTTCAGTTACAAGTGTTTTGTTGCTCTGCTTAAATAGTTCATCATCATCCTTTTAAAGCTAAACCTAGGATCGTCTTCCCACCTGGTTAATGGCCAACCTACACTTTGTCTAACCAAACGCGGCCACCACCCTTGAACTAGTGAGTGATCAGCGCTTTGCCGCGCTTATTCTTAGCGTGATATCGGTATCTTTAGTTTTTTGGATAGTTGTAAAAATTTTATTCAATTGAGAAAGAAAATAATATGATAATTTGATACAAGTTTGTATTATCACTCTATGTATCAACGACAACTATAAATTCACTCACAGCAACCTCTCGCTACAAACGTATTTTATGTAATTTTATTTAATTATGGAACCAAATACATTAAGGATCCGACTGAGTAGTTCCTGACTAATGGTGATTTTTATTTTAGCTTATCACGCGAATACTGACAATACACATAACAATAAACTTTAACTAAATCCCTCAAGTCGGTTAAAAATGTTAAGTACACTATGAACGGTATCCGCGGAATGTCCGCAATACAATAAACACATACCGTTGGACACCAGCGACTGACGTCCAATGAGGGCGGGCTGACGTTTCAATGAGGACCAACAGAGCCCCGGGACACCGCGACGCGACTTATCAACCTAGATGCCGCTGTACACTGGGCTGGAAAAACGCGCGGGTTTGTAGAGGACAGTAACTAATATTGCTTATCGTCATTATAATCACTATCAACCTTTTTCCCTTCTCTGCTGAATGAATGCCTCTACCGATGAACGCCAGGACGTCTGATCCCCCGTAACATGCATCTAAGCAGGATCGACTAATTCACGGAGGGCCAAAAAACCGGGCAGTTTTTAAATGGTCAATGACAAAGATTGTATACTTTGTGCTCGAAAAACTTGTAATTCAAGGAAGTATTATATTACGTTTTGAAAATAACCGCATGATATAACTATGATTCATTTCCAATATAAACCGTCTCCGTTGTCTTGGTTCGCGGCGGGCTCGATTCCAATGCAGTTAAATTAACAAAAAGAAATCGATACAGTGAAATACACGATGGGTGTTATCGGAGATCTGTCGTGCGTGTATCTAACTGACTGATATTATCTCATCAATTTGCCAAGCACACGCAATTAGGATCATGCAATGTTTACAAATCGACTTATACAAATAATATATATGTAAATGTGCGTGGAGGATCAAATAACAAAACCTTAAGTGGTGGTGGACAAAGGTTGGGAGAGATTGACGAAACTCTAAAAGGAACTCGAAAAAAACTCTGAAAGGTTGTTTATGTAAAAGTTGATCTATCATCGGTTAGCGGTCGTTATAAAGGGAGATAAGTCGGAATTGACACGCATGTGTGAAAACGCCGATAAAGGATGACGAATCGAAGATGTCAGGAGCGTAAAAGTATTTAGTGTAATGTAAAATCACTTTTATACGCACTTTACGCAACTGGATGCCCAAAGCTCAAGATAGAAAAAAGTGGCGTACCTTGGGAGAGACCTATTTCCAGTAGTGGACTGCCGCAGGCTGATGATGATGATGATGAAATATTATTATTAGGTAATCTCTGTTTGATGGAAGTGGCAAGGGATCGACCGTTTTGACGTTTATTAAAGGAGGTCAATGTTCAGCAGTGGAGATATATGCTGATGATGATGGTAATGAAACTTTGCAAACTTTAAACAAAGTACTGCTAATATTTTTGATAGTATCTCAAATTTAAATATCCTCGAGGTTACACTGATAGAACTTATCTCAGTCACTGAGTTGAGACAAGTGGAGTCATATAAAGAAAACGACATGTGAACAAATATACAAAAAACAATTCTGCTGCCATTTAAACCTGCAATATTTTGTATGTAATATAAATATAAGTCAGATAATATGATTTCAACCATTATTGGTACAAAATGATGTCTAATTCCCAATAACTAACCTAAAACAATCTTTTCATATCCTTCAAAGTTTCCGAAATGTGATCTACACTTGACCTACAACAGTTCAGTCTGGGGCACAGTCAGTCACTGTAGTATTATTTTCAGTTCAAATTTGTATTGTTTACTACGCAATTGGAACTCAAAGTCCTACATTTACACGTGCACGAGCTCTCATCTTTCGGTAAACGAAAAAAGAATATGGCCTTGATACTTTCTGCCATTAGTCGGTTTTGAACCCACGCATGGAGCACGACATTCAAGCAATGTACTCAGTCAAAACTACATAACTAATTAAAATCATAAAAGCTATTTTGGCGTGCATTTAAAGTTGTTAATTAAATATTCGGCATCAGTCGGCGTCAAACGTGGCAGGGACTCGGGAGCTAGTCGGGAACTAGTCGGGAGCTCTTCGGAGGCTGGGCGGGAGTGGAGCCGGGAGCACTCACTGCATTATCAACTTGCATCGAGATGACGCCAGCGCTGTCGCTGCCACGTCTCCAAGTTTACTCAGCTCCGTTGGAAATTTCACTCTAGACTTGGTGTGCCGCAGTACGAGTTATGAGCGAAGCGCGGGACAAGTAAATTGGGGCATTGTGATGATATAATATTAAAAAAATTGTATACTGAAAACTAGTACATTAAATTAGCAAGGATGATCTGCTTGCGTAACTGAGAAAAAAAAAAACAAATTCACAAGCGCGACACCATCTAGGCACAAAGAATTGTCACCGTATATTTAGAATATCTGCAACCTACTGAGTGGAGAGCCTTAATAAGATCTTTCAAAGCACAAAAATTTTAGCATTCCATATAAGTTTAAATATCCACAAATCTCTAGATTCTGATCTGTCATTTGCTTTCATACGTTAACAAAGTTTTAAATAAAGGCAATCTGACGTAGTCTTCCAGAATGCTGATAAAGGTTTCACGATGATCGCGATATTAGCGTATATTAAAGACCTTCTAGTCTTCTTCAGTTCTCTTTAGGTTACTTACCCAAGGTCGTTTGCCGCCTATTTTGATATCGAAAACCTCAATAACATCGCTGCTACTCGCAACCTGCACCAACGCCTCCAAGTCACTCCTGTCACGTCAGTGCTTCTGACTGTCTCGCCGGCGATGACACGCCGCGACTGAGCCGCCCCGTTCTCAGCGTATTTCGGTTGCTGTTATTGATTGCACATCCACGTCGCGATTGACAGATGCACGCGCCACAGTCTTCAGAGCTGTCAAATGTTTTGACGGAATTATGTTTTTGATAGCGCCATTTTGTTTTGTTCTATTGCTGACGTGAGGTTTACTAGCTGTCTCATTTTGTATTATTATATCAACAAAAGTTGTGTGAATAGGTTTGCAGTGGTTACGGTTTTGGCATTTGTCAAAAACACCTTTCAGGATGATGGACTTAAAGGGACCAATGAACAAACCAATGAAAAAAAAAAAACACAAGCAGCTTAAAGTAACCAAAGATAAAGATAATAAATATAATGGTCAATATTGCTTTAAGTCAGTCATCAATGGATTTTTTTCAAATAGTTCGTCAATTTGTGGTTAGAACATGAACGTGTTCAGGTTGAGTTTCTCAATGTCCATTTCGGGATAAAAACAAAGGCTAGCACGGTGTTGAATAAAGGAAGTCGCTGCTGGTCGTTATCATAGATTTGGTGGGATTAGGCAAAGCTTTGTCTATCCTGGAATAGTTCTAAATTGACACTATAGTTTCGTATCGCGTTTTGCTTGTTTTTCTTTTCTCCTTTGTTCCTGCGTTCTTAAGCAACTCTGTGTGTTTTATATTTAAATTTTAACTTTAAGAAGAATCAAATCATAGAATTGCATACATAATTCTAGAACTACTTAAATTGACGTTCTAAATAAGATGTATAATTTTGTGGATTTTTATTTTTGATTTAGTTAGGTTCTAACATTTTAGGAATGTTCATATTTTCTTGATTGTTTTCCACAGCAGCCGTGGCATGTGATGCATAAAGCTTGTGCCGATGGAAGTGAGTCGTAAAAAATGTATTTCAAATAAAGTTAAAGCTGAATGTAAACCGTCACGTGGGGCGTGACAGCGTGACAGCACGACGGGACGGGCTGACTCCGCTAGCTTCGCGAGACTGACACCGACTTTCAACGTCTACGGACAGTTTTTTCAAAGACTTGACATTATTTCTTTTAAATGCATTATTATTCCTGCATTTTATTACAAATGCTTTGTTAAAATTGCCGAGGAAACATACTGACTATAACATATAAACAAAATAACGGCTTACAAGTACTGGCTGTTCCCGCAGTTTTACCCGCTCTAAAATTGAAAAAAATACTTTTTACCAAAATAAATAAGCCTATGACGTTCCTCGTTGGACTATATAGTATGTGCAAAAAGATCAACTGGTTTAGATAAGTGCACTCAAAGAAACAGTAGCTATACAATACTAAAAGTCTTCTTCAATTGCTTACTGTTCTATAACCTTAAGTAATAAAATCATAATTTAATCAGTAGAAGTGATCAATAGCTTGGTAATCACGGAATCGAGACTGACTGTTTCTGAGCTAAAGGCTTTCTGAGCTAAAGGCTATGCTTATGATTTTTTATCGTTTTCCTAGAGCGAAACATATTCTTTCAAAACTACTACGAGACTTAGCGTGGTGTGAGTGGTCATAAATTTTTATGTGTATGTGTTCCAGAGGACATTAGCCTTACAAGCGTTTGCACAGCAGGCTTTTAGGGAAAGTCTCCTAAATTATATAGAGTGAAACATTGGTTGTGTGAGTTGTTCACGATGTAGGAACCTTTTGAAAACAGTTGACCATATCAACATGGAGGTCCAGTAATAAGAAGAACAAATACAGAAGTGGACAAAAGCCAGATTTTATTTCATAAAAATGTCTAACATTTAAAATCTGACTTTTTTTTTCAAATTTAGTTCGAGTTAAAGAACTTATAAAATTTTATTATATGCCATCAAACATTTCCAAATGAATTTAGACACAAATGTATAAATCGAAACAGTTTTTCATCAAATATAAAGTAAATCAAAGTTGCAGGCATTGTTTGCAGCAGCGCTGGCCGTGACAGTGTCACGTGACGTCACTCCGCGCCAGGCACCGCGCTACTTGTGACAGCCAACTTACATTCAATGAACTACCGACTCGTGTAACAGGAGCGAATGATTTCAGTTTGGAGATTGGAGAGTGCATTATATAGGCCAAATGAGAGCATTTCTTCCTGCTTTCGTACGAAGACTTTTTATCTTATACCTTATATCTCGGAAACGGCTCCAACGATTTTCATGAAATTTTGTATACACGGGTTAAAAAGGATAAATCGATCTAGCTAGGATGCATTTTAAAAATAGTTTTATTCGTGTTTTGAGGCAATGAAAAAATATCATTGGAATACGGACGTAAATTTCACTCTCAATTAATATGTCATTGTAGCTAAGTGGGCGAATAAGGCAATTATGATCCGAAAAGAGCCTGGTTCGAATCTCATTCATCTCTCAATCTCATCATTTTTTTCAAGTTCATTCTTTTGGAAGAAAAATTCCGAGCAAATGCTCGGTCAACCAGGTACTGTTAATTAATATGATGTTAAATAATTAGAAATCATCGCATTAAATAATATGTAAAGGCGCTAGCTCAGCAGTCTCAAAAAACTTGTATTTGATAAGATATTCAAAAATGTTACTCAATGGGATGAAGTAAACTTATTCTTTCATTAGCGGCGTTCTCGTCTCGCATGAGTTATACGTCTGAAGTAATAGTTGAGATAAAGTCAGATTGGAAATAAGTTATTCCACACGTGATACAATGCACCTGGTGGCTGGTGGCTGGAGGCTGGCACGATTGGCACGTCTGGCACGCGCCCGGCACTCGTCTGGCAAGAGGGGCCTGCCAGCGCCAATGAGCACTAATCAATACGGTAGGAAGGTGGCGAAAAATAACGAATGTTGTATTACCGATGCTCGTGTGTTTCCGTGTGCACTCACTCGCAAAGTACCGTCCGCAGAAAAATCTAATAGCATTTCAATTTTGACTTTACCCTTTACTTATATGTATAATTTATAACTTGCATTCCGTAGGAGTCAATCCTGTGAAAGTTCCAGGGCGGAGAACTATTTATTTATCTGTCTGACTTCATATTATAAGTCCATACAGAAATAATCTGTAGAATACGTTTTGTAAGGAGTAATGATTTGCTTAAACTAGCAGCGCCCCGCGGTTTCACCCGCGTACTTTCCATTCCCGTGGAAGCACGGTGATAAATTATAGTCTATGTGTGTCTAATGTAAAGTTTCATCAAAATCCTGAAAGAGTAATAAACATCCATTCTTACAAACTTTTACATTTATAATATTAGCAGGATATGCTTGAAAAGAATATTTATATAAGTATTATTAAGATGGATATATCGAATTTACCGAACCACAGACTACAGAGCCGTACATAAATTGTGTGTTGGGTATTTTAAGCCCAACGCTCAAAGCCAAGTATCTACATGAAGTAGACCTATTAAGGCTCGAAGGTTAGTAAAGAAATAATAAGGCGAGTACTTTATAACATAATAATACTGTGTATAATATAGTACCTTTACTGCAACATAGTTTTATCAAAATGATGTGTAAGCATGTGACATTTATCTGCTGACGCTACCGCGTATGCAACGGCGCTCGTAATCGACGGCCGGCAGGGGACGTATTGGGCCCGTCGTTGAGACGCCGCTGGCTCCGGCTGTTTTTAAAGCTTTCTTTACCCCCCCACGGCCGGGGTAGGCGACCCCCCACCTCCCACCTCCACAATCGATGGACATCACGTGGGTGCAGCGCACGATCAAGTGCTTATATGAGGACTTCTTTGATGTGTCTTTCAGATAAACGTTTTTTTCCTACTTCCCTATGTATGGACTTTGTTACATTGCAGGTAACCTAGCTCGGTTTATCTGAGCGCTGGTATTTGAGCTACATTTGTAGATTGGCGAACTGCTTGTACGTAAAATAGTCTTCGGGTATATTGGAATTTAATTAATAAAGAGACTTAGGTACCCTTGTGAACCGCGAGCTAGTTTGCTGATAACGTTGATATTTCGAAAACAAAAATGTATGTGTGTGTGTGCCTAATGCCTATGTCCAATACGAAAAAAATATATATTTTATATATATGTGCTTAAGATCATACGGCTGAAGTAAAAGATATTAAATATTTTATTATAATTAATAATACAATTATAACATAATAATATTGAATATAGTAAGCAGCGACGTAGCACTGAAGAGCAGCCGATTGTATCATTCGGGTGCACTCGGCGGTCCCGAGTTCACCCGATCGAGCCTTTCACCTCAGAGCGTGACGGATTAGCCTCATTCATAGCCTACAAATAAATCTGTCTGCGGAGCGCCAAAAAAAGTTTTCACTTCAAAAAAAATGTAAAATATCAACCAAGTCATGCACGTTAAAAAGAAACAAAATGTTTCTAAATAACATTAATAAAAACGCGTAAAGCAAATCTTAGGAAGTACAGTTAACCTGTCAAGCGGCCTAGTTATGAAATACAGGGACTATATTTCATTCTAACTTATTGGGTTCATTAAATTGTCATAGTTTTAATTACATTCTAAACAGCTGTAGCGTGCTGGTAAAGTTTTCTTAGAAAAAACGACAAATTTGTAAAACATGGAATTGCTCATTACGGACGGACGGTCAGTCCGTGCCTTACACGTCACACGAAATAACCGGGAACTTTTCAAATTAAACTTGCCGTTAAATTGACCTTACTATAGAAGTGTTACCGTGCAGCGGAACGATGAAAAGCTCGAGCCAGTTATGATTCTTTATTATATTTTAACCCAGCTCTAGCCTCAGGTCTTCGGTAGGCTGTATTCTGATATCGGTAGGTTTTGTGGGAAACTATTAATATCACTGGATGTGTCTCGTAACTAATATTTTTATCATCATCATCATCAGCCTTTTTACGTCTACACACAACAACAGACATTTGAACGCTTCTTTATTTTTTGACGTGTCAACGTCTATTATCTCGATATTATGGGCAGAATGCACGAAAAAGATGACGTCATGTAGCGTTCCGAAAGCGAGAGCGCGGCACGAACGAGAGAGAGCGCCATGATCGGCTCGAGCGATCGGCTCAGTTCGGTTCGTACTGCATGTAATATTTGACGTTGTCACGTCAAACTACCGTCCGTAAACCGACTTTACAGACAACCAATTTTTATGAGCAGGGAAATACATTTAGGTATGTAGGCAGGATCCTCAGTTAGTTTCCTGGCTCGCCCCTGGGAGTGCCCACCCTAAAGTAAGACCTCTGCGAGCGTCTTCAGCAAATGCTGACCGCACGTCACCTGCGGAGGAGGAGGGAGGTCTCTTCATCTATTTCCGGGTAGATGAATGCTAACCTCGTTGATATTCCTGGGTGACATTGTCCGCTTACTATTAAGTGTAATTTGCCATTTTGCATATCCATTTTCAAAAATTTACCCACGATAAAAAACAACTTCCTAGTAAGCTTATTATAATATACACATGCACCAACTTTGACATTTACAAACAAACATGGATTTGAACCCGCCATTCATACGATTAGACAAACTGTGATTAATCCAACTTGTGTACAGTTTACAAATCAACCTCGACGTGCACTCGGTTTAAATCTGAACTTTTCAGTTTTTAATTAAGTTGACGTCAGGTTACACTGTGACCCGCTCGATGCATTCGCCGGTTTCTTTACTTCATAACCGATCGGAAAGTTTCGCTCATTGGACTAATCGGTTCACTACTATATAAAGAGTTTGAATGGATTTTAATTTTCAAATTTCGTAGTTTAAATTTTGTATCTGTGATGGTAATGATTTGTAAATTGTAATTTAGGTAAATTATTGTTTTAAACTACCGCTATCATTTATTCATATTTAAATATTTATTCGGGTGCTTACCGCATTCATAGTTTTGTTGAGATCCTTGTATATTTATTTTTATTCCTAAAGTTTGTAGGTTATCCCTACTCTTAAGAGAAAGGTAGGAAGTAAGGAAGAAAGCTCTTATTTTTTCACAAAAGCCTTATTACTAAATTAAATAAATTAAAAACTTAGTTTGTCTAACAAAATATGTGCAATCTGATGAACTATAAATAAAATCAATTACTTGTGTTACATGAGATAGTTAAACTAAAAAGACTATAACTAGGCTAATGTCGTGAAAATTATAATTAAAAAAAAATTAAAATAGCTCATATTGAAAACCTGCCCAAATCTTCAATTCCCATTATAGAACTAATTGCGATAAAAGACAGGTTAAAAAGAGCGAGACAAGTAGACAAGTGGCCGCACTCGCAGCAGACAGATATACGAAAGTTTTGCGAATTTTTAAACTCCTCGCCCTGACAGATTAGACGGGAACTACTTAGAGTTGGCGTCCGTGTACACTTGTTACGGCCGGTTTTAACTCATATGCTATTTCTAATGAAGGTTTATAATTGACAGCCTTATGATTGCTACAAATGCGGCTTATTATGTTAGTCAAACACTTACATCAATGCACTGCAGTCTGCATACTCAACACTAGGAATTTGAGAATATAAATAACTAACTGTCGCACGCAGCTTCGCTTGCGTCGACTAAGTTTTAGTACGGGTCTCTAACTGTTATGAAAATTTAATATAGACCATGTTCACCGGGGTAGCTTTCCAACAGTGAAAGAATTTTTCAAATCGGTCTAGTAGTTTCGGAGCCTATTCAATACAAACAAACAATCAAATGTTTTCTCTTCATAATATTAGCATGGACAAGAACTTTGTTTTTTTTTCTAAAGGTTTAATTCAATTTAATTTTGAGTGAATTTGTTACCATCAACACGATATTCATCAGTTATCATATCCGGAGTTTTCTAGATGATTTTAAAGACGTAAAGGTTTCCGTTCATATTAAATAAAACATATTCAAAAAATGATACTTTTACGTAAATGTAAATCCAATAGTCATAGTATTTATGAATAAAACCCAACCCGAAACTAAAAAAGTAATAGGGTCCATAATATACAAATCGTCCTACATACCCTCTATAATAGTACTTAATAAAAACCCATAAAAAACATCGTTGACCCATAGGAAAATTTCTCCGCAGAATAAGTGACTTCCCAAAGACATAACCTGAAATTGGATTACAGTACAAACGCGGCTTCACCGTCATTCTCTCATAAATATTTTAAAAACACCACTCGGCAGAGCTACCCCTATCAAAGCGCTTAACCCTGCCCTGCAGCGGGCCTTTCTGTCCCCGGCGATATTAAACGGGCAGGTAGTGGCGATATTCGTCGAATCCCATCACGGCACTGTAAAAGAAATCAAATTAGATATACAATAAGCGCAGTCGTGGTCCGATTTACATATGTATCTTAGCTATTCGGTCGGTTGATATGGGATTGCGGCGGGTACAATATTGCCTCTGTTTACACCAACTGTCTCGACTTTCTTACTGACTTGACGGGGTTCTTTTTACATTGATTTTATTGTACAAAAAATGTAACGCTTTGATTTTTTTCTATTTTCAGAAATAGCGTAAGTTATACACGCATGTATGTTTCCTTCTGTGATTGCCTATGTTAAGTTTGAATCCTGCTTATGTACTTACTAGTTATAGCCCGCAACTTTTACTCTGACTTTTTCGCGTTAACTTAGATTTACGGACGTATCCAGACTGATCATAATGACATGGCTCTTAGGATAACGGATGACCGAAGTCCATAAGATTCAAGCGTGGAAGTTAAACGAAGACGATGTTTGTCAGCGATTAACTAAATGAGAAAAGACTCTTGTTGTTTTTCATAGGAGGCTTCTGTTAAAGGCTTATGATGATAATGATATATTAATCAGTAAGTCAATTTAAACGATAAAAGTCACTGAAGTATTGTTAAATGCATAATAATTACATATACCTAGTAAACGAACGCCACGAGTATTTGAATAGAGCTTAAAGAGATATTGTGTTACATTAATACATGTTTGTATTTTATAGTATTAGTAATGATAAATATTACATTTATTTGATTGTAGTTTATCTTATTCTAGCAAGAAAATACATAAACTACTTTTTTAACTCTTCCCTAACTATGCCACCCAAGCGCTAGTATTATATCTAATTTTTGAAATTGGATTCATAGACAAGATAATGAAATATTAAAAGATTCAAAGGGGGGAGAGGTGACTGACATTTGTTCAAAAACTTGCCACTATTATCAAGTTTATAGGTCGAGGATTAAAATCCTCAGATGAATTAATGATATTTTCAGGTGTTTCTGTAAGAAAAAATTCTCAAATAACACATGAAGTAATAATAGCAGCAATTACTTCTAAGAAAATCTACACTCCCAGAACAGCCGAACGCAACCGAAGAATATTGGTTTAGATGATTTCCACTAATCTTTAATATTTATTTGTTGTATCAACCCTTATAATTATGTCCCACTGCTGGGCACGGGTCTCTCCTCGAAATCAGGCGAGGAGAGTCATGGGCCATAGCTCACCGATGCGCTGTCCCAATGCGGGTTGGTGAACTTCACATACCTTCAAAGACTTTCAATCTCATCAGGCATGCAGGTTTCCTCACGATGTTTTCCCTCACCGGTGAGCAAACGATGGTCTCGTGTTTGGGGTGCACTTAGAAATTTAGAGAAACCCATTTCAAAGCACACACGGACAGGTCAGATTCGAACCCGGAACCTCTCGCATAAGAGGCCGAGTCTACCCACAACTGGACCACGTCGCTCAACTAATCGGCTATACGTATAAAATACAAACGAAATAATGAGAAATATAATTAAAACTAAAACCTAGTATTTTTACTTTTTATTTTGCTGCCATGATTATTTTTGTCGCTATCATCATTAACAGCCTTTATCCATTCACTACTGATCATAGGCCCAATAATAATTATAATTTTTTTGTACGAGCCTTAGTGGAAAATGATTATACTAGAAACTGGCAGTATTGAGTTATGAGACCGCAGTGCCGCGTCTATCGGACTTGTTCCGTGGCGCGGACACATTTATAATATATCAAATAAATAGTGGATGAAGTGTAAAAAAAATATTGTAGTGGTTAAAACTAAAGATTTAAAATACATCACGTATGATAAATTTAAGATGACAATCAAAATCCACAATCGCGCGTGTTGGGAGCGCTCCGGAGCTGAGGCGCGGACACTCTTCCAATGCGACATTCCGGCCCGATATTAAATCCACTTCATACTATAAAGAATTCCAATGGACCTGTCCCACTGGCGTCCCTCGTCTCAGTGCTGGAGCGAAACAATGAACTTCCCCCTCCTGCGGTTACCTTCTGGGATGTTTTGGCAATGTGTGCCGTTGAAAAATTCTTGAATTGCGGCGAGCGCTGGAGGGTTAATATGTTGGAATTCGTTTATGGCACTTTTTGGACTTAAACCCGTCTTTTATATCGTCAAAGAGTTTATTTTTGTTGTTATTTCCTTTTAAATATTCTTTAGCAACTAAAAGGATAACTATATGAAAATATTTACCACAAATTAATTATTATTTAAACATAAGTGTCTAAACGTAACCAGCTATAGGTATTTTATTATTATATTTTATTCTATGTATTTCAGAATGTAATTGTTTCGTATAATATATAATTATTTAAAATAATCTTATTTGTTTCAGGTAAATGAATATGGTGAAAGGTTTTCGACATACTTATATAGTGTAGGTAGGTTTACAGGGTTCTTCTATTTGCAATTATTTACTCAGAAGAATAAATCGTAAGTTACAAATCAATAGAACTTAATATAAAAGGCTGAGGTCAAAATCGATTTATTTCTTAGAAAATTCATGATAATTATTACAAATTAATTTTATTGTATGTAATTTGTAGTTCATAAGTACTGGACGTGTCCTTTACTTTACAGCACTAGGGTCATCGGAGGAATAGTTTTGGCAATATCAAATATCTTTATTGTGTAGTTTTATTGTAGTTGCTGACCTAGCAGACCTTAGTACTAATGTAAAAACACACTTAGGGGTATAAAAATTAGTTATAAACCTATTTTCAGACCTACTAAATTATATTTCATCAAAATCGGTTAAGCCGTTTCGGAGGAGTATAAACACTAAAGCTATGGACACGAGAGTTTTATATCGTCTGTCGTAAAAGTTCACGTACGCGTACTATAACGTACCCAACATTACCAATAGGCTGGTCGGCGTTTCGGTCCTGAGAGATTCTGTGAGAAAAATGTAATCGAATCTCCTTTAATTAAGGTAACCTCGGCTCATGTCACCAGGACTCAGCAGCATTCTATTAAATCCCGCCTCACCCCGCCCGGCCCCCCGCCTCTCCCGGAGCCAATCATCTCGGGATCACGGGATCTTCGCGCGGGATAATGTGCACTTTTGTGAATGTATTCAGGTATCCCCAATTTCATATTCTCATTACATCTTTTCGAATCGACTTTCAAACTATTGGTCTGATTATAACAGGTAAGGCGGGTGATAAGTTCTGGTATATTTTGACTGTTACTTTCGTACAAATTTCACAAGCTTTGGTAAGTGCAGCTAATCTAAACGAATCACTTTATTAACCATATTGTTTTCGTATGTTTTCGCGAATTTCACTCATTATAATGAAACAAATTTACGGATTTTATCGCGGTTTCTTAAGTTTTTTACAACGATCGGAGGACCATCCCGTGACCATGGTTGCTGTAAAGTATCCGAAACTTCGCGGGCTTGTAAATAACTTAATAAACCGTGCTAAAATCCCTAACTTTGTTTCATTATAATTACCTTATTTACCAATTATTCTCTGAGGTGCTTTTTTATAATCATCATCATTATTTTTTTATTTTTTTCGTCCACTGCTGGATAAAGGCCCCTTTCTAAGAACAGCAAGATGGACTCGTATCCCATCCGTTTCTCATGTATATTCTCTATTCGAGTACAACATGTAGTTGCAATATTGAACGCTATGTGAATATAACAGAATGTGAATAAAATGCGTCGTATTAACAAGCGGCTGGCGTCGCGATGGTGATGCGTGCTGCGGTCAGCTGACGCATTGATTCCAGCCGCGACCTGCTGTACTAGACACACACATTTGTAGGATCACACAATAAAACTCCTTGAGGTCTTAAGGGCTGGCATTTTAGGCTGCAAATGTGAGTGTTGCCTACTATATGAAAGGACTAAATTAATTATTTCAATAATAAGATTTGGATGACATTCAACACATGAAACATTTCAAAGTCAAAAGTTAAAATTTTTATTCAAAATAGTACCATCAAAGTATCTTTTTGAACGTCAATTGAGTCTACCACCGGTACCAACGCAAGCCCACTGAGAAGAACCGGAGAAACAAACTAAGTGGAACTAATCTTTTTATATTATATTCTATTACAAAAAATGAAATACATACTACTATACTAGTATATGAATAGAATTGGTGAGGTGTTCCGACTTGACTGTACTGTTGTGCCAAAAAGACTCTTATTCGGTAGAGCATTGTAGTGACAGATTTACAAATGTCTCTTCGCTGGAAACGCGAATAGGAATACCACAGTAGTCGTTGAGTGGTTCTCTGCGCCCGAGAAGATGGTAAGGTGGACGTAGACTCTTGTCGTCTGACTGGTTCAGCGAGGGAGTCGTGAACGTTCTCGAGGCTTCCGATCTAACCTCGCTCAAGCCCAATAGAAATAAAAGTAAAGTTAGACGTATTGTTAGCGCCGATATCTGATTTGTATAATAACGAAAAAATTTATATAAATTCAAATTATTAATATTATATAATTACTATAGGTGTATCTATGTGTTATGTTACGTCAGCGGCGTTACACGTCGATGGCGCGGATGTCTGCGGCTAATTAAATGCGCTGTCAAATGTGTCACAATGTTTTTAATTGGCTCCCAACCGGCCGCTGATTGATGATTCTATTAACACATACGCACACATTACACACATACGGACAGGCCTTCAATAGGGAATCCGTGGATGGATATTGACTGGCGATGATGATGATGAAAGAAATTTAATTATATCACACAGAATTGGATGAGAAAATGAATATTAGTTTACGAACTGAACAATAAAAGGTAGTTTCGACTTTACTTATTCCTGCATCTGTAAAAAAAAAAATTGTTATTTTAAAATAACGTATAACATAACTACGAGTTGAAATACAAAAGAATTTTGTTATTTAAAATTTAAAAAAAAACTTATTTTCAAGAAAGTTATTAATATATTTGATGATTTGGTTTTAGTTATGCCACAGTCCACACGCCAGGTGATAACAAGCTTTTAAATTAGCAACCAGGTTGCTAATTTCTGCCAATAAATCCTAGCAGTGAGGAGGGGTAGATACAATGGCTGCGACCCCCTTCGTGAAATAACACAATGAATTGAGATATTATACACAGGGACCTTCACAAAATGTATCATTTTACAAAAATAATGATAAATCAAAACCTCAAATATAAATCTCGTTTGTAGTAAAATTCAAAGAATTATACAAAAAGATATTAAACAAAGTTAATTATAATAATAATATAATAATATCGATGGACGCTTTTTACACCACGTCAATCTGGTCCCGTGGTAAGTACTCGAAGAGACTTGTGTTACGGGTACCAGACAACGGAAATACATATATTTAATACGTTTTATATTAATACTTATATTTAAGATTTTTATTTTATAAGACACTTATTTAATACACATCCATGACCCAGGAACAAAGAAACTTTTTTGTTCCCAGGCGAGATTCGAACCCGCTACCTCCGGCTTGAGCGCCAACACGCTAACCATTGAGCCACAGAGGTCGTCAAATTAATTAAAAACTTACGTACTTTCTCAGACAACACCCTAAATCGTCACTTTTAGATCATTGCCATAGGCCTCCCTCGATAAACGCCAAGACGGCGCTACGTGATGACTTATATACCTTCAATTATTGAGGCATTCCAATACAATAACAGACTAAATAAACCTCAAATCAAACACCTTTGAAATGAGAAAAATCTTTAAAATCGTACACGTAATTTAACACGTAGCTATACGGCGTGGGCGTGGGCGTGGGGGGATGAGGTGGGGGGTGGTCCCACGGAAGCGGCATTAAAACTTTTGAGTGATTTCGCTCAGTCAAACGCTGCAAGACGACCGGGGTCCAGCGTCCAGACTCCGCACGTTCCGTTTATGTAGGATTGTATTTGCACGGGACTTTTGTTGCTGAATTTAAAATATTTGTTTGGAAATCGAGTTTCACTATATTCAATTCGTCGTGTATGGCTCAGAAAGGACAGCTATACACCTATTCATTTATCAATCATAATACACTATTTCATTGCTAAAGAAAGAGATGAGTGAATATCCTAATATCCTACTTCCTACTAATATTATAAGTGTTTGTTACTCTTTCACGTAAAAACTACTGAATGGATTACTGTAAAACTCTAGTTTAATATAGCTTACACATCAGAATAGCACATAGGCTATAATTTATCCTCGTTAGTTCCACGGAAATAGGAAATATGCGGGTGAAACCGCGGGACGCTGCTTGTGCTATACATTCAGGAGAAACACAAAATTCTTGTATCTTCTCTTCGTGTATTATTACTTACTATTTCGGCTTGCTTTCAATATTGTATGAAACTTTAGAAATTGACAAAACTTATTTTTTCCAACCATTCTTTAGTGTTAATTACCTATAAAAAAACAGATTAATTTTTCCCGATTTCCATCCACATTTATAGTCAAAGAGTTGACTATAGAAATAGCCTGAGAATCTACTTGATTTAAATATAGCAGTAATTTAGAAAAAAAGTATTTTCTGTTGTAAATATTATTTCTCCTCTATACTGGTGTCCCTATATGACACGCAGCGTGGTCCCTCCCGAGCCGGACGTAGAGACGGCGGGCAGGAACGAGTGCTCCTCTAATTTGTGACCAGTCGCACGACTCAGGAATTATACTGCCTAGTATATTATGTCTCCGGAACACTCTGGAACATTCGGGACTTAACTGGAAATTTGCACTTTGATATTTTCTTTCACCATACATTGATGGGCTTTGAATGGATATTCTGATAGCTTGTGAATTTCTAATTAGTTCCACTGTATTTGTATACGGTGGACCATAATTTTCTTGTAACACGGGATTGATAAGGTAAGATCAAATTTAACACAATTTTAAATTTTTATTTACAAAATCATGCTACCGTAGTTATACCTAATGATTAATAGTACATAGGTATTACATGTTATCGATATACTGATAATAAGATTAAAGAAGATAAACTCGCAAGATATTCTCCAACATAAAATAAATTTAATATCTCATAATGTTACAGTTAGAAAATGTTTGAAATTTCCTTTGCTCTAACGACAAGAGAAAGGCCTATCGAATACTTATCAATCAATACAATTAACATTTCAGGGTCCCGTCAAAACATGTCCACCATCCAATTATCGGCTATCCTTTATTTTAAATACGATCAGTCCCTCATCAATCCGGAGTGATCCTCCCCTCCCCCTCCCCCAGGGGGGCTGAGGTCCGGCAGATCAATGTTCCACCTCCGTCTTTCATTTGTATGGTTTAATTAATTAACTATTATTTATTCCAGTAAGGCTCCATATGTTAGCTGGAAGGGATTGAATAGAGACGTTGAATTTGGTGTTTAGCTTCACTTTGAGACGAAATGACTTCTCTTATGATTCTACTCGCCATTAAAGTTACTCTTTAATGTACGGATATTAGTTTCAAAGTTGATTACAATTTGTTAATCAGCTGAACAACATGGTTTTTGTTTTGAGGAATTCTTACAAAAAATAGACCGCTTTTATATTTGACTTTCAGCTTTCAATTATTGTACTTAAAGTTTTATTGCAAAAATATTAAAATATAAACACAACACTTGAAAGTTCTCATGTATTTTGTATTATATAGAATTCAATATTTTTTTGTTTAAATCTTGTTGTTATCGCCACGTGTAAAAACAAAACGCTTCCATGAAAACGAAAGAAAATAAAAATTGAAACATCGTGTGTTTTCGTCAGTCACTGTAAATTCCGAAACCTTTGGGACCAAACAGTTTGATGCGAAATGAATTTTTACTTATCAAAAAAGTTATGTATATGAAAACGGGCATAAAGGATTTATCGAGTCCGACCAAATAAGTGGTATTTCTTGCCATTTGATTTCCCAAAAGAGTGACGAATAAAAATCGGGCGAAAGTTATAAAAGTTTGACGAGAAGGGTTGGGCCCACTTAGGTGTGACCACCGGTTACGTGGAAATATTTAAATGTGGCCTTTATGGAGAAGTTTGAGTAATACGATTTGCGGGATCGATGAATATATTATAGGAGGTTAACCTAGTCCCGTGGAACTTACTTGCGCTGAACCACAGCAGTATAGATTTAAAGTAAATAAATCAAAAATGTTTTACTACGATAAATTGAGATGTATCTATGTATTTATTTCATCCTGTCCGTCCTGTCCTCACCCATTATAGTCGAATCTTGTCCAGACGATAATCAACACAACAAAAAAGAGCTATCTAATTTTTGCAGCAGTTCTGAAGTTGCCCATACATGCATTTCGGCGATTTTTATTTATATGAGATAAAACTCGCGAACGCTGTAAATACTCGGACTAACCGTAGTTAGCTGGTTATCTTTGAATTTAAGTTTTATTGCCGTATTCATTACATTATTATTTCATTACCAATCTTCACGTCAGGTGTTTTTCGACAGTATACAATAAAATGTGTTTTAATTGGACACGCAAAGAAATCTTATTTAATTCAATTGTTATCGTCGTTGTAGAGATAAGGGCAGGGGTTGTTGTTGTATTTTTTCGGCGGAACCCAACCCTTTGGCGTTATCTCGATGGCGTCGTCCCGTGACGTCGACAGTGATGATAATGTCCCTGGCTCAGTATTTCGGCCGCTAGTTGTGGTCGTACCTTTTGGTGTTTTGAAATGTCAATTGTTTTGATGTTTCTCTTCTGTTTTGTTGGAATTTTTATTAAGGATACCAGAAAAAACTGTAAAATAAAAAGTCATTTTAATTTGCGTTTTTTTTTCACATGTACAAACATTTTTATTGATACGGCTCTAAAACATTTCAACGAACTAATAATACTAACGCCCGATGGGATATTACGAGTAGATCAAATTAACATACGTTAGGACAAGACACTTATATGTATATCGCTCGCGGCTTCACTCGCTTTAACTTATATTTACGAAGACATCTAGACTGATGATGATTATTTTTAGAACCTATGTTACTCCTTGTTACATCAGCTATCTGCCAGTAAAAGTCCTGTCAAAATCGGTACAGCCGTTTAAGAGATTATAAAACAAACAGACAGACAGACATGAATTGTAAAAAAATATGCATTGTATCAATAAATGTTCAATCAGAATGGTCTATGAATCTGCGTTCCTCTAAAGTCTCAATTATTTAGCCAGTTCCAGAACAAAAGGGACGGAGAGGTTAGTGCTACGGTTTTTATTTGTTTTGAACATTATAATAAAATGTTCTTTTACGGATTTTCCTGTGGTTTTTCTCTCATGTATTTAATATTCGTGTAAGCTACAATATCTACAGCTCTATTCATTTTTATCAATCATTATCCTCGATATAAAATTAATAGATTCTCAATTTATATTGAATCATAGTACAGCATGATGTATACTCCAGGTCTGCTGTCACGTGCGGGACATAATTTAAGACGGGCTGGTCGTCCCTCGTCCCGCGTCCCGCCATCCCGCCTGTCCCGCCTGTCCCGCCTGTCCCGCCTGGATCCGTCAGGAACATCTGCACATTGATTTGTTGCTGATTTTTCTGCTCCTCTGTCACGTTCTCAGTTAAATGTTTGTTGTAATTGTGTTGTCTTGTTTAATTAATTTTTATGTTTGTGTTTTTTTTGTTGTTCCTGTATTGCACTTGATTTGGGAATAGTTTTTAGTTGTTTGCCTGGAAAGGAAATAGTTTGTATTTTGTTGAACTTCATTCTTTTACAACCAATATACGAAGAATATTTTAATGTTATCAAAGAAGTCAAAATTAAATTAAATACAAAACGTAAACCCGTTTTAGAGTGCAGATGTAAATGACGGCCCAGACAACGACAGTTGATTTTGTAAGCGTGCGGTTTTTGGGCAAATTATTTGTTCAAAATTTCCATGAGTTTACAAAAATATTTACTTTTTATAAATTACAACACGTAGTATTTAAGCTGTGTCGCTTCAACTCAGATCAATTAATTTTAAACTAAATTTATTTAGACTGATATATTTTCCATATTTTTACTATTCCTGTGACATTTAATTCATATCGTTTTTCTGTATGTATTTCAATTTATAAATATTCTTTATATAATGTTAGCTAATAATATAATTAGGATAATATTTCGTGAGATTTTCATAATTTTTACACTCGTGGATATATTCCCTCTATGACCAAGTTAATTAAAATACATACATCAATCTATCAATCATTATTTACTTCGTAAGCGTTATCGAAAGTGCTGGCAAATCTAATCAGCAGTCACAAACATCCAAACATACTTTAGTCATTAATGCGATTAGGCGGGGTGACTGGTTATCAAGTTTCCCAGGCCCCGGTCGTGATGAGTGAGTTATGTGACAGCCGTGAATTATAACGTCTATAAAAATATTGACGTAACCGCTGTGTTATTAATACCGGGTGAATCATCATTATCATCACCTGCTGCCCGATAACGGCTTTAATCTATAAATTTTATGAATCGAACACTAACCTTAAAAAGTTAGACACTTAAAAAGTTACGTTAACTCGCAAAAAGTTAACTTTATTATAATGAAACAAAACGGATTTTATCGCCGTTTATTAAGTTTTTTACAAGCCCAATGTTTCGGATACTTTACAGCAGCCATGGTCACGGGAGGACTGAGGTGTCACTTTAACAAAACAAAAGTTAACTTTGTTCCGCGGTAATAAAACATTGTCAAAGATGCAACAGAAATAAAATTCAGAATAATGTATAGCAATTAACATATTTTCATCATCAGCTCATCGCTTTACAATAGTGGACTAGGAAATTCCAGTCATAAATAAATTCGCAAAGCATTTGCCATCAAGATTGTTCTACAGAACTTTTATTTCCACGTAAAGGGCTGATATTTCGTCATTTTTAAGTCAGAAAGATATCTATATAAGTGGCCAAGCATGGTAAAAAGTAGTTAATAGAATCAGGCGTTACTTTACGCAAATCCAAATTAAAAAAAGATATTAAATTATATATTAATTAGCAATACCCCGCGAACCATGCAGTCTTTACAGTAAATGTGTGAGTGCACGCATATGCATGCATATAGCACCCTCCTTTCCCACACTGTATGGTAAAAAGTAACAAAATCTTTGCCTCGATTAGAGCCTGCCATTTCCTCGCAGTGGGCCGGTAAGAACTGATGATATTATTGACACCATTGATGTCATGACAGTTGGAAGCGTCAGTGATGATGGACACATCACACGCGTCAACGACGTGCTGACGAGAGTAAATCCACGTCGATTGATTCTCACTCATTCGGATTCGCGGGCGAGTTCAATTATTATAAATATGGCTGCGATGTGGGTCAGGGTGGGTGGTGCAGCCTGGTGCTGGTGGCGGGAGGGGGGCGGGGGGTCACCCGTCAATCGATTGTCAAGGAGCGCATCGGGCAGACGTGGCGAGCTCGGGACTTTCTGCGACTGTACATACGTGCATCGTGGTCTTGAGATGTGACTTATATTTTGTAATTATTCCTCGTATATTTTTGTTTTATTCAGTCAAGATAAGTTTTACATTAACTCTTTGGTTAGTTAATAGAAGTGGCGGGGGTGCAGTGTCGAATAGCATTTCTTACGTGTTATATTTGAATCATTTTATGACCTTGATATTAACATCATTCGTATTATATGTTTTAAATTATTGATTATTCCAATAAAAAAAAATACACGCAAAAAACTACCCGAACGGCATGACTGTAAAAGTCATTTTAGCGCCATGCCGAGATGTCACCACTAAGTTGTCGCTTTCGACTCCTTTGTGTCAATAGGTGGTCAATAGGTGTCAAAATATTTCTTCACTATCAGCGCCCCGCGGTTTTAACTATGTAGGTACTTCTCATTCTCGTGTGAGTACGGAGCTAAATTATAGCACATTATGTGTAATTCTGATCAAAATCCATTTACTATTATTTGCGGGAAAGAGTAACAAACATATATCCATACAATCTTACAACGTTTCGCGTTTATAATATTGAATATAATTAAATTTTTTGTATATTGTTATTAATATATGTGAACTAACAGAGACGTTTTGAGGCGTCGCGTGTCGGTCAGCTTTGTTATCATTGTTATCAATAACCCATAGTGTCTCTCAATCATATCATGTACCTGCCGGATTGGTCCTCCCGTGTCTCGTCAGCGTCTCTGCCCGTCTAATATTAGCCGCACGCGACGTGCCCCATCTGAATTCTTTGCGACACGCGATGACACATCAGATCTCCTCGATTCCGGTGTCCCGGCTATTCCCGGCCCGTCCCGGCTACTATAAATATAGTTTATAGGTCCATCAATCCAGCCACGGCAGCTGGACCACTCGTTAAGGGGACTATGATTGATACCGCGTCTCCGGAGCGCCTCAAATAAATCCAAATGAATATTTTCGTGAAACAGATTGCGTAATGCATTCCTGTTTTAAAAAGATACCTATTTTTACCTGAAGAATGTGGATGGCTTTTAAAATTGAGTGGCTGGATGCAAAGAAGCCGCGACAACTAAGGATTTGGATTGTTAAATTTGGGCTAAAAACGTTTTGTCAATCGTCGAACACCAATCAGTGAGCGATTGACGATATCTGAAAATAGTTCCTCCCTTAGTTCAGAATAAACTAGCAGCGCAAGCGGTTTTTCCCGCGCTTCCCATTCCCGTTGGAGTATGGGGATGAATTATGCCCGTGTGTTGTTCTGATAAGTAAGCTATATTATTGTAAAGGTGAAAATAACAAGTAGGAAGTAAATTTTCGTGTCATTCTTTTCAGTAGAGCGGAGAGACAATTGTTGTAGACGTATCTATCTGCAAATCGGTCGATTTTCTCAAAATAAAATTTACATTAAAAAAAAAAACATACCATATATTTAAAAAAAATAAGTTTATTTTTAAGTACGTATTAGGTTCGTGTGAAGGCTAGAAGCGGTGGTGCAAACGCGAACCATCCTTGTACGTCGTGAGATGATATACGTCGCCGCACGACGTAAAAAGAGGCAAGGGTGACGCTTGATTTATACAGTAAACACATAAATACGACTTCAGCCTGTCACACGTAAGGCCATGCATACGCGAGCGACTTTAGACAGCATACAGCGTTAAAATATAGATTTATTTAATACATGTTCGATATTGTTTAGGTCATCATCAACGCCAATATCAAGCTAGGCTTGGCCAGCAGCTCTTTGGAAGTCGACCCACCCTCCGCAATTTCGGACTAGACTTAGGCTTTTTGTCAAATAACATGACCAAATTTATTAGGCACAAATTAAGTGACAGATGTTATATTTCTTTATATAGTTACCGGTACTAATGGGTTTGAATGCTTATTTATATAAAAAAAATTGGTTGCCTGTAAAGTCGGTATACGGGCGAAAGTTTTACGTGACAACGACTTTGAGTGGTAAAATAATTTTAATGTGAATATTCATTCGTATAGTAGGAAGAAGGATGAAATAATAGTAACAATTTAAAACATTTATTTATACAAAGAATTATATTTAAAACGTTAATTTATACAAAGAATCTCGCATTGAATTTCATATTAACAAAAATTTTTATGTCTGTCTCTCTCGCTCTTAGGCGGGCTAACCATGCCCGAGTGGAAGGGACGCGTGCCTCTCACTCGCTCTCATTGTGAGCGCATAACGTGAGCGGAGCGTAACGCAGTTTCTTGAAGTGTCACCCGGCAAACCAATTTATAAGACGTTGTCACGTCAAAAAAGGAGGACGGTAACGCAAGTAGTGATTTTAAATAATAGTAACCTTCTCTTGGTATTAATCGTAAAATAGTAAATTAATGGAGTATATGTTTTGATTTTCATAAATTTTTTAAATATTTACAAATATACTCTTAATACTAAAACACAATTAATGAAATGGTTAAAACAGTAACCTTTAGTTGAAATATTTGGAAAATAAATAAATCAAAAGATTATCTAAGTGTCAGTTGCGAATTGTAACCAATCGGCTTAGTCACACGACATTTTGTCTGCACGTGTGTCGCTAGCCTTATTTGATCTAACATTTTTCGCGACACAAGTATAAGCGCAGATGCAGCGATAACAATTATTGAAGTTTTTATGGCCTCAACGGTGATCTTTCATAAATTGTTTTATTATGTAGTATTTAATTTTAAACCACATCACAATCATTTGACAATAGCTGATTTTTTCCTTCAATTTATTATTTTTATAACAAATTGAAATCGATACTTGGGTTTTTAATTATGATATTTGGTGTCTTTATTTTTGCTCATCATCATCAGCCTTTATCTGTCCACTGCTTAACAGAAGAAGAAATAGAATTAATTTCTAAAAAGCTTTCCAAAAAACTTATCGTTATTCAGCAGAGTAACTCAATTCAAATTACATGTATCTTTATTTTTAATCTCGATATCTGCTCACTGAGTGACAACTTCGTCAACAGTCGCCTCATAATAATATCATTTTGGTCGTATTTAGGATGTGGTCGGAATTAGGAAGATATCCCGAAATAAGTAACATTTTTTAAGTGCCATATAAACAGTAACTCGAATATAAACGTTTCAGTTCAGTTCCAGAAAAGCCGTCACTCTGGTAGTACCATCGCCCGCTCTCCCCGTTTAAAACTTGGCACTGAGCGCGGGGGTGCGTGCAAATATGACAAATTTATGTAAAGGGGGTCCCCCTTGTGCGGCAAGGCCGGGAATTAGTGCTCATTTTGTGTGATGTTTATGAGGAGGAGTTGCGCTTCAAAAATACGGTAATGGTGGGTCGGGTTCGTCTGCTGTGTATTGATTACCAGACCTGAGGTTAGGATTTTATACTTGGCGCTTGTTTCTACTCGACTTTAGTCCTTGATATGATATTCAGATGGCCTAATGGTTGCTCCATCAATAAATTTAAGAAAAACTTTTAAGGAACGCCTATGTGGCCGTAAAGCCTATTATAATATTATTAAATAAAATATTTTATTGAAAAATTTAAGAAAGGCTAGCTCTGGTATAGGTACTTCTGAGTTTGTTTGTTCAGGATAATTATTAACTCTACTGTTAAAGCTCTTTACTTACTAAATTTCAGTGAAAATCAAACCAGATAAGTCAGTATCCCTCTACTATAACTATACAAGCTTACGATTTGAATTCACCCTAATTCAGTTACATAATATTATTCTTGTTTAGTTGTGAAAAATTCCAAAATTAATTGGCGTACTTTTGTGTTTAATAGGAATTTTGTATGACAAGACATACCAGTCTCATGTCGATCGCGATTCGCCATGAAGATGAATGTGTTAAAATAATATCTTTATGATACACGGCCAGAGTAAAATATAGCGCATAGTACGTGACTTATGCGGGGCTAGCTTCTAAATCATGAGCTGACGGTCTCCCGTGACGTGTCAAACAACTTGTATACGCGTCATGCCGCCCTGGTGCAACGTTCGTTTCGGCTCAACGTAAAAAAGACTTTAGATGAGACGGTGGATGGAAACTAACTTTGGTTGAGTTTAAAAAAAATATATAAAGCACAAATAAAAAAAGTGAAAAAAAATATATATCTGCTACGTACAAAATAACAGTCAGCTGAACATAGTAATTGTACCGTTTGGACCCTTTGGGCCCTTTAATAATCCAAATAAAAATATTGGGAATCTATCACCAATGTTGAGACAGTAATAATATGTAGCAATAGGTTAACTCAAATGTAATCGTAATCTGTTCGGTTCGATTAAATTTGCAGTAAACCAAAGATATAACCGTCAGGTGCAGCTAACAATGAGGAAGTCACGTCAGGCCAATCCTTAAGGCGGCCGCGCGGAAAGAGAATAATTTCTTTATAAATTATTACACCAACCGAGAATTGAACTGATATCCTTCAAAGGGGGTTAAGGGTGGTGCCTGGGGTGGGCGTGATTTATTGGGTCATAAAGTATTATAATTAAAAGCTGGAAAAGGGGGAAACTATACGGTGGACGGAACTACAGCCCGTTTGCGCGCCCGCAAACCTTGTAATGGCTATCAGGTATGTGAGCGGGGATCGGGACAATTTTGGACCCTATCCCCACGAAATGGGGGTCACATTTGTAGCGCGTTTGGGGGTGGTATAATAAAAACAAATCTTTTATGTTATTCTTCATTATCTAAGGATGTTTTGATGTAAATAACATGGGTCAAATCAATGTTTTTGTTTTTTTAATGAATTATGAATATAGAATACTTTCTACTAAGCAGGCTCCGGAATATGTTCTTCCAAACTATTGTATACTTTTTAAAAAATATTTGTTTACAAACTTTTTTTTCACGTTTTGATAAACATCCTGAAAAAATCAAGTATGGTCACAAATACTTAGTCAAATGGAAAAAATGTAAGTTAAAGCATTCTGATTATAATCTTAAATGAAGCTTATTTTAAATCTTGATGAGGGCACTCTGTTCAAACAAGGGCATGATCAAGGTATTATCATTATCACAAATCAACAAGTTTGACAGCAACAGCACTAACAGTACATTGGTGGCGACGAGCCGTCTGCCTTCGTGACAAACGCCGTGTTTATTAAAGTTAAAACATAATACTGCTCCGACGTAAATCATGCGCCGCGGTGGGGCAGCCCCCCCGACCCCCCACCACCCACCCACGTCCACTAATTTTCAGGAATGGCCACTGAAGTTCAGACGTCCTAGGAATGCATCTGCATGTGATGTTGCTTTTCGTTCTTTTTACTTTCCAGCTAAAAGTGGCCACATTTTATATGCAGTTTTTAATATAAAATTATGTGATATTATAATTGCATACACAAAATTAACGAAAACGGAATTATTCTTCGCTTTCAGATGATAGGACTATTTTAAGAAATGAATCTTAGGGTAAATATGATAAGCTCAAAACGTCGAGATTATAGAGATCATATTGACGTATCTCATTTAATATCGTTAAAAATGTTTTGAGTGTAAGGAACACGTCCTGTGTAGAGTGTATAGCGTTTATATCCTTGAATTCGTTCGAAAGAGATGAGAGTTCCTGACCTTAAATTAAATTTCAAATTGGTATGTTTTTACCTAGCCAGGACCCTGACTCACGGGGGTCCCAGAGTCCATTACAAAGGGTACATTATCAGCTATAGCCACCAACGATGACTCATTAAAATTATTCAGAGATTTGCAACTGCTCGTCTGGGCGAAATTAAATTCTGTCAGGAGGGCCACAACAAATCATATTTATTTACACCTAAAAATACCTCGGGTGGCCATTACCGCGTACAAAACGCGGACTGTGCGGACCGCTCAGGAGATTAGGCAAGGAGCGACATTAAAGAGAAATTATTTATTTAGGGCCCACCGGCTAGATTACATTACTCCATACACATAAATAACGAAAACAATAAGAGCTATTCTAATAAATTATCTTTTTATTGCCGGATTGTGAAAATTTTAGACACTTATCCGGGGGTCGGTGTGCGGCGGGGGGAGCGGTGGAGAGGGTTTTTGTCCCAATTATTTATGGCGGTTGAGACGCGAGGGATTTGAAATCGTCGGCGCGTCTGTGTCGCTCCTTTCTTATGCAGAGTTCCTTTTTTTAATTAAAACTTTCGTGTAGGTTAATTAATGGCCGCATAATAATGAAATAGATATCTTTATTTCGGTGACATCTGAAAGCTTAATTGCGATGGACTTAGAATTCTATTAGACGCGCTGCCTTGTAGTGTTATCAGCGTTTGATAAGAGAGTTTCGAGTTGCTTACTAAATTATAGTAAGTTCGAGTTTATTAATGTGTTTTACTACTTAAGTCTAGCTTTCGGAACTTTGAACTATACTGTTTTATGGTAGGTAATTTATTATATTATAATATTTATAAAGTATAATTTATACAAAACATATTACAATAATGTTATAATTTTTTATGTAAAATCATTATATTATGTGATAAGTATCTTTTTACTTTCATGCCTTCAATGAAGAAGAATTATAGAAACACCTTTAACGGGAGTCAACATGGTTGCTGTAAAGTATCCGAAACGTCGGGCTTGTAAAAAACTCAATAAACCGCGATAAAATCCGTAAAAGTTGTTTCATTATAATGAGTGAAATTCGCGTAAACAAAAGAAAACAATATAAGGAAGAAAGAATTAATATATTCACTCCTTTATCCCCTCCCTTATCACTATATGAGAGTAAAGAAATTGAAAAGCACAGACATACAAACATATTTTCCCATTTTATATTATTAGTTACGATGTACGTCATGCATTTTAACTTACATTACAGTTTATGAGGTAATGTATTCCCACACTCTGGAAATGTAAATTTTAGAGCTAAGTAAATCTTACGGCGCTCAGCTTCCTTCTCTTGGCTTTTGGCTGCTTATCTCGATATCATTAGATGGATTTATTTATATCATATTGTTATATATCGCGTTATTAAAATAATTGATTACCTAATAATTAAAAAAAGTTAATCATCATCAGGTGCCATCTTCGTATTGAAGTTCGGAGGTCAGTTGGCAATTTTTTTTGCGATCTCATACTGCTTCTTTCAGTTGCGTATAACTTTGTTTGGTCCAGTCTTTGATGTCGTCTAACCATTTTCTCCTCTGTTGGCCTGGGCTTCGCCTTCCTGGGATCCTACCCTCTAGGAAAAAAAAGTTATGATATCCAAAATAGTCCTAGGTCAACATCTCCGATGGTTACTTTATTTTTTAAAACAACCATCAACTCTTAGACTTTTGTTCTTTAATATGCATTCGTATTCAATAAACCAAAATTTGAAACTACTCAAAATCCTAATCTTACATCACAGGAGTAAAAATATTTTATTGTTATCCTAAATCATTTATTATATCATTGTTTATCCTAGTCCGTATGTAAACACGCCGCCATGAATCAAACAAGGCAATGCGATCCAGTCCCATTGTCTACGGAGCCCGGAGCCCGGAGCCCGCTGCTCGATGCCACAAATCAATCACAAAAAAGTCCAAAAACCGAGGCGAAGCACTAAATGTCCTTCAAACCAATACGGCACGAGAATACCGCGCCATGAATAATCTAATAAATAATCTTTTGAAACATAATTTATTAGCTACGGCATTACCGGACGGAAGGCTTGCGAGCGAAAGGCAGGATGGTCCGGGGGGGGTGCCGGGGGGTCGGGGGGTTTCGTCCGTCATAAATAACATCGGCAAAAACAATGGACAATGGGCCCTGGTGCCGGGATACGTCTTCTTTAGTCCCCCCTCGAGGTGGCACGCTCGTGCGGACTGGTCCCAACTCGTGCGCAGCGGACTGATGGGTATAACATCGAACGTTACACCAAATTAATTCCAATTAAAATATGGATTAGGTTGACATTCTATATGAAACACGTAAACCTTGTTGCTTCTCGGATATGAGAGAATGTATTTCTTGTTTATAGTTATTTTTCTTATCAAAAATTATATTCGTAATTACATGTTGGATTTTTAATTAACATGCCTATTTTCATTACAGAAAATATTTAAGACGGGATATTTACCATGTTTATCATCTTTAATTCGCCGAGCGAATATTTCGATACTGTCTATGAATATCTTTTTCACGAGATTGGATAAAGGTAACGTTTTAAATGGTTTCATTTACATGTTTTACGCAATCAATGTGCTCTCAATATTTTTCGTATGTAAGTACGGTTCTAATAAGAGACGAATTCCAACTAGAATCCACACCTATTAATCCCGACTGAACTTTGAAACTTGTATAAAACCTATATGATAGATAATTGCATCGTTAACTGAATAAAAATTGAGATTCCCTATTGAATGTTATATTTAGCTTCATTGATTAACATGTTGATTAAATCGATGATTTATTTTTATCGGAAAAGATTTCTCATGAGTTTCTACTAAAAAGCAAGACTGAAATATATTTCATCCATAGAAATCCAAATATTGAGCTAACCTTATTTAGATTTCTAAGATTTCATCACTCTTTTGAATCAGTTAAATTCTAATTGGACAGATAAATTTGTGTCTTTAATTGGACGGTTGTTGTTTCCACAAATTTATACACTTTATGATTTTATTCCATTACGTAGTGACTCTGTCATCGTTCAACTTACTCTACTTATTCCTTGTCCAGGATAAACAGGCAAACATGTAAACACGTACATAATTTATTGTTTTCACCGCAATTCGAGACGCACTAGTTTGCGAAATGAACACCCACCGTGCGCGTGCGCATCTGTCGCAATTAACTCCGCTACCTCACTACCCCCTCACCCTCCCCTCCACCCTTTGCCTACCTCACTAATTGACTTTTCATGTACCTCACGTGTGGGCTGCCCACGGCATTTAATTCCTTTTATTGTGGATTAATTAGTGTGGGTGATCTATGTTCAGAAGGTTGCTTGGTTTGGGGTATAAATTAAAGCTACCGTTTTATGTTTGTTTTACGCAAACAATATATTGACCTGAAGAAATTAGTTTTGATTTTATTAAAATGTTAAAAATCTATATTTTTATCATAATCACTGTATCTTTAGCGATACTCGCATCCAACTCGGAAAAAATCACTTATTATTACAACTATTAAGCACGACACTATCTCGTTGAAGGATCTACAACCTTACTGTAACATCGTACGGTATAATATATGTAGCTGAAGAGTACTTGAACAAGCAAATCTCAGGAACATCGACGGATTTGAAAAAATCTTTCAATATTACATAGCCCATTTATCGAGGAAAGCTATTGATAAATGTTTATTTTATTCTATAGGTATAGCATCCCGTTAAGATCCTTATAAATCTTAGTTAACACAGGCGAAGCTGTGAGCAACAGCTACTATTTATACCTCAAAAACCTGCTTTCGCTCAAAAAGTCTCTCTAATTTTTTTTTGGTGATAAGTTCATATCAATAGACAACCTATTTAATGATTAATCACTCGAGATTTTTTCAATTATTTATTTTTAAAATATTAATTCATTTCGAATTTTTAAATACTTACCTGGACTGTCAATTTACTTGAAAATAGAGTTAAAAAAAAACATTAAGATAAAGTATGTTAAGACATATCGTTCATCTGGCATCGAACCTGCATTCCGGTAGCCTGAAGCTTATCTGTGAATATTTTCGAGTTTATCAATTACGGAGTATTATCGGTATTTCACTAGTACTCGTATATTGACCGCAAGGTGTTTGTCCTTATCACGTGTATTTACGACCAGACGGAATCCTCTTAGTCGGGAATGTCGGCTATATTTTTGAAAGCCGTAAAACTAAATTTGACTCGCCGATAAAATTCTCTATACATAGTTTAGTTTGTATTTGAATATTTTAATGTCTCGATGGTTTTATATAGGTAAATACATAATGTTCAGTTGACTCATCGAAGTTTTGTGAGGAAAGGAGTAAGCAAATTACAGATTTGTAAATATGTCAAAGGTGGATATTGTTTTATTTTTTAAAAGATCGATAACGAGACGTGCCTCGATATAGTGATCAATACGACAATAAATTAAAATATTTAAATAAATAGATCAGTATAGTTAATTGATATTTCTTTAACTCACTAATTTTTCATTTGTCTTCAAATCTTCATCAGACGTTTTATTAATTATGTATATTTTGATAATAAAAGTGTTGTATGATAATAATATTACAAAGTCTCAGTACTAGAAGCTTTTTATTTATTTATTTATTATGTTATCTCTTGTTATGACTATTGAATTTTTCGTTTGTGTGTCATTCAGCTATTTGGAGGATTTCGTTCCTGTCTACATTTCTACCGGTACCGTGTTGCTATGTTGCAGAACCTAGGACCCAATGTTCATTTAATCAGTAACCATCTTGTATACCATCGTATTGACTAGCCAAGGGCGAATTCGTTTAAGGGCGACATTGACTTATACCTTCCAGCTTGTCTGCGAACTTGCTAAAAGAACTCTTCAGAAAGGTGTATGATTTAGTTCTTAAAATTAAATGTATAGCAAAAATTTCTCTAAATGTTAAAAAAATGGCTATTGTTATGAACACACAACAGATGTACATTAAAACTAAAGAATAGAGTGAAAGCGCTTTTAGTTTTTATTAAGTGTTTACAAGATTTACATTAGCCATTTACGTGAGGACGTCGTAAAATCCCACGTGTCCCGGTTGAACTTCGGGAATCGGGATGGATTCCTAAATAACGTCGTAATTGATGTCTCGAGAGTTGCGTTCATGGGAGCGGTATTGAAACCTGTCGACGGGTATTTATGGAGCATTAGCATTATTATAGATGTACTACTTTCTAACGTGTGAGGATACGAAAGATAAGATTAACTTATTTAAGATTTTCATTCACAAACCGTAGGTTTAAATACTTGAAACAAAGATTTTATTAAGACAGTCAATGATTATAACACGTACAGGTTATTTTGTGTAGTGACTATTTGTCTGCATCTGTACCATTCTATATGGCTATTTCTTGGGACTGCACGTTTTTAATCCTTCTGAGACAAACTTTGTTGAAAGACCCAGCTATATTTAAAAAAAGCGCATTGAGAACTTGATTTGGTTCAATCACTGAAGTTATGATTACTCAATCCATAACTTCTTGATCAGTGATTTACCAAATCAACATCAATATGAACTTGATAAATCCTACTAATTAATATCATAAATGCAAAAGTTTGTAAGAATCTCTGTATGTATATTTGTTACTATTTTATGCAAAAACTTTTGAATGGATTTTAATGAAAAAAAAAAATTATAACTACTATGGGAATGGGCTGTACGCGGGTACGCGGGACGTTGCTAGTAATAAATACACAGTTCTTAAATATCTCTGGCAACTTGCCTCATTAGTTTATGCCATGTTATTAGTTTTATTACTACTGTAAATATTCATTATTTATAAATAAATGTATGATTGAAAGTGTTCATAACGATTTCTATGCAGTATTTGTTGGTGTGAGGATACAACCTGAAGTGTTTACTTCATCTTAACATCTGCATCTCGGATACAATAATCAGTCATACGAACGATGGTGGAATAAGCTTAGGACACACACGATTAAACTACTCTTAAGAAATTCGAACTCCACTTACGGAAATATTTTTTCTGAGTTCTTTTATGTTGTCATTTCATTACCTATCTACAATCTTCGAAACATCAAAAAAAAAAAAGACCTAAGGTGCCGTTATGCCATAATGCTATCTTAGGTATACTATTATTAAAAACTACAATAATATCCATAAAACGCCTAGAACTTTTTAAGTTCATCAGTAAATAATCAAAAATATTCTCATTTCAATCTAAACGATTTCACAAGTGCAGGTCTTGAGGACTCCTGGTGATTTAACAGCTGGTAGTTGTGGTGGCGGCCTGCCAACTTCTGGCATTCTTAATTTACACAGCCCAGGAGATCCATCTAGTGGCGTCCATTGTTGGCACGCTTGCAGCTTAGATCATAAGCAAAATCAAAGTTGAAGGCTTTTAAGATTTTTTGTAAATAGGTACTTACAATATGGACTTGGTCTGAAATGTGTTTTTTTTTCAGTATACAAAGTACTTATGAGCTTATTTAACGTTCAATTGTGTTACTTCCTTCCAAAGCTGGTGTGTGCAGTTTTAAACCCATTCTTTGATCGTGTTATAAGGGCTCTATACATGTACTTCTTTCTTGCAATATAATTCGCTCGCTGAATACATCCAAGTCTGAGACGGCCCTTGGGTAAACAGCGATGATTGACTACCTGGCCACTGCTCGCCTGACGAATGGCCACCTGCTTCGTCTCAACCAAGTGCAGCCGTGAGCCAACCATAAACATTATAATGTATATTTACATTCAGTATTTAGACATTGATTTAAAGATGATTGTTTGTTGAGGTTCAGTGACATGGTGCTGCAGCCGAATTGGGCTGGCACGACCGGGATGGTATCCATGGTTCGATATGCTTTTTAACTCTCTTTTTAACTCCGAAAACTCACAAGCCGCACGAAACGCGGCAGCATAGCTACCACTTTATTATGTGAGCGAGACCCAGTCGTGTCGGCCCAATTTGGCTGCAAAGCAGCATGGGACTACCTCTTACTATGCTATGCTGTCACGTTTTGTGCGGCTTGTGAGTTTCCGGTGGCTTCATGGGAGGGAGAAAGGATCAATATCCTTTGGTTTTAGGCCATAAGGCTCCGGTTACTCGGTTGCCTCCTTACGACATTAAAAAAAACGTGGATTTTTTTCCTTTTTTAGATTTTAAATATGAAGATTCGATTGATCGTTGAAATCGAAGAATCGATGTTCTTAGTGGACGATTACAGGCTGATCATTATGATGATATTGAAAGGTGCAAAATATTGAAGGTCATGTGTAGCTACAAGCTAGAAGTTTGCCTATGTACTGATGCTTTTAAAATATTATAATAGTGTATTCAGCTATTAACATGTCTAATATATCTGCCACTTCACAAAAATTAACTCTATTTAATAATAATTTATTCTATCTCCCGCTGTTATTCGAATATATGTAGTTAAGCGCCATTTTCTTTTACTATTCATTAATAAATCATTTCCTACTTATTATAATATCTTGAAAACTAATTTACAATATAATTTCGATTTTCACAGGTGAATCATAAAATATGGCGACAATAATTATACATGCGTGACATAAGGGGGGCACTTATGGAATATTATCAATAATTTAGAATATACTGTATGGTAGGGAGAAATGGATGGAGACTATCTCCGTGCAGTGGCCGGTCCGTGTTTCATTAAAATTCATTAAAATGTGTGAAAATTTTAACTGTCTAGCCTTAACGATTCGTGAGATAGATTGGTGACAGACGAACAAACGGATAGCGGAGGCTTAGCCCCGGCAGACCCTTTGGGTACGGATCTACAAAATAAAATAAAATTTTAATCTTGGTTTAAAGTTTGAACTCACTCAATTAATGATATATTGTCAGGTGGGAGTTTAATTTGTGAGCTCACAGCGTATTTGAACACAACCTGCTGCTATTAATAGTGTTACGTAAATGACGTCTATCATTATATAAGCATCATCATCATCATCATCATCATCATTAACTTTGGTGTACTTCCGATGTGATTCTCTCTAAAATGACCATATTATTGTGCTTTAATTAAATAAGGCTCATCATTATCATCGTCATCATCATCAGCCTATCCGTCAACTGCTGAACATAGGCTTCCCAGATCCCTCGCCACTCGCATCCAACGCGGACCTGCCACTGCACGGACATCGTCTTCCCATCTGGTTAGTGGCCGTTCGACACGTCGTCAACCTAAACGCAGACTCCATCCTTGAATCCTTTTGAGCCAGCAGTTTCCACCCCATAAAATATTAAAATATGATTGTAAAAAGGTGAAATAGTTACCAATTCGAAAAGTTAGAACTATCGTTTGATGTTAACTGTCTCTCTTTCATGTTGGTTAATCTTGAATTCATCATCACATAAGAATCACCAATCTTATCAAGTTAATATTACAGTTTGAATTGAATCTGCATGTAAATTATTTATGTTGAAAAATTGGTTGTCTGTAAAGTCGGTTTACGGACATTACGGACGATAGTTTGACGTGACAACGTCAGACATTACATGCAGCACGAACCGAACTGAGCCGATCGTTCGAGCCGATCATGCCTCTCTCTCGTTCGTGCCTTGCTCTCGCTGGCGGAACGCTACATGACGTCATCTTTTTCGTGCATGCTGCCCATAATATCGAGTTATTAGACGTTGCCACGTCAAAATTTTGCCTACAATCGAGCACATGTCTCTGCTTCTCTTTTAAGTGTCGCTCAATCTCAGATTCATCATGAGCATGCTGTCCATAATTATTATTATAGATTATAATATATATAATAATTATTATATTATTATGTTGTCTGTCCTGTCGTAGTTACCTACACAAGGTGCACGATCGCGGAGCTATAATAAGATGACATGGCAAGCCGCGGGGCATCATATGACAAATGAAGACCTCATTGGTAATACACCATATATGGAGGTCTTAAATCATCGCCCACCGGAACATTAATGGTCTCTGGGTCACCACATCTGGGCACAGCTTCCTATTGAATACTGTCCCAATCATCATATCTCACGCAAACTATGTCGGCGCACGATTAACAGCGAGTCAAAATGCTACTATCATAGCCGACTTCAAAAAAAGGAGGAGGTTCTATGTTCCACTGCATATTTTAAGAACATACCGTTCTCAGATTTCTTTGTCAATTGTAAGTCGATTTTCAAAATTCTTTCAAGCATTATTATCAGCCTTTATCCGTCCACGTTGAACATATGTCTCCTTTAATGAACGTCAAGACGTTTTATTGTCGTTTATACCTTAATTTTTTATTGTGGTTTATATTCATTTATATGATGTTTAATTCAGACATTAAACTCAGTTAAACGAGTTCAAGTAGAAATTGGTGGGGTGGGGGTGATTTGAAGAGCTTGCTTTTTCCTTGAAATTTTCTAAATTATAATACTGGTTTGAAGATATTACGAATATCAATAGATTGATCTAGCCGAAGATAATGGTGATAAGTGACTCACAAAATACATAATAACTAAAGAAAAACTATTTCGGTCCTTCTCACTCACTCTTAAATCGAAGTGATAACTCAGATTGTCATCCCGTTTAATCAATGGTCGTTTACTCGCGAGTCTAGTTATTAATACATCAAGGCGTAGCCGCGTCAACAGTCAACACACAAACCCCGATATAAAATCTAAATCTAGACACACATGTCACCGCATCCGTTATTCACGTTTTATCGGCCGTTACTCTTTGATTAAAAGTGTAAAATAAATCGTCGATATAAAAATACATCTCGAGATCTGTCCACCGGCGAACTGCTCACCGCCCACTCGCTCTGTATAATATCACATATTTTTCTTGTTTTATGACACTTTTAATGATGTACATAAATAATTGCAACACCTACGATGATGGGAAATAAACGCTGACGATCAACGCTGACGATCAGTGGCGATGATTAACGCTGATCCCTCGTCGATGCGGTAGCGGCAGGAGACTTCTGCTAGTTTTCTTTATTGCTCAAGACACATCTCTATTAAACTGCGTCGTGTTCTAAGTCTTGAAAAAGAACTGAGTTGTCCCAACTACTATATTGATTTATTTATTGAGTAAACCAACAGCGTGATACAGAGTAAAGACTAACGACTAATATAAGATTGATACTTTACATATTTCCCCTCATATTTAAAAATCGTTCGTAGATAGACAGGTGCCTACCTACTTGATGTAGTTAGTTCATTGATGAGAATAAAAATTTAAACTCAAATTATATAAGTTTTGTGGTGCCTATTGTGTCATGTAGAACAATTTGACATATATCAAAAATAGCCTTCATCATCATCATCTTACGTACCTCTACACACAGAGACCAACAATGAAAGCTTAAACAGTGGAGTAGCTGACCTTAACACCCCTTCCATACTGGAGCTATTAGCATAAAGTGTTTGACAACAAACCATGTGACGTAATGCTTTCGTATGTTTACGCGAATCTCACTCATTATAATGAAACAAATTTACGGATTTTATGGCAGTTTATTAAGTTTTTTACAACGACCGGAGGACCATCCCGTGACCATGGTTGCTGTAAAGTATCCGAAACGTCGGGCTTGTAAATAACTTAATAAACCGCTATAAAATCCCTAAGTTTGTTTCATTATAACATGTGACGTAAGTCAATCTGAAAGAAAGTTTCTCATCTATTTTCTCTATTATACAACATCCAACCAACCATGGCTTAGTTCAGTGATTCCCAACCTAACCTAACCGCGGACCACTTGGGTTTCAATGTGATTAACAGGAACCACAAGTTAAAAAACAGCTTAAAAATAGAAATAATACAATCTTTAAATTAAAGATGACCTTTGATGTTAGTGATTATAACTTCTTGGATGCTGCATTAGTTACCTCAATAAGACTTTCTTGCGTCTATTTATTCAATATCAAAACTTTTCAGTTTCTCCTTTAAATTTTCTCCTTATTTAGCTCTTGCGGACCACCGATTAGGAACCGCTTACGAAACAATGTGCAAAAAATTTCGATAAAATTTCTCTCGTGTCTCGACAAAATTGTTATTAATAAGAAATATCTCATGTACGTTGCACTGTAGATGAAAGTGAATAAATAGTAGGTCAACTTTATTCGACTTGATGAACAATTTATTGTCAAAATTATTAGTTTTTCCATCAAACAAACGCGGGGACAATAATCTCATAGACGAGACACAACCACGAGATTCTAGAAATTTCTTTCATTTTGGACCACCTTAGTCGATGACCGATCCTCTGAACACACGCTTTGAAATGTTTTATCTGAGACGAGACACGATCTTAATTATTCGAGACGTTGATTTAATTCGTAGATTAGTCTGGTTTTGTAATATTCCTGAAAAATGGTTTTCGTTGTGTCGAGGAATGAGCTGACGCAACGCCGTGGGCGGAGGTGAGCTGCCAATTCATACCATGATCATTCATCCCACTGACGGTTTTACGAGCAGTCACACACACACACACACAAACACACATACACATCATACACTTTAAAACCGAATGACAACAAATTAATGCCTATACTTAAATCCATCAAATATATTTTCGGATTTCGTTGTATGTATGTTAATCATGTTATTGATGAGTATTAGTGATTGCGAGTAGCACATTCGACACATTGTAAGACTGACCCGTATAGAAAGATGGATGTGTAACCTGGATGGACACAAAGGCATCAGCCATATTGAGCTGTTTCAATCAATCATCAATCATAAATGATTCTTTACCATTCGCGCCCACCACCACGCGCCGGCTACTGCTTGGAGATCGTCTTCCCACTTTATGGCTGACTTTCGTCTACTTATTGAGGAGCTATTTAATCAATCTCGAATCATCAGACAGATTATTCCCTCATATATTTAACGATTTAGAGATAAAAATTCATTTTTTTTTAATACTAATGACGATTAAGAAAAAAGATCTAACAGATAAATAAAATGGAGTGTCTTTGTAATATATGTTATATTTGATCTATTGTTATATTTGAATAACCATTTTGTACCAAATGCATATGGATATAATGCCCGGTGCATACACCAAAATAAGTAACTTAGGCTATAAAAATAATCATCATAAAACCGGTAATGTAAGTAAACGCGGACAAAACCGCGGGCACAAGTTAGTTTTTACTTTTTAGTAAAAATCGTAAAACGAATGTTATCTCTTATACATCCAAAGTAACTTAGGCCCTTGGCATGATTAAAGTTAAAAGTCCAAGCCAAGTATCCGTATTAAATAAACCTATCCCGGGAGCTCGGAGGAAGTTCATTAACATCCCAGCGGAGGGGTGCACCAACTACCAGCCTCAAGCGGTCCGCTGTGCCATATTCCGTCTAGTTTATTGAAGTTCACAAAAAGTTCGCAACTTCTTCATATGCGCTTCGGTTATATTCTTGGCAAAGTTGCATTATGGCTGGTAAGTGGATGCAGTATTGTAAACGGTTGCGTTTACCAGACCCGAGTTTGGGATTATCTCAAGACATAGATTTAAAGTCTTCCTGAAATATCAATGAGTAAATCGAAGTATTTTCGGGCTCTGCACATTCTCTAGTTCATGTTCATCTGTGGCTATATGGTATTTTTGATGTATAACCTTCCCCGATAACAAATTAGTTAATTATTATTGGTAAGATGAAACAAGGCACACGTACCATCTGCTATAGCTGAAATACACAGATTTATACATAAAGACAGATGGAGCATGCCAAACACGCGTGTGACGCCATCAAAGCGAATACAAATTCAAAAGAGAACACAATCTAATAGACGTTTAAAGTACGACGCTATGTCGAGCACTTGAGAGCGCTTTTGAATTTGTGTTCGCTTTGATGGCGTTACTCGCGTGTTTGGCATGCTCCATCTGTCTTTATTTATAAATTTGTGTTAAAATATATAATTCTATCAAGTATAATAATTAGAACTTACATTCATATTATTCATACATCCGATATAATTTTTTTTATCGACGCAATCGGTTCAAAATCGATTTCCTTTCTTGAATTTTACGATCGATCTTGTGACTTTATATTTATAGTCGGGGGCTACTTCATCTCATTAATTTATAGTTTATAAAATCACAGTTAAACTAATAAAAATCGAAATAATTAAATTACGCCCATAAATACATATTATTAAAAGATCGTTAATACTGTTGTTTGAAGATGTGTTATAAAGGCGAGAGTACACTGGCCGAGGCAAAAGTTTAGCTAAAGCTCTCGATTAAATATTTTATTGTAATCGCTGCTTACACAAACGTGTGAGTGAAAAATATCCTCTAATATAGAATAAACGAAAATAACAGAATATAATATTTTATTATTTGAGACAAATGTTTGTAATAATAATGCGTAAGAAAATATTTAATGCCTATTTTTGAAGTCTATTGATCCATTTATATCACACAAAATGACTAAATTAAAAAATGCTGGTATATTATTCGTAAAATCTTTATAACTTAATTCCTACTTATATGTACATAAATTCTCAAATATTATATCTGCAAATTACAAAGGAATAAGTAACTTCGTAAATTACAAACTATCATGAGTCAGTTATTGCGCTTACAATTGTATTAATTATACAATTAAAAAAAAAACGAAACAAAAGCTATTATGCTTTCATTTGCCGATTGCATTGCACGATACTAATTAGAACAAACTACAGTAAAATACGTTTGTCACGCCTCGTTCACAGCGCTCGTGAAGCCTCGGCCTTACAACAAACCGGTGTAGCTATTAAGGGAACAGACAACATTATTATATTTTATTACAATATATAAACGCTAACCGTAAATAACTCACAAATGGCCATTTTGGTAAGTTGACTCAACAGCGTGAATTAGGACGGAGTGAAAGGCCTAGGAAGTCCCTAAATGAATATCCTCATCATAACTACCTTCACCGTCCGGTCCGTCCGTCCGTCCGCGACCAGCTGACTCATGATCATTATTTATGTTCAAAAAAGTGATATATATTTTTTATGAGTTGGCACACATTTTGTTTATATCTCTTTAACCCACTTAACGAAATTATACAAGAACATAATAAAATCTTTTATTGGCAATAATTCATTTCGTCGTAACAAAAACACGTTGACATTTAATGGTAATTATTGAGAATAACGGATTATCAAACGTAACACAGTCATAAAGTGGTTAAGGGACAAATAAAACACGGTGGAAGAAAGACTTGTCACATGGGGACTTCTAGTATACCAGTATCGCACCGGCCAGCACGGAAACTTACTGCGCCGCATTTGAGTCGGTTTTTGCATATAGCCTCCATTTTAAATTTCGAACCGCTACGACATTAAATCGTAATCGAACACTTTGGTCTGACGGTCGCGGCGAAATATCGCGTTCGGATAGTATAAATATGCACTTATCTTTCTTTTTAGTTAAAGTAAGTCTGCATTATGCAGGCCTCGCAGGCCCACGTGTGCCTCGAATAAAATTTTAGCACCCCGACATTGTTCTAGCCACTCTCCGAGAGGGGGAGATAGGCCATTCTGTTGGAGCAATAACGAAGCAAGTGACTATAACTCGAAGCGCTGGGAGGTTATTTTTTTATCGAAACTATGCGAGTTGGCTCAGCAGCGGATTCTTTCATTTTGACTTCGCAAGTGTTCGTGTAATTTGATGCTCTCAAACCTGATTGTTTTTTTATGTATTGTCTTTTTACGAGCATTAAGGAAAATGTCGATGGCTCCTGCATTTCGTCAAACTCCGATTATTTTTACCACCGTTCTTGATTCTGTGATAACGGTTGGGGATTATAAATTATAATACGTAAGGATATTTTGCTATCCTCAATTTTAGCATTTTAGCATCAATACTACCCACACGAGCTGCATAATGCAGCTACAATGTATGTCGACGATGACATTTAAAACTTGAATTTTATGATATCATGTGCTGCATCCTAAAATACGGCCGGCTCCCACGCGCTCATCACATACAAATAGATTATTTAGGTAAATGTACAAATTCATGAATGCTATTTTTTTCACATCAGAAGGTTCTGACCACTGTGCTGGATTAACCTTAAATAGGTATATAGCTTTTTTAATAAAGAATTAAAAAAAAAGGTTTTCACCGCCTCCTAAAATACTTTGTTCGGAAAACCGGGAGTATGCTCTATTCAACTGACTCTTCTATTTCGAATTAGTTTCAAGATTGCCCGCTTTAGTCATTATTATTTACCAAATGGAATCAATATCAAAAAGATAATTACCCAAAGACAAGTTTTTCGTCTAATACACGTGGCTTACAGGATTAAAAATGCTATAATTCCTTTTTTGAAATCTACCGAACACGCACCAAAAGTCCCATAGCAACGTAATTAGTGTTGCCGTTAATAAAATGAAATGTCAATAATTTAATTTTTGTTACAGGTAAGCCGGAGCGAGGCGAGCGCCAATAGCCTTGTCAATGTTGATTGATTAATATAAGGTACCATTTGATTGACACATTTGCCATTAATTGACATATATTTTTAATTACACAGCTAATTGTACACCGGACGGATATAAATTGGCCATTGGCGGGAAATACAAATTATAAACGATATTGCATTTCGGTTATCATTTTAATGACAGATTTTTGGTAAAAGTGAAAATTATTGGTTATTATTGGTGCTGAAGGTTTTAGATAATTTAAAACATTTACCTGAATGTACGTCATAGGAGTTCTATGATCAGACGGACTATGGGTGATAATGATAGCATATTATTAACTGGAGTGTACGTCCATCTTGGAGTTCGTTTTGAAAATAATACACTTTCGATAAATTTACAAGAAATACAAAAATATTGATTATGGATTCACATTTTTCTAACAGGTGCATATAAGCTGATTCATCTTCATTATCCTTAAACTCAAGCACCCGTCAACGAAAATCAAAATATCGGCTGCCGAATGTTATGGTCTTTTATTGAAGCGTGAGGTCAGCACGAAACGCTCAACAATGTCATTATAATCGAGTATGACGTCACACGATCAAGCGCGACCAATCAGAGACGAGCATATTGTGACGTATTTTTTTTTACGCTGCTACGTGAATGCAATAGATTACGTTGTTGATGATTCTAAACATGTCCTTCCATACATTCTGCTATTACTTCATCATTTTGACAAACCCGTTATTTTTTATAATAGATAAAAAATACAAAATTATGACGAGAAGTTCATTAGATTCTATTTTTATTGAAAGTTCAAATTATAATATTTTACTGTGATTCGTTGTAGAAATATGGCAAAACTAATTAATTAAAAACATATCAAACCACCATTTCGTTTGCGTTATTTATTAATAGATAATAAATTATTAAAATTAAGCCATTGCGTTTAATTACAACAGTTAAAAAAATTAATTACTAATAAAATAATGATTTGGTGGCTATTTTCATTTATTATAAAAATTTGGTTTGATAACCTAACAGATGTATCAAATAAATTTGAATGAATATTATATTTTTATCTAAGTTGGTATCAAATCTAAATACCAACTATAAAATTTCAAATCGGGAATTCAGATGAATAAAATATCCGAAATCCAGGAGAGACGAAACCTAACCCGGGGTGGTACTGACCACACTAAATTAATTCTCGTTTGCACATTAATTCGCGCCAGATTTATCGACGGTACGTACCGTCAATCAACGCGAAGGTCGCCACAACCTTTGTCAAATGTCACATTATCCTTAAGTTTTGTATCTTTTTGTGACGGACAAACACATTTATGTCATTATCATAAATTAAGCGAATGTTTGGAGATTCATCATCACTATCAGTGACGCTGATTAACTCTACAATTAATGAATTTGAACCGATTACCCCATTCAGTGAACATTGATTATCAAAAAAAACAGTCTGATGTCAGCTTTTCTGTGATGTCGTCATCATCATCATCATCATCATGAGCCTTTATCCGTCCACTGCTAGACATAGGCCTCCCTCAATGAACGCCAAGACGACCGATCCCTCGCTACCTACTCGCTTCCAACGCGGACTTGCCACTTTGACGTCACTGGGTTCTTATTCCTTCAGGCATGACATCGCTACGTATTATGATAGTTGATACCTTACAGAATGAAAGAGACTGACGATTTCAGTAAAGAGAATCGTTATTATAATTATAAAAGTAATTAATTATTATCTGCATCATCATCATCAGCCCATGTCCGTCTTAGACAAAGCCACTTTAATACGCGTCGGAATACGATCCATACGTTTTCGGATTAGTGGACGCACTTGCATGACTTTCTATAGAAAGAATTGCGATCCGTTGCGAGCCGTGCGTGCAGTGCGTCCGGCACGTGCCAGCGGACGTGACCCCTGAACCGCCAATATGATCTCACTTGCACATTGTATCCTAATATTATAAATGCGAAAGTTTGTAAGTATATGGATGGATGGATGTTTGTTACTCTTTCGCGTAAAAGCTACTGAATGAATTATTATGAAACTCTACAATTATATAGCTTACACATCACAATAGCATAGGCTATAATTTATCCCCGTACTCCCAAGGGAATGGGGATTACGCGAGTGAAACCGCGGGGCTCTACTTGTACTAAATAATATCTATCTTAGGTAGGTGTTACTAGTTCGGTCCGATTCGTTGGCTGGGGATCGGCCGTCTTAACAGTATATTATACAGTATATTAGTAACTTAAATAATTTTCATATATACAAACACACACACTTTTAATAAAGTTATAAAGAAAATGAATATCTATCAGAGATTTGAAAAAATTTTTAATAATATTTTTTACGATATTCCCAAAAAATTATACAATTAGTAAATAAAGACTAGATCTGTTAGCATTTGCATTGCGGCTAAGTTTTGACCACTAATTTGTAGTCTTTGTATAAAAAATGTAAGAGAGAGAGAAAAAAAACCAAAGTGAATCAAAAAATAAATTCCATCCAACTTTAGTTTTACTAGGAACCAATAAATTATCACTTATTTTTTTATTCAGAGGTAAAAATAAAAGTATTAGTCTTTTATTGTCTCAATGTACGATTTTTTTATTCTATATATATTTTTTTTACTATCTATCTGTATTGATAGATTCTATCACAATAAATTTATTTTTCTCTCCTAAGCCCACTCTGGCCTGACATTTCAGTAATATATCACTATTTTATGCGTCCCTGGTACCTTCCCCACGTATCCATCACACGTCACGCCTGTAAAGTAAACAGACAGGTCAGCGCCCCCTCCCCGATCCCCTCACACTCCCACCACCGACCAGCCAGGGAGGATTGATTGATTCGGCATTAAGTAAATATTCCATAAAATATCAGATGCTTATCATGTATATACAGGGATAAGCTAATGACCTTTGGGTGACCTAGGTTTTGTGGGCTTTTTCTGAGGTCACTTATGATAAGTTAGATACACTTCACACCATTCAGACAAAATACGTGCTAATTAGGAAGGATTAAAATAGGGAGGATCTATTTTCGGAAGTCGGTTAAAATCCAGACAAGCGCGAGTCTGACTCGCACGATTAGGGTTCCTGATACTATGTTTTTGATTTAATATAACAAAAAATTAACGGTTTTTTAAATTTTTTCCGTTATTTAAATCACGAAACCTCCTCATCACCTCACCAAATATGATGATTATGTATTACTCGGAAATAGCTCGTAGAGTAGTCACATAAGGATTCCATTATGACATAAAAAAAATTGGTTGTCTGTAAAGTTGGTTTACGGACGGTAGTATGACGTGACTACGTTAAACATTACATGCTGCACAAACCGAACTTAGCCGATCACGCCTCTCTCTCGTTCGTGCCGCGCTCTCGCTTTCGGAACGCTACATGACGTCATCTTTTTGGTGCATGCTGCTCGTAGTATCGAGTTATTAGACGTTGTCACGTCAACTAAAACTAATTGGATGGGTGAATAATGATCATGATGAAACACGTAAAGTAAACGTTTCCGGTGTGTAAATGCGATGTTTGTTTCGCTCGTATATAAAATGATCTGATTGTCTATTTATCAATGCTATCAGATGTAACACGAAGCAGCCGGCCGAGCATTGATTACGCTCAGATTTTCACACATCATAATATCAACAATTGTTTGACAAGCTAACGTTATTCTCGATATCACATTTTTAATGAATCATCATTCCGTCGACACTGGGCCCCTTTTAATGAACGCAAAAACTGCTGAATTGTAGACTGGCTGATAATAATTATTACGCTATCTATGTGTAAGAAAAGAACTAGAAGCTTCGCTAAGGAGTCATCCACAGTGTGGAAAAAAAAAATCTGTCAATTTGAGGTAATTTTTGTATATTGACAAACCTGACTTAGTGGGGTGGCGATATTTTTCCTTTATTAAGGACGTTTTCGTTGAATAACACTGTCCAAATAATACTTTTCTGTACATATCGTCTTAGCGTTCATTAAAGGGGTCCTATGTTCAGTAGCGGCCAGCCTGTCGCTGAGGTGACCCTGTCTGCCTGCCGATCCGGGACCCTCATAAAGTGCCCGAAGGCGCTCGCAGCGGCTTTAGTTCGGTAGAGCACCCTAATGAGAGTCCGACACACACCAGTTTGCCTCTTCAAAGCCCTGGTAGGTGCGAAAGCATTATCATTGAGTAAAAAAAAGGCCTATGTTCATTAGTGAAAAATGTGTGAAAAATAAATTTTCCTGCAGACAGAGATAGCCCTGCTGTTTTTATCTAGTCTCTACAATGAAAGAGTCCTAAAATATATTTTTTTCTAAATTATTTTCCAAGAAGACAATAATGTCTATAAAATCCTATTTCAATATCCTGTCATTATTATATTATACAATATACTATTTCTTCAATCGTCAACTGGTATAATTAATGATCCTGTCTATAATCGCTAAAGGCAATAAAATCAATAGCACCGACATACAATGATCAAGACGTCGGGATCCAACGAAATATTAATTCTCGTATGATTGACGGCTGTCTGCCAGATATCCGTGATGGGTAAACATCCCCCACCACCCCATCCGAAACTCTCCCCAGCCTTCAGTGGATGCTAAATATCTCAATCTAATAGACTTATTGATGGATTTCATTTTAATTATGTTTTGCGACTTCATTTTCATTTCTATATATCTGTAGGTTGTGGTACAACTTCAAACGATTGATTGTATCGATTAAACAAAGTTGAAAATATTGAAATATGAAGAAATACGTGTGATCATTTTTTTTCAGCAAATGGTTTGATAATCCTAAATATAATGCGTGCTGTTACGTTTATGATTATTTTTTATAAAATATCTACAATTTGTAACACTTCAATGGACTTTTGTCTCAAAAAAGTGTCAATATTTTACATCTATTTTCTTTATGTTTTGTCACACTCGTATTTATTTATACTTTAGAACTAGCCCTGTTAGTGTCCGCAGCTTGGCCTGTGTTTTTATTAATGATTATTATTTTATTGCTTATGTCACACCTTATAAAACCAGCTATCTGCCAGTGAAAGCCCCATCAGAATCGTGAAAGCCGCTTCAGAGATTAGCCGAAACAGAGAGAAAACAAAAAATGTTTTCATGAAAGTACCGCATGTATGTGCTATACTTTCATATCGTAGAGTGGAAATCACTTATTTGATATTACAAACAGACACTTCAGTTTTATTAATATGTATAGATAGCTACAAATGCGACGGATATGGCTTCACATCTTCGCTTCCGTTACACCACTAACAAGATGATTTTATATTGATACACAGAGATCATCCGAGTTCATTATTCAAGGGTAATTGGTCACATAATTAACTAGGAATCATCACACAAACGTCACACGTTAAGAATAAGGGAGGGGTAAGACTTAAGAGTGTCATATTAGGTGAAAGTGGGAGGTCCTTAATTTGGTGACGTCACATGATAGGGTCATACTAATGTGACCAGCTGGGACAAAGTTTAAAAAATCATGTGACATAATTTACGAACGGCTCCATCGGCTCCAAGCGAAGAAGGAGACGAGTCTATTATGCATCTGTACCAAATACATCGTTTCGTATTTTCGTTGGCAATCCATGCTATTTTGTGCGAATTTGTTTCGCACATTTCACTTGATATAAATTTGATAGTTGCCGTCGTTACATGACATAACAAATCATGTTTATTACTTAATATATACACACCCACAGACAAGCCTTTGATCTCTCGTGTGTACTAGGGGAGGATAAATTAAAACAGTTATTAAGCTATTGCATAGCTTCTATCGCGGGCCTTGAGCGCGGGGACCGAGTCCAGAAATTCCGTAACGAAAAACAAAACCTAACGCTCCCCACTCCGACGGGCACGGAGGTGTGGCTTGAAGGCCATGCATCGTCTAACGTCGTTTCTTTTCGGCAGTCTTCGACACGGTGTTTGTGTGCTTGCAACTAGACGTATTGTACGACACTACGAAGCTCGCACGAATAACAATAAAATATAACACATGTATTGTAAAATAATAAAAATATTTTAAACAATATTAGTTAATATTGTTTAAAATATTTATATTTTTTTATTTATTTAATAAAGGAAAAAAAAATGTTTTCTTATCGGTCACCACGCTCAAAAAGTGTAACTTGAATTAATATCAAAGAAAAAGAAATACTGCATTAATAATTAAAATAAATAAATAATTATAATTGCATAAGTTGATACAAAATGCTATGCAATAGCATTACCGCGGCAGTCCCCGAGTGCCACACGTCTTTTTTATTTTCTTTTATATTTATACTATCTAAACATAAATAAAGACTTAAACGCCAAAATGTCTAGCCGTAATGTTGTGCCACCAGATAAGCAATCAAATCCATTTTTAAAAAGTCATAAAGTACCTCGCTCGCCCCCAGTATTTTAAATAAAACTACCTAAAAGTAACGACATACACAAATAAAATACAAATTAAGATTTGCCTAATGAATATCCTACTCATAGACGACCTTTCAATGAACGCCAAGATTACTATCACAGATAGTTTTGTTTCGGAGCTTATTCCACGTTTTTAGTTTCAATGGTTCCGTACCCAAAGGGTGCCAATGGAACCCTATTGGTAAGGCTCCTCTGTCCGAACAACCTGTCCGTCGCCGGAATATCTTTTGAACCATGATACTTAATATTTTCTCCGTAATATTACTTGGTTGAAAATTTTACTACACTTTGTAGTCAATAAGAAAATAAAAAAAGCAATAAGTTGTTCGTAATTTTTTTTTTTTTGGATAAGTAAGTAAATATTATTTGAAGCGTACGTGTTAAATAACGTACGGGTCCCGTGTCGGACAAGTCCGACTCGCTCTTGACCCGACTTGAAATCCCAAGGTTTGTGTGATGGAGGGGCCGTCGATAAATAAGTACGGTGTGATTGAGTGCTATGCAGATCGTTCCCGAGATAAACGGGACTGATACACTGACGAAGGAAATTCACGCGATTAATGTAAATGTCATTAATACACACATAAAACTTTATAGCATTAAGATCAGCTTGATTAGATAAGTTAATTACAGAATTACAGTTTTGATTCCTTAAGTGCACGAGGTACCATTCTCTGATACATAATTTTAATTCTTTGTATAGGTTAAAAAAGTCTCATTCTTTTTTTAGAGATTGAGACCATATTATGCATGGCCAAGGCAAAAGACTTTCGCTTTAACATCACGAAAGGCTAATAAGAATCTCATAAGACATTAAACAAATCAAAATAGCCTTTGTGTCACATTTCACTATCAAACAACTTTTATTGATTTTATCGAGGTTTCGAATACTTTACAGCAACCATGGACTCGCTAAATACTAATACTTGTATTCTGCTCTCCCAGTACTCAACAAGCAACCCCATATAACTTGTATAAGAAAGCTAATGTCGTCTGTCCGTCACAGTACTAACCGTAGTTATTCTAAACACAAACACGGGGGAGAAAAAATCGATGATGGGCACATTGTCCGACCCACATCGACTTTGAGTTGTCAAGTTTGATTGAATCAACCAGGCCATAGACTAAACAACTATAGACATGTCAATTAACGTTTTGAGTGTCTTTTTTTGATGTCAATATTTTGAGTTTGAGGCTAAATATGTATAGGTTTCTAAATTTTTCAAATGTGAGATGTGTTAAAATAATGTTTATAGGTACTGTTAATAAAAAACGAATAAATAAAAACGTAACAAATATTCATCGTAGATAGTCATTTGAGTCTTCTTTGGATAGGTTTTAACGAGAGAATAAAAAAGTGCCTCTACATCTTCTCTAATATACGATTTTTTTTAATTATCATAAAAGAAACTAAGAATAAAACTTAAGGAAGTAAGATGTCAATTGTGGTGTCATTTATATTTTTCTGTATTTGTTTAATTATGTGCATCAATAATGAAGATAATTAACGTAAAGATTCTATTCTATTGTCTCGATTAACTCGCCTTGTCATCAAGGCATGCCACAAACATCATTCTGACCTTGTTCTACTTAGAGTTTAGTTCTAACAGGTAGGATTACTTTTACAAAATCCTTTTTCAATAGTTCTGTAGTGAGTTCAAAACCGTACACATATTTTCGTCAAAGTACAGTTTCCAATTGATCCTACCCACCAATAAGAATTCAGTAGCAATAAAACATTTTCAACAAAATCGCTATCATTTCCTTCATATTCAGTACGGTCAACAAAAAAATAATATAGACACTTCTATCTCTCACAAAGGCGGCGAGCAAATAAACCGGCGGACAAAGACGTCCGTCTGTGCGCGACATCTGAGCGACGTGTGTCGACCCCCGCCCTCCCCGCGTCTCGCGCCCCCACCCCCTCCCCGCCCCGGGCCCTCCGATAATGATGTTAACTCGCCAGGGCTTTGTCGCGATTTTGACGTTGTTTGCACAAGAACTCCTTGATTAATATTGTTTTTTTTTCTGGCCTGTTTCCTCTTGTAAATTGAAATTTTAATTTGATACTAAATGCTAGCGGACAAAAATATAATTATTCAAACACACAGGGTCAATATGAACAAAAGGCACATAAATATCTTTCACGTGAAAATTTCACGTCTTAGCGGTGACGATATGATTCCTCTTCCTGATCTTATGAGATGCAAATAGAGGCTGGCCGATGTTAGCAAAACACAGATAAAGCTTCATGAAGATGAGATTCCACTTAACGGGAGTAATCCTCACCCATCGCCATGGACGTAATCCACTTAGCCCGATATCCGACCTGATCGAATTATCTCACCTTATCCTCACTTTAAATCGACCAAGCTCCAAATTGTAGGTATGGGAGGTTTTATGTAGTCCTTGGAAATATTTTGGAGATTGGACGTTGAATAGTTCAATGATTATGATGATAATCATCGGCATTTCCTCTTTTTTTTATAGCGTACAAGGGCATATGAGCCGTTGAATTCTCGTAGAGACAATAGACCCCCATACGCATCCACACAACCAGAGATGCAGATTCATTGCTCTCCTCTCCTCTGCACGAAACGCGACAGCAGATGCCACCCCGGTTGAGTTTGCCCAATTTGTTGGGTTCACTCAAAACCTCGTAGGTTGGGCGAGTTAATTCAAGGTTTATTTCAACGAGCGTTACGATGGTTAAACCCTCGCATACAACTCGAAACAAAGACCATCATTCTCATGGAGAAAATTCTTCAGGAAACAAGTTTTCACTGCGCTTCTGTGAGTCCCAAAAATATTATATTATCCAAAAGTCTTTACAGTAAGTTCAAATGCAAAGTCTTGTTGCTTAAATTTGCCGATACCAAAGTAAAAATAAAGTTTAATGTAGTGAACAATATAAACATACAAACTAACAAAAAAGTAAATATTCACACAAACAAAATGCAGATACGACATAAAAGAGTACGATGAATACAGCAGTAAATTGTCTTCAAGAGCTGACCAGCCCTCACCCAGGGTGGAGGGGGGCGCGCTCCCTCCCCCCTCCCCTAGCACCCCCCGTCCGTCTTGCTTATGACTGACAGGCGGACAGCTTGAGTGATTGAGAGTGACTCAAGGTATAATGCGCTGAGGCGAGATAGAGGACTTATCGAGATATGAAACCGTATCTACAGTAACCTGCCACTTTATTTCCACTCCTATTCACTGCTCTTATGGTCGGTATTTGTATGCATGCTTATGGCGCTTGTTGTGAATAAATAAAAAGTACAGTATGCAATGTTATTATGAATTAAAACAAGGTGCGCCAGTTTATTCTGAGCTCCGAGATAATTATTACAAACGTATGCGAAACTTGTTTGAAAAATATCATCAGGACATAATCTTGTGGAATTATTGATATAAATATAACACGCTTAAAAACAACAACGGCGAAGCCTACCACGATTTTTGGAAAAAAATTCTTTCCGTGAGTCTGATAGAGAGTCAAATCTCAGAGAATATAAGCATTAGTTCTTTTAGAATTATGATGTTGTAAGTCGATTTAATCTGTCGAATGCAGGGTAAAGTCATTAATGATTGACGGCTGTATATTCGTAGTAAGCTAAGTCGAGTACAGAATCCTTTTTTTTTTCTTTTACGCCGGGAAATGCACTGAGGCATCCCGCACGGGAGTGGGTCTCCCCAGACAGGTATGTGGGACTCGCTGCGCCCGAAAGATGGTAAGTGGACGCAGCTCTACCCACTAAAACTCGGCGAGTGCCACCACTGCCGCCTTTGGTGAGGTGCCCCGGATCTACAAGCAACAGGGCACCTCGACGGCTAGTCAGTCCCTCAGGGGACTGACGCCACCTCCACCGAGGGGTTGAACCGCACCACAGAACAACCACTCCCAACGTCGGGACAGTACGATGAGGTGAGGTTCCCATCCTCACCCCTTGCCCCCTGCCCTTTTGTCCCCTCTTCTTATAAGAGGGATTCAAAGAGCCCCCTCGGCTCAATTCGCTTCGCCCAAGGTGTTGGGGTCACCCTGGGCTACTGAGCCCCACCGCCACGACAAGGCCTGAGCCATGGTGGGGAGTACAGAATCTTAGGTTATCGTTTACAAACTTAAAATATGAATAAACTTCAAAGTTCATAAATTCTTGTGGTGGCAACAAAGATGTCGTTTGATCATCTCAGTCGATTTGAAACGTCAGTTACCTGGAACATGGTTTTCATGGTTCCTACCAGTGCTGACTTTATTGAGATACCAGGCTCACAAGAGATCGCTAGCACCATAACTTATACATTCTTTAAAATAAACCAATAGAATTGTTTTCATGGGTTTATGGGTGCAGTCTACAGTGTATGCCGTTCGACTATTTGATGCGCAATATATGAGACTGTGTCTGTGGTTCCGTAGGTGTTGGACTCACAAGTTGCGACGACATGTAGCCAAAGTATCATATTGAACTAACACTAATATATGGCCTGAGGTACGGTCAGCAAAAATGATAATATAAGTGTATTAATGATTAGCGGCGGCTTTCAATATCCTATCTATCTTAAAATTTACTTATCGATCTTAAAATTTTGACAGATTTTGTAAGAAAATGTGTCGAAATTTCAAGATAGATAAGAAAGTTTTAAGATAGATAGGATATTGAAAGCCGCCGTAAATTGAGCTCGATTTTCTTATGTAGTTTTAACTTTACCTATACGAATAATTAATTAACTGGATAAATGGTTTAATTTTTATTTGTTTTTAAAGCAATAAATAAACTAAAAGCCCATTTGGTTAATGAAGGTTGATTTATTTCAAAGTCAAAGTCAAACTTTGTTGATTTATTTCAAAGTCAAAGTCAAACGTTACACTTAATGTATAGAAAGAAAAACGAAACGTTTTTTGCAGATCATACAAATAAACTGCAGCCAATTAACGACGTCAGCTGTCAATCATTGGCAGATTGAATCAATAGAGGTCACGGGGTCAATGCCGGTCATCGCCCCTACGCGATCGCTAACGAACCGTTAGATTCGCCCTAAGCAAGTGCCAATTTTGTTGATTCAGTAGAAAAAGGCGAGGTTATAAATAAAAAGTTACCTAAAAGGGAGTACCTACGAAAAAAAAACTTACAATAAAAAAATTTGAAAATAAATTACAACATAATTATCAATAACTAGCTGTTGCCCGCAGCTTCGCCTGCGTTAACTAAGATTTACAACGGCATCTTAGTACGCAAAATAAGTAACTTTTCTGGGTGATTTTTTACACCTTGTGTCCGAAAAACCCAAATATTTTTTTCCATCACAAAATGTAGCCTATGTTACTCGTGGATAATGTAACTTTCGAATGGTGAAAGAATTTTTGAAATCGGTCCAGTACTTTTTGAGCCTATTCATTACAACCAACCAAACAAACAAAGTTTTCCTTTTCCTAATATTATTAGTATATATATAGATGACGATGTTAAAAGGCTTCAGATATAATTTAATACTTCGTACTTCGGTCAAATCAGTCTGTGGAATCTTTTATCATATTTAGACTTTAGAACGGTTCCTCAATTCGCCATAAACTAATTAAAATTTGAAACCCTATTTGCGTAAGTACTCGTGCTCACGCGTATAAGTTTTTATTTAAACGTACTGTTAGAAAATGAACATTTTATCCTGACGTAAAATTAGAAGATCTTCGGAAAAAAATCATTGCCAGATTTTAAAATACATGCTAATGTTAGAATTCGTAATTTAAAAAAAAATGTGTAACGAGTGATGATGATGATGATGATGATACATCCTGCCTGCTGTACTGGCATACGACTCGATTCCACTACCATGTGCCAAGGCGCCCCGATTTCATATCAAAATATAAATATGAATATATATATTTAATTCAAATGCATGCTAATATCTATTCTGGTGCGATAATAATGAGATAGCTGTCCGTCCATCCATGTTACGGTGACGTGAGAAGACTTCCTGACGGCCCGCGCAGGTGGGGCGGGCGGGCCGCGGCCACGGTCACGAGCGGAGCGGATTATAATATTACCAACTTGTGTGATCTTTTTAAGATGTGTGTAAATTATTATGTTAAATTATCTGACAGTAATTTAATATTATTTTTGGTAATAGATCAACACAAACAAGTTTATAGCTATTGTATTGGAAGATTTAGATAATCACTTCGCCGATGCCTGTCCTGTAATGCAGTATAGTCCTATAAAAAAAATTAAAATAATGTATGGTAAAAAATAATATATGGCGGAATAATGAGTGCCACAAGTCTGAATAGCGCAGCACACAGTTCCACAGTTTTGGGCCCATATGTGTGTAATATTATGCAACAGCTTATAAGCTTACAAGTGGGCTTCGGTATGGCTGAGCATATCTACTTGCTTACTGAATATCTATATCTCTTTGGGCCTTTTCACCCACACATCCTACAGTGGTGATGCGACAGAAGAAGGAATTCGAAAGGAGCAAAACAACAGATTTGAAGGTTATGGTTATTTTCGCCATTTCTTATTCCTCTACTAACTTAGTTTGGTATATATACGGTATTTGAAACACGTTCACCTCTCCCACAATTGCATGTATTCCCAAATCGCTTCGCCCATGAGCGTGTGCGAGCTGTACCGCTGCGCTTCACTAACGCATATCTGCGCTCGAGTTGAGCGCTGTTGACGTGTGCTTTTCTTAGTTGTTTAACATTAGGTTATACTGCAAACTATATAAATATATACTCTAGAAAGGTAGGTTACGTATACTCGTAATATATATTACGACTGCTTAAGACTGCATATTTGCCACGTATACTTTTTTCGCGGAGATACTTCAGCATTATCTACGATTCGAATTGTACATCCTGTTCGAAAGTATCTTTGATATATTATATCTTATTGCATAGTATCTATAGGTAATGTAACGTTTCTAGGAAAATTCTCATTAGGAAATGAAAACGCGAGTGTGTAAATAAAAATAATCGAAGTACCAGCTTAACGCCCTCTCGTGCTTAGTTGAATTCGTTGTTTTCAATTTTTGAAAAAACACTAGTATTTTTTATGCCATAAATTATTTACCATAAGAAACACAAGTCACAGATCTACTTATCATTAGATGTTCATTCATAATTAATGAAATATTCCTTATAGTGCACACAAACAAAAGAAGATAGTAACAGTTATGTAAAAAAGTTGGTAAATTTTTGTCTAAATATTATATAAAAATTCAACTAATGAGAATCAGAAGAAAAATCAGAAGAAGTGTTGGTCTGCCAATAATCAGGTGGGAACACGATGTCCGTGCAGTGGCCGGTCCGTGTTGGATGCGAGAGTTAAGTGATCAATCGTCTTGGCGTTCATTGACGGAGGCCTATGTTCGGTGGTAGACGGAAAAGGGCTGGTGATAATGATGGAGTCCATTTGACCGTGAATAAAACGTAAAATCAAAAATTCTAGAAAGTTCTAAAGTCCCAGGCGGAAGACGCGGGTGACATAAGTCGATCTGATCCTAATTTATTGGAGTCCGGGATCTTGACCGGGACAGCTGAGGCCGTAGATTAAACTTTTATTTCAAATGTATTTCCAAGGGAACCCTAATGGACGCTACTTACCGTGCACTCCAGCTAAAATACATCAATCTGTTGAGGCTGCAATGAGGTAAAATATGTGATAAAATAATATCGTACTCGAAAAACAATCATTTCTGATGCCAAAGAATAATAATAATATGATACTAAACAGGAGTATGTTATATACTTTTGACTTCTACGACTTAGAATTATATGCTTATATGACTAAGAATAAGGCCCTGTTCCTTCGATCGCTTTTTACTGAACGTTAAAAGAGCGTTTGAATATTATGTTCATACGACAGCGTTTTTAAAGCGCGACGCTTTTTATCAGGAGCTGTTGGATTTGTTGGACGTTAGGTCGAATTGAGCATGGCAAACTCGCAACTCAAGCCAAGGTAGCGTTTTAACTCGACGCTCTGTAAGCGCACGTGCGAACGGGGGCTACAGTCCTAATTAATGTGTTAAAACTTACATGAGTAAGTTGAATAGGAGTTCGAATACGTTAAAGAATCCATTCTTTGATGTCTGTATCGGTGTTACACTGATACTTTATGAAGTTATTTTATTTTAACAAAACTTTCGTTAACTGAAACACGAGCCAGATGACCTTAAGCCTCTTGTCACTCTCTGTGTGACGGAAACGTCAAGGAGGGGTTAAAGAAGCCTCGGGCAATGGACAGTTGACAGGCTTTACTAGTATATAGTTTAATATTAATATATTTTTGTTATTTGACGCACAAGTTCATAATAGGTTTTTGTATAAATTTATTTCCGATTAATTAATTATATTTTCGTAAGAATAAACCAGCTGGAAATAATTTATTTCCAGCTGGTTTATCCTAGGTATTATAATAAAACAACTTTTACGGATTTTATCGCGGTTTATTTAGTTTTTTATGAGCCCGACGTTTCGGATACTTTACAGCAATCGTGGTCACGGGAGGACTGATTTGTCAGATGTCCTACTGTTACAAAGTTATTCGAAACTACCCCATGATACAACAATATCTTATTTAGTCCTATCTATGCAGAAGGTAGGTATTGTAAAGTACTTAACGTGTGGTTTAGAATTGACATACAATTTTCTTTTCAAATGTGCACACTTAGGATGTTTTTTCTTATCTTGTCTGAGGTTAATTAAAATCTAATTAAAATCAGGAATGCATAACGCTGAACGTACGTCACGTCAAAACGATATTTTAATTGGAGCGATGCGGCAAGAAACAGTGCAGTTTATGTGTCATGCGTCACACGTCACCCGTCACATGTCACACGTCAGGAGTCAGGCACTTGCGATTTTATACGGGCTAAGGGACGGCACTAACTTTTAGTCTTAAGTAGGAACTAATAAGGTTAGAGTGGAAAGCAATATAACTTTTTGTAACTTTAAATCGAATGTATTATCAAAGCAAGGGATTGCTCGTCATCGCGTTCATTAAGTGAGGCCTTTGTTCAGTTGTGGGCGGATAAAGGTTGATGATGATGATGTCATGTCAAAATCGCTGGATCTGTTTTATATCAGCTGGATGTCTATCAGATGTCATTTACAATAGAGCTCGCCATCAGAGCTGTCACAGGACGTCACCTCCAATGGCTGTACTGTATCACTAGAGATAAGGTTTAAATAATAACTATCATAACTACAGCTGAACAAGTTCGAGAAGTAAATAATAATATTCTATAGACGCCTTTACACCACGTCAATCTAGTCCTGTGCAAAGTTTCCGAAGAACTTGTGTTACGGGTACCAGACAACGAAAATACATATATTTAATACTCTTTTATATTAATAAATATTTCAATATTTCAAGATTTTTATTATATAATACACATATTTAATATACATCCATGACCCAGGAACACTGTGACTTTTTTGTTCCTTGGCGATATTCGAACCTGCTACCTCCGGGCTTGAGCGCCAACGCGGTAACCATTGAGCATACAGAGGTCGTCGTAAATGTAGTGTTGATTTTGAATTTCAAAATGTAAATGCTCTTAAATTAATCCTATGGTGGTTGTTTATATCTTCATCAGTTTATTGTATACTAATACTATATAGCTGCCCCGACAGACTTTTTTCTGCCAATAGTACTAAATACTAATATCGTTTTTAAAAAACAACGGACGACCGTACGAGGGTAAAAAAAATTGTATGTATTTTTCTATGCTGTAATCATAAACCCATAAAAAGGAGGTGAGGAGGGCCATAGTTCACCGTTCTGCTGGCCCGATGGGGGTTGGTGAACTTCACATACCTTCAAAGACTTTCAATCTCATCAGGCATGAATGTTTCCTCACGATGTTTTCCTTCATCTCGCCCGATTTCGAGGAGGAGACCCATGCCCAGCAGTGGGACCTAAAAGGTTGGATACTTTATTTTACTAAGTATAAGGAGAGAGTTTTTCTGCGGCTTCATCTAGAGCCAAAACAGATATGAGGGAGCATAAGATTTTATTGATAGTATTTAATTTTATTTATATATTAATAGTATTTAATTATTTAAATATTTTGTGTTCAAATCACTAAACCAGTTGATTCCCTTGGTTTCGCGCGCCTCCGTCAAACTTTTTTCAAAAATCTTCCACAACAAGAGGGCCATCGAATGCCAATTGATTTAATGCAAGTCAGTTATGGAGTTGAACACTCAAACTAACTCTGCTGTTTATGTTATTAGTAATCTGTTGTAGAGTTGGTATAGCATGATTTACCTGTAGCATGCGCACGCCCTAAGCACCGACAATAATCGGTTTTAATCGCATCATACACGGGGGCGTTATCTCTCGGATCTGCACAGACTCGAACGCGGGCCCTCGAGCGCTCGCCTGACTGATGGCCGGCCCTGACGGCTCCGAGATTTTAATACACGTTTTAATTATACATCTGTATCTTATAACACATAGATTATAAGTAAAAGAGTTGTAAACTTATACCAGTTTTTTATGTTAGTTGGGTTGACACGCTGGCAGATTTGATGGAAAGGGGCAAGCGTATCGGTGCAATAATTTGACTGCCTTTCACTTGCAGAACTGACTCTGCCAGAGCATTATTCACTTTAACATTTTTACGGTGCTCCTGCTACACGTTGGCCTCTACGAATAAACGCCACGACGGTCGATCGTCTACTCACATCCAAGATATACATAATATTTTATATATTTTAATCGTCCGTGGCTATAATAACTACGCTATGAATAGAACTACAAAAAATAAAGTACTTTTATATGAATTAACTTTGTATTATCATTGTGTCTATTGTTTGTTAAAATGAATAAATATAATCAATAGTAATTTATTTCGTTACATTGTATGTTATTTTTTTAAAATAAACGTTTTTAACGACAACGTAAAAAAACGATTTTTGTACGTTCAAAGTCGAAAAGCAATGAAGTTCATTGACCCGCATTAGCCGAGTTGACACGTCAGCGAGTCGCGGATGATGAATCATCAGCCGACCGTCCATCAATCAGGCTGATCATGGATTGATCATTCAATTACCAACTCCGCAACAATGAGGATCAGCTTTATACTAATTTCGGTCTAAGAGGTCTCGATGGAAAAGTTATTTAAGGTCAGTTTCGCCCGATCATGATCTTACGATTTAAGGTTATATTATTATTGTATTGAGGGACGATGGCCCAGTGGTGGATGGACTCGGCCTCTTATGCAAGAGGTTCCGGGTTCGATCCCGACCCGTCCGTGTGTGCCTTGAAATGGGTTCTTTTTTAATTTCTGAGTGCACCAAACACGAGATCATCGCTCGCTCACCGGTGAAAGAAAACATTGTGGTGAGGAAACCTGCATGCCAGGTGAGATTGAAAGTCTTTGAAGGTATGTGAAGTTCACCAACCCGCATTGGGCCAGCGCATCGGTGAACTAAGGCCCATTACCCTCCTTGCCTGATTTCGAGGAGATCCGTGCCCAGCAGTGGGACATATTATAAAGGTTGATATTTTACTTCACTTTTTTAAGCTGTATTTTTCATAATATTTTTGAATCATTCATACATTATTTTTAAAAGCACCAGAATATTTCAGTGATTGATATCAAGTTAGACGGCAACCGGCTAATGATTATTGAACTTATCTGTTTCATTTAGCCTATACAGCATGTTTAGGAGTGACATGTTTATATAAAACTAATTATTATTAATTCTTAAGAAAAGTTAAATCATTTAAAAGAAATTTAGCTCGCGTCGCTGACAAAGAAATAGCGTACAAATTGCAGGACCAGACGTACTAGATATACTAGGTACTAGATAGTCTCTAGGTGCCCCGCGGGCCCCATACTAAAGAACTGCATGCATATGCATGTGGACTTGAGCTAAACGTATTCCTTTGATTCTGGTGAAGATGGGGGATCGATCCCTTATTGAACATCATTGATTTTACTATGAAAGGGAACTTGGATAATTTTAATACACTGGATTGAGGGAAGCAAAGGTTTATAGTAAGTTAGGTAGTTTTTATTAATGGTAGAGGAGTGTGTGTATGTGTGCGTGTGTGTGTGTGTACAATAGAATATAACATACATACAATTTCATTATGAATATTACTAGGACGAGGAATATTGTTAAGATATTATGCGAAACTGAGTATATACGAAAGTTATAACATCCTAGACATACAGTCAAGACTTATATGTAGAGCCTACACATAGCAAATTTAAATTAAGAGAAAAAAAAATCTGGCAAAAATGTCTAGACACAAGCGGTATGATGGCTGCTGGTCGCATTTTAACATCCACAAATATACTTTTACCGCGTAAGCCCTGATTTAAAATACTTGATGGAAAAACCTGATATAAAATGACCACAATAACATAATAATCTTTCGATTGGAATCCCGAGATAACCTTCAAATGCTCCATTAATCCTGAGCGATGGTGGACGCCGTGGAGCTGGTGATGTGTGTGATGAATAATATTATAATTGTGGGTATCAATAATACCACAAATAACTCACCACTAATGCTCCACAAACACCTATCGATCAATGATGGACAGGATACCAGTGAGTGTGGATAAGCCTTTTGGAAATCTTTTTTTTTGAGTATTATCAGCGAGTAGATTGGCCACTATACGATATGATTTCAAACCCAATTCAGTAAAAAAAAATATAACTAATAACTAATTAAAAATAACTAATAATAAACAATTAGTATTGGATGCGAATTACAAAATATCGGTCGTCATGGCGTTCATTAAGGAAGATGATGATGATGATGATGATGATAAAATAATTGAGGCTGAAGAAGTGAAAACTTATGACGTCATAATGTTATATTGGTATGTCGCGAATCTGTAAGATTATCAAAAGCCTCTACCAAAATATGCTCCACGTAGTCAAAAAAATTTTAACCTCAAAAATGACTAAACACCATTCAGTTTTCTAAAGAGAATGAGACTGAATAGAATGATCCACATTTTGTCTTTTTCTTATCTTTTGTTATCTAATTTATATACAATTTAAATGTCAGCGAAACATATTCTTATCCACGCTATGCTTGTATAACAAGAGCAAAAACTCGTCTGACAAAGGGTCGTCGAGAGGCTGCGCGGACTCTGTTTATCTTGGCTCCTCCGTCACCATCCGTCAGTACCTGGATGACGGGCGTTTTTCTCATATGCAGCTTGTAGGGTTACCATTGTTTTGGAGGCGAAAACAAACCACCAGGTGTGAAGACAATGTCCGGGCAGTGCTTGGTCTGTGTTGGGTGCGAGTGGCAAGGGATCGGTCGTCTTGGCCCTAGAGGAGGTCTATGTTTAGCAGTGGACGGATAAAGGCTCAGCTAACGCAGGCGAAGCTGCGGGCAACAGCTAGTTCTATATAATCATGGCCTTATTAGTGGACACACTTCGTCGTAGTTCTCATAGCGATTTCTCAGGAAAGGTAGACTTAAATGTAACAGTATCTCAATATTTTTCAAAGGCGCGTTATAAAATGATGCAGTTTATATTTAGTCAAGGTTCTGGCAACCCATTTAATAAGCAGTGCAACTAATGAACACTCACTCATTACAAATATAAAAGTTCGACCACCACCACCGTATGTCGGTGGCGTAAGGGATGTTTTCGCTCGTGGGGTTCAGACAGCCCGGTCCAGATGGGACGTCAATAAAGATTAAGCGGATTGCCAGCATCAGGTTACGGACAGACGGACAGAGATCCAGCCGGTGACGGGTGATTGACGCTGGGATCGTCTCGGATCGGTTGTCACTGCGAAAGAAATACAAGAGCTTATCGTTATATTCCGCGACGCCCGGAATGGATTAAAGCAGGTTTTAGTTGACAATTTCGTTTTGAAGCTATTCGTAACATTTATCATATTTTTATACTAGTTATATATCTACGTCTAAACTTATTGTAAATTAATATCTCTCTTTTTATTTGAGAGCTTTGCTCTTGTCGGTGGAGTATGGCGAATACTCCATTCTCATTATAGTCATTCCTCCTCTCCGCCAACACCTCCTGATACGACATAACCTGTACCTTCTCCTTTATTTGTTGCATATAACTCTTTCTCGGTCTACCTCTTCCTCTTTTTCCATCAATCTTTCCCTCTATGATATTTTTTTATAAACAAGTCATGTCGTATCAGGTGACCAATTAAATTTCCTCTTCGGTTCTCAACAGTTTTAATAATATTTCTTTAATTAATTATTATATTCTAAATGAATATATTACATGTATACGTATATGTTTTATATTTATTTACAATTAGTAACTTTAACCGTGAATGACAAGATAATTCATAAATCCGCTTTTAACTTATTTACTAGGTAATAAAATAAAAACCTTATCAGCCCCTTGCAGAACTTACGAGTTACTATCGCGCGGCTTGTCTGGGAGTTTGTAGAATTTATAAGCTCTACATCATACATCCAATATATTCATTACTAGCTGTTGCCCGCAGCTTCGCCTGCGTTAACTAAGACTTACAACGGGATCTTAGTACGCAAAAAGAGTAACTTTTCTGGTTGATTTTTTACACCTTGTGTCCGAAAAACCCAAATATCTTACGGAACCCTTTTTTTTCAGAATAAAATGATGTTACTCGTGGATAATGTAGCTTTCAAATGGTGAAAGAATTATTGAAATCAATCCAGTACTTTTTGAGCCTATTCATTACAACCAAACAAACAAACAAAGTTTTCCTCTTTATAATATTAGGGTAGATAAAATATTTACTAGGATTATTTAAATGTAACAAGTAATATTGTAACGTCGTGCTAGTTTCATGAAAGAAGGTAATCTAGCGTTTAGCAAATACTTGGCACGTGTCTAGACCACCTAGGTGTGTCATTTGAGTGACTGACATGAGATATTTACGGACATACCAACATAATGTGACTCTACTAAATTTGTTTCGCGATTTTTATATAAAATAGGCAAACTGGCATAAACTTTTATCATCGTTATCAATTTATCCGTCTGATCTTTATCAATGCTGAGCCCCCCTCAATGAACGCTGAGACGACCGATTCCTTGCCACTCGCATCCAACACTGAGATAGTCTTCCCACCTGGTAATTCCCAAATGGTAATAACCGACCAATACTTCATCTACCTTGTAGTGCCCTGACATGTATGTTATTAGAATATAAGGTAATGTATTAAATTAATAAAGGAGTATTATACCGGCACCCAAGCCTTACACAGGCATCGTCCTGACATGGCGGCCCTTCCACTTCACATACCTAAACTCAACCTCCACTCTTGAACCTTATCAGCCCATATCGGCCAGGCAGAACGCATGGCCCATGGCCTGAGTGGGACCAGGTCACAGCTTTTTTGAAGCGGTAATTTTTGCGTGATTTTCGATCATATTGCACGTATGAAAGACGACAGATGGGCCTCAAAGATCACATTCTGGAAAGGACCCATAGGCAAGAGATCCAAAGGCAGACCGGCGGAGAGATGGCTCGATGAAATCCTGAAAACGGCGGGAAAAGAATGGACTAAAAAAGCGAGTAACAGAACTATGTGGAGGAGTATGGAGGAAGCCTTTACTCTATAGAGAGGTCCTGATAACATAATTGAACAATGTTAAATTTAGCAAGGAGTTTAATGTATAATATCTTTTTTTTGTTGTATATTTTGTCTTTTAACTTTGTTAACACTATTGCATGCTATATAAATATAAATGTAAAAATGATTTGTTATTAAGGAAATAAAAAGGCTTTATTATTATTATAATTTTTGCGTGATAAAAAAACCTACTGTTAAATAATGTTTAGTTTTCACTAACATCCATGAATAACTCTGGGATTGTGTCAATGAACACCAAGGCCGGTCGAATAATGAAAGTTGAGTTTGTGGCTGATCTACAGCAAAAAAAAAAAACGTTTTTTCACGTTCAACATTCACCTTGTATATAAAATGAAGTTTTTGGCGTTGCAATTTGCATAAGCCAGCCCAATCCTCGTCAGCGAGACAGACGGGCGCATAGACGCATGTGTGGTCTGTTCGCAGAAGTCAAGTTTGGCTGCGCGCGGTCATTTAACACGGCGAGGCGTATCATTCAAGGTTACGCATGGATTTTGGGCCTGTACCTGTCTCATTTTAAACTTTTTTCATATATTCTCGAAGGTGCTTTCATATTATAGCCAATTTTTGCTAATAAAACTTTTTGCTCACATATAAAATGTACCTTATCATTAACGACATGCCATTCATGATGTCCTAGTATCATTCTGGTGAGTAGAATTGGGCCGGCACGACCGGGTTCTATAGCTCAATCACATAATACCGGCGTAAAGTGACAGCTATGCTGTCGCGTTTCGTGCGGTTTGTGAGTTTCCAGTGGCCAATTGGGATAGGGAAAAGGAGGGTAATGCATCTACATAACCTCTGGTTGCGCGTATGTTTATGGGTATCTATGGTCGTCCAAAGGCTTCGATTGTTCCTTTGCTCTCCTCACGCTATAAAAAAATATTGGAGATGACCTCCTACAGACGATAAAACCTCAAAATCATAAATACATAATAAACAAACATTCTGTATCTTATATATAAGATTTTAAACTTATTTTTATTTCACGGAGCAGAGTCCACTGGACAAACCATTCGTAGATAATCTCAAAATATCGAGCTCCGCGAATTTATAAAAATCATGGTAAATATCGCATTCCAAATAGTTTTATTCTATATCCAATAATGAATGAACTAACAAAACGTACGGTTCAATTAATGGAAATTATTACACCCAACTTTTATATATTTTGAATACTACATTCATATGTATATGATGATCTCATAAATATATGACAAAAAACCCCGTCTGAGCCGTAATGTAAAAAGGCTTATTTGTGAAGCTTATCTGAATTACCTAGACAGTGACCTTTGCAGATGTGACGAGATGAAATCCCAAACGACAAGATTTAGTCTCCCGAATAAAGAATATTGAGATTTGAAGGATCAAATGTGATCATCATTTGGATCGAGAATGGGAGTCTGTGGTGATTGGTGATTTGCATGGCAAAATATTAGCTTCGTTTTCGGAGATTCGTACCACGAATAAATAGAGAAAAGGCTATATATACTTACATCGATTGGTAATTCATTTATATAATATAAGCTATTGCCCGCAGCTTTGCCTGCGTTAACTTATTTACAACGGCATCTTAAGCGGATGATGTATATATAGTATATAGCCTTCCTCAATAAATAGGCCATCTAGCACTAAAATAATCTTTCTAATCCAATCAGTAGTTCCTAAGATTAGCACGTTCAAACAAACAAACTCTTCAGCTTTATACGTTTAAGTATAATTTTATAGGAATGTGCTATACAGATATAGACTTAGATTTATGTTAGTTAGTCTAGATTATCCTCTTTTGCCTTATTAGCTAATAATTTACCATTGAAAAGTAATCAAAAGGACATTGCTTTTTCATACAAATATATTGGAAAAATTTATGGATGTAGACTTTTCCCATCAAGCTTACAATAATACAAATAAGTTTTGATAAAGTCTACATAATATATATTTCTCCAACTAAAGACATCACGAGTATCGTGTTATTGTGATCGTTTGCCAGGAATGAAAGCGTGATGCGTGTATTATCAGGATCGGAGGCGATGCAATAAAGTTGATGGCACAATAATCCCGAATATGCCAGCATTAGCGGTCAGCTTCACAAAGGCGGCCAATCAGCGGGATCCCGCTTCACGTATTTACGTCACATTTCTTCGATTTTCGCGGCACGTCCGAGACGTAATAAGCGGCCGTCCCCGGTCCGTCACCGGGTGGAAGGGGGGAGGGAGTGGGGGGGTCGAGGAGTTAATGAAGTTTCCTCCGCCGCGATTCCCACAGGTCGTCACATGGACGGAGTTTGCGGCACATATTGTGCACGTCGCCTATCGCAGATATTGCCCGGGTGGAAATGTTTTAATAAGCGCATCCCGGCCGGCCGTTATTCCCTCTTATTAATGTCTATTGTTTGGACTTTTGTATTGCGTTCGGTGACGGCTTTTATTCGACGCCACTTGTCCGTTATTAACTTCAAGGGTCCAAATGTCTTAATGTCATTTTTGTCTGGATTGCTCTATGATCCAATATCGACGTTTATCGTAATAGCAATAAAAAGTTCAGCTTAGATTACTTGATATATACTTAAGATTTCCACGTTAGCTCCAACCATTTCATATGGTTATACGTATACACGAAAGGCTAATGAACACCAACGCGTATGCGGCATAAGCGGCTAAAGTATAAAATAAATTATATAAAATAAACTACACAAGTAAATACCATGATTTTTCCCAATTTGTCAGATACGTAGCTGTCCTATCGTTTTTGAAAATTTCGAAGTACAAATATATATAGTTCCAGAATAATCAGCAAAATACTTCTTTGGAATTTAAATTTATCGGAGAAATTTTTACTTACCCTGTTTACCTATCCTAGTTCATTAGAATATAATATGATAAAAAATAACATACTAAAATTACATTCACGCAATTAACACTTTGCGCAAAGATACATTGTCGAAAATTCGAATATTTTGTCTCAATCTACCTTAGCCGTCATGTTTGAACCAACTTTAAACCAAAGTCTAAACGCTAAAAACCTAGGCTCTGTAACATGTAACAAATCTCTCTACATTGTCTATTAATCTATATAATTTCACGTACGTAAAGATTTTACCAACCATTCCGAATTCAAACACGAAATGTCCCAAATACATGAATTTTAATTAGTCAATCTAACAAAAACGCGGCTCTATTTATTCTAAACTGCAGCAATCCTGTGCCGCATGCTCTCCAATTGCATGTCCAAATTAACAAACTTTCCAAATCCTGTCTCCACCGAAGTTTGCATTGAGCGCTGTTTATCCCGGTTTTTGTGGATGTGTTAGGATTACACATGAAAAAGGGTCAATGCATTGTATCGACGAGTAATATAAAAGATAAAATTGACCTGTAGAATATAATGAAAAGAAAGAAAGAATGAAAAGGTATGTCGTAATACAATTAAATAACAGAATTTTCATAAACATTCATACTAAATCTGTACATATTTTTAGATACGGCTTATGAAGAGCTGCACTGTGATATATTTATTAACATGTTTAGAATAGTAGACAATTTCACAGCTTTCACATTAAAGCAATTTTTTCAATAGCCAAAGCCTTTTGGCGACTAAGCCCATAAACAACCGCACAATCAAGCCGTCCCTTACGGTATTACTTGAGCAAGTGGCCAATTACCAAAAGAACTCACCAAAATGATAGGATTCTAAATAACGCGAAGCCTTGTCTATCATTTGCATCCGTACCACTTGGAGTAGACAGTACCCGGCTGATGACTGTGAAGTCTCAAATTATTAAAAGAATTAGCCGTTGCCTGCGTTTTGGCAAAAAAAAAATCCTATGTTACTTCTAGTACCTCCGAGAACATATTATGTACAAAGTTTCATGATGATTGATTGAGTAGTTTTCGCGTGGAAGCGTAACAAACATCCCTACATTCACATTTATAATAGTAAGTACCTGGTTGACCGAGCATTCGCTCGGTACCCTAAGTGATAAAATACGATAATTTTTCTTCCAAAAAAAATAATCTTAAAAAAAGGAAACTAAAGATACGGACTGGAGCTTCGAACCAGGCTTGTTCGGACTTAACTGCCTATTTTCACCACTAAGCTACCATGACATATTATTTGACAGCGAAATTTACGTTCGTATGCTAATCATATTTTATCGATGCCTCAAAACACGAATAAAAAAAAGTTTTCTAAAAATGTATCCTAGCTAGATCGATTTATCGCCGTTTTTAACACATGTATACAAAATTCCATGAAAATCGTTGGAGCCGTTTCCGAGATCCCGATTCTATATATATACAAGAATTGCTCGTTTAAAGATATAAGATAAGGATATTAATATACTCCTCCCAATTCTACAGAGTACAGTCTATACAGCTCAATACTGCATTAATGACATTTTTCACATGTTTCTTACTCCGATCACAGGTCAAGGGGTGGAGAGTGGCCTGGGCGGGGGTGGTGGTGGTGGTGCGGGGCGGGCGGGCGGCGGGGCGGGCAGGCGCGGACGTCTCGCGTCAATCAGTTCGGCCAGACGTGAGCGGAATGAGTCGACCGTTAAGACGTTTTTATGATCGTCGTTGGACTTGTCGAATCTGTTTGGACGAGTGACAATTCATGACGTTAATGCCAGTTTCGTTCTGCCAATATTTAGGTGGCAAAGTTTTTATTTGTTTGGTTGTTAGTTCGATACTGGACAGTGTGGGTTCGTTTTCATAATAGTATTTCTATTTATACACTAAATGCTAATATGAAATTCATATTTAGTTTAGATTTTGCTAATATTATCATAATTACCTACTGATAAATGGGAAATTCACATTTCGTAATTACAAATATCGTACAATCCTGGCGATCTTTGTGGCTCAATGGTTAATACGTTGATGCTCAAGCCGGAGATAGCGGGTTCAAACCCGCCCGTAAACAAAAAAGGTCCTAATTTTTTGAATAGATTTGATTTTGATTTGATTAAAATTCTGGTTAGATTTGCTTCGCGTTGAAGCATTTAGGATTTCTGGAAGTTAAAATTTAAGAAGAACAAGAAGAGGAAGTAGTAGAATGAATGTCTAGCATTTCAGGAGAAAGAATAGTGTTAACTTGATCCGTTTGTGTTCATGAGCTACCACTTACCATCAAATAGTTAGTCTGCCACTCCACCTGACTCTACTCACAAAAAAATCTATAAGACTGAAGGTCAAAATCACAAAAAGCCCCATAGAAAAGGTCCGCTACTTGTTAAAAGGTTTCAGGTGGTTTGTAAAAACGATGAGCACTTGAAAAGTCAGCGGAATAAAAACTCCCAATTCGATTTCGCATAAAAAGGTTCGCGATCTCTGATCACTCGGTGCGACCGGTGAGTGAATGAATGGATGAGTGAATGGGTGAGTGAATGAGAACCGTGGCCACGGGACACTAGTTGATCGGGCCTGATGCGCCCGTGTCCGTCAAAGTCGGCTCGTGGCGTGGAGACGGCTTGTTTATTGCGTTCGTGTCTTGATTTATTGGAGTTTTTTTTTTTTCAATATTATTTTGCACATGGGAATGCCTGCAATATGCATTTTTAGATATGCTTATGATATGTTGATTGATGTACCATGCTTCTGCGATAATTTAAATTGGAATTCTACATTGTAGATAGTAATTAATAATTATCGTTGAATTCGTAGAGCACAAATAGTTTAAATATCGTTTTATTGATAAACAAAATTAGTTGACATTCAAAAATCCAATATTTTCCTATACAAAATTTGAATCAAATTCTATGGGACAGAAGTCGGCCTGACCTCGAGTTCAAAGTAAAGGCTTGAGTCAATTAGTCTTTATTGCTTTGCCATTTTTTCGTATTTCGCTGATATCTGAAAAAGTAAACCTTAAAATTATTATAAAATGTTTCATATTAGGTTAAAAAAATACTTACTATTCATTAATATTTAATACTATTGATTTAGTTTTGTTTAAACATTTATTTTTAGTTTTGTAGAATAATATTTGAAAACATTTATTATTATCCTAAAAACACAGGACTTGATTTAGTGGATATGAAAATGAAACCTATTAAATATTATAGTATATGAAACCATTCGACCGAACTCGCGGGGCGTGCAAAATAAAATTTGTCGGTAACGAAAAATTTATTTACACCCGAGTGTATCGAAGCAGTGAGTCAACGTCACAAATGGAAACACAAGCGGATTTCATTGAGCGATTTTTTTTTGCATTTTATTTACAGCCAACACTGGTTATCGAATGCATTAAAACATGCAATAGCGGGCGTGTAAATCAAACGGCTATACGCCACAATTCGGTCGAAGCCGACTCCATGCTAGCGGCCGGTTGATTTATTCGGTCACCGTTGAACGTTCCTAGTGACGTCACGGCCTTTTTTTCTCCGGCTTTTTGGCCTTTTATTGATGGCGCTCGGTTAAATGGCCGGGCGGGCCGGCTAAGCGAGCGGCGTCACAATTTGTGAATGATTTTTCATCCCACCAACTCATCCTGCGTTTCACAGCCATTTGTCAGCCGTGAAAAAGATGCATGTACGCGCTGTTGTGGGATTTTTTTTCGGCTTTTTAGGCTTTTACGCGGCTCCATTGACATGTGAAAGTGTGTTAGCGTCGGAGTTTACAAATACCGCGTTTTTCATGTGTAAGTCGCTTTTAATTTTTCATCGCGAGTTAAGCGTTTGGGGTTCAGTATTGAAACGGATCTTATGTATAACATGCGTAGGTCTTCTGTTAATAATTAATGGAACATACAACGTTATTGTATAAGTTGGGTTATTTATCTTGCTTAGTTTCAATTAAGCTGTTATCTTGTTCTTGTCTTATGCAGTCATCTGCGAAAAGATTACCAATCACTTGGAATATTTTTTTTATAAGACGAATTTTTTTTAGTAAAAAAAAATATTTTTCCAATAATCATATTATTCAATGTTAAAAATTAAAATATTATGTTAAATCAATCCAATTTGGACTACTCACGGTAATATCATGTCAAATATGAAATGAAAATTAATTTATTCTTGTTATAGACAAATCTTTTAACAAGTTCTCGATAACTTCAGATTGTTTTTTCCAACTATAACCCGATAGAGCTGAGCCCGCAAGCCACACCAAGCCGTACATCAAGTTCGATAAACCGCTAAAACAAAAATGATTTTTGGCTGACACCCGGCGTCAGTGATTGACGCTGCAGCCACGTATCAAATATTTGAATATCGAACACATTTTGACAGCATCCATAATCAATCTGTTGTCTATTGTGGGACTGAACGAGGAGATGGTTCAACATTCAATCAAGCGGTCAAATGCAAATCAAGTTATAGTCATCATGATTATCAATCAGCGATAAAAAACCATTCGCTTTTGCTAGGCAAACAAACGCGTCACCTGATGGTAAGTGGTTAACGTCACCCATCAACATAAACTGGTTTACCTGGATCGATTAAGTCTCTATGCCAGTAATTACACTGTCTTGCCCTTCTCTCTGAAACAGCAAAGCTGTTTGACGGAAGAAACAAGCAAGATAGTACCCATGCAGCATGGACCGCGGCCCAGGAGCCGGGAGCACTGCACAACGCATCCCTCCCACCGGTGATTTGGTTAAAAGTCATATTTATGAGTTTGGATGCAGGATCTTCCAAACTCTTTCGCTTTTTTTTCGGATGGAGCTATGCTAATGACCCTAATGCTTCGTCGGAAGTACTAAGGGGGTTGCCCCCCCGTCGTGGACTGTGACTTCTTCGTGTACCTGTGGCGGACCTCTGCCTCACCACCGTCGGATAAAACTCCTCCGCTTTAGAAGAAGAGGATATTTCGGAAGTTTACTGCTACGGTATTACTTGGCATAAATGGTATAGAAATGATCAGTCCAGATTCGGTTGTAGAATATAGGTAACGAGGGAGAAGCTAAAGCAAAAGCTAGTTCAAAATATTTTGTATGCGTGACAACTTTCGTGGTGAAACTCTGGGTACATTCGTGCCATTCATCCAGCGATTTGTATACGCTTACATCAACTGGAAGCGTACTTGTCACTGAGAGAAAAGTTTATTGTATATAGGGTATTCTCCACAGGTTTTATACACAATTTGAAATATTGCTCAACCTGTACATTATTTTCTTCTTGGATCATTTTACTCCTCGAGGAGCATAGAACATCAACTAGAGCTTTCCATTTTTTCCGATCGTCGGCGGCTGCGCCTATCTCTGCCCATTTTTTCCCGCGAGTATTGTCTTCTTGGGCCACTGTCATTTGCCAAGTTGACTTTAGTCGACCTCTCTTTCTTTTTCCCATGGGAGAATAGTATAGAGCCTGTATTAGTGAGATATTCTTGCCGAAATATTTGGCACCTGTTAATTTCTTCGACTACTTATATCCTGGGATGATAACCAGCTAGCCCATCGCGGCTACTATATCTTCACTGTTGGCCGGCAGTCACGCAAGTTATTGCGCGCGATTGGAGCGCCCGCAAAAATGCCGGCCAACCGTCCGCGCCAAGCCGCAGCTCAATTTATATGTGGGTAGGCGCCGCGGATTTACGTTTTCATTATCAGCTCGCCTCACTGGGTGTCACCAAAATTGTTTTTATAAATATGGTAACATGCCAATACAAACATATTATGGGCATACCACCAACCTGCTTATGACATAAAGCAGAGGTTTTTGGAAGGAAGTTTTGGTGAGCCGTCAGCTCAACTTACATAACGTTAGAGAACGCTAGGACAAAGTATAGTAGCATTTGAAAAAAAAAAAACTTTCGGAAAGATGAAAGAAATACAAATTTAGGATCTGTAAGTTCTAATTTACATTACCTTATTCTTCTAAATTAATTTAAATAGCCAGATTTATTGTATCATCAAAGAATAACTCTTTCTTGATACAAATGACTACAGTATACAGAAACTTATGACTGAATAAACATTACTTCATACACCCAAAAAACAACCCTTCCATCGCAGTCGGGTAAAAAGGTCCTCAAATGAAATCCGCGAAAAATTATTAGCACGAGAGTGAGGTGCAAAAATCGCAAACACCGAACCACCCCGAGAGCCGCGGTCCCGTTAACACTGTTAATAATAGGCTCCTTACCTCCCCCTCGCCACCCGCGCCCCGTGCACCCCGCGCACCCCCGCCGGCCTTATCTGCAGTATTAACCCATAAAACATTATAATTTACAACGTTACGTCGCCTCGCTATGACGCTGCGCAGTTGGTGGCCAGCGCTTCTCAAACATCCCCGAATCATATTTGTAATTACCGAAACAGTTTTATGATAGTCATAATAAGCAATGTCTTTAAAATATTCAAATCTGGTTTTTAAATTACCTCTTAAGCGGGACGTCTCTAAGAAATTACAAGTCCATGTCTACACAAGAATTATTTAACTCTTATTTATCTTAGTGCTGTCAGGCGTTTAAGAAAACTTCCTAATTACGAGAAAAAATGCAAACCAAGTTTTTTATGTAGAACTATGAGTAATAAAAGATGCTTTGACTGTATTATCATACGGATTCTGAAGCCTTTCGCTTCGAATAAAACACTTAATAGTTTAAAAACGAACTAAACTTTTAGTAAAACCGATAATTAGGTAATATATTATCAAAAACACAAGAATTGCTGCTACAAATTAGATAAAATTAACAAATACAAAACCTTACAAACATAAACTAAAATCACCGGGTATCAAGTAAATTTTTAATTAAGCGCAAAATTATTATAAACTTTGAAAACCGCTGGCGGGAGATACTTAAAAATAACGAGATTCTAGCAAATATTGTAATAGCGGCGGTATTTAGCCGCTGCCGTTTGTTTTAACACCGTTTCTTCGCTGAATCCACGTTTTTCAGAGCCCTGTTTGTGTCGATAAACCCCACCCTGTTTACATTCCATCGATACGATACACGCCCATCCCTACATGTTTAATAGAGTCGGTTAATGGTTATGGTGGGATTTTAGAATTAGTCTTGTTTGTTCGGCTGTTTGTTACGGTTATGGTGGTGTCCCTTTGTCGCTGATAAGGGGTATCATTTTTATAATTACCAAACGCATGTAATAAACGGATTTCATGAAGGGTTCATTGACGTCAGAATATTCTACTCTAAATAGATTTCTGATAAGATTAATTTTCGACGACTTTATTGTTTTTTAAAATAAAACAACTTTTACGGATTTTATCGCGGTTTATTTAGTTTTTTATGAGCCCGACGTTTCGGATACTTTACAGCAATCATGGTCACGGGAGGACTGATGTGTCAGATGTCCTACTGTTACAAAGTTATTCGAAACTACCCTATGATACAACAATATTATATTTAGTTCTATCTATGCAGAAAGCGCTAACTGAGTCTTTAGTCAGTGGCATGTTATGCTTGGATTTTGATTTTATTATGGGATCTCAAGCAGATGGTAGTGGCCAGCCATCTTCTCTATTGAAATTAGGATGTTTTTTAATTTCAATAGACTCGCGAATCATCCTTCTTCATCGAATCATCATTCAGCGAGGCTGTCTTGGTTTTAGTTTTAGCACTTGTTACTTATTTGCACTTTATGCTAACGTCAATCTATATCTTAAAATTTAAATTATAAATTACTAATATATATTTCGATTTTCAATAATAAAATATAACCTTTTCAAATCTTGCTACCTTCGGAGGCTAGAACAAACAAACCAAAAGACAAACATACTCATCCTTATCATATCGGTATAGATTATCACAATAACATCTTATTTACCCAGCATCTATTATCTCAGGACTACTAACTCCTCTAACCAAACGGCCCTATAAAAAGGCAAATAGATCTTTGTGTTGGGCCATCTAGTAAGGCTAGTGTCCGCCATGGGACGCACCGTGCTATGGCCCTTTGGTGTGTACCGTACCATGATGTGTATCTCGGATATGGTCAAAGAGCGGGGTATGCTAGCTTTCAAGCTACCATACCCTAGCTAGCTAGCTAGCTAGGGTATGGTAGCTTGAAATGTAATCTATATTATTGGTCTTCAATAAATGTCGATACGCTTCTAGTAGGCTAACTTTTGTAGGACGATCTTAACCCATATAATTATTCTTAATTCTTACTAATATTATAAACGTAAAAGGGATGTTTGTTACGCTTTCACGCGAAAACTACTGAACCAATCATCATGCAACTTTGTACACATATTCTCGAAGGTACTAGAAGTAATATAGAATACATTAAAAAAGGGTATTTTTTTGCAAACCCGACGCCATGAACATGGCGGGGGGTAACCCCCCAAATTTTTAACGTCATAGGATGATCCAACCGGATCACCCCATTTCCGATGACGCATAACGGTCACTAGGACCATTAGCATAGATCCAACCGAAAAAAAAAAAAAAAAAAAAGGTATTTTTTTGCTAACGCGGGCGAAACCGCAGGTAACCGCTAGTATTAAATATGTTAAATAAGAGGTGGTAAGAGGTGGTGTTACTGCTTATAGCCGAATTGGGCGCGACCGGAGTAGTTTCTCGCTTACATACCGGCGTTAAGTGACAGTATTGCTGACGTCTTCCCTCCGGTTTGAAAGGTCCCAGTGGTTCATTGAGGAGATAGGGAAAGAGGGCAACGCAATGTCCAAATACATTCAAACGAAGTTTTCATCTTGATTATGACGCTTATGTCTAATTTGTTATAAATTATTTTACAAATCGCTTCAGCGTGTGTCCTGGACCCGCGTGCGTTTCATTTATCAGTGCGTTTGCTGAGATTATTGCAAATCTGCTGATTGTGTGTCTGTTTGTCCGTCTGCGTCCGTACGTGGCTAATCTATAGCTAATGTTTACCGCGTCCGTATGTTTAAGGCCCCTTATCTAGCGGTGGCTTTGTCTTCGTATCTATTGTTATTAGGAATGTGATTATGATATTATCTAGTTTGTTCTGTAATATTTGAAAGAGGCTATATCCAGGTCACTGGACTAATTTACAGTATTTCATTTGATCGGTCCTTCTTCGAACCGGTCGAAAGATCCCAAACGATCGATCTCAAAAAGCTTCTAGGCTTGTTGGGTTGTCTGCGGAAAAATCAGTTCCGAATACCGGTTGACGAATTTTAAAAATCATATCCTGGACTGAATTTTTTTAGGCAACCCATATGCAATATGTTTATCGACATATTAAATTAAATATAAAATACATTTCATCAAATAAGCATCTCGGTGAAGGTCGTTATATATACCGTATCCTATGCTATTCCATTCAAATCATGATTAGCGAAAACCGACATTAACAAGTGAAAAAAGTGTAATAGATGGTGATACTGTCAAACACTCGAAATATTAATAAAACGTTCGAGCATTAAATTAAATATCGCAAAATCCAATCCCGATACATATCCGTTTAGGAGATAAGTGTTGCTAGTATCGGACAGGTATCATTATGCGGGCATACTTACCCCCCCGTCGAGGGGGGACAGGGGGGCAATTTAATTCTGTCCACGTTCTAATAATGACCGTCATAATTCGTTCAAAGTGCCCGGCGCGGGACACTTTACCCCGCTCGGGTTGATTCCTTTGCATTTCCAGGGGGGTTCCCCTTAATTCCATTTTCGCACCACCTTGCACACATACATGGCGTTTCTAATTGCCTTATATGTTTTTATTTGTTTGTGTTTCAAGGAAGTATTTTATATAGGATGTATGTATGTTAGGAGTATTAAATGTTATGTAGAAATAAGGTAACTAATATAATATAGGGATACTGAATATATTTTTATCTATTGAGGCAACTTCTTATATCTTATTGATTTTTTTAAATAAGAGTGTCCAGTATTTAAATTTTTAACTTCATTTTTATGAAAAAATTTTCAACACGTAAGGTCAAAGTAAAAAAGAATACAGCCAACAAGAGGAGCTCCTTATTTAGTTCATTAAAAAAATTTTTGGAGCATTATATTTTTTAAATCCCAAGTTTTCATATTTTTTTAAAATATTATTGCAAATTTCTCTTATTATAAAGAAACTACTTTTACGAATTTTATCATGGGTCACTAAGTTTTTTACATGCTCGATGTTTAAGATACAGCAACCATGATCAGGATAAGCTTTCCAATATCGATATTTTCATGTTCAACAACACTAATGCTAAAGAAAATCTTATAATTATAAAATATTAAATAATATATCGTAGTTGAATTCGACAAAAATATAACGTGCCTAATGTAGAAATGAGAAATTAAAACGGCCAAGTCGACTTAGCGTGGACATTAGAGCTAGCACATTAGATGATAACGTTTATCACCCTAAACCCTAGGACACATTTGATGATGCAATAAAAAGCATCCGAGAGCCATTTTCATAAATAACTAGCGTGTGTGTGAGTGGAAGCGTCTTAATGTTGTGTGTGTGTGTGCGCGTGTGTGTGTGAGCTTTATCAACACGTGTAGCGAGTATTAGGTTTGATTTATACCTCTTTATATCGTAAATGGATTAGGGAAGGTCCCTCTGGTGCGATTGTTGGGAGTTTATGTCGTTTTATTGGTACGCCTTATTGTGCCCGCTGTTAGTGCTATATTTTTGGTAATTTGTATATTTCTCCCATTGTTGTATGTGATATGATAATATTCATAAAAGTTTCATGCTGAACATAGGCCATCCTTAACGAACGCCAAGAAGATCCTTGCCCATTACAAAAAAGACTTCTAATTTAGTCAATTTATTGTTCAAAAAGTTTCGCCCATATACATTTAATAAATCTTTTTAGGCTTGATAACAATTCAACAACTAATTCTTTAATAATTTTTCCAGGTACGTACAGCATTGAAACTCTCCGTAATCGTAAGTCTGGCAAACGTATTCCGCACTCGCCGTTAACTAGTGTTGTACATTACTGCTGTACATTTATCGACGGTCGATGTTTACGGTTTTTAATTAGAGCAGCCCAACACTAACATCGATACGTGATGCGCCGTGCCGGCTCTAATGAACTCGCGTCCTTTCATTTATTTTGCATTTTTATTTGCCTTTGAACGTCTATTGCCGTCTTCTGTCTAGCATTTGTAAATAGCACCTTAATGATGTCTGATATATAATATAAAGTTATACTTTTATATATGAAAATACGGCTAAATAATTACGTCGATTTTTACACTGTAAAAATTTAATGATGGTAAAAATCATTTATTGACGACAAACCTGAAAAGTGAAATTAAGCAGCGGTCATCAACTTCAAAACACATACATAAACGTAGCAATGTGTGCACTGTTGTATGATATAGGCTCTTGGTAGCAAAAATAACAAATAAGTTAACAGGCTGTAATTATAATATCATAGCTGTCTGCAAATTTGGCCGCGCTAAGAATTGACATGTCAAAGTCATGTTTGTAATGATGTTGTTTTTACAGCCTATTTCACTACGTAATTTCTTAATCGTCAATCATATAATCAATCGTAAAATCATATCGTCAATCGTAACGCATTGTATTTATGAAAGACTTTTGAAGTGAAACCTTTTGGCGCACCGCAGATAGTTTTATTTGTAGACTATGAGTGTGGGTGACCCGTCACGCTCTGAGGTGAAAGGCTCGATCGGGTGAACTCGGGACCGCCGTTAGTACCCGAGCGAACATACACTCGGCGGCTCTTCCCTGCTGCATCGCTGTTTACTGTATTCAATTTATAATATATATTAATATTAATTATTCAATAGTTTTCACTTCAGCCGTGTTATCTTAAGCATACACAGATTTTTTTCATCGGACTTGTGGTTGTAGAAGTTAACAGCAAAGTTTTTTTTTTCAATCTTTATTTAAAGGACTTGGTACACAGAAAGGAGCGACCATGTCGTCCTTACAATATAAGTTATAAATGGTGTTTCATTTATATTTCTCAATGTATTAAACGAAAAGGTATCTAGTTATTCTTTTATTCAGCATCACAAGTCAAAGTAAATAGCGATGCCAGCTCGCCAAAGTTAACAAGTTGAAATCTCTAGTCACGTGTGTGAACGCTGATGAGGTAAAAAATAAAACTGCACCAAATGAACGTAATGCACACAAGTCTTAGGTACTCATCAAAAGAAATCCAAATACGGGAGACAGGCTGTCCCCAGAATACAAAGAGGGGGAGGGCGGGCGCCGGTAGGGGTGAGAGAGGGACAAAAAACATTTGCTTCCACTAACGAAACAATCGAGCATAATTGATTTTAACTTAGGACTGCAAATGAAGTCTAACTAGTGGGTGACCTCGCTGGGGACCCGCAACTTGCAAAACTCACTGGTTTATGTACCTTAGTTAAGATTTTTTGGAAGATGTACTGAAATCGAGAAAATACAGATAGAGCCTAAATTAAATAATGGTCTTAATATATTCATTTAATTAAAGTAAATTAATTTCACATTTTACGTTTATTTTAATAATTTCCTACATTACATTATTTGTAATCAGTATTTTAAATATTTTGAAATAATTTTAACTATTAAAATTAAGTAAAATAAATGAAACTGAAATTAATTTCTTTATAATGGTATTTAAAATAAATAATTTATTTAATTCATCTACGATTACATTGTGATAGTCGAATCGCCTTTTCATTAAATTATTTTTATATGGATTAGACATTCTATGGTCATGTGGGTATGAGCTCGGTCTCTCGAGTAAAAGGTCCCAGGTTCGATCCTGACCTCGACTGATTTCGAGGAGGAGAGCCGTGCCCAGCAGTGGGACATGATATGAGTTGAAACAACTTTACGGACATTATTAAGGTTTGATAAGATTTTTGGTGTAAAATTTTTCACTGTATTCATACATTATCTTTTATTTCCAGTAAATTATTAGATGCCATTTTACTGCATAATACGGAATAGAAGCCTGAAGTTTCTTGAAACAAGACAAGTTTTTTCTAGAAACGTCCAATGTTTTGATGGATTGATTTGCAGCTTGACTGATCGAGCTGCAGACTCCACCGGTATTATGGACTGTGAAATTACCTGAGTCTGGCAGAATACTAGCTGTTTCCCATAGCTTCACCCTCTTAAGTTAGATTCTTCTTATGCACTTCATATTATGTACTTGCTCGTAAAGTTTATCTGATAAGCGGTTTCGAAGACTTTTACGTCTATAGACTTTATTCATTAATTTAGTGTAGGATATGTATGGGATATATTGAATTAAATTTTCATCATCATCAGCCTCTATTTGTGCACTAGTAGGCATAGGCTTCCCTCAATGAACGCCAAGACGGCCGATCCTTTGAACTTCCATCCAACACGGACTTTCTGACACTGGGTCTTCCCACCTGGTTATATCCGATGAACACATCGTCTATCTAAACCAGACCTCCACCATTGAAACTTATGCATTAATTTAATAATAATGTTTGAATTTGGACTCAAATTCGTATGATAAAAATTTTTGCAATTTTGTCTTTTATTTTTTTGGTGGCAACTAGTTAGATATATCAAGGAAATATAATATTTTAAAAATTTGTGTGGTTTCTGAACGAACGAACAATTGTCTCTCAAGTCAGGTCACCATATAAAAACCTAACACGGAGAGTTACACCAAATCCCCTGGAACTTTTCAATGCCCTAATGAATCAGGATTAAGTCGTGTTTATTCAAATGAAGCCCTTCGTTAGGTCTTGTTGCACCTGACTACTGGCTAGGTATTAGAACCCGCACCCCGCACCCTGCACCCCGCGGCTCGCTGAGATAACCATCTTTGATTTCATTAAGTGACATATTGTTAAGATCTGGATGCATAACATTTTACTGAAGGTAATTATAATGAAATCCGTAAAAGTTGTTACATTATAAAATGAGTGAAATTTTAGTAAACATAAGAAAACGCGAAACTTTGTAACAGTTTGTGTGTGTGTTTGTCACTTGTCCACACAAAGACTACTGTATGGAATTTGATGAAACTTTACAATAATATAGCTTATAATTTAAACCTGTATTCCCGAGGAGTGGGAAGTACGCGGATGAAAGTACGCGCCACTTTTTTACTATAATGTTTATAGGTAAGTTTTGTTTCAAGTTGTCCGGTATTAATCGCGATCTTTGACCGTAAGAGATGAGATAGTTTTGGTGGTGTGTGGCAGTTACCATTAGATTGATATAAATAAATATGTAAAAAAAACATGATAAAGCTTGCCAAAATCATCATCAGGCCGCCATCGTCCACTGCAGACCAAAGGCTTCTTCTTTTCTCACCAGTTTCCCAATTAAACTAGTATCTTCTTTATTCATTTTAATTGTAGTTATATTGTAATTCTTTTTAATGAATATTTGTGGGATACGCTTGATTTGGGGTTCGTTAAGGGAGTTGTATGTTCAGCAGTGGACGGATAAAGGCTGATGATGATGATGATGACGATGATGGTTGATTTGAAAGCTGTCACTAGGGACAGAGGGCAAGTGTGCTGTGAAAGCTTTATTCTAGCACCTGGCTAAATCTTTGAGGTTGCGGTGGTTTTGCTAAAGTCACCTAATAGATTTTGTCCCTTTTTATTTTCGCCGCAAAGAGCTTAGGATCTTTGTAAATGTGCACGAATGTAAGTCATTATGTATATTTCAATAAACAATAAGAGTTAAGCGTGGCCAGGTAGCGACACGACCGAGATGACGAGATAGCCCGGGCACCCGGCGATGCTCGCCCGAGATATGGTAATATGGTCAGGTCAGACCCATGAATTTAAATTGCACAATAAAACACCTGACATTGCTCGTGACTTTTATTTTTTTGTAAATTAATTATTTAATGAGATTGGAGTTTTCAGATATTGTTTCGGATGGATTCAGATCTCTTGCTATAAAAGTATTTATATATATTTTTAGTTGTAGCACCTTAGTCTTTGTTTAATACCATAAGGCCCAGAAAATCATAACAAGGAACAGAACTATTAAAATATATTAGTTGCAAAATAATCTAGGATTTTTTTTTCGCCACACTGTAATTCTAAGATATACTCAGGAGAACTGATGGCCGATGGGCCAATAAGGTTCACTAGTGGAAACCGCGTTTAGACGAAGTGTTGTTCGGACAATAACCAGCTGGAAGACGATCTGAGTACAGTGGTCGATCCGTGTTGGATGCGACTGGCAGGGAATTTGTCGTCTTGGCGTTCATGGAGACAGAATATAAGCCATATTCAACAGTCGCTGGTTTGTAGGAGATGGTTAGTAGATAAAAATGATAATCATGATAGTTCCTTCGTTTGCCACATTTGTGATATTAGGATGCTAAGTAAAAATTATCAAAAACTTTTTGTGTTGCCAAGTCAGGCGTGGCATAATACAGCAGTTGTGCCATACACGAGCTCCGCTTCACCAGTACAGTTGGCTGAATAGGCAAGCCTGTGAGGTACACTCTAATTTGTTTGGCCGGCTTTAGACACTTCATGATTTTTTTTAGAATGAGATTAAGATGATTCTATCTAGTTTATCGTAATGTAAGATTATAATATTCTTAAGGCTTTACCAAAAAACTTTAAAGCTGAAAGAAAAGAGGGCATTGCAGCGTAATTAATACTCAACACTTAATAGTTGTATCTGAGTCTCAATCAGGGCTAGTTTCCATTAGTTTTGATTTCACATTGACTAATACAAGATTCTAACGGGCGTTTAATCTAAGCCCGAATAAATCGTCTATAACCAGACAGACAAGACAGACATGAGACGCAGCGTCCCGTAACAAGCTTAGCCATCTCATAAGTGCTCATCATAAGATAAGGGAATCACGTATGCTCCCCAGGTGGCCTGTGCCATCTTGCTGGCACGTAGGCCGGACACGCCGGAATACTAATTAACAATTACAGACCGCCAGACGTTTTTAATCGATTCAATTATAACTAGGAAATATCGGTTATTGTATCGATTCTGAACCATCGTTAAAGCCCTGCGTGTAGATAACTGTGGTCTTGAATTTATATGATTTAAATTTTTTACGGTGTTGTTAAGTAGAAGTTGTTCGCATATCCTTTTCAGCAGTAATCTGGCTGGCTAAACCAGGCTGGCAATAATTATACTACTTACTCGTAATACGAGGATTTTTTTTGAAGTTCAAACGAACAGTCGAAGCCTTGCGCCTATCGACGCCCATTAACATCCACATAACCAGGGGTTATGCAGAGGCGTTGCCCTTCTTTCCCCTATCTCCCCAAATGGGCAACCAGAAACTCACAAACCGCACGAAACGCGACAGCTTAGCTGTCACTTTACACCGACTTCATGTGGGCGAGAAGCTCCTCCCCGGTCGTGCCGGCCCAATTTGGCTACAAAGCAGCATGGCACTACCTCTTACTAAAATAAGCAGAATAGTGAGTTTATTTATATTTTTATTTTTGATAGTAATATAAAACAAATAAGCCACGATGGTCCAGTGTGTTTGGGCTCGGTGTCTTGAACGAGAGGCTCTGGGTTCGATTCTGACCCCCTGTAGTGTCTTGAAATGGGTTTTTCTTAATTTCTAAGTGCATCCTAAAAACGAGAGCATCGCTTGCTTACCGGTGAAAAACATCGTGAGGAAACCTGCAGCTGATGAGCGAACTATGCCCCGATACCCCTCGTCGCCTGATTTCGAGGAGGAGACCCGTGCCCAGCAGTGGGATATAATATAATCGTTGATACTTTTTACTCTTGCTAAGGTTACTAGCCATCACTACAATCGTTGCTCAATTGTTTAGTTTTTTTGTAAATGGAATCAATCTGTCACCGGAAACCGAAGCTCGGGTTCAAAAAAACCATAACTAACACGCTCGTCACGCTCGTGGTCTGACGGACTCTGTAGCCTTTGTAGTTTCTAGACACGGCAATAAATTCACTTTTATTATAAATCAATAAAATACATTGTACACGTTTTTAAGTGTATTCGACCAACTAAAAATTCTCTCATTTATATTTATTTTGCAATGCTGTTGAAAAAAATAACATTGAAACAGAGATTATAAGATAATCTCATATCTTGCTTAATCAACAGTTATTAATTTAATTTTTCCAATTTAATTTCAAATTTGAATTATTGTGTTATAAATCTCACCTAACCTAAAATATTTTCCCTTAAAATTGACAGTTTAAATGGAAAATGAAAATCAATATTTTACTTCAATGAGTCGATAAATTGGTCTACATTTAGTCCAACAGACCAAATATCTCGATAGATGAAGCTAAATACCCGCAATCCGTAAAAGGCTTACAATATTAATATTTATGTAAAGCGTAGTCATGTCTATCGTTGAGCGATCGTTCAATCGTCTGTTGATTGATACGGAGCTGTCATCGGCCGGGCCCTTCCCGGCCCTCCGCGGCCCTACCCGGCCCTACCCGTGTCGCCCACACCCTATCCCGAGCCGGGACCGCTGGCGCCAACTCCTTGATTGAGAGCTTCCATCTTAATTAATATAATTCCATATTTGTCATATCTTTTGACACATTTGAAGGATAGGCGTTGGTTTGATAATAATAATTAATACCTGTCCAAGTGAGTTTATATTTTTTAATCCACGGGCACAAGTGTCATATCCCATCTGTCAAGATGAAGATACACGTATCTAGGATAAAATAACACCAGGTATTATATTGTTTTCTTATGTTTACGCGAATTTCACTCATTATAATGAAACAACTTTTACGGATTTTATCGAAACGTCGGGATTGTAAAAAACTAAATAAACCGCGATAAAATCCGTAAAAGTTGTTTCATTATAACCAGGTATTAATTTAGAATTTATCCTGAAAAAGTTCTAATCTCCTTTACAGAACAGATACTATTTTTCTAGCCTTAGTCGGTGAATATACCATAAGTATATTAATTTTCTGAGTAACTCTAAAAATACTTGTTTCCCCAGTGACAAGTATTTTCCATAGGGCTTTAGGATCAAGGGTTTATTAGCAGATTAACGACCCTTTAATGGAGGCGGCGTTTTTGATTCCGTCTATACATATCGATTCATTAACTAAACAAAAACTTTACGGCGATGTTAACTGGGGAATGGTTGAAATATCGCCGTTGAAATAGTTCCGGATGATCTTCGCACAGAGTAATGATATCATAGAGACTGACGAACTTTTAATGTAACAGATATTTTTTTTATTGAATTCACGTGGAATTTAAATTTATGAATATTTGCGTCATTTTAGATGTTATCTCGTGACATCTCTCTTAGATCAGATAAAGGTCATTTGTGTTTTAAATATATTTATCAAATTTGTTTAAGTGATTCGTATTAATGATGAAAAATTTGAATTTGTATCACTTGGATAATTAAATTTGTGTTCATTTAAATTTTGTCTATCGTATGTAGCACGGCATAATGATAGCGTTTTGAATCATTAAATAATCGAAAGGTGGATATTCTCAACGCGTTCCCGAGGTTGGCTATTAATAAGTAGATAATATAATAATCATTAAAATACAACGAGCTGGAAGTCTTATCTCCACTAATATTATAAAGAGGAAAGATTTGTACCTATTTTTGTATGTTTGTAATGAATAGGCTCAAAAAGTACTGGACCGATTTCAAAAATTCTTTCACCATTAGCAAGCTACATTATCCACGAGTAACATAGGCTAAATTTTATTCTGATAAAAATAGGGTTCCGTAAGATATTTTGGTTTTTCGGACACAAGGTGTAAAAAATGTTATTTCGCGTACTAAGATCCCGTTGTAAATCTTAGTTAACGCAGTTAATCATTATCTTAATTCTTAAGAAACTAATTACCTATATATTCTATCAACCTATAGGTTGGTTGGTTGGTTTTTGTTAAACCTTTAAGAGTCTGTCTGAATGAGGTGACTATTTTAGCGAATATTATCCTTATTTCTTATAATTTGTTATTACAACGTGTCCGCCATATACGGCTCTACGAAATGAGCGACTTACAAACTACAATACTTGTTCAATGCGTCATCGGATACAAAATGTACAGCCTCTACAAACTTATAGCGGGCTGATGATTACGATTATCAACATCAAAACATTATAAAGTTGTATTATTAAAACTTTTGATGATAATTAGTGTAACATCTAAAGAATGGCGGGACACTGTTTCACACTGCCACTTTACATCTTACGAGTACATTTCAGTACCTCATGAGTTGCTTAAGCTAGTCCTAGGTTTAGTTAACGTTGACTAATCATAATATAAATATATATTGTATAAAATTAGATTTTAAATCAAATGAACTAAAAGAGAGCGATATATATTTATTTGATGAGTCTGTCGGCCAACTAATCTACATTATGTAGATCATTAAAAGGTAATGAAAAAATTTAAGTGCAGTTTTACGATCTGACATCGGATACTGTGCGTTTATGGCTCCGGTGGCGTTAGCGACGCTTTTACACATTAGACGGCTACAGCTCACACGAACGTCCTCTCAACTGACAAGTGAGACTGACAGTTTAAGGAAAAATACTGCATCGTAAAATGCCAAATTGACTGATTATCACTGATGATCGACTGAGAAGAAAGCGGTGCATGTCCCGGAAGATAGTGTGATGTGTAAATATAAAAATAATAACATAAATATATAGATTATTATAGAATATTATCGGAGCATCGGAGGACCATAGATAGTTCACCTTAACAATGCGCGCCGCTACGTATGCCTGCGCTATTTATTACACATGTTTAATTATGTATATTTTGCGCCACTTCGTCTCTGCCATACAAATGAAAGCCGCGCGCAATTTGAGTTGAACTACCTGTACGTTTTTAGTATTTCAATTGTAGTTTTTTTATCATATTGAAATAGATATATATTGCAGTTGCATATAATTTTACTCTACAACTGTAATAACTTTTTGTTTATTTGAAATTTATAATGTATATGATAATATTTATTAAGCATCTAAAGTGCTATTCAAATGAAATATAATATAGAATATAGACATCTATGACACAATACCTTATGTATTTCTTTATTCATCAATCGGTAGTAAAAGTTAAAAAGCTCAACACTATAGCCATCTAACGGTCGAAAAATCAAACAAACCTTATAATTCTATACATTTTATTATCGATTTTATCGTTCTTCCGGACATCACTACACCAATAACAACAAGAAATCAATAAACAACTATAACTCTTAAGGTCGGTTAACTAAAGTCGTTTTTTATCTTCACCTTTTTATACGGCCAAGTTTACGACCAATATGACGAGGAATAAAAAACGATTGAGACATGAATTATAGTGTTTATTTAGTGTTGCCAATGAAAATCATTTTATTTTTATGTGTAGTTTGATTACATGTATAGGATTTCAATAAAATAAATAGCTTAATAAATAAAGAAAAGAAAGATTGAATATTGACATTTGTGTGGTCAAACATTTTTAAGTTTCCAAATATTGTATTATTGTAATGAGATAGTAATTTACAAAATTTAAATTCTGTTATGCCTTATTATTATTAGGTCATAAATAGGAATCTAAACTTTGAATTCAAAATTCAAATCAAATTCGAAATTCGCCTTTCTGGATATTGTTACATTTCTTTTTGTTGAATGAAGCATAGGTTATTAAATGTCAGACTCTTAGTATTGTCTTATCTTAATATATATATTTCTTGTGTGCGTGTGTATGTGACTGAACTCCTCCTAAACGACTGGACCAATTTTGATGAAATTTTTTGTGTGTGTTCGTGGAGATTCGAGAATGGTTTAGATTCACAAATCAGACCGGCAGATGGCGCTGCAGTCGGTATCTAGGTTATTGATCTGTACTGCCACTATCGATTCGTATCTAAAGGACAACGTCTGTGGGGTCCGCTAGTATTATGTAAGCACAGACTAATTCTATGTATTCAGGCAAAATTGGGTGAGCTTTGCGTGAAACTTTTACTAATGATCACAAAACAGACACTTATAAGTGTTACTTAATTAAAGAGACATTTAAAAATTAGTTTGTAACATTTACAGCTTCAAAATTCGATGGTATAACAATCAGTTACAAAATACCGCTATAACGAACTCGAAAATTTCAAAATCGATTCACCTGGGATAGGTTTTAGGTAATGTCGTTACGAGCTAAGCTCTCGATGGTATATGATGATCTATTCCTCCGCAACGCCTAGGCGATAGGGGATCTAGGTACGCTACCTCGGGAATGGCTTTCATAACTTTCTTTAAAGTGAGATCCGATCGTCTCAGCGCTGAGTTATGAATGACATCGGAGATAGACCCAACACGCACTATGGATGCGGCAAACATTCTAGAACCCCTCTATAAGAGATTCATGCAAAATGGATAAAAGTTCCAATAAAGAACCAGGCAGACAAAGACTCTTAACGATTTTGTTATTTTCACAATTTTAGTAATGTAATGGGTACAAAATATAGAAGAAAAAAATAACACCTCTATAATTTTACCACCGTCTACATAATTGATTATACCTACACTCCTTCATCACACGTCAAATTGTCAAAAAATTATTTACACCTTGTGTCCGAAAAACCCAAATATCTTACGGAACCCTATTTTTTCCAGAATAAAATTTAGCCTATGCTACTCGTGGATAATGTAGCTTTCAAACGGTGAAAGAATTTTTGAAATCAGTCCAGTATTTTTTTAGCCTATTCATTACAACCAAACAAACAAAGTTTTCCTCTTTATAATATAAGTGTAGACCTATGAAACAACTTTTGTAGGTTTTATAGCGGCTTATTAAAATTTAATCAGGGGAGAATCCAATAATATACATAATTAAACTGAAACTTTTAAATATGGCTTATGTAGTGAATGTGCCTTCACTAGTTTTTATATATCAGTATCAACTAGCGAAGACTTATCGGCTACTCAGCCGGTTTAACAATACCTCCTCCATCCGGCGTTGTTCGGCGCGGCTCGTCTCCCATAATAATAATACGTCAACGCCGCGCCAGCCCGCTATCTAAATGGCGTTTGAATTGTTTCCATCAATAAGGAGAGTGTGGACCGACCGTTTTATTGCTCCGGCTCTTGGACTATACCACATACGACATACACGTCTCTTCGACTATATTGTTAAAAAAACATCATTGATTAGTTATCAATGAGAAATTCTACTATTGCGATAATTGTCGTAATTTAATAATATTTTAGACGTTTTTGATACTACGACTACAAATGATTTTAAAACATTTAGTAGAAATCTCAGGAATTACTAATTAGTTCGAATTTCTAATTAGTGATAATGTGTAAAAAAGTACAGAAAGGATATGTTACAATACTATATTAAATATCGAATTCGTGCAATATTTTCCTATTGCTTTAATTTAGATAAATATTCAAACAATGCGGTTAACAAAATAAAAAAACTGCATTTGAAAACTTAAAAAGAAATGTGTCTACCAAACCTATTTTCAATAATAAACTCTAGTTGAAAGTAGTTTCACGGCGTTTATTTCACAGAAAAACATTAGATGGAGCCGCCGTCGATACCTAGGGTCCAGATAAAGAGGCCTGCGTGCTAGTAGGGTGACAAAGCGTCGCATGTTTGCGGACAATGTTCGGGACAGACACGCGGACAGCGTGTTCACACGATCAGATTGCGCCTGCTTTATGGCACCGAACGGGGCCCATTAGTATCCTCCGCTGCCTGAATTGCCTAATTAGAATTACACGTTGCGCCGGACCGGTTCAGTACTATTTGCACGACTAATCGCGATTGGGAGTCTTTTAAAAAGTTCTCGTTGCTAATTCGTGAAAACTTTTGTAGTCACAATAGAATGGACTATTACTTCTTCTTCTTGAGGTGCCTCTCCAACTAATGCAGGTCCAACAAGCTTTACCTATTTTTGTCGTAAAGACTACATTAACTGTATAAAATAAATAGACGTTTGTACGTCGTACTATTAAGTTTATTATTTCATAATTATTTCTGACGCTCTGAACCTAAGTTTTTAATTTTAATTTAATAGTAAAATGAAATTTATTGGTTCATTCGTAAAAGGTACTTAATAATGTACCCAAAAAGCAGGTAAATATTGAAATGAAGTATAAACGAACAGGTTGGAAATAATTAACACCGTATAATATTCCTGTTTACGTCGGATCGAGCTATCATCGGGCCTCGTCTGGTGCCTTGTCTTGATTCATAAAGCATATAATTTATTGACATTTTATTTTATCGTTATAAATAAACAGTTCTGAGGCATAACACTTTATGCAAGAGCATTATCTAAATTATTCGAACATCCGAGAAATGTATGCATAAAGATATCCGTTCAGTAACACAAAAACATTATCGCTGAAATATCGATACAATTTCCTTGATCTGTTAAATAAAATCTCGCGGCTTGACGTTTTGTTTAAATTTACGCACGCGCGCATCGAAAGGTTGTCGTAAAGTTGAGGACGTTATGGTTGCTGATAAGTGCGATGTCGGGTATTGGACTGTCCCGTGTGACATGTTTATCGTGGACACCCCACCGGCCCCACTATTTGAACTTGCAGTTTTTTTAGCTGGGAGACTTATGTAAATTACATTTTTCCTATAGCAGCCATTATGTTCTACTGTTTATTAATGTGTTATATATTTCTACGTAACGTTATTACGTATATTTATCGTATTTATTATATTTAAAGTAATTGGTATAGACGTGGTATATTTATTTCATCATGAAAAATCTCACCAAACTTTTAATCCGAGCAATATAATAGAGCTGAAAAAAATGTTTGAATACTTTTATTTGTAGTTTGAATGCGCTTATCTCTAGATTTACCTGTCGGAATAGATTTTTATTACATTTAATATCTTTATTATTAATTATTTTTTTGATAACACCGAAACCGTACCAGTTAGTATTTAGTCACTTCAGAGTAATCAGCTTATGAACTTATTAACAGCTTACAATAATCATCCGATTCAGGCGAGGAAACGAATGCATTGTCTATCAGTATTCGTATCCTATAAACTAAAATGAATCGACTCTTGATAATTAATAAGCTTCAATAATCCTGTCCGTGTTTTTTTTTCTGTATAATTTATTACTGTTGACATTTAGCGAGGACAAGCCGAGATGACGGTACATCCATCATTGGCATCTACCGTTCTTACCTCTCGGTGACATGGCAAATGACCTGCCACCAGTGTGGTTGAAAATCAACCTTATGAGTATAGGATAAGGAATGCTTTACTGACATGCAAGGGACAAGGTTAGGGTGACCATTTTGGTGTACGATGGCGGACATGTTTGATACAATGTTGCTTGAAAATTTACTTTATCAATGATGTGATGCTCTTTGTTGTTAGTAATCGTCTACAATAAAATATTTTTTCACTAACTGAAAAATTATTAAACCAACTTGTTATCTATATTACATCTATACATATAAATTAAATTGGAGTGTCTGTTTGTAATATTAAAATAACCGCTTTATAGTACATGCATATGAATACCAAACGATACATATACAAAAATAATAATGTCTGTCTGTTTCTTCCGACTAATCTCTGAAGACTGAACCGATTTTGATGGGATTTTAACTAGCAGGAAGCTGTTATATTAAGAAATACTTAGGCTATAAAAATAATCATCTTTAAATTGGATGCGTCCATCAATCTAAGTTAATGCGGAAAAAACAGTGTCCTATAGTATCCTAGTCCTACCATGAGGCTATGCATGGTCACCACCAGGTGACGGTAGGTGGCAATTAGAGGCCAAAATGTTTATTGTTTACGTGACGGTGAGATCCATCGATCATGTGCGATCACTATAGATCACTGATCCAGCCGAGATTAATGCGATCACTAAAAGCTTTACACGATTTAATGAAACAACCTTGAACCAGCGGCTCGATAACACCGAACAGCTTAACAATGTCCATGATATGATTCGTATACCACTTGCAGAAATTAAGTTACGTTAACCTAGTCCTGTGAGCTATCAAGGTATTACTTCATAAGGATTAGCAAAGAAAAAAAAGATAAATCTTTTTGTTGATTGAAAGAAAAAATAAGAAATTTCTTCTTTTTGTTGATTGAAGACTTGTGTCCAGAAACGTATCGATGAGGTTGATAAAATAGTCACAATGCAACATTATCATTACCGGGATTCAAACTCACTACCCGCGCACATATACGTCAGTGGGTGTCAAATATATTAAGGCCAGTATATCCCAAAGCGCCTGTTTTTGTTTAAGTCGTAAACATAGTAATGTTGGTTTTTTTGATCCGTTAAAAATATATGTTGTAGTTTAGTATACATTCTTTTTTATTAACCTATTCAAAACACGATCATTGTAACTTGCCTCGATAAAAAAAAATCACAAACACAAGATGTTTTTGATTATTTTTCTAGTTGTAATTGAAGAATGTGAGATTTTAAGTTACAAAATTTATATGAAAAAATAGGTAATAACATTTAAAATTTTATTCTGATCTTACTTTTTAAAATAAATGTTTTTATTTTTCTTAAAATCAAATAATGTGAAAAACTTGTCTAGCCCCCAGCGCGGCCTCAATTTAGTTGCCTGCGAGGCGTTAACAAAGTAGGACCTATGTTTCGCTGCTGCCTGGCGGCTCCCCTCCGATATAGATCGTTAAAACAACGTGTGGAATATATATAAGCCGGTGCCTGGTATGATAGTGTACATAGGAAATAAAAATAAAAATTTGAACAATATTTAGTTTTAATATTTTTTTCTCATTTTTGTCGTAATCAGGATCATCAGCGTGTTTTTTTCCTCATTTTTATTTTAATATCGATTTAATGTTACTAATTCATCATCATCATCTGCCTTTATCCATCAACTGCTGAACATAGGCCTCCCTCAATGAACGCCGAGGGGAGGGGGGTGTAAATTGTAATAGTGATGATGACGTTGATCATTATAATGATGGTGGTGATGACGCTGACGAGAATAATGATGGTGGTGGTGGTGGTGGTGGGGGAGGGGGGTGTAAATTGTAATAGTGATGATGACGTTGATCATTATAATGATGGTGGTGATGACGCTGACGAGAATAATGATGGTGGTGGTGGTGGTGGTGGTGGTGGTGGGGGAGGGGGGTGTAAATTGTAATAGTGATGATGACGTTGATCATTATAACGATGGTGGTGATGACGCTGACGAGAATAATGATGGTGGTGGTGGTGGTGGTGGGGGAGGGGGGTGTAAATTGTAATAGTGATGATGACGTTGATCATTATAATGACGGTGGTGATGACGTTGACGAGAATAATGATGGTGGTGGTGGTGGTGGTGGTGGTGGTGGTGGTGGGGGAGGGGGGTGTAAATTGTAATAGTGATGATGACGTTGATCATTATAATGATGGTGGTGATGACGCTGACGAGAATAATGATGGTGGTGGTGGTGGTGGTGGGGGAGGGGGGTGTAAATTGTAATAGTGATGATGACGTTGATCATTATAATGACGGTGGTGATGACGTTGACGAGAATAATGATGGTGGTGGTGGTGGTGGTGGGGGAGGGGGGTGTAAATTGTAATAGTGATGATGACGTTGATCATTATAATGATGGTGGTGATGACGCTGACGAGAATAATGATGGTGGTGGTGGTGGTGATGAATGGTGATTGAGGTGATAATTAACACTTATTTCGTTTACAATGATTTTAGTGTGTGATTTGTAATATGACCTCTGTGGCTCAATGGTTAGCGCGTTGGCGTTCAAGCCGGAGGTCGCGGGTTCGAATCCCGCCAGGGAACAAAAAAGTTTCTGTGTTCCTGGGTCATGGTTGTGTATTAAATATGTGTATTATATAATAAAAATCTTAAATATAAGTATTAATATAAAACGTATTAAATATATTGTATTTCGGTTGTCTGGTACCCATAACACAAGTCTCTTCGAGTACTTACCACGGGACTAGATTGACGTGGTGTAAAAAGCGTCCATAGATTTTATTATTATTATTAACAATGCACAGAAGAATATCCCGGGTACGCATGTTAGCTACTACTACTACTATAAAACAAAGTCGCTTTCTCCGTCCCTGTAACCGTTTGTACGCTTAAATCTTTAAAACTACGCAACGGATTTAGATGCGGTTTTTTTAAATAGATAGGACAATTTAGGAGGAAGGTTTTTGTGTATAATTTATTAAGTTTTTATATATATTGGCTAAGATATAACAATAATTGTTGGACGTGTCGGAAAAAAATAGGCCGCCTGGGAGTTTTCAACGAAAACGCTGCCTAAACCATTTGAGATACAACAAAAAATGTATGGTGGAATTGTGTAGCTTAAATAGGTCTACAAAAAAGTCCACGATGGCATATGTCTATCTCTTAGCAATATCATGCTATATCCATTTAAACATTTTACGAAACAAAGTCGCTTTCTCCGTCACTGTATCCGTTTGTACGCTTAAATCTTCAAAACTACGCAACGGATTTTGATGCGGTTTTTTTAATAGATAGAACAATTCAAGAGTAAGGTTTTTGTATATAATTTATTAAAATATCATAAGCATTGGCTAAGATATAACAATAATTGTTGGACGCGTCGGAAAAAAATAGGCCGCCTGGGAGTTTTCAACGAAAACGCTGCCTAAACCCTTTGAGATACAACAAAATAATGTATGGTGGAATTGTGTAGCTTAAATAGGTCTACAAAAAGTCCGCGATGGCATATGTCTATCTCTTAGCGATATCATGCTATATCCATTTAAACATATTATGAAACAAAGTCGCTTTCTCCGTGCCTGTATCCGTTTGTACGCTTAAATCTTCAAAACTACGCAACGGATTTTGATGCGGTTTTTTAATAGATAGGACAATTCAAGATGAAGGTTTTTGTATATAATTTATTAAAATTTTATAAGCCTTGGCTAAAATATAACAATAATTGTTGGACGTGTCGGAAAAAAATAGGCCGCCTGGGAGTTTTCAACGAAAACGCTGCCTAAACCCTTTGAGATACAGCAAAATAATGTATGGTGGAATTGTGTAGCTTAAATAGGTCTACAAAAAAGTCCACGATGGCATATGTCTATCTCTTAGCAATATCATGCTATATCCATTTAAACATATTACGAAACAAAGTCGCTTTCTCCGTCCCTGTATCCGTTTGTACGCTTAAATCTTCAAAACTACGCAACCGATTTTAATGCGGTTTTTTAATAGATAGGACAATTCAAGAGGAAGGTTTTTGTATATAATTTATTAAAATTTTATAAGCTTTGGCTAAAATATAACAATAATTGTTGGACGTGTCGGAAAAAAATAGGCCGTCTGGGAGTTTTCAACGAAAACGCTGCCTAACCCATTAAGATATAACAAAATAATGTATGGTGGAATTGTGTATCTTAAAAAGGTCTATAAAAAAGTCCGCGATGGCATATGTCTATCTCTTAGGGATATTATACTATATCAATTTAATACTTTAAAAATTGGCAATTATAATGCAATAATTTGAAAGTTATTGACACAAATACGGTATGAATATGAAAATGAAAATATGAAAGCAATAATAGTATCCTAAATATGCCTTCAGAAAGTCTGCGACGGGAAATATGTATTTATGTTCAAGATTAAATACTCACGTAACGTATCCATTTTAATACAAAAACTTAGTAATTATTAAAATAGAAAATGATCATGTGTGTTCAGGATCGATAACAAAACCATAAAACGCTCTTTATATAATGTAATTCTTATGAAATAAACTAAAGTAAAAAAAAAACCTAGTAAGTTGCCATACGTTTAAAATTATACTAGGACGGACAATAAGTTCACGCCGGGTTCAAGAAAGTTCATTCTTTGGCAGACTATTCGTAAGTCGCCGTGCGGGGAGGCCGACAGCGCTCAATGCATAAAACGCCCGAATATACTGGCCTTAATTGAAGAAAACTGTAGAAACATCATATAGGGACAAGGGCCGACTGGTTCTGACTCACGTCGTGTGTCGTCACGCGTGTTTGTTATAATAATCATTGTCAATGACATTTACAACCCAGTCATGCTTCTAAGTCAGTCGAGCAACCCATCCAGTCGAAGATATGCTCTATCACCCAATCCAAGCTGTATCCAAAGTCAAGTCAGTAGATTTTATTTCACTTAATATTTTTGTCTAATTTCAATAAAGTTGTAGAATGTAATGTAAGAGGTACTGCCATGCTGCTTTGCAGTCGAATTGGGTACGACCGGGGTGGTACCTCTCGCTCACATAATACCGACGTAAAGTGGCTGCTATGCTGCCGTGTTTCGTGCGGTTTGTGAGTTTTCGGTGGCCCATTGGGGGGAATAGAGAAAAGGAGGGCAACACATCTGCATAGCCTCTGGCTATGTGGATGTTAATAGGCGTCGATAGTCGCAAGGCTTCGACTGTTCGTTTGCCCTCCTTTGATATAAAAAAAGAATGGCGTTAAATAAAGCTTTAACATTGTCTTGGCGTTGTTTGAGGGAGGCTTATTTTCAGCAGTGGACGGAGTAAGGGTGATGATGATAATGATGATTATATGGAGTAGGTTATCCTTTTTCCCTTTTTTACTGGATGCTGGCACCATTATTAATAAATACCTAGACGACCTAGAAACTTAGATTAGTCAGGCTACCAGGCAGCGGGTTGCGGGTTCGAATCCCACAAGGTGCGGATGATTTTAATGATGATTGTATAAGCCAGCACCGGGTCATGGATGTGTGTATATCATCAAGTTCTTAAATTTAATTCCATTAGTACACGTAATTAAAATAACGAAAAAAGTTCTGACGAACTTAGCCCAGTGACTACGTTAAGGTTTTTTTATAGCATAATGTCCCACTGCTGGGTACGGGTCTCCTCCTCGAAATCAGGCGAGGAGGGTAGTAGTTGAAAGTGGTGTAGTAGTTGAATAAAATTATATAAAAAATCTAGATTTTTTTACGTCTTTATTCTAGGATACATTATTATGTCGAATCGACCAGGGTCTGACGGGAGGACCGTAAATAATATTTTAAAATAAACAATGGCGGACCACACGGACGGACGGACGGACGGGTGATTGATCGACCGTCCACTGATCCATCACGCCGCCGCCGGCCGGTCGCCGTCGCCTCAAACCCTTTCAGCCTGTTTACATCAGACACGATATTTTAAAATACACGTATCTTTTGCGACAGTAGAAAATATATTCAATTAAACACGAATATGGATAAAACATATATGATAATATCCCACTGCTGAGTACTGGTCTAGTCCTCCAAATCAGGCGAGGAGGGTTAGTTAATTTGGATAATATGGTGTGAAAAAGGTAAAAGTGGTATGTATAAAAGTTATTTTAAAGTACGAGAAGATTTCGATGATAACTTTCTGTTTATGAACCAATTCTTTTTCCTACGACAAGAGAGAAAAGAATTAAAAAATAAGAAATAATTCTCAGAAAGAATAATTTTGTCGTAAGACAACCCGCGACCTAAAGATGTCTATCGATTTGATGTTTTTGAGTCCACTTTGGTAAATATCAATAGACAAGTTTCCCTGCCATTGATCGATGCAGTTCGATAACTACTGACCAGGCTTAAGAAAATAAATCAAATTTAAATGCAGAAGTAGCACTACCCCTGTACTTTACATACATAGCTGCTGATTAGATGTCTCTTAAATTTAACAAGAGATAATATGGAGGAAATAATCGGCTTATTAATTAATTATTATGATCACAGAACAGTATTGGTCGGTCTTAAACCAGATGGGAAGACCTCCGAGCAGTGGAATCCGTGTTGGATGTAAATGGCAATGGATCGGTCGTCTCAACGTTCATTGAGGGAGGCCTATGTCCAGCACGGATAAAGGTTGATGATGATAATGAATCCATTTATAAAACCCTAACTTACACGATCCAATTTTTTTGAAAAATGCTTTAAAACAATTTAGCCTAAAAGAAAATATTCTATCAGTCTGGTAATTGTGTACCGTAATGTACGGGACGTAAAATTAGCTCGCAGCACGTACAACGCCTCCCGACTCCGGCCGTCTGAGTTATTGCCGAAAGAAACATTTATAGAGGCTCCACATGCGATTCTGACTGCCTGTGATTGGCTTTCGCTCGAATACTAGACAGAACATAGACTCGGAAATATTCTAGCTCATTCTGGTATGTAATTAAAACTGAATCTAACCCAGCGTGATTAATGAAAGGAATCCTGCGAAAATCAATTAGTTCTGTGGATATTTTTATATTGAAGTAGAAATCATTTATTTTTACATTTAGAATGTAGGCACAAGTCGTACTATCAAAGTATCTTTTTAAACGTCGATTAAATTTACCACGGGTTCCAAGGCTTTACTGAGAAGAACCGGTGAATCAAACGCAGTGGAAATCTTTTAAAATATTCTACAACAAATTTACACATATATGTTACTTTTCATCCCCATTTTTGGTAGCTACACCTACTACTCTCAGAGCCTATTAACCCCCTTAGTTTTCATCCACCGGTGATCGAGCGATGTCAATCGCAATGAAAATCTAGAAAAACCAATTTAAGGGTTCTAAATTATTTTTATAAAGTACGGGTTAGACTCGAAACAAACTTTTTGTTTCGAGTTATTGTTTAGGCGAATTTCACTCAACTTTAACGGATTTTATCGTTATTTACAATGATTTTTCATTCGCGATGTTTCAATTTAAAGCAACCATTGTAGATATGACTAGCCGCAATATTCATAGTAGGATAGTTTTAGATAAAAATGACGTTTGACACCATCTTCCCCCAATAACCATGGTCGCTGTATACGAATAAACTGCGACAAAATCAGTAAAAGTAGTTTCTTACATTCGTGGCCTTTCCCAACTAGGGGGCCTAGCCAAAATGCCATAAAGAAAGCGTTAGCGAAGTTCGAAATGATAAAATGTATAGGATGGACAACGTGTTTAAGCGCGGCCTTATGTCAATCCCATACATTTTATCTTTTTTGAACTTCGCTAACGCTTTCTTAATGGCATTTTGGCTAGGCCCCCAGGTCTGCTATCGTCGCTTACTACCTAATGATTATATCAAAGATACAGCGATATATATTGCGTAGAACATATTAAAATGACAGCAATAGTATCTGCGTTACATTTAGCATCGATTCATGTGGCACTCGTAAGTTTAAGTCAACATTGTAAGACCTAGCAGCAGTGCGTTCAACGGGGACAACTTACTGCGCCATGAGGCGTTTATTTTATTATTTCACGTGGAACATAAAATAGATAGCTACGGAAAGTATACGGTATCTTGGTATTTAAATTAATGGAAAAATGACGATAAAACGACATTCAGTATTAAATAGATAGTAAGTAAGTTTGTGTAAGTTATTCATAGAAAATTAAACCATTTTGAAACTTTAGAGTAACCTATAACTTTTTAACACGCCGGTATTCTATAGGTAAAATCATTTTTAAAATCCGTAGGTACAGTAGTTACCGAGCCTATTCAATGCAATCAAAAAAATATATTATATATATTTTTTTATTATATTAGTATAGACAAACTACAATAGCTTTGTCTGTCTGCCTGTATGGCCGGCTTCAGTGAGAATAGCACAAGGGTGTTTACTGACTTAACATCTCACGCTTGAGGATAGACCACGGATAAAGGAGTCAATATAACATTGTACCACTAGGAACGTCCGCGGTGACCCCATTTATTTCAATGTGCAATGCTAACCATTTACCCTCGTATGACTTGTCTGCCAATCAGCTTTCACCATCACTATCATTGAAACCATAAAGTAGCTTAAACTGACAAAGCCAACGTGTAAGGTACATTCACGAAAGGAAAATTGAAAACTAACAACGTCCAATATACATATTGACCTTATTTGGATAAAGTCCGCATAACGAGGCGATTTGTCAATTACTCGTCGGAATATCGCGTCGCCGGCCATCTTGCTCGCGTGTAAATGTCACCCGCGGTCGACCAATTACAAGCCTGCGCGGGCGCACCGCTGACGGCAACAACGCACCACGATACCATAAACCCTTCGCCTTTTATAGGAGGCGTAATCTCGGATCGCAAGTTCCAATTAATGCTAACGCGATATTGAAGCTTGCCAAAGTGTGAGATGTATCAAATGTCCAGTGAATCACCGAACACGTCTTTAGTTTGAATGGGGATATATTCCAAAATAACGTTTCTTGACTTTTTTAAACATACTAGGATGATAAAGAAACACCACAAATCGTGGTCACATAAATCGCGAGGTCCGGAATATTCTAATTTAGGTACACTCTGATTTTAATGCAACACCAAGTGCTCACGGGCATTAATAATTTCAGCGGACTCGCCCATTGTGCTCTCACTACTGAAGGGACACTCACGATCGCAGACATCATCGGTGCCTATCTCGTAATTCCCGGACGGTATCCGATCGCATCCCATGTAGAGACCCAACTTAATATGTGCATCACGACGAGCGCGTATATGGCCTGCACCCCGCCCAGTACCACCGGCCAATCCTATCGCGCATTTTAATGCCCGCCGAGCATTGTATGTATATCGCAAAGATGCTACGAATAAATTGAGTTTTCCTCGACGCATTGACGTTCCGAGACGCCTCCCAGTAATCCACCCGGACTGGATTTAAAAGCACTTATCCCGACTCTTTTACGGTCCCCTCTTAAACCTACAAATCAATCGTCCATCCGCACTCCATAAATTAAGAGAAACAATGACCCTAAATTATTGGGCCGTCTCCCTTATCGGTATTGTTCTTTTTTCCAGTCGACTCCTTACACAAATGAGAGCGGGCGACTTATTAGGTTTCGGTATTTCGTCCGCGACAGATCGACAGGCTCGATAGCGAGAGTGGGAATGCGTTGGTTGAATGTGCCTTTATTATACGACTTCCTTGTTTCTCGTGGCTCGTCGATCTCAGAATCCGCATACACTTAGATTGTTCAAATACCCAATAATGATTGGTTTTAAGCGGTTCACGTTTCGAGGTTAATATGTATTTGAAATCGGTACGTTACCTTTGTCAGGGAATGCGCGTTATCGGATAGCCCGTATTTCATCAATGCTGACGCTCCCATTATTTTTCGCTACTCTTTAAAAGGCGCATTAACATAAAACAAGAAGGCACGCGGGCCCGTCCATATTTCTGCTACCGTCGTCGTGACGGCCGGCCGCGGTATTGTGCGCGCGATACAGATCTCCCGACGCATGTGCACGCCGCCACTGGATATTTAGAAGCTGTCTCTTAAATTCGCGTCCGAAGCGACTTAACGAGTCGCATTCTGCGTACGGCGACATGCGATCGGCTATTGTCCTTTTCCTTTATTTAGAATCATTCCATAACTGGACGATCATCCAGACCACGGTAATGCACTAGCGTATGCAACCACTAACTTAATCAAGTCGTTTATTATAACCGCACGCTTTAGATATTCATCGTTGAATACATTAAACTCGGAAAATAAATTAAACATATTATTCCCCTTTCTTCTAATTTGCAAAGGTCGTTCGGGTACAGCTACAAAATTGGTACAAAAATTTGTTTTGAGTTCGCGTAGGTTTTGCCTTTATTATAAAAGGTGACTTAATAAAGTAAAAATATTCATCCAATATCGTCCGGAATGTATGCTGATTTTAGTCTAAGCGTATTTGCGAAGGTGGCCACAAATGCTTTCTCTAATTTTCTTGGACAATAATGCGGTGCGACCTTTCCACCACGCCGGTGACATGTTCCATTACAGAGGACGCTCTCATAAATACGTTATTGGTGCGACTTCCCACCTCCCTCATTACTTGCCGGGAGATCATTAGTCTGATAAAATGCGGTCGCGTCGACGCCCTGTATCGTTGCATTCATAAAATCTTATTTCGTTAGCTTCATTGTCGTCTCATTCTTTACGTGTGACTTTTGGTACGATTTTAATGTGATGCGAATTAGCATATTTGTCCGGATCCGTTTCTTTATTTTTATTTAAAATCGTTCTCTTATTTTAATTACCCGCGCTTTAACATTTTGCTTTTATTTGTTGTTTCTGCTTTATATAATCATATAGAGTTTTTGCTCCATTGTATTGCTACATTTAAATAAATCATAATATTTAACATTTACTAAATCAGCATTTAATTCTTATTTGCACTCCGTTATTTAAAGTTCTCTTCATTTATACTCAAGTCAAAAAAACACTCAAATATTAGAATTATTCATATTAATATTTTATAAGAGCAGTGTGGCAGCATCAGAAGAACGTTTATTTAATAACAAGTCTCGTTGTATCTATCAATAGTCAAATGAGGATACAAAGCAACCGAGGTAACTTCCAGAAAACACTCTCTAGAGGAGATCAAGAGTGGAATCCGACGCAGTCAGCGTTCTCAACTCTCAAAATATGATAATGTGTGCACTATCTATTCACGAAGTACCAGAGCTAATCTGGACGGTATATCGCCGGAGTAAGGCTGGGCGTCTGTGCTCAAGTGTCCTCCAAGCGGTATGGAAATCAAATCGATCTGTACCGTAAAGACGGTTCTTAGTGCTCATCCATATATATGATAAAATACTTCACCACATATTTTGTTACGTATATTTGAAGATCATAATTTGGTTTCTGCTTATTATTCTTTACTATCAAGTGCTTACCTTCTACTAAGCTTAACGCCGTTTCTATTTAACTGAATTATATTGACGTCCATTCTCAAGATTAGATTATAAATGTAAAATTTGTTTATCTTTTGTTATAATGTTTGTTGTATTATATGTATTTGTTTTTCTCTTTCTTCGTATTTGACATTTCGATTATTTTTGTAATTTTGTGTAATTTGGTAAAAAGTGTCTCTATATTTATTTTTAAGGAATACATATCATTTATTTTTTTAACCAAATAGTGTAGTTAATTTAGAGAATAGTGCATTTGTTTCATGACGACATTAAATTTACAATTAAAAAAATAAAGATGTGTAATTTAATGAACAAATAAATGCTTTATAATCACCTTCAGAATCAGCTGTGAGTCAGGTCCAGCCAGTAGAGACGCACTGGCGTTATGATAATAAGATCCGAAACAAAATTGGATGCAATGTTACCTAAAATACGTGCATGACACTGATAATATTATTAATGAAAGTACTTTCAGCTAGCAAATGCTCCTTTTAATTAATATAAAACTTTTATTTATAGAACTATTAATTCTAGATAAGAGAAAAAATAGAACAATAATGATGTATATATTATTTAAGTTAATACGAATATTTTTTATTAATTTTAGATCATTGATTCGTAATTTAAAATCTTCAATACTCTGTTAATTAAACATATAAGTTGTTTAGTAATAATTGTTTTAGTATTTTTAAGGAGCACATGAAATTCACCGCATTACAATGATGATTCAAAAACTGCAGATACTATAAAATTGTCGCTAAAAGTATCCTTATATGGAATTGCAGTTTAGATCAGCGCATCATTATCTAGCTGCAGAATCTGTGGATGGATTGATATTATCCTTGAAATGGCACTTAATGTCAGGTTAAATAGATTTCTGATGATATTGCTTTTACTAATACATACTAACCCTTGGAGTATTTCCTCAAGATAGGATCTACGTTAGGTTTTATTTTAATTCCACGTTCTGTAAGATATGGTTGCAGGTGCTAAGCCATTCCCTAACGCCTTTAAGCAGGTGACTTAGGTCTTAATAAATAATTAGACAGTCGTCTGATAATTAATTAAAATATTGTGAAACATGACAAGCTTATGTTTTGCTATCGCTTTGACACTTGCGTAATTATATTGGTTATTTAATTATGTTAATTTATTTTAATCATCTATATCTTTATATCACCATCACCATTAAGGCGCTGTGCATACTCAAAATAGGCTTAATTAACCAGTTTTTAAGGAAATATACATTCGAAAGCATTAGCATCTTGATCATATTTAAATTTCTAGCAATTGTATCTGTATAATTGGTAAACGAATTTTGATGAAATTAATAACAGTGATGTGGTAATAAATTATAATTTTTATTTATAAGATATTTGTAAGGAATAATAAATAGTATTATATAAATGATAACTCCTGCGATTTGAACGAAATATCCACGTCCACCATCGCTGCGTCTTTTTGCTTCTCTTTCGTCTCTCCGTAGCAGTCTTCTAAGAGCGAATCGTCCCTCACTTCATTTGCTTCACTCTTTCAAACAGGTTTAGAAGTTGTCTGTTCGATATCATCATCATCATCATCATCATCATCATCATCATCATCATCATCATCATCATCATCATCATCATCATAATTATCATCCTCTCATGATAATCCATTGTTGGATAGGGGATTCGAAACAGCTAATAGATCAAATCGATTTATACCCGACCTTAAGGGTATCAACCTTTGCAATTGGCAACCGGTTCAGCGTGGCAATTATGAGCAAATTTCTCTCATTCGAACGTCTCGCTGAAATATAGACGTGTAATTATCCTTTTCAGATTTTATTGTTACTAATTGCGATATTAGTTACCAATTCGTAAGACTTTTAAAATCGATTATCCACCTACTTTATAAAAAATTACTTTTCAATGCATTTTTTTTTTTTTTTACAAAGTATGAATTTCACAACTTACTATGTACAATTTTTTAAAGGTAGGTTCAGAATAATTAGGGCTTGAAGTTTTTGCACGTTGGTTGAAAAGGAGGCAACGCAAGGACAGGTACGAGTCAGACGAGGTCCTCAATGATTATGGATAACGTTCTACTGGTTTTCAACTGCTTTAATATGTAAAAATCTATTAGAAATTTATGCTAAATTTTAGTCTTGGCCTTCATTGATATTTTCTTAACATCACTTCTGTTAATCAATTGTTGATCTACCTATACTAAGCCTACCTGCTGTAAACCGTTCTTGTTGAATAACATTTGACACGATTATGGCACATATTAGACGGAACGGAGATAATATTTGAGGATTACTTATTAAAAATTCGAGATAGGAGCTACCCAGCTTACAAGCGTAATCTTGTATTTACTTAAGATTATACTCGAACACAAATTGTCGTATATGTTATCTGTGTTTGCAATTTGCCATGTAGTGGCGTATTAGCTTTATTTTTGTCGTAAGATATAAGATTTCTTTGCTGAAGATAGCTCAGGCAATCACTATAAAATCCTTAATATTTTGTATGCTCAAATATAATTTGTGAATCTGTGAAGTCTGAACAAGTGATAAGTTTAAAGTGTTGTCTTAAGATCATAATATTTTAAGTTACTCAGTAGATTAAATATTGAGACATGATTGTCCTTGGAACCGACTTTATATCCACCATACGAATGACCCTACGGTACATAGTTCTATCATTATATTCATTTAGTACTAGCTGTTGCGCGCGGCTTCGCTCGCGATATTAGTTAGCTTTTTTTTTTAATGGATCCTTTGTTACTTCTAGTACTTACGAGAATATGTGTACAAAGTTTCATGATGATCGGTCGAGTAGTTTTCACGTGAAAGCGTAACAAACATCCCTACTTTCATGGATTAAGGATTATCTTTAAGGATTTAGATTACTGATCGGTCGTCTTGGCGTTCATTTAGAGAGGCCTATGTTCAGCAGTGGACGGATAAAGGTTGTTGATGATGATGAAGTATTATCTTTCCGGACGTCAACCGTTGACCATTTATTAGTCCTGCGTATTAAGGCCTTAAAATGACGTGTCCCGATGACCTTAAAATACCGTACACAGTCATTATTCATAATTCGTCAGTCATCAATCTTACGTCGAAAAGCACTCGAGGCAGTATTTGCTGTTGTCCAGGCTGCCTGACCCTTCGGCTTCTGTCACGCAAGCCCACGCAAGCCCACGAGACTCCAGAAACTTTCAGTTAACTTTCGATTTTATCTATGATGTATTAGGGTTCTTTAATTGAATGTTTTTGAAGAAAATTCTCTAATTAAAATATTCGTCAATCGATTGTAAATTACACGTTTTAATTTCCTTCTCTCCTTTTTTCTTTAAAGAGTAATTTATATACATTATAACCAAATATATTTTTATTGAAGCTTCGTCCACTAGTATTAATTTTTTTACGACAAAACCTGCATTTTTTTCTGTATCTGAAATTAAAATATCAAAATACTGCTATAGAATCAAATAAAAATAATATGTCTATCAGTTGAAGAATTGGTCAAAAATGCATTTTCTTGTTGTTTTGAAAAAAGTTAGTGTTTTCATAGATATCGAATCCTGAAGGTTTTTTTGGTAGTGACAAAATTTGTGACATATCGATAGCCACTATTCAGATCGTTTAAATAATTTCGAAGAACCGACAAACGTGACATGCGTAAGAGAATCTTGTTTCTCTGTCACTCATAATATCCTTATCATAAATAATAATTAAAAAGTCAATCCACAAACCGGTCCAATGAATTCAACCAATAAATAACATAAATTGATGTTCACACTGGCATATCAAATTATACCAGATTCTCGGAACCTGGACTTAGGTTTGCGTTCGAGAAGCCATAAATTACTGAACGGCAGGACCTTCGGATTCCGAGGGCAGAAAATATCGCACCCGAATTCCGCGCGACGACGGGGGCGAGAGAAGGCGGCGGGGAGGGGGGCAGGCCCCGCCCACGCGCGCCTGACAGGTGTATGCGTGCGCGGGCGCAGGCGATTTGCTCTGTTTTCGCAACGTGGAATACATTAGTGTATATTGATAGGTGAGGTTGTATTGACGGGATTTACTTGGCGATTTGGTTTTTCCTTGATCGAATGATGGATATATGGTTAGTTGCTTTGGTTTGGTTTAGTTGATGGATAATGTTACTTTGATGAAATAATCTCTCAAATGTTTGCGATGCATTAGCCTGCGTGTATTCAATCGAAATCTTTAGGGTTTCTTAGATAAGGTGTTGTACCTTATGTATTTTAGTGCTTAAATAGCCTTAAGTTCGTATAAATACGGTTATCTGTTTTATCTCACCTAAACTAGGTTATGAAGTAGGAATATTGAAGCGTAGTATGTCGTAAATGTAAGTAATGGTTTTAACTTTTGTAAATTGTGAATTATATAACCTATAGATAACAATTACTATATACGTACATAATATATGAAAAGGTTAAATAGAATTAAAAAAAAAAAACTGTTCAAATCGGCGTTCATTAAGGGAGACCTATGTTCAGCAGTGGATGATGATGATGATGATTCAAAAAAGTACCTAATCTACAATTCGATTTGAAAATCCTGCTCATTAAATGGCATCTAAGGTCAGCTCGAAAAAATGAAGAAAACATACTCGAATCGATAGAACAAATACGACAAGAACGTAGATTTCAAAATGGCTACTATAGATATTCTTAGAAACAAAAAAACTGGATTAACAGAAAGAAACACCAGACATAACTTAGTATTATGTAAATAATTTGCTGAACATCGATATGCAATATTAAAAACAAAAGTGCATAGGCGATGCATCACGATGCATATGCATGGGTAGAGAAAGACATATAACAATGAACAATGGCAGCATAAATCAGTATAATTAGTTTTGCCTGAGCGGAGTGAAGTCATTGGTCAAAACGACCGGGACCCGCCCAGAGCGTTAGAGCAGGCCCAAGGATTGGATCACGCGTAACGTCAGCATGTGATCGTCATGATCGTTTAATGATGGGCGCAGGGTCGATAACACTAGCGATTCGACAAAAAAGTGATCGACCAACACAAGACTATCTACTGAGTCGTCCGACTTATTTCGTTCATTTCAGTATTTATTTTAAAAAGTCACGTTACTCTGATGGATGTGAGACATCTATGTTAATAATTGAATTCGTAATTAATGATAATATTACGAAACAGGTGAGGAAAAACATCGTGAGGAAACCTGCATGCACAAGATGACAAGTCTGAAAGTGTAGTTCACAAACCCACTTTTGCCAGCGTGTCGGTGAGCTATGGACCAATGCCCTGAGACCCTTGCCCAACAGTGGGACATATAAGGGTTGCTATTTATTTTTTTTACTATTACGAAACATGACGCAAAATTTGTTTACGTCTGACATTGCATTTAAGTTGAATTTACGTTAACAGTTACTTCACAAGAAAAAAAAACATAGGTATTAAAATTTTAACAAGCAAAAATATTCTTGAAATTAATTGAGCATAATATTATATTCTTAAATAAATATATATTTGTAGAACAAAACATTTGTAAACTCTTGTATTCAGATGACGTCTTAAACGATGTCTCGTGACAAGGTAATTTCAGATTATTATCAAACTTTGAAGACTTGGATTTACAAATGAATGCCGTTACATTAATTTATTTACAACCTCATTTACCAGCGGAATTGTGTTAATCCCAATCTCTAAAACGAACATAAAATACAGGGGAATGTAATGATTTTCATATTTAAATCGTCATTATTGTTGTCATCAGTAAAGGCCTGATCGGTTGGGGGTCCAAGCTGATCTGGATTCCTCACTTAGGTATTTGATTCGATCGTTAATGGACTACATTTAAAATTATTTCTAAGCTTTTGCAACTCACTAGCTATTTCACCAGCCCTCAAAATAAATAAAAAAAACGTTCAACAAAAATATACAAGGTTTTTAACCTTCCTCGATAAATGACCTATCAAGTGTAAAAAGTTCAACAAATGCGACTCATATTTCGAAGAATAGCGAGGCCTTGAAACTAACTCATAAAAAAGTTTTAAAAAACTTTTTACTGTCTTTAGCGCATTTCCCAACATTGAAACATCCTGAATCATCATCATCAGCCTCAAATCGTTCACTCCTTTGTTAATAAATATTAATCAACAATCACACCACGTTAATCTAATCCTTTGGGAAGTTTGTAAGAGCTTGTGTTACGGGTACCGGAAACGAAAATAAATTAAACGAAAATCTGTTCTAGGCTGTAACGTTATACGTACATAATTTATTTTACTTCATAAAAATACACTTAAATCTAATATATACATTACCTAAAACTAATAAAAATCACTATTAAATTAAATCATTACATCACATTAAAATCTAAAAGTTTAAAACACAATTTTATTATAGCTTTAACATGAGCGATGCAACATTTTAGCGCTCCAAGTAGATCCTTTGTTTTCACGAAGTTAAAACTGCAGTACCGATCGCAGCGCCACTTTTTTACTTGTCATAGTTTAAGTGAACGCACGTCACACTAATAATTACGGTCTCTAATACGGAAAAGAATATTTTAATCAAATCAAATAAAAGCCGTTACTGTAATTTTATTATCATTATAATATTTCGTGGTCGTCGCTTGAGCGTTCCTCGTTAAACTACAATAATAAATAGATAGTGAGTGTTGATCGCCCCAAAACTGGGTAAGTGGTAATACTATTTTTTATGTCGCAGTCAATTAAAGTAGTTATTAGTGAAAGTAATCAGTATAAAAACCAATGTTTGTGCTCATTAGTAAAATTGTTAGTAGTAATGTTGATTAAACCTTTAAATTCATTTTGCCTAATCATGTTAAAAGATTTCATCATCTTTCGATTTCACCCTCAGTTTTCAATATTTTGTAAAATAATAGTAAATTTCATAATAAAATGCTTATTTCTATTAAATGGGAATCTCCGTTTCTGATTGTGATGATTCCACGGCACTACTACTACTATAGTTTAGGTACTTTCCTATATAACGCAGTGCCGTGGATGTTGCAAGCTGAACTGGACCGCTTGTAATAGTGTTTGTATGGCGCGTTCCAGGGTTCAACGTTCGGATTACTAATTTGAATAGTATCAAGACACTATCAAGACGAGGGTACTCTCTGCCGGGTTTGGTTACCTGTTCCTGCCGTCACCGGTCACCAGCGAACGCGACTTCCCCGGGATCATCAACCCTCGGCGTGACGCAGGAGAGTACCTACTTGGACCGTCAACATGGAAAGGGAACTTGTGTGGATTAATTGCTCGACCCCCCCCTTTCATTAGTTCTATTTAACGAATCGAATTTACTTTAATAAATTATTTTAAAAGCACGGTACCCTGTTGTCTCATTTCCTCCCTAGTAGACCAGGGTATACCCGCGACAAGGCATCTATATTCATCATAAATTTTCATATTCAATCCAAAGATATCCAATAGCCTGATCAGTGACCGGCCCAGCCTTCAAAGTATTTTAGTTATTAGTACGGATGTTTTTGCTGTCGGTACGTGGTATTGTGGCGGTTCGCTCGGTTGTGAGCACCGCTCAACCGCCCAGCCGCTCAGTCGTCTTCACAGCTGTACACCAACGCCTGTGAACATATTGTGTTATGTTACTGACTACATACTTATGAGATGCTGCGTGCTAATTATACAGCGGAAACTGAAAGCAAGTTCTGTTCTGTCGTTGAAAAGGGGTATTTAAATACAATATATGTAAAATAAGTAACGAGGTAAACGAAGTAAACAGTAAGTTGTGTAAATATTTATTTTCATCATAAAAAAATTTTGTCGGATTCGAACCCGCTACTTTCAATCAAAAGAATCCGTAAAACATTAGCAAAATAATATAAACCGCTTCTTGAACGAAGCTCGCTTTCACAGGTGTATTTCCAAAAATATCTCAATAGGTACCCCTATTCCACATTAATACAAATGGAGTGATTTGAGGTGTAATGAAGTGATGTGCGTCTGTCCGTCTGTCGACACATACGGATGGCCGTATTGACGACGTCCTCGCCAGTATTCATCAGTGTCCGGCTCTGGGACCCCTTCATTTGTCGTGTTAAGGGTGCGGTGTGTTCCGTTCGAATCCAGGTTTATAAATGGACTTGGGGAATGAAATCGTCATATAAAATAATCCATTGGTACATTGGTCTTGAAATGGGTTTATATTCAAAAGTTAATCAGTTTGAAAATTTTAAGATTTTTTTACAATATTTCACCCTTATATAATAGTGAAAAATAATATAATTTTATCAAAGGGATCATACATTTTATGAAACATAATTACTGTGTAATAATTACATAAGATAGTATACTAGGAACTACCGTGTCATGTTGTGACTAACAGGTAATAAACGAATGAAACAATCAATTAGAAATCACTAAATAATAAAAGATCTTTATCAATCTATAAATAACTGTTCTCTATAATCATTATCAAATTTGCGCTTGGCAACACACACATTATATACACAAATCATAATAATTATCACAAATAATTTCAGTAATCTTTTTAATTCTGATGCAATGCTTGACAATGCAAGTCATCGTTAATATATTTCAGTTCAGGATTCGTCGATTAATAAATTTTAAGTACTTACCTTATTATAGGAATCATTAAATACATAAGTAAGTAAATAATAAATATAAATACTCTCAATATCTCTTTCTACATATAAACTAAAATGTTCCTAGGTATATGCTAGCCATAATATTTGCCTGTGAAAAAATATTTTGAGAATATAATCTGTAACTACGAGACAGCTTTCAAATGACATAAATAGCACACAAACTGTTGTAAAAATAAGCATAACATCTCACGGTAATATTATGTAGTCCTAAAAGGCTGTAAAAAAATGTTAACTCTAAATGCTTAAAACTATTTATAACGGGATATTTACTGTCTTTTATAGTTGATGATCTCTAAATTGTCCATTGACATTGTCTACAAGTCTCGCTCACGAGACTGCTAAATATTTCGTTTCCAATTGTTTTAAATTTTATAATAATCATATCTAAAGTTATATAAATAGATGTGATTAACCATAATTAAAATGGAGTAGTACAATCGGTTAATCAACCCGATGTACGGATCGATATAATTACGGGATATCGTTTTATCGGTCAAATCAATCAACGTCAGGCACAAGTTAAATTAATACCTTTATGAATCAAGTGTCGTCTATAGCTGATTGATGGCTGACAGGGCATACGTAATCACTTTTCATTATCGTTTTGACGAGTTTTTTTATAGATATTTTATCATGTAGACCCGGAATAAATGTACTAATTATATTTTACATTTATTATAGCTATAAAGCTATGCTTTATAGCTTAATGTATGCTATTGAATCGAATTTTGTTAGATATTAAAAAAGTGCACTGAATTTGTTTTCCCGGTTTTTCTCATCTAGCTTTGAAAGTAGACTAATTTTGACATTCAACAAGATAACTTTGTAGAGTTAATATGTTGGATAAAATATAAACTTAGTTTCTGAAGGTAGCATTAGTTAAAAATACAATATCGTCTCTTTATAATGAAACAACTTTTACGGATTTTATCGCGGTTTATTAATTTTGTTACATGCCCGACGTTTCGGATACTTTACAGCAACCACGGCCACGGGAAAACTCTTTGACTGTCCAACCATAAAATGTGACATTTTTAGTTTTATATGAATTTTACTTTATTCGTATCGAAACTTAGTAAAATCTTAAACATCAGTAAAAAGTAGCTAGATTATAATGCAATTCTACGTCACGCAAACACAAGTCCACTCGGGAGCCGCCGTTTCTGTGTAGTCAGGGTGACTGGTCAAGCGTAAGCAAGTAATTATAGGCCAGTAACTTGGTTGTAAATGTTTATTATTTATTATACACACCAATAAGTAATTGAGTGGTATGCATACAAGCGCACCGAATAAACTGATTCACATACAATACAATTCAAAATGAACTCTGTAAACACACTGACAAATGTGCAATGATTAAGTGTTAACTTCCACTACATTAACGAGTTTTATAATTAACCTCTAACCTTTAAACAAGGCAAGCGATACATATCCCAAACAACATGAAAGAATCAAACCATTCCTGTGTAAGAAACTTCTTTACGCAGCGAAGCTTCACAGCTAGGGTTGCCAGACGTCCAGATAAAGTCGGATATAGGTAGGCTTTTTAATTGCGTGTCCGGACCAATTATACGGTGTCCGGCTTTTGCTATACTTTCTACATTTTGCAAACGAGCAATGCCAAATTAGTCTTAGGCTAAGACTGTCTTGGCATTCGATTTTATCTATTAGTTCACTATAATTTAACATATTGTATGATACTCATAAAAAAGCTTGATTTTAAATGTATACAATTTTTTTGTTGTACTTTTAAATACTGAGGCAAAATCCTTAACAGTCTTGGGTGTCTGGTTTTTCTACCCAAATGTCCGGCCAAGCTGGCTGGTCTGTCCGGCTATTAAGTTTGGCTGCTATTAACCCTATTCACAGCTATGTTTTATAGAACCTATAAACCCTAGTTTATCTCATTAGTAAATCTGGTCTCCTGTTTCACAACACACGCCTTCCCGCGGGTTCGTCTAACGCCAGGCGGCAACAGGTCCATTTGTAGCTGTCACTCGCGAGGCCGGGAATTAGCGGCACTGTTTATGTGACTGGCGTTACGGCTGACTTATGCACTGAGGCAGTTCATGATTCACTAGACTTCCTGACTTGATGGGACAGTAATGATCGAATGTTCATCAGGTTAAAATCCAGTTAAAGATAACCATTTAGTTAACTATGTTTTTTAGACTGTAAGCTTCTCAGACTGGCAAGATATCTTAGTGAGTGATTTAAAAATGTAAAAAAAGAAGATTTTCAAAAAAGGTTATTATGGTTGAGAATGAGCAAGGATAGTCAGGTGGGTATGAGCTTGGTCTCTTGAGTGACTGAGAGTCCCGGGTTTAATCCTGGCCACTGTTTCACCATTTCAAGAATGGGTTTTACTAAATTTCTAAGTGCACCTAACACGAGACAATCGTTCGCTCACCGGTGAAGGAAAACATCGTGAGGAAACCTGCATGCCGGATGATAATAAAAGTCTGAAGATGTGTGAAGGTTCACCAGTTCATTGGGCCAGCGCATCGGTTAAGTGTGATAAAACGATCCACATGATAATAATCTTCAGGAAATGGATATCCTTAATTACATATTTATCAAAGTAAGAAAGTTTTGATAAAATGCAATGAAGATTAAATAAGGTTGATAAGGTAATCGTTATTAGCTCAAAACAGCCGGAGGTCAATTATAGACGAGTCATGGTATCGGCCATTCGGCATGGAGCTTAAAGGCAGAAATTCACAAATGGGAGGATACGCTGTGCCGCGCTCCCTGCTGCTGGGATTTCCCTCCCATCTACATATTAGGTACCACCATCGTGTTTATTATCACCAGGTGAACTATTGGCCCATTACCCTTCTCGCCTGATTTCGAGCAGGAGACCCGTGCCCAGCAGTGGGACATAAAGGGTTGATAGTTAACTTTTTTATCGTGTTTATGTCTTCAGTGCAACAGCTTTGCTACGTTTCGGAGAGCAAGGCAAGATATTTGATATCTTAGGATAAGTATAGCCTGATTCCAGGTGAACTAGGTTATGTCCATGGGCGGCGTCGATCACTTACCAGGTGGCATTTCTGCTAGTTGGCATATCCAAGTTAGGCATAAAAACACATTTTCTCAGAGTATAACATAGGTATGTAAATTAAAATATGATAATATAAAAAAAAAGTTTATTCCCTTAATCTAAATTGATAATATTTAATCAAATCATGATTGTAAAAGCTTATCAAATTGTTACAATGGTACTATTATTAGTAACGCAAAACTATAGTGTTGCGCACGACTATGTTACCGTGCTGTCAATTAAAATTATTATTATTACTGTGTTACCGTCGTCGTATATTTCGGGTAGTTTATTCGACTAACAAGTCAAAGATACTTGGGTACTTGTTGCGTAGCTGAATGAGCCTGTCCTGCGTCACGTCATCGAAGAGCGAGTGTCCCGCGTGTCCCGCGTGTCCCGCCGCGGTCATTTGTCACGCCGCCCACTGTCCCGGCAGATGGACTTAATACCCCAACAGACGTATCTTGATGCGTTTTTAACAAGGATTGGCGTATCTGCTTTGTATCAATCAGGGGAAGCTTTTTAGAAAAGGGAATATTATAAGCGTGCCTGGTTATGTCGTTTCAACCTAGTTTGGACAGTAAGCTTGTGAGACAAGAACTTCCCATATGTATAAAATAAACATATTATTGTTGTGAAATGTCCTTTGTCACGCCTTATTAATAAAAGCGACAAAAATGTCGTACGCCAAACCGCGGCATGACGCCGTCACTCAAAGATTTCAACGTTCGTTCTCAGTTTTGATTATTTAATTATAATTTTACCACAAGACCACGTCACGCGTCACTTTTTCTACAAATTAAAATTTCCAATATAATCATTGACCCTAAGACACACCGATATTCAAATCGCGTGTCCTTGCTGGACTGCAACCCGCGACCTCTAAGTGTCGCCAGTCAGTCACCTGTACTATATTAGCGAGTTGCGTTCAACTGTTAATAATTCAACCAAGGCTAGGTCTCAACTGGTTTGTGGGTCACAGACAGTCCGACCCGCCATTTGTAGTCTGCTATGCACACTACAGAACCTTGCTGATACCAGCCCGCTGTCATAGGTTTAAACACTTTTAGGAACTTCTTAGTCTAAGCACTAAATCTAATATATAAAATTCTCGTATCACGGGGTGCGTATTTGAACTACTCCGAAACGGCTCAACCGATTATTATGAAATTTTATGTGCTTATTCAGAAGGATATTAGAATCTGAGAATCGGCCAACATCTATTTTTCACCCCCCTTAATGATAAGGGTGACCCACCTCAAAATATGTTATTTTATTTTTATGACGATTTATATTATTTTATTTTTGTATGATACAGCATACCAAAATACATACAAACTTAAATTTTCACCCCTCTACGATCATCCCCTATTTTTTAATTGCAATTTTAATTTTTATTTTCGCATTTTAATTTTCGAAGAACAAAGTATGTCGGGGTAGCTAGTCTAATATATAAAATTCTCCTGTTTTGTAGCTAACTCCTCCGAAACGGCTTGGCCGATTTTCATGAAATTTTGTGTCCATATCAGGTAGATCTTTAGAAGATCTTTTTATTAGAGAAGCATCGGACAACATCTATTTTCACCCCCCTAAATGTTAAGGGTCTTCCACCCCTTAATTTTTCAAGATAATATATTAGTTTTTATTTTTTTATGATACAGCTTTCAAAAACATATCCAACTCTAAATGTTCACTCTTGTATCGCCAATCCCTATTTTTTAACATCAATATTAGTATTTTTAGCAGAATAAAGTCTGTTGGGATATCTAGTATTCTTATAGACAAAAGAAAAGACAAATCTACGATAAGTATACAAAAATTATTGTCTCTATTTTGTCTTTACTGTAATTAATGTTGAAAAGTACCTACTGGTCATAATGACTCCTCTATCCTTTCATTAAAAGCAATCGGCTTCAATCATAAGTTGTAGATGTGATTGTTGAATGCACCACAAAGGCATACTCTTTGTTGGCTGCAGGCGAGGGCGGGGTCTGGTGCAGGGCGGGCGGCGAGCTGCTCCAGGGCGGCTGAGGAAATTAACTGTCCACGACCAGACTGATTGAAACTTGGAAGAATTGATTAACCGAAAACTTAAATACGTGCAATTCGTAGATAAAGTACATGATTCATTTTATCTATGAATACAATATTAAAAGCCATTATTAATTTGCACTTTTGTTATATCTTAAAATTCAATTAAGTACCATTTATTTAAACTACTATTGCTAGTATTAAATTAGCTAAATATGCATTTGATGATAGTAAGAATCTTACTATGTACTATCAAATGCGTTTTTAGCTAGCTTAGCTAACATTTACAGCATTCGTATTTCGTAGACAATAGCGAAATATCTAGCTCCGCGAAATAAAAGCGAAAACAATTGCACGTATCCCGCTTCAAACAGTTTCAAAACTGATGTCACAAAATCAACATTTTTTAGAAAATAAATTGCAGGTGAACAATTTGAGTGTATTTAACACATGTATGCATTTGTAAATTACAAAACAATATGTCAGACCGCGCATATTTTAATAATTGTGCGTGGTTATATATTAAGTACATAATAAAGTAAGCTTTGACTTTTATTCTTAGTTCGTTTAGCTGTCTTATAAATACTATTAGTTCTATCGTGTACAGTAATGACGAATCCTTTCCCGTCCGTGTGCGGCGTAATAAGCAATATCGCGAGCCCGTCCATCATACCGCGTCAGGACGATCGGATTAACCGCCATCTGCCTCTGATTGATCATTAGATAAGTATGACATACCAGCATCGATTATACCTGCACTGATAATATTACCAATAAAAACCCCCCAGACAGAGAGTTCAATGTTGAGATCTATTATAATGAAGATACGGTTGACGCTCCAACGGTGCGCTTATCGTGCCTAATGTTATAATCAAGATTTACAACGTTTATTGTGTTTTAACGGTGTCATCGATGGATAATATCGAAATATCACGGTTTCGGTCGAATTTCTACTCTGAATCGGATCTGATTATGACGCTCTCGGCGTTTGTGCATAATTCAAAGACATGTTCGGACAGGCTTTGAAGCTGCGATGGCCCTCGGCGCATCTTTGCTGTCCGGGCCGGATTGACGCGGTGGTAATCAATTAGCATGCGGTTCTCGGGCCAGTGGGCAGTGAAATAAGCCAGGCCACCGTGCCGGACTTCGGATCTCCGGTTTCAGGTTTTTTCGGCCGTTTTCGGATGATAACTTCATAATCGGAGCGTACGTTGTTTTGGTTTTGCAGTTTGGGTTTCGGTCGGGTGTTTTTTGACTTTCGTAATACAATATGGGATGACATCCTCGAAGCGTTGATTACAGCCGAATTTTCATAAGGATATTAATTAATTATTGAACCGATATTGAATGATAATGTTTGCTTAAATTCGTTTCTTGAAGATTTTATGGCGTCTTATCAGTTTTTACATTCTATTTATTATATTGTGTGGCTAAATATTATATTAAATCTAACTATGGGACATATACATAAATCGAGAGAAAAGTAGAAAACATTATACAAGAAGTCGAATGAACCAAACAAATCAATAACATTCATGAAAATAGAGTAATAGAAAATAAGAAAATGTCGTAAACGAGGCCAACGTGTTGCGCAAACATTGATTAGTGATTGATCGATTATATTGGTAACGGAGCCGGATCAATTATTGAAATTATCGACCGACATGACTGCGATAAGAGATAACGTTCCAACATTCTTATCTGTCCGGACTTTGTCGCAAGATATTTGCAGAACGCGCATATGAAAGCTTTACTTTGCTTTACCGCGGGAAGACTCGTGCTGCACTCTGCATCTTCTACCACCGGACTTTTGATAAAATGTTTCTCCTAAAAGACAGACAGATCTATAGACAACCAAAGTAATAATGCTTAAATGAGTAAAAAAATATATTTTGAAAGTCTCTTCAAAAACCACAAATCTCTTAAATTCTTTCAAATCTCTTTGAAAGTAAGTTATGGCCAATAAACTAAATAGGCCATGTGCTATTAAAATAATCTTTGACACTCCGTAGGTAATAAATGTAAACTTTATATTATATTTAATTATGTTACAATAAAAAAAAACATATTTACTTTATTCCTTTAAAACTAGAGTGTAATAAACTTGTGACCTAATTCTTTTTGTAATCAAAATAAACATTTTACTTAGAACCGTTATCAAAATCAACCGCTTAAGCAATAAACGATTTGGCTTTATTTGTTGACCTTACAATTGTGTCGGTCTTATCTATCATCAATTATTTCACTAGTTTGTTAGATTCTTGTAAAATACAGTTGTTACTTTGTTGTTTACAGATTTGATTAACTTTCAAATTTGAGGTCGGTTAATGTAAGCTTCTGATAAATCTATTTCGATATATTTTTCTTTTGTTTTTAGGAATGTTTGAAAATAGGCATGTTTGTTACGCTTTTACTACACAGAGCAACTATTCAACCGATCATCATGAAACTTTGTAGTTTGTACACATATTCTCGGAGGTACTAGCAGCAACATGGGATACATTAAAAAGAAATTTAATTGCTAAAAAGCAACAGCTAGTAATGTATAATCCAATTATAGGATAATTAAAAAAAAAACAGTAGCCGCGCATAGGCCACCTAGGTACCACCATCTTGCTTGTTGTTCCCGTGAAGCAGCTCTGCTGTGTTTCGTGGAGAAGGGCAAGTCAGTACGTGTAATAACTGGCATATGTCAGAATAGGCAGTACATTAATAAGGTACCTGGGCTAGTTCCAGCTGAACTAGTTTATGTTAGTGGGTGTCGTCAACTATTTCTTATCGGGTTTTTATTATCCAACTAACATAAAAATTGTGATATAATTTGGATGGCAGGCTGCTCTGCCTTGGAAGGTACTGCTACTTCTGTCTAGGAGCTGGACATATTATAATTAGTGGATTATACAGGGAGATGTGGTGTCCAAGAAAAGATAATATCTGCTCATGCTTTTGTGAACCTAGCGGCTCTCTATGGATGATTCCATTTACCATCAGGTGTAGACTCTCCGACTACCGCCTCTTTTATAAAAAAATTGAAAGAGTCCAAAAGTGGATAGTAAGAATTATGATAGTACCTAGGTTGGTAGGTCATAGTAGAAGGTATTACGAAGTCTCATATTCTCTTTTTCGATCTTTCCAGAAGAAGCCACCAGTCCAGAGAGCGGCGTGAAGGAGCGCGCGGAGCGGCAGGTACGGGGGGAGGGCGACTCCCGCTCCCCGTCGCCCGCGTCCCGCGCCTCCCCCGCGCCTGACGACAGAGACATCGAGCACAGCATACCCGCCACACTCATACAGGACCCCAATGCTGAAAGGTAAGATAATCGAAATGTATTTCCAAAGCAATATAATTTAGAAACATTTAAGAAATGTGAAGATCCAATTTGAAAGGGTAAACCTGGAAACTTTTCAGCGTAGGTAACTGTCTATGATAATGGTGATTACTTACTCCAGGTGTACGTTTGCCCACTTATAGAAACGGGGGGCACCCGAGCATTCGGAGCTTTCTGATAACTACCGAGTACCGACGCTCATAGACATCCGTAAAACCAAAGGTTATGCACATCCGTTTTCCTCCTTTTTCCTATCCCCCCTAATGGGTTATCGGAATCTCACAACCTTCACGAAACACGACAGCATAGTTCTCACTTTACGTCAATATTATGTTAGCGAGAGGTTGTTTTAGGAGAAGGTTACTGTTGAATTCTCTATTGAAAGTTTTAGCCTGGTTGCTTTGACTCTGTTTGCTCTATCTTTGAAAGTTTGACGTCTTCTAGTCCGTATTGATCACTCTAAAGTCTAGAATTCTATATACAAACAGCCTTTGTTTGGTGATTTGATTGATTCGGTAACAAATAATGAAATAGAGACAGGTTAAGAATTTCTTTTTTTTTTTATTAAAAAAAAGAGTGTTTTTTTTCTTTTTTCTTCCTCTATTCCGAAATTTGTTTCTAGTCTATCTTACTGTATTTTTTTGTCGTCTTGGATGCTTTGCAAGCTAACATTATCGTCTTTTAAGGCTAGATTTTGGGTGGGTTATAATTTTATAAATCACAGTAATTATCATTGTTGCAATATCAAAAATATTTTTGTAAAAGTAAAGTATCAGCCCTTATATGTCCCACTGCTGCGCACCAATGCGTTGGCCAATGCGGGCTGGTGAACTTCACATACCTTCAAAGACTTTTAATCTTATCAGGCATGCAGGTTTCCTCACGTCGTTTTCCTTCACCGATGAGCAAGCGATGATCTTGTGTTTAGGGTGCGATTAAAAATTTAGGAAAACTCATTTCAAGGCACACACGGGGTCAGGATCGAACCCGGATCTTCTCGCATAAGAGGCCGAGTTCACTCATATAATGTATATGAAGAGAAATCCTCACATGCGAGGAAGCAATCAATAATCCAATCGTCAAATAAACACAATACTTCCATAAGCCGCACTATCGCACTGTCGCGGTGGTCTCCGCTTCAATCCTCGGTGTCCACTTTAACGACGCCATTGTTTCCAATGATCACTTGTCAACTAGTGTCCACCGTCCATGACACCGCCACCACAATAGAACCACCAGGTGCACCTTATGATAGAGGCAAAGAGGCGCTTTTCTAACAACCAGGTCTCTAATTCAAACGGACGGAACAGAGAAATGAATGGAAGCCCGATAGTGACAGGCAGTAGGTAGTGACACTAAAAATGATCAAGAATTCTCCGAGTGACACTCCATCAATATGTGTTCTGGTGCCGGATCATTGTCTGTTGTGAATTTATGAAGACATATTGTTGGTAGGGATATTAGTTTACAATGAACACGACCCATCATGAATGGCATAATTATATATTGATCCTCTGTTTTTGAACTATTGCTATTTTCTAAAAATTGTCTAACAATAGTCTAAAACTAGATGTTTCATTATCCGCTAAAAGTCTTAGTGAAATAGACTTATTTGCACAGAGATAGTCCAATGACTTTGTAGTCTTGCATCGATGATAGTATATCGGTTTTGAGTTGATCAGATTCCTAAATCATTGTATATAAATGACAATCAGCGTTGAAGATGTGTCTCACTTTTAAATTTGTGACTGTCAAGCTTCTTCTACAAATTCTAGAAGCGCAATATTGCAGTCATTCTGGATTAGATAAAGACAATGAAAGATAGAGTCTTACATAAGTCACTCATTAGAACTCAGAATATATTATTTTTTACCCCTGAAACAAAAACGATAGGATAAGGAAGGTAAATATAGTTTGATATTAAAATTAGGAAGAGGGTATCGACCGACAGAAAGTTATGTCAAAAATATTATGACACCTATATTGCATGGTGTTGTTAGTACTCATTACACTCATTAGTGCTGATAAGATAATATGCTAGCTTTGGTGGTTCCGCCAAAATCTATCCCTGGATTAAAGCAGCAGGTTTCAGTGACTATTATCCTCCCCAAAAATCAAAATGCCAGATTGTTTATCGGTTAGACAATCAAAATATTTTGTACAATGATTTCTCACTCTCGCAATGTTCACAGTCTCACAACGAATTATATGGTATACCTTATTTTTTTTAATAATCTTAAAGTCGAACTCACTTTATTAGCAGCAATATTTTCTTTAATTTATTTGTGTCAAAAATAATGATCACTTTTAAAAAAATCCTGTCCCAAGTGACAAAAAATGTTTACACTTGAACCTATCTAGTCGTGGAGATGATCGAAGATTACGATATCCAGCAAATTCAGTCTTGTTCCGTGGCCTGTTCCATCACTGTCAATTAGATGCAGTGAGGAGACGTCATCAATCATAAATATTCTCAGTGCAGACCATCGATCCTCAGGGTCCATTGTTCAGATCTCAGTATTTCATATTTCATATATTTTAACACTAACTTTTAATTCCATCCATCATTGTTATTTGCTTTTTGTCACAATTAGGATAGATCTGATCATTCCACAGCGTAGTCATTTGTTATTTTAATATAATAAACTAATTGGTATTCGTGATTAGATAATTAAATACAGGTTGATGATTAAATGTCTGAACATGTTTTTATCAGTTCGGTGGAACACTTAATAGATGGAACTTGTTTTTCATTTATATTTTAATGCAACTCTGCGATATCTAATTCATATACTTTATTAGTATGGTCTACATAATTAAAACTTAAATCCATAAATTCGGTTGAATTTATGAAAGTCTAAAAATAAATTTCTTAAGTGGTGTCATAATTTTTCTTAAGTACAATCGTAGGCAGGCTAACATATTGTCAATATAAATCCACCCAGACACAAAAAAGGTGAAAAATTATCACAAATCAAATAAAATATGCCAAAAACGCCTGCAATTTTATTGAATCTTGCAATAAAAAAACGAGATACGTGACTCAAAACAAATGTTTTAGACAGACCTCAACGTAAATCAACTAAAACCTAATATATTAACATACACTTTTATTGCTTCGAAGACATCTGTGCCGGTTTTAAAATTCACGTCGTAACTGCGAAATTATTCAAACAGTGTCAGGTGTCCCCTATACCCGCATGTAAAACTAAAATTTGAGTCCTTACGTAGAGTGATTCATGCCGGTGGATATCATTTGGCGTACGGCTAGGCTGTGTAAAAAACGTTAACGGATACTTTTATCTACGGTGATTGTGCGAGGGAGACACGTAAATACGAGTGATGGATTGACCCGCAGACTGCTTATAGCATTAACAGCTGTTCTGACATTAAGTTTTGAAAATTATACTCCTCTATAGTTTCTATATCCGTCATTGATTATGTAATAATTTCTGGATTGCTTGCATCAATTTGAATGGCAGGTACACACCGGTTTCTATGTTTAATTTATAAATGATTGTTTCGCTTCGTTAAACGTTTGCATATATTTTCTATATTTAGCTGTTATACTTGTGGTAGTTCCAATGTTAAAACTGTGTATAATAGTATAAATATATTTTTTTCGTAATTATATTTATTCAAGTGAAACTTCTTTAGAATCGTTGTCATTAGATTGTGACAGTCGTTCTTTTTGTTTTGTTATTTTTGTATGTTTTTCTTTTTTCAAATGTTTAAATTTTGTTTAAGGACCTTTCTTATAAATCCTGTCGTCGCCATCGAGCCAATTAAAATTCTAAAAATTTATCGTACCATCTCATCGCACATCGCTAGGCTATCGTTATTAAGTTGTCAACGCTTTTATTTGTATTACAAAAATAGTCGACGTCTATAAATGCGTCTGAATGCGAAAGTAAAAAAGTGTTATTGAATTGACACATCGTCAATACTTCATCAAAGATCTGTCGGTCGAGTGACTCAGCTACGTCAGCTATGTCAGTTATGTCGGCTATATCGGCTGCGTCGACTACGTCGGCTGTGCGGCGCTCGGCTGTCGGATGGCTGTCATCAAAACGATCACCCGTCATTGCAAGTCCACCTCGCGCATAGCACGCACGCTTGCATTACGCAGCGCACCACCCCTCGAAACCAAACACGTATAGTTGTCTCCCTCTCCTAGTCAGTTTACTCAGCCGTTGAGCAGCTATCTCTGTCGAATGGGGGGCGTGCGGGGAGAGGGTGCTGCAGGCGGGTCGTAAATCACGCGGTGTCTCATTCCACGCGGGACCGCCGCCGCCGCCGCAGGCACCGCGCACTTCCCTTCCGACCGCCGACAACGGTGCGTCTTTCGCGACGTGTTTACATTTTGAACTGTTACTGGGAAGTTAAATATTGTCTTTCTAAAAAGTGTTACCGATCGGATAGTGTTGTTTAATGGATCGAGGAGAGTTTCGGCTTTCAAGAGTTGGAATATTTTGAAAACATTTCGTCCAAAATGATCGTCGAACACGACCATGTCAGGTAGGAAGTTTGTACAAGTGTTTTTGGTATTCAATTTAGACGAAATGTTTGTTTTAGAAGTATTTCAATGTCCAAAGTACATTTAAAAGTGTGTTTAAATTTGTTAGTGACTGGGACTTACGTATTCGTTGTATCTGCCACTATGATTTAAAAGCGCAAAAAACTTTAAAGTTATTTATCGCGTACATTAAATGCGATGAATAAATATGATACAAAGTACTTGTTATCTGTAACGTTAAAATATATTTTATTTATCGCGAATTTATGTAAATCTCGTCTGGAGGGTTTTCTTATGTTTATTATATTTTATAAAATTATTATTAAAACTCATTGTGCTCAAAGAAAAAATATGTATTGTGAGATGTTTAAATTGTTTTTGTGAATTCTGGTCTCAATCCGAATAGAATTTATAGTCACGTTGACTACAGTAACATTGGCTGTTATTTCCATTAGCTATTTATCATAGGATTATCGTGATTTATGTAGTTGATGTTATTTTTCTCTTTTTATTTTGACATTGCGTTAAATTTCGACGCTTTTCATCAAGTTACTATAAAATGTTAAATTAATTATTATTCACATTCTTATGCTTTGATCTAAGCATCGATTTAAACTTTTATTTAGAAATTATCCATTTGAAATACCTTTTTTTGTTTGATTTTAACATAAAAATACACGATTCCTTGATCGTTTATTCGTTTTAGGTTTGTTGTGCTTTTATTTACATATCTTTATATTTTTTTTGTTTATAACGTCGTATGAATTTATATTAAAATGTCCAACAAATCAAAATATGTTTTATGAAAATACGCTTAGCCACGTTTATCGTGTTTGAAACAAATTTGTATTAATTGTTATCGATCGTTTCAGATAAGCGAAGTAGCACAAGTAATAGTTTTCGCTATTAATCATGTACATAATAGGTAATCTGAATTAAAGATAAAGATTAATTTCGAATATTCAATGTAAATTACTCTTGATATTCGATTATTTCATGTTGAACTTTGACTAAGCCCTTCATTTACCATATCTTCATATATTGTTAAAATGAAATAGTTTTCTAACATAAAAAATAACATTACTCTTCTCGTTGTTCACAGGGAGAGTCCCAGATGTCTGTCACGCGAGTCGTCGGGTGCTCCACGATGTCCCTCAAACGACTCCGTATACTCGGGCCGCAGTGCGCCAAGCCTCCCCCTTCCTGCTGCCCTGTCTGCGGCCCTACCGGCTGCCCTCCCAGCAGCCCTCCTTCCACCACACTCTGCTGCTGTAGCGGCATACCTCGGCGCTGCAGCCGCGGCCGCACAACAGCGCCTACTCATGTCCTGCCAAGAAGACATGACAGACTCTGAGCGAGGCGATGCAGTACTCGACTTTAGCACAAAACGTAGCGAATCACCAATGGACGACGAAGACGCAGATGATGTAGTCAACTTAAGTAAGAATGAAAATGGACCATTAGACTTATCGGTTGGCACTAGAAAACGTGGCCCGGAGGATTCCCCATCACCTGTCCCAACGAGGAAAAGTTCCCGATCGGCTGATTTTAAATCTCTCGCATCACCATGGACTACACCTGTAGCCCCTCATCTACCGTTTTTCGCGGCAGCTGTCGCCAGCTTGTCGCCAAAAGCTGGAGTACCACCCGATTGGAATGGTAAATTAAAACATGGTGCACCGACACCGAGTGACGCCACCAAGGCCCTAGAAAAGATGAGCGAGCTTAGTAGGTTAGGAGGGGAGGAATTATTTAGGTCCGTACAAAGCGCAGCTCTAGGGGCAGGCTTGACACCTAATGCCGCAGCTCGACATTCAGCGTGGCAATCTCATTGGCTTAATAAAGGCGCAGACCAGACAAAAGATGTCCTGAAATGCGTTTGGTGTAAGAAGAGTTTCAACTCGCTAGCTGATCTTACAGTTCACATGAAAGAAGCTAAGCACTGTAGTGTTAATGTGCCAGTACCGCCGTCGTCAGGAGCTCCGATACCCCCTTCTCTTCAGCCTCCATCGAGCTCACCTTCTACGCCTTCTCATAACTCTTCGTCTTCGGGTGCTTCGTCCAAAACCAATCACAATGACTTGAATATGTTAATTAAGGAAAATATGCCTATACCTAGAAAGTTAGTCCGCGGTCAAGATGTTTGGTTAGGTAAGGGTGCGGAGCAAACTAGACAAATATTGAAATGTATGTGGTGTGCGGAGAGTTTCCGCTCGCTAGCTGAGATGACCAGTCATATGCAGCGTACTCAGCACTATACAAACATAATATCTCAGGAACAAATAATTTCATGGAAGTCCTCCGACGAGGGTAAGAGCTCGTCCAGTACTCCGGGTACCAATAACACAGCTCCCCCAGCGACGGGTACTAGTAGCCATGTTAGCGCGGTATTAACTTGTAAGGTTTGCGACCAAGCGTTTAGTTCTTTGAAAGAACTAAGTAACCACATGGTTAAAAATTCCCATTACAAAGAGCATATTATGCGTTCCATAACTGAAAGTGGGGGTAGGAGACGTCAAACGCGTGAAAAAAGAAAGAAGTCTTTACCTGTTAGAAAACTACTCGAGCTAGAAAGGGCTCAACATGAGTTTAAAAACGGGGAGGGCAATGGGGTTCCTATGGGGAAACCGATGAGGGATTTCGGTTCCGGTAGCAGAATAACCTGTGAAAAATGCGGAGATAAAATTGAGACTGCTGTATTCGTCGAACACATTCGACAATGTATAGGCGCCCCTATGTCGAATAGTCATAGGAATTTTCTAAAGAGTGCCCTTCTGTCCAATAATATCATCCCGCCTGACGTGCCCGGCCACGTTACTCCCACTAGTCGCGACGGTCGCAAGAGCATCAATGATGAAGCTCCCTCTCCCAGCTCTGTTCATCATCGCTCCCCTTCATCTGTAAATGATTCTTCTCCCAGTTCCAAAGATCCCAACGCGAGCAATGAAAAAAGCTCATCGCCATCGGTTCTCAATGCCATAGAACAGTTAATTGAAAAAAGTTTTGATACCCGATCACGTCATTCTGTTCCTGGTATCCCTGGTGGGGCCTCTCACGCCCCCATCGGGTCTAGTATTCTTAAGAGACTCGGTATCGACGAAAGTGTCGATTACACGAAACCACTTGTAGACCCACAAACAATGAATATGTTGCGAAATTACCACCACCAGCAGGGCTACAGTCGCCGCGAGCGGAGTGGCAGCGAATCTAGTTCAATGTCAGAGCGAGGAGGCAGTAGAGTCGAGTCCTTAACGCCCGATAGGAAGTTGGACTCCTATCACATGACCCCCCGTACCACGCCCGACACTAGGGGCTCCCAGACCCCAGCCTCGGAAGATCGCCCTTCTGAGGTGCGAATAAAGAAGGAAATCACCGACGAAGAAGAGCGGGAGAATGGGGTAGATTTGACCAGCCAACCGGTTAGGGTTAAAACTGAGGTCGAGGACGAAGACGAACCTGTCAGGCCAAGTAGTTCTGTAGAAGAGGACGTAAAGCCTCAAGTTCCAAAGCGTGAAAGCGAGGGTCCCAGCCCTGCTGCTAGTCCGCGCAGTCCCGCTAGTGATCGTTCAGCCCCCACACCGGGCGCCGATAGAAAGCCGGCATCTAGCTTAGGCGCGTTGTCATCGATGTTCGATAACCTGGCCGGGGGCGCTTCGTCCAATGAACCCAGTTCGTCTCGCCGCGGGGGAAGTCATCCCCTGGCGGCCCTACAGAAGCTCTGCGATAAAACCGAGAACAATTCTGCCCGTGCGCCCGCGCCGGCGCCGTCCCCCGCCGGTCCCCCGAGCATCCTGACCTTCAGTTGGGCCTGCAACGACGCCGTAGTCACCGATTCTATTATGAAGTGTGCTCTATGCGACACGCCGTTTATTTCGAAGGGCGCCTATCGGCATCACCTTTCCAAAATGCATTTCGTGAAGGACGGAGCTCTACCGGAGCCGGTGCCGATGAAGGCCCCTCTCCCCGCCGCCTCCCCGGGAACCCATAAGAGTGGGGGGTCGAACGCGGCGTCTCCGCAAGACCCGCGCAGCCCCTCGCAGTCGTTCGACGAAAGTCCTCATTCTAAATTTCTAAAGTATACGGAATTAGCGAAGCAATTATCGAGTAAATACGTGTAAATTGTCGAAGGTCGGCCGGGCCATCCGATGTGATGATACCATATCCAGCTACGTTGAAAGTTTTAGGGTTAGGTCGCGACGCGACGTTAAGTATTTCAAAACTCTTTGCCAATTTAATTATTTAGGTAATCGTTAGAGTTCACCGCAGAGTTCGGTTAGTGTAATTATCGACTAGCGACATAAGTATACGCCAAACGTCTTACGTTCGTTTAGATGTAAGAAGATATTTTCAAAATATTGCCTTTAGGTAAAAGGTTGTCGCGCGGTCTCGCGGCCGCGGCTTATCTTCCACACTACGTTGTAATTCCATTTCGATAATTGTAAATATAAGTCATATTAAGTCTTAAAAATTTGATTCGATCTCTTGTAAATGTATATTTTTTGCTAAATATTGTAAAACGATTGAGTTCGTTGGTAATCCTTGTAATTCGCTGATTGTATGGTTGTAAGGCCGACACGAACCTCAGGTTTGTCAGTATTTAAAATTTGTTGCAATATTATTTTCGTGTTAATTAATCATTTATGTAAATCTGATTTAGTTGTATCATTGTTTTTAGTTTTTCTATGTATATTTTGAATCGTTTCGATGATGTTCGCGGACTCGTGTAATCTCAGAGATCGTATCTCAACGGCGCGCGGCGTCGCAAGTAACGCAATATTACAAAGGTTTTAGTGTAAATTCGCATAGACACGCTCTCACCCGAGGTTGCTATTTATTATTTAGTGTTAAGTAAGTATCTTAGGCGACTCTACTGTGAAGACTTGTATACCATTGTACCAGCGCGCGGTCTGAACGGCCGTTGTACTAAAAGTGATAATTATACAATTTTTCTTTGAAGGACAATGACATTCGTATACGTTTAGAACTTCTATATCTTCCAAATGTAACAACAAGATATACGATTATGTATATACGGTAACTGAGTCTAATGTTCTTTTATATATAATAATATTGTACACTGTAATGTAAGTTTCGATATCAATAAGGCTCACCGCTGTTCTTACTCCAAACGATATGTAATCATTGAATATTTAAAATCGCTTGTGATTGTCGCTGGAATAAGAACCGTGATGACGATTTGAAAATCCTAAAGCGGTCATTTTACGATAAATACGAGTATGTATACGCAAGCTCTGTTGAGGTTTTTGCTCATTCTTAATAAAATGGTGTTGAAATATTGATTTTACCAAATTTAATAATCTTATTTAATATTTTATGTTGTATTTCAAAATGCAATTAAAAGCTCAAAGAAATATATATGTTAAATACTATAAAAGGTTTATTTCATTTGTATTACTCCCACATTATACCCGAACATAAGTACATGATACTAAAAACAAGTTTAATATTTCATTGTAATATAAACAGCAGTCTCATTAACGTAATGTGGCAATCAGCAGTGCGACAGTTAAGTGTTTAAGAAGTCTAGACCAGTCAGTGTCTAACCATGGGTCTAACTTTGATCTTGTAGGTGCTTGAATTTTCCAATATCGCTAGCTCTACAATTGGAAGTGAAGCCTTAAAGTTGAGATAATGTTTCAGTAAAGTACATCTAGCCCATTACCCTCTACTAGAGTCCAACAGTGGGAAGATTGCGTTAAAACTATTTAGACTACAAATAACTATGAATAATCAAAAGTTATTTTTAAAAATGCCATTACAGCTACAAATACTTAGTGGTAAAAACCACGTAATCGAATGCTTTCGAATTGCTCTGGACACATCTAAAATATATTCTTGATTCCTTAGATAGAGCAGGTAGAGTAGCTTGTGTCATACAATCAAAAACATTTTTTTATAAACATTTGCACTTACCAATACTTTCTTTTATTCACAAGCTATAATTTTTACAAAAGAACTCTTCTTAAATTCAGCCTGAAGTTACTCTACAGTATATGTTTTCTTAAAAAGTAAGTATCATATTCTATTCAATAAAAAGTATGGATATAAAGAAATGCAGGAATTAACCACATATAAAATAAGAGGGGCAGTACTTCTTATAAGCTTTTTTTGCTAAGATTATTTTTTTATTAATTACAATTTTTATTACTGAGTAATTGGTAATAAACATGGAAATATAAAGAGAGCTCGAAAGTTGTCTGTCGGCTAGTCATATCAATTAAACAAGAATTATAGAGGAATAATTAGGCATTTATAAAAGCTTATGATAGGTATTAATAAAATAAAAAAACCTTTTTATTTCCCGACACAATAACATCGCTTAAACAAATAAAAAGTTAAGTCAAAATATAAAGGCTATTATTATTATTATGAGTGGCATAATATAATAATCAACAGTCTGGATGCAGCTGTAAATATAATTTAAGTTGGACTGCTAGTACATCACAAAATGTAACTTATGAAAGATCTGAAAATATCATTATTTGCCGATGTGGTGCGTAAATCTGTTACGATTTTATTCAGTGATTTTTGTAATCAACGAGAAGATAAAAGTAGAGCCACTCTATGACACATTTTCGAACTTAAATTCACCTATATCGAATTAACATTTATGATATTATATTATATAACAACAGAATTTACTTAGACGAAAAGTGAGAAGCGATTTTTAATTACAACTTTTCATATTCTAAATAGGTATAGTAATCTTCAAGAGGCTTCTATCTACCATTATCTTTACTCAAAGGTAAAGTAGCCGATAATATACTATATCAGAGTCCCTTTATACGTAGTGTAACATTATTACACAAATTATATCCTATTTTCGTAATTTCTGTGTCTTCTAAGGCAAAACGAGTGTTTTGCCTTGTCTTGTTATAGACGATATTATTAATATGAGATGGGGTCTATTATCTTTACGTCTTTATTATCCATTATTTATGTATATAAGATAATCAAAAGCTGATCAATATCTAAATGCAATATATTACACTGACCTTATATGTAATACATAAATATTACCAAATAAAAATAAACTTATATAAAGAACCTAGGTAGTAGGTATTAGGCAGTATACTTATAATATATTATGTATAAATAAATTATGCTTAGGGCCTGTTTCACAATCTCCAGTTAAGTTCCCAATAGGCTATCGGCAACATATTTGAGAGATATTTGACAGATACTCCATACTCTATCTGTCAAATATGTTGCCGATAGCCTATTGGGAACTTAACTGGAGATTGTGAAACAGGCCCTTATTGTATTAGAGTGCTAGTTAATACTGAATAGATGACGATATTATTACCTATGCCGTAAATTTTTACAGTTTTATAGCTTATCATAATAATTGAATTAACTATGCGGCGCCGAATTATGGTCGTATAGTATAAAAAAACAAAACACATTTATTGACCTGTATTTATAAACAAATTTAAGCGTTATAATATACAAACTTAAATAAAGTATACTACTTTATGTATTTATTTATTTCGGTCTATAGTATCGAAGAACATTGGGGTAGCGCCATCTATTGGCGGATATATTGAACTAAAAAGTTGTGTTTAGTATATTGTAAGTTATGTGTGTAGTGTGAAGAACAGTTCCTTGATCTTTTGTCCATGTGATGACGTATAAACAATTATGAGTATATTTTTTCTGTCTAAAAAGAGTCAATAAAATTTTAAGGAGTTCGCGCATTAATTTGAATTGACAACGCTATTATCACACAGTTGCAAAATGTAAGTTAGCTACGAATGAATATTACCCAGACAGTTGACTGGTTCATCTTTGATTGATCCGACAACTCATCATTATCATCTCGGCCAGTGCCTCTCTTAAAGAAAAAAAAAGAAATGAACAAACTACACTAACACGCTAGTAGTAACATTCGGGGTCGCGAAAGCACATCAGGGTATGTCGCTGTCCAAGCAGAACACATGCTATATCTTTAATCAACAAATAAATATTAGTCATTGATAGATAACACAATCAATAAACACTCGAAAGTGTTTATTGATCGATGAATGACAAGAAATTATTAACAAAGCACATTATCAGTGGAATTACCGATATTGAGTATCAGATAATTGAATGTTACTATGTATGGAGGTGGCCAGGCTTGGCCACGCTTTGGCTTCGGAAACTGCTATCAGAAATATCTTCGGTAAGGCACGTGATTGGTCCATTTGAGCTAGGACTGGTCTTGCCGGACCAGTCTGTCGCTGAGGGTTTCCCGTCGCCTGTAGATCCGGGTCCCTTAAATAGCAAGGCTCACGCAGCCCAGTTTTAGTGGGGTAGTGCAATCAATGTGAGTCCCAACACACGCCAGCGCGCCTACTATATATAATAACTATACTAGTATAGAAAATAAGAAGAATTAGAAGAAAAAGAAAAGTTTACAATTTTTATAAACATACTTAGTTATATACATACCTATATTACTAGCCTTAAAATAAATAAGTAATAATTTAGACCCTGCAACATCCAAAACAAACTAGAGGATGTTAATAAAAAAAAGAAACTCATATAGATAGAAACCGCATAACACGACCAGCCACCAGCACCTCCACATAGGCCGCGTGAGCCAGCGTCAACCTCTTCCACATATAAGAGTTCTAATTTGTTAAGTCTCAATGCCAATTACACTAACTGTCTTGCAATTTGTTCGTTGTACAGCAAAGCTGTTTCACAAAAGAAACGAGCGAGATACAAGACGAGAGCGCGGCACCGCGCTTAACCACGTTTAATGTAATTTGCGGCTGGCAGTTGATAACGGCACAAAAAAGTGTTTAAATTTTTTATAGACTTAGCGCGAGTTAATCAGCTGTGCACCAATTCGGGCAATTAATTAATTATAAATATTTAATATCATTATTTGTAATGAGCATATCTATTACCGTGGCGCTTCCCGGGGGAGCCGCCCTCAGACCTCAGCTCCATTACAACGACACGACACGCAGACACACAAACAAAGCGTACTGAGTAAGCAAACTGAGTAACCTTCATCTGACGTAAACTGCACGTGAGTCTGGTAAAGATAATTTCGTCATCACTTTCCAACAGTCTTGGTCTTAATGGTCATGGAGTCTGCTTGCAACTACCATGTTGAGCAAATCGGGAGAAGCCTCGGTCAGTGCTCCTCTGTATAGCTAATCTAAAAGTGATGCTATTTTTATTTCGGATAGGTATAATTTCTAGATGTTGAGTTTGTCGTATTTATATTATAAATTGAAAAGAAGTTAATTATACCCTTAATATAATCGAGATTTAACACATGAAAGAAATATTTAATCAATAATAATAAATAAGTAGGTATTATCTTCGAAAATCCTACTAATATTATAAACGCGAAAGTTTGTGAGTTTGCATGTTTGTTACTCTTTCACGTACAAACGACTGAATGGATTTTGATGAAACTTTACAATAATAAAGCTTAAACATCAGAATAACACATAGGCTATAATTTATCACTGCGGTCCCATGGAAATCGGAAGTACGAGGGTGAAACCGCGGGGCGCTACTAGTCTGACATAGTTCTGTTGTAATAAAGTCATTAGTAACAAAGACAAGCGACCTGCTGGTACTCTTAAGCCCCGGTCAGTCCCAATTCCTACGTTCAATCCATTCAGTGAAGACAGTGGAAATTCCCAATCATAATAGCCAGTAGAAGATCCACTCTACATATTACCTGAATCAGTAGAAACCATCCCGATACAATCTAAACGTTCCATTGTCCAAAACTCAATAAATCGTTGGTGTATAATTAAAATCATTTCTGGCGGTCATAAATTAATGACAACCATAATTATACGAGCATGTAATTGTAACAGAACAAAAACATGACAAATGGGGTATGAATCAAACTATCCATCCCGCCATCGCATAAATCCCGCTCCTGAGGGAACGCTCCTTCGATACAGGATATCATTTTAATTACCTATTACGACATGTTATTTATATATCTATAACACGATGTTACTGCAAATGTCAGCCTATTGATCGGTTTTAATCATTTTTAAGGCCTGTTTCACAATCTCCAGTTAAGTTCCCAATAGGCTATCGGCAACATATTTGACAGATATTTGACAGATACTCCATACTCTATCCGTCAAATATGTTGCCGATAGCCTATTGGGAACTTAACTGGAGATTGTGAAACAGGCCCTTAAAGGAATATCCGATGACTGATGGGCCAATAAGGTTCGAGAGTGGAGGTCGCGTTTAGATAGACGAAGTGTTGATCGGCCACTAACCAGGAAGCCTAGCCAAAATTTCATTGAGAAAGCGTTAGCGAAGTTCGAAATAGTAAAATGTATAGGATGGACAACGTGATTAAGCGCGGCCTTATGTCAATCCCATACATTTTATCATTTTCGAACTTCGCTAACGCTTTCTTAATGGCATTTTGGCTACGCCCCCAGGTGGGAAGACGATCTCCGTGCAGTGGCAGGTCCGTATTGGATGCGAGTGGCAGGGGATCGGTCGTCATAACGTTCGTTGAGGGAGGCCTATGTTCAGCAGTGAACGGCTAAAGGCTGATGATGATGATGCATCATCAAATCAAATCAAATAATTGAAACATGTCATTTTTTTATAGGCTAATGCTAGATTCGCAAAGTAGCAGTTTTCCTCAGAGAAGAATCTAGCAAGAAACTCTGTAGGATTGCTCTTTTTAAAATATAGTTTTACAATTTTTGTAAATACATCTAAATAACAACATACTAATATACATATAAATAATAACAACATGCTAGTTACATAAATTAATTCACATTTGCCTAAAATAAATAAGTAAATAAATTTGGACCCCGCAATATCAAAACAAACAAGAGGATGTTAATAAAAAGAAAACAAAAAACCAAGCGAGGTAGAAACTGCATAACACGACCAGCCACCACAGCGGCACCTTTCACATAGGCCAGGACGCGTGTGGCAGCGTCAACCCCTTCCACATATTAGAGAGAATACATAGCCAAAAGGATGATTTTTTTGAAACGAAATTCTTTATTTTGATTAAAGTACATTACCTAGTTATGTAGAGCATCTAATAAAATTCTCGTGTCACAATGTTCGTTCCCATACTCCTCTGAAACGGCTCGACCGATTTTATATTTTGTGTGCATATCGGGTAGGTCGGCCAACATCTATTTTTATGCCCCCAAATGTTATGGGTGATCCATTCCTATTTTTTTTTTAAATTTTGTAGACTTTTTTTTATAATACAGCATACAAAAATACATATTATACCAATTTTTTACTTAAAACTTTTAGCAGAACGCAATCTGTCGGGACAGCTAGTCATAATATAATAATATGTTGTACATACTCTGCGGACACGACGATCGTTGTTAGTAAAATTGCCTTTTTGTTTACAATTACCAAAAATATAAAAAATACGTACTATGTATTTTCCTAATACTTATATAAACTCCACCCGGGGAAAGGAACTGTGAGATATCTTTATCTTTAGTGCGAGCAATTTACGTTACTATTGAAGCACTACTATGAAGTGTGCGCTGATCACGGTCGTTAGGGCTGATCTGTGGACGTATGGCAGTGACTAGGCAATTTTGAAAAAACTCATTTAACACTTAGAGATTTGACAGTTGATTTATTGATTTCTGAACTGATCAGCCTTTCGGAAACGGAGCGTTATACAATATCAAATCTCGACACATCGACAATTGAGCTTCTCCGAGACTAGTTTAGTTTTAGTTTGTTTATCTATTATACAGGGTGCAATCAGGATGTTTGAAGCACTTCAAGCTCAGTCAGCAACCAGCCAGTACCAACGCCAATTTCGAGTCGACTGAATCCTATGTATAATAACACTCTTTCACTCCACACAAAGCGCGAACGATTTCCGAGCATTTTCCTCAATCCAAAGAATATTAGCAAGCGTAGGAACCCTTCAGCGACAATCTGCGTCACCCGACTCTCGTGACGGGTGAGTGATGGGTCTCTTTGACCCCTCGTTCAGTAAATAGCCAGATTTAGATCGCACAATAAATGATTTACTTTGAGGTCGGTAATAAGTGGATTGATGTTCGCCCGTGGCCCGCAATTTGTCTCCTCGCTGGTGGAGCTATTTATATATTTCTTTGTTTTTTCAATGTGACTTCAATTTTTTTATTTCGAATTTGGTGAGATCAATTTTGAAAAAAATCTAGATATTATGTACTTTTATTGTTATTAGTACAATTAGTACCTTTCACTTCATCAGTTGATGGCGCATCACTTCATCGTTGTATAGAAAAGTAGAATAAACCTTTGACTGTTGAACATAGGCCTCCATCAAAGAACATCAAGACGACCGATCCCAGGCCACTCGCATCCTATATTCAGACTGACAATGTGTTATGATAATGGAACAAAATCCAACGCTATTTTAAGTTCATTTAATAAGAACTACTAAATTTGATAGTTTCTAACAGTGTACATAATACATGGAAATAATGAATAATAAATTATTTATTACTATACTACTAATATAGTGGAACTCAAAATAATGAATGAATCAACACAACCTGTCGGATATCTGGGGTCAATTTGTATCCATGAAAGTAAATCGCCACGTGAGCTGAACGTGAGCTATATCAGATCTAAATTCAATATCGAAAACATTTATTAGCAGATTACAGAAATATGCAACTGCAAATATAAAATAAGAAGGTATATTCAAACCACTTTTTGGTTGGGTCGCTGCTTAAGGATACAGTTTCGTAGATTTCAGATACTTTGTAATAGTTACGTCTGATAGTTATAATGCATCAGGAGAAAACTTAAAAAAATCTGCAAAAATCAAAACACGCTAAATCTCGTAAAGAATACATTTATTAACTTTAAAGTTACAGTGTTTTCGGAAATACACTCATTAATTATTTTTAAATCCGTCGCAATAGCACCGATTTATAGAAAGGATAAACAGTGTAATTACAAGCACTAAAAATGAACATCTTGACTCTTAGAAAGGATATATCAATAGCTTAGTAGACCCACTCAAACTTCTTTATATTCAAAGGTCAGGTTACCACCTACTTCATCTATCACCATTAAACGCTTAGCCTGTTTACTCATCTAAGACAAAAAAGAAAGAAAAAATATTATAAGTATAGTCAACCACAGTAATAAAAACACCCAAGCGCCATCCGTCGAATGATGTCCATATGTCCGACCCCGCCCGCACCATCACAAAAGACGAGCATCACGGAGAGTGACGTCATTAATCAAATTACACGTGCATCATAAATCTCCGCATTGATCCTAGTGGACTTGTGATGCTTCGATTTGGGCAGATGTGATGAAGTAATCAAGATATAAGTCCGGAACGATGCCTTTAATGGTTCGGTTTGAAGATGTTTTAGCGGTGCGATGCATTTTGGTGTGCCTTTCTGCCTATTTCTTTGGCTACATTAGTTACTTCTTTAGAAAGGCAACAGCAAGAATTACAGTCATTGAGATATTATTTGTAGGATAGACCGCAGGGACAAGGTGTACGTGGCAGAAAAGTGAATCGCCCGCGTACATTAAACTTGAAAAAGATTTAACTTGAAAAGAAATATACAAAATATACCCACCGATATAAAGAAAAACAATTGGTAAAGATTTCAAAGGAAAAGGAAATTTGCAACAGAAAAATTATTAAAATTTACAGAAGCTGTAAGTTGAAAGACAGTTAAGTACCTAATCTATAGAGTTTTAGACTAGGTAAGTCTATAAAGCTTTATTCGTAACCTCACTCTATGCCATCTGCGTTTGCCATTCGCCATCAGTTGTGGTACGGCATCTAAATAATCGAACTTGGACCAACCTCGTTAAATAAGGTATGACCGAGTGCTTTGTCAACCCTTGGCTGTGCTGTGACGGTGACGGATGACGAGAGGGTGGTGGGGGGTGGAGGGTAGGGGGTCGAGACCCGCCCCAGATATATTCCCGTCCATCAATCCGTCTGACATTGACGGGTCGAGAGCGCGATATTTCTAAGCTCGCGTGACCTGCATTTGAAATCTTATTTATTTTATTTGGAACGATACTTTGACATTACCAAGCTGAGTTAAATAACGTGCTTTGAGGCTGTGAGGCCGGTATCTAGATTATTCCACCGCAGTATAATTGGTGTTGCATTTTGAATGACATGTAAATATTTTTTATGAGTTACTTATTTTTTTACGTAACAAAATTTCTTGACAAGGTCATTCCATAGTTTTGTGAGGGTCTATTCCCGAGCCATAGTACTTTTCATCCATTCAATATTTGGTTGCTGACAAACTGCTACGACCTGTCACAATCGGATGCGAGTGGCGGTAGACGAGTTGTGTTTGACTGTTCGATAAAAAGGTTTTGCCATTTTGTAAATATGCTACAAATTCAAGATAAATAATTATGATAATGAATATCTTAGTAATTAAAAAACAAAGTAAATACGTACGGAGTCCCTGTTGGCAAATTGTGGTTGAATACACTCTATTCTGGATTAAATAGCGGGAGAAACGAAAGGCCCTGCTTCAAGTTTTTAATCTTAATATATGCTCTAAATATCCTTATTACTTATCCTTATAATATTATAAATAGGGATGTTTGTTACGCTTTCACGCGAAAACTACTCAACCGATCATCGTGAAACTTTGTAAATATAATATTCTCCGTCTTCTTCTAGAAGTAAGATAGGATAAATTAAAAACAGGGTATTTTTTTTGCTTACGCCGGCGAAGCTGCGTGAAAAAGCTATTAAATAATGTGATAAGGACAAAAGTTTGTACGTTAAGTTCTTTGGATGTCTGTTGCTCTTACACGCAAAAATTTTTGAATTCATTTTGATGAAACTCCACAATAATGCTGCTTACACATCAGAATAACCCCGTAGCTTATCCCCGTATTCTTGTGGGAGAGGGAACTACGCGGGTTAAACCGAAAGGCGATGCTAGTCTAAAATTAGAGTCCGTGACATGTTAAAGTATAATAATAGTAAAACTCAATCATAAACCGACCAATATTTCAAAAAATTGGCACGAAATATATTCCAAGACGTAGACAGATGAAAGTATACATTATTATCGCAAGTTACGTCTCGACTTCTTAAACGGTCAATGGGGTTGACAGCTGTTGGCAGGTGATTGAGAAGTGAGAAGGGTCGCTGGTGACAGTCAGGTGTACCTTGGGCGGTGAAAGGATTTGTCTGATTTCGTATTTGTACCTGATTTTTGTTGAATGTTGATAATTAAAAGACATAATGTTTATGTAATTTGTTTTGGTACATTAAAATATTTTGTGAAGTGGCATTTATGATTTGAATAGTAGTAGTCTTGAAGTTCATTGAGAGGACCTATGTCCAGTGGGCGATCAGTTGATGATGATGACTGTGCTTAAGATAATGAATTTTAGGCCAAATTATAAGATGAACGAAAATAAACGACTTTTAAATTTTCCAAGAAAATGCAACTTACCATTTATTTGTTTTTTAATTAAATGTCTACAGATTGAAATGCACCTTTTCATAAGTTTATATTTCACGCAAAACTGGCTATTTTCCGATATTGTTCAGCCAAAAGGTGTACAATTAAAATGTAAACTGTTATTAAAATCAATGACCTAAAACGAAATTCATAACCAGCTAATTTATTTTAGGACTCGATTGAAAAGGTCATAACTACCCCTGCTGTCCGTCGTGGCATTATACACCGTATCCCTGTGGGTTAGGGTATGCAAACGGGGCGAGGTGAAATATGAGTGGTACAGTCGCCGCCAACAGTGATTGATGTCCGCTGACTGACGTGTGCACGAAAGTAGGGTGTGCCTGTGCGGTCCGAGCTGGGAGAGGTAGCGGCTGAGACGCAGAAATCGCTAGAATGTAATTCGAAGTGTACAAAATTTAATGTTTGGACAGGGAAAGTTTATAAGTATTCTATAATCGAATTTAAAACATATTTTAAAAAGGCGTTTGAATGTGACAAATGGATACCCATGATTCTATTCACATGATGGCGTTTTTTAAGCGCAACGCATTTTTATTATGGAGCACTGGTAGATTTTCGACGTTGAGTGTTTGACGGTTAATTGAAACGAGCATGCCAAACTCGTAACTCGAACAGTCAGGTTTAACGCGAAGCAGATGCAAGATCCTCACGAGGCCGCTCAGGTGATGACTAAAAAGTAAAGAAAAAAGTAAAGTATCAACCCTGATATGTCTGCTGCTACTACTGCTGGGCACGGGTCTCCTTCCTCGAAATCAGGCGAGGAGGGTAAAGGGCCAATAGTCCACCGCGCTGGCCCCGTGCGGGTTGGTGAACTTCACATACCTTCAAAGACTTTCAATCTCATCAGGCATGCAGACTAATTTAATAAAAAAATTAATTGACACAAATTCAAAATTCTTTAAAATTCTAAATCGAAAAGTAACCATAACACCATGGATCACCACTGGTCTACTCCGGTAGCGCTCGTGTGAACGGTGGCGAAGTGTAGAAAACATGTGTTTTCATCCACCGGTGGAAATATGGATGTTTCTGGAATTGGAGACTGTGTGAGGTCTAGGAGTGTCTAGGACGTTAGTAGATATTTGAACTTAGCTCAAATATGTCTTGCTAAGACATCTTCTCTTTATATTATATAAAGCAGATATTGTAGTGTAATATGAGTATATTTTGACCTCTCATGCCTTATGTCGCGTGATAGTTGGGGGTACATTTTGTTACGTAAACAGCGTTATTGTCGGTACACTACGGCGAGCCGGGCGGAAGGGTTAGCTCTTTCATTTTAACGTGGGTGCTTTCTTGTATTTAGAATAATTCGTTTTTAACGAATGACAGGGTTGTTTCTACCCTTGCGTGGGAGAGACATGTGGTAAGGAGTGTTTTAATAAAGAATATTTATTATTTACATCTGTGGTTTTAACAAGATGGGAAGACGATCTCCGTGCAGTGGCCGGTCCGCGCTGGATGCGAGTGGCAAAGGATCCGTCGTCTTGGCGTTATTTTAGGGAGGCCTATGCTCAGCAGTGAATGGATAAAGGATCATGAGGATGATGATGATGTCATCGGTGGTACAGATACCATTTTGCCTGTTGAGTGTACCAGCATTCATGTTTCTTCGTGAAATAGCTTTGCTGTGTTTCAATTAGAAGAGTTGACAGTACGTACGGACAACTAAAACTTCTGCCTTACGTTCCAAGATAAGCAAGACATTGTGTTGAGCGGGCTATTTGCATTTGAACTGATGTAGACTCTAGCCTTAAGACCGACGATGAGGAACTTTCACGAAATAAATAGTAACGATTGTAGTCATACACCGCATGCGTCTACATCATCATCATCATCATCATCATCATCATCATCATCATCATCATCATCATCATCATCAGCCTGCGGCAGTCCACTGCTGGACATAGACCTCTTCCAAGGCACCCTACTTTTCTCGATCTTGAGCTTTGGGCATCCAGCTGCTTCCAGCCACCCTGCGCAGATCATCCATTCATCCAGCATGAGGGCCTCCAGCTCTACTTTTGCCACTCGTCTCCACTGCAGTACTCGATTACTCCATCATCAGTTCTGTGACAGATGTGACCAGCCCACAGCCACTTCAACTTGCTTGTCTCTATATATACCAAATTCCCTATGTATACTCTATGTCTCTACTCTATGTATACCCAAGTGGATGGCGACCGATGTAAGAAAGAATGAGAAATTATGAGCAGTTCCCGGTGTATTTTTGATGGTAATTTTTGGAGAACCTGGCACGGTAGGCTTGTCTTTACCATCCTATCACCCTTATCACCCTCGTCACTTTCATCTCTCTTATCACGTGTCTCAAGATCCCGTCACATCGGGTCCATCTATGAACACATGACATCACTTGTATTAATTGCATGGCAGCTATCGATCGGCTCCCACGATCCTAACCCATGCGGCGGCGCAGATACGCGAGCATCCCGTTTCCTCCCACGCGATATTCGTCCTTGTTGTGTAGGCTATAGGTGTGGGTATCCCGTGGTGTGTGTATGTCTGCGGGTTGAAGCTGGTGCGCCGTGGTACAGTTTAATGACAGTTTTTGTGCGGAGCGCCACTTGGGCTTATTAAACGCCGCAGACGATGAGAATGTGTGGATAAGGCAGTTAATTTTAACTTTGGTTAAGCCATCAAAAGTATCATAATTTGTTCACTATTCTATGTACGATCAAAATTTTATGGCTATATTTAAATATAAGATTTACTAATAAAAATATTTTCTTCGGACTTTTAAGCTTTTTTATTTTATAATTTCCCGTCATCTATGATTAATAGATCTCAAATCATGTAAACACATGAAAGACCTGAGAAATCAAAATGTTAATTTTTTATAAAGAAATAATTTTACAGATAACTCTTAAGCTAAGTTTTCTAATAAACCAAAACTAGGACTTAAATAATTTTGAAACAGTTTTAATTAAATATTAATTAAAGTAGGATAGGTAATTAAATACTATAGTAATCGTTTGAATTCACTAAGCTGGCTTAGTTTAATTAACGTTCCATAAAATAAACAAATATTAATCATCATCAATTTTTATTGTCAATTGCTGAGATGAATCTTTTACCAAAAAATATCTTAAAACGCTATTAGAAACTTTTAGAAAAATTGTATTAATTAACAAGTGAAAAATGACATTCAAATTTTAATAATTGGGTCCACAGACGAACCCACCACAACCAAACTGGCATATCGTCAATTATCGCTAGTCCCCAAATCAACAATTACACATGAATAATTTAAAACAAAAAATAAAACGAACGACACACACGACTAACCAAATAAAAATATCAGTAACAATAGATTCTCACATAATTTACCATCGATTCCCATGATGATGATGAGGCGTGTCCACACGTCGGGCCGGGCTATTACTCTCCCGAGATTAGCCGACGTTGTGACAATTGATTTATGTCCGTCAGAGCTCGTCACGCGGCTGCGCGCGCGCATCTGCGCCGCTCGTATTGGACAAAGATTATGTGGGTTTTGACTTTTTGAGTTGTATCTTTTGGTATTTGAGGTTTTTCATGGTTAACAAGAGGACAAGAGGGTGTCCTTTTAGATGGAAAGCTTGGCCATGATAATGCCTTTAAATAATGAGATTGTGAACAAACGGTGCTTTGAGAGATAAAATAAAATCATATATGACCGAAAAACCGAAAATTTACACGGAATTCAAAATGGGTATAGGTTACGTCACTTCGTCTTTACTTCTTAGTTCTAGTCCCTTTCGCTAGGGTTTGTGATTATTAAGCCTCTGAGAATCTGTTATGTTCCTGAAAAAGTCCTTCAGCGTTTGACCAACTATTTTAGCGTTTTTCTTACGCGATCGTTTAACCGTACCTTACTTGCCCCTTGCTACGTCTCTCTGTGACTGTGATTAAAAGACTTACCTTCCTTCTTTAAGAAATACGAGATGGGATATAAGATCAGGCCTCAATGCGCTGGCTCAGTACAGGTTGATGAATATTCCCTAGCAGATTTTAATATTTAGGGATACAAGTTTTCTCTCGATGTTTTAAGACGAGATAAACTTATAAGAATTAAGCTGCTGACAAAAGAGCACGGAAATTTATTTAAAAATAATTTTAAATACACATAGAGCAAGCTATTATGTCAAGTTTATGAACAACAAAACCGAAGTAGTTCAAGCTCTATGTACTTAACAACGACAATGTTTGGAGAGCAACTTGAATCGTCTGTCGGTTCTGCGTCCGTCTGATGATATACAGCAATATATCACTCCTCTAAAATAGTCGACCAGTGTTTGCGGGAGCAAGTTTTAGCGAGAAATGAAACGTTATTTTGATCTATTTCGAAATTATAATCGTTAACAGCTGTTGAGTGTGTGATGAAACTGTTGATACACTGGCCGAGGTCTCTGCCGCGTTGATACAGATTGATGGTTCCAGATAATTCCATTCGATAGTTAATTGGAAATAAAACAGCACCATATGTAATCGACGTTCAATTGATGTAGATCACACTTGTCCCAGCAAGGTAATGTAAGCCTACGAGGGAACAAAAGAGCAGGGGGCAAGGGGTGAGTATGGGAACCTCACCTCATCGTACTGTCCCGACGTTGGGAGTGGTTGTTCTATAGTGCGTAACAACCGCTCTGTGGAGGTGGCGTCGGTCCTCTGAGGGACTAACTAGCCGTCGAGGTGCCCTGTTGCTTGTAGATCCGGGGCACCTCACCAAAGGCGGCAGTGTGGCACTCGCCGAGTTTTAGTGGGTAGAGCTGCGTCCATTTACCATCTTTTGGGCGCAGCGAGTCCCACATACCTGCCTGGGGAGACCCACTCCCCAGCGGGATGCGTCAGTGCATTTCCCGGCGTAAAAGACAAAAAAAAGGTAATGTAAGCCTATAATATGATCCATCCTTCAGACATACTTTCATATTATAATAGTAGACAGAGATGTAAGCCTCTAGAAATTTATCAAGCTGAAAACTGAAACCTGGTATGAGGATGCTGAGGTTGGTTCGAACAGATTTAGAACAAACCATGGACGAAAACTACTGTCCGGATGTCGATGAATTGACAATGTGCTTATAGGTATACCAAAATACAAAGGCTGCATTTTATCACGAAAAGTGCAAAGTTTATATTCCTATATAATCATCATGATTATCATCATAATCAGCCTTTATCCGTCCACTGCTGAACATAGGCCTCCCTCAATGAACGCCAAGACGACCAATCCCCTGCCACTCGCATTTAACGCGGACCTGCACTGCACGGAGATCGTCTTCCCATTCCACGTGGTTAATGGTCGAACACTTCGTCTACTTCAATGCGGCCTCCACTTTTGAACCTTATTGGGATACCATTACATTTACCTAAATATTAGTAGTAGCATGGTGGTAGCCTAGTAGGTAATTATAATGTCAAGAAGGACTTAATTTTCGAACGGCATTTTTTTTTTCATTTAGTTGGATAGGTAGATAGTAAGATGAGTGTGGCGGGTATGCTGTGCTCGATATCTCTGTCAGGGCGCGAGGAAGGTGCGAGATGCGGGCGACGGGGAGCGGGAGTCGCCCTCCCCCCGAACCTGCTGCTCCGCGCGCTCCTTTACATCGCTCTCTGGACTGGTGACTTCTTCTGCAAAAATCAAGAAATCAAATGAGTAAATCACGTCGTCGATTGAACGATCGAGCGATCGACGACGTAATTTAGCCAATCACAACTTGGAACGAACGAACGAACTTCGCTGTCGTTTTTGTAATGGCATTTTGGCTAGGCCCCTGTCCTGAGAGATAGAACGTTAAGTCTTGGTACCAGTAATTACACTGCCCATGCTGCTCATCTTTCCGAAACACAGCCTAGCTGTTTCAAGGGAGAAACAAGCAATATACCAAAGCACCCAGGAGGAAAATTTATATCTATGCAAAAACCCATTCATTACGTTTAAATAAGTTGTTGTGAGTAATAAAAATATTTCTCATTCCTTTTTTTTCTTTCTTTCTTAATAGTAAACTATAGTAAGAATATACACAACAGATTTGTTTTTTTTTATCTCATCTTAGCAACGAAATAGTTCATTTATTAGTAAATTTGACCAAAGTAAAAAATCATTACATTTTCACCAAATAGTTGTGAGTTCTCTTAAATCACAAAAAGAATTGATATATCAATTCTACATCCTGTACATAACTACAAAGGCGAAAGTGGTAAAAGTTGAGAGTGATTCTCGTGAAAAATGTTTTAACTATTTCCATTCTGCAAAAATATATTTTATTTATTTAGTTATGTTTTGATAAGTTTACTATAGACAAAAAAAATTATTAAATAAATCAATTCGAGCCTAATAAATCTTAACTTTAGGCTATAGTAGGCGACTAGTAATAATCACCTAAATTAATAACTATAGCGCGTAATTTCAACAAACTTTCAAATCGGGCATCATTATGACTGTCATAGCCAGGAATACGCTTCGTTATGTTACACTCTAATTAACAATCTGTCGTCCCGAGAGCTGGCAGGTAAGTGACAGGTGACAGCTGACATGTGACGGGTGACAGTGACGTGACATTGACAAGCTTCGGTAATGAAATTGTGCGGATGACGTTACATTGTTTTGGGACAATTTAGACCGTGCGCACCGGCGATACATGTCACGCCGCCCGTATTCAGCCGTTTGTTATTGATAATGACCTGTCAGTTTAGGTCACCCGATGACATCTAATATGTTTCGATATTTGTGATGGAGTCAAACAAATGATTTGAACTGAAATCCGATATTGAAACATCAGAAAAGAAAACGAGAATTGTTTTTTCAGAGAAGAGGAGGAAATTAGTGTTCAAAGATACATTGAAGTATTTTACTTAGTAGATAGGCAAATAGGCAGACAAGCCTTTGAAGATTGATTATCACAAATGATCGTAGCCAAGTTTACCTTGGACTATCCCAGTCAACTCATTCATACGTTGCTATCCTAAGTCATAAAATGATAAACTTCAGTGCTACTTGCACTCTGTCTTTTCCACCCTTCTGTCCGAAACACAGCGAAGCTATTTCATATTAGAGGTAAGACGGGCCGGAATAGACAAAACGGACCGACAGACAGGTCTAGCACAGCTCATCCTTCGCACCGTCAGATGGATAAGGTAAGAGAGAATTATTATATTACTATTAGGCCAGAAATAATTATGACCTATACAGAATTAGCGTGCGATTTTGAGTTGAGAGGCTTAAATTTGAACTAGATAAACATTAATGGAACCATTCAAAGCGTTTGGATTCCTAGATGACGAGTTTCAGACTTTTATGTAGCAAGTGCAGGCATCAATCAATTCATATTTAAAAAAAAAGACTTGAACTCACCTTTACAGCTAAAGTTTGTACTTTGGTTAAGAATGAAAGGTTTGGTTTTGCAATTTTTTTCCCTTAGTCATTTGGAATTTACACCCTCTATTAACAAGTAAAATTTAAATGACAGTTAAATAAAACTCCATATTTCATGCAAGATTATATACAAATTGCTCCTTCCAAAGAATTATGTTTTTAATTCCAACAAAAAAAAATCAACATACGGCCAGAAATGTAATGGTGACCATAGATAATTTTTTGCTAACATCCCTACACCATTACGACCATTTGCCGCCCAAAATCATAGAAGCGCGTATCTGTCCAACTATTACAATAAATCAACTTATAGAGAACTACAAAAATACAATAACGGCAAGCCATGCTTCAGCCATGAGGATTTGCATTAGTGATTGCATTAATCATTTCATACACAATCGGGGCAATAAAACCCATAAAACTTTGTATAGGCGGCCATTAATTGTCATTGACAGCTGACAGCGCGGGGAGAAATGATTGACAAATGTCAGACGCGCGCGAAATTTGTAAGGGACTTCTTGGAGTTTTTTTTTTTAATTTTAACGATGCATCAATGACTTGCACATTCTTTTCTTTTTTATCTGTTACTTGATGACGTATGATGTGGATGACCCACAGACAGCCGAAGTTATTGTTTGTTAAAAAATGATATTTAGATTTTAATATGTCAGCATTAGATTTTCGCATCGTCATCATCTCCCTTTCATATAATTTATTTAAGGGTTTTTGTAATTAGTTACAACAAATTTGAAAGAGATTACGAAAAAATATATATGATTCATCGTACATTGTTACATTAATTTAGTTTTGTTCTGTAAATCAATTGATTATATATACAAGGAATAGCATCGATAAGCAAAACATTGAAAATTCTAGTTCAATTACTTTACACTTTACTTACTGCTGAAGTTTTGATGGCTCAAATCTATTTTATTATAAATTCAACAACATCTAGACATTGATGTGATCATTCGAAAGCATTCTACAAGCCCTTATTGTTTAGTTAACCCTACGTACAAGGGAATATAGTTTTTAATTTATAGCCAATAAAGTCCTAGAATCTGGCACGGTGGCAACTGAAAACGGTATCTGGTGATCACTGATCCTTCGTCAGTTGTCAGATGCCGCGTTATCTGTCGAGACAGACGTCGCTCATATATTGAATGAAATGTCAATTCTCACTTAGCTAATGGATTTTTATTTTGAATTTTAAGCTGTTTCGATAAGTTCGATCAATGCGATTTGAACTGTCGTTTAGGGTTTCGATTGATGGGGCTAGTGTTTTATCTGGGACTCGGTTTGGTTTTGGTAAATTTTGGATGGATGTGATTGGTTGGCTTTCAATTGAATGGGGCGACGGTCACAGTAAGATATCCTACTAATTTTATAGACGTGAAAGTTTGTAAGTATTGATGTTTGTTACTATTTCATGTAATAACTACTGAATGGATTTTAATGAAACTTTACAATAATATAGCCTAATATATCAGAATGAAACATAGGCTTTAATTTATCCATATACTCCTACGGGATCGGGAAGTACGCGGGTAAAACCGCGGGGCACTGCTAGTTATGCATAATTTAAAAATTAGATTAGAGACACAAGCTAAAATTAGTAGAATAAGTTATTTGGTTCAATCTGAATGTAGATTCAATATTTTTAATGTTAATCATCTATCGGCAGAAAATCGAGGCGGATGTCGAGACGGAAAATAGCGTGACGCGACCATATCACGTATGGTATTTTTTTTAAATTATGATTTCTGATATTACACACACGTTACAAATTGCACGCCACCACTACTATTTAATTTATTTTTCTCAGTAAACACTTCAACCCCCTCCACTCTGTAAAGTATCCGAAACTTCACGAATGCACTGTTCAGATTTACTACACAGGTCTTACTTACGAGCTACGAAAATAGACTACAATATATCGTGTGGTGCTAAGTCGTTTCCACGCCCGCCATAACTCAAGCGCCCCGACCTTCATATTTCCATCACACGTAGCGCCAAAAGAACTGGATTCATTATCAGGGCGATACATCAGGCGGCTAATGGCGCGGGAGGGGGGCGCGGGGTGCGCGGGCGAGGGGGTGATTCATAACCTATAAATCAATGGGTAGCCCATGTAATAGGCCAAATATTGTGAGGGTGAACACCGAACATATTATATTTAGCAATTTATGTTACATAGTTAAGGGTAAGGATATCTTGCAGATGCCCTAGGATAGGTAGATAGATAGATAAGATGTAAGGAAAATTTTCAAAAAAAAAAGAATAGTCAAAATTATAATACAAGAGAAAGAATATCCTTTTTGTTTTTTTTTTTGATGACGCAAGTTAAGACAGTCGCATCATCCAGGTTTACCTTGGGTAAGACTCCTGGAACTCGTACTTGAAAAATGCACTACCCCACTGAGCCACCTGCGATCGTCTTCAGACGCATTTGCCCCGGATCCGCAGGCAACACCTAATAGGAAGTATATCTAAAGTTATCTAACCTAAGATAAAACCTGCTATATGCAAATATAGATGCCAAATACATACATAATATTATAGATATATTACGCCCAGACACAAAACAAATGATCGTCAAACTCACGACCTTCTTGTCTTAGCAGTCAAGCGCACTACTAGACCAATAGACTGGTTAAATTAAGCCAAAAAAGGTTCATTACCTAGTTTTTACGTCGGTCGGGTATTTAAAAATGTGATCAGTCCCTGAGAACATGGTTACGGTAAATCTGACAAGAGAATATGTACCTACAAAACTTAAGAAATCCCTAAACAATTGTTAAAAAGTTAGATTACAAAAGTGGACAAGGTTCCCCGTTAATCCTACTCGAAATATCCTCGTGTCTGATACTCATGATGAATGGATTTAAAAATGGCGGATCATAAATAGTGCTGACATTGAGTCGCAAATTGAATATCATGTAGTGCGGGAAGAGCCGCGGTATAAAATAGAGTTTTTATAGCGAGTGTTTTGTACAAAAGTCGATCTGACTGCCACACGGCGTAATAAAATAAAATGAAACAATCCTTTGATTTATACCGGGACCGGCTTATGCGAGATGAAATAAGGCACACAGGGACTGGTCACTGTGACGTTTAATTGTGAAAGGAACTTAATTATCCAAAATTTGATACAACCTGAGCTTTCATATCCGTAGATGGTGAAATGGAACTTGTAGTTCAAGTTAAGGTTATTATCTCCATCCCTGTTATTTTCCGTTTGTTCTAATTTATGCAGCAAAAAACATTTAAGCAATCTAAATAAGCTAATAAAATATATAAGCTAAGTTTAAACTGACAATGTAAAAGTTCAGCGTCGTAAAGTAAAAACTCATAATATAAAATTAGACCTCAGCATTAATATGCTAAGATCTAATTTTATGTTATGTTCTAATTTTATAATTGCTTAGATGAGGATTAGTAGTAGTAGTAGAAAAAAATTCAAACAAACAAACAGCGTACAAATACATAAAATAAATATAAAAGTATTAAAGTTTAACTTGTAAAGAAATAATTACGTAGGTCATAAACATTGACTTGTACACTAGGAGTACACTTGGTCATAAATATATGAATTTAACACAATACATTGTTAAAACGTGTAATGTATTTCGAGACAAGATTGACATTAGTCTGGCTAACAAGACATTCGAAGACAGTGAAAAAATATCGAGCTTCGAGAATCAAATGTGAAAAACACATATTTCGTTTCAAATGCTTTCATAAGAAAAATTATAATCATTTAAAATCGTATAACGATTGACATTGATTTAAAAACTGAGAAAAATTATAATCGATAAAAATACTGTAAATTAGCCATACTTCACTGCTTGGCTCCATTCTGCGCCATCCGGTCCCGCAATCGACAAGCGAATATTATTTATTTGGGACAGAATGTCAGGTTTCAGAGCGGGCTGATGCATGACCTGGGCACAGGCTACATCGGTATCGCCATCAAACGCCGCCATTGATGGAGAAATATCCATTGTGATTGATAAAAATACGCGGGAATTTTTTGAGCTTTTAACGTATCCTAGTGAAATGTAGCAAGCGAAAAAACTTTGTTTCATGATTTTTATTACTAAAACTAGAAACAAGCTATTGATCCCTTTTCTTAGATTTACAGCCCCCGTGTCTCTGTGAGATAACTTAGCATTATTAGATATAATTTATTAATCAGACGACGACATATCAAAAACATGCTGACTTATGAAATGTTTTTACTGCATTTGTCACCTGGATTGTAGAGTTAAGATTATTCCCAATTTTGTTGTCTCTTGTAATTCCAAAACACGTGTATCTTAAGATTTCACACATTTGAATATGCTCTATAAAAAAGCATTTATATGTGCTTCTCTATCGATCTTACAGAGCTATCTTTGCGCTTCTACCGTTGACGGGCAGACACTTTACCTTAAATTTGATAATTTTAAGACAGCGACAAAGAAAAATCCATTACATTTGTATTGATAGCGGTTAACTGTAAGCTTATTGTGCTCTGTGTTACTGCTGCAAGCAGTAAGGATATAAGGAAAGATCTATCAACTTTTGTCTGAAGATAGTTAACACAATGGGGAGTTTCTGAAGGCCAGCATCAAAAAATGTTAGGCCAGGTCTGATGGACGATATCGATGTCAGGTCGATGACTCTACCGTCTTTAGCACTCTTTACCGCATTGCTATCTCCCTACCTCTCGCTGATAGTGAATGGTATAAAACGAGGCACCCAATCAATATCAGTTTGACCCCCGCATTATTAAATAAGGTGATTTTGTTAAACGCGCGCGGGCGATCCCTCACCGCGTCACCGCGTCGCTCATTAATACAATTTATGCTGGTATATTTCATACAGTATTACATTGGAACCAATCATATTGTTATGAAACGTGTTTTTCATTACAGGACATTCGTTTTATGTATTACATATTTTTATGTTACATACTTAGGTCCTGTTTCACAACCTCCAGATAAGTGCCGGATAGGCTATCCGCAACATATAACAACATATAACTAAATTAAAATAAAATAAAATATTTGACAGATACTCCATGCTCTATCTGTCAAATATGTAGTGAATAGCCTATTCGGCACTTATCAGGAAGTGGTGAAACAGGCTCTTAGATAGGTAAATTAGCAGACGTGCCTTGGTAATTAGTCAGCGGATGACGATTAGGGGTGCATAGGAGCCACTACTTAATTCACTTCTGCGCACGTGTCTGGTTCTGCAAACACGACGACACGAGAACTGCTTAGTGGCGGTCGGACGGCCCTTCCTTACATTCGATCGAGCCTATTGCCGAGGAATCCTGCTATCTGCAGATCTGGAACCCTGAAATAGCGGCTTTCCTTTGTGTGGTGCATTCCCAACTACGAGTACCACATATTTATTGTAAAAGTGTGTGTGTTGTCAAAAACCTACTCTTTTTTTATATTCGAGCTGAAAAATTTGTCTTATCGCTCTTAAGTAATTTAGTTTTATTAAGTGGATGTAGATTAACATTAACATATAATATACCGAGGCGTGGGCTACTTCCTGTTTCACATGATTTTGACAATATCTTGCCTACCATAATAAGAGACAAAGTGGCCTATGCATTTATTGAAAATATGTATAAAAAAACAAACCAGTCAAATTCAAAATCGTTCTAATTTATATTATTTTATAAGAATATCTACTACGTACCAATATAATGAAAATAAAATCGACAAACGTTATCAAACGTCCTAAAACCCCAAGTCACACAGGAGGCTGTTTACGCATTAATCCCTTCCCCGTCAACGTTAAATCACTCGTATCAAGAACAATACCCAAAAAACCGTATCAGTACACTTCGTAAATCCAAAAATTATCTCGTGACGCGCCAAGATAGCAAGACATGTTTATGGCCGGTTAGGACGTGAAAACTAATCCCCGGGGTAGGGATATTTCTACATTCGTCACATAGTAGCCGTAAATTATGTACCCAGCAATGATATGACGGGGGACGCCCATTAAAACGCGTTTGATTTAGATGGGGCTATAAAATTGATTTATGCTTTCACGCCAACAAAACCCGTGGCAGTGAAGCAACTATTATATTAACATTTTCGTGGATAACCTTTTTGGGGGTGCAAGGTTCTACGTGAACTGTCATTCATGGTGAAAACGACCTAAACCCCAAATGTTACAGTCAAAAATCAAACACAAGACGTGGTTAGAATTAAGACGTTTTCAAATTTTAAAAATATTCACTCATATAGTTGCATGGAAGTTAAAAGTGTGTCAAAATGTACTTTATCCGAAAGTAACACGGGCTATATTTGTTTGGTTTCTTTTTGGTCTGAAACCATTGTTTTTGAACAGGGTCCCTTGTAATTTCGATTATTTTATGACCTAATGCTACAGTGTTTAGTAATTACAGCGATATGAATGTTCTAGATTAATACACAGATAACGGAAATGAGCTTTTCATCATGGCTAACGAGTATTCAGTAAGGATTTTAGCTAAATATACATGAAATAAATAAAACTTTTACTATAGTAGTTATAGTAAACTATCCAAATGTCGAAAGTAAAACTCCGTAGATTTTCGAAAATCTGATTTATTGAAGATTGCTTACAGTGAGTGAAATTCTCGTAAAAACAATATTTACATATAATCAATTACCCAAGGTTACGTGCCTGCGTGATAAACACAGTAATCATGATCATGCGTCCGTCTCTTGAGGATATTCTTAGGCTTAGAGCTTCCTATGAAGATTGTCGGATTGTCTATTCAGAATGGTTTGTGGTGGTGTCGTGTCGTGATTCCATGAGGCCCTTTAATGTGTGACTTCAACCCAAGGGCATGACCGTAACTAGTAGCCCCATGAGCTTATTGCTCACCTTATTTTCTTATATATAGATATCAAAATGAATAATACAAGTCTTCGAAATATCATTCAGGACTGATTGATAAAAAATATTTAGTAGAGTTAAATCCGAAGTTCCTATTTGCTGACTTTCTACTGACTTTCTTCGTTCAGCGGACTCCTGCTGAGGACTAAAGCAGTGCTCATCTAGTGCCGCTGATTTACTAACACATTATTGCTTACCATGTGAATATTTTGTATTGAAATTGTTGCACTTTTTTTTGGAAATCTTGATTTTTTTGAATATATTATAAATGTTGGCATAATGAAAAATATAAGTGTAGTCATCAATAAACTGAACGGCATAGCATTTAAAAAAATTATTAATATAAAGAATTTACAAAAAACACAAATAAAACAATACCACAAACACTGACCGATTTTTTCAAAGTTTTTAAAACATTTAAATTTTCTCGGTAGATTAAAAACTTACTAACTACATATAGATCAGAATGATCGCAGGATAAAATCATATTTCATAATAATACCCAAACATTCCGTTGCAATTGACACCTTAAACTTTTATGGTCCACTAAACCTTTGAATTTAGAGAGTTTGGTCCAATGGTGTGACGTGTGGTTTATGAGCTTGTCCCACATGGTACATCACCAATCGGGGCCTGTGTCGATCGTAAAGTAGATAAATAATGTCCTCCTGAGACGGTTTAAAAAACCTATGTGTTCGGGTGTTACTTAAAATTTAATGGCTTATTGATTTATTGTTATGGACGTTCAAACGTATATATAGGGTTATGTAGTTGGATTACATTCGAATGTCTAGAAGTCTTAATAATTTATGTCCACAGTATTTCGATAAATATAAATTTCACTTTACTTTACAAAAGTTAAACTTTTTTAAAAGAGTTCTTTTAAGTGTTGTGTTTTCATCTGTAATTTCTTTCTAACACGAATTTTAAGTTATCATATTTAAAACTGTCCAAAAGGAAACCCATCGGTATTGCGAATAAAGCGTTCGTAGACATAGCCGACATATCTTTGCAAGATAAGCGAAAGACGCAGTAAATATTCGGTTTTACTAAGTCTTTCATTGAAAATATTTTTTTCACCTAATCCGAAAAAGGCTTTTTTTGTAGGTTAGCCAATGGCGACGCGAATCATGGCACAATCAAAGATGATAACATCTACTTAAGCATCTTTGATTAACAAATGAAATGAAACATGTTAGATTCACCTTGCCCTGTCGCGGGCGTGAGCAGTCACTGCGTGAACTAAAAAAAGCCGGCATCCTGCAAAGTCGAGCGCGCTGCGTTAACAAAAAATGTTTTTACGTAAACTACACGCTACTTAAAGTTAATGTCTTTGTGAAAGTAAACCTAAGTTGTATTTTAATGCAGATTATATACGAAAAATTACAATTTTCGGTTTAATAGAAAACATACTTAAAAAGTAATTTTAAATAATAAATTGGTCAATTTAAATCATCAATGACAACTATAGTAGTTCAGCTCTTTTGTCATTTGCAGTAAGTTATTATGTATGCATAAATACGTATGAAAAACTCGAAACCAACTCTGAGAAAGTGTAAGTAAGTAAAGTAAGATTTTATGTTGCATGTCTAAATGAACAACGTATTAAATCTCACAAACTAAAAACTTTTAAATGATTAACGTGACATGTAAGTACATAATTTATTTTTTTACATTTTAATTTACACTTGACTATAACAAGAATAGATTTTATTGTTCGTGACCTAATTTCGAGAAAAGTTCAACAATAGACCGCATGAACGAAATAAAACGAAAGACATACTAATATGTGACATGATACTTTCATCATATTTTGGGCCGATATAGGTACCTATAATTACTTTGTTATTAATCCGTTTCTCTGTCTGTCTTAAAGCATATTTCCCATTAACGTATAATCATGAAATTTGGGTAGAATCTAGGTCTTACAATTTATGCGAAGAATAGAATACGAAAATCGTGAATTTGTTGTTATGTTACAAAGAAAAAAAATCGTCTCCTCAGCGCGCGGGTCAGATTATATTTCTAATTTTTAAAAATTTATGACAAATGCGCAATAATTCGACATGGCGTTGGGGTCCCGGGTATTTCTTATCGAGCATTATTGGTGCAATCAACACGGGATGTAAGATGTATGTATGTACCTCCCCGTCTCCGCACCCTCTAGAAACGATCGCGATTATGTTACGTGTTTACTCAATAATTCGATACGAGTGATTTCTCGTTTAAAATACAAGAGGTGAGCGGGTGAAGAAGTCCTATGGTTTACAATAGCGTTTTTATTTTTCTATCATAGACTTTGTCTATTGGTTGAGACCAAAATATAGATTTTGCCCGTAAATATATTCAATAAAGTTTCCTAATTTTTAGTATTGTACGGAGCGTTTGCGTTAGTTATTATATCATTAAAATTTAATAATACCAATACAATAAAATAGTTTACAACTCAACGTCAGATAATATATTACATTATACATACGTCTGTAAAAAAATTAATTCAAATTCAAGATTTTTAAATATCTGAAACTTTAATGATCTATATAAATATAAAAACGAATGTTGCTAAGTGCGTAACTCGAAAATGGTTCAACTAATTCGGCCAATATTTTTTTTTATTGTTCCTTATGGCCAACGATAGGTTTTCATTAAAAAAAGAAAATACTAAGATGGTAATGTCCAAAACAGTATTCTCGCACGTAGTCTGTTCGGACAGCTATACTGCCGTGGTATGACTAAAATGCCGTTATCCAACATCTGGGCGATTTTCGTTTTTTGACACTAAGGAATAGAGAAAAAATCTCTATCGATCTGTATTTTCAGTTTTTTGATATCTTCATTAGTTTTAAAAATAAAAATTAAAATATTGCCGTTAACGGCATACGTTATGTACTATTACAAATCATAGTTTTTTCGCGATTACTCAAAACTATGATTTGGTAGATAACGGCATTTAAGTCATACCACGGCAGTATAATATTTGTAATGTTCGTAACAATTGAAAGTACACAGAACTTGACGTTGAATTCGCGGTATCTCGACACTTGGGCCCGTCGCAACTAACTCGCTCTCGTCATTTCTCTCATTGTCGTAATCCGTTGATTTACAGCCACATTAATCAGCGCGGCCGATGGGGAATCATCTTACTCAACCTTGCAGTCAACGACAACTTTATAACAAACGCACAATAACTATAATTGCTTACTTTCATGTTATTGCTGGTAATTTTTGCGAATCGTGTGCTGTACATATTTTTTTGTTTCGTTTCATTTTGTCTAGCGTATGGTATTGATTTATAGCGGACGTTTCCTGTTGTGCCCGCTCGGAGGGTTTGCCTGCAACTTGAGCTTGACTGATGTTTACAAAGATTTATTTTGGTGACAGCTTGGCGATTTTTTAGCGGCTCTTACACGCCGAATTAAATGCACCTGGATATTTTGAGAATTGGATAAAATAGAAAATTTTAAATATTCCCTCTTGTTTCTTCGGCAAGTCTTCATTTTTAGTTAGATTTTATTTTTTATCTTATGTCATATTAACAAAATCGTAAAAATATTTTCGAGATATTGTTTAGATATATTACACAGATATTATTTGGGTATATTACAAAAAATGGTTTAATGTATAATATTATCAATGTTGTGTTGTTTTTTTATGGTGGACAAGTCTCTTATATTAAAACACGAAATCGTTGGTAAAATTACAATATATAATTGATATTATGGAAGCAAGATTGCATCCTTTTTTTGTTACTTTAGCAATTGGTTAGCGTATCAATAAAAATAAATGTCACAATAAGCTATAGCCTCTCACACCTAATAGAAAAAAGTGTATAATTAATTATATACTTACACGCATAAACTGAAACTTTTCCATGATATTATTTATTGATTAACTTTTCTATTGAAGTGATCCCACATGTAGCATACACCCGTGGCATGGCCCCCCTGAATAGGCGCGACCATCCTGAATTCATCGCTTGATCGACTAAATCAATAATTCAGCCACAGAAATTGTCTAAGGGCCTGTTTCACAATCTCCCGTTAAGTTCCCTATAGGCTATAGGGAACATATTTGACAGATAGAGTATGGAGTATCTGTCAAATATGTTGCCTATAGCCTAAAGGGAACTTAACGGGAGATTGTGAAACAGGCCCTAAATGTAACATAATATAATTTATTTCAATATTATGTCTATATTTTAGTGTACCATGTATATCAAATGTTTCTATTTAGGTCACTTTTCAATTTAAGACGGCGTAGTGTCGGTCGAAAGTGACAGAAAACTTGACGCTTCTTATCAAGATGACGTCGGAAAGTGAGACGATTTTATTTTTAACACTCATAAAATTCGCCCATTCGTCGATAAAGATGTTACACTTCAATTTATAAAGTATGTGCAATATAGCCTTTTATAACCATACAAGGGCAGCATTTAGGAAGCTTCGCCATATTCTCACGTCGTCTATACCGCAGAGTTTGAAGACGAAAGTCTACAACTCATGCGTTCTACCCGTGATGACCTACGGGGCCGAAACGTGGCCTCTTAATTTACGACTGGTCCGCAAGTTTGCCGTAGCTCAACGTGCTACGGGGCGTGCTATGCTGGGTGTTTCTTTGGCAGATAGGATTCGAAACGAAGACCTCCGCCAGAGAACTAAAGTTCCCGATATCACGCGAAGAATAAGCACGTTGAAGTGGCATTGGGCTGGTCACGCACTCAGAAGAACGGATGGCCGATGGGCCATTAAGGTTCAAAAGTGGAAGCCGCGTTTAGGTAGACGAAGTATTGGTCGGCCATTAACCAGATGGGAAGACGATCTCCGTGCAGTGGCAGGTCCGCGTTGGATGCGATTAGCAGGGGATCGGTCGTCTTGGCGTTCATTAGGGGGGGCCTATGTTCAGCAGTGGACGGATAGAGGCTGATGATGATGATGATGAACCATTCTTTTTTTAAATTAAACAATATTAACACTACAATAATCTAAGCGATAAACATTACAGTGAAATTAAAAGCCTATCATGTCGGGTGGGGAAAAAGTAGGGAGAACCCAAATAATTATTCATTGTGTTTTTAACGGGAGCGGCAGAAGGCGCGCGAAATTGTAAGAGGGCAGTAGCGGTGCGCGCCTCAGCTATGTCGTAAAAATTGTGCTCCAGTGGCGTGGAGTCGACATAGTTTTTCGCAAGCTATTTACTTTATAACTTGCTAGCTAAGACTATATTTTTTTGTTTGTGCAATTGGGATCATACCGGTGTTTCTTCTGAGTACTGTAGATCGAAAAATTCATGATAACTTTTCGTTTTTAATATTTAAAATATGAACAAAGATTTAGGTTGCACTGAAAAACGATAGCGATATGATTTTTTAACTAAATTAATTATCCATAAAATCTCTAAGACAAGAAAGAGCGACGTAACTCGTAATCGTCAAGCTGGATGTAAGACATTGCTTTCTATTAAAGATCTATGTTTCTACTGTTAACCTTACTACCTTACATCTGTCATTAAAAATATCACCAAAGTATATCGTAGATTTAAGTAGCATCATGCATCGATTTATCAAACGTAGATTCCCAGTTAGTCTGTACCAGTAAACGTTTAAACTACGAAACACGATTAAACAAAAGTCGGGTCCATGCCACCGCTGTGCGGCATCTGAGCGCAACCATCTCTTGACTTGTTAATGCCGCAGCCTACTATCTTAGCATATTGCAAGACTCTAAATAACGCCATTATTTCCATCCCGTCCAAATATAGAAACGTTATCAGGGAAAATATTTGAAGGAGCAAATTGAATTTATTATTTAGCCCCAATCAGCGGGAGCCGGATAGACGCGTGCATATTTATGAAGTGCCAATTGACGGATAAGAGCGGGATCCTGGACTGGGATGGAGCGGAATGGGATTGGGTTTATAATATATGACCAGATCGTGGTAGAGCATTTTAGTTTAGGAGCTTTTAAGAATGTGTATTTTTTAATGACATTTAGGGCCTGTTTCACAATCTCCAGTTAAGTGCCCAATAGGCAACATATTTACGGATAGAGTATGGAATGTTTGTCAAATATCTGTCAAATATGTTGCCGATAGCCTATTGGGAACTTACCTGGAGATTGTGAAACGGGCCCTTAATAATATACTTTTCTTTTTATCGACATTTACAGTTATAAACTGCTATATTCAGATGAAATTGTCGTTAATAATTTCAAAGTTTTATTTACCTTGAACTACTTAAAATTTTTGGCTGACTGCAGAGTAATTTCTATATTAAGAATGTTTAAATCAGTAAGGTCAGTAATCATTTTAGATCACTAAACGATCGATCGAATAGAATAATAACGTACACGTATATTTTGGAAATCACGTCTGCACAGACTTTATATCTTCTGCAGGCGACCTGCCTGTATCTCAAATAGCTTTCTGAAACCTGTCGTATTTTGTCTTGAAACGGCTAGTCTGTCTAGCTCCCAGAGACAAGAAAAAATCTAAAGATTCTGAGGATTTTTTGAATGATGGTTGCCCGTTGAAAGCCAATTATTATGAAAAGGTAATTTTATTTCATCAACCTACGAAAAACAGAGAACTTCAAAAAACTAGGAACAGGTACTCAAAAGCAAAAATAAATTAATGTACTTATTATAGGCGGTATCTACTCATCTATTTGCAATCGGTGCCAACTAAGTCAGGTACCAGTTAAGTATAATATTATGTATGTAGTAAGTTGGTGGATCTGTTTACGACCTATTAGTCAGTAACTTGACTGGCACCCACTTCAAATAGTAGGTACCGATTATAATTTTTTTTTCTCTTCTTTTGTGTTTTAAAGTTTTTTTTTAAATTTATACGTGAATCTTCTATTACTTTTTTAAGGAGACACTTTAACGATTTAAAATAATCATTGCAAATTAAAAAACAAAACAGAAGTCTTTTTTTCTCTGAGCACATTAAGGGGGAAAGCAATAAATAACTATATACATATACCAACAGACAGACTGAAATTTATAGACCATCTTAAGTACCAAGGAGGGAAGTTAAACAAAAAACTCCAAATCATTCTGATAGGGGTGAAGCGAATCAAATTATTTTAGAGAAACTCTTTAAAACCCTTTATTTGTTTTCTAAAGATTTTTACAGGAATACCGACTTTTTGTTACGGAGTCTAAATACTGCCTAGAGGTATTGCAAATCTTATCAGAATATCGGAATTTTCTGATTCGAGAACTTTGATCCCTCTGTCAAAAGAAATTAATTTAAAATCTAACTCTCAACTTTGCTTCATGAAGCTTACTAACTACTTATTATTTTTATTTTCTTAAAATGATTTTTATCTTAATGGAGATTTTTTTAAATGGTATTATGCTAGTATAATACAAACACTAGGATCATACACGATTGTGATCACTGGGGCCTCGTAGTCATTGGGCCTCACGAAATTCCGGGCCTCACCCGTAAGAAAGTACCAGGCTCCCATAAACGCGCGGGGGTATCGCCCACGTGGACGAAAGTTGTCAACGCGGGCGGACATCTTTATAACAGCGGGTCAGTTTAAATCAGTAGATAAAGATCAGTCACAATCTAATGTGGTAAATCATATTTTTTATGGCGACATGTGTGAAGTTCACCAACCCGCATTGGGTCAGCGCATCGGTGAACAACATTCGCCTCGGCTGATTTCGATGCGACCGTGAGCAGCAGTGAGAGTTTTATTTTAAGGATTGTGTTGGTAGGCATCCACATCATCCGGAAAACCTTGTTTTGCGATATAAATTATTTTAACATATAATTTGATAGGCTTTCTCATATTGCTAAATTCAGAAATTATGCCTATTTTCACATTTCTAAGCGAAGAAATGGGAAAATATATATAAATATATATATATATATATATATATATATATATATATATATATATATATATATATATATATATATAAACTTAAACACCCTAGCTTCCTCTATGGTTTACATTTCTAAAAATCCTTTCTTAGTACCTATATCAGAAAAGGAATCTTTTTATAATATTCGTGCAGTACTTTCGACAGCCTGGACATATATTTTGTTAATATATAGAATTGTCTAGTTATTAGATAAGTAATGTTGCTATCATCTAGAAAGGATTCCGTTGCGTGAAAAAAAAGATGAAGTAATTAAACTATACAGCATTTATATCAACTTATTTAAGATAAAAGAAATATCACATCATATCAAAATTAATTGGCATGATTGATGAACTCATGATTTTTACAAGTGGCTAGTAAGGCTTTAAATAAAAAAAGCCTTCTTAAAGCAGGTGATTTCCTCATTATAAAAGTTTTGCTCATGAATAGCTCATAAACAAAACGGCATAAGAATGCTCTAATAAAATTAAGTTGAACTTTTATAGACTTTTTATGGGTTTCTAGATGATTTACTTTTTTATGCCTTTCAAATCGTATTCCAAATCTTTCTTTTTGTATAATTGGTGATTGGATTTTTTACTGATGGTTCTTATTATCTTCTTTTTCTTCGTTACTGCTTAATAAGGCATGGGAAATGGGAATCATAATTTGATCTGGCACATGATATTTAACCTTGAAAATACCTTAGATGATATTTTAAATGTCTTCTCAAAAGACGTTGACAACAGAAAAAAAAACACATTTTTAACTTATTATAATGCTTAAAGATTTTGCTATAGTTTTATTCGCCGCTAGTTAAAGTTAGATCCTGCCTCCTACGATAAAACCCTTCCGTTCTGGAGATTTTTAGGGGGGTGTATTATGAATACTATTCAGTTTTACTCACGTTCTTATTACTCTTTAAGTTCTTAATTGAAAGTATAAGGGCAATAAGTAAGTAGGAAGATGGAGTTGGCGGTTCTTTTATGAATGTAACAATTGCATAGATTAGGACCAAGCAAACAATGATGAAAACGTCAAGTCAACAGGGCGGCGTGTTTGGGGTGTGAGTATTTGGTTTGTACCACAGATCCCCAGATAACGTGGTCTTAGATATGGCGGTGTTTTTTGTGAGAGGCGGCAAAAGTAGTACCAAGTTTGGTAAACAAATGTGTGTCACTTGCTTTGAACTTATGCGCATACAGATTTACTTCTTAAAATAAAAGCCATCCTTACTTAATTTATATTAAAACAGATAAGTATATATACTAATAACATAGAGATGAATAATTTTTGTTTGTATGCATTAAAAAAACTCCGAAATTATTACCTGTGTAAAAAATTGTTTCACTCATAGAAAGTCATATATTAGTTAGTTAGGGCTATAAATTGTTTACCCGCGTAAAGACGGGATTGATTGCTAGTTAAAATTATAAAGACAAGACTATTATCATTATTTGTCTTCCTATATCCGTCCACTGCTGAACAAAGGCCTTTACTGTCCGATTATTGTATTGATAGGATGTAGACGCTCCTGTATGGGTGCTACCACTTTGTTTCTATCTTCCGTCAGACAGCTATGCTGTGCTCGGGTAGGACAATATGTTTTTTAACTAACTTTAATAAAAATAGTCTGTTCATCGATATTATTAAACATGCTCGCTCCAGATGTTATTCATCATCAAGTATAATATTATATCTTTCGGATCTTAAAATAGGTGACGTTTAACCACTTTTGAAAAGGGCCTGCGGGTCTTGTAGGTAGCCTACTACATACATAGGCAACGTCGATCGTCAGGTGGCCCATTTGCCTATCTAACATAACACTGATTAACAGAATACCGGATTTCATACATCTGCTTGATGTCAACGATTGATAAATTATATTTATTGATATTGTTTTGGAGACAATCAAGACATTTAATGAGTTTTATTTGTAAAATGTCAAACACTTATATTATCCAGATATACAAGTTTATTTAATTAAATACTGATTTGTGGGCAGCTGAATAAATAGGTCTTTGCTCTATATACAAGATTTGTATCAATAAACGATATATCTAAATATATTGCGATATAAATTTTATTTTATTATTAATAAATTATAAACCTATGAATTTTAGGGCCTGTTTCACAAAGTACCAGTAAAGTACCCTATAGCTATATGACACATAAATTAATTGACAGATGAATCTTCTAGTTAGGGTCTGTTTCACAATATACTATTAAAGTACCCTATAGCTATGTGACACATAAATTAACTGACAAATAAATCTTCATGTTAGTCTTGATTGGGTTTCACCATCATCTTCCCTGTAAATTTATTTGGCAGATCCCTATTTGGCACTTACTGGTTAGTAGGCTTGGCAACCTCGCATTTCATAGTTCCATTTTACGATAAATATGTTTTAGAAAAAAATTCCATGTTGTAAATATACATGAAAATATGTTTTGATAATTTAATTGTATGTATCATACCATCTTTATACCTTTTATTTACATAGACCTTGTATATAATGTTATCCCTTAATTATTAAACGATCAAAACACAGTTTAAATTATTTTGTATATTACTGTTACCGGAACGTCAAATTGTCAAATGTCGTGAAGCTGTCAACCGCGTATATATCTGTCAACTAATTTATCTGACAGATGAATTTGCTAATGGCCAGTTGATGCGACCTATAGTATACAGGGAACTTTATTAGCCAAATATTGCTATTTGTCAATTGTGAAACAAAAACGTTGTAGTTATGTGGTAAATATGTTGCAAATAGCTTAAATGGAACTTTATTAGGACATTGTGAAACAGACCCTTAAGGTTATTAAATCTGTTAATTGTCCTACCTGGTGTCACCTATTGTGGATGAAACTCTTCTTTCTCAAGTTAGACAGCATACAGTCAAAGAAATTTCATCAATATTCATTCAGTATTTTTTCAAATCACACAAAGGCTTTCTCTCAGGGGCGATTATGTCGTCCTGGTCAGGATATTTAAATAATACATAACTTGCGTTATTTTATCAGTAACCTTTATATAAATAACATTCGGGTTATGTCCAAGAGCGGGTCAGTCGGAACAGGAATAACATCTTCTTAACTCATTAATAAAACTACATCTATCTCTGATGTTTTCGTTTCGAGACAGAAGTTTTAAACCTAAATCTAGCCCAGGTTTGACGTGACTCTATATTAGTCTGAGTTTATATTAGTCCTTAATGTTAGATAGGATTATTTTCAGGTGTGCCACCTGTTGGTAAGGGGTTGACATTAAGGGCCCATGAACACAGCATAAGTTAACTAGTCCGGATAACTTATTTATGTGTTGCCTGTATAAGTCTCAATGCCAGTAAAAACACTGTCTTATCCTACTCTACAAAACACAGCTAAACTATCACGTCAGGTACTTATATCTTACTTGCAAGGTGGTGGGGGCACGGCTTAGCACATCGCTTCCACGAGTGTATCAGCTGTCTTATATTATGATGTATCTGTTTCATGTTATTAGATGATGATGATGATGATGATGATGATGATGATGATGATGATGATGATGATAATGATGATGATTTTTAAATGTTTTTTTTTTGAGATTTTTAATGAAGAATTTTTAATAATGTCGTAGTGTAGAGTGGTTGTGAAATTAACAATATAGTAAATCTTTCTCTCTTTCTTTCTATATTCACTTCTCTATCCCTATCTGGCTAACGTAACTTCTTTGTATATTAGTATAAATAAATTAAAAGAAAAGACTTTATCTCAAGCAGCCAAGTAAAGTGGTACACAATTAATATGTTTTTGGCTAACTATACAATCGTGTTAGTCTGGCAGTTCATAAATCCGCCGCCATTAGCCGGTTCGAGTCCCGGGCCGGAAAGCGTCCGTCTTGTTGTAACATATATATTATGTTACATAGATTTTATTCGTTTTTTAATACTAAATTCATATTCCGCGCGCGAATTTCTTCATTCGCCTACTCGATCACTATTGGCCAAGACATATTACGACGTCACGATATGTGAAGCGTCTTGGAATCGAGTCGTGTGGGTTACGGACCGGTCGATCCTTTTTTTCTGCCGGAGAGTGCTGAGAAGCGCACACGCGCCGCGTTATATTTTAGTGGGGTCCCAGGCGTTGCCGTCGTGGTCGGTGCGGTGCTAATCCTGGGCGTGGCCGAGTAGCTGTGGACGGGGTCCAGAAGGAAGCAGACGACGGGAACCAGAGCAGCTGGGATCCCACTACCCACTTATTAATTTACCCACGGACCCCACGGAATCACTGATCCCATACTTCTCCTGACCTCTCTCTTCGGGGACCGCACACCACAGTGCTGGCTTCGGTCCTGCTCACCGCCACGCTGAGCGACGGGACGGCGCGCTGGACGAAGCACGGACCACGTGGCACGTGACCGGACGCAGTCTATGTTAAGTTCTCTTTTAAATTAGCTCCCAACTTGATATCAGGAATAACGAACCCACGCTCTCTTATAACCTTAATTAGCTAATTTAAATAAATTTTCTCATATTTTTAATATTCGGACCCAAACCTGTTTTCCAAATTTAACTTAACTTTTAATGTACAACATTTTTATTTCATAATATATCTTTAACAGTTTCACATTTTTTTTTATTTTAATTTTATTCCATTTATTTCATTTTTTATAACCGTGACATTGGCGCCCAACGGGTTAAAATATTCCTGGTATTAAGTTTGTCTGGTGGTGTGGAAATGGTCCCGTGTCTTTTAAATGTATGTGTTGTGAATTGTGTGATGTTGTTAATTTATGTTCTCTCTAAACATATGCAACATATTATACATATTAACAAACCAAGTACAATTCATAGTAAAATGTAGTTAAATTTTAAATATTAAATCATTAAAATATTAAATAAAAAATTAAAATGCTAAATCATATAGTGTTAAAATCTAGTTTAAATTTCAATTAATGCATCATAAGTGTGAAAAGTGATAAAAATAAATCATGTAAGTACTAAATATAATTATTACAATATAAGTAAATCAATTATGAAATCATAAAATATTCAATCACAAGAATGAATGATAAGTGATAAGTGTTATATAACTCGTAATCTTTGTACTTGGGTTGTTTGTTCACTTTTTTTCCGAATACCCTCTGTATCGGATACTTTTATGTTTACTTGTTGATATCTATTGTGTGTTATTATTTTTTATTATCTCTGGGGTTTGTTTCAATAAGGACTCACGATGACACGTAATATTAAATTTTTATCTTTGCATAAAGTCAAGTTAATGCTAACGTATTTCACATTATTTTACATTAAACGGCTAACGTTAGCGTATGACGTATTATTAGATTTGAATAGTGAATTGTTAGGTGTTATATTATGTTAGGCCTTTAGGCATTTGCCAGATTTTAATTTATAGTTTCACATTTATTTAAATTAATATTCAAAACCTAAAAATAATGGGTAGCTTTAGTAAACGGATATATTAAAAACAATTTTTTTTTCAAAATTTACACTATGTATTCCAATTTTTGAGACGGGTGATGATCTCTAAAGCGTGCATATACAATAGGTACATGACATGGATTGTTGTGTGTTATGGTACATATCTTATGTACTGGTTATGTATTTAGGGTACAAGTCGTTCCACTGAGCAATGACTTTTGTGCCAGTTATGTATTTTGGTAATATATTTGAGTTATTCCACTGAGCAATAACTCGAGTACATCTCTTTATTGTACTTTTATATTATTTAAAGCCTACGCCATAAGTTATTAACTCTGATATAGCTTATCCAATTCCGGGACGGGTGGCGATTCCACATATTTATATTGTTATAGTATATGCACACATGCTAAAAGCCTTCATCGGGAATACTTTTTGGCATATTAAACTTAATATAATTTTTCGGTTCATAGTAGCTGTTTGAGTGTGTGTCCATAGTAGACCATATCTCTGTGTGTCAGGGCGTTGTTTGTGTACTACAGATAACGCACGCTGCTTGTGAGAATTTGGATGATGATGAATGTGAGTGACGTATGATCGGATACGCTGTCTACATCTCGTAGCGCAGCGTAGCAGTGAAGCTAAATTTTTTTTTTTTTTTTAATGTAGCGTAGCACTTTTGTGATCGGCTACGGATGAGTTAACAATTCTTATCTTGTTATTGAGAAGTAGAATCAGTAGCGTTGATTTTTTTTTTCTCTTTCTCTCGAGCGCTGTGCCAGAGTTTCTTCTCGCGTTACCTTCTTCAGAATTTTGCCAGAGAAGCAAAATTCTTCTCTGACGGGGGGGGTATTGTAACATATATATTATGTTACATAGATTTTATTCGTTTTTTAATACTAAATTCATATTCCGCGCGCGAATTTCTTCATTCGCCTACTCGATCACTATTGGCCAAGACATATTACGACGTCACGATATGTGAAGCGTCTTGGAATCGAGTCGTGTGGGTTACGGACCGGTCGATCCTTTTTTTCTGCCGGAGAGTGCTGAGAAGCGCACACGCGCCGCGTTATATTTTAGTGGGGTCCCAGGCGTTGCCGTCGTGGTCGGTGCGGTGCTAATCCTGGGCGTGGCCGAGTAGCTGTGGACGGGGTCCAGAAGGAAGCAGACGACGGGAACCAGAGCAGCTGGGATCCCACTACCCACTTATTAATTTACCCACGGACCCCACGGAATCACTGATCCCATACTTCTCCTGACCTCTCTCTTCGGGGACCGCACACCACAGTGCTGGCTTCGGTCCTGCTCACCGCCACGCTGAGCGACGGGACGGCGCGCTGGACGAAGCACGGACCACGTGGCACGTGACCGGACGCAGTCTATGTTAAGTTCTCTTTTAAATTAGCTCCCAACTTGATATCAGGAATAACGAACCCACGCTCTCTTATAACCTTAATTAGCTAATTTAAATAAATTTTCTCATATTTTTAATATTCGGACCCAAACCTGTTTTCCAAATTTAACTTAACTTTTAATGTACAACATTTTTATTTCATAATATATCTTTAACAGTTTCACATCTTTTATTTTCATTTAATCTCATTTTTTTTTAACCGTGACATGTTGATTTGTGACGAGCGCCGATGGATGGGGGGAGAGTGGGGGAAGTTTGATTTGTGGTACGAAAAAATATTTTTTGATGCTATTTCTGTTACTCTAATGATGTCTGATTTTTGAGTTTTAATTAAAATCGGATGCTCTATAAGCGAAAGATTCGCTTCCACTTCTAACTAGGTATTTCGTATTGCATATATTATGATAGAGTATGATATAATATAACAGTTATTATGGAAAACATATTTAAGCCCATTGAGTGATGTACACTCTAAGGCAGAGATTCCCAAACTCTTTTGTTTCATTAACCACTTTCAAACTTTTCCTGCGTTAGTTAGTTAGTTAATTCTTGAAAAAAAAAGTGTGTGACCCACATGCTGAGCTTTTTTTTTCAAGAATTGCTCAAATCAAATCAATCTCGTTTAAAGATATTAAATTATAATAGTAACATTCTCTTAACAATATTGACAGGAGAACTCATCATTTTGGTTCTTCACTATCAAAACCAAATTAATTTTCATGGACCCCCGCTTACGATTGTGGATCCCCATTTTTTGTTATGCTCATGGTGGACCCCTTCGAGTCTTCCGTGAACCTCTGGGGGTCCACCTGGGCCACTTTGGGAATTACTTTTCTAAGGCTTCACGAAGTACTACAAGTAATGCACTGAAATATCATTTCACACTGTACTCTTAAATTCTGTTTGTCAAGGCTTAGTAACGACTGCCTTGCTTAACTCGTACAGGGCCACATTTATGTTATTATATTATGATATAAAGGAAGGATATCACAATCTAACATTTTTTTTTCGTAAACTTTTATAAAAAGCAATCTGAAATTTATATTTTCTTGACGACCTCTGTGGCTCAATCTGGAACAAAAAAAGTTTCTATGTTCCTTGGTCATAGATGTGTATTAAATATGTGTATTATGTAATAAAAATATTACATATACGTATTAATATAAAAGTATTAAATATATTATATAGTTCCGTTGTCTGGTAACCGTAACACAAGTTCTTCGGAAACTTAGCACGGGACCAGATTGACATGGTGTAAAAGCGTCCATAGATATTAATATTATAATTTCTGTGTTTTCACAAGAATCTGCTTTCCGAACATTTCTTTTGACTTTGTTTTTAGCCTTGTGATTTGATGTACGAACAATTCCAATTAGCGTATGCGTCACACTCGCGTCTCAAAGCTGCGTCCACACTCGCGCACACAACTTTTTTCGACTTAATGAAGTGATTTATAGCTTCCTTTACGGGGGATTAACGCTGCACATTATTGATAGGTCCGTTTATACCACACGACACGGGAAAGACACGACACGAACTGTTAGATCGTTTGTGATTAATAAATAAAAACAATTATGGGGACTTGAATTGTAACTTACAGCGTATTATAAGCTAATTGTTTTCCTAAATATCGGTTTACCACGAGAAACGATATTGTTTTATACGATAAGTGTGTAACTTAGTAGTAAGTTAACTAATGAATAACAATTTTTATAATCAAAAAGTTATCCTTAAAATAATAACAGAGTAACATTATGTAAATATTGTAAGGTATTTTATCTGCGTTGTCATAGGATAAGGCTATACTTATAAAATATATTTTTCTTATAATAATCTAAGATCGTGAGGATGTCGTCTCGGAGCCGTATCCATTCCGTCACCATTAAAAGTGCACATGAGCCAAACGTCTGTCATCTCGCGTGCAGATCTGCGCTCCATAATTGGGGTGTGAGATTCGGTCCCGTCAGTGACATGTTAAATTTAAATTAGCCGTAAACAAAGATTTATCTTGTAATTTGGGGAAATGTATTGATGATTATTCACTTTTTACGCGACACAAATTATGAAGTTGAAAAATTACGTTTGATGTCACATTACTAAAATATCCCGAGAAATAACTTAAAGATGGCAGCTACTTTTTACAAACCAAAAAAATATATTATAAGCAGCAGCTCGATTGGCTTTCGTATGATTACTATTACATTCTTTCTCTGTTTAAGCCGTACAAAGAAATCTTTTTCTTTCAAGGTTTCTCACCAATAGCCAAAAAATACACGTAAAGCAATCAAAATGCAAAACAATGTCTGTTTTTACTGCAATTTGAACTTTTAGTAAGCTAGCGATAAACCACGATGCCATGTTCGAGATCGAGCAGATATATATTGTAGAACTAGATTTTTTTCAGAACTAAAGGTGTTCGCTAGAATCTGTTTTAAATCTAGCGGAGGCAAAGATCTCATGCGGTTTTGAGCTTGATGGATTTATTGCTTTCGAATGCACATTTCTTCTCGCACTCTTCTTTTTGTGAGCTTTTTAAAATTCATTAATTCTACAGTGAATTTAAAAAAAGGTTTACGTGTTTGATTTGTAAAATAAAGAAGAATTATATTTTTTTTAGCTGTAGTGTTTTTATCGTATATGCATCGTAGATATTATATACATATATTTTTCCAATACAAGACAAATTAGATATAAACAAATTTAAATACAAGACAAATGAACGAAATGATGTAAATCTGTTAATATATAAATTAAATATATATTGATTAATATAATTCACGATATAATTTTGACAATAGACAAAGATAAGTTTAAGACAAACGTTTCACTATTATTACCGGTATAAGCTAAAATGGTGCGAAAAATATAGTTTTTTTTTGTCAAGTTTGTTTCGAAGCTTTTTTTTTTAATAAAAATAATTAACACAATGTACCCGGGAAGCATAAAGTAGAAAGCAAGCATAAAGTAGTTACAATTAGTAATAATCCTGAAATTGGGAAATTGACTATTAACAGTTCTGTACAGTCAAGCTCTTATTGGACTGATGAATAAGACTTAAGAAACTTGATTTTTTTTATTCAAGTAACGAAGTATTACCTCTTCGTCTGATTTCGAGGAGGAGACCCGATCCCAGCAGTGGGGCATAATAAAAGGGTTGATTCTTTACTTTTTTTTAACGGAGTAAGTCTGAATTTTCAGTGAGAAACTAACTACTTCACCTCATTCATGAAGATACCTACTTTCCGCAAAATTTTGAAATCCTCTATCGAAATTTCGGTTTGCAAAATTCAACAAATAAATTAGGATTAAGGATTGATATACAGGAGCAGGTAACGAGCGGGTCTTGGCCGCTGGGATGTATTTATCATATCTGCTAATCATAAGTTATGGGAGAAGTTGTGTGTCCTGTAATGCTGATTGAAGTGTTGCGGTTTTAAATATTTCGTCCCCTGGGATAGGGGTAAGGGAGCGAGGATCACCATGTGTGACGAACAAACATAAAATGCGTATGACTAACAAACAAACATGTTTCCATCGACGTTATAAAACAATTGTTAAACTTTAAACTCGAAAAAACTGTTCACAAAACTGTTATAGACTCCGCGAAATAAAGATAAAAAACATGTTAAATATCGCGTTTCAAATAACTATGTTAATTTCTGAAACATGATGCCTGAACGAAATGTACCTAATACGTTCTATAAAAATCGATTTACGATCGACTTATATATTTTACAGAAATTCATTTTTGAAATTTCGAAAAAAAAAATATTTTTTCGCCTCTCTACCATTAAAAAAACAACTAGTCAATGACCGCTCATAATTTCGAAAACAGAAGCTTTTAAATTTTCCATCGAATCATAGTCTAAACTCTGGACACCTATTTCTATTAACCTTACCAAAAGCGAAGTTCGTTATATAAAAATTTTCAAAGCTCTTATAGATTAAGTCCCCGCAAAGTAGGAAGCCGCACGATTGATTCCATTGTTTCAGCTGACAATGGGCAGGATATCTGCAGATCTGGCGAATGGGAAGAACTCAAAAATCCTTTAATTTATTGTAATTACTTATTGCTTTGGAAAATCTTTATCTGTGGGTAATGGGTTTTATAATGATATATGGGAAGTAGGAGTTAGTGGTTATGATCACGTCATGTTCTTTTATGCTGATCCTCATTACGCCTCGTGGACTCGGCCTCTTACGCGAATGGTTCCAGGTCCTGACCCTCCCGTGTGCCTTGAAATCGGTTTTTCTAAACTTCTAAGTGCACCCTTAACACGAGACCATCGCTCGATCACTGGTAAAGGAAAACATCGTGAGGAAACCTGCATGCCTGATGAATTTGAAAAACTTTGAAGGTGTGTGAAGGTTCATTAATTAGGCTCATTACCCTCCTTGCCTGATTCTAAGGGTCTCCTACCCGTGGCCAGCAGTGGGACATATATGTGTAAGGTAAAAAGGTGTATCACCCCATACTTTACCTTACACCATGCAAGTTTGGATAAAAAAAGCACGATCCGATTCTGACTTGCATTGTTTTATTTTAGTTGACAAACTGGCAACGGTGCCACCTTTCGGTTCCAGTAAGTGGTTAATATCACTTTATTAACATAAAGTAAAGCCAATTATTACACTGTCTGCCCTGCCCTTCTTTCTGAAAAACAGCAAAGCTGTTTGACCGAAGATTTAGACAGATGCAAGGAAATTTCTATAAGAATTCTAAAATCTCAAGATTCTTTATGTAACATTTTCAGAAATTCCAAGCGACACAATACAATCTAAATTTCAATACAATCAAAAAACATCCCAACATCGTAAGCCTCAATAGCTAATGAATTAAAGCATTTAGTTTGTTGGTAATGATAGCCCCTCTCCCCCCTCGTGGGGGGTGGGGGCCACCCCATCGGCCATTCTGTAATTTTATCGGGTTATAAATTTGAATTTGTATAATGCGCCGGCATTAACGCATGATTTATACAACTTGACTCCGCTAAGATTTCAAAGATGAAAAACAATAAATTTTGTACCCGTAACTATTGCGTTTAATGGGAGCGGCGTTGGGACTTTGTGGATGTGCTTCGTTTATATTTGTAACTTAAATGTTTGAATGTGGATGGAAAGTATGATGGTGGAAAAATGGAAGGGAGACAGAGTACCGTGAGCATTTCTATTCTCTTTTTAAAGTGTTATTCTCCTAAATTATAACTCGTTTACTGGAAATTCTTAAAAAAAAATATTTCCTATTTTATTTTGACATTGTTATTTGATATGATTATACGTACGATTTTTTATTTCTTCAAATTATAAATCAATCAAAACTATTTACTTTTAAACTACAAAAAACATTAGTAGACATTCGACAGGATCCTAATCATTTTTTTTTTGTTGTTGTTCAAAAATAATAATTTTCACCAACTTTCATCCTCATTCTATCGCTAATTTGCATAATATAATAGTATATACGACAGTAATATACATATTATATAAATAGAACACTCATCATCAGCCTTTATCCGTCCACTGCTGAACGTAGACCTTTCAATGAAAGCTAAGACGACCAATCACTTGGCACTCGCATCATTCACAGATCGTCTTTCCATCAGGTTAATGGTCGACCAACACTACATCTTATTCATAGTACGTTACTTTGTTTAAATTTTTTTTATTTATATATGAAAGGTATAATATAAAGGTCAATATAAAAAATTAAGATCACAATCATAATGATGATGATAATGGCTGTTGAAATCAGCTATAATTAGATCGTAGGCCTCCCTTGATGAACGCCAAGTCCACAGATCCCATTAAATACGGACCAGCCACTGCAGAGAGATGGTCTTCCCACCGACAATACAATCATCCAGCTATGAAGTATAGTAAAAAAAAACGATTGTTATAAAAATCAACAATCAATCAACAAAACCTTATCCACATTATGCTCCAGTGGAAAAGTTGACGACTTTTTACTTGGTCGAATTTATGCGATACATTTCAGAGGTACCGCCGTATACATGCCAGTTAAATATTTAGCTTGCCTTCTAATTTATTCGGCTTATACTAAAAAAGCTTGTTTAGTTCCGCCCCATAAATAGCCGTGATGGATGCTTGTGGAGGTATTCCTTGGAACTAGCTTTCCACTCTGTTATGAAGCTTTTAGTTAATTAAGGTTTTCGTCAGAGAGGACTATATACCGTTTCACAAATTAGACGAAGGTTTATAATGACAAAGATCATAGGTAAGGTAAAGTGTAATCACTAATCGTTCTAGACCAGGGTTCCTGGTCTACATTAAATGTCATGCTTTTCTATCCAAAAGACAGAAGAATCATATAAAGATAACATTTGACAGCACTTGCTACTTACTTCACAACTTCCTGACCTGTAACAATTGACAATTGCATTCTTCTGCAATTACGAAAGAAGAGAATTAGTTATTGCTACAAAGTAGAAAGTATATAGGTATTTCTGTGTCTATATTGTAAGGCGTATCTTATTTTTTTCTTTAATTTCGTAATCTATTGTTTTAATGCCATAAACACAAACAGTACACTCATAAAACAATCAAACTCACTAAAATCCAACACATATCACGAAACCCATAACATCGACACGAGGTTCTAATGTAAATAATAAATAAAGTTTATATTTTACCGTTATTGTGATAAGCCAGTAAACTTGGACAGGATCAAAATGTAACAAAAAGCGGCACTTTGATATATTTATCGATATTTTAAGAGATTCGACTTATATTGTCTAATAAACATCACTATTTAGTAGCATTCATAAAGTTTTTATACCGCGCTAAGGATATACGGAGATGGACTTATTGAAGTAAAGACGGCGCCTGAAAAAAAAATTGGAATTTTTATTCCTTATTATCAGTATCCAGTCATAAAAACTGTTATTGAATATATTTAGCAGTTGCGTTTTAAAACAGCCATAGGCGCAGATTATCTATATATTTAATGATGATATTACCATAAAGGCTATAAACATAATTAATGTTTGAATGTTTGGTAAATAACATATCTATAATCGTTTACTGTATTTCTTATCATCGAAATGTAAGTAGCCTGGGTAGTCAAAAGCCACCTGCACTCTTGCCAGTAGGATTATCTTCTGTTTGGCATGGGGTGCTCCTATAGGTAAATGGCACCTGGCAAAATGTAATCGACCACATGTTCCTGATATTCAGTTTTTTACATATAGAAACTTATTAAAAAAACGAGAAATTTGCACACGAAGGCTTTCATACGATTGACAAGGTAAAATCATAACATTTATAACATTTTTTAGTTTCTGCAAAAGAAAAAGAAAAAAATCACGTTTATTATACATGGGAGCCCCTTTTAAATATTCATTTATGGCTTGTGAAAATTTCAATTGTCTTGCTATCACGGTTCTTAAGCTACATCTCAATGACAAACAGGTGGACCGACAGACATACAGACAATGAAGTCTTAGTAATAGGGTTCCATTTTTAAACTTTTGGTACGGATCCCCAAATAGGTTGAGGATCGTATTTGAGCCTGTATATTATAGGACGATTCCATTGATCAATGGGGTTGCAATATATTGGTTCACATGCGTAGCTTTCTAAGCAAATATTAATACTTATTTATTCATAACGCAGACAAATTCTTAATGAATATAGCTACCTATGGTCTTCAGGTAGATGCTCATCCTATGTGGAACTGTCACCAGTGAACCCAAACTAAGCCAAGACCCTTAGGCGCTGTTTGAGGGTTCTGGATCTGCAGACAACAGGATCACCTCGGTGACAGGCTGGCCTGGTGAAGGCCATTGCTAATAAGGACAGCTTAACCGCCAAAAACATATAATATCAATACTATCTTAGATTAATACAAGTAAAATATGTATGAAGACATAAAAATATTTTTTTATGTTGTTGTTTTATTTAGACATTTTATGGCTTAAAATATTATAAGGGAATTTAAAAATCCGCTTCCACACAATCCAACCTGATTATAAAACGCTGTAAAGTTGATCACATCGGATGCCTATTCTATATTTCTCATTTTTAAATTTACTATCTCGTTGTTTCTCTCTCTCTCTCTCTTGCTGTCTCTGTCGATATCGCGATTTTCAGACAGAGTCAGATGGATTTAAGTTCGTTCGAAAATCGTAAAAAGTTTATACGTTTTTAATTTGTGTTTATCTTTGTAAAATACTTAGACTAATTTACATTTTATGTTGAGTCAAGTTGAAATGCCCTTTTTATATATCTAATGTATATTGTTTATATTCAATATTTTGGATATTTCCTTAACCGTAAATGTTTATTTTTGGTTGAATTCCTTTTTCGAAATAACTAAAATGTTTTTACGTTATACTTAACAATCTTGACCTATAAATATTATATAAATAAAAACTAAAAACTAAAAACAGGCAAGATTTTTCATAGCTTCATAAAACTATCGTCACACTAAATTATTTTATAAAAAGAATGTTTCAAATTAGGTTCTTTAAATAAGACAATCATCCACGTAATTTTTTCTCCATAATCTATACTCTAACTTTTGTTTGTCTAATCTATTATTTATTTTTGGATCCGAACCTGTATACCTCCCATCACGCAGGCTACATTTCCTGATACTCTGTTACTTATTAACGAACATCAGAAGGCTGGACCTAATTTAACATAACATCATCGAATAACCAGCTACGGTAATGAAAAACAAAACGTTTAATTGGTTAGATCGTGCGTACGTTGTTAGTTTAACTGTAACATTTATTGTTAAATCTTATTAACGATTACATACTACTTGGTATAGTTCGGTTCCTACAAAATGACAAAAGGTCAAAGGTCAAAGGTCAAATCTCATATAGGTTTTTTTTTTTTATATATGGACGCTTTTACGCACGTCAATCTGGTCCCGTGCTAAGTACTCGAAGAGACTTGTGTTACGGGTACCAGACAACGGAAATACATATATTTAATACTTTTTATATTAATACTTATATTTAAGATTTTTATTATATAATACATATATTTAATACACATCCATGACCCAGGAACAAATAAACTTTTTTTTTTTTTTGTTCCCTGGCGAGATTCGAACCCGCTACCTCCGGCTTGTGCGCCAACGCGCTAACCACTGCGCCACGGAGGTCGTCAATATAAATATTCCGTGGTCTGTTTTTCTCTTTACTCTCTATTAAACCAAGGCGTATAGAATACTTTCGATTGACTTTAATAAGAATTATGAAATTTGGTTTCTGAGCCCTAGGTCTTAGAATATAAGTATGAAATAAAATCAAGAACATGTGTCATTTTGGAACCTCATAGGCGAGTCCGAAGCAAGCTTCATAAGCCCCACACGATAGGTTTCTAACGTCACCCGTTCCAAACCAGTCGACCGTAGCTGACCAAGTTAGGTACAAACCCAAGGGTTTGTACTTAACAACCCCCCAAATTATAACGTCATAGGATGATCCAACCGGATCACCCCATTTCCGATGACGCATAACGGTCACTAGGACCATTAGCATAGATCCAACCGAAAAAAAAAAAAAAAAGCTTCTTAAGGCTTCTTAAAGCTTCCTAATTATTATAGAATATATATATACTGCGTGATTAGAAAATTGTCGTTTAACTGTCACATATTTTGCTCAAAAATGTATATACATAATATATAATGAAACTTTTTTTTTAAATTTTAATATCACCTATGTACTACATTCATGTGAATAAATTATTGAATTGAATTGAAATTATATATTTTGCTCTATATAAAACATAGGTCGTAAGTAAGAGTTTGAGAAGCCCTCAAATACTTAAGTTTGGGCGAAAATTTGGGCGTAGGCTTGTTAAGGCATCTGGCGATCAACAAGATTTTGTTTTTTTTTTCAAATCGCATCAGATGAAGCAGGGCTGTGGTACTCACAGTCATGTTGCAATCTACAACTATCTTACCTGCTTAGTCAAAGTCAAGTCATAGTTACTAATAACAAGTCATCCAGACCCGACTGGATGGACTCATCCCGACTCCTGTTATTTACCATCACATAATCCTGTCCCACTAGATGTGGGGTGGAAGATACTTATTCCTTTACACGAAAAATTCATATTGTAATGTGTGAAAGTGTCTCTATATATCATTTTGTACCGGATCACTTAGCTCGGACGCGTGCCCACTGTCACACGGACGAAGTTCTTGTTTTCAGACGAGTTATTTAATGCTTACGGCAACATTTTAATAAAACATTATTAATTATAAATTATAAACATTATAATTCTCCGTGCAGTGGCCGGTCCGCGTTGGATGCGAGTGGCAAGGGATCGGTCGTCTTGGCGATCATTGAGGGAGGCCCTTATCCATCCTCTGCTGGACATAGGCCACGTTCAGCAGTGGACAGGTAAAAACGACAGTTCATTAAGCTTTACTAGAACTACCCAACACCTTTTTACTGAAACTATAACTCAATTCCTCTTTCATATTATTATCGTTTTATTAATCAGTAGAATCTACTTTATTGTTATATGTTGTAGATTTTAGATCATTTTTTATTGAATTTCATTATTATTTACTTTTAATACATTACATTACACTAATGCATAATTGCTGTTTGTAGAAAACCCTTTCACGTCACGTCATTTCTTCACGTGACGTGGCAACCCCGGTAATGGAGACGTGCCCCGGAGAAGTAGCCGGTCCGGCCTGCGCTGCTCTGATAGTGGCCGATGATTTAAAGCTCAACTTTTGACACGGCTAAGCTTTTTGGACATCGCCTATTGCCTATAAATAACGTCTTACATGACTCCCGAGAAATAAATAAATATACTTATGGTATTTCATTATCTTTTCAAATATCAATATCTAATATAATATAATTACAAAATATTTTTGTCACTAATAAATGCCAAAATCATTTCTTATTTTATTGTTACTTGAATCTTTTAGAGATTAGTCTTACTAAGACTTTATATTAGTAGAAGCTTCAAAATATTATGTAACAATGTACCAGGTAATGAACGAAAAAATAAACAGTTCTATTGATCACGTACTCAAAATCAAAATCAAAAAAATATATATTCAAAATAGTACCATCAAAGTATCTTTTTGAACGTCAATTGAGTCTACCACCGGTACTATACTTAGTTATCATCATCATCATCATCATCAAAGTCTATCCATGTCCTGCTGAACATAGGCGTCCCTCAATAAATGCCAAGATGAATAAGTATTAATTAGCTTATGTAGAGGCAGTGTCATGCTGCGTTGCAGTCGAATTGGGCCGGCACGACCGCGGTGGTAGCTTTCGCCATAATATACATACAGACATAATACCGGCGTAAAGTGACAGCTATGCTGTCTCGTTTCGTGCGGTTCGTAAGTTTCCGATGGTCAGTTTGGAAAAGAAGGGCAAAGCATCTGCATTGGTTGTGCAGATATCTGTGCTCGTCTGTAGTCACTAAGACACCTGGTCGGTTGCCTCCTGATAAATCCTCGATGATATAAAAAAGCTAAAGGCACATATAATTATTTATTTTGCATAGGTTGTACGTATACGTATTTACTAGTGTACTACTGAGTGAGCCATCCAATTCATAAGAAGTGGGTGTGTTACTATATGTACAGTAAATAGTATCTAACAATCACACCGCGTTAAGCTAGCCCAGTGGGAAGTTCGTAAGAACTCATGCTGCCTATAAAAAGAACGGAAATGCGGAACGGAGATACATGACATATGCGAGCTCTTGACTAAATCACCAAACGGCTAAAGTGTGGGTGCCAAAAAAGTCCTTTCCCATTTTTGCACCTAAAAATGTAATTTCATATAAACCGACCCGTGCACTGAACCCACTTACCGCGCATATTGTTGCCTATCTAAACTGCCTGGCGTTATCTTCTCGTTTATTGTTAATAAAGGATTTTGGACGCTGGCCGTTTGGATGGGATAACGTTTTTATGGCGTTTCGCTATGGCGTCTTAAGATCTCATTTGATATACAAAACAAAATGCTTCTGTTATGACGCTTCACAAATTATTCTGTATATTTGATTAACATAATATATATATACACTATATAAGTTACAGAGGATATATAATAAACAACAGGATTTATAAGGAACGTATAAACAGCGCCATCTCTTGAACGTTCAACGACCTACAAACAGTCGATAAATATAAAAGTATTTTATTTTACTAATACTACTGATATATTTTATTTTAGTGGTATTTTTAAGTTGAAGGTACATACATAATTATGAAGTACTTGCTGTTGCCCGCAGCTTCGCCTGCGTTAACTAAGATTTACAACGGGATCTTAGTACGCGAAATAACATTTTTTACACCTTGTGTCCGAAAAACCAAAATATCTTACGGAATCCTATTTTTTATCAGAATAAAATTTAGCCTATGTTACTCGTGGATAATGTAGCTTTCGAATAGTGAAAGAATTTTTGATATTGGTCCAGTACTTTTTGAGCCTATTCATTACAACCAACCAAACAAACAAACAAAATAAGTTTTCCTCTTTATAATATTATTATGAAGTATAATCAATGATTTCATTTAAAAAATGCAATTTAATGCTATAATTTGAAAAGTAAATAATAGTTATTTGCTTCATTCTGCAATTACCATAAGCTGTCTGTAACAAAAATATCTAAAACAAACCTTGTTTAGACAATTTGTTTATCTGATCCGGTATCGGGTACCAGGATGTAGTTTTTTATAATTGTCCAAAAGTTCCATTACATGCAGACTTAAGCTCGTTCTTTTATTGTCATTGATGTTTCAACAGTTAAGCGACATTTAATTTTTATTTTGTTTAAATTGTTATAAAATTTCACAAAACGCCATTAAGAATATAAAATGAACATTAAAATTACACCCTTCACGACACTAACAATTATTGTTAAGGAACATTAAAAAATCGTGTGAACTTTGTTTTACAAACTGTTTCCATTGTACAAGCTCACGTCACGGCAAAATATTGATAACGTTCGGTCAATCATCATTAGGTATGTAAAAAATTTAATTAGCCGCAATAAAATCCGTCAAATTTGTTCGAATATAAGGATATAATTAGAAAATGGATGGTGTGGTTTTATGAACCCACGGTAAATGAGTGACTAAATTCACATTATAGACATTTACTATATCCCTACTCCGTGGTCGACCATCATCATCTCCTTACCTTTTCCCAACTATATTTTGGTGTCGGCTTCTAGTCTAACCTAATTCAGCTGAATATCAGTATTTTAAATGGATGGATAATGCTTATCTGACCACCATAACCCAGTAACTGGATGATACGGTACCCCGTGGTAAGACTGATTATCAGACTCTAGGACTTCTGACGAACAGTAATGACTGTCAAAGATCCACAAATGACACCCGGGACCATCAGCTTAACGTGCTTTCCGAGGAGAAGGAGTCTCGTTGTGTAAAGAAGGTCACCCATCCACGGACCAACCTCGGCAAGCGTGGCTTAACCTGGTGAATCGATGCGCGCGGCTATTACCACTGAGCCATGATCTCCTGAAATTGTAGACACGCGTATTGATAAAAAATGTATCATATAGTCGCAATACAATGGACATAAGCCCACATCAAATCAACCTCATCTGCTACTCTGAAAAGGAAAATCTGAGTGGAGTTGTGAATGGTGACCATTTAAATATCGTAAAACTTTAACGTCCAGGATAAGGTCACACTTCAATTACCGGCCAGGGTCGGACGGACCTCTATCTAAATAATCTCATTAAAAAACCATAAATTTTGAGCATTTTTGATGATCAGTGCTTAAACTGTACACGTAGAAGTGGCGGGTTCGATTCAATCGAAGGAAAATTTGTGCGGAATACTTTTACTGCAATACTCTCAAGCTAGTCCTGCTTTCATAAAAATATTTAAATGCAGCAGTGTTGCTGTATGGAAGAGCCATTAACTACCACAAAAATTGTCGTGATTTGCGTAGTGTGGCTGTCATTGCTGGCAATGTTGCCATTCTGTTTCAGCCACACATTTCTGTAACATGACTGCTCGCTTAGAAGTATATTAGTATAAATAGTAATAGGTAAATGGAACTCTACCATCACCTTAGTAATAAATAGATGAAAATCTATTGCGATAAACCTCGCATCTACGCATCGGAATAGAGAAGTTCTCCCAAAAAAGAGAAACTCACTTCTTGTAGAACGTTTTATTCGAAAAAAAAAATTAAAATTTTTTTTGCATAATTTTTAACAACCTATATATTCAATTGTTGATCTTTCGATTGTTTGGATAGGTTTTATTTTATTAAGAAAACAAACAAATTAATTTTTTTAATACCTAATTGTTTTTACTACCTACTACAGAAGCGAAAGCACAAAATGTGATTTCTACAGGGTACTTTATTAGATTAAAAGCGATGTTATTAACACCTTTTATCTTTAAAAAATATTTTGAACTGGGCTAATTATTATTACTATTATGCAGTTTTTACAGTCGTAAAATTGTAATCGTTAAGTTCACTTAAAATAATATTGAAGTAATTCTTAGCGCCATTACTGTTAAAGCTACCAAATTGTGATGCTGTTTTTATTGGCGTTCGTGGTAGCCACAGCTATGTAGCATTTATATACTATATTATAAGTATATAGGTATTATAAACAAACTAACAAAAACTATACACTAACTCGATCTTTTCGTAGTCGATCCAAGAGTATGCTAATTAAGGTAAGTTATTACATGAAAGAATATTAAAGGTATGTGAAGTTCACAACCTACATTTGTGTATCAGTGAACTATGACCCGTTAAGTGTATTGAGTTCCTTGCCTAGTTTGGACGTGGAGTTCCATGCTCACATTGAAACGTATAAATGTTGATAATATTATAATATAACAATCACCCGAACAGTGTAAAATTAAAATCACGTGCGAACAGAGGACCGCGCAATAAATATTCCTAATTCAAAGGACGATCTCGAGAGTTTAGGATGTGGGTGAGATGGGTGCAAACAACATAAATTTGTGTTCCAACAAAATTCCTATGCTTATAGCAATTAACAGTGGCCGATGTGACGTCACTCGCCCACCCGACATGATTCACGACCGGAGGAGTTCACAAGGAGAGGGTTACAACTCACAAGTGTGAAACACACTGGGAGGACCATTGAGTTATTTGTTCAGAGGGAGGAGTGCGTTGTGTCACGCCCCGTGGGTACCATCGCTGCGTTGTTAGTTGGTACCACCAATCTGCTTATTGCTTTTAGTGAAACAGCTTAGCTGTATTTCAAACAGTACAGGCAGTGTTACTGGCATCGACAGCTAATACTATGTCACAAATAGCCGTGGTCTCCGGTAAACTATATGCGCATGGACAATGCTTACTAGCAGAAGCTTCGTCAGCCCGTTTGTCTTTTAAATTAACATAGACAACTATCAGGTCTGTTGAAACTGCTGAACATAGGCCTCCCTCAATAAACGCCAAGACGACCGATCCCTTGCCACTCGCATCCAACGTGGACCTGCCACTGCAGGGGCATCGTAGACAATTAATTATAGCTCTCGGTGTTTGCTTATCCTGTAATTGTATTCGATTATAGATCTAAATGGTAGTAAGGCATTCTGGAGTAGAGTATTCTACAAGTAGCATTCCCTACTTGGGCCTCACTTGTGGACTAAGATAACTTGAATACGACTTTGTGCTTGAAATCTATAAATTTTTCCTAATCGATTGTTTTTCAGTATAAAACAGCAAAAAATACATATTTCTTGTAACGGATTCTGGTCTGTGCGTGTTAAATAAAATCGTTTATCCGTCTGTCTGCGCCCCGCCTAACCATGATACGCTTCGCTGTTATTTATTGTTATCTTAATTACTAACTTTCGATGGCCGGATACTGGCGTCGGATAGAACAGTCTACGTACACACAACCATACATACATACATACATACATACATAGCTCTTAGCTCTTACTGTGTATTGTTATAACGAGATCGTTTAAGATTGCAAGAATTAATTTTGAAAAAAATTGTGTCACTGTTTGACTTCAGTGATCAACTTTGTAGTACCCACAGAACCGTTTTTATTCGGACTTGATAGTTTTAAAAGCGTTGAAGTCAGTGAAATCTTTTCCTAGGTCACAAGTGTTACTGAAATGTGTAGAGCAATGTGTGTTTTTAAGCCATATAGAAAATGAGAAGACGTGCCACCAGATGACAAGTTAACATGGAAATAGCGCAGGCAACTTATTCATATGTTGCATATCCTGACACCTAAATCTCTAAGTAATTACACTGCCTCTTCTCTCCGAAATACAGCAAAGTTGTTTCACAGGAGAAACAAGCAAGCAAGAGGCACCAATGCAGTCAGGGGTGTAGCTCAGAACATCTCTCCCACTGGTAAAAAAACGCGCAATCTTTGAGATATTCGATAAGGATAAGGTTGTTGACACCATTGAGTTTCATTCCTTTTAGGAAAGGTATCTTGAACTCAAATGTATCTTGAACTCAAAGGTATCTTAAACTCAAATGTATCTTGAACTCAAATGTATCTTTAATTCAAAGATATCTTGACTCTATCTTTGAATTAAAGATACATATGAGTTCAAGATACATTTGAGTTCAAGATACATTTGAGTTTAAGATACCTTTGAGTTCTCGATACTTTCGAGTTCAAGATACCTTTGAGTTCAAAATACCTTTGAGTTCAAGAAACCTTTAAGTTTAAGAAACCTTTGAGTTCAACATGATAGTCCTCACCAGTAAAACGTAAACATCCGAACATCTAAACTTATTAATCAGAAAGGCACAAATACATTCAATAAATGTGGAATATAAGATCTGCTATTTCGTGAGCTTTATTTATATTAAAGCTCCATCAAAACTCGATGTGAGATCGAGTAAAAAACATCAATCCTTACAAATGTTCTCATTTATAATATTAGTACACTATATACTTTTTATAGATCATTTATAAACATAATATAACAATTTATTACAAAAAACATATTTACCAAATATAAATACGCCTTTAATAGATTCACAATAAAGTTTAAAATCAACAAACATGCAAGATGTTCGTAAACCCGAGGCAAACTTAATGCATTTGTTACAAACAGACATTCAAAATAATACCTTAAACCGCGTAACCTATGGTATATATTATAAAAGGCCCATATTAATGAGTGTCAGGATCGAAAAACGAGAATGCACTATAGAGCGTGGTGGTATCATTCAAAATACTTTACACGGGCGGACAGAGGAGCTGTCGAGGGATTATAGTCTCTATGCCATCGTCTGAGGGTTTATAAGGGTTTGGCGTGGTAGGAGCTGGTCGATATATAAAATCAATCACAAATCAATAGTGACAAGGTACAGCCCAGCACGGATGGGTTTAATTGTCGGGCCGGCGTTATCATTAGTTGGGCAGACGTGCGCAGGCGCAGATACGATCTTAGATCGAATGTTTTATTGGGTTTCCATTTGTATGATTTATATGTTTTTGCGTGCAAATGGTACAAATGTGATCTTTGTTAATTAGATATTACTCGGATGCAGTAGATTACTTATCGAATATTAATTTATTGCACCTTCTTAAACGTACATTTTCATTAAAATAATTACACATCTTATGATTTATGTTTTGCTATTTCTTTAAAGTTTTGGGTTTGGTTGTGCTAACTTTGGACCGATTTTTACAAAATTCAAAAAAAAAAATCGAAAAAAAAACCTAAACTCTATGTAAAGTTGCTATATCTGAACCATCTTACAATATTATAGGTGTCATTATAATTAATATTAGAATAAACATAGAGGAACGCGAAGTCGTATTACTATTATAAATTCAATATCAATAATATTAATAAAATTGGATAATAAATACATATAAGTTTTATAATCCATAACTGGGTACAGGGTACCAGTCGAAGGTACGAGTCCACTGAATTGATGGCTGCACTTTCTTGGAGAAGGGACGCGTCCAGATACCGGCGCGACCGTCCCTCACATCTCGGAGCACTATTGATACTTTAGCATTATCATCACTCTATAGCAACATGCATATGCAACCACCTAATCTAATGAGTTAAATTTCTTAAACGTCAAAGATGTTTTGGTTTATTTGCCTAAAAAGTCACTATACTGAAATCCTACGTTCATTGTACAGCGGTGGACGGATAAAGGCTGATGATGATAATTACGATGAAACATCAGATTTTAGTCTAGTTCAGTCAATCAATTCATATGACATCGTCACCGTTTTTCCGTCCACCGCAGGTATCTTTCAATGAACGCTAAGACGGCCGAAGCTATCGAGGAATATTTTATATTACGTCTATTTATTATCGCAATAAAAAGACGTTACTGCGAGATAAAATATCAAGCCGACTTCACAACAAATCATTCAGCGGAGCGAGTGCAGGCTCTCATTGATTTATTCCACATTATTATTAATTTGAGAAAAGGAACATGCGGTTATTTATTAAGTTTCCCTCCCAATCTTGATAAGGAATTATTTATTGCCACTTTTTCACCCATCTGCCATTGCTCAGCCCTTTAACTATTTTTTTTAATGTAAATTAGTTTTGAATTCAAAAATTATATGGGAGTGATCGATATATTATTGTCAAAATAAAAACATCAATATTTTTTTGTCAAGATGTTACTGGTGTTTTATATTTTCAAATGTAATCTATTAAAAGTGGTTCTATATATACTACTACTATAAAGAAATATTTAGGATATTTATATAAGCTAGTTCTTAGAAGCTTAATTTATATATTTGTAAGCTTTTGCCGGAATTCGAATCCACAATCAACTGTAAATTTACAATTTATTTTCTTATACTTATTTATTTAATTAATATATAATAAATATATTAAATTTGTCTGATTTTGTACATACCCGATTTTCTCGCTTTACCTAAATATCAGTTAAATCAATTAAGAAGCCATTAAATGTCCATCTGTCGTTCGACATAAAGATGCAGTCATGTATAAAAATAAATAACGAGCTAGACAAAGTTTAGGAATCTGTAAATCCAATCAGGTTCCCGGGACTCGCCTGGGACTCGTCCGGGAACAGCCAGGCGGAATCTATCACTGTCTAGATCGCTTACCGCAGCTCGCTGCATGAATCCCACAAGTATAACAATTTTGACACACCATTGATCTATCCAAACGGGATATCATCTCAACACCTTGTTACTATCCCCTTGAGGATAGACACTATCCCACAATGTCGCAAAAAATATACATTATACATCTCTCTTTTAATCATAACGTCACGAAATCATTAAAATCAAAACGCGCAATGTATCAAAGACAGTGCGATAATATAGAGTACAATGCAAATGCACGTGGATTGAATGAGACGAATAGAGGCAATAATGCGGATATTACTATACACAAATTTGAACTTTCATCCCCGACTTTACAGTCCACATTCTATATAGATAACAGTGAGTTAAGACGTTAGTAGAGGGACGTGGTGTAGATAGTTTGAGAGACAGGTTCTATCAAGTGTTGACAACTACATATAGCGGGGTATTTTATTCGGTAGGTGTAACCTCTGTTTAGAATAGGTGCAAAATTGGCTTGCGAAACTGGCTGTACCGTTGTGTAAATGGTTTTAGGAATATGATCCGTAGAGTGTTCGAATAAGGGTTAGAATAGCGGGCGAGGCTTATCGCGTCAGAACGGTTGTCACAAATGTTTCACAAATGTCGACCATACATCACACCGATGGAATTATCTAGGTTCAATACAACGGGTTTCGTCACGGAACCTATATCAATTTTGTGTAAAATCATACAGAAACTATAAAAATTTGAAGAGAATCTTACCATTTCATGCTTCACATGAAGAGAAGAAGCTTACCATTTAAGGATTCACATAATAATATATACGCATAATTCTTTCTCGATACTATATCTTATTTTATTTTTACCAGGATTTCCCAGCAACTCGGCGGTCCGGCTCCGACACCAGACTCTGGCATCTTTCATGACACTACCAACTCTGACGCCTCATCTAAATCTGTGCGAACACCTTCTGTTGACAGAACTTTGCGACCTCTTCTCCGGCAAAGTCTTTCCAGAATAAATAATATAATGTAGTTATTTATATATTCCTAAATATATATTCCACAACTCTGAGTTCATAATTATTCATTTACCTATCTTGTTGAAATTTTTTATAATAATAAGTTTTAGTAAGACGTAGCGCCATGCGGCTTTGCAGCCAAGTCGGACCGGCACGGCCAGAGTAGAAGCTCTAGGTTATAATATGATACCGACATAAACTGGGAGTTATGCTGTCTCGTATCAAATGGTTTATGAATTTCCGTCAGTCCATTAAGGGAATAGGAAAGGAGTGCAACGCATTTGCATAACTTTTGGTTGTGTGGATGCTTATGTTCGATAGTTGCCAAAAGGCTTCGAATGTTCGATAGTCCTCCAATGCTATAAAAAAGTCATTAATCATCATCATTCGGTCAATGTTTATTAGAGACAGGCAGCAACAAAGCAATTTCATCAACAACGATTCCAGACTCCCTCATAAACCAAGCATTCCACTGGTCCTCACTCATAACTCAATAATCTATTTTAAATTATATGAACCTCCAGGATACCATTAAGAGCTCATTGTCTGAACTTCTATCGGATCGGATCGACACACCCTCCCACCTACCAACCGACCTACCTATACCAGAATAACCCAATAATTGTGTACATAAATCATTTGAACGACTCCTGATAATTCTCTTTGCAAAGTAAAAGACTGGCCCAATTTAAACGAAACAGCGTTACTGGTAAGACCACAAAGTAAGTCGATATATTTAAAAATTAATTCTATATATTTAGACGATATTATAGAGGTGTATTTCCATGAAAATAATTTCGATGGAAATAAATAGCCACATAACCAATTTGCCAAAGAAACAGCATAGCACGCTCCATAGCACGTTGAGCTACGGCAAACTTGCAGACCAGTCGTTAAGAGGCCACGTTTCAGCGCCGTCATTATAGTGAGTTTCAACGCCATGGTTTTTTGAATAAGATTCCTGAATTCTGCCGTTCTCAAATGAATCCTCTTATCGACTTTTCTGAAATTTTGTGGACCAAGATGCAAAGTATACTCAAGATAGACATAGGTGCTCTTGGTTATCAATATTAAATTTAATAAATAGATCTTTTTAAATGTTATCTCTAATTATTGATTAACCAAAAACATATATATTTTTCCTGACAGGTTAACATAAATTGTTATTTCGCTCAAGCCTCGCTAGCCGCTTGTCCCTTGACATGGCCCTCCCTGTAAGGGTTCTGGGCCGGTGATAACGCATACGTGCGAATCGCGACTTTTCAACCTTTGTTGGGACAAAGATGATAATTCTAATATATATACGTTGCTCTGTCATATCTTCCGTATTTAATTCTACGTATCTTTTATCTAATTGGTTCGTTTGTGGACATGCCAGTACCCTTTTTGCGTTTCATGTTTTCTTATTTCGCGTTTGAAAATCTTTTGTTTGATCTAATACAGTTACCCTTTGGGGTATTTGATATTAAATTCAAATGAGATTAATAATACATATTATGTGATATGAGATTTATTTATTACAGCTATACCTACGTACATTTGATCTTTTGAAAATAATCTAAATAGTTGACAGGATTTTGCAAATTAATTAACACCATGATTGTACGTACTATAAAAAAGCCCGTTTGACACTTTTTAGTTTATTAACGGCCGCTAGTGAGTATAACTTACTATATCCATGGTTTAAACTACATGTAGCGCCATCTATCGGCGTACACGATGCTTTACTTTTGAGCTATTGATTAACAATGATGTTTTTAGTATTTAGTAATCGTTAAGTTCTTAACATAACGATTACTAATAGTAGAGTCTACATCCTGAGCATGCGTCGGTGTCAGGGTGAAACGTGCGTAAATTTAATGGTGGTGGTCTTTTATGGTAGTGTGTGTGTGGTGGTGGATGCGAGTGTACGCATATGCACTGTGGGAAAGGAGGGCGTTGCTATATGCATGCATATGCGTGCACTCACACATTTACTGTAAAGACTGCATGTTCGCGGGATATTGTTAATTAATATATAATTTAATATCTTTTTTTAAAGACAAAATTCCTTTACCTTATATAATATAAATGATACCTCCAAACATGAGGCAGCAAGGACTCATATTCACTGGTTCTTTGATTAACCCATCACCTATAATCAGAAGTTAGTAAATTAAAGTTGCCCAATAAACATACCGTAATCAGGATCGCTATCGGCCAGCCGATCTGTGCTGATACCAATTCACGGATCGCCAATGTTACGTTGGATAACACAAATAGGAATTAGAAACAGGCATTAGAATTTAACACACCGAGGTTTATAGGAGAAAACTAGTATAAAACTAGCGAACTAAGTTTCTTAATTCATCGAGGGATCCATTCGTGTTGAATGCGAGTGGCAAGGAATCAGTCGTCTTGGTGTTCATTGATTAAGGCCTATGCTCAGAAGTGAACGGATAAATGCTGATGATGATGACAATAATTATGAGACTAAGTTTAAGTGCTTACACTTCATTGTTCGATTTTTTTTTTAATTTTTTTTATTAAAGATAACAGTTCGCTGACAAAGACTGGAATAGAAATTGATAGCCTAGCTATGTAATAGGCACTGAACTAACACTAAATAAAAACATAACCAACGATGATTTGACTTACAACGACAAGTAAACCCTGACCGACATGTTAGATTAAGTCGGAAGTAAAACGTTCTATACTCATAGGAGAGACCCTGGACTCACTAGCAAAGGTGCCAGTTTCAATGTAAGTAGCTGGGAATTATCTCTTTCAAGAGAGAGTTTAATATGAAAACATAATCAATTATGACTTATGAATCTATAACTGAACCTAAGTAAACCTTAGTTCACTGAAAACTCTACTTGTTCAATAATGTATTATTAGTAGTGAGGAGATCATTTTAATTTAAATATTTGCAGTTCAAAATATTATTTATCATTTTTATTAGCTGTTCAAAGTACAATATCATTAAAGCAAATGGATGAGAATTCACAAATGCACATTTGTGTATGGCAACGTACATTTTTGTCCTAATAGATTTCCCGCTAAGTGCTCTCAACAATTTCATAAAGAAAAAAAAAGTTCCCGCCATTCATTAGCCCACGTACAAGGGCGTCACGTGATGATTTAAGGGAGCGTAGTAATGGTGCGATAAATAATACGGTCAACCTAAGTACTGCGAAAATGGCGCTTAAGTACAACGCCATCTAGCGGCGAAGTTCCGCAACTACTGTCGGAATAATATAAATCATTCGGCTTTATCGTTGGCGAATTTAAAAATGAAATACGTACGCTTCATTTTATTTAGTATTATTGTGTTTGAATTTTTAAGCGATGTGATTACAGGGATCAAACAATGCAAGCAATCGATACAGTTTATGCGTTTTTACATAGATGGCACCACATATATGGTCAATGACCATATAGAATTAATTTATAAAGGTATCATAATATTATATGCAGTATAAGAATAGTATAAAAGTGTTAAAGCTCAAATCTGATAATTAATTAAAATAATAATTATCATTTTTAAAAAATTGTAATTGGTTGATTCATATTGGATATCTTAAGAAGTTTTGACATAGGTACATAGATGGCGTTGCTTACATGGTCATAGACCATATGAAAGCGACCATTAACTGTTATTTAACATCTTTAATAGAGGGCGCTGTGATCAAGATTAGACTTTATAAATCTTAATAAGAAAAATAATATTATTATGTAGGAAATGTTTTCATAATAGCTTCACCAAACCGTCTCGATGAAACAAGGAGTCAATAAGCATTCTACAAACGACGGGTTTTATTGAACATCAAATTGAGGCTACTGCTGCTTCCAAAGAATCTTCCTGAGAATTGAAAACAAAAACAGAATGATAAGACGATCTATCCAACCACTTCTGCAAATGAGCACACACAATTTTACTGAATGATGTTACATTACACCTCTCGAAAGACCGATTGTGCTAGGTTAGGTGATCCTAAAATAATTCCCCTAAAATTTGCTGGGGCTTAAGAACATTCCCCCTCCCCCTATTTTGCAGCATTATATTATTAAAATATTGTTTTTTAATCAGACAAAAGTTTCTAAAACGAACTCCCCGTCCTACATTACAAACATTACCTCTTTTATGATCATCTTATCTAATGATAAATAAAAATAGGTCCGAAGCACGTTCACGGCATCAGCGAATGAACTACGTGAGATGGGGCTGATAGGCCCCCCCCTGCAGATCGCCGGGACAGTTGCGGAGTAAATCGCGCTAAAGACGTCTAACGTTATCATTGTCCATTGGACTTTATTTGCATAAGCTTATTATAATTATTGCCACACTAAAGAATACCAGTTACAGCTCTCATGTCGTCCATTAACTTTGACTCCTCACAGTAATTCAGTCATGTCCTTTGGCACGGGACCTCTTAGTACGATAATTTGAAAACTATAAGACGAATGACGATTATGTGGCGTGTAAAACTTCGTATACGTATATTTGATAAAATAACACAAATTAAAACTGTCGATTAAATGTGACGTTTCCAATTTAACAAAATATAGAAGATAAGCGATATTTATCATGGGTGTTATTCTCCTCGAAATCAGGCGAGGAATACCCTGGCATTGTATCATAGCGCTGGCCCAGTTTAGTAAAAGCGCTCTCAAAGACTTGTTTCCTTCTGGCATGCAGGTGTTCTGATCACGCTCGCAGTCAGACTTTCAGGTTAGAATCTTCACCAGCTTAGACCATCGCGGTGTTTATTGGACAATTTGAAAAGCATTGGAGTAATACATGTCAGTTGTCACTTACCATGGACAAATAAACAACCTGGAGCAATAATTTAAAATTACTTCATTATGAAGGAAACTTCTATCGTAAGTCAGTCGATCGACGCTCGTACAAACGCCGGGGCGAATAAATTTCAAAGATATATTATTATTAAAATTTGATAGCGAACTCACGGGCAAGTTATATCGAGACTGTAATTAATAACGCACAGACAGACTGAACAGAATGTGTTATTTCTAAATTTACGTTTTCAGTTATTTTGATATTATTTTCTAATAATATTTTAAAGCTATTTTACTCATTATAGTGTGCTTTTTTCGTAGTTTATTAAATACTAGATCCCTAAGAAACCTAAAACTACTAAAATCTACTGAAAATACCTTTTTAGTGACTTAAATATCAAATGCAACGATTATTTTTTCAAAACCAAAGTATAGTTCTGAAAAGGCCAAACAATCAATCAATCAATTAGGTAATATTAGAAAATTCGTCCTACCCTCTACAAGACTTTTTTCTAACTCATTACCCCCCGAAAGGCTTTCAATACAATATTTTTAATGAAATCTGATAATGATTTCAATTATTTAAATTAATAATAGTAAAGACTTCCATAAATTCATTTTATGTTTTAACACACAGTGCAAGATCGAATAAAAAGTATTTATTTACTCAGTAATATTAAACAACCAAATCCTGTATGGTCATAAAAATAATCGATCCGGTGCCAGAGATGTGACGTGGCGGTGGTGGTGGTAGCGACCGTAAATTACCATTATCTACAGACGCACCAGCTATTTATTATTTATGGCCGCCCCGGGTGAGACGGGGTGTTTTTCCCTGGACAGGGTTGGATTTATCATTAGTGTTAGACGTTTGATGGTAATTGAAATGAAGACTAACTTATAATAGAATTACTAAACGGATTTAAAATATATCAATTTGGCATCAGTTAAAAAAAATGAAGCAATTTATGTGTAAGGAATTTTTCTAAACGTATTTAGTTAGGTATTTTGATACGGATTGTAGGTGTTATAGAAAAGTAATTTAATTATTTGTTTATTTTAAAAAGGATCTTATATTTGAAATTAGACAATTCTTTTGTTGTGTTGATTATCGTCAAGATAAGGCTTAAGGATAAGATGATGATGTAGAAAATGATGATGAAGAGGTACGGGTACGGGCAGGACGACGTTTACTGGGTTAAGCTCGTATAAAAAAAAATATATAACATCTAGTATCTAAAAATATATATTATCTTACCTCACCACGCTAGGTGGTTAACGTTAATAGCGATAGCGTTAATTCTATTCACGATGAATAAATTCCTAGTTATTAAAGATATTTAACGCTATCTCCTAATCATCATCAGCGATCATTGCTAAACACTATCGAAATCTGTCAACACATGTCATACAATACCACCACTAATTAGACTCTACAGGAGGCTTAGCCAAAATGCCATTAAGAAAGCGTTAGCGAAGTTCAAAAATGATAAAATGTACAGGATGGACCACGTGATTAAGCGCGGCCTTATGTCAATCCCATATATTTTATCATTTTCGAACTTCGCTAACGCTTTCTTAATGGCATTTTGGCTAGGCCCCCTGATTCGTCTTCAGTAAGTGGTAGGTTTGATGAGCACTGGGGTGACATCGACGTAATCGCGATCATCGCCCCATGGATTACAAATTATCCAAAATATCGGAAAAGTAAGGAAACTAAAAAAAATACCGCTATAAAAACCGTTATAATTTATGACATGATTATCATGTTGAGTCACCAGTATCGATTCAGCCCACATGACTGATGCCAGAAGAGTTGATAGTACTTTAACATTACTTACTGTACTAATAATATAGTCAACATCGCCTGTTCTGTCCATATTAATATATCCTTGGTTACTGTGTAATTTTTTTAAATGAAATTGTAACTTTAGGTTGTGTCCCTTAAAACAAATAAATCATAGTTATTATTCCGTTTGGAGGTTCGGAGAGATCAGATTCCTGGCAGGGAGGCTAAATACCTTATGTTATGTTTAGGCACTAGAAAGTGGATGAATGAGTTGTCTAGAACATCAGATGAAATCGCTTACAGAAACTAAAAAAGGTTTAGTTATAATTTGAAATATTATTCATTAATGAAACGCATAATGCACCTAAAAATCAACAGATTTTTAGATATCTTTATACAGTACTTATTGCCATCGTTTGTCTGCTTTTCTATAAACGTGTAATACTTATATACGGAGGCAAACCGCATCCTCGTCCACAGCGAGCTGCTCTCCAGCATCCCCACAACATACTCAAAAGGCACTTAACAAAAATGTTTTCCAACATCAGTTAAAAGAAAGACCGATCCCGCCCAGCGCCCAAATTGTTCTGCCATTAGATTTATCGGCGGGTCGCGACGAAACATCGCAACAAAGGCACTACCTCATCGCTGACAGGTTTATGATCCTAACAGTTTTTGCTAACAGCCACCCCGTATTTTATTTACGACTTAAGTTTTATTAATTAGCCATTTTCCAAAGATACGACCGATCCTGCTGTCGTGTGCGGTTTTTTTTATATGTTTGTCTTATTTGTCTTAATATTATAATATGATATAAGACTTATATTTTTGTTATGATTAGATATCACAATGTCACTATTATTTATAACTTGTCAGTTGAAGATATTGCTCTACAACGCTTTTTTATCATTAATATAATTATACAGTAGCGAGTGTCGATAAAGGTATCAATTCTATAATTATTACTTTGATCACACTCAAAGGCAACGTCCCTGATGAACAAGCGTCGTAACATTCAAAATTCCAAATCTCACTGATGTTATAACGGACGTCTATAATTCAGTCGTCAGGTTACAAATCTTTCAGCGGGTGCTGCCATCTATCATGCGGAGGAGGAAGCGCGTGAGGTGTAATGCGCGCCGATGACGGATAGATGGCGCTAGTGCGCTGCGCTCGCGCACCGGCGTTTTAGCGGCCACCATTTGCTTACATTAAAGGGTGTAAATCTCGTTGTCAAAACATTGATCTAAAATGCAAGTGACGATTAAAATTATTATTGAACACGTACTACGTTGTAAGTGAATTTCCACGTTTATCTTACCTTCCATTTAGACGTACCTATTGATTATGTACCTACATAGCTGTGGGTATTATGTACTATTGCAGCAAGTGAAAAAGAACTACTTAATTGTTTGAAATTTCTTCTTCTTCTTGGGGTGCCCCTCCAACTTGTTTTTACCGGTAAGAGGGATGCGCCGTGCCGCGCTACTGTGTTTTACATTTATTATAAATGATAGAGGAGACGATTGAGTCCCATCACTCCCATCCATAGTGTATGGAACCTTTTTAAAGGCAGATTTTTTATTTTTTTTTAAATTATAACAGATCTAACTTAAAACTAGACTTACGAAATTCTCACCATGCCATACCTCATAATTCATGATACATGGTGTCGCTTTTCAAATCCACGGCGACGAAAACCATCAGTAACATAGCGCCTGGCAGATACATCAGGCAATTTCCCAAACAAAATGTTCGTTAGAAGTTATTTGCAAATAATTACAAAATTCTCACCACCGGCTCTCCGAGTGATGAAGGGTTCCCGCGGGACGTCACTTCCCGGATCCTCGCTCCGGGAGTGAGATGCAACCCGCTCCTACTATTTTAATCCAACAGGAATAACGTGATTTTAGACAGGTATTGTTTGATACTTTACTGGTGATTTTCGATTGTATTTTACAAAATAACAAAAAATATGATCTGAAATAATTGATCATTGTTACGATAACATCATCACAGAAATTTTCAGATTCTTCAAATTAAAAAAAAAACTTCGGAAACAAAATATAAATATTTACTCAATTTTCAGGCTAAGAAAGCAAAATTATTTTATCATCATCATCATCATCGTCGTTCCCTTATTTTGTGAATCCTCCCAGCAGTGGCTGTGACTTAGCCTTATACCAGACAACGCAATATGTACAAATTTAATACTTTTTTAATATTAATACATATATTTAAGATTTTTATTATAAAACACATCCATGACCTAGGAACACAGACACTTTTTGTTCTCTGGCGGCATTCGAACTCGCTACCTCCGGGCTTGTGCACCAACGCGCTAACCATTGAGCCACAGGGGTCGTCATAAATATTAAGTACCTATTTGTGCAAAATTTCTTGATGGCGAAATTGGAACTAGGTCTTCTTTTCATCTTTTTTTTACCAAACCCCGGAGCACAGGGACAAAACGACTAGTGTAAGACATGAGCTGCCCCGACCCGGGAGGAGTCCACTTCATCACACGGCCGTGTTTTCATTAGCCTTAACGTATGACGCGGCGGGGGACTAAATCTTCATTTTTGACGTCCCTCGGGTCCACACCGATGTAGCGCCGATGGATGTGCCTAGACTGTTTAATTATTACTGAACAGCCCCTCTGGGCAAGTGACACAATGGCTAAACGAATAGAAATAGAATAGAATACTTATTATATGAGAATGACACTAGTTTACGACTTGTAATTTGAGCAGCTATTGTTATTCCCATACAATAAGTATTCTATTCTATTTCTATTCGTTTAGCGTTTGCCACCTGTCTAGAGGGACAGACATGTTGGACCGTAAAGCGCTCCGACACCGTATTAGGAGGACGGAGGTCCGCGTTGCTTTATGTGTTTGATAGATGGAATGTTTTGTAATAAATAACAATAGTTCTAAACGCGGATTGGTGAACTTTACCACTTAAAAAGACTTTCAATCTCATCAGATGCAGGTTTCCTCACCTGTTTTCCTTCACCGGTGAGCGAGCGAAGGCTCGTGTTCAGGTGTACTTAGAAAATAAGAAAAACCCATTTCAAATCACATGGGTTGCAGGTGATTTTGGTTCACGCAGTCCTTTAATCAAGTTTTCTTAGGTAATGTCAAAATATCGAGCTCCGCGAAAAAGTGAATAAAATAAGCTATGGTAATTAGTTGTTATTATGATTATATTGTAAAAGCTGTGTTCTAAACAGTTATAAGAATTTGGGCTTAAAATCTATTAAAATTATGATCAATCTTTCCATCCACTGCTTATAATATCCTTAAGTGAAATTCACGAGATGTCACGGCGCGCTTAAGTATCAGATACATACCAAAATTTATTGGTTTTAATTTATTTTCAAAAAGCTCTAAGGATCTTTCTACAAAAAGTACAAATAAAATTTTATGAAATATTTTTTTTTTATTTTTTTTGCAATTCAATCAAAACTACTCAGATTATTTTTTTCCCTATCCTCCCAATGCACCACATAAAACAAACCGTACAAAACGCGACAGGATAACTGTCAATTTACGTTTACTATTTTCCTTTGGGTAATATGGAAGCCACTTCCAGGATCCGTACAGCGTGTTCCCGTGTCTCGGCCGTGCGGGGACAGCGCTAATGTTGATATATCGGCCGGCCGGACGGACGGACAGACGAGCCCGGAAAATAAGGACAAGACCTGCCCGGGATCACACATTGGGAATTCAACTACTGATGTTTAAATCAAAATATCTTTATAACGTATATGAAGTACCGTTCAATTCTTCATTTTTATCTTTTCTTTACATGGGACAAAACAAAGAGGCTTCCCGCTGTATGTATGCTTAGATCTTTAAAAGTACGCAACGGATTTTGTTGCGGCTTCTTTTAATAGATAGAACAATTCAAGAGAAAGGTTTATATGTAGGTATATCTAATACATGCAAAATATAGTAGAGCAACAAATCAAATCAAATACTATTTATTTCGTAGGCAAATTACATAGCACTTGAAACATGTCAATTTTTTTTATAAGCTAATGCTAGATTCGCAAAGTAGCAGTTTTCCTTAGAGAAGAATCTAGCAAGAAACTCTGTAGGATTGCTCTTTTTAAAATATAGTTTTACAATTTTTGTAAATACATCTAAATAACAACATACTAAGTATACATATAAATAATAACAACATGCTAGTTACATAAATTAATTCACATTTGCCTAAAATAAATAAGTAAATAAATTTGGACCCCGCAATATCAAAACAAACAAGAGGATGTTAATAAAAAGAAAACAAAAAACCAAGCGAGGTAGAAACTGCATAACACCTATAATATATTATAATATGTATACTTAATATCATCCCGCTCAAATCCCCTTCTAACTCTTAGGTAACGTAGGCGAAGCTGCGGGTAAAAACTAGTTTTTTATTTATAATGAAAAAATGTGATATTCGAATAGTGTATTTGTTTTAGGTTTTATGTTAATTGGACAGACAAAATGGCAGACATGCCGACTGATGGCAAATAATTTTATCTGTGACCAGCCTAGGCAGCTCATTCATGTTCTGTACACGAGTACAAAGTTCTCTGTATACAGTCTGACGTGTCTTTCGCTCGAAAATACAGCAAAGTTGGTTTATGGGAGGAAAAAGACGTGGAGTCCATGTAGTCGGGACTGCTGCTCCGCGTAAGCCTTCTACCGGTAAAAACAATCAAGCAATTTTTGAAGTATTTATATAAAGATAATATTGTTCCCTCTTCTTTACACCGTTGAGTTCAAGAACAATGACTTGCGTTCATTTATTATAATAAATTGTAAAATACTAGTATTACCCTTCTCGCCTGATTTCGAGGAGGAGACCCGTGCCCAGCAGTGGGACATAAAGGGTTGATACTTTACTTTACTAGTAGGATTTGATTGTTTTACCACTCGTAATCCACAGTAGACTCTTTTTGGAGCTGATAGTATTATCAATTTGAATTTCAATAATATACTTTACAGGCACCGAAACCGCTACAGAAAATTAAAATTTGGAGTGAAGCAAGACATGATGATGATGGCACATCCCATAAGTGTGGCATCAGGGAAATTGATAGTTATTTTGATAAAATTGTAGAAGCCTTTTAAGCTGGACGCGAACATTGACAAGCTCGATGGGTTTAGTTATCTCATAACCTGGTTGAGCCTTTCTTTTGTGGACACTTATCAGCTTTTCATTAGGTACCTGCAGTTACCACTATTTTGCTCGGACAAAGAGGCAGGATATAATATTTAATATTATTGGAAACAAGAAATAATTATTGGCTAATGGCTACGAGATTTACCATTTCACCTCTTAGGAAGGTCCAAGAATGCTTTATTTAGGCCAGTTTTATGTGAATTTGCATCAGGCCATGGGCGGCACTGATCGCTTATCGGCACTCATTTGCCAGTTATTTGGCAGAATTCTTTACAATCGGATGGAGTGCTAACTGCTACCTATTATAAATTATGCTAGCCACGTTAGAACTGCCCTTCAAACAGCATTTTGATATTTAAAATCAAATCGTGACAAAGGATTTATCACAATTTTCTTTGTTAGTTAATTTGGCTTGGAGAAAATAATATACATTCTCTGGAAATTAGTTTGCGATCGCGTTTTTCGCTATCTTCCTTCATAAACAGGGATCAAGAAGCCTTACCCTTTCGCTATAAATCTGGCTCCCCCCGCGCGCGCCGCCCGCTCCTCACCCCCTCCGCCGCCCGCGCCCCCGCCCGACGCCGCGAGGTGGTTTTGAATGGAGATTGAGCCAATTAAAGTAATCGCCGTTACAGTCGGCGCTGCCTTTGGATTAGTTCTGTGGGGAATAGTGCTATGGAGTAGATGTTGGTCTGATTTATTTTCCAACTTTATTTCTTCTGTTCTCTTTGTCTACTGGCTGTTAGTTATTACAAAGCATTTTTAAGGAGCTAAAGTAGAACTAAGGCTCCCTTTATTGTGCGCAATAGTTAAAATATCGTCGAGAAATTTAGTCTTTTTAAAATTATGCCATGTGTGTGCGAAGAATGTCTTGTGATATCGAAGAAAAAATTTCTTTTAACCTTCGTCATATTAACAAAGATCAACAAACGTGCGATGTGATACTTATTATAAATGTTAAAATTGCTTAAATCATAATTTTCTGTGCTATAAATTAATTATAATAAAACATGGTTTGAAATCCAGTATGAAATGATTTTGACTACCCCAGAAGTATCAGGCACTATTTAACTACCATCTTCCCTGACTCCTGAGTCTTCCCGTGGTCATGGTAATTGTTAAGTGTCCAAAAAGTCAGGTTGAATGTGACTATAAAATTTGTAAAAGTAGTTTTTTTTAAATATAATGAGTGAAATTCACGTAATCGTTGAAAAACAACTTAAATGACTTTTATATTTATTACAAAGAGTAATTGAAGTTAAATGTTATTTTTTAAACAATAAAGAATGAATAAATTTTTTGAATGTAAAAACTTTCGCCTGTGGTTACTTTAACAGACACCAAAACATGTAGATATGATATGAATAACCATTTAAATATCATTTGCATACAACCAATCGGTCATGGTGCCAAATCTCCCTATTTTTGTTAAGGGACAAACAATTTTACATTAATATTTAAATATAACATAAAGTCGACTCCACAGCCGCCGCTGTCGCAGGATTAGTATCATACAATACAAGCAACGACTGAATCCTTTTATTTATTGCTATTTATTGTTATTGCATTCGCTCCTCTCATTTCTCTCTCCTAATATTGTCTCGGTGTAAATTTCGCTTACTGTTCCCGTTGGCTTGTTTTTAATATTACTATTAATTAGCACGTGGCTTTTAGCAGATTACAATTTTTTGTCATATTGTCTGATCTTTAATGTTATTATTTTAAGAAACGTTTTCAGACAGTATAAAAATCGGACCATGACGCTAAAATGACTCTCTAGTTACATCTTTCTGTACTGAAAGTAATAATATATAGGCTTTAAACATAATCATCATCAGTCGCTTCCAGCTGATAACGCGGTACAATGCAGGTTAAATATAAAACAGTTGAGTTTAATGTGAGAACAACACAGTTATTATATTTAGCATTTTTTTTTACTTGCATTATTATTTTCACAATTAAAACTGTTTTAAGTTACATATACACTGTCACTTTTATTTCGCGGAGCTCGGAGTTTCGACATTATCAACAAGGTTTGAGTCCCGTTTAAACCAGTACTGGACTATCTTCATATTTTTAGAACCTCGTGTCAGTCACTTCTAACCATATATTAGGTCCCTGGTGGGAGGCGTAGTAATTCAAATGATTACGCAGATTTATGTGAGGCGGGATGTGGGTCGAGATATCGGCGTGTAGATACACGTTTACTGCCGCGCTTGGCTTCTCCCACCTTGGTGATATTGAGGGTGTGTGACTCTGATGGTTACTCTATTGGTGGGGTGGAGCGGGTACGAGTTGTGCTGTGTCAATTTTTTTTGCTTGGATGAGCTATCTGCCCACAAATAAACAATAAAATACATTTTTATTATAGTTGGATAAGCTGCCAGCCGTGGTCAGCTATAAACATCGTTTGCCTGAAACTTATAACACTGTCTGTCCTGCATTTCCCTTCGCAACACTTGCTGTGTTGCGAAGGGAAATGCAGGCACACAGCATATCAGTCTGTTTAGTTCGTTATAAAAGTATAAAGTAAAGTAAAGTAAAAGTTTGATACACATAACAGGCCTTAGTTTGAATCACAGCACGATCACCAGGTCAGTTGATGACGATCAACAAAGCCTATTAAAATCGTGATGTAACACGAGGTAAATGTCAAGTGCTGATGATTTCCTACTTCCTCTAGCCATCATCGTCGCGACATAACACGTAATGACTGTGGGCGTGGTATCCGACGTACACGAAATATCTCTCTATCTCTTTCACACTAATATTAAATTAATTAAACTAGTGATCATGATTGATTCATATTATTGTTCCACATAGGAAAACGAATGACGATGGTCCAGTAGGCTCGGCCAGGAATGGGTATCCCAGGTTCGTTTCTGTCTTCCTATGAGCAGAGACCCTGGTTCGCTCACGGGTGAAGAAAATCACATGAGTAAATATGTGTGCCTGATGAGATTAATAGTCTTTGAAGGTGTGTGAAGTTCACGAACTCGCTTTGGTTAAGTGCATCGGTAAATAAATAAAAAATAAAAAAGAAATGTGATGTCGTGGGACACCAGGTAGGAACGAAGTTCCTTCGGCTAAAAAGAAAGGTATTACACACTACTCGCTTGTGTATGCGACGTCTCATTTAACGCTTTTTATTAAACTCACTTTTTCTTACGGTTTTACTATGACATTTTTTTCGGTTCCATCGCGCAGCAAAATCCCTCCAAGCCTGCTGTCGTTCCAATAATAAACAAATAAGTAAATCACAAATATACTTTAAAAAATACGCTCGCTTTCGAGGTCTTTAATTTCGAAGTTGGAGGAGTATTCCAGCAATGGGATGTATGCATTGATTAATTATTTACTTTATTTCACGTATTCTTTTTTTTATTACTGAATATTCAATGTGACGACTGACGAGTGTGTTAAAAATCATAACGAGTGACGTTTGTTACTCTAGCTAACTTCAGTTCAGTCGACATTTATCAAAAAATCCTTTATCCTCAACTTAACACCAGCAATTTATAATTTTCCAAGTTTATTATTAAAAGTGCAACATTAAAAACACGGCGCCGTAAATACACGTGGAATACACATAAGTACACATAAATACACGTAACTGGAGGATGATCTACGTGCAGGCGGCCGTGAGTTACGGCCATTATTACGTTATAATGTGTGACTTCATATATCAGATGAGTTAGTGAGCTTTTAAAGGTTATTTAATACCTTATTAAGGGAACGAATTCACATCAATTTCGAGTAAATGAAAGAAAAATTGGCCGCTGCAATGGCGTATGCCTGTGACGTGATATATTATTATAAGAAAACCACCAGATCCAAATACAGCTTCTTTATTCTCGGTAATACAATAATATCTCGTGATACCGGGTGATGCCAATACTGAGTGAGACCGAGTGTTTCCGAGTCGTTCCTTCGTGCGAAGAGCCCCGCCATTCAACCGTCAGCCCTTTTTATCTCTTTTGCCCCTCCAAAAGACCGAACTCAGTATTGCCAACATCCGTGTTGCCATATCAATTAAAATAAATTAAAAGTTTATTCAAAGTATGCATCCTTAAAATATATATCCTTACATTCGCCCATCCTGACAAAGGTGCATGTCCTCATGCACTCCTGTAATAAAAGTCTTTCAATTAATGATTCAATGAAAGGGTCTCACTGTAACCACCGTTTTCTTACAAATGAGACACATTCACCAAACTATGAATAGAGCATATTGCCAACCAAGTACGAATCCATCCATTCTCGCAACTTGGGTAGCAAAACGACTCACGTCTATGCTCCACACTATCCGTCCAGATCTGATCGTCTGCAAACCCATCAATTCTTCTAGACGAAACGCCATATAGGCTAACAAAATGATTTGTAACTCACTGTGATCTTCTTTTTTCTTACAGATGAGACACATTCAAAACGCCATATAGGCTAACACATTCAAAACGCCATATAGGCTAACAAAATGATTTGTAACTCACTGTAATCTTCTTTTTTCTTACAGATGAGACACATTCAAAACGCCATATAGGCTGACACATTCAAAACGCCATATAGGCTAACAAAATGATTTGTAACTCACTGTAATCTTCTTTTTTCTTACAGATGAGACACAAAAACGCCATATAGGCTAACACATTCAAAACGCCATATAGGCTAACAAAATGATTTGTAACTCACTGTAATCTTCTTTTTTCTTACAGATGAGACACAAAAACGCCATATAGGCTAACACATTCAAAACGCCATATAGGCTAACAAAATGATTTGTAACTCACTGTAATCTTCTTTTTTCTTACAGATGAGACACAAAAACGCCATATAGGCTAACACATTCAAAACGCCATATAGGCTAATAAAATGATTTGTAACTTACTGTAATCCTCTCTTTTCTTACAGATGAGACACAAAAACGCCATATAGGCTAACACATTCAAAACGCCATATAGGCTAACAAAATGATTTGTAACTCACTGTAATCTTCTTTTTTCTTACAGATGAGACACAAAAACGCCATATAGGCTAACACATTCAAAACGCCATATAGGCTAATAAAATGATTTGCATCAAATCTAGCTTACAGTACATAATTATTTTACACATTGTTTTGCATCTTGAACAAATCAACTGAATAACATTTCTTCTCATCTCACATAATTTTTCTTATTAAATTTAGTAGCTTACAGTACATGATTAGAAACATTGCAATCAAATATTTTACACATTGTTTTGCATCTTAGATAACAAATCGACTGAATAACATTTCTGTTCATTTCACATAATTTTTCTTATTAAATTTAATAGCTTACAGTAGTACATGATTATTATAGAAACAATGCTATCAAACAGTATGCAAATAATGAATATATAACATGTTATAACCATTTAGTATCGCAAACAAAACAATGATTTTACTTTATTTATTACAATCTTACACATCTTCCTTTGTCTCAGTGTCATTACTGTCAGTGACATATAGACGCTTTTACACCACGTCAATCTGGTTCAGTGATAAGTTATACCTGGTATAGTCGCAAGCCAATATCTATCATTACTAAATAATACCGCAGTGACACGGTAAGAGCCTATACAAGCGGATAAGTATTTTCCCTCATTGAGGAAAGTGGTTTTGGTTATTTTGACTAGAATTTTCTTTTTTTTTTTTTTTTTTTTTTAATTGACCATAATTCTATTCTAGCCGGTTTTTATTTTATTTTTGTCATATCCAAGTTTTTGTTTCGCCTGCTCTTACTATCGCGAACTTAGCTAGTTTTCCGACCGTAGTTAAATCACTATTTTCGTGAAAATTGACAATTTATGCCATTAACCATCAATTTTATTTTACAATTCATATTTGTCCCGAACATTAGGTTTAAGCCTGAACTTTACCTATCGAATCATCCCTTTTCGATACTGTGGCATACACAGTCTGTACTCTAATGTGATCTTATTATTAGTTTTAGTTTTATCTCTGTAAAGATTATTATTAGTTTTAGTTTTATCTCTTTTTTTTTTATTGCATATGCGTAATGTGTGTTAGCTTAATTTAATCGTGATTTAGACGACCAAGCTGCCACCTAGTACCCTTTTAACTACCCAAAATTATCAACTGGATTACCTTTTAGAGTGTTCTAAATATAATAATATCTGTCTAATATAATAACCTATAATATAGATTTAAAACGCTTATCTTATGGATTTAGAAGATTATGTTTAATATATTTATATTTACGTCCAAGTCTAGAACCAACACGTCACGTATTTTATTTAATTCCACATCAGTTAATTGTAACGTATGTAACCCATCTTAATTGCTCATATTCCTAACCCACGGATGCTGTTCTAATGCGGCATAATTTCGGCATTTTCGTGATCCACTATTGCGTTACGAAACAGTGCGTCAACAATTGCCATTTTAGTACCTGGGCGATATCCGGCAGAACGTTGAAATTTCTGCATCAACAACTACCAACGCGCAAAGTGTTGCCCCAACAAGTAGACTCTTAAACTTTATTTAAAAAAATACAAGTGCAAAAGCCTCGAGCTTTATAAGCATGAAAAGTCTCTCAATTTACAGCAGTAAAATGCCACTAACTCAATTATGTTATAGTTCTGAGATCTCGTTATCTCGCATGAGTATGTAACCCTGCCTTCGCTACGGGGTTACAAATAGCGAGAATAGGAAGTCTACTCACCGATTAGTCATAAAGGACATTGAATAACTTATCCTGGTCCTTTGTCAGCGTAGCGTCCTAAGCCAATAATTTGGTCTAAAAATAAACAAGAATAGCAAAGTACCATACATTTTGTTATTTTGTAAAATATCCGTCCGTCAAGAGCCGCTGTCCTAACACCGGCAGAACTTATTTCGTATCGTAAGTAATTTCCTATCCATGACAAATTCCCATTTGGAATGTTCATAATAAGATCGGCAATATAACAATTTTAGGACCCTTCTTTTATCCTAGCCAAACATTCCATAAGATGCCTGTCACAAAAACATCAATATATTCTGTTGCAACATCCTAGCACGGGGATCCTAATACTCGATGCATGATTCGCTGTAATCTACACACACACTCATTTGCTCAAGCTCATTACCATCTCTTATATTTTCGCGCTTCTAATAGGTCCTCAGTTACAGTCAATACAAACAGAAGTTTTATTTAATCCTATAGTCATTTTAGTAGTTTTGGTACAACCCAGTAGCTATATTTGTTCTATAAAGTATTTTTTTTTTAATTTTATTGAAGAATACTCATTCCTAATGTGCATTTGCAACCTAACGTAAACATACTGCTGTAAACTCTTACCGTTTACTAGACTTTCGAAATAATTACATAGTTTCAATTTAGCCTTTGCCTACATAATATATTAGAACGTAGAAATTAACGACAACCACACATTACCGAATCTTTGAACGGTTGTTGAAGTCAAAGTCAAGTTAAAATTTTTATTCAAAATAGTACCACCAAAGTATCTTTTTGAACGTCATTTGAGTCTACCACCGGTTCCAAAACAAGGCCACTGAGAAGAACTGGCGAAACAAACTCAGTGGAACTAATCTTTTAAAATATTCTATTACTTTATTTGAAATACTACTTTATTATAGTATATTATGAAAAGAATCTAGCAAGAAACCGTTGGGTTGCTCTTCTCAAAAGAGTATACATTTTTATAAACATAGTTATTATAATATTATTATATTATATTATTTTAACATAATAGGCGACAAAGGGATCCTCATAAATTATGCATTGATAGAATCAATACGGCACTATTGCAAAAAGCCTATTCTGTATGGCACCTATTATTTATAATAAACTACCCGTAATTTTTAAGAATTGAAACATAAATCAATTTAAAAGAATATTTAAAAAAATACCTATGTGATAAAACTTATTATAGTGTTGCTGAATTTATATCAGACAAGATTAACATAGACTTGACTTGATTACTTTGACATTAACTAGTATATACTAAGTAGTATGTGACATTAACTATGATTTTTGACAATTGTTTTATAATTCTTTACTTATGATAATTAATATTTCAATTGTAATCAATAAAATGTTCCTTGTATTTAATGATTAATTGATCAAAAGATTCATTGTACTAACATATTTTGATTAAAAAAAATTATTATTATACATACATTTATTCACATTAGCCCAAGACAAATAATTTGTGAAGAAATTTAGACCCCACAATATCCAAAACAAGCTAGAGAATGTTAACAAAATTGTAGCTTTTCCCCACTTTGTATTAGGGTTACATAATTTTTCGGTAAAGTTCTGCCCTGTCAGTATCGTTAATTCCAATTAATTATTTATCATCCATTACTTGACACGGGACCTTAGCATTGAATCCATCCATAGTGGAAACAACTAAAAACACTTCCATAAGTTCAAACTACTTCATTACCAATCCTTCAAGAGACTGTAGTATACTCATTCAATATTTAAACCTAATTTTAATGTTTGCGATTGATTGTTTCAACACATAGTCGGTGCAAGCAGATTTGCACCTTTACGTTTTTTTTTTTTTAAACTTCAAATATAAAATATAAAAAAAATCTTTGTAAGCGTGAACAAAGAATGCGTTTATGACCTATCATATTACATTTACAAATATACACATGTTACTCTCTAGATTCATTAGAGTACGGTTTGTCCTGTTTATTATTACTGCTATTGTATAGTATTGTACTTTCGTTATTGGCTTAAGCCTAAATTTGTAAATGTGCGTGTTTTTAAAATATTTATGAATGAGAAGTGAATGATTCTATCAATTAAAGTTTAAACCATACAGTTTACTGCATTCCGTTGTCTAATGTTGTATTGGTCCAAAAACGACAGCTTTTCATACAATTACGCTTCCATTGGTTCATTAAACCTATCTACTTTTCTTTAACATCCCCCCACAGCTTGGACATAGTTTGTTTATATGGCAATACGCTTAATAATTTACCCTTTCATTCGCTCTAATTATTATTATCTAATTATTATTATTATGAAGTATTAAAGGAAGACTGTCGCACCAAACTCTGGCTAACCAAACCCTGAAGTTTTACATATCAAATTGCATAGAAGTCTTATCGTCTCAGCCGTAAACGATAACACTTGTCATTCAAATTTTTTTTTAACAAATATCAATTAATTGATTTTAGAAGGTTAATTAAGATTTGTTTTTATTAGAGAAATGACTGAAAGCTGGCTTTGACGACTGTGTCAGAAAATGTTCAAGGGAAATTCAAATATTTGAAACACTTTAAGCAGAAGAAGTCTGTCACGAATACGGCTAACCTCACGCTCCAAGTTCTTTTGGGAACGAGCGATCTCGCCGCTACCCGGAGAGACTGTCGCGGCGCGGCGTGTTGACTGCGGTTACTGCCTGGGCGCAGCGTTGTCATCGCGTCCTCGATACTCAAATTGCTCCGGCATCACCGGTGACGTGACAGTAATTCAGCTCGCTGTACGTTTTCTGGAACTCACAAACAGAACGTCCCATGTACCCAACTCTTGTAATATTCTTGTAGTTTAGCTAAGCATAGATATACGAGATGCACAGCAATTAAATTCAAATTACGAAATATGTTAATATGACGTGGTGCGTTCAAGGTTAAGGAGCGAAAATAAATCTTAAGAAATTTATTTGAATACACCATACCTATACATATCCATACCCAATGCAGACCGTGAATACGTAGAGTGTCTAGTAGTTTGGCCACTAGAGCAGCCAGGCATCAACCTACCAACCTAAAGCTCAAACCTACCCGCTCGTACACAACAATAGTTTAACTTCTCGTAATAAAATTTTAGCATTGTCATTTCGAATATTATTGGACTACAATCATTAGCGTTCACAAAAGCGATTACAAATCATCTTTTATGATTATATTAGTTTAGGTTACATCTATACGTAATCGCGTAAAGTAATTAATTCGTTTAACTTTGTCTCACACCGTCAAGTACCCTCTATAATTCTACTTCCATTCAGCCGTGAGATATTATAAACTCTTAATTTAAAATTTATATTCCAATTAGTCTTATTTTAGCCAATACTATGTACTTCCAAGATTAAATCGATTACGGCAAGTTTTTGATCTTAAAAATACAATTTGCATATACCCTCGAAAACGTTTTACGAAATCAATTTTTCTTATATTATGGTTTTCTTTTTACGTCTGAACCCGAAAAGTATGTGAGCATGCAAAAAGAAACGGCGACGGTACATACCACTTCTGAAGTATAAGAAAACCACCAGATCCAAATACAGCTTCTTTATTCTCGGTAATACAATAATATCTCGTGATACCGGGTGATGCCAATACTGAGTGAGACCGAGTGTTTCCGAGTCGTTCCTTCGTGCGAAGAGCCCCGCCATTCAACCGTCAGCCCTTTTTATCTCTTTTGCCCCTCCAAAAGACCGAACTCAGTATTGCCAACATCCGTGTTGCCATATCAATTAAAATAAATTAAAAGTTTATTCAAAGTATGTTCATCCTTAAAATATATATCCTTACATTATATTATTATAATCATCGTCGTCGTCAGCACATAATTCACTTTTATTACTATTAATAATTTAATTAAAAGTTTCAAATTTGTTAAACCTGTTTAAAATCTGTGTGACGTGAATTTAGGCACAACACGAAGATCGTCACATCAAAGAGAATTCAGCTCATTTTCTATTGATAGGTTATTTTAATAAACACTACTTACAAAAGTTATCTAGTTTTTTCTTATTTCTTTATTAATCAGCCAAGTCAAAATGTACACCATTTTGACTTAAAAAAATCGACCCCTTATCCCATTGTAATTATGTGTTCAACTTTTGGCGCTCATTATTATAACTTCTTAAAGAAAACAACAAAACCAATGAAAACAGTAGTTTCTAAAGAAGCTTCGACTTTCAAAATTCAAGTCCAAGCCTCTGCTTGATGAATCTGCAATCTTGTTTTAATCATTATGATTAATACGTTGTGATTAAATTAGTTAATGGACGCCCGCTGTGATTACGGTTGATGATCAGAAGCGTGATGGCTCGCGGCCATGACCAGCTGCAGCAGGTGCTGTTACCGGCTGGCACTCAGTTCATTTAGATTTGTAATAAAACAACGCAACAAAATACCTGATAACTTGACAATGGCTGGGCGATTTTATAAAACACTAGCAGCACCCCGCGATTTTACCCGCGTACTTCCCATTCCCGCTGGACTCCGGTAATAAATTATAGCCTATGTGTTATTCTGATGTATCAGCTATATTATTGTAAAGTTTAATTAAAATCCATTTAGTAGTTTTTACGGGAAAGATTTACAAACATCCATACTTACAAACTGGCGTTTTTAATATTAGTAAGATAAGATATGTAAAGCCACCAAGAATAAACCTGATTTCAAATAATAATACCGCATTTCTAATCGATGCCGCAGACATGGCGATCAAACTTATATACCATTCTTTTAGCTTTGTGGTTTCAGGTTCATGTTAAAAAAAAAGTAAAGTAGCAACCCATATATTATGCTGGGCACGGATCTCCTTGAAATCCTGCGAGGAGGGTATCGGGCCATAGTTCACCGAAGCGCTGGCCCCGTGCGGGTTGGACCTTAAAGGACTTTTAATCTCATCAGACTTGCAGGTTTTCTCACGATGTTTTCCTTCACCGGTGAGCGAGCGATGGTCTTGTGCTTAGGGTGCACTTAGAAATGTAGAAAAACCCATTTCAAGGTACCACATGCGGAGATTAGGATCAACCCGGGACCTCTCACTCAAGAGGCCCGACCCACTGGCGACTGGACCTTCATCTCTTAAGACTACAAATAAAGAATAACGTTGGAATATAATAGGAGCTCGGATAAACTCGCACGTCCGCTATCATATTGAACTCAATTTAATGCAAAGAACAAACAAAAATCTCTTAAGGAAATCCCCGCGCGTAATTACATAACCTCATGTGGAAACAATGGCTCGGGTCCCGTCCAGTGACCAGTCCGGATGCGCTTGCGCAACTGTGCGCAACTGTACCTACGGATATTTTTATTACCATCATATACATATTTATGTATAAATAAATAAAAGTTGGTTGACACGGAAAGCGCAACATGTGTAAAACATCTATGTATATTACACACATGTCTATGTATATTACTCACACAAGAAAAAATATACAATTAACACAGAAAGATGTGGAGAGCGGTAGGGTAGTAGTATCACGACACGAAAACGTCACTCCATTTGTCGTCACGTTAAATCGATTTTACTGAGAAGAATAAGTCAATGATTATTTTTACCGTAATATTAGCATCGGGAGGGGTATACTTAGTGTTTCGAGTGTATGTATGTTTGTATGCATAACACATGCATTAGCCATACCTACAGCTGTGGCATTCGGGCATGGTGTCATACCCTCAAATGTTGTATGAATACAAATGGTGGGTCATGTGCAAATAATAACCATTTAGCATTTCCATTGCTGTTACAAGGTCACGGGGCTGTTAACGTGGTGTAATTGTTGCTAAATATCAAGCTCTAAAACTAGGTTTGATCTGAATCACATGTAGATAGCCAGAATAAGCTTGCGTAACCTGAGCTTCAAATAAACTATCCTATAATGTACTATCAGTCATCATCATCAGCCTTTATCCGTCCACTAAACATAGGTCTCCCTCAATGAATGCCAAGACGCCCGATCCCTTGCCACTCGGATCCAACACGGACGGCGCTTACATGAAATTTAATTGTAAGTTAAATGAGACGTAACGAAATGTACAATAACCAATGATGTCAAAACGCTCGTTAACGACGGGGTCCGAATAAACTGCCACTGTAAATAATAATATTTACTAGTTTTTTATATAAAATGAACAATTTTTAACAAAGTGATAATTACATTCTTCAATAAATCTTTCGAATGCAAATGTTGGTTTTTTAAGCCCGACTAGGTCCTGAGATAAACGTGTTCAAACAAACCCTTTATAATAGAACTAGTAATAGAATAGAATAGGAAAAAAATTTAGGTTTTATAAGCACAGACTGCTTTGGAAATACTGCTCTAATACCTAAAAGGAGCGTCCGTTAAGTATTGCTAACTCATTACGTAAGGTTTATTAGCACTGTTAGTCGTTACTGTTCTTACTGCCTCGGACAATGGACTTTATTCGGAAGTGTTAAGTTTTATATTGCACAACATGTTACATAACTTAATCTTATTCTTTATTACGTTTAATGATGATTTTTGTTATGTAAATTTTTAATTAACAATGCTAATGGTCAAGTGGAAGTTACAATAATAAGAGGTCACCAGTTCAAATCTTGATGTGTCAATTTTTGCATGTTTTTGTATGTGAAATTATTTATTCTAATATATAATATTATTACGTTGATACGCCTATCGGAAGTTGACACTAGTTTATTATTATATTAGTTATATTACAACAAAATATAACCAGAAACCTCACACCAAAATTATTTACTACTTTATTAAAATTCGATTTGATTAGTAACATTTGTGATTAGATTACGTTAAAAAAAGCATGGATCAACCCGTATTCCACTACTGGGCACGCGACTCCTCGAAATAAGGCGAGGAGGATATTAGGCCATAGTTCACCGAGACTCTGGCCCAATTTAGATTGGAGAACTTCAAACACCATGAAATACTTTCAATCTCTTCAGAATTTTAATTTCACTACCTTTTCCTTCACCGGTAGAGTGATAGTTTCATATTTAGGGTGTACTAAGAAAAGTGAAATATGACCACGGGGGATCAGAATCGAACCGAGACAATCTCGCTCAAGAGACCAAGCCCATATCCGCCGGAACATATCTTTATTTTACATTTGTTTAATAAAAAAATATAAAAATAATATTTGTCAGTTATGGAGCAAAACTATGATGATATATTTATTATTTTGTAGGTCATCTCTGTGTCCATAATAATAATATAATTAAGCCACGCAACATCAAAGGTAAGCCAGTTTTGATTTGTACATGTAATATTAATTAAACGCGATATATTTAATCTCAAAAGCTACAGTTGTTTCGCCACCGCTATGTTTTATGGTAATGTTGTAAGGACAGTCGCATTTAAATGGTAGATAAATATATGGTAGCCCAACATCATTCCTTATCAAATGATGAACCAATTAATAAAAGAAAACGCACGGATATAACGGTTTTTATATAAAGTGTATAGATATTATGACATATAGACCTTAAGGTTTTGGTTAGATAGGCCATACTTTTCGATAGTGGTGACGTCGCCCATGAAAATATGCTGGTTTACGTGGAACTAGCCCGGGCAAATCAACCGGACCGATCAACACTTCGTCTACCTAAACGCGGCATCCAATCTTAAACCTTAATGGCCCATCGACCATCCGTTCTCCTGAGTGCGTGACCAGCCAATGTGTGTGGTGTGTGGAAATGGCCACTTCAACTCAAACTTGACATCAACCTCTGTACATGCACTTCTGTAATCTGCAGCTCTGCTGTGAACAAGCTGATGTCATTTAAACTTGGATTACGCTATATATGCATGTAAATACATAAACAAATATTAGTTTTAAAACTCTAATTTATTGTATATATACATCATCATCAGCCCACGCCCTGCTGTTCCTTACGGTAAAACGAGTTTGAGGTAATATTAACACATAAATACCCACATGGTTCTTGCATGATCGCGTCCATATCTAGTGTAAGGCCGACGGCTGGCCGCCGTCCTTCGTCTTGGATTACTCAGACGCATTAATCGTTAAAAGATACATATTTTTTCCACAATTTTGTATATAAGTACTAGCTGTTGTCCGCAGCTTCGCCTGCGTCATATATGCCTATAGTCATTCTCGAAAGAATCTTCCAAATCTAACCAATAGTTCCTGAGATTAGCGCGTTCTAACAAACAAACCCTTCAGCTTTTGTTAGTATAAAATAAGCTTTGAACGTTCCACAGAGGTCAAAAGGTTGGTTCCTGCTGATTCGCCATAAAAAGGCTCTTTATCTTTGGTACGGTATCTTAAGAACTATTATGACATAATTTTAATGTTTTCGACCCGCTAATAAAAGTGTTTGTGTAACAAGTATGACCCCGTTCGCAAACACTCTGCTGAATAACAAAACATCTAAAACGACCATACACGACCATACAATATTATGCACCACGAATACAGAGCTGGTGAAAATATCCTAAACTAGACTTGTATTATCATCAAAATCATCGTCATCTTCAGCTCAAATAAATATGCTCAAACAAATTATTCATGACTATACTAATCCTCAAGTCTTGAAGATTTTTTCACAGAGTTTACCTTAATGCAATAAATGTACCCATGTAGTAGATCCTACTAATATTATAAATGCGATAGTTAGTAAGTATGGATGTTTGTTACTCTTTCACGTAAAAGCTACTGAATAGATTATTATGAAACTTTAGCATAATATAGCTTACACATCAGAGAAACACAAAGGCTATAATTTATCCCATAGTCCCACGGGAATCGGAAATACGCGGATGAAACCGCGGGACGCTGCTTGTAGTACATAGTTCTTTTTATTTTGTCTGTGTAAATCTGCGTAAAATGATGACGATGATGATGATAGTGTTCGTGGTGATGGTGGTGGTGGTGGCGGCGCAGGTGATGACGAGGACGATGATGATGATGTAACATTATAAATGTATTTTTTTTTGCTGCTGCTGATTAACATTTAACTGAATACAGAAAAGAGATAATATGTTAAAATGTATCTCATAACAATGTAAGTGACGGTTAGCAATCCGGTCATCGCGTACCTTCCAGGATGGCTCTACCGCTTCCTTATGACCGCTGACGTAACACCGTGAGACCGTCCGCGGCTCACGTCTCACGCGAAAACCGCTCTTAGCGCCGTCAGATGGATAATGGAGGCGGATTTGATATGTAATTAGGTGTCCGTAATGGACAACAGGTGTCAGATGTTAATATGCTAATCATATGTTTCAGATGGTTGCGGTGGCTGCGAACAATCTTCTCGTCGTAGCATGCGTGACGCATAAGTGAAAAGCCGTTAATTTCGCTCCCGCATGCTAATCTGTGTGATCTAATTTAAATTAGCGATTTTACGGCAATTTTTTTATGACATAAAGCGAATGGAAGCCACTGACGAATCCGCACAAGTACAGGTTATGCAGATGTGTTGCTCTCCTGTTCCCTATCCCCTACCGGAAACTCACGAATACACGAAACACGACAGCATAGCTGTTACCTTAAGCCGGTATTATAAGCGACTGATTGTGCAGCATGGCACTGCCTATTATATTGTATTGCAATGACACTAGCGTAAGACATATTGTATTTTTAAGCTATTGCATAGCTTCTATCGCGGGCCTTGAGCGCGGGGACCGAGTCCAGAAATTCCGTAACGAAAAAAAAACCTAACGCTCCCCACTCCGACGGGCACGGAGGTGTGGCTTGAAGGCCATGCATCGTCTAACGTCGTTTCTTTTCGGCAGTCTTCGACACGGTGTTTGTGTGCTTGCAACTAGACGTATTGTACGACACTACGAAGCTCGCACGAATAACAATAAAATATAACACATGTATTGTAAAATAATAAAAATATTTTAAACAATATTAGTTAACATTGTTTAAAATATTTATATTTTTTTATTTATTTAATAAAGGAAAAAAAAATGTTTTCTTATCGGTCACCACGCTCAAAAAGTGTAACTTGAATTAATATCAAAGAAAAAGAAATACTGCATTAATAATTAAAATAAATAAATAATTATAATTGCATAAGTTGATACAAAATGCTATGCAATAGCATTACCGCGGCAGTCCCCGAGTGCCACACGTCTTTTTTATGTGTATTGGGACTCGCGTAGGGGTGCACTACCCCCCAACAACATGTAATTTGACTCAAGGAATATTATAATAATAATATTAGTTTTAAACGAAGTACCTACATACATTTTTAGACGTTTTTAAAAACAAAACCTTTTACTTTATGTGTATGAATGATCTTTCTTCAAATTGTTCACAACACTAAGGCGTTAGCGTTTATCGCAACTGCACCCCTAGACAAGTGGCAAACGCTCGCTTCTATTCTTTTGCGTTTACTCGCTAACTCCATAGGGTTGCTGCAAATTTTTTTAAGAACGTTTATTAAGAGAGTTTATTGTATGGGGGGCTATACAGCTAGGATCGACAGAGGCAACCACCACATTTGTCTTGCTTTTGTTTTCAGAATACAGTATAGCTGGCTGATTTTGACTTCTGATAGACACATGAAATGTGCGCGATGCTGACAGCATTCTCCTTTGCTTTAAAAACGTCTACGTGTATTTTCTAGGGCAAGAGTAGGTCGTTTGACAGAGTATACTTTACTATAACTTTAGCAGAATATTACACACAAAGTATGAATTTGAAAGGGAAGTATAGTAATTTGCGAAATATAACATTACAAAAGCAATTTATAAGATACATCATCAATCTGTCAAACAATCATTACAGAGAATGATCACCGGCGTCATCAGCAGCGATCGCTGAACCCGTGACCTGACCTTACGCCTACTTCCTGCCATTCTTGTTAGTAATATATCAACAGGCAAATTACAGGGCACTGTAATAGGTGTTCTAGGTTTAGACTTTAAATCATTGAGATATGCAAACAGCGTAGCGAATACTTTTGGTTTGGAGAAATACATTTCATATATAATACTAGCTGACCTGTAAGAGCGACAGTGGTCCAGAGCGAAGGGGTCTGGGTTCAATCCTGACCCCCGCCTGTGGTGCCTTGAAATGGGTTTTTTTTTAAATTTCTAAGTGCACCCTGAACACGAGACCATCGCTCGCTCATCGGTGAAGGAAAACATCGTGAGGAAACCTGCATGCCTGATGAGATTAAAAGTCTTTGATGGTATGTGAAGTTTACTAACCCGCATTGAGCCAGCGCCTTGGTGAACTATGGCCCATTACCCTTCTCGCCTGATTTCGAGGAGAAGACCCGTGCCCAGCAGTGGAACATATAGGGATTGATACTTTCCTTTTATACTTTTCACTTCCCATTCCCGTGGGACGGGGATAGCTATAAAAAATCTACAATTTTTTATTCTGATGTGAAAGCAACTTATTGCAAAGCTTCATCAAATTCCATTCAATAGTTTTTGCGTGAAAGAGAAACAATAATTTAAGCATGAACTAAGATTTCTAGTGAATATTAAGAACTTTTATTTTTTATGTTGGAAATATAATGTTTTGATAGGGACATTAAATTATCACCTAGAAATATGAAATACATTTTACAACTTATTCTCATAACTTCCTTTACTGATAATTAAAAACGCTCGAGCCGATTCGTAAGAAAATAATAATAATATCTAATAATAATATCTATGGACGCTTTTACACCACGTCAATCTGGTCCCGTGCTAAGTTCTCTAAGAGACTTGTGTTACGGGTACCAGACAACGGAAATACATAATATATTTAATACTTTTTATATTAATACTTATATTTGAGATTTTTATTATATAATACACATATTTAATACACATCCATGACCCAGGAACACAGAAACTTTTTTTTTTGTTCCCTGGCGAGATTCGAACCCGCTACCTCCGGCTTGTACGCCAACACGCTAACCACTGAGCCACAGAGGTCGTCAAATAATTATAATATTTAACATCTAAATAATATATGGACTTATATATGTCGTAGTATGATTTGATAAAACGTTTTTTTGCGAAAATACTAGGGATTTTGCGAAAACACGGATAATTAGACATTGGCATTACATTTCTCAATCTTACTGAAAAAAGGTAGGGTTTTTGCAAAAATACTAGTCGCCTTAGGAAGATTGAAAATCCTTAACTCTGATTGGCTTGATTTTGGTTGACAGGCAAACTCTTAATGCGATTGGTTCATATTTTGCCTTGTAGGTTCGAGTATACAATAGGATCCCAGACAACGTTCAAAATCCTTCCATCAATAAATTTAAGAAATTTATTAAAGAAAGTTTGTTTTTACCACACAAATAGGATATAACAAAGTAAGTCTTAATGGAAATTATATATTAATGGAAGAAAAAACTATTTTGAATAAAAAAAAACAATTTTTAATTTTAAAGGGCAAGAAAAGGCGATGCCTTTGATTTATAGTTTCTTTGCTTTTTTGCTAAACAATTTAGTTAAAATATAAACTAGTGACCCGGGGAACACATCAATCACAGAAAATTAATCAGACCTTAACTACTTTAAATAATCAAAAAATAGCTAACAATAGGATAATAGGATAATATATTTCTTAACCTTACTAAAAATAGTACCACGAAGAACCGGCGAAGCAAAATCAGTGAAACTAATCTTTTCAAATATTCTATTACAAATTTAAATGCTATCCTGAAATTCCTGGGAGGCACGCCCTATTCCCATCGCGTGGTATCTTCCATTAAGACTTACTTTGTTATATCCTATTTGTGTGGTAAAAACAAACTTTCTTTAATAAATTTCTTAAATTTATTGATGGAAGGATTTTGAACGTTGTCTGGGATCCTATTGTATACTCGAACCTACAAGGCAAAATATGAACCAATCGCATTAAGAGTTTGCCTGTCAACCAAAATCAAGCCAATCAGAGTTAAGGATTTTCAATCTTCCTAAGGCGACTAGTATTTTTGCAAAAACCCTACCTTTTTTCAGTAAGATTGAGAAATGTAATGCCAATGTCTAATTATCCGTGTTTTCGCAAAATCCCTAGTATTTTCGCAAAAAAACGTTTTATCAAATCATACTACGACATATACATGAACATACATTATCCTCACTAATTTTCGCTCTGATTGAAAATGAAGTTAATATTATATTGATAAAATATATATCGTGGTACATATTTAGTGAGATATTCGCCATCTTATATAAACCGACAGTAGCGAAGTAGATAAACATACTCGCATCGCCTATTTTAGCCATAGTGGTAATTGTGAAAGCGTTTGTTTGTTTGTTTTGTGGCGTCATCATGAATTGGCAATTTTTTAACACTGTGTGAATTTACGTGCGTTCAATCGATGATTTGAAAATAAAGCGGTAAAGTTTGACTTAGTTTTTATATATTTTATTAATTTATTCTTAACAGCTTCAAGATTTTCTGATTTACTAATTTCATTATTTGGCATCATAATGCAGATGTGCTAGAATTTTTTGAATTCACAAATCCCCTAAAATACAAGTCAAAATTTAAAGTTCTCTTTTAATTTTGATATAATATTGTAAAAGTAGCAAAGTTTTTTTACAATTTTCGAGTGGACGAAACTGAATGTGGCTGCAAAGTCGTAGTATAAACTAGTTTCACGTACATAGCGGTTGTTACCTATTATTAGTGTATATTAAGTTATTACTGCAAAATGATCGTCATTACGGTTTTCACGTCATTTTTAACTCATCATATTTGGGATGCGAATTATCCCTTGTTTATTATGTCTTTATCACCTTTAACCTCCACACACATTATATATAAAATACCAAATTAAGCAACATTTTGTATTTGAATGTAATGGTTAATGATATGTATGAATGTAATGTTAATTATAACATAAATGCTTCTCGAAAGCTACATAAAATCCAAGTCTAAAATCCTTAAATTTAAAGTCTTTTGAATAACTTTGTCTTTCAAATTTCAAATATTATATCGCTGTTATAATATCGTAAGTCATAGTAGATATGAATCCTTCAGGTGATGTCACTCCTCAAATGGTCACGTTAAGAACACTGCCATGACTTGGCGAATAATGTGCTTATTCTGTCATTAAAAATCTGGGGCATTTTAGAATAAGACTCTTCACGTGGGCCTAAATGATATAAATGTATGGATACAGATAGGTATGATTCATTTTAATAAAATTTGACTATTATATGAAAAGAATTTGTCTTAAAATCTAAAAAATATCAGTATTTGTTTTCGATTACTCTTAAAAGTTAGTTAACTGAATTATATAATGTTTTTTCGGAGGCTGTTTGTTAGTACTGTTAAAAAATAAAAATAAAACAGATCTTGATGAGAGACGTTCAGGAATTTCTAAGTACATGCAAATGACTAGAGTGTGCGGTGGTGTGGTCGTGTATTTTTCACGGTTTGAGTGAGGCGATTCGTTACGTACGTAACATAATAACTCACTTCGATATCGTATTAGTATTATGTACCAAGGATAAGAGAAAGGGATGCTGGGGATTGAGAAATAACTTGTCCCAGAGTCTATATAAAATCATAGTGGGTGAAGATAATTACGCAAATCAGTAGCTTGAAATAAATCATAGAACCGATTAAAATATACGATTTTTTCTAATGTTAATGTTTTCTAATGTTTACGCGAATTTCGCAACGTTAGTATAAGCTTTAGAGGTTCTGTCGCGGATTATTAAGATTCTTACAGGCTGTTTCGGATATATTATAGTAACCATGAAAAGACAATCCCGTGACATCCCTTTTCGATAAAATCTGGAGTAAAAATATTTTTAACCAACAAAAAAAGATAATTTTAAGACGGTTACGAATCGGAGTAAAATAAGAAAGAAGATAATAAACTACATATGCTGTTAGAACATTTCTTAGTTTTTGCACAAGGTTAAATCTCTAACAGTAGATATTGGCCAATCATAAATAATAATAAGTATTAAGTAGTGCTGAACTATGAATAAAATTCCATTTTGAAATCAAAAGTAACTTAAAAACCCACTCACTAATTATAAAAGCCTCATCTCATAGCATCATAGGAATCTATAAAACATGGACCACACAAAAAATCACTTTCTCCATTCGCGATTGACTCGCAAAGGTCAACATGCCATTTACATGGTAATAACTGTAACAACGGCATCAAATTGTGGTATTTATGCCAATTATACTCCACTTCATCAATCGTCGCTGATATTATCAAATTGGTTTTTGTTTTAGTTCATAGCGATATCGACATCGCCTGTCAAAATGCCTAAATTGAACCATGGTATACTCGTTTGTAGGAAATGGGTTTTAGTGTCCTCGTTGGAACACAGCATACATACTTCTAGCTTAGCTCTTTTTAGTCTGCCTGAGCTGCTTTAGTGTTTGTCCCCTCAAAACTTTCTTTAACTCTAAAAGAATTCACAAAAATGTAACTGAGCATTATCTATATAATATAGAGAAAGTTTAATTAGAAATAAATAAAATTTGATTAAACAAAATTATGAAAAAAAATTGGTTGTCTGTAAAGTCGACTTACGAAGGGTAGTTTGACGTGACAACGTCAAACATTACATGCAGCACGAACCGAACTGAGCCGATCGCTCGAGCCGATCATGCCTCTCCCTCTCACCTCGCTTGCGGAACGCGACATGACGTCATCTTTTGCGGGCATGCAACCCGAAGTTATGAGACGTTGTCACGTCAAAAATCAACTAAGACATAATATGATTCAACACTAAATTCAGCAATTTCGAGATAAAATCAAGCTGCTTCAGCTGCAGGGTATACCAAAAAAAAACTGTCAATACAAACATACAAACACTCAAATAACATAACCCACGAAAAGTAATTGTTTCTTTGTTCTCTTTTAGTAATAACGTATTAATTGTAATGGTCAATGAATGTAACGTTATGCAATAGTTGTGACGGGTAACTAACGAAGCTTTCAATTACCAGACTTCACCCGACACACATGCGCGTGCGCATCATTTCGCGTACCTCTCACCTGGAGTGTTGGCTGAACACGTGTCCGCGTGAACCTTATGAATATTGGTAGACATGACACATGACATGGCTAAGATAATCTAACTAAATCTAACGCTTTAATTAAATATTATTAAGCTATTGCATAGCTTCTATCGCGGGCCTTGAGCGCGGGGACCGAGTCCAGAAATTCCGTAACGAAAAAAAAACCTAACGCTCCCCACTCCGACGGGCACGGAGGTGTGGCTTGAAGGCCATGCATCGTCTAACGTCGTTTCTTTTCGGCAGTCTTCGACACGGTGTTTGTGTGCTTGCAACTAGACGTATTGTACGACACTACGAAGCTCGCACGAATAACAATAAAATATAACACATGTATTGTAAAATAATAAAAATATTTTAAACAATATTAGTTAATATTGTTTAAAATATTTATATTTTTTTATTTATTTAATAAAGGAAAAAAAAATGTTTTCTTATCGGTCACCACGCTCAAAAAGTGTAACTTGAATTAATATCAAAGAAAAAGAAATACTGCATTAATAATTAAAATAAATAAATAATTATAATTGCATAAGTTGATACAAAATGCTATGCAATAGCATTACCGCGGCAGTCCCCGAGTGCCACACGTCTATTTTATTTACTTATATTAATTTCAAATAGTGTTCAATTTTCTTACTTGTTAGAATTCAAGAAAAGAGCACACTAACATTTTAAAGTCATCGCACCTCCCCTGGTGTATCAGGACTATCGTGGATGTCTCTTATCACTTACCATCAGGTGAAACGACTATCCGTTTGATAAAAAAAAAGAAAAAAAAAACCTACTGTGCTACATCTAGGTAACGTACAACGTACGTGATACGTACCTACGTTGTACGTTACCTAGATGCGGATAGCCATCGCTCCTGGTAATTATTGTTTCTGCTATTAATTGGATACTTTGAACATTTACCATCTTCGTGTTTTTTATAAGTATAAAAGACCTTCCGTTGGCCTTAAGGAGTCTTAACTTAAGGCCTCTCTTCTTAGAGAGTAAGATTTTCGAGTTACGCGGTTAGCAACATTCATTTTTATTTAGACTTACAATTAGATTTACAATTTTGACTTTTGACATTACAGACACATAATCAAAGTGGCGTGCCAAAATACGATCACATGTTACATCTACGGTGAGAATGACTTTCACCACTTGTCAAGGGCACCAGCTGAATCGCGGATGCTGTACTGCCCGGTAATGGGAATCCATTAGTCATGCAGTTACCTAACCCAAGTTATCGGACATAACGAGAACACAAGAAGCATATGTGACGAATCTGATGCTTTTGTTCATATTTGTATGCTTTTGTTTATATTTGTATAAGAATATTGTGACTTGTAAACAACGTACATTTTGTATTATATTTTATGAAGTTATAAATAAATGGTCCAGTGGTGGGTGGACTCGGCCTCTTATGCGAGAGGTTCTGGGTTCGACCCTGACAAGTGCACATATAGGGCACTCCAAGCACGAGACCATCATTCGCTCATCGGTGAAGGAAAAAATCGTGAGGAAACCTGCATGCCTGGTGAGATTGAAAGTCTTTGAAGGTATATGAAGTTCACCAACCCGCATTGGGCTAACGCATCGGTGAACTATGGCCCATTACCCTCCTCGCTTTCGCAGCCAAGCAGTGGGACATATAAGGTTTGATAGTTGATACTTTACTTTTTTTAAATAAATAAACTCTTTTACGACGAGTAAAAACCGCGCAAAACAGCCTGCAATTGAATGTATTTTAATAGAAACAATTATTTTCTCTTGGTCAGGTTTGAGAGTACATTAATGATTGATTGATCTTTCCTAATCATATTTAGATAATGCACCATTTCAATCATATTCAATATTTATTAAGATTTAGTTTAAAAAATTTAGATTGCTTGTGTCGGAGTTTTAAGTTTAAACCATTGAGTTTAAACCATACTTAATAAACGGATAGAGTATATACATGTGAGCCAAAATTAGTATGTGATTCGCTACTGACGTAATAGCTATTCAACCAACCAGTAATCTGTGTAAGTCATATCGGCCAATCATCCAACAATTGCCATCAGTCGTCCAATCAGAGCGCAGAAAGGCCTAACGTCGCAGCAAAAATTTGGTGAAATTTGTTTTGATACAAAACACATGATTTTACTCAAAGGTTCTTACTAATCTGAATGCATAGGCCGATTCGACATAGTGATAGAGTTTTTATACTTCCGCTCATAAACCTTTATATGATTAATATACTATCATTACATCAAGCTGAAGTGCATATTACGGGCAATCAAATGAAATACATAACCTTTATTACAAGTTATATAAGCACCATTATCGATTCGATCTGAATAACGTAGATTGGTATCGCTCACTGATGCAAAGAATAATCTGCAATAGGCAGTTTGTTTTGGTATTTTGTTACAATTTACATTCCTTAGGCAAAGGTCTTTATAGTACAGGTGATCTTATGATGAAGCAGGTCCTGGGGATTTACTCTCCTCGCTCCGAAATTGAACAAATATTTTTTACTTACTTTTATGTGTTTCCCTTTTTTTCCCCTATCTACCAATGGGCCATCGAAAAATCACTAGCCGCTAAACTTTACGCCGGTGCTATGTGAGCGAGAGATACAGGCTCAATTCGACTATAATGGCACTACCTCTATAACATACACAATCAAATTCTGCAGCTACAGCATCAATACAGACATCCCATTATAATTATAATATTATGTGTGGCGGACCAATCACAGCGCCACAATCCTGAATCGCGCTAACGGAATTCCAGCGCCCGGTCGCTATATATACGACATCTGACACTATAGCTAAGGCTTTCGGCCTGGCTGAGTATTGCACCTCGCTCGGTCGGAGCCCTTTGGGGCCTTCCACTATAATCCCACATATGCTTTAATCCTACTTTTGATGGACCCTGCCACTAAACGAGACCGTTGAATTCATGCACCTAACAATAGGATGGAGAAGATAATGTACTAGGATTGTGGACGGATTCGTATATGTACGCCTACCTATACGTCTCCTATACACGATTTTGAGTTCACGAGAAACAAGCCCAGGCGTACATTCATAATATTATGTTGCCTTCCTTCCAACCTTCTTACCGAAACAAAACACAACGCGTACGCCCGTCTATTGGCATGGTAGTCCCCATCCATACGGGAGTCTGGCACAAGCGTATCAATAGTTGGGACGATTTACTTGTGGTCTGCCAAATATAGGCCACCCGAATCATCTGAAAAAGTTGAGATATTTCAAAATATCCTACCAAAATAAAATAACAATTTACAGCATCAGCCCCATAAACCAGCAGCGCAAAAACGTATCGCTCATTTGCATTCAATAGTTAAGTGAAAGCCTGAGCTACTTCACAACACTTAAAAACTGTTTGTTTTGAGCGAAATTTATGATGGAACCTCTTATTATTGCTGTACATACTAGTTTTTGCCTGTGACTTCAGATAACAATGAGACATTCAAACGATCCACGTATTTTATGCAATTCATCAAAGCTGGATGAAATATATATGAGAACGCCATGTAATTTAATAAATATCAATTACAATAGCGTTCTAATCGAATAAAACAGGTATCTTGTGACGTAATAGGTTGTATGTCTTTATTATGCTTTGGCTACCTTTGCCAATTGCTGACACTTGGTTTTGTTTCGTGGTGACATTGAAGTGAATGGTGATGATCATCATTATTTGGCTTGAACCTGCTGCCTATTACAATTTGAAATATAGAATCACGATAAATGTACCCATAGGCACTGCTTGGGCATAGTTAAACCTTAAGGCAGCGTTTTTCATCTTTTTAAATCGCGGGCCCTTTTACACTCTCAAAATTCCTGGCAACCCCTTAATAAAAAAATAAGCATTACTGAAAGATTATGCAATTTTCTTGATATACAAAGTTTGTACTTGCACGTTTCTTTCTTTATCTCTATTCTGTACCTCTTAGCGACACTCAGTAATGCTTGGCGATCCCTCATGTCGTTTAAAAATTCTACTACTAACTTTAATATATCTTTGATATATTTGATAAGGTTATTTTTATGTCTTCCATAAAAACCTTTTGAAGAGCAATTACAGGCAGTGTAATTACTTGCACGGAGTCTTAACCAAATTATCTTATTTCAGGATAGTCAACACATGACAATTTTCCTAAGGATAATCCCTACCAGTTATATAAAATATAAAAAAATATTTATAGCTTACTAAAAAAAAAGTATTATATAATATTATGATTTATGTTCAATTATGTTATTTTATATTTCGTAATAGATTCGACACAAAAAGGTAGGTACTTAAATATAATTTTATTATATTGTTATGTAATACACTCACGTATGGTCTCAATATAAAAATTCTGGACAATCAAATAAATATTCAATTGTTGCCAATTAGGTACATTAATACCAGAGTCCGTTTTGGCAAGCATTCACCGCTGGTTCAGATCGTGTGTAGATCCATACAAGCCATCTTCAGGCCAGGCTTTGCCAAGGACACTAAGAAAGCTTCCATCATAAAAGGTTGGATACAAAGACCAATACTGAAAACGTTAAAGTTTCTATACCTAATGTTTAATTGGTTTTATTTAACGTATCAACCGTGATATTATGTCCCACTGCTGGGCACTGGTCTCCTCGAAATGTGGCGAGGGGTATAGGGTCATAGTTCACTGATGCGCTGGCCTAATGTGTGTTGGTGAACTTTCAAAGTTTCTTCAAAGACTTTAATCTCATTAGGCATGCAAGTTTCCTTATGAGGTTTTTCTTATGAGAAGAGAGCGATGATGGATGGATACCAGGACATCTAACTCTAAAGTTCGCGTCCATACCCACTTGACTACCGTCCCTGCGTGTGACATCGTGCAATCAGTTTTCAAATCAAATTAATAAAATGGCACGGATGAAAGAAAAAGTTGTATAGTCACGACGATAAATAAAGTTACAAGAAAAAATATTTAATCATCAATATTTTTTGTAAATTTAATTATACTTTTTTTAAATTAAAAAAAATTATGATTAAATATTTTTTCTTCGTTTTACACATAAAAAAATTGTCTAATATGATTTTGATGTTATTAAAATATTTTTACTACAGCTACAAGTTTACTACAGGTGAGTGTACCACTATAACAATCACAAAAATTAGCATAACAATAAATAACATAAAAGTTACTGTACACTACCGTAACATTATGTATGTGAGTTCACACACGTAATCAAGATAATAATCTTTGTTTTATGCCAACAGATGTTGGTAGGTGGCCTACATCGGCCATAAAAATAAAATAGGTTAGTAGTATCCCCAGACCCAAATAATCCTATCCTTTTTTTTTCTTTTACGCCGGGAAATGCAATTACGCATCCCGTAGGGGAGTGGGTCTCGCCAGGCGGGTATGTGGGACTCGCTGCGCCTGAAAGATGGTAAATGGACGCAGCTCTACCCACTAAAATCCGGCGAGTGCCACCAATGCCGCTTTTAGAATATAGAGTTACTAAAAGACTGTAACTGTTTAACTCCTTCAGATAGTAACGACAACTTTGGGCTTATATCTTTAGTATTTTCGCGTATTATTTCGATTCGCGTCATAAAATTTATTAGTTACTTTAAAATGTGCGTTCATCATACATTCCTTAGCACCGACAGACAGATATCTCTGCTAAATGTTACTAAACGCCTTTCTATTAAAAATTGCACTCTTGAGTTGTTAAAAAAATATTGTTTTTTGTGTAATTAAAATTTTTACTGTAGTTTAATTTATTTTAATGTTCTACCTTATGTAATATTTTATGCCATGATATTTAAAAATACATGTATTTCAAAAATAGATAGCCATTTTATATAAAATTCAGTATAAACGACCATTCAGCTCAAATGATAGTAAGTGATTCTATTTACTGGCAAGCAACTCACATTGGCGGTGGCTGGAATTGTTTGATTATGATTATTGAATTATAAATATTAGTGATATAATCGAAGTATTATCTTAGTAAAAAAAGTGAAGCGTCAACCCATAAGTAGCATGTCCCACTGTTGGGCCTCTTCCTCGAAATTAAGTGAAGAGGGTACTGGGCCATAATTCACTGATGCACTGGCCCTATGTGGTTTGGTGAAGTTCTCAAACTTTCAAAGACTTAATCTCATCAGGCATGCAGGTTCCTTCACGATGTTTTCCTTCATTGATGACCGAGCGATGGTCTTGTGTTAAGAGTGCATATAGAAATTTAGAAAAACCAATTTCAAGGCACTACATGGGGTCAAGATTGAACCCGGACCCTATGGCTTAAGAAGCCAAGTCCAGACCCACCGTCGTCGCTTTATCATCTCAAAATAATAATAATAATAATAATAATAATAATAATATGGGCTTCATTAAATACCGGAGATCCAATTCAATCTCTGAGAAAAACAAACCCATTACATAATAATAATAATATCTATGGACGCTTTTACACCACGTCAATCTGGTCCCGTGCTAAGTTCTCTAAGAGACTTGTGTTACGGGTACCAGACAACGGAAATACATATATTTAATACTTTTTATATTAATACATCCGTGCAGTGGCAGGGCCGCGTTGGATGCGAGTAGCAAGGGATCGGTTGTCTTGGCGTTCATTGAGGGAGGCCTATGTTCAGCAGTGGACGGATAAAGGCTGATGATGATGATGATGATATTAATACATATATTTAAGATTTTTATTATATAATACACATATTTAATACACATACATGACCCAAAACAGAACTTCGACTCTCAGAACGGAATTTTAGTTTTGTAAAAATTTAATCTCTCTAATTTAAAAAAAAAATATTCCAACCCCAGGAGATTATCGAGTTCAAATCTACAGATTATTAGACCAGTACAGATTAGGAAGTAAAATAGTAAGGTAATACAATGCGAATACATAACCCATAGCGCTCAGAACCTGTGTGACTACAATCTAAAGAAAGGGAGGGCGAAGACATGATCGATGGCTCGTCTGACACGAGACCAGACCACGTGTGGAGGTGCACTTATAGTTTCACTTTCGCAAAAATACAGTATCAGTATTGGAACGTCACAAACAAACTTTTTTATTCAGCGTTCAGAAAGTCTAATCGAACTGTTGCGGCTTCGAATCACGCCAAGTGATTTGCATGATCAATATAGATGCACCAAGCCATGAATGTGTATATAAAAAAAAGTTAAGTGTCAACTCTTTAGGTCCAACTGCTGAGCACGGGTCTTCTCCTCGAAATCAAGAGAGGAGGGTAATTGCCCATAGTTCACCTTTTAAGATCTCATCAGACATGTAGGTTCCAACGATGTTTTCCTTCATCCGTGTGTATAATATGTTTTCTTAAATTCATTCTATTCCTATCTCAACAAGTTCTTAAGAACTTACAGCACTAGGCTTATAATATATAATGTAATAGTAAGATATCTTTAAATAAATATATTTCATTGAAGTATCAGTCTGAGCATGTTAAGTGGTATCAGTAGTAAATGCACTGTCTATTGTTTTACCATTTCATCTCAGCAATCATGAACAAATTGCTCTCACATTATCAGAGTCAGGTAATAATGATTATGAAACAGCTGAATTATTAGATACACCTCTTATCTTCTCAAAGAACTAGTATTACATTGAAATATGATTTGCGTATTTGAAATTAAAGTAGTTAAAGCTCTAAATAATATACTGGTGTTTTTTATTTATTTTAGTAACCACACGATTGATTGACAGTCGACAGTCTGATGATGACGAGCTTTTGATACATAGTCATTTCACAATTGTATTATGCATAAAAAAGGAAACTTTCATCCTACGTAAAAGAATTTTTAGATCGCATTATGAATTATTTTTTTTTATTAAAAATAGATAAGACTAGCAATACTTAAAAGTTAAAACAAATATTCTTGGCATACGATTTTCTTTTGCGCTATTCTGCCGTTAAAATACCTGTTGTGTTTGATTTTGTTCAACGAATCAGCCAACATAAAGTGGATATAATAAATGATGTAGACATAACCAATAAACCATTCAAATATATATTTTACGCTAATAACCTTCATATACCATTTAGTATCTTACGATTGTAAACACTTTTCAATTCCAAGCTTTAGTCCGTCGTAAACGTTACGAGTTACGACGATGTTTTCGCGTTTAATCGTTTATAATTGCTGTAATGAATGTAATGGGCGCTTACTAAAACTTCATCATCATCGTCATTATCAACCTTTTTGTGTCCATTCCACTGAAAGTCAAGATGGCCGTTCCCTCTCCCGCATCCAACCAAAACCACTGAAATCGTCCCATGAAATTGAAAGTCGATCAACCCTTAACGAACATAATATTAACCCTTACTTACTCACCATACTATAAAAAGTTGAATATAATCCTATATATGCCTCACTGCTCACGGATCTCCTCCTCGAAATTAGGCGAGGAGGGTATTGGTCCATAGTTCACCGATACGCTGGCCCAGTGCAGGTTGGTGAACTTCACTCCACACCTTAACTGATGAGTCTGAAAGTCTTTGATTATCTTTGCAGGTTCCTCACGTTTTCCTTCACCGACGAGCCAGCTATAGTAGCGTGTTTAGGGTGGAATTAGATATTTAAAAAACTAATTTCTTGCATCACCCAGAGGTCATGATCGAACCTGGATCCTCTCGCTAAAGAGGTCAAACTCATACCCACTGGACATCGTCGCTTTTATACCATAGTAGGATAATTTGTTCGGTTTTATTAACACTTTTTGTATCAAAATTACCATAAGTGTTACATAATGAGAGTAAATATTATTTTTTTATTCATTCATACATTTTACGCGATTTCATCACGCAATTGGGCTAAAATGTAGCACACTTGTTACAAATAAAACATTACGAAATACATACATAGTATTAAATTACGAAATTACCATCTCTATTCCGATTATGAGTCACTCGATTTAATATCGATATATTTTCCATGGTCGACATTGCTCTCACCGGTTACGTCACACAATTTGGTCTTGCAGGAGAAAGTGCAGCTGCAGTCGCAGTCCCGCTTACATTTGCTAATTTCTCTAAAATGGTCACCTTACGTAATATGTTGCCCGCCATTAAATCGACGCAAAAACTAGTTTTTTTTTCTCTGTGTCAACCGCAATTACGCAATACGTAATCCATAAGAATTAAGAATACGTCCTAATACGATTTGAATCGATTATATCAATCATAATTGCTAATTTGCGTTTTTAGTCGAAAGTAAAAGTGAGGTGTGGTTTTTGAGACAAAAGTGAATTGGACATTCCAATTTCGACACCATTAAGCTCGTAAGAATCGCGACCGAGGATCGCTTTCAACCTGAGCATTTTAAAGGCCGTGTAGTTTTTCGATTACCTTATACGGCTCTGATGGTTTTACGCATTCCGATGTTTTTTTGCGGTAACGCAATTGCGTAATAAAATTACAATATATAATACAAAAATAGGTAGTCTTTTATTTACAGAAAACTTATATTAATAACAAATATAATACAGTTAACGTCTAGGATGATCACATGACTTCACAACGAATTGATGACTATACAGTTTAGTGGTGATGGGGAACGCCGTAGGATGATGATGGGGGCACGCCGTATGAGCCGGAGGGGACGCCGATGGTGGTGTAGGTGGCCACTGGAGCGCTGTAGGAGATGGAGCCGTGACCGCCGGATAAACCTGAGTAGCCACCGCCGCTGGAGTAGCCACCGCCGCTGGAGTAGCCGCCGCCGCTGGAGTAGCCACTGCCGCTGGAGTAGCCGCCGGAGTAGCCACCAGCGTAGCCACCACCGTAACCGCCGAGAGCCTGGTGGTACTGGGCGACTTGGATACCCTGTTGAAGGGACTCCAATTCTACGCCGACAACTCTATCATGGGGCACACCGTACACTGGGGCGGGGGCGCCGTAGTGGGATGAGATCCCGTGGGATGAGATGCCGTGGGATGAGGATTGGTAGGCCTGGTTTTGGATTTCATCCTTGAGGATGATGTGCCTTATCTTCTCCAATAGATGGGGGTCGATGTGGTAGCCCTCGGAGGTCTGGTAGCCGACGGGCACGGAGCTGTAGTGGCCTCCTGTGCTGAGGGCTGAGCCGTGCGAGCTGTGACCTCCTCCGATGAAGGATGGTGCGGAGTAGCTGTAGCCCACTGGTGGTTCTGCTACCGCGCAGCCAATAAGGGCAAGAACAACCTGCAAGGATAAACACATTTATACTACACAATTTCTGAACACAATTTTTTTCCTAGTTTTTTATATTTATGTTTTTGTCTACAACTTTTTTATTAATTAATTAACCCTTGTGCAAATTTAATCAGAATCTATTTTACTTCAAATATAACAAGTTTTACGTAAATGAAATTATATTTAAAAATTGCGAATCACAAATTTAATTGAATAAAATGTGAATTAAAAAACCACTATTTGAAAAAAAATCACTATCACTAATTTTCTATGTAGAACGTACAAACGTACACGCATGTACGTGTATGTACGTAGGTCACAACACTGCACTCCGTAACACTTACAATGGTAAACCTGGCCATGTTCGTATGAACTCAGTGAGTCTCTGAGGTTGTATGATGCTTCTCAAGTGTGGTCAGCCGCTTTTATAGGAGGGAGTCTGCCAACTACTTTTACTTTGGCATCCGCGAATGCGAGGACGAGGATTACTTTTGAACTCTATATAATCTAAATCTTGACCAAACCTATAATTAGGTTTCATAAATATTATATTCAATTATAAAATTTATGTAAAAACCTTATAAATATTTTTCTATTTGTTTCATAATTATCTTTGTTATGATGATGATGATAATATATGAATATTATATGCCTAGATTTTTTGTTTTTAAAAAACATAATGACTGAAGTATAAGAGTATATAAGATTTTGGTAATATAATATATAAATACGATAGCCCATATCTTCAGATGATAACTTTGGCCGTATGAACTAAATAAATTACAACAATTTCGTTGAGAAAACAAGGATGGCTAAAAAATATTATATTCATCATTATCAGCTTTTATGGGTCCATTGCTGGACATAGGCCTCCTTTAACAAAAGCCAAGACGTAACTAGATTAAGGGTCCGTGTTGGATGCGAGTGGCAAGGCAATTTCATATAATACTAATTTTTCTGTCATGGTGTATTTTAAGGCTTAGGAATTTGAAAAATAGATATTACGTAAGATATACTTTATTTGTCCGAGTTTTGTTTGACCTTTTCTTAATTTTTTGCCCATTAGAGCATTATCTTATTTGAATAGGATTGAAACCAGTCTTTTGCCTTTTTTGTTTTAGTCAAGTAATATTCATTAAATATATCCTAGAAGTTTCCCTCGATTCGGCCTTCATTAGATTATTTTGTCATCGTAGTCATGGTTCATGCAGCTTATCATATGGTCAGTAAGTTATTCTTATTTTCATGCAAGTTTGTCATCACTTTGTACTTGAAGGACATACAATCCAATTTATAAAGGTACAACGAATTGATCGTCTCTATGGTTGTAAAATTTTTTACGACTTTAGTAGATCTGAAATCGATGGAGATCATCGTGCTAGCCCAAGTTGGATACGAGTGCAAGATCGGCCGTCTTGATGTTCATTAAGCGGGCGTCAGTGGTACGTAAGAGGCTGATGATTATTCTGTTCAATTGTTTTTAGAGATGATGATCAAAGTTAATACTTTTATGTAATCACAAATAGAAAGAATTGAACCAGTAACCTACATTAAAGTAAATGTATCTCGTGAGATATGCCTCGTTACTTTCAATTTTTTCCAAGGGTTCTTGTGTAATTAGAGCCGGTTATGGAAGGTCAAGGGGTTGTACAATTTCATCATCATCAGGCTCTATGCATTATATTTCAATAACTTTCCTGCTTTTTGCTGTATTTTTCCACGCGCCAAAAAAAAGAACACAATGTAAATAATGATAATGAGTACTTATATTATATAAGTATAATATATGTTTAATTTCATATATTAAATAACCTTAGGTAATTAATTATTTTATTATGAAAAAGTAGCTTTTTACTGCAGTTATTCATCACCAAATATAAAAATGTCTTTAAAATGTCTTAATATAATAATTTTCCTGAATATTAAGCCTACTGGATATCAAATTCCAAAAGTGTTTTTAATACGGGAGCTAGTTACAGACATACCTTAAAAATATTAATAAATTAGCTAAAATTAAATCTTTTTTATGTCAAAATGAGGTAGTGGAGCAGTCGCTAGAGTGACTACTGAAGCCCACAGACAACCGCACAACCAAAGGCTATGCAGATGTATCTCCTTTCCTCTATTTTTGTCCTATTAACGACAATTCTTTACATACTAATACACTGGACAGCACAGTAATCTTGCAGTGGCCGGTTTTCCTCTAACGATAATGATGAAAAATAGAACACGCAACATTATCGCTTTTCCATTATCGACCATGTTATATTACTCTTATAAATTACTATAAATAATGTAAGAAAAATAATTTATCAAAGTAATAAACGGAAGAGAAATCATCGACTATTAGAGCATTAGAAAAACTTAAGTATAACAAATGACATAACGAAGATGCTGCACGATTCCAAGAGGCTGCGGAAGACATAGGTCACAGTTCACTCGCGAGTGCACGACCAACATGACCTTCGTCGGCTCACCTTCAGGAATGTCAAGAGCGAGAAGAAGCCATTGAATAATTTCTTGCAAAACTGAGATTCCGATTGAGTTTCTTATTCCTAGGTCATTGTTATTGATGGACTCTATTAATATGTGATATTTAGTATTTATAGACTATATAGAAGGTATGTATAACTATCCTAGAAGGCTTAGGCCCTTTGAAGATAGTAGAATAGGTAATCAATCTATAGTTATTACGCGAATATACTTAAATTTTTAGATTAGCTTCCATTTTCTTTTGAATTTGTTTGTGGTTTTGGAAAAATATGTGCTTGATAGATGCAATCACTCAAATATTTCATAGGGTTCGATATACCACCGTAGATGACATCCTGAGTAGGCATGACCATCTTGAATACACATAGCTCTCTCTTTTTCTACGTTCAATATTTTCCTCATTCTTTCTCTTTTCTCCCTCTTCGTCCATCTTCTCAACTGCGGTAACGCTCTCGTCAAGCTACCTCTAGTCAAGCGTGAGTAAAGAAGTATTTTTACTTTGAATCATTTCCCGTTATAACCACGAAGCACCAATAACTCTTAGGTTAGGTGATCAAATGCCTTTGTTTTATGGATTTAGATACTAGCTGTTGCCAGCAGCTTCGCCTGCGTTAACTATAATTTATAACGGTGACTTAGCGGGATGGTATATAGCCTTATAGCCTTTCTCGATAAAAACACTGATAGAATTTTTCAAATCCGTCCGACCGAATATACCGTACCGAATAGTTCCTGAGATTAACGCATTAAAAAAAACGGTCTAAGCCTTTTTTCGCGATAAAAGATAGCCTATGTCCTTTCCCAAGCTCTGGTCTATATGTGTACTAAATTTCATAAAAATCGGTGAAAAGGTTTAGGCGTGAAAGCGTAACAGATAGACAGAGCTACTTTCGCATTTATAATATTAGTAAGGACTAGTAAGGATTCTGTAAATTGGATTTAATTATTTTATTTTTTGTTACTGGCCGTTATAAAATTTTTATTGCATCTCTTACTTTACGTATGTATATGCTGCTGTTCTGGTTACATATTTACATACTTTTTAAAAATAACATTAAAAATTATCCTCTTAAGTTTTCAAATATGCTAAAATTATTTTAGTAACAGACATCGTAATCTCTATGAGATATCAAGCAAAATGATCACCGAATGTTAGTCTAATTACAAGATAACTATTAATAAAACCATGTACCAATCCTAAGGACGTGGGAGCATAGCTCCCAGGCTAGATGATAATTACATTGCCCAAGTGTCTGGTTTATTATTACACTATTACATTACACTGTTTAGTGTAACACAAAGATTCTATGTAAAATAAGCGATACGTATTCTTTGCATGGAGCATTCGAAGTTTTAATGTTCTATTTTTAGGTCAATGCCAGTTGTATGGTTTTATTTTAGAGTTGCAGTTTTAGATAATTCTTTAGTTCGACTTTAAAAAAACATTTTTTTGCCATTGTTAGACACAAAGAAACTAACAGGTAAAAATAAGATCAGTCTTAGATGTTAAGTTTAGTTGGATGTTGTTTCCATATTACGCAAAGTACTTTGGGCTTATTAAATCTTACACAACGATATGAACTTCCATTGTCTTAGTTTTTAAAACATTTTATTATTGTTTTCAGTTGATATTTATTAAATTTTACGACTATTTAGTATATTAACCTAATGACTGTTCTCACGTTTGTGTCCAGGCACAAAAACTAACAATTATTGTTTTCTAATGCTACGCGAGTTTTATTATTTATAACTAGTAACGCCCCGCGGTTTCACCCACGTACTTCCCATTCCCGTGGAAGTACGGTGATAAATTATAACCTATATGTTATTCTGATGTATGAGCTATATTATTGTAAGGTTTCATTAAAATCCATTCAGTGGTTTTTACGTGATAGAGTAACAAACATCCATACTTACAAACTTTCGTGTTTACAGTAGTAGTTTTAGTAGGACTAGCAGGATGAAATAAAATGTTGTAGATTTTATAACGATTTATAAGGATTTACACAGTCCCTACATTTCGGACACTTTGTAGCAACCATGGAAGATTTTAAAAAGTAAAGTTGGATGACAAACTGACAGACGAGCCACCTGATTGCAAGTGGTCAATGCTGCCCATCAACATAAACTAGTTTACCTTAAATTAGGCCAAGAAACTCATTTATATAGAGGAATAAGATGTTAAGTCTCTTTGATAGTAATTACACGTTCTGTCTAGCCCTATGTCATACCCTATGGAGTTAGCGAGAAAACGCAATTGCATAGAATCGAAGCGTTTGCCATTTGTCTAGAGAGGCTGCTGTTTTACAGGAGAAACAAGCATGTATTATGATTTTTATTGTTCTTTTAATAGTCTATTATTGTTTTTTTAATAGTCTATGAGACGGGAAGGGAATAATTAGAGAAAGGATGCATGGAGGAGGATGATACATGTCTCGCCCAGTTCGTACATCGAGAGCAATGTCTTACATAATGTACCTTTCAAATTTGTTCGCTAAGCTTGGGATCGTGAGCAAAATGCGTTTGAATTAAATAAATTTGCAAAAAGACAACAAAGATTATATGACATTATTTTAGCATAGATATTCATGAGAAAAAATCTGTAGCTAAATTATAAATAACGAGGTCCTCAACCTGTGTTAAATTTGAAAAAAAATATATTCCTATTATTCTTTTGACCAACAGATTTTACTTTCTTATTAGGCGTTGTATAGACTATTGCAAGCGACAAAAACTTTGGTTTTTCGGTCTATATTAGATGCTTTTCTGTTTTGAGTTTGTATTGTGTAAATTACTGGTTCTTTGACCTTCATTAACCGACTTAAAAAAGGAGGAGGTATTGAGTAACCTACTCAATACGTCCGTATGTATGTTTATTATGAGTGTTCCCAGATAACTACATCGCAAATGAACAGATTTTGATTATTCTGTTTTCGTTAAAATGTAGATGTTTCAAGAGCGGTTCCATAAGGAAACCAGACCTGATAACTGACTAATATAAAATATTTACTAGTAAATAATAAATATTTTATATTTTAAAAAGAGCAACCCTCATGTATTTCATTTTTTGTAAGAAAATATGAAAAGATTAGTTCCACTGAGTTTGTTTCGCCGGTTCTTCTCAGTGGGCTTGCTTTGGAACCGGTGGTAGACTCAATTGACTTTCAAAAAGATACTTTGATTGTACTATTTTGAATAAAAAAAATTGACTTTTACTTTGACTTTGACTCTGGTGATGGAGCTAAAAACAGTCGAGGGAATTTCTCAACGATTTACATCAAGTGGGTCTTCCGTTATTTGTATTGCTGTGTAGATACATACTGTTTGAAGTGGTCGTTTTTGTTAAAAATTATTATTTCCTAAGTCACGAGAATATATTTTTAAGTGCAATAAATTGAGTGCATTTTTCGTAAAGTGCATTTTGACTTTCGTATCACCTTGACATACAATCGATCATATTAAGAGTGTATTATTTACGTAACGGAGTTTTATCTATAGTTATATCTGAGAGTATTGAAATAGTTTGTGGTTCGTCTATATAATGCGTAGAGATCGTTATGTTGTTGTTTATTTTATGGTCAGCTGGCTGTAACGGGTTAGGAGCTCACCAGGCGATTTTTGTTGAAAAAAAAAGAAAAAAAAAGAAATGTGGTGTCGTGGGACACCAGGTAGGAACGAAGTTCTTTGGCTAAAAAGAAAGATATTATACACTACTCGCTTGTGTATGCGACTGTCGCGCCTGCGCACGTCTCATTTAACGCTTTTTATACCACGCACTTTTTCTTACGGTTTTACTATCACATTTTTTTCGGTTCGGTCGCGCAGCAAAATCCCTATCCCCTCCAAGCCTGCCGTAAGGAACTTCGTTCCAAAAATCAGGGAAGCGATAGAATCTGTAAAAGTTGTCTCATTATAATGTGTGAAATTCGCAATGACATTAGAAAACAATATAGAATAGAAGTTTTTTGTTCTTCCTGGAAAATAGTTTTGTATTTTGTTTCGTTACCCTAGTGACAAAATCAGTCAATTCGGTTGTTGATATTTTGGTAAAATTCTGCATGTTATTTTAATATAAAAAAAACCATGTGTAAAAAATATGTTCATGCTACTAAGTCGGGTTACCTGCTGTTAGAAATCCTACCTGACCACTTAAAACCACCACAGAATGAATACATTAGGAAGTATATTAATTACTTTGTATTTACGATTCTCTTCAACATTAAACTTGAGAAGTAATTGTTTCTTTTTTTGCATTTTTCGTGGGCTATAAATGGATATATTTTTAAATTTGACTTGTTTTTTGTAACGTATGTTAACTGTTTATAATATGAAGTATTAGTTCTAGTGGTAGGTACATTTTTTTTAATGGCCGCCTCCGTTCGTAATCCGTATACTATTTCCGAATTCGTTTTCCGGCTTTGGAGACCCGAATACGTTAAATCAATATGAAAATATATTAACCATGTACAGCATTTTTGTCGTATGAAATTCCTTTTACGATGGCGAACGCGGAAAAGGAATTCGGGAATCGAATACGACTTTCGAACGTAAGCGGCTAAGTTAAGATAGGGAAATATACCAGCCACCTGATAGTCAAAGGTCAATGGCATCCTGAACACGGTGGTAAGTATCAAACAGCAAAGCTGTTTCATGGGAGGAACAAGCAGCAGAGCATGCAGACTCGCAGAACAGTGCGTGTGCATCCACAAGTACAGTATGAACATCTCTCGAAAAAAGTCTAAAATATAAGATCTTCATAGATTTTATTTTATAGAAATATATTATAATATGTATTCACGATTACTATGATTTTCAATTTCAAGAAAGCTTTTTCGATTTACATCAGCATTCGCAACGAATGCCTCAAAAGCAAGATGATCGTAAGTCCGAAATATCGAGCTTAAAAGACACGAACTTAAAGTCAAAACACACCCATTCATACATATTTACTTAATCTCATAAAATAAACACCAATAAATTATGTTGTAAAATATCAGAAAGGTGCATAAAAATCTTTGTGAATTTAAACCCGTAAATAAATGACATAAGATTGCGAAGATCTACATCGACAAGCATTCACGAAAATCCTTATAATGTCGAAATGCACCTCGACCCACAAATAAATTGTGTATTACTAATAACATACATTGTATTCAAATTAAATGGTCTCTGAATATATTATCCCCTCCCCCCTCATAATGGTAGATGTTCGCACGGTTATTTTGACAAAAACCATAGCATCCTTGGATGTTATTGAGGAATTCTCAATTATGGTTGATTTGACGGAGTATTCCAAGGTCGTAAGTGAAGATACTCGTTTTTAGGTCTGCTGGCAGAAATCTCTACAAGAGATAAGCACACCTATGTATTTATAAATATTAATGTGTTTCGTTAAATACTTTTTATGTAGGTACATAAAGAATAAATAAATAAAATAAATAAAGATAACGAGTTCGAATCTTACTTTTTTCTGTCAGTATCACGCTTTTTGGATCAAGATTTTTTTATGTCCATATTTCTTTTTATGTTAATTTTTTGCAGATTTGAAGTTATGCATATTTTCAGCTTTCCAAACAACTGTGACAAAATAATGATTCCAATATTATTTATACATACGATTATGACTTATAAATTACTAATTTATATTAAAGTGATTAAATTTACTTTTATGTTCAACATTTTTGACATGAAAACACACATTTAAGCAATACTAATTAAAAGTAATTAAAACTTTAAATATTATGTATGTACCAATTTGAACGCAAGAATACCGTATCAGTTTGTTATTATTAAGATCTCTTAAGTATTATGCAAATAAATAATATTAATTTAAATGTTAGTAATAAGCATATCATTTTGAAATAGTCCATGAAATATTTTGCATCAACTTCATATATCGAGTACGAGTAAAGCCACGGGGTATTTCTAGTGCCGGACATCTCGAGACTAAACTTAATTTTGGGACCCCGAGGCTTGCTACACTTTAAACAATACCTTCACGTAAAAACTGTCATAGAGTCATAGACATACAGACTAAACATTTTATCAATTTTGTAAACGCTGTTAGACACTTTATTCTCATATTCCTGTTTAAAAAGATTCAGCATTTTCTATTTGATGCTCTGTGTAGGACGTCTGTTTTCACGGGTATCACCAGCATATTTCTGCCATGAAACAGTTTGCTGTGTTAGGTTAGACAAAACATTTGAGTTGCTGGGTTTTCAAACATGAGTATTTTTCTTAAAGGCATCGTATCTGTTTAGAGATACCACAGGTGGCGGTTGGTTCCATATACCAAACAGTAGTTCCAACAGCGTGACTGCTACAATAATATAGATCACGCTCTCTGTGGCTGCCCTGCTCTGTGTGGTATGAAGCGTCGGTCACGTCGTCGGTCATTGTCATGAATCATCATGCTTTATGTCACTTGAATGAATAGTTCCAGCGTTTACTATAGTAGGTTAAATTGAGTGTGAATGTTGACCTTTTTTTTTGAAGACCTCAACTACTAAATGCGGTTAGCTCCGAACACGTTAGCTCTTGTGAAGGTCTTAGTCTTATTTTTTTTCTACTTCTTTCTGGCACAAATATACAATTAATTTGAGCTTTATTCCATGTTAGGTAAGACAAAAGTTTACAAGTCCTGACAATGTGTCTTATTTTAATTTAAATACGTAAGGTGATCCTTTCTCGAAACAAACTCCAGAAGATGGAGCCCAATTCTTTTGAAATTTCTAAAGATATTTACTGTCTATGTAATGTAATTTTAATAATCGCTATTACTAAGTCTGTCGTGTAAAAGAAGCTGAATATCACCAAAATCAATTTTACTGATTTTGTCGCGATACATTGAGCTTTTTACATTCTTAAAGTCATAAATTAGAGGAAGAGGGTTATATTTAACATAAATAATAGAGTAATAAAGTAACTAATATTTGTATTAACTCTCTCATTCTTTGCCTTCTCTCTCCCGATGATAATCATAATGTACGGGTTACCGTTCAGCAGAAAATAAAAGTCAGCATCTTGCCAATTTAGGTGGCTCACAAGCAATATTTCACACACACACATTTATATGTTTGTATAAATGCAATTAGTATATATTTGTAACTTTTTGATATCAAAAAAAAGTAAAAAGTTTTAATACAATGAGTGATAAATTCTCGTGAATATTTTCTTTTCATTTATATAAGAAATGCTATAATGGTTTCTTGATGATCAGTTTCACAACGCATTGCAAATTTGGATGTTCAATATCACTTTGAATTCGCGATCATTAAAATTAATTGTATTCATCGAAAAAGTTGATACGAGATTTGCTTTTGATGAATTCAACCTCAACTATCTCTATTATGCAAAGTATTGGTATTTTTATATAACTTCTCCCATAATATATCTTTCGATTTTTTTAAATAAAAAAATATTTTGAAAAATAAATAAACAAAATTATAAAAATATAAAAAAAAAACATATAAACTAGATTCTAGTTTTAAGCTCGTAGTTATATCTGATAGTATGTGGTGGTAAGTGTAAGTGGTAAGCACCAGTAAGGACCTATCTTACCTAATTGCTAAGTACAAAAGATCGCGCGTATAAAAACTTAGTAAGCCGCGATTAAATTCTTAAAATTGTTTCATTATAATGCACTCATTATATTTAACTATTATTTTTATTTATATATTAAACATAACTTCGCGTAATCATAAGAAAACTACAGCGAACCATGTCGAAAGGTGTTAAGACAAGTTTGTTACCAGTGTTAGAGCGATTGACTATATATCGACCCTGGCGTTGTCTCGGGCAGGCAGGAGGATGTTAGCAACGCTTCCTTCGAGATAAGTGCATTACCAAACGCACGGTTACCCCACATCTCCGGTCTGATAACTCTTATTTTACATTGACATCAAAAACTGAATGAGCACATTTTAACGCAATAATATTAACGATTATTGCTTTAATGTTTTTATTGAATGATTGGGTGTGCATCGACAACTGGTTGATCTGTTTTAGTAAACTGGTTTTGTTCTTATTGGAATAAAGTAAAGTAAAAAAAAAAACAACAACACACTGATTTTGATAAAGTTTTATTTATTATCATCATCTAGCCTTTTCCAACTATTGGGGTCGGCTTCCAGTCTAACCGGACTCAGCTGAATACCAGTATTTTATAATAGCGAATGCTTATCGGACCTCCACAACCCAGTAACGGGGTGACATGGTACCCCACGGAAAGACTAATTGTCAGCTTTTCGGGCTTCTGACGACCCGTAACGACTGTCAAAGATCCACGAATGACAGCCGGGACCAACGGCTTAACGTGCTTTACGAGGTACGGAGGAGTCTGGGTATGTAAAGATGGTCACCCATCCACGGACCTACCTCGGCAAGCGTTGCTTAACCTGGTGAATATATCCAGGCGGCTGTTACGACTGCGCCACGAGCTCCTTGTAAAGTTTTACTATCGTTGTTATAATAACTTATTACTACGTAATGCTTCTTATTGATTTATACTCTATGTTCTGAAGAGCCCATTCTAGTGTCTTCTAGATTTTTTTTGCAGTTGATTGATTATTTTTACTGTTGCTTGCCCTAATGCCAACACAGTAAATATATATCCCATAGGCGAAAATCCATCTTGTTGGTGTCAGATATTAAGGGATTAGATTCTTGAGGGCCATTAATAAACTATGTCACAGATTTTTCACGATTTCCCTCTCCCTAGTGTCACATAGTATGCAAAATTTAGGTACAATATTAAATTAGCCGTTTCTTAGCTTAGACATTTCGATGTGGAAATGTGCCTTCATAAAATCCAGGTATCTTTACACCCACAATGTCACACCTGGTCGACCTGTTGTGACATAATTTATGGATGGTCTCTAAACTCTCACATAACCTATTCCTAAACGCAGAGAATAGCTATATTGAAGTTCATAAATAATAATAATATCTATGGACGTTTTTACACCACGTCAATCTGGTCCCGTGGTAAGTTTCCGAAAAACTTGTGTCACGAGTACCAGACAACGGAAATAGTTATATTTAATACTTTTTATATTAATACATAATATATTCAAGATTTTTTATTACATAACACACATTTAATATGCATCCATGACTCAGAAACACAGAATTTTTTTTGTTCCCTGGCGGGATTCGAGCCTGCTACATCCCGGCTTAAGCGCCAACGCGCTAACCATTGAGCCACAGAGGTCGTCAATAAACATAGACTTTTATCCAAATTATACCCAATTGCAAGATGATTGCCGGCCTACTAATGATTGAATACATAATTTTTATAATGAGTGTGATATTAACACTCGGATATTATAATTTATGTTAATAAGTTTTTAATTACGCGCATTTACATCATCATGATCATCAGGACGTAGTTAATTCTTAGAATGCTAGCTTTATAGTCTTCCTAGACAAGTCTAAAAGCCGACCTTACGTAACTAGGTTATTTTTGAAAGACAAATCTTCAATATAATATTAAATTTAATTGTTTTATGCTTTACATATTTTTATTCATAAACATGATGTGCGAAGCTGGCTATGCTTTGTATGTATGTCTATATATGTACTTACTTTCTAGATATTATGTGGGTTACAGTTTCGGAGTTATTAGGTTTATGTAACGCGAGTACAGATTCATCTGCGGAGGCTGCGCGCTCTCGTTGATATCGTTTCCACGGGCTAACGGCTTTACGGTGGAATTTATTGCTCACATACTAGCTACGGCACGCGGGCTTACCTCCGTTGTTTTTAAGGCTTTCATCAAAGTTGTGTTGTTAATCCAATAGTACCTGTTTGACCGAGTATTTGCTCGGTACCTACCCTAAGTGATAAAATACGATAAAATTTTTCTTCCAAAAAAATGATCTTTAAAAAAAGAAAAAAAAATCAGACTGGAGACTCGAACCAGGCTCGTTCGAACTTAACTGCCTAATTTTACCACGAAGTTATCATGTCATATTATTTAATAGCGAAATTTACGTTCGTATCTAATCATATTTTATCGATGCCTCAAAACACGGACAAAAAAAAGCTTTCTAAAAATGTATCCTAGCTAGATCGATTTATCGCCGTTTTTAACACATGTATACAAAATTTCGTGAAAATCGTTGGAGCCGTTTCCGAGAACCCGGTTCTAGTAGATAATACAAGAATAGCTCGTTAAAAGTTATAAGATATTGTGATCTGTAAGTTGTTAGTTATGTAAAATAAAGAATAGCCAACGATACATATAAATGTATCTTATCCAATTAGACAGTACTTAATAACAATTAAAGTAGTCGTGACATTTTAATTATGGTATACAAAAGCCTTTTATAATCTCATATTATATTTATTCATGGGAAAAATAAGAGGAGGTAGTTTTTGAAGCGAAGACTTCATTTTGGCTCACCGCACATGTCTTTAGTATACTGTGAATGAGGGTGATCCGTCACGCTCTGAGGTAAAAGGTTCGATCGGGTGAACTCGGGACCGCCGAGAGTACGCAAGCGAGAAAGATATAGTCAGCTACTCTTAGCCGATGTGTCGCTGTGTTTACTATATTCATTTTTATTCTATAATTTATACGTAGTTGTAATTGTTATTTGAACCATAATTTGGCATACATTTTTGGTTTTCACTTCTGCCGTGTAGTTTTAATAAGACAAATATATTTTTGTAGTAAAATAAACGTACATGCACGTAAGACGTACGTCAACGTGAACGTAAGCTCGCCATAATCGTAGGTGACCAGCGGAGCATTCTCCGGTTATGTAAACACTTGAATATAGATTTGTATGAGCCAATGCATTCTGCCGATAAGGGCGAACGTACACTGAGATCTTACCTTGTTATAAACCACTGGCAAAATGATTAAGCGAATTTTTAGGGAGCTTGGACTATTTTTCGTAAGGTAAACTGGCCTAGAAATTGTAAGGTTTCGTTTACTTTGTTTACATTTGCTTATAATAATTTTGGCATTTTTAATTTCTTGCACTGGCCACACTGGGAATCCAAAGAATAAGTGGGGTAGGAAGGTATTAAGGGGAGCAGTCTTGCGAACTGGGGGGAGTCGGTCTCAGGCCGTCATTGTGGTTTAATAAGTGTTGTTGATATTGTTACTAGTTGGATAAGAGTTCAGAAAATATAGTGCTATTGGATTAAAAATGATTTTGGAATAAATATGGTATTTCACTGTTACTGGTTGTTTTTCTGAAGAGTCTTACATCTCAGAAGTGGAACACCGTCGGAAATTCCGTAAGTACACGCCTGCAATATTTTATTTTTCTTCTTACACTACGTAATGCATATACTTATTAAGGAAAGAAAGTTTAATTCATAACTACATGAAAAATTTCGTAGCGATTAGCAGCGACCTACCCTCAGGAGTATATTTGATGTGTTCTTTAGAAAACCCATGTCTCTAGCTCAAATAAGAATCAATTAGAAATTATCAAAGTTATAGATATATAATTTTTACGTCATGGACATCTAAACTTACAAATAAAATTGAAATGCCTGTTTCTAATATTAAACTAACCGCTTTTTACTACATGCGTAGGAGTATAATACAATATATGGCACCTACATAATATACCAAAGTAACGTTTTACAATTTTGTCTGTCTATTCGTTCCGGCTAGTCTAATGGCTGGACCGGTTTTGACGGGACTTTTTTTTGGCGGGTAACTGTTATAACGAGTAACTTAATACAAAAATAATAATTATCATCAAACGATACCGTACATATTTTTATCAAAATGAGGGTACATTGGAAAATTAGCCAAGGGTGTAAGAACTACTAAATATACACAGGAGCTTTGAAAGGGAATAAAAAATAATATGTCCGTTTTGTCTAGAGTGCACCGTTTAGTAGATGCCGACTAATAATTTGTTATTTTGATATATTTTTTTTAACAAAATCCTTTTTTTTTGGTTTCATGTGACGAGTTATGGATTGATGTGAACATGGAAAAGGGAACTTGGAGAAGTCTAGCGACTCCTCAACGAGATCATTTTCGCACTAGGCGTCAAGGTCGCAGCCGCAGCCTCAGCCGTAATTGGCCGAGAGCGGGTAGGTGTCGAGACCATAGCAGCAGCCAAAGCCGAAACCGCCGGCTGCTGGAGCGCTAGCTGGCATTAAGGCATAAAGAGGAGCATCTCCTTCGTATGACGCTGCAATTGGGAAGGACAGCGAGCAATGGCGTCGCAGCAGCGAGCGACGCAACTTCCGCAGTAAGGAGATGTAACCAAGTAGGCGCAGCCGTAGCAGGTTGCCGGGCCCGTGTGATACATTTATTTTTAGCTGTTAGTGTTGGCGGTACGCTCGTAGAAGTTTACGTTGATCTTGGTAGTGAGGCGACATTGATTAGGCAATCCACCCATAAACTGCTTGGATTTATTCATGATCATACTGAATCGTGTTGAGAGGTTTTGGTAATAGCTTGGATACAGTTTAATGTTTTATGCAAGGCAGTAGATGATTGTAAATCTAGGCGAAGACGACGAATGCTTAGAAAAAGTCCGTATGATGATAGATGGTATGCTTAAGGAAAGGATCATTAGGGAGTCTGTTTTGAACTAAGCAAGAGTTGAGTATTATATATTTGAGTGATAAAATAGGACTTAGACTCTCATTATTCGTTAACTTTCGTTACATATTCTATGACATGTAGGTAGTAGGTACATAAATTGAACGATTTTAATATTGGTTTATATTATATATTAGGTGATAGGTGTTTTATACACGGTATATTGCCCTGTATTGTTTCAGACAGCGAGCGGGTGTAGGCCATGGTTTTGGGCCACCACTCGACCGGATACACAAACATAAATGGATATTGTTTATTGTTTAACTTCGCATATAGGATCTTTATAATGATCACTTATGATCGTCTTGGCGGCTAAATTTATAATGAGGGTTCGCAACGCGCCCATGTCAGAGGAGATACCCACGAGGAAGAGAAGCTCTTCTGGGTTCCTATCATTCTTTTCATTGTGACCAATAATTCACAAAGTCACTTAAATCTGTAGCAATTGATTTCAAAGCGTTTTTGTTATTTATATATTCTTTTACATTAGGATTTTAATAAGTTTCTGTTTAATGATACATCTAAATTTATTAATTGACAACTGTTTTATACTGTCAGGAAGTTTATTATAAAAACTTATATTATTATAACGTATATAATTACCCGCAAAGGAGTAGCTCATTTTGTGGGGCCTTGAGCTGGGCACAGCAAGTTTGTTTTTGTTTCCAGTATTTAACATTGCGTTGATCACATTATTCTTGAATTTTTGGATATTTTTGTGTACATACATAGGGTTTTCAAGAATAGATGGGCTATACAATGTCATGACATTTACTGTTTAAAATTTATCTCTAAGTGTGTCTTTTGGACCCAAATCATATATTGCACGAACGGCTCTTTTCAGCGGAACGAATATAGCATCAATATCGGCAGCATTACCCCGTAATAGGATACAATGACATAATAATAATAATAATAATATTTAATAATGCTGTTAAAGTAACCAAAATAAACTAAACCTAGCTGTATTTACGTCAGTTAATTGTCGAATATTTTTAATACAAATGCTGCAGATGAAAGTCTGTTGGATAAACTAGATATGTGAGGGTCGCACTGAAGTTTAGCATCTAAAGTAATTCCTAGAAATACCGTAGTACTTTCCATATTTAATTCTTCATTGTTAATATTTACAGTTGTTTTATTTAACATTAGGCAAAGTGAATTTAATACATTTCGTTTAAAAATAGGTTATTGGCATTGTACTATTTTACAATTTTAGAAAGAGCATTGTTCACATCGTCAGTTGCAGGTTGCTGCCTATGTGTCTTTAAAATAACTGATGTGTCATCTGCAAACAATAATATTCCATGTTTATCATTTACAAGATACGGTAAGTCATTAATATAAATAAGAGATTGTTTTCCATTCACGTCTACCTTCTGGATTATATCACTTAAATAAGAATTAATTAAATCTAGCGCGATATCTTCTATGCCGTAGTGATAAAGCTTCCTGACCAATGTTTTATGCTGTACACAATATTAGATAGCCTTAGATAGATCACGTAAAATGCCTAATGCATCATGTGAATTCCTCCCAGGCTTAAAAAAATATTCTGTATTAATTCTCCAGCCTGCATCAGTTGTAGAGCGACCGCGTGTGAAACCGAATTGTTTACTATGCTGTAATTTATTTCTATAAAATGATTCATTGATTGATTTAGAATAATCTTTTTAAAAATTATGCTAAACGTTCTTAATACGGATATCGGTCTAAAATTTGTGGGATCTAAAGTACTACCTGATTTAAACAACAGGATTATTTTGCTATGTTTCATTAAGTCAGGAAATACACCACAATCAATACAGTTGTTTTTAGGATTTATCAATTTATAGGTTTGATAATATAATTTCTGATGCGGTAACATGATTGAATTTAAAGGTATTATAACATTCAGGTTCATTGTTTTAAAAAAAGGAAATGGCGGCAACAGGTGAAGAGTTCGGAGATAAGATATTTAAAAGAAGTAGCTTTTGCGAAATCTGACGTGATAGTTGTTTCATACATTTAATTTAAAATCTTTGTTTTGTGGTTTGACTATTCCTATTTCATTTTTAATAATTTTCCAAGTCTTTTAAATAATATTACTTCTGTTTTTAATAAGTGATTTAAAAATTATAAGTATATATAGATTGATCACAAATACAAACAACTAAAACAATGATAATTTCCAAAACCATGACAAATAGCAGGTCAATTAACATTTAATTTGTTTAACAAAAAAATATATATTCAAAAGCAAAAACATTTCATTAAACATTAGGTAAAAGTTTATTCAATTATTCAATCTTATATTTGGAGCATTGCACTCTATGGAAGTGAATCATGGACACTGACGCAAAAAGATAGGAAAAGAAAGTCTTCATAATGTGGTTCTGGAGAAGGATTGAGGGGATAAAATTGACAGAAATGGTGACAAACGCAAAAGTTTTGGAGATAGTGAAACAGGAAAGAAATATTATTAAAACTGTTAGAACCGAGGAGGAAATTTGATTGGTCACCTGATATGACATGACTTGTAAAATATACAGGGAAAGATTGATGGAAAAAGAGGAAGAGGTAGACCGAGGAGAAATAGAGAGTTTGAGATGTTGTGATTTAATGACTCTGCAATTTCTCTTAGTTTTTTTAGAAAATGTTTGACATAATTGCAAAACTCTTCACTTGTATAGTATTGTCTTTCCGCATATAGATCTTACAACATTCGCCTATTTTTATGTATTTCTGATGTTGCCCAGTTATTGAACATCATTGTATCGCTAACTAATAATGTTTTAGGGGTAAATATTGATTGAAAAATTGGAGTATGCTATACATGATAAAATTGGTAGACTTTTAATTAAGGTATGTCTCAAATTGTTCAAACGATCTAATCTTACTGGAATATTTTGTGTTTATTTATACTTATTCTTTTATTTGGAAATTTCATCACCTGTCCACAATGCTGAATCTAATTTATTAATTATAGATTTACTAACTGGAATAACATATTGTATAAATATTCATACATGGGGCACTAGTAGACGTTATTCTTGTAGGTTCCATAAACATGTTATTAAGATTGTAAGATTTAAAAAAATATTAATCTGAAAATGATTCCAATCCGTTTAAAAAAAATTACATTGAAGTCTGCGCACACGATTAATAGCTTTTTTTATTAGAATTTGATGATTTAAGTAGGACCTTTTCCATTACTTTTTCAAAAATATCAGAAGAACCTAATGGAGGTCTATATGCTAAAGTTACAATGAATAATGCAAATCAACACAAATGATAAAGGACTGATAATTGGATTGATAATTTTATGAATAATTTGATGGATAGTTTTATGGATAATTTGATGGATAGTTTTATGGATAATTTGATGGATAGTTTTATGGGTAATTTGATGGATAGTTTTATGGATAATTTGATGGATAGTTTTATGGATAATTTGATGGATAGTTTTATGGGTAATTTGATGGATAGTTATATGGGTAATTTGATGGATAGTTTTATGGATAATTTGATGGATAGTTTTATGGATATTTTGATGGATAAAGGATGGATAATTGGATGGATAAAGGATGGATAATTGGATGGATAAAGGATAGATAATTAGTTGGATCATATAGCTATAAATGTTAAATAGATATTGGTTTATAAGTACAGTTTTTTAATGGCATAAATTACATGTACTAGGTTTCTATAAATATACAAATGTGAATATTGCGATTTCTTGAGAATTGGTATGGTTTATATTACATTTTTTTTGTGGACTTTTACTTTATATCTTAGGCTAGTGTGCAATTATTTTTAAATATTTTATATTTTAAAAAAGAGCAACCCAGCAGAGTTTATCACTATACTAATAAAGTATTATGTATTTTATTTTTTGTATGAAAATATGAAAAGATTAGTTCCACTGAGTTTGTTTCGCCGGTTCTTCTCAGTGGGCTTGCTTTGGAACCGGTGGTAGACTCAATTGACTTTCAAAAAGATACTTTGATTGTACTATTTTGAATAAAAAAATTGACTTTGACTTTGACTATATTTATAATTTTTTTTTTTTTTTTTTTGAACTCGAATGTATTTTTATAAATGTATAAATTCAAGCTTTGGTTTCTTGGTCCGCCGAGTGTAAGGTTCCACCTGGTCCGTGTATGAGGACATACACGTTATCAGGATGGACGAGTGTAAGGTTTCGTTTACTTTGTTTACATTTGCTTATAATAATTTTGGCATTTTTAATTTCTTGCACTGGCCACACTGGGAATCCAAAGAATAAGTGGGGTAGGAAGGTATTAAGGGGAGCAGTCTTGCGAACTGGGGGGAGTCGGTCTCAGGCCGTCATTGTGGTTTAATAAGTGTTGTTGATATTGTTACTAGTTGGATAAGAGTTCAGAAAATATAGTGCTATTGGATTAAAAATGATTTTGGAATAAATATGGTATTTCACTGTTACTGGTTGTTTTTCTGAAGAGTCTTACAAAATGAACTGGAAAATACACGTTGTTTTCTTATTCCACAATAATATTTTAAAATCAATTTGAAATCTATATATATAAAAATCAATGCCACTTTTCGTTGTAATTCCATAACTCAAGAACGGGCTCACCTATCCAAACCAAATGCTTAGGATTTGGTCGGCATATTTAGTAGATGGTTTATGTGAAGTTTGCACAAAATCGGTCGAGCGGTTCCTCATTTGTCACATTTTTTGTCATAAATGAATTCAATAGAAACTTTTTTCACAGAAACTTTTTTGAAGTTTTGTTGACAGGACAAGCACGTTGTTATGTCATTCATGCCGTCAATTCATTTTGGACGTGGTTTGATTAAATCATATTATCAGCGATAAATTTCTTTTCACATAATTGCATTTGCAGTGCATTCATACAAACGGTGAGTCCTGAATTTATGTGTACTTTTCTAAGTTGCCGTATATGATTTCACATGGCATCATATGCGACAGCTTCTTGGGAATTTGTTTTTTTTTGTTCTAATTTTTTTTTTCGATTTTTAAGCGAAAACATATGTGCATACGGGAAAAATGCCACCAGCCAGACGAGCAAATATAGGTCGGCGAACGCGTAATGCAAATGATGTGGCATTACTAAGACGATCACAGACTGCAGATGAACGCGCACAAGCTAATGCATCGCAGCGTGAACGTAATGCACGCAATGGATTTGTTAACCCAGTACCTGTACTGAATCTTGCACGGCCATCACGAATACGTCGTGCTGTTTTGGCTGGAATGATGCGTGCTGCTTTTAATTACAACAGTCAGATTGATTATAGTATGTATGGATACATTGGAATGATGGACGCAATATGTCCACATTGTGATGCGGCTAACTTTCCAGGTGAAACGCCCGGCATGTGTTGTGCTAATGGCAAAGTGAGATTGCCAGCATTAGAAACTCCACCCGAACCATTGTATTCATTTATTTTTGGGACATCGCAAGCGTCGAAGCACTTTCTGAGTCATATTCAACAATACAATTCGGCATTTCAAATGACTTCTTTTGGTGCAACTAAAATTATTAGAGATAATTTTATGCCGACGTTTAAGGTAAATACTTCAACAGGATTATTCCATGTTTGTATCAATCTGAAGCATAAAGTATATTTAAAAAAAAACTGATATAAGATTTACCTAAAATTGTATACATGTTACAGATTCAGGGCCAGATTTATCATCAAGCTGGTTCGTTATTGCCATACCCCGACGCTGATCATCAATTTTTGCAAATTTATTTTATTGGTGATGAAAATCGTGAATTGGATCAACGTTGTGCAATTGTTTCGAATACAAGACGAGAAATTATTCGTGAGCTACAAAGGTTTTTCCATCAGCATAACGCATTAGTTCAATTGTTTAAAATTGCTCTCGATCAAATGCCAACTGATAATCACAAAATCGTAATAAGAGCTGATAGAACACCTTTTGGAGAGCATGCAAGGCGATTTAATGCACCAACAATTGATGAGGTTGCAATTGTAATTCTTGGTGATCAGTTTCAATCCCGTGATATTGTACTTCATCGTAGAAATGAGCAATTGCAACGTGTTTCGGAACTTCATCGTAGTTACGATGCATTACAGTACCCAATATTGCATTGGAAAGGTGACGATGGTTACCATATCAATATACCAATGATTGATCCACGAACAGGTAAATAATTGACCTATTTTTAGTGTGTTGACATTTCATTTCTACAACTTTCTAAAGTCACATTTTGTAATTATTTTCAGGTCTACATATACAGAAAAAAGTTAGTGCCATGAATTTTTATTCGTATCGATTGATGATTCGTCCACAAGAACAAAATTATATCTTAAAATGTGGTAAACTATATCATCAGTACATCGTTGATATGTATGCCAAAATAGAGACTGAACGTCTTAATTTTATTCGTTTCAACCAAGCAAAATTAAGATCCGAAGAATATATTCATTTGCAAGATGCGATAGCGAATGATGCTAATGTTAATGACATCGGACGTTTAACTATATTGCCATCTTCGTATATTGGTAGCCCACGGCATATGAACGAATATGCACAAGACGCAATGTCTTATGTACGAAAATACGGTCGACCGGATCTGTTCATTACATTTACATGTAATCCGCAGTGGGATGACATCAAGAACAATTTATTTGAAGGCCAGTCGACAACTGATCGTCATGACATTACAGCACGTGTTTTTCGGCGAAAATTGAAAGCACTTATGGATTTAATTGTGAAATTACGTGTATTTGGAGAGGTGCGTTGCCATATGTACTCCATCGAATGGCAAAAAAGGGGATTGCCGCACGCACATATATTAATTTGGCTGGTAAATAAAATAACTCCGGATCAAATCGATAACGTTATATCAGGTGAAATTCCTGATCAAACTGTTGATCCTGAGTTATTTGATGTTGTCGTTAAAAACATGATACATGGTCCGTGCGGTGAACTAAATATGAATTCGCCATGTATGATTGATGGAAAGTGTTCGAAACGATACCCAAGACAATTGACTTCAGACACAATAACGGGCAATGACGGATATCCGTTGTATAGACGTAGATCACCTAATGATAATGGCAAAACGGCAACCATTAGAATGCGTAACCAGGACGTTGAAGTTGATAATCGTTGGGTGGTTCCGTATTGTCCATTATTATCGAAAATATTCAAGGCTCATATAAATGTGGAGTATTGTAATTCAGTCAAATCCATTAAATATATTTGCAAGTATGTAAATAAAGGGAGCGATATGGCTGTTTTCGGTGTAGCTGGTGATAATAGAAATGATGAAATTACTCAGTATCAACTGGGGCGCTATATTAGTAGTAATGAAGCTGTCTGGAGGATTCTGTCGTTTCCAATGCACGAAAGACATCCTGTGGTTGTTCACTTAGCTGTGCATCTTGAGAATGGCCAACGTATTTATTTTAATGAAGCAAATGCATTGGAAAGAGCAGCACACCCACCAGCGACTACGTTGACAGCTTTTTTCAAATTATGCGAAACTGATACATTTGCTAGAAATTTGTTATATTCCGAAGTGCCTCAGTACTATACATGGAATGTGTCTTCAAAAAAATTTCAAAGACGTAAACAAGGAACAGCAGTCGATGGGCATTCAGGCATTTTCAAAACAGATGCAATTGGGAGAATGTATACAGTACATCCAAACAATGCTGAGTGTTTTTATTTGCGATTGCTATTAGTTAACGTCAATGGGTCAAAATCATTTCAAGAATTAAGAACAGTCGACGGTCATTTGTGTCAAACATATCGTGAAGCATGTCAACTCTTGCATTTGTTGGAGGATGATGCACATTGGGATTCAACACTTAATGATGCATCTACGTCAGCTCATCCACAACAAATACGAATGCTATTTGCCATTATATTATCGACATGTATGCCATCAAATCCACTTGAATTATGGAACAAATATAAAAATTATATGGCAGAAGATATTTTAATTCGTATGCGTCATCATGCAAGAAATCCTGATTTGTTGATTACCTTGGAAATGTGCAACGAAGCTTTGATAATAATTGAAGATATATGTCTAACGATTGCAAATAAAGCATTAGTACAATTGGGTATGACCGCACCAAATCGTCCCATGCATGATTTGTTTGATCGTGAATTGCAACGTGAGCAGGAATTCAACTGTAATGATTTGCGTTTATTTGTACAATCGAATATAACCAAATTAAATATTCAGCAAAAACATGTATATGATACAATCATGCAAGCCGTTTCCAATAATGCAGGTGGATTATATTTTTTGGATGCACCTGGTGGCACAGGTAAAACGTTCGTTATATCATTGATTTTAGCGACTATTCGATCAGATCAGAAAATTGCACTAGCACTTGCATCTTCGGGAATTGCTGCTACATTATTAGAAGGTGGTCGGACCGCACACTCTGCATTAAAATTGCCATTGAATGTACAGGTGATTGAAACTCCAACTTGCAATATATCGAGAAATTCTGCTATGGCAAAAGTTCTGCGATTAACGTCAATTATTTTATGGGATGAGTGTACAATGGCGAATAAAAAATCACTAGAAGCATTCAATCGAACAATGCAAGATTTACGTGGTAATCAACAGCTTTTTGGTGGTGCTTTGATATTACTTTCAGGGGATTTTCGTCAAACATTACCTGTCATTCCTCGATCAACTCCTGCTGATGAAATAAATGCCTGCTTGAAGTCATCAGTTCTTTGGAGATATCTACAAAAATTGACACTAAACATTAATATGCGTGTTCACCTACAAAATGATCCAGCTGCCCATGAGTTCTCAAAACAATTGTTAGAAATTGGTGACGGCAAAATACAAATCGACAGAACCAACGGATTGATCGCTGTACCGAACAATTTTTGTACAATTGCGCAATCGATAGATGAATTGATTGAATGTGTTTTTCCGAATATTGTTCAGAATTACAGAAATCATGATTGGTTGACAGAACGCGCCATTTTAGCACCGAAAAACATTCATGTCAATGCAATTAATTTTCAAATTCAAGCGAAACTGCCAGGCGTAGTCACGAAATATAAATCAATTGACAGTGTTATGAATCAAGATGAGGCAATGAATTATCCAATTGAATTTTTAAATTCATTGGAGCCGGCTGGTATGCCACCGCATTGCTTGAATCTGAAAGTTGGTTCTTCGATTATATTATTGCGAAATATTAATCCACCAAAACTGTGTAACGGAACCAGATTGGCAGTGAAAAAGTTATTGCCAAATTTGATTGAAGCTACGATCTTAACTGGTAAATCAAAAGGAGAAGTTGTTTTGATACCGCGTATACCTATGATTCCAACTGATATGCCTTTTGAGTTCAAACGTTTACAATATCCTGTGCGTTTATCATTTGCGATGTCCATCAACAAGGCCCAAGGTCAAACACTTCACGTTTGTGGTGTGAATTTGGAGGAACATTGTTTTTCACATGGCCAGTTATATGTTGCCTGTTCCAGAGTCGGTACCCCCAGCCGTTTGTTTATTTATGCTCAAAATGGAAAAACAAAAAATATTGTTTATCCAAATGTTTTGGATTAAGTGTGTTGTAAATAGCTAGCAATTGATTTCGATTTTAAATAAAATATTTTTTTGATTAAATAAATGAATTTGATGTTCCGATTTGTTTATTTTATTTCACTTTATACGTAGCGAAGCACGTACCGGGCCGCTAGTATTTTTAATAAATAATATGTGCCTAACTTTTCAACTTTCGTATTTAAACTTGGCTAGCCTATTTGTTCACCTTCCCCACCATGGTTCAAGCCTTGTCGTGGCGGTGGGGCACAGCAGCCCAGGGTGACCCAAACACCTTGGGCAAAGCGAATTGAGCCTAGGGGGCTCTTTGTACCCCTTATCTTATAAGAAGAGGGTACAAAAGAGCAGGGGGCAAGGGGTGAGGATGGGAACCTCACCTCATCGTACTGTCCCGACGTTGGGAGTGGTTGTTCTGTGGTGCGGGGCAACCGCTCTATGGAGGTGGCATCGGTCCTCTGAGGGACTGACTAGCCGTCGAGGTGCCCTGTTGCTTGTAGATCCGGGGCACCTCACCAAAGGCGGCATTGGTGGCACTCGCCGGGTTTTAGTGGGTAGGGCTGCGTCCACTTACCATCTTTCGGGCGCAGCGAGTCCCACATACCTGCCTGGGGAGACCCACTCCCCAACGGGATGCGTCAGTGCATTTCCCGGCGTAAAAGAAAAAAAAAATTGTTCACCTTAGATAGAAGTATTAATTTCTTAAATATGGGAATAATTATTTTTATAGGATACTATGTGGTTATTTCACTGTTAAATAGTGCATCTATTTAACCGTGTAGTGACGGAAAATGGAGCATCTTAACGTTTGTCAAAGAAAATATTAAAGAGGCTTGTGACAACAGGACAGACAGGAGCTGATAATTATTGTGATGATGATGATTATATAAACAACAATTTAAAACTTTAAAAATAAAGATTGCCATTAAGATTGTGGTAAATGTGCGTTTTGCCTTAATTGCATTTTATATGACTAATTAAATTCATAATATTATAGAGTTGATGTTGTTTTAATTTATTATGATTCACATAAATGATTGGTGTTATCTAATTTGTGTCAATTCATAATAAAGTCATCATCATTATCATTCGCCATGAATAGCCGTATATGAATTCGAAACGTAGATAGGACCTTATCGATAACACCCTCGCAATACATTTCTAACATAACAAAAAAAGAACTCAGCAGAATAATTAAGACCTTTAGCTCATTTAAGTAGTATAAAATCAATCATAAAATCAAACAGGCAAAGTTGAACAAAGGAACCCATATTGAAGAACATTTCCATTTGGTATTTTGGTATTTTTAAGATTTGTAAATATCACCTTCGTATTTATTTGAAATTTTGTTAAACTCATGTTATTTACAACAGTTGGATTCACGATCTGTAGATTCAATTGTTTTCCTCGGACATTCCTGCAGCGAATTCTTTATTAATATAAATTTTGTTGTATAACATAATTTAATAAAAATATTTTATTTTGTAATTTGAATTATGGTTATAATAATGACACAGTTCTTCATATTACGTCGTCAAAAATATATATTTATGCTAAGTTTTTAATTAGAAACTGCATCTAGATTATGAGATTCTTATATTACGAAATAGTTCGTACATTTCTTCATATTTATCTTTATTGCTTTTTTTTGCAAATTATTATATGAAAAGGAAAATAGTTCTAAAAATATAAAATGTAATTTTTTATAATAATATGTAGAAAACCCATTTTTTTATTTATTAAAAAACCTAACCTTGGTAATTAATAACCTTTAAAAGTATAATATATACGGACAAAAGATAAAAATATAATGATTAACTATTATTATTTTGTTCGCCAAAGTAGGTATTTTTTTTAAATCACTACTATGTACAGTTGGCCAAAATAATGTTTACACAATAAAGGAAAAAAATATAACAGTCAATATATTATGAAGTATAGATACTTTTACTTAAGTACTTTGTTAATTTTTTAAGCTATTTATACAAAAAATGCTAAAACTAGTATAAATTATGTAGACGATTCGAAATTCCATCATATTATAAAAAATTGTCATTTTATATGTTATGTTCTTGCGACATTCATTGGCTTAACTGTGAAACAGCATTAAAAAATAGCCGAAGCATACACAACCCACTCAAATTTGAATCTGCTACCAAACGATAAGCACTCGTAAAGTTTGAACCGTAGTCAATAGCAGTTAACTTACACAATTATCAGTGATTCATATAGAAAGGTAACCGTCTCTTATGAACTAGTTTGTTAAGCAATAACTTGTAATGTAAACCTTAGCTTGAGATTTAACAATATATAAAACCTTCAGAAAATTGGGTAAGTAAACTGTTATATTGAGCAATATTATATTGAGCCATTATACTATGGGGAAGCACAGGCTACATAGTCAGAGCAGTCTTCTTACTATTAGAAAGAAGAGCACGGACAGTAAAATATACATTCAGCGACTCATATTATGCTCACATATTATGTACTAGGTGACTCTAGTCCCCCACCACGGTGCAGGCCTTGTCGTGGCGGTGGGGCTCAGTAGCCCATGGTGACCTCAACACCTTGGGTGAAGCTAATTGAGCCGAGGGGGCTCTTTGTACCCCTCTTATAAGAAGAGGGGGCAAGGGGCGACGACGGGAACCTCGCCTCATTGTACTGTCCCGACGGTGGAAGGGGTTGTTCTGTGGTACGGGGTAACCTCTCTGTTGAGGTGGCGTCGGTCCCCTGAGGGACTGACTAGCCCTCGAGATGCCCTGTAGTTTGTAGATCCGGGGCACCTCATCAAAGGCGGCATTGGTGACACTCGCCGGGTTTTAGTGGGTAGAGCTGCGTCCACTTACCAGCTTTCGGGCGCAGCGAGTCCCACATTACCGCCTGGGGAGACCCACTCCCCCACGGGATGCCTAAGCGCATTTCCCGGCGTTAAAGAAAAAAAAGGTGACTCTAGTCTATTAGAGACCAGGTAATCATAAAATTTTCCTCATCATCATCATATTTTCCTAGCCGATTTCCCCCATGTTTACTAGCTCGTTTTGTGGGCTGGATGTTACGCTCTGGTGGCTGAAATAATCTATTTAAGTTTACCCTTAAAAGTATTATACTTTTAAGGATTTTATCGCGGCTTATTAAGTTAATACAATCCCGACGTTTAATGTATTAAATATTTTTTCATACACCAAAAATGAAGGTTTGAACCTGATGGGATAAGCAATAAATGTGTAAGCTATGAACGAACGCTTTTCGTTTCTACGTACAGGGAAAGCTCATGCATACAATATGCAGGCATCCTCTAGCATCCAAGCACGTCATATTAATGATTCTAAAATATACAGTAAAATTCTTGATTCCTGATAAATTCTTTTGTCAAATTTTACTACTTTCGTCTCTATATCTTTCTTTTGTCAAATTTTACTACTTTATTCTCTATCTTCTCGTCTAATATGGGTTGGTACCCATATTTATTGCAGAGGACTGCGATTCGCATGATCCCAGGTTACCCAGGACCTTGTGGTACTCGTACTTCGGCGCGCACTACCCCCTGAGTCTCAAGATCAGTAATTACGTATTACTACTATAGTATAATAGGAACTATAGTATAATATTCATGAGTCATACGTGAAAGTAAATCGTTACCATCTCTTCGTAACCAACATGTGTCCCTACACATCACGCATGCGCTAGCAACTGGACCACTTATCTCTTGTGCAAGATCATCTGACCAGCGGACCAATGGGGTCTGGGATGCAAACAGTGAATACTGACCTCTTACATCTAGGGTGTTAATAAAATGTAGACAAGCAATAAATTGGTTACAACACATATTATTAAAGTAATATATTTATTTAATAAATATTATTCAATGGGTTTGATTTTGTGTTTTTTTTTTTGTTAAAATTTCAGTTGAATATTAATTAAACAATTAAAAATATTTAAGCGTGTTCATTCATGGGACGACTAAAATGATACTTTTTTTTCAAATAATACATAGATTAAATTTATTTCAATGTGTTAGTAATAAATAGTACTAAGTTTAAGTTTATTGATTTCATTGTTATTATCAATTATTGAAATTTTCTTTCCGAGAAATTAGTTGTATTTGCTTGTAATAAAGGACTTCAGCAATTGTAAAGACGAGTCGATAAATCAATAAAACTTTTAGAGTCACTTTTATTCGATTTGTTGTAACTGGTCAAGATTCGCCGTATGAGAGGTTGTGGTTAACGACGGTGGGAGGGGAGCGCTTGTACCGCGCGTCTGAGGCGTACAGCAGTGGATGGATGAATGCTGATGTTGATGATAGGTTTAGAGTAACAGTTTAAAAAAAACCTATCAGTTTCTTAAAACTACATCACCGATATAATTAGGTTTTGAATCAAAATAAAAATAAGATTTTTTAGATCTTCTCTTCTGGCACAGTAAAAGTATAGCGATAAAAGAAACATTAAATATTTTTTCATTTTGATAGCTTTTAAGGTCTTCTCAATCAGAGTCTCATCTCAGACAGAAAATGGTTAATCGAGATAATATTATAAGACATGATTTGCATCGAAATTATCAAAAAAAATTCTAATTATCTACTAACTATTTTATTATCCTTGTTTAAATATAAAAATCTTTTTTGTAAAATAAAAAACTTTTAGGCCATTGTCGTATCCGTGTCGTATCGTACCGTGAATGTTATCTTTACTTACGTAAAGTACACTAAAACAAAAACATGCGCTGACCTCGCAGTTACGTCCATTTACTTTGTTAACACTAATGCGGTTAAGTAGTGAGTATTAGGTAATGGGGAAATACATGAGCTTGAAACAGTGGAATTTTACAGATATCTTCGGGTCTGTTATAGATACAAACCCAATGCCAGGACGCCATGAAGTAGAAAACTCGCCGGCTTTGGGGGTAACCCCTCTCTCATAACAATTATGAGTTGACTGACTCACATAATAATCTAACCGACTAAGCATTAGGGCTATTAGCGTAGCTCCATCCGAAAAAAGCAAAGCACATCTCTGCAACTATTTAACCTATAAAATGAGAATGCATTTGCGGGTTTATTGAGGACAGCTCAACCTTTCTTTTATAGATACAGAAAAGATGTTGGCGCTGAAGTAGATATGTGATTCAGTGATCATTGTATTATGATAATAATTGTAATTTGCAGTAAATGTATCGATAAATCAGTAAATTTGTAGTAAATATATAAACTACAATATGTATATTATTGGTATACCAATGCAGTTATACTTTTCGATTTGCCTATCTATACTAATACATATTATAAAGAGAAAAACTTTATTTGTTTGGTTGTAATGAATAGGCTCAAAAAGTACTGGACCGATTTAAAAAATTCTTTCACCGTTTGAAAGACACATTATCCACGAGTAGCATAGGACACAAGGTGTTAAAAAATCATCCAGAAAAGTTACTTATTTTGCATACTAAGATCCCGCTGTAGATCTTAGTCAACTAAGACTAACTAGAAGAAGAAGCAGACGAAGCTGCGGGCAACAGTAATGTATATTATTCGATTCGAAATCGCTCTTGCTACGAGTAACATACTCTTAGGCCTTATAACATAGAGTAAGAAACCATTAGCAATAAAATATTCAATAATACAACAATTAGTCCCGGCAACTGTATGATATGATAAGGTAAATGTCGTTGACTACACGCTATGAAATCGTCAGGCGCACGTGCGACTGGAGTTTATCCGGCTTCTTACTTAATTACAAGATATGGGATGAAGGTTTGGGGAGGTAAAGCCTTTGTGGTTCCTCTTATCTAATCTAATCTCTCAACTGCTGGATCGATTTTGATGACATTTTTGTGTTTTAAGTGGATTCGAGAATAGTATTGACAATTTGACAGTTTGGTTGGTCTTGAACCGAGTAACTACTCAGTTCTGCTCATCTCGGTTCACGGGAGGAATAAACCTGCCCCACTAGACAAGTGGCAAACGCTTGATTCTATTCCTTTGGGTTTTCTCGCTAATTCCATAGGGTTGGTGCAAAATTTTTGAAGAACGTTTATAAGACACATTATGAATATAGTTTAGTTAGTAAACACGTTTAACAACCTTTGTACTTCGTTTAAAACGAACATTATTATATATTATATAATATACCTTAAAAAAATTTAATGTTGTAAGCTAGTGTATTTCCCATACAATAAGTATTCTTTTCTGTTATATTCGTTGAGCGTTTATGCCACTCTTCTAGGGGGGACGAATTACATACATTTTAGACGTTTTACAAACAAAATCATATACTTTAAGTGTCTTAATAAACATTCTTAAAAAAATTTGAAGCAGGTCTATGAGTTAGCGAGAAAACACAAAGGAATAGAATCGGCGCGTATGCCAATTGTCTAGGGGTGCTGTATAGTTTATTTTAGTATGGGTTAGTCTTTAAACAGATTTTATCTTTTAAAAATGTACAAGGAATAGCAAATGACATAGATTCTATTTTTAAAATGATGATGCTGCTAAGCATTTATTGTCGGTTTCTTGTATGATGTACAGAAATAAGCTAATTTAACAATTCACTCCTTTTGTAATACATTTCAAAAGGTCAAGCTGATATGAAAAGATCAAACGCAAAGTGTAGCGAAATGACAACAGAATGTAGAGCTCGCTCGCGCAGCATTCACATTTATATAGAGCTGTTAATACAAAATACACATATAATACAGCTATCAAATAAGGCATTAAAAAATAAGACGACTGTTTTTTTATTTTTTAAAAGATTGAATTTAACTGGTGTTTAAAATTAATGATCAATTTAAGATATTTCTGCTTATCTATGAAAAATGAACATATAATTGTTATATCTACATTCAATACTATTAGACGTCCTATTATTTTTAGGACTGGTTAAAGGCTGTTCAACCTATTTTTTTTTAATTTTTTTCTCTTTTTAATGTTATGAAATAAAGATTCATAATCACCCAATATTGGTTTTGACATAATTTAAACATTTATAGATGAATTTTATATAGATAAATTATATATATAGATAAATTTTATATTAAAATATGCTATTGTTTTATCCACTCATATGTTTTTTGCCCTTGCTGTTTTATTTATTAATACAAGACATTGTGCTAAATGGGTTATTCGTCATCATCATCAGCCTCTATCCGTCCACTGCTGAACATAGGCCTCCCTCAATAAACGCCAAGACGACCGATCCATTGCTACTCGCTTCCAACGCGGACCTGCCACTGCACGGAGATCGTCTTCCCATCTGGTTAATGGCCGACCAACACTTCGTCTACTTGAACGCGGCCTCCACTTTTGAACCTTAATGGCCCATCGGCCATCCGTTCTTCTGAGTACGTGACCAGCCCATTGCCACTTCAACGTGCTTGTTCTTCGCGTGATATCGGTAACTTTAGTTCTCTGGCGGAGGTCTTCGTTTCGAAACCTATCTGCCAAAGAAACACCCAGCATAGCACGCTCCATAGCACGTTGAGCTACGGCAAACTTGCGGACCAGTCGTAAATTAAGAGGCCACGTTTCGGCCCCGTAGGTCATCACGGGGAGAACGCATGAGTTGAAGACTTTCGTCTTCAAACTCTGCGGTATAGACGACGTGAGAATATGACGAAGCTTCCTGAATGCTGCCCATCCTAATTGAATCGTCCTATCGGCTTCCCTCTCGAAGTTATGTCGATCTAGCTGCAAAGTATGCCCAAGGTAGACATACTCTTGCACGACTTCGAGAGTTTTGCCATCGACGTTAACAGGCCTAGGGAGAACGTGCTCATTGAACATGACTTTCGTCTTGTCCAAGTTCATCCTAAGGCCCACCCGTCGGGAGGATTCATTCCGAAAGAAATGGGTTATTCAAATTTGCTTAATAACCCATGCAACTATAGACCAAATGGTGTTAAACAAAACACACGTATGTGGGTACAATTTAAAAATTGTTTGATGATAAATCTTTATAAAATAGTCTCCCAAATAATTAATATATTATGTCCGTATTACACGACGTCGTATTTAGGTAGAAGTGTTGGACGGCCAATAATGAAGTCAGTAGACGACTCCAGTGGCTAGTTCGTGTTGGATTCTAATGGCCAGGAATCAGTAATCTTTGCGTTCGTGTTGGATCCTAATGGCCAGAAATCAGTAGTCCATTGAGGCTTATGTTCAGTAGTGGACGAAAAAATATGATGGTGAAAATAATGATGATGACGTTATCTTCAATATCCACTCTATATACATCTCGGTGTGTTGCTCGTGGTATCGGCAGTACATCTGGATCTCTTAAGCAACCTGTCCAGCTGTGAGCTACAAACTAATGTCAGGTTAAATATCTGCATGATAAAGATAAGTAGTGCAATCAGCTCAACTTATGTATACTTATATAACAAAGTTGAATAATATATTGTTTTAATGCATATACAAAAAATCTTTTGATAGATCAATATTGTACCGTAGAATTTGTTCAAGAAATTATTTATTTTTATGAAAGTTGGCTAAACAATAAGTAAACATTAATCAATAGTAAATATAATGAGAGGAGAACATCGTGAAACTTGCAGGTCTGATGTGATTAAGATTTATTTTTATTTTACCTGGGTGTTTCTTTTTCTTTTTGGCTATTTCGAGGAGGATACCTGTGCTCAGCAGTTAGGATATAAAGGATCAATACTTTCATTTTTTACTTTAAGTAACTCTTGTACTTATGTTATATTATACTCCGTGCGGTGTAGCTTGGTGCGGCTGACACATGCCAATATGACGTTGACATACATGATTAGAGATGTGACGTTATGCAATTTATTTTTATCGCTAACGATACTCGCAGCGTAAGTATAGTTCTTATTAATAGTAGTGTGTGTTAGTGTGTTTATTCTGTTGTGCAGTGTATCTAGGTGTTTAAACTTTTCAATGTATATATTTAGGGGCTACATAATAGTAGCTTTGAACTTATATTAAATAATCAAAATCAGGTTTATATTTTTTTCGTGACAACTTTTTTAACGATAATGATAGATTCTGTTGTTTCATTAATATACCTAATGATATACTTTTTACAATAATAATTGAACTACGCCCAATATACATTTTTTATTATAAAGAACATCGACTTTCCATCCTAGTATAGTACATCCCATCACTAAGCACGTCTATGGTTTTACGTTATACGCATAGGACTTTGCTTAATTTTTCTTTCCATTTGACTTTATTTGGAGACAATCACATTCTGGTTGGGTTTGATTTAATTTACCACAGTAATTGGCGATCTACTATTTTACGAATGAGGTATTAATAAAATACTTAATTATATTTTTTTAATTGCGACGGCTTGCAAGAGTGAAACGTAACGTTACTGGAACTGTCACCCGCACCATGCTACACCGAAATAGGTATAGGCGATGATTAAAAATAGTACAATGCCACTTATACTACTTAGGGTCTGTTTCACAATGTCCTAATAAAGTTCCAATTAAGCTATTTGCAACATATTTACCACATAACTACAACGTTTTTGTTTCACAATTGACATATAGCAATATTTGGCTAATAAAGTTCCCTGTAAACTATAGGTCGGATCAACTGGCCATTAGCAAATTTATCTGCCACATAAATTAGTTGACATATATATACGTGGTTGACAGCTACACGACATTTGACAATTTGACGTTCCGGTAACAGTAATATACAAAATAATTTCAATTGTGTTTTGAACGTTTAATAATTAAGGGATAACATTATATACAATGTCTATGTAAATAAAAGGTATAAAGATGGTATGATACATGCATTTAAATTATAAAAACATATTTTCATGTATATTTACAACATGGAATGTTTTTCTAAAACATATTAATCGTAAAATGGAACTATGAAATGCGAGGTTGCCAAGCCTACTAAGCAGTAAATGCCAAATAGGGATCTGCCAAATAAATTTACAGGGAAGATGATGGTGAAACCCAATCAAGACTAATTAGAAGATTTATGTGTCAGTTAATTTATGTGTCATATAGCTATAGGGCACTTTACTAGTATATTGTGAAACAGACCCTTAATATATTATATTTTGAATTAAATAAATTCGGCTCATTTTTATAAGATCAGATTTACTTCATTTTTATTACAAATTTGATGCGTCCAGGGTGGTACCTCTCGCTCACATAATACATATAAGGAAAATGAGGGATACGCATCCGCATATGGGCGTCGGTAGCCACAATAGGGCTCCGACTGGCCAGTTGTCCTGACATAAAAAAAGGCATATTTTATTATACGATCGAATTGAGAAACGTCTCTTTCCTTGAGTCGTTTAAAAATACATTGATAGTTTTCTTTGAAGTTGTAATTAAAGAACTTTTTACGGCCTTCATCGTTGTTTATATTTTACGCACCTCACGATAGTATACGGTACGGCTCACTGCAGGACTTAGTCCATGATAAAATCGCTGCTAATATCGGTACTCTTAATATGCCGAAAAAAAAAGTTAAATTCGCTTAATCATTAGAAAACAATTACAAGTCTAAATATTATTAAGTTATTAACATACTAATATTATCATATGATGTAATTAAATGTAAATTAACAGTAGCTACCTAGGCAAAAAACTGAATCTTAGTGAATCAGTTTCTAAAAATATTAAGTAACCGTTTTGTTTCTTAATGAGTTACATAAAATTGTTTTACTGCCATTAATACGACTTTCGCTTGATATATATTTTTTAATTCTAAATCAACGCGAATTTAATTATGTATTTTATTAACTATAACGTATTATGTAATATATTATGTTGTAACATTAACATTTATACCAACTGCACGAGGAAATCCTATAATTATTGTAAAATGCGGGGGGAAGGCGAGGCGCGGGGCTCGGGTGTGGAATCGCGCTTAGTTGGTGTTAGCGGGTAGTAAGTAGCCTATCCTCTTATAAAATAATACGTCCTAATATAACAGCGCCCTTTAATGGTAAAAATACAAATTTGATAGAGATTTGAAATTTCACAACATCTAACAAACATGGAACGACACATAATATGACGACAGGCTGGTTCAAATCCCTTCCTCGCGGCGGTTCAGGCCTTGTCGTGGTGGTGGGGCTCAGTAGCCCAGAGTGAGCCCCCTTAGCTCAATTAGCTTCGCCCAACACCTTGGGCTCTTTGTACCCCTCTTATAGGAAGAGGGGACAAAAGAGCAGGGGGAGGACTGTCCCGACCTTGGGAGGTGGCAACCCCTTTGTTGAGGTGGCGTCGGTCCCCTGAGGAACTGACTAGCTGTCGAGGTGCCCTGTTGCTTGTAGATCCGGGGCATCTCACCAAAGGCGGCATTGGTAGGGTAGAGCTACGTCTTACCATCTTTCGTGCGCAGCGAGTCCCACATACCCACCTGGGGAGACACACAACCCCGCGGGATACCTAAGCGCATTTCCCGGCGTTAAAGAAAATAAAAATAAAAAAAGGCTGGTTCAAATCCCGCTAGGTAATAATGTGTAGCATTAATGTTATTACATGACATAAATAAATAATAATTAAATGACATGTAATAATATTCATGGCCCAGTCCAGACATTGTTACATGTCTGGACTGGGCCGTGGTTTGTGGTTGATTCTTCTTCTTCTTCTTCTTAGCGTGTCGATGGCTACTTAAATTTTATCCGCCCAGAACTCAGCTACGAGTATTCCATTCTCAGTAGCGTCCATTAAGTCCTGCAATGTGCAGGTGGTAGGGCACGCAGGACACGACATGAGATGGTCCATTGTTTGTGGGACGGCACCACACATGCACTCCATATTGGCGGGATCTGTGAATCCCCACCGAACACAGTTATCCTTGCTCCGGCCGACTTGAGTTCTAAGTCTATTCATGCACTTCCAGGTCGGCCACGGCAGCTCGTGATCAGGTGGGGGACTCTCGGACGGTGAGACAAAAGGCGTAGGGAGCGGAATGCTATCTCGCCACAGTCGAATTCTAGTTTGGGATCGGTTTCCTGAAAGAGGGTGGACACAGCTGGCGAAACTGTTGCGGCTTTTTAGCCTTTGCGGCACCGGGGTGTGATGGTGCATAGAATGTCGCGTATCCTTCTCCATATTAGCCCTTTCACTGGAGCATGCTACCACTCTACGAACCTCTGGTGGAGCTATTCCTGTCAGGGGGTACAGCTTTGGGACCGGAGTTGGCTTTAAACAGCCAGTGATTATGCGGCATGGGGTGCATGAAAGGAGCCTCCCCGTGTGACGTAGCCCAAATTATCCTACGTCCGGCGCACCCTGGGCAATCAGCGAGATATATTCCCTGATTGGCTAATCCTTTCACCACGATGGCATACCAAAGTCCACCCCTAAAGCGGGCCCTACGTGTAGTCTCGGTTAACATCGAAGGGTTCTCGCGAGACAAAGCGGAGATTCTTTCCGACTCGTGCCGCAAAACGCACTGCGATTTTCTTTGCGTGCAGGAGACCCACCGGGATGAAACCCAAAGTCGGCCACACATCCGTGGACTTACGCTTATCGCCGAGATCTGGTTTCCGAAGCACGGTAACGCAGTGTTTGCTGCTCCCGGCGTAAGCATCCTCTCCACCAAGTGTGGTTGATTATTACCATGAGTTCCTAGTACCCGTAACACAAGTTCTAACGAACTTACTTACTCAAGTTAATAGGGTGTCAGTTTTGAGTAGCATGAATGTTTTATGTTTTTATTTTTTTACATTTACAATTGACTGAATATAAAATTTAAACATCTAATAAAGTTTACAACACCATGATTTATATTACTATAATATAATACTATACTATAATCTGTCATAGCCTATCAGAAGAATCTAGGTTAATTTATGGGCAAATATGAACACATCGGAGCTCAAATTGCCCAAATCTCCCGAATGCAGATCTGACAGAGATACGCCCGACTATCCCGTATACCTGATCCGGGATTCACATACCAAGTTATGGAATTACTCATAAAATGGGATCGTGACTCAAATATCTAACCTATGTATTATATTGACAACCCTAAAGCATTTTGGATCACGTGCCAAAACCAACCTTAAATGGACATGTAAAGGTGGATTTCAGGATGACATTAAATGGTGTAAGTCCTTTTGGTTTTGTGATGGTATCTTATGTCACCGATAGAGGGCGTCTGTGACGTCACAATTCAAAAATAAAAGCCGGGGGGAGATACGATGCAGGTAGACAATGATACAGTTTGAAGATTAAACATCATTTTGTTGGTTCCCGTTACCTTCTTCCGTAAAAGAGGGATTCTGTGTTTCAGAACGAGAGATGTGCAGATCTGACTGCCAAACCTCAGTAATTGGAGAGGCACCTCAAGAAGAAGATGAAGATTAGTAAAAACCTTATAATTGAACATTTAATTCTGAAAATGGATGTATTTTAACTTGTTTAATGTTTACAAAATGGTATTTTTTTAACTGGGTCTTTTATTGACGTACCTACAAATAGACAAAAATGTAATATTTTGGTTTCATTAAGTAATAAAGGTGTGTTTATTTTTTACTACCTATAATTTATTTAATTTATTTAAGCGTAGCATCGGAGACATCTACTGGCTGTACAGTAAACAGGAAAATAATATAAAAATAATAATAAAACATTAATATCATGAAAACTAATAATATCAATTTATTTAAGAAATAACATTATTGATATAATGTTTACAATGAAAAAAATTGGATTGCAACCCCAGTTTTTTAGGTAACTTTTTCTATAATTCTAACCTGCAGGGTCTGTAATGATCAAAACAGGGGTCCGCTGGCTGATAGACATATTTTTCGCTCCAAAAGGAAGCACTGCTAATTTGATTATCGGTTCAAAAGCACGTCATATACACCGCTCCTTTGATCGGCAAAAATACAGATGTGTGCTCAACCTGCCTTATCGTATGATGCAAGCTATAAGCGATCGCGTTATTCGTCATTGGACCATAACTTTTACATGTAAGCTAGATAAGCTATTATTTATTATAGAAGCTACATTTAAGCTAGATACGCAAACTGGCAGATATAATAAGTACACATAATTACACTTAGAACTATTCCCAGGCTAGCCTACTTACAGTCGTAAGGTAGTACTAGCATTTTCGCTATAGACCAAAGGAGGATAATCTCCGAAAAATAGAAAAAAGCTCTGTGGAAGCAATAACCAAGATGATGGCATCCATGCAACAGGAACCCGGCACAAGCGACTGCTTCCCTCCGAGAATAATAAATGATTTTGAATATATGACATATCATATACATAATATGGCTTTAGTCAAACATTATTTACGTATAATTTAACTGTTTTGGTAGGATTTTTACTATTATATTATTATATAATAAATCTAAAGACAACTTAATAAATATTTTATACTTTATACAATTAAACAAAACTATATCTAAAATTATAATAAATAAAAACTAAAATTACTTAACTTAAATTAATTAACTTATTTTTAATTAACTTAAATTATTCATACGCGTCAATTGCCAGTGTAGTAGTCTCCAGAATGTTCGCTCGTCTCATGAAGCTCATTCCATTCCGCTCATCCTATAGCTTGTCCCACGCGCGATCCGCCCCAGGCGTATTGTTCCCGCTAAGCTAATGAGATGTCAGTACAATCATTTGTGCTTTAACCTTGCGACTCAGGTTTTTGGTGTTTAATCCTGTACTCATATTAATTAGTTTGTTTATGTAAGCACACTTTTTTACTATTTTCTTATGGTAAAACAAAATTTCACCACATGATTCTTCATTCTACTCCCGACGTTTCCAGAACTAGTAGAAAACATTTAAAAGTTGTTTCATTAGAATAGATAAACGAAAATATTGATAAGAAATCAATCCTATATCAGAAATAAGTAATAATTAATTACTGAAGAAGCATAGCGACGTTAAACTAAACTAGACTAAACCACTACCACCACTTCCAAATACTCGTTTTTAAATGCATTTTTGTTGGGTATATAATATGTAATTAAATAAAAAAAAATATCTTTTTCAATTATTTTAAAACAAAATCACTTTTACGATTCACTAGTTATTAACTCTTAATATGATTTGACTCCATTTAAAATAGTTTAATACAATTAAATAAGATTATTATATTAAATATTATATCCCAAGCAATAAATTCATTTCAATCTATGATAATCATCATCAACCTTAATCCACTGCTGAACACAGGCCTCAACCAAGACGACCGATTCCTTGGCACTCGAATCCACTGTACTCTGAAACAATACAACCAGAAATTATAATAAATGTATAATATTGAATATGAAGTATTAGTTAATTGAATAAAAATCCCAAAGGCCCGCCGGCGGGTCGGTAATTATTATACTTTGTGCGTTCTTTTGTAACCGTCCGCCGCAGACGCTGTCTTAACATGGATACTTTGACCGCCATTTCTTTAAACGTATGTATAAATGAAGATTTTGCGGACATTTCCCGGAATTTTATCAAGCCAAAAATTGTAAGAACGTCTTTCCAAAATAAATATTTTTCGAATCGAACCTGATCTTTGGGCCAAGGGAAATGCCAAGCCAAATACCTACTGGACTATCGTCGCTCTGATGGTTACTCTTATTGAACAATTACTGTTAAAGTACACATAAAATAGTTTTTTTTTATAAACGATATATCAAATATTATTCTTTATCAACAGAACAATGAATTCTGTCCAACTACGAACTGAACTAAAATACATATCAACTGAAATAGTCAAATACTGGCCTCGATAAAGTTGACGCGGCTAACTGTATCTGATGGGAGAGTCCTTTTTATTTGTTACCACTCAAACCTCCGCTTTTTTGGATTTATTGAAACAAGTGGCCGCCTCTCACACTGTATTGTAACGTTAAAAAACTCAAATGGCTTTACATTTAAAAGTCCAATGCTAAGTTTATGGGATGTTGTTATTTTTACATCAGAGGATGGCCCAAGCCAGAGATTGTGATGCTTTTACCTTCTTTTTCCTTCCATCCCAATGGACATGGAAACACGACAGTAAAGCTGTCAATACGCCGGTATTATGCGAGCGAAAGGTACCAAAGCAGCATGGACTTGACCTCTTAGTTCTCACTATGTATCATAATCATTTGCATGTTTGTTATCAACATGACCTTGTGCCTTAAGTATCAAATGACCTAGTGCTTTGCTTAATTTGCTTTCATAATATAACCAGAAAAGCTAAATTAGTATATACTTGTGAGTTGTGACAAAGAAAAAACAGCAACAGAACAATAAATACGTCGATATAATATAATATGTCCGCTTAATACAGATCCTATTGTCAGCATCAATGCAATTTTCATTGCTGGCTATTAACACAACACGAAAAAACAATATCATTTTAAAACGCCTATGAATAGTGTACACATCAAAAATATCCACAGACTTTACCTATTTTGATGTTTATTGATGGGGATCGCTACGTTTTTTAACAAATAAATAAAAGCGAAAATCTGTTTGGACTCGTAGTTCCCGTGACAAATCTGACTATCAACAATTTTTTGCCCTTTACCTATATTAAGATTGACGTTTGCGATCGACGGGGGACTTCTATGCGGATCAAACATATGATGGAAAAAATATAGTTATGTTAGTTTAAATATTACATTTATCATCATCATAAGGTTCTAATATACTAACAATAATGTAATATAATGTTAGTTTATAAGGTATTATCTATGGTCCATAGTGCCTGAAATAAATGATTTATTATTATTATTATTATTTATTATAAATCTTATACCTTTAAACGAGCAATTGTTGTATATATATATATATATATATATATATATATATATATATATATATATATATATATATATATATATATATATATATATATATATATATATATATATATATATATATATATATATATATATATATATATATATATATATATAAGAATTGCTCGTATATATATATATATAGAATCGGGATCTCGGAAACGGCTCCAACGATTTTCATGAAATTTTGTATACATGTGTTAAATCGATCTAGCTAGGATACATTTTTAAAAAAATTTTTTTTATCCGTGTTTTGAGGCATCGATAAAATATGATTAGAATACAAACGTTTCCGCTATCAAATAATATGTCATGGTAGCTTAGTGGGTGGTGAAATTAGGCAGTTAAGTTCGAACGAGCCTGGTTCGATTCTCCAGTCCGAATAATTTTTTTCCTGTTTTTTAAGATATTTTTTTTTTTGGAAGAAAAATTTTATCGTATTTTATCACTTAGGGTACCGAGCAAATGCTCGGTCAACCAGGTACTATTACATTAATATAGTATAATATTCTTTAAACATTACAATGTAACAACTTTTACGGATTTCATGGCGGTTTAATAGGTCTTTTACATACCCGACGTTTCGGATACTTCACAGCAACCATAGTTACGGGAGGAGTTAAAGTATCCTAAGCGTATGGTGTATAAAAAGTAACAGTTGTTTCATTATATTATTCTAGTAGTTACAAATAAAATAACAGGACACCATGCTAACACAATGTTGGTGCGTTAACTTAATACAATTTAACGTGATTTGACTGGCCCGTTGGTCTAGTCACTAGTGGACCCTGACTGCTAAACCAGAAGGTCGTGGGTTCGATTCCCACCCAGGACAAATGTTTTTGTGATGAGCATAATTCGTTGTGTCTGGGCGTAATTTATCTATAATATGTATATGTTACCGGAAATGTATGAAATCTGGGAATTGTACACAAATCCTAGGAAATTTATATAATTCCGAAGCTATTTAGGAAATGTGTAAAATATTGTTTTCAAAACTACTTAATACATAAATGTCCTAGGAAATGTGCACAACTCTTAGAAATTGTATGTAATTCCAATATCGTATTAGGAAATGTATAAAAATAATGCTTTATGTAATAAAACACGTTGTTAAAATGAGAATAATAATTTTTATTAGTACTCGTTGAGACAACAACGTTCAGGTAACAGTCGTATCGTAAAATATAATAATCTTCAAATTATCTTACTAATTAAAGCGTCAAAAATCAAGTATCTATCACAAAATCGACTTATATTATTCTTATAAAGTCAAACTTTCGTTTGGTAAGTAATCAGTCTAATATTTGTCTGATCAGACAAAACAATACCCTCCCATCGCCTCACTATCACCGCATACCCATTGATATCTCCAAATATTTACATTTCCAATTGCTATTTAGACAATGTATAGAATTCATAGGAAATGTGTCTAATATAATTTATTTTACACATTTCCGTGCGATTTTAGAAATTACATCCAATTCCGAGGAAATGTATATAATGACGGATTACATACATTTCCGGTAACATATATATTTAGAAATATATAAGTAATGTGTCAGTTGTCTAGTTACCATAAGAACAGGCTTTGTCTAGTTTGAGATCAGATGGCCGTGTGTGAGTTGTCCCAACATATTATTATTATATTATTTGTGCCAGCTGATTATTTGATAGTTATCATGCTCAAAACTATACACTAATCATACAAATCGGCATTAGACGGAATTCGAATCCCATACTCCTCTGTAATTCACACCTCCTCCAACCAGTTTATTATACTTTTCATGATCACAAATCCGCCACCTTATCGTATTAATATTAACTAACAAAATGAAGTCCCGTTCCGATGTTTTTGCTGACGGTACACAAGTTCGGTCCCGGCCTAATTTGGTGGTGTCCGTTAATTAAGTCTAACCTGGACATCTACCAAAACGCTGAGACGGCAACTTTCGGATAGTGCTTAGAATGTTGCCAACTAAGATTTAGATTGGGCGATTAATTCAGTTATCGTAAAAGTAAGTGGCATAGAGATTTGTTATTACATTTTATGTTTTACATTTTGACGAGCTCTGGAGCTTAATGGTTAGCGCGTTGGCGCTCAGGCCGGAGGTAGCGGGTTCGAATCTCGCCAGGGAACAAATAGTTTGTGTTCCTGGGTCATGGATGTGTATTATATAAAAAGTATTAAGTATTTATTTCCGTTGTCTGGTAAGACAAGTTATTCGAGAACTTACCACGGGACCAGATTGACAAAGCGTGGTGTAAAAGCATCCATAGAAATTATCAATATTATTATTATTATTATCACAGAGATTCGAACCCGCTACCTCCGGGCTTGAGCGCTACCAATGCGCTGACCATTAAGCCACAGAGGTCGTCATTGCATGTATATTTATTTACACATAACAAGCTCGGTTATTTGATTCTAACACATGTACTGCACAATATCACAAGTTGTAGAAAACTTTATACACAAGGACGCATCTGCCAGTAAGTGAAACTTAATTAGATTGCTGGAGTGATATTGATTTTTATATTAAACTGCGTAGCTTATGAAAGAGCATGTGGGAAAGTTTACTGAATTGAATTGAATATAACTTGAATCTTACCTGATCCAAGTTATATTAAATCTAATTTTATGTTAATATACCGTATTAAATTATACTAGCTTGACAGACGTTGTCCTGTGCTTTACATTGTTATGGTGCAAGCGAATTGTTAATTTAAAATCTAAATCATTCTCAAATCCTCTTTCAGACAATTTTCATTAAAATCGGCAGATTGGTTGTGGTAAATATTGTATGTATAAAATACTTTTCTCCCTAACATTTAGTGTATATAAGTTATGTATTATATATTGGGGGCATCCTTAAGCAACGCACAGGAGGGTCTGCACCATCAGCAGACAGCCGTCAGCAGAGCAGAGTCGCGGAATACGCCAACGCCATCCCGTGGCTCAGTAGTATGACGGAGAGGAGTACCGCCGGGTTTTAGTGGGTAGAGGCTGCATCCATTTACCATCTTTCAGGTGCAGCAAGTCCCACATACCAGCCTGGGGAGTCCCTGCTCCCCGTGGGATGCGTAAGAGCATTTCCCGGCGAAAATGTATAATGTAAAGAAGTTATGACCTTATTTATACACAAGTTGTAATAAAAACTTCTTTAGCCGCATGCACTTTTTTGCACAGGAAAATCTTATACCTTCGCGTCACCGACATGCTAATATTACATTTTGACGTCATTTTAAAATGTAATTTTTTGTATGAACTTTTAGTACCTTGTTATTAGTTTTCAATTCCAACGGCAGTCCCTGTAACTGGCAATTTGTAGGGGAAGTTCTAACAGTGCGTAAGAAATTTTTGTCCGTTTTGAGAGTTGTATTTGCATTGAATAAAGGATAAAGATGCGCATTGTATCGACCAATTAAAACACCCTGACTGACCAAAAAAAGTATATTAAAAAATAGTAACATCGCGTAACAATTCAACAATAAGTTGCATGTTTTATATAGTTTGCGGGAGTCCTCTCGTGACCATGGTTGTTGTAAAGTATCTGAAACGTCGGGCATATAAAAAAACTCAAAAAAAAACGCGATAAAATCCGCAAAAGGTGTTTCAGTATTTTACACTCCTGTTAAATAGCTATTTGACTTACGCACTGTTAGAACTTCACTGACAAATTTTTACTCTAGCAGTGCATTATAACTGTCACACATTAAGATGTACTGCTTGCTCCCTATCTTACGTCTCAACTGTCATTCTAAATACGTAGCACGCATGCGTCATCTTGACACGCAAATCCAGCCCATGAATATACATAGAAGATAAGAACCGGTTCATAGCCTTAATTAAAAGTGACGTGTAAATCACCAGTGGACTCGGCGTTCAGCGGCAAATAGCTCAGCCGGGAGATTTGTTGGGGCCATCCATCGCCCGCGACACGGCGGTAATGAAAGCGGCTTATCTCCTCACCTCCTATCAACTCTCCTGCTCTATAACTGCTCTAATGCTGTATTGCTTTATAACTGCTCTAATGCTGGACTGTTCTATATTTGCTGCTGTAACGCTCGTTAGGTTATATCAATTAAGTATGTCATGTCTGTATGTTTGTAGGATACAATTGTTATTTAAGGTTTTCATTTTTTTTAATATTCTTTATTTTAAGTTACCGATATCACGCGAAGTATAAGCATTCAGAAGAACGGATGGCCGGTGGGCCATTAAGGTTCAACCTCGAGGCCTCGTTTACGAACTGAAGTCGAAGTGTTGGTCGGACATTAATCAGATGGGAAGACGATCTCCGTGCAGTGGCAGGTCCGTGTCGGATGCGATTGGCAAGGGATCGGTCGTCTTGGCGTTCATTAAGGGGAGACATAATATGTTTAGCAGTGCACGGATAAAGTCTGATGATGATGAAGTTTTACAATCGGACCAGTCTTTACTTTGGACCAGAATTAAGACAATCTAAATCTTATTTTACTTTTACGCAATAAAATATTTAACATCGTTAGTGTCTAGCGGTTTTTTTTTAACCGCAAAATATACATTTGGAACATACTGGTTAACATTATTGGCTAATCTTTTAGTCGTAATTATATACATACGCTAGACATTTCAACGAACGCACTAAATAATTACTATTTGTGTTAATTTGGTTTATTCAGTGTTAATGGTAAAACTATTAGATAAATTAATGTTGCTTTAATATCTATGGGTAAAACAGTCGATAAGAAATTATCTGATTTTAAACATAGAACACGTAGTGACTCGCGCGTTTCTTAGAGTATCACGGTCGAGGAAAGTGTTGCTCAAGGCGCGTTTCGGAATAAACCTTAAGGGATAACGCCATCTTTTGACAAGAAGATGGACTCAATTAAGTGTATATAAATATAAATTTTATGTTTTTCAGTAAAATGATAATATGCTAATTTTAAAGGTGCTCCTTACAAGGATAAAGGCTATATTATAATATGTCTTTAAAATGTTTACATCGCGTTACTGCTAAATACCGGGTATAGAGCTTATCTCAATAATGAGTCTGTGTATCCTTTAAATATTAAAGTAGATACAAGTGTATAACTATCGAAATACGCTTTCATAAAACCACAATTTAACAACGATATCTACACAGTTATCGTTATTGTTTTTTACTGTTTAATAGAATTTCACTAATTACAGCATATAATAATGAAACATCTTTTACTTGCTGTAAAGTATCCGCATTTGGGCATGTAAAAAGCTTCATAAACCGCGATAAAATCCATAAAAGATGTTTCATTGTAATCAGATATTGTAGTTAAAATTATAGGAATTTGAAAATAAAGACATAAATGGCGCTTACTTTTATCATTAAATCATTCTTGTCAAACCCCTTTATAGCTATCCGTACTTCTCCGACTAGGCATAATTAAGACTTTATAAATATAAGAATGCCGTTCACTAATATCAAAAAGATGAGTAATATGAATAATACTGATTTGATTCCACATTACAATAATTTACCGAGGGGATTAGTTTTGAATCCATAAATAAATCATTGAAACTACTACACAAATTTGAAAATTCTTTAAGCATTCTAAAGCTACGTTACCATTTTCTATTACTAGCTGCTGCTCAAGCTACCAAAATTTTGGACACGACTATTATAGATAACGCGGACGAATCCTGGAGCTAGTCATATACATACATATGAAGTTAGTCTGTCAGTACCAAGATAAATCGTCATAGATAAGATTACGCGCGGGTAAACAGACTGAGCTGTATTTATGTATCGTTTGCCGGCGAAACATCGATAACAAGATTATTTTCGTATCGATTTTTATTACAATCGAGAACTTAAAGGGAGCTCGATTCGATAGCAAACAATGCCGAGATATATCGCAAATTTAAAATAAACAATATCGTTTTTTAATAATTACACGATCTTTTCTCGATATAATGAAATAATTATCGGTTTATCTTGGTATGTAATTAGGTAATTTAGTTCCATCTTTTTTTTCTCACTCTTATTTCGTCCCTTAATAATGATTTTTCTTTTTTACAAAACGACATGGTTACGTATAAAGTTTTAATAAAACGAAAATATTCAATTATTTCTTCACTATCACGAGTGATAAAAAGTAAATGGGCTATTTACTTTTTGTTTTTATAAAAATGTCCTAAACCTTAATAAATCACGCAATAGCACATTTCAAAACACGCGAAATGGTAGCAACAAAACATAACTTACAATTGCGAACCAAATGCTAAATTCCCGTCACGTCAATTCCCGTCAGCTTGACACGACGTGACACGTGACACGGCGTCACGCCACGTCACGCTGCACATTGAGACGGAAATTAGCGCTGGTGACGCACTTTTTTCCATTCCCGCCAGCGTGACAACGGGCACAATGCAACAAAGCCATTCATACGTTTACTGTACATTGAGCTCATGAGTGTGTACTTTTGTCCCAGCAAATGCACGTTACAAATTTAAGGTATCCCTACACAAAGTTAATATTACTTACAGAATATGCAAATATTGGAAAGAGGTTTTAATTATGTTAGTTGTATAGCCAAGCTGTCAGACGTCCCACCTAATGGTAAATGGAGCATAAACTGCTAAAATGATTAAAAACGGAATAATAATAAACATGTTAATTTAAAATCTTAGTACCTGGTTGACCGAGCATTTGCTCGGTACCCTTAGTGATAAAATACGATAAAAAAAATCAAAAAGAATTGCTCGTTTAAATATATAAGATATATGAACTAGTCTGCCCACGACACTCTCCGAGGGTGTCGTTGTCTCGTTAATGAAACCGTTTTTACCTGTACTGTGTTAGTGACGATGGTCTAGTGGGTGTAGACTCGGCCTCTTGTGCGAGAGGTTCCGGGTTCGATCCTGAGCCTTGTAACTTGAAATAGGATTTTGTAAATTTCTGGCTGGTTACATACTTCGAAGAACCGATAGAAGATGGTAGGTTGACCTGCAATTGAATTGGACCGTGCCATTCAGCAGACATTGGTCACATACTTGTGATGGAGGTGTAGAAGAAGCCTTATATCTAGCAATAAAAAGATAGAGCCTGAAAATGATCATGACGAAGGGTATTCGCCAATCTTACCCTTTGGGAAATGATCTTCAGAGCACAGCTCCCGCGCAATCAGAGGCACTTTCTTTTTTAATCTTATTTATAGACTATTTGATAAACTTTTATCAACGGAACGAAAAATATTTCCCCTCAAATAAATCCATTGGTAAATTAGCAAACAGGGGGACGAGAAAAAGGCGAAAGACGTCGGATAACAGTAACACATTTTCGTCGCGGAGGCTAACGATTCCGAGTCCCATAAATCCTGCCTCCTGATTGATACATGGCGGCGACGCCCATGCCCGTAATTTACTGCCGCCCGCCCACCAGTCGAGATAGCGGGACTTTTGTTTTGCATTAATTCCTTGTACGACTATGTACGGTAATCGATTTTTTGTATTAACTCCACTACCCTAAGGAAATGAGGTTCCCGTTCCCAGGGTCTGTCTTAACCCCTTCACTATTGCCACAGACGAAATAGCGATCAAAGTGTCTAAAGTTCCTGCCAAGAAGAGACTGAACTGCGCCATCTATGGTGTCTTAAGCTAAACAATATAACAGCTTGAACAGATGCCGTGGTCTCAAGTTGGAGCAAACGTTACATAAATTAAAATTTCTCAAGGATAGGATGTGCTGCCCCGCGCTCTCGTCATCCTGATTGATTCCACGCAACAGCCTTATTTTAGTTTTCCTGAAATACAGGATCGACAGACGGTGTTATTACTGGCCGGAGGCTTAAAATAGCTTTGAGGACATGGAATACGTAAATGAGTCGTACGAGTTCGTTTCCGGTTAACTTGCTTATGTTTATGGGCGATGTTTACCACTTACCAGCAGGCGGTTAGTCTAACTAACAAAAAAAAACTATAGCCTGTTTTTTAATGTTTTTGCAACTCCACTTGTTATTTATTTTATTGGAGCGACGGTGGTCGAGTGAGTATGAGCTTGACCTCTTGAGCTAGAGGGTCCGGTTCTATCCTGATCAGCCTGTGGTACCTGAAATTGGTTTTTTCAAATTTTTATGTGCACCCTAAACACGAATCACCATTCGCTCATCGGTGACGGAAAACATCGTGACGAAACCTGCATGCCTGATGAGATTGAAAGTCTTTGAAGGTATGTGAAGTTCACCTACCTGCATTGGGCCAGCGCATCGGTGAACTATGGCCCAATACCCCTCTTCGCCTGATTTTGAGGAAACGAGATATTTGAAATTTGGAAAACTTGTAAGAAAGCTATCCGGAAAAAAGGACATCAGCGATTGATATCAATATTTAGCGATTGACTGATATTGCCAGCAAAAACATACTGATATTGCCAGCAAAAACATAACATAATATATAAATTAACCCTTTAACCTTATTGAGCTTAAAGGCCATCTGGCCTAAAAGTCTAGACCTTTCGAAAAAAAAAAAAAACCCTTTAACGGGACATTACACTGTGTAAGTTTTTTTCATATAGTATAAGAGCTAGGTTTTATTTTCTATAATTATATGATACTTCATAATAGTATAAACACAAAAACGGTTCTAATATATACCTCTTCAGCATTTGAGCGAATAAAAAGCTTCCGCAAAAAAATACGGCTAATCAAAAACTATGACGCGACAATCCAACTGGAACCCACTAATCCATAAACAAAAGCTCACTTCCAGCACAAAGCTTGGAATTCGCACACATCACAAGTTACCCGTCACATTATGCACAAAAGAGTGGCGAAGCTCCTAAAGCTCGCTACGTAAAAAAGCACTAATTTCAGCGTCACACTACACTGTAATAAAGGCTTTCTTAAAAGCTAATCTAAGACAAAAGCGTTATTACCAACTGCCCGGGGGTGTGGGACGAACGTTGGCTTTGTTTATTTTAATTTTTTCGCATGGCGGACGCCGTCTAGAGTGTAACTGGTAAGGAGACATATACAGGGTGTGTACAAAGGTATGTTTTGCGATTGATATAACTTATTTGAAGTTGTTTTGTTGATTACTATTTAATTTTAGATTAAATTTGTTTCGTGCGTTTAATAAAAATAGGAATGACAATTTATAATAATATTTTTTTGAGTAATTATTCAAACAAACATAAAATCTGTTATATATGCCACGATGGTTCATTTGTTATGTCTCAATGTTTCAATACCAACATATGTATTTAATGTAGATGTTGATTGACCTTCGTGTTTCTACCTGGTTTCCTAACAGAACAAAGGAGACTCTAAAATCTTAGAAATTTACAATTAATTGAATTAAATACGATCACCCTGTACCGTACAGTGATATGCAGCTCATTCCCAGCTTTGGCGGGTATGATCAGCGATGCGTGATGCTGCCTCCTGCCTGCTGCAGTGTGGTCCCAACAATGGCTCATTATGTGCTAATTTTTTTTAAAGAAAACTCTTTATAAGAACAAGAGGAAGTAATTTACATTTTAGAAGTCAGATTGTTGTCCACAATACGAGCATAGTTTTAAGGATGTCATTGTTTCAAAGTAATGAAGTACTTTGTGCCCGGCTCTTTGTTTAACATGTGTAAAATGAAAAGAAAATGAAAGGAATATGATAGACGTAGGAAATTACATGCAGTTAAGAACAACATGAATATATTTCATAGTTAGAATTTCTCGAAAATTAAAAATATATATTTTATGTAAGTCTAAATTTTAATCAATGATTATTTTATTATTTGTATTATGATTAATTTTATTGTTTATCTTAACCCCAAAATACCGTTTAACGTGAAAAATTAATTTCTATTTCTTTAAAAATAATTGATTAATAATTGCATATAATAAGCTGGTAAATTAAAAAAGTAAATGACTCAGATGCATTCATTATTTTTGTGTGGTAATCCTTAGATTGTGATCTAACTTAAACTAAAAATCCAGATGATAAAGATTAACGTCTTTCGTAATACTTAATTATGGTATCAACTTATCTTGTCTTCTGTGAATCAAACAATATTACATTTTTTTTTATGGTTGTGCAAATGTCATTCTTTTTATTAAAATTTTGTGGGTTACCATGGTTGGTGTAAAGTATCTGAAACGTTGGGCATGTAATAAACTTTAATAAACCGCGATAAAATCCATAAAATTTGTTTAATATAAATTTACTTTTTATACGATTGCTGCGATATAATAAACCTTGTTTTATTCATAAATACCAATTGCATAAGGTAAACATGAAAAAATAAAACATATTCATAAAAAATTCAAATTTTATCGACAAAAAAAATATTAAATAAAAAAATACTCAACCCTAGCGCTATAGTTTGACAAAAATATAACGTGTTCGTATGTCGCCAGTGGCTGCCTCATCAGGCCTCAAGAACAATGGGCGGAGTGCGCAGCGGACCTCACATCACCACTACAGTCATTTGTCTTTTGTATATTTCACGTCATTTATAACAAACAGCCTTATATTTTATGCTGGGCTAGACACAGCAGGATACTTTAATATTCATATAGCCAGGACTGCTGTTTACGTCGCTCGTTAAAGCATTCTACTTATTTCCACCGTAAAACAGCTTTTGCTGTATTTCGGCAAGCAAGCAAAGTAAGCTTACCAAGACCATAGAAATATACAGAACAGAACTTATTTCAAATATCTGTGACCAAGACAGGGGGACAGACTTCAGAGCTATAAAAGCTGGAGCGATGGTCTAGCGAGTATGGGCTCGGTCCCTTGAGTGAGGCTTAGGTTCGATCTTGACCCCCTGTGGCGCCTTGAAATGGATTTCTCTAAATTTCTTAATATGCCCTGAATACAATAACATTACTCGCTCACCGCTCACCGCTCAAGGAAAACATCATGAGGAACTCTACATTTCTGATGAGATTATGTCATTTAAGCTGTACGAAGCGTAGCGAAATGAGACCCTTACCTAGCATTGGGATATATATAACTTTATGAAAGGTTTCGCTTCGTCTTGCATGTTGTGAAGTGTATTTCACAATTTAACAGTTTTATCATCATCATCAGCCTTTATCCGTCCACTGCTGTACATAGGTCTCCTTCAATGAACGACAAGACGACCGATCCTTTGCCCCAATAGTTTACCAGTTTTAGTTTACTTGCCAGTTTCCCTCAAAATATTATAATGTTAATTAAAAAATGCATTAAATCGTGTACGGTGTGCTATGAATCACAAATCTACAGTTTTAAATCTTGTGAGATTTAACTGTATACAATATTACAGCGGCATATACGTTTCAAAATTTATGACATTTTCGCATCTGATCTGATTTATTTTTGTTACTTCAATATTTCAAAGTCTCTCAGCGTCAAAGCTAAAAGCAAAAATACCACACATACTGGAAAGTATTTTCTTCGTGTACCTAAGATTTTGTACCCAAAATACCCCGATAAATTAACCTATGGCTTTATCAATTTCCACTAAAACCTTACTAATGTAAGAGCTTTCGGCAAATACACCCTCAAAGGCCGCTATCAAAACGCTAACATCTCACGTAGCTGTCTCCGTGAATACACACATCTGGACCGAAGCTGCTAATATTTCAAGCGCGACCAGCGCTCGGCTTTCGCATCTTTACCACTTTATTCCATCACCCCCAAAGTTATTTCACCCCTTATGTAATAACCAATACGGTCTACTTTCGTTTCAAATTGTGTATTTGGTTGGCAAACGTATGTTGGACGGTCAAAGTAAAGATAGCGTTTACGAAGCGATGTGGTCGCGGCTAGTTTGAAATATGCAGAGGTGGTATTGAGTGCGACCTGTACAAAGGAGTGCTACGGTAAGACAGTCCGTATGGAGACTTCGTGCTTCAGGCGAGAGTGTCCACTGTTGGACGGCGCACGGCAATATGTGACGTGGCTTTGTAGTTTTAGTTTAAATATGTGTGTAGGTTAGTAGGTAAATCTAATTTACTCGTATAATTATGATTTATCATTATCATCAGGCGCTATTTTCTTGTGTATTGGCTTTGTAATGGTTGGATGTATGCAATTGTGGTGTACATTAGACAGCGTGGGTATAATCATTCAAGTCTAGTTCTTCCGTGAAGCATCTGTGTTTTAGAAAGAAGCGACTTACAGGTGGTAAGCTCACTAGTAACTCGGTAGCAAGTTTTACTATCTAATGTATCTTGAAAGACAACGTTGATTCGTATGAAATACGAATTACGATGACCCAAAATAGGCGCAAAAGCATCAAATTGTAATAACTATCCAGACCTTAATGGAATATAATGATCACTTACTACTTTGTGCTTTGTCAGTTCGTTTGCCACTGCCACGAATAAAAAAATATATTTCGTATCTTATCTTACAATACAGGGCTAGTTTATCATCATCGTCGAGATATCTGTTAAAACAACACTATCCGTCCCTCCCTGGTATGCGGAAGTGGGCACACGCGCCGTCCTCCGGGAGGAACGTGTGTCCTCACAAAGTGACCGCCATTAAACATGCATCGCTCGACCAAGTGCTAAGTCTTTGTACGTCTCCAGACTATTTATCTATAACACGTACCAAATAATTACTGTGAATAATGAGGACATACACTATTAATGTGGAAGTTATCTCTGTCCAAATTTATAAGTGGAGAAATAGTTAGAGACGTCACGATATTCATGATTTATTTAGTCGATGGTCAAAAATAAATATCATTACATATCGTTACAAGTAAATACAAAATATCAGTTAGACAAGCAAAATACTCCACATCTTTCGTCCAGACTCCGCGCCCGCTGTCCTCTGTATGTAACGTATGATTGCGGACGGACGGGCGATCGATGGCGGTTGACCCCTTCACCTGACCCCTTCACCTGACCCCTTCATCTGCCCCCTTCCGTCTTCACTGCACTCCTTAAGTGCACACTACACTCGCATAAAGTTCAATCTAAAGGTTTTGACTGAAATATGTTTTTTATGTTAGTTAAGGTTTAGATGTTTGTAAATAAGAAGGAAAATATTCAAGATAATTCTCAGCAGGTAATAGAAAAAAGTATGCTACGCCTAAAAAAATTAAAAAAACAGGAGGTCAATTAGAAACAAGAATAAAAGGATAAAACCGACAAATGCATGGCGGTTACATCAAGCACCTAAACTAAAATGAAGCTGGGCCGGATCTTGCTGCATCAACCACTTCAAAAACTATGGCCTATGAAAACGGGATAAGAACAGCACAGAACAGAAAAATGAGATGATTTCGAGGAGATTTGATATAAAGTAGCAACCCATATAATAGGGCCCACTGCAAAGCATGGATTGTCTCCTCAAAATCAGATGAGAAGGGTATCAGGCCATAGTTCACACCAGCCCAATGTGGGTTGGTGAACTTCACACACCTTCAAAGACTTTAAATCTCATCAGGCATGAGGGTTTTCTCACGGTGTTTTCCTTCACCGGTGAACGAGAAAATATTGTCTCGTAATCATGGTGTATTTAGAAATAATTAAAAAAAACATTTAAAGGCACCACGAGGGTAGTGGCGGGGTCGGGGTCGAACCCGAACTGGCAAAAGAGGCCGAGTATGGTATTTTTATCACACAATCACACGGACATAATATTTTTAGACAATATTTTTTTTTTTTTATAATAATAATTTATTTCATCACAAGAATATAGGACAATCACAAAATAAAAACTAATTTTTATTTTGCGGTACAATGGTGGTGTAACTTCTTAATCTTAATGCTCAATGCACTTGTGGGGTAATCAAATCGTCAAACGCGAACGTACAAAGAGTAGCCCAGGCGACCTATAAACCTTCACAAGTTTACCATATACTAGCCTAGAGAACTAATTTTAATAGTATAGGCGGGAAAACGAACAGATTTTTGGCGACTATCGATGCACATAGACATCCATAGAATAAGAAGTTATGCACATTGCCCTCCTTTTTTCTATCTGCCCAATGTGCCACTGAAAATAAATGCCAGTTTACACCCCTAACATATGAGCGCGAGGCGAGCAAAGCAGCATTGCACTGCCTCTTTACAAATTGCTAAATCATTCTCATCATTCCTATCCTACGAAAAATCGACGATAACTCCACTCCACTCCTCCAGTAAATAAAAGTGAAAATCATAATAAATAATATTAATGAAGATACATGAAAATATAAATACTTTAACATTCTTCCCCTTAACACCGTCCTGTAATCTGCCATCTCTGATACCGACTTCCGAAAATGAGCCATTCAATACAACTCTCCTTGAATATCGATTTTAATATCTGATTCCTCTAAAAGGTTTGGCTTTCGTGTCTCTGAAGTCGAACATTTTGAATTAGCATGCTTGTTTAATATGTGAACCAACGTTAATAGTAAATATACCGTTTATAATTTGTTCTACGCGTGATCATTTATGAGTGTCTGGTGAGGAAGACGAAAAATCGAGATCCGTAAAATAATTGTAAATAATATCCGGTTTTCAGCAGCTTTAGCATCATAATCAGCCTTTATCCGTCCACTGCTGAACAAAGGCCTCCCTCAATGAACGCCAAAGCGACCGATCCCCTTCCACTCGCATGCAACACTGATCGGCCACTCGAAGATACATACATGAAGAGTTTTGTACATTAATTTAAATGAAATATGCTTTTTATTGCCAAAGACACAGAAGATGGTAACTTTTACTTAATTGCATATTTAGAAAAAAAAATCACCATTTTATCTTGATATTAAAAGTTTGTGTGTTTGTGAAACCAGGATAGACCTAATCTTGTGTTACCACACTCGATGACTTATTACTCTTAAAAAGCCTGTTTTGACCCAAAAGTAATATTAACTTTCTTATCACTAGATTTAGCAACTTAGTAAGGATTTTCAGCCGCATTCGAAAAGTCACTCAGTGGTAAAGTATATTATGAAAGATTTATTTAAGTCGATCGAGTAGTTTCGGTTTAAAGTCCTAAAACTTTTGTTGTATGAGTAGATATATTATGTGAATTTATATACAATGACAAGTCAATTATCGAATCAAATAAAAACTTACCGAACATCTGCTTGGAAACTATTTAAAAGTTATTTTAAATAACAAAAGGAGCAAGTACAATAAAATCCAAAAAGCTGAACAGATAGAATAAATAGGAAGTTTATAAAATAAATACACCCAACTATTTTCGCTTATTCCTCTATCTGGAACTTAAACTGATTTTCATATTTCCAACTATTGGACCAAAACAAATCCACAACTCACAATGTAATAGTTACGTATAGCGTACTGCATTAATGTAAGACCGGGATACACAAAAAATACGCTGGATGTGCCCCTAATTAATTTCTGGAAAAAATGTTCCATTGATCAATGAGAAATAATAGAATGTATATATTATAATAATAGAATGTATATATTATTTGCAGTACTCGTAAGAAATAGTACAGGAAAATTTAAGGAAGGTTAGAAAATTAAGATTCCCACACTTCCACGCCCCAACTTTTACAGTCCATTCGAGGGATCATAAACTTTTTACTCCATTTTGTGATTACATTTTTTGGGCTTGTGATTATTTATCAAATAATATGACTATCAAATTTATTATTCCCTATTAATTCATCTAAACCGCCTCTTATAATAAATGCACTAAATAGAGCCTTCTACAACCAGCATCGAATTTCTTAGTCTGTTAATTTAAAGCTCCTAGCATAATATCAATAAGTACCTGGTTGACCGAGCATTTGCTCGGTACCCTAAGTGATAAAATACGATAAAATTTTTCTTCCAAAAAAATGATCTTAAAAAAAGGAAAAAAAAATCGGACTGGAGATTCGAACCAGGCTCGTTCGGACTCAACTGCCTAATTTCACTACTAAGCTACCATGACATATTAAATTATTTGACAGCGAAATTTACGTTCGTATTCTAATCATATTTTATCGATGCCTCAAAACACGGATAAAAAAAAGTTTTCTAAAAATGTATCCTAGCTAGATCGATTTATCGCCGTTTTTAACACATGTATACAAAATTTCATCAAAATCGTTGGAGCCGTTTCCGAGATCCCGATTCTATATATATACAAGAATTACTCGTTTAAAGGTATAAGATATGTAATCTTAATATCTCCGTGCAGTGGCAGATCCGCGTTGGATGCGAGTCGTCTTGACTTTCATTAAGGGGCCTCCCTTAATGAAAGTCAAGACGACTCGCATATTCAGCAGTGGACGGATAAAGGCTGATGATGATGATGATGAAGCATAATATATTATCATTACAATAAATTAATTAAATGTTAGCAAAATATACTGACAACACTCCATAATACACTACTGCATGAAAACATCTAAAGGCAGAAACATACGTGTCGTGGCGTGTCGTGACGCGCCAGAAGCATATCGGTTTCATACATTTAATATGGTTAGGGACATATTAGCACGTAAGTATGTTTCTGCCTTAATGCACTAATGTCAATTTTTTTTACGGCTAAATAGTCCCTTGTAGTTCCCGTAGTCGTGTCGTTCAGTATATTAATTTTATAAGTTTGTTCTATATTATAAGTAGTGGATACTCCTTCCAGTGGAGCTGTAGGTCTGTTTTGAACTATTTACGGCGACTGCTTACCGAACTGCGACCGGGCGTCATAAAATTCTATCGCTGCGATTGTACGCTGATGTGTCCGGGCGGGTATCGACTGCTTTATTATTATATACAATAATTAAATCGGAGGCTCACTACGTTGACTATAAATTATCATCATTATCAACCACCAGTTCTTTCCTGGGCTTTTACAACGATCGCTAAGACAAATATCTTGCTATCCGTCAGGAAGTAAAGAATTTAGGACACGTTTTAATCATACTTAGTCCATCGCTCTTTCTTCAACAACATTAAATTTTGCTTAGCACGGCCAACACAAAATCCCCTTTGATACGACGAGTAGTTCAAGTATTTAACTAAAATGTGGCTTAGAATATGTAAAATAATCAATGATTCAAGCTCTAATCTAGCAAAAAAATACAATGTAATTCTGGTTCCCAAAAAAATATGACTGAAACATGCAAGTTTGTCTCCGAGTGTAATCTTCAGTTTTACAGCTTTAATAATGTGACTAATATTCTTATTCAACTACCATACTGTAACTAGTAACTAGTTTTATCTTCAACTTTTTTGGATCTAGTGTTAGCAACCGTAGCGCCATCTGGCGGCTATAAGTCGGAAACGGGGAACAGGTTCCAGTTTACCTGCGTATGGCGTAACGTAGTCGTTGTCAAAGTGTGGGTAGGACGGCCGAGCGTTATGAAGGTCATTTAGTTTGCCTTTAAATAGCGGGGTATAATTGTTAGAGGGGTCATTCGCGTCTGTGAGTTTGAGGAGGACGAAGCTCTGCCCGAATCGTATTGTAAGGTCACGTAAGCCATTGTTTATTTTAATGTGTGAAGTGTAATAATATTGCAGTAGTTCATGTGAGTAAATGTATCTTAAAATATGTACCTGTGAAAATAATAAATGTTTATATTTAAAACGCATTTTCACTTCTGATGTTTAAACTAGTAAAACTAATATAGAGTTAAATAAACAACTATATTATGGCTTTTACTATATTTGTATTCATTGAGGCTTTGTTTTTAATTTAACATTGAGCTTATGTTTAGCAAAGGACGGATAAAGGCTGATGATTAAAACATAAATAATAGCAGGGCAGAAAGAAAATGGACACAATATTTAAATATTAATTTTACCAATGATAATACTGTTTTCTAAATTACATAGAGTAAGTTACAAAGATATTTTTTCGTGATTTAACAAGTCCAGTTTGAAATTTAAATTCCTCGTTCCACATATTTTGCGAGTATCTTAAAAAGCAACGATATGTATGATTTAGCCTTGAATATATTGCTTAAAAATATTATTGTATTGTTTATATGATAACGCAAGCTACAGTGGAAATATGGACGGGGTCGCGTCGCTTGCCAAATCGAATCCACAGTTTAACTTTGCATTGCCTAAATTTGAGAAGATTTTCATAAGAACTGTTCTTGAAAGTTATTGGAAATATGTTTTTCTTTGTAATTTGTACTTTCGTTGACCTTATTTTACTCAACGTAATGTTTAAACTGGCGTGTAGTGTACAAATTAAAATCTGTACGATGCCTCTTATGGATAGTTAGATCGGCTAACTGCATTCCAAGAACTTCATTTTCTAAGTTCACTTAAGATTGGCATAGTGCTTTATCTATCCTGAGATGCAAGATAGTAAGATTCGGTATCAGTAATAATTACACTGCATGGTCTGTCTGTCTTTCATAACAGCAAAGCTGTTTCATTGTGGTACCCATAAGAATTAGTTTTTTATGTCAAAAGACTACATCCATTCAGCCAGAGTTTTTTGTAATACTATAACTGACTCCCACCATGGCTAGTAATCTAAAAAGCAAATATAAAGTACGGATAAAACCACTTTAAACTTTGAAGCGCAAATTGCTACCACGCCTAAAAATACTAAAATAAAACCAAAAATTTTGTTCTTATATAAATGTTTTAAATATTTAACGCTTCTTGTGTTTAAATAAAATATAAATTCGGATGAGGCGTTAGCTTGCTAATAGTTTTTACCGTACAGCTAACGCCATCTCTTATTAAGATTGGGAACCAAAAATTCTTTTTCTGAATCATTTTTTAAACTAATTAATAATTCCGTAAACCACTCTGTATTTACTACATAATATGTGTTCACCACCAAAATACCACCGCCAAACGATCAACGCAGTTTTCGCACGTCTAGCCCCGACACCCAGGTATCCTCAGGAGTCAGGGTGACTACGGTTAGCAATAGGTAAGATTTGTGGTGGTAGTACATGTAGGTGCACGCATATTATGCAGTGTAGTGAAGGAGAGAGGTAAGTACTATTTGCATGCATATCCGTGCATATGCGTGCATCCATTTGTTGTAAAGACTGCGTGGCTTGCAGTATTTTTGCTAACAAATATTAATTTTTATTAATAAATAGTATTCAACAATCACAGCTCATTCAGCCACTCGTCCAGTCGGCCGTCGTAATATTATGAATTCATTAATTTGTCATGATCAGCCCGCATCCGCTCATAATATGTTTCGATTGATAATATGATTTATTCATATATATTTATCAATTTGTTTTGTTGTATATAGACACAGTATTGGTCGGCCATTAACCAGGTAAGAAGACGATCTCCGTAAAGTGGCCAATCCGTGCTGGTTGTGTCAAGGAGTCAGTCGTCTTAGCGTTCATTGAGGGAGGCTTAAGTTCCGCAATGGGCGGATAAAAACTGATGATGATGACGATAATAAAATAACGTTTTATCATTATCAGCTTCATAACACGTTGTTTAATGTTCATGAAAGTAGGATATGTAATATATTTAAAACCTGATAACGCAAAAGATTTCAAAAAGAAAGTATAAGAGATACATCAGTATAATAAAAACTCTTGAAATGAGTTATCTTTCTTCAAATTTTATAAAAGTGAAACATAAAACAGTTTTATCGTTGCCAAAGCCTGACTTTACTAGGTGACATTCATGCCAATTTAATCCTGCCACTTTCCACTTTCCCATAGTCAGATTTTATTGTTTCCTGTATAGTTGTATCGCGCTATTGTCTTTTAGTTTTTTTGTCGTAAAAACGTCTTATTATTCGATGGAGCCGGCTGCACGCACGAAAAAACATGACTCATGCGGCGTTACCTCGCTCTGAGGCGTTCCATTCAATGCTTAAAGTGCAAGCGACAAAGAGGCACAATCGGCCCATCAGTATTTTCTTATGACGTCACGTTCAACTATCATCAGTTAACCGACTTTACAGACAACCGATTTTTTTCTTGCTCCTGAATCTCTTACACAATTTCCATCTGTGGACGTGCGACGGTAATAATCGTCCATTAAGTGGTAGGGTCAGCAGGTAAACAAAGCGACGCATTAGGGGTGTATTAGCGGCGGGCTGAAATATGTCGGTGGCTGTAAATTTTCTTACGCACCCCCGACGCCGGCCCATCGACAGCGCTGAAGGGTAACGACAGCAAAAAAATCGTTCTTATTCTCCTCAGATTTTATTGTGTAGCATATTATATTGGATTATTTATTATGTTAGTTATTATTTTTAGTTAATGTTGTTGTTTATTGTTTCTATTGTAGGTAGCGAGGATCACCCGGCAGTTGTGGCGTTTATGGAGCTATGTCCAGTATTAGCTAAAAATTATAATCATTTGATGTTAAGATTAAAAGAATTATTTTAATTATTTATGTGTACAGTGTATTATTTTTAGGGCCTGTTTCACTACTTCTTGATAAGTGCCGAATAGGCTATCCACCAGGTATCCACAAGATACAGTATCGAGTATGTGTCAAATATGTTGTAGATAGCCTATCCGGCACTTATCAGGAAGTGGTGAAACAGGCCCTTAGGCGATTAAAAAGGAAAAGTCATATAAGTCAAAATCATTTATTATATTTTTATTATATCCCTTTGAAGAGTAAATAAAAAAAACTATAAATAAATAATATTACACACTAACAGGTTGTAAAATATATTATATTCGTTGATAATATTGCTAAATAATTATTTATATAATGTTCATACCCAAAACGGAGTTTTTTTTTTCTTTCCTTTTAACCACCACCCATAATAATTCTATTTTATCTGTAAACTAATCAAAAATGTTTAAATAAAAAACCGAATATTTTATTCTATTTTATCAATATGCTATTATACTTTAAAACACAGACGAATGTCAAACAAATGTTTTTTTTGCACACCGTATCGACGTCTCCCAATTCGTCCCACCGAAAATTTTCGTTCGAGCCGTTTCTAAAGCGCCTTTTTTAATCTCTATAAATCAAATTTATGACTTGTGTAAGCTTTGTGTTTTATTTACCCTTTTATAATTCTGTTGCCTACCTACAGACCTACAGACGAGGGTGGCGACTGCCAGCGATATATAATTACTTCGCATAACATTAAAATATTCGGATGCGTTCGTTTTAAATCGCAATTATGGTGTATTGTTTGATTCTAATTGATTTAATTTATTTCACTAAAATGTTCATGGTATATCTTTTTCATGGGCTGGAAACTCTTTATTGATCTAAATAAAAATGTGTATTTCACTTTTTTACATAAAACATTTTTTTTTCGATTTTTTTTTTATTATGGTTCATAAGCCAATGTACTTAATTTTAAGTTTGTAGGTATTTAATACATTTTAATAGTCGATTTAAGTTTATTATTTATTTTTATACTCATTAGTACCTATAGTACTTTGACATGTCAAAAAGGTTCATTGTTCATTTTTGTAACAAAAACAAACGAATATTACATTGCTTTAAATATCTTCATAACACAACTATTTTTTTTCTTTACCTTGATAGGTACGCCACGCAATTTACAATAGACAAAACAGTTAAACCTGAAGTACCGTCAGCAAAAAAGTTAAACTCTATTTTTTTTTAGTTCAAACTCAAGTATCGCTGAAGCTTATAACTCGTGCTCCTATAAATCCCGGGCAGGTTTTTGTCGACGGTTCCATCTGTGGATGCGATGGGCGTTAGGTAATTAATATTACCATTGTTCAGCGGCGCCATTCCGAAGGAATTATTTCATGTCTTTGTATTGATGTTTGTCAATAGGGGAAGAACCGATAATAAAATGTTGATGAAATATGGTGTTTATTTTTGTTTTGTTTTTTTTTATGGTTTACTTGGCTGATGTTATACATAGAGCTTAGATTACACTCCTACTAAGTAAATGTTGGTTTAGATTTACTTTAATATTAGTATATTGCGACGATGGTCCAGTGGATGTGAGCTCGGTCTCTTAAGCGAGAAGGTCCGGGTTCGATCCCTGTGGTGCCTTAAAATTATTTTTTCTAAATTTCTAAGTGCACCTTTAATAATATGAGACCATCGTTCGGTAGCCGGTGAGGAAAACATCGTGAGGAAACATGCATGCCTGATGAGATTGAAAGTCTTTGCATGTGCGTGAAGTTCACCAACCCTCATTGGGCCACCGGTTATCTGGCCCAATACTCTCCTTGCCCAGCACTGGGACATAATATATTGGTTCATACTTTAGTAAGTTGAATTTCTGCACAACAAAAATTTAAATAAGTAGTAAAGATCATAAAATTAATAATTAAAACACGATATTATATTTTACTTTAGCCTTCCTTCCGTTCTGGTGAAATTCGTTCTCATTTTTATCTTCCAAACACAGAACCCAAAAAAGTTAATTACCATCAAAACAAATAAACCATTCCGTTAACGTAATTATAACCTCACTTTTATCAAAAACGAGGTTTTTATAGTCGTAACAAAAATAACCAAGAATCTAACGTTCAAAAGACCTTATCTAGACTACAGTCGAATTTAAAACCTCGCGTCAACAGAGCAATAATAAATCTGAAGTACCGGACCTCCCCCTGCCCCCCTCACCCCCAAGGAGGCAGCCATGACTGTCAGGCCATGATAGACGGCCCAGTATAAACCTGACGAGACGACTACCCGCGTCGGAATGGCTCTACGGAGCCCACTATATCATTTTTATTACATGCCATCTTCATTTTCATATTTCATATTTGCATTTCTCCCCCCCATCCTTTTAAGCGTTTCGCGCGTTTTTTGTAACTATGTGTGTGTTCGAGTGGCCATCTCGTCAAAGGAACGTGAAGTATTTGAAGTCTTTGACAGCTCATAATATGGCAGCCATCTTGTTTTATAAATTGACGAAGATGTTCGTTTTTTGTGACGCAGCTTATTGCAATAGTCGTATCGCTGGTTCGAATCCTCCTATGAGCATATTTGTAAAGCGGGAATACTATTTAATATTCTTTTCTATTTTTGATGCGAATTTCACTCATTACCTATAAAGAAATAACTTGCAACTGATGTCATCACACACATCTAAAAAGATTTTTACAATACAATATGTTTTTTTTTTTAATATATATAATATAGAAGTCCGACTGTCCGTTTGCCCCGTGCAAACGGACAATCAGTTCACCTGATGGCAAGTGATAGCGATATCCACAGACACCCGCTACGAGGATGAGGAAAGGATTAGCATGCATTGCATTTCCATCCGTTCAAACGTGAGTAGTTTAGTATTTAATGACATAGAATGTTCCCAGTCGGGATTCATTATATATTTTACAGGCTTCGCATATGTATAAAAAAAAACTGTATATGTTGTAGTTGTAATAGAAATTTTTACTTGTACATCTACACTTTACTATCATTATTTTACGATTACATTTTATAAGCCTCAAAGTTAATTAAATTGACCGTTATATGTATGGAGAGATTTTGAAAAGTTAAAACTCCTATACACGATCAAGATATAAAATTGACTATAATTATGTCGTCCGAACGAAGTGAACAACAGCTCCAAATATTTTGATTATACTTTTTGTTTGTTTATTATATCAATACTTAAATTACATTATTTGAATATCTATTATTCAATTTTAATTGCGCCTTAGAATGATTGATTGCTTATTTTCTAGTTGTAGGAACTTTTAAAATTATCTATGTGGTGTTATGCTAGCTTTTCAACACTTATAATAAACTAAAAGCTCTTGAAATTAATTCACATTGTAAGTGTCGCAAAAAACTTATCAGCGTGCATTGTTGTACTGCACAGTGCTATAACATATTCACATTATATCAGCGGCAAGATCGGGAAGCTGAGTCTCTTAAACATGGCTCTATAAATAGTGGGCTAAATACCTGGCCGGCTATTAAGGGGTATCACTAAGAGAATTTAATTTTACCTTAAATGAGTAACTTTGCCAATTCTTTATGAAATAGAGAAATATTTTTATGATTTTTTTATTACACAATACTTTAAAAAACAGGTATAAATATCGGTTTCTGGTATCTTTACTTAATAGTAATCTTTCTTTATTTGAATGCGCTTATATTTGTAAACTAAAGCATAACTTTTAAATATTTTTACATGGACAGTCCATTTAAGAAAACTTAAGTTTAAGGCAGTTGATTCAATATAAAAAATACTTTTGGTTGGATAAAACACGCTTTCAATACTGAAATAGCAAAGGGAAAAAAACTAATTTATATTTTAGGATCGAAAAACCTTTTTATAAATACATAATTTTTCAGTTTCATGAATAAGGCGTTCGTAGAGAGTCGAAAGAGCTCGTAAAATAAAAACCATCATCATCATCATCAGTCTTTGCTGAACATCGGCCTCCTTCAATGAAAAAAAATATCAATTAATCTTTATATATATATATATATATATATATATATATATATATATATATATATATTTCTTCTGTGCGTGTGTTTGTCACTGATCTCCTCCTAACCGGCTGGACCGATTTTCATGAAATCTTTTGTTTACAAATTAGCCTGACAGATGGCGCTGCAGTCGGTATCTAGGTTATTTATCTTTACTGCAACTAAACTGCTAGATCGATTTATATCTGAAGAACAACGTCTAACGTCTATTTGGTCTTTTAGTATCCCATATTATATCGTTTTAGTACAGATAATCATTTAAGCATACATAGCTTGGCCTTAACTATGCAGTGACCACGGGTCCACGAGACAAAAACTGCAAGTGTACAACCCTCTTTACGAGCGGCGTGCGGTGCCCGCCAGAATTATAAGAGGTTTTAGTGGAACTACTAAACAGATATTAAATTCAGCGTGTAAAGGTGCTTTGGTTTTTAGGAGCTTAGAATATTCCACCTAATACAACGGGATGTGCATTTTGTGTTTAATGCGAACGGGTTTTGAAAGTTAGCGTCAAAGGTTTTAGCATTATCATCAGCAATATGAAATGCCGCTAGCTTTAGTCTCGATATTTAATTCAGGATTTGATTTTATTAAAATGAACATATTTTGTAAAGGAAAGATTATATCTTAGATACTTACTTATACTAAGATAGAGATAATATACATTATTACTTTATCTATTAGAATATGCAATGCAATATTTAAATATATTCTGTTCTTGTATTATTAATAAGTACCTGGTTGACCGAGCATTTGCTCGGTACCCTTAGTGATAAAATACGATAAAAAAAATTCCCAAAAAAAATATCTTTAAAAAAGGAAACAAAAATTCGGACTGGAGATTCGAACCAGGCTCGTATATATATATATATACAAAAATTGCTCGTTTAAAGGTATAAGACTATGTATTGTAATGTAATAAGCTACTATTATGTTTATATATTATTACAGTAGATTTCATCAGTTGAATTTTTACTTATTTTAGACCCATCATAGTTGAATATTAGCTCGTATACTTACTGTCTTATTTTTTATTTATTTTTTTATTTATACATTATGGTCATTTTTACAAGTATATCTGTAGGAAAATATAAAGTATTTACTGTTTAGAGTCCCACTGTTGGACACGGGTCTCTTTCTCGAAATCAGGCGAGGAGGAGCCAAAGTTCACCGTTACACTGACCTAATTCGGGTTGTGAACTTCACCTACAAATATCATCAGACATGCAGGTTTACTCAAGATGTTTTCCTTCACCGGTGAGCGAGCGATGGCCATGTTCAGATGTTGAAATTTAGAAACACCCATTTTGGGCATCGCTTCATGGGTCGGGATTGAACCCGGTACCTCTCGCTCAGGCCGAGCGCAAACCCATTAGAACACCGATCAATATTAGTAGTACCTAAATAAATTACACCAGAATGTTTCGATAAAAAAAACTTTAACACCGAAATAAAGATTATTTTCAGATAAAAATGATGATAATGCAGGTGGTAATAATGTACGATGTGAGCTGATGTATCAGACCAGACGCAAGCGCATAACCCGAGTCTATATTAGTTCCAGCCGAACCCATTTTTCGCGACCGATCAAACAAACATCCAAATTTATGAACGCTCTTACAGAACGCGTGAAGACCTGTTATTAATTGGCTGTATGATGTGGCCAGATTTTTGTCAAGAAAATATAATATTCTCCAAATGTTTTATCAGGTAATAAAAACGTTTCAAATCTGTCATACATAAATAGACTTAAATCAAATGAGGTTCTTTGTTTAACCTGGCCGCTTACGTTCGGATTCCGTATTCGATTTCTAAATTTGTTTTCCGCGATCGCTATTGTTAACTTCAATATATTATCTATAGAAAAAACGTACGTCAATGTATTTTCATATTAAATATTACGCATTCGAGTACCTTCGAACGTAGAGTATGAATTCGGAAATTATTCGGTTATCAATCGTATGTGGCCTTATTGGAGATTAAATTTTGTTTGACGTGAAATTGTTTTAGTAGACTTTCTCGTGAACAAGACATGCGGTATATAAGCTGTAATATACCAGAAAAGAAAAAAAAGTGTTAACTATCGCCCTTAGACATAATATGCTTCAGTTGAATCATTCAACTTTATTCCAAACCTATGTACAACTGGTTCCATTGGAATATGTGCATCATTGGAATAATTTATCCAACTCTGGATAGGTTACTTCAATCCTCCACAGAAACTCCCTAATGCAACCGTAACCAAGTATGCGAATTCACTTAATTTTAAGGGGTAACTGCGAGTATTATTTTGCGAGTGTTTCCCTGTCTAAGTTCCCATCCTTCCACATTTAAGTTCTATAAAATCTTTTTAGAACTGGCATCGTAACCCTATATCTAGTATCTGTCTATCTACTAAGAGGTGTATTCTTAGGTGAGTAATCTGCTTACCTACTGTTCCGATTGAGTTTGAAGACCAATGGGCTACAAGGTCTACTCCTTTTTTTTTGATGACGCAACGGAAATACTTTACGACCATACCAGGGCCTGGGTAGGCGCGCTGGCGTGTGTGGGGACTCGCATTTGGGTGCCCTACTCCACTAAAACCGCTGCGAGAGCCTTCAGCCGCTATATATGAGGGACCCCCGGATCTGTGCAGGCGACGGGATACCCTCAGCGACAGACTGGTCCCTGCAAGACCAAATTCTCCACAATAGGGGGACTGCCCGGCTACGACTTGGCAGTCTCCACGACGTCGTGTCTAGCAGGGCCCGGGTTCCCATCCCGAGCCCGACACGAGTACAGGGGTGTTACTGGAAGCGCATTAGGTAGCGCCTCCGACGCACCCCTGTTCGTCGTCTACGGGGGGAGGCCTCCTTCGCGGCCTTATCTCTCACGCGTTCGTCGGCCTCCTTCTGGGATATTACTGTCTCGCAGAAAGAGGCTATTGCCGTCCAGGACTCGTCACAGCCGAGCATCGCAGTGATGAGGCTCGACAAAGACAAGTCCCCTCCAACAACAGACGTCAGATCGTAACGTAGCGCGGCGGCGCTACGTTACGTTAGTGTGCCACACCTCGAGGGTGTGCTGAGCAGAGTCCACCGGTCTGATACCTAGTGTAATGTAATATAACACGACAAATCTGCATAACCTCCGGGCTTCAGTAGTCACCATAACCGTCTGCCGGTTTGCCTCCTATTGATATAATAAAACCCAATATTAAAGTCCTGTCTTCCAACTGACGTGTGGCCGCACTACACCTGACTCACAAATATTGCCTATAAAGCAATATTCTCGCAGCACAACATTAGTACAAATATTTATATCGTAAAAGCCATACAGATCCGACGCGTGAATCAGGTTGTTATCGGGTATAAATCCGTCGTTGGGGCCGAGTAAAACACTACATACATATTTTGTTACGGGTTTTAAATCAAGAAACGTGCGCGCGCGCACTCGGTGCACATCAAGTTAGGGGAGTACGGACAGTCTCGGTTACGTTGTCTATATTGATAAATACATATAAAATTAGACCTTGTCAAGTTAGAAGCTTACAAGTAGGTGTAATATATTTATTTGTTGCGTTGAAATGTTTATTTAATTCGTTTTATTTTAAAAATTATGTCATAATATCAAATTTGATTTCGAATGCAAGATGCTTATAAATTATTTAATATTCCTTAGTAGCAGTGTTTAAAGGATAGGAATCCTATAGTTTACCTATGTTACCTTCATTTAGATCTAGATATTACATCTCATCATCTTTTAAAACATGTCCTTTAAAATATTATGTGTGACTTGCAAAGCAAAAGCTGCACAACCATGCCTTTTAATGTACGTTGTATTACTAGTATAAGAGTTAGTTAAGACACACTAAAATCAATATGTACATGAATTTAAAGCTAGAAGGATATTTTATATATAATTTTAAATCAATCACTTAAAATTGACATCATACAAAAATATGTGTACCAACAAAATGTATGAGTTCATAATAAAAACTTTTGCATATATATAGAAAGAGTAGCTGATCTGTTGAGACAATCCGCGTTTAACCGCACGTGTGGTGTCGGTACCGCGGCATAAGTTGCCAATGTTTACATTAGGACGGCGTGAGATCGGCCGAACAATTCGTCATCAGGAGAATGAATCTCTCATCACCTACTCCCGCGCATATGTAGACTTGAAACGTGGATAGAAGTGGCATTATATTTATAACATTAAAAATGATTTTGAATGATCAAGTGGTGCAAACAAGATGATAATTAATCTGATGAGGTGGGCCTTAAGTCCAGATGTAATAAGTGATCAGAGACTCAGGCAACCTCCCCTATCCAATACGACATATTTATATCGGCTTGATTAATTTCGCAACACACACTTTACGTATATTTTATTAGTATGTTTACATTCGTGACATTTCAGATACTTTAAGACTATGGTTAAGAAAGAACCGATATATTTTTATCATCAACTTTATGTTCATAAAATTGTTTTCTAATATTAATGCGAATTAAATACGTTATAATTAAACAACTTTTACATGTTTAGTCGCGGCTTATTAAGTTTTTTACATGCTCAACGTTTCGGATACATTCACGTCAGATTACGTTTGGTTACGGGAGGACTGGCCCTCCTGGTTGCTATAATATCATTTATATTAACAAGCCATTAGGTTACTTCGTCTGATATTTTAAATTCATTCGACGTTTTTAGCCTGACCACTGTGTGTCTGTCTATGTGTGTCATTGGCATCGTAGCGTTAAGACTATATTTAGGGTGTTTTAAAAATTATCTTGGTACCTCTAAACATTAGACGGTCTATGCCCCTCATGCAATGATTCCCGGTGGATCTCGCTGAGTCGTGTCCGTCGGCGCTCGCGCACCAGCGACGAGTGACTGACGATCTGACGACTAATGATCACTTCCATGAAGGTCATCACTATCCCGTATCGGCTAAGAGTCAATCTCAAAATCAAAATATATTTGATATCAATCTTGACTCTTGCTCAAGATAGTTATCAAATATATTTTACGAGTTATGGGCAAGGAACTAAATTTGCAAAAAAGTTAGGTATGGTACTTATTTCTACATATTGATGATATACAGAAGAATATATTGATTTTTTTTTTTGTTTGTTTGTATTAAAAGACTCGGAAACTACTGAATTGATTGGAAAAATTATTACTTATTTATAAAGCTTCACTAACAGTGATTAACACTAATATAAAATTGTTTAACTTAAAATACAGATCGCCATAACACAAAACTAAATTCGATAAACTGAAATCCAAACCGAGAACCACCAATTAATTATAATTACATTGAAATTGAATTATAACGACAATTATGGTATATCAAAAACAGAACTGTCCTTATTATAATTAAAATAATTACCGGACAGACAAACAGTGAAACAACCGCAGTCACGTGCAGATGTGCATTATCACGATTCATTATCAACAAAAATGAGTTTATATTTATTTGTGTGCGATTGTGCCGCACATGTCAAAACAGCACACCGCCTGCCGCTGTCATTTACCACAAAAACTAGATAAAACCGATTAAAATCGGATTTTAAATGATGGGACTGTTATCGACGGTGTTTTATCGATAATGTAACTTACACGCCAAGCGTAAGTGTCACTTAAAACATAGTGATAAAGTTTTTTGTATTTTATAGTGATTTCCAAATATATTTATTTATTTATTTATTTTTGGCATCAAACAGTCATAGATATAACATAGTAAGTAAATAATATAGTTTTACTACATAAAAATATTATATTAATGACTTTAGGACTGTATGGAATGGATGCATGCATATTTCTTAAGGGAACTAGCCCTTTGAATCTGGCACTGAGAACTTCTTAGATCTTAGTATAGCCAATGTATTTATGAGCTCGGCTCGGGTATCTCTATATTCATTATCAACGCCGATCACTTACTTGATCTAGTATTTCATCTATCTCTCATTTCATCTAGTACTTATAAAAAATAACTGGATAAAAAAATGCTATATTCATACATTTAATTATATTAATGTATCGATGTAAGTGGCGAGCCTCACTATAATAGCCGGAGAGGTATATTAATTCGGTTACTTTCATACTATCATGTCATAGATGTCATTAAATTGTCCTTACATTTTGTTTTAAATTACTTTGGATTACTTTGGAAAGTTTTCGAGCGAGCCGAACTGATCAAATGGGGAATGCTTCTAATAATAAAGTAGATAAAGTAGACTTATTTCATCTATTCATATACAACTTGACCCACATAACCCAGTAAAGAAAATATAGTGCGTTGCAGTCCTTTGACTTACTCATATTTCAAAGGACTGCAACGCACCTGCTAATTCTCTGCCGTAGCGGGAGTCTTTTGATGTCTCTTATCAATTATCACCAGCTGAAACTTTTCCATCTGCCCCCTCTCCTATAAAAAACTACCCTAATCCGACCGAATACTATACCAACAGTTAGTAGTTCGCACAAAGTCCGCACAACGTCTGAAGCTACATTACATAAACCATCTTAAAATAGACAAGTTACACATATTGGCAAAATTTAATACAAGCCGATATATTTTGTCGTTCATTGAGATAAGTTTACACGCATGATGATGATGATGGGTCGGAAAAGTCCAGGACAAGCTATGGAGAGATGGACCGATGATTTATGGGTGAAAAAAACATGAATTAGACACTCAGAGAACAAAGTAAATTGGCACAAAAAGGGAGGCCTCAGTAATAGCAGGCCTCAGGAATAGCAGGTTGTTGATGATGATGATGTTGATGATGACGATGACTATGATGATGATGGCCGTAAAACAAAAGCCCGCGCAAAGCGGCGGAGCGTGTATATATCTTGCCATTAACGTCATTACTGTTCTAAATTTTGCCAAATTTATTTATTTATTGCCTTTATAATACGTCCGCGTATATATCATTGACCTGTCCTACTGTCGGGCGATAATGCAAAATTTGTGCACAGAGAAACACGTGGAGTAGATATTTATTTACAATGTTTTGTAAAATTTATGTATATTTTTGAAGCTATCGCTAGAACCTGAATCACTGGTCACGTCAATCGATAATATACTAACTATATCCTTTTCCCTAGTCTATCTTGCACTGCTCTCTTTTGAAAGGTGTTGATGTCATACCACCATCTATCTCAGGCCTGCCGCGTCCTCAAACCCTATTTAATGAGACCCAATCTGTGGTTCTCTTGGCTCGTAGCATCCGGCAGGCCCTTCAAGAAAGACTACTTTATTGGTTTTGAGTATTAATTGTATTCTTCAATTTTATAACCAAAGAAACAATAAATTTATTTTAGTAGTTTTATTTTTTAGTATCCACAAGCTGTTTTGGTTATTTAATCCGCTTGAATACTGTAATGATTATTTTAGCCTGGGTTTCTCAGCTAAAGTAAGTGGGAATATATTATACTTGTGTAATTTTTTTTTGATCGCATGAGTAGTTTCCAAAATACTTTCTACATTCAAACTACTCGTAACAATTATAAACTCATATTTTTTCGGGTGCTAACCGCCGATATTTGGGTACCTAATATTTCAATTGCCATAGCCTGCATAATTTAAAAACAAAATGTTAAAAAGCTGAGTGTTTGAAGGACACCTAAAATTATTTATCATAGATATTTATCATTATTTTATCATAAGTGAAGACACAATAAGTACATCGATTGTATTGTTTAATGATTAATTAAAACAGCTAATATTAATTATTCAAATAGGCTCCACGGGCGCACTGTCCTCGATTCGCCAGCAGCGTCGAAGTGGTGCGGGAGGCGTCACTATAACTCTCCCCGTATGACAATGCTGTAATGCGCGTTTGATTCATCCGCTCAAATGAGGTTATCATCCGCAGCGACGTAATGAATGTCGAGCAGTTATAGCAATTGACGCTCCATAGATTTTTGTGCTAATTTTTATAGCAATTTTTTTCTTTGGGATTTCTTATTCTATGACTATTATTTGTATTGTTATGAGAGGTTTTATTTACTTGGAGTAACCCTCATATAGAAATCTAGGATTTATAGCTTCATACCATTATTATCATATTATATTTAAGTATTCGTCTTTCACGGCAGAAACAAAAGAATGGTAGTACTTGCGCAATTCCGTGCAACACAGCTCATCCTTCGCAACCGGTCACCAGTTTTATTTAAACAAATCTTTTAAAACTATCAAAGATTAAAGACTATTAGAGATTACTATATCCAAAATTACATCACCTCTTAATTGTTTATGGCACAATCATATCTTCCCATGCCCTAAAGCCTGATACACCTTAGATGATGATAAAAACATTATCAGCATCGCAAGAAGGCCCTCGATATAAACTAACACTCGACAATATAAATGGACCCGAACATAAATCGCACATGCTAAACTAAGATAGACACGTTTGGACTCGTCGAGTCAGCGGCCCTTATCATTGTTATTTACGGCCTGGCCTGAATTATGGCCAATTTACAGGCAGTCATTAAGGCCTTAATGGCCTGAAGGTGTCGGGAAAAGTTTGCTGGATAACTTGGGAGTCAGCGTTTGAGATGATGTATGTAGACGACAGTATAAGGTTAAGATAAGTAGTGATCGAATAATGGCTAACTTACGTTGTGGTTAGAATTTGATGGAAAATATTTCAAGGAGATATTATATTTTGAGAAAATAAGACATTTTTAATGTCATCTCAGTTTTGAGACCATTCTGTATAAGAACTCAGATAGCGAGGGGTCCGAAATTACCTATTGACGTTTTTTAAAGTAATATGTAGATCGAATTTATGATCATTACTAACCCATTTATTTCGCTGGATATAGCAGAAAAATAAAGACGCAAGACTGCAAGCGTCTTCAGTCGCTTTTTGACCTCCAAACAGTCCAACCCCGGCGAAGCCAGATTACTCCTTGTAATGAGGAGCAAGCCTTTGGTAAATAGTTATGACAACCCTGCAGACTTCCTTTTTTGATGGCGCAGATTAATGCTTTCGCATAATCCACCTTAACCTCGGGTAAGGCTCCTGAAACTACCTTTACTTTATAGGCACCTTACCTACCTACCTTAACCTTTTAAGGACTCTCAAATTCTAAGTATCTTCTCGTCACATAGGTAGACATTTTAATACTGAAGATAGATTTATAATGATAAAATAACCTAATTATTTACATATCTTAGAAAAGACAGTCGCTTGCGGAAACATTCACCTGAAATATTCAAAAAGCCGAAACAAAAACAAACAATAAGGTGGCGCAGTGCGCTGAAATTAACAATTACTTAGGCGGAATCTTCTGGCCCGCCATTATCTGGCGCCGTAACTCTGGCTAACTGTTATAGCCATCATTCCCGCCTGATTTAAACAAGACGTTAGCCCGTCAGACTCCCAGGACACGGAGACACCTTACTTAATGAAGGCGTCTGATAAAGAACGGGTAAGATGTATTTTTATCTCATAATTACTTTCGCATTTATAATATTATAAAGAAATATAGTTATACAAAGTTTTTGGGGATTATTTTATTTTATATAATAATATCTACTCATCCTCTAAAATCTAGATCAGGGCTAGAGGAAACTACCAAGGAGACCAGCTAAAATGAACAAAATATGTCAACCTCTGGAAAAGTTGTTTCAATATGAGGATTCATTATTGTCAAAAATTTTTATACCATAAGTATTTATAGTTACAAAAGTAACAATAAATAAATAATTATAGCCGTGGTACATGCACGTTTATTTATTTATTTATGGACATTCCACATACATAACCTTATTCTGTGTTTTAAACATCAGTAATAATAAAACTAAAAGTATCTATAATAACGGAATATCACCGCTTGCCAGTGTGAAACTATACAATGCAACACTAAGGTTAAATTAACAACAAAATAATAACATTTACATTTCCCTTTTTCCATTTTTCTGTTACATTTCCCGACATTTTCATTCCGCTAGCTTTGTCCCAGTTTAGACTTATATTGATGATTACTTACTTTATTTTACGTATGCTTGATTTGGGAAATAAGCTGTTAAATTGCTCGTAGAGGCCGCTATGAAAGTTGAGAGGGCGGAAGTTAGAAGAGAGATACAAGTTAGTGAAGATAGAAGGAAAGTGAGAGAGTTATGTGCATTCAGCATGGTCGTGCCTATTCAGGAAGGCCATGGCACGGGTCTATGGTGACACACCGAACACCCTGAAACATTAGAGTACTTTCTTCTATCAATAGTTCGAATAACTGCTAATTATCTTTTTTATTAGCCTTTGTCACTCAGTGATAACATGGCAAAAAAATTTTTCGAAGTTTCGAAGTTCTCGGGACTCGGACTAAACAATCGCCAACATAACAACTTCTTATAGACTAAATATGAAGGAATTCGGATACAAAGACTTACTCTTATCATGTTCACTTTTTGCATAAAATCAACAATAAATCTTTTTTGAGTTAGAAAAAAAAAGTAACACGTAAATAGTAGGTAAATACTCGAAATAATTGTATAAGAAAAAGCTTAGGAGTTACATGTGAACACACACAACACAAGGATAGACTTACACATCTCATAAACCTCATAAATATATACGTGGGTCGTAACTTGTCCCCCTTTGGACGGGTGACGACATGTCAAGACAGACTCCATGTTTCAGTCTACAAACAGACACGCAGAATAAATATTAAATCATATTATAGTGGTTATTATTTTAGATACAATATACCTAGTTCGATGTAAAACAAATGAAAATAAATACAACCTACTGAAGAATCATTCACACGTAAAAGTATCTTGTCTTTTCATAAATTCATGAAACTATTAACATCAGACTAACCGTCCACTGCCGAACATGAGCCTCCATCAATGAACGCCAAGCCGACCGATCCTGTGGCACTTGCATCCAGATCACGAAGATCGTCTTCCCACCTGGTTGATGGCCGACCAATACTTCGTCTAACCTAAACGTGGTCTCCAAATTTGAATCTTTATCTTCCTAAGCTATGTGATTCTATTGCAAATAGTCGCAGCTGGAAAGTTTGTTATGTATTTAGAACAGGCAAGTCAAATGGTCAAAGTAATTTGTGAATAAAGAGGGATTTTCCATACATGTTATGTATTGGCTGACCAGTCCGGGCCTTATCTTCCTACCAATATTATGACACTCGTCTTTTCTTGCTTGTATGATTTAGCAAATAAAGTCTGCTTTTCCGTGTCTGTTAGTAGTTATTTTTAATGAATAACTTGAAAGACATCATAAAGATCTTCAAAATCTTGTATCGTCTGCTCTCTTAACCCTAAAATCAAGAGAATATAAAACGGTATCCACTTTAAAACTATTATGGGAGCATTTCGTCGAATCGAAGGGCATTTGTCTCTTCCCTCGGATTACAGAGGGATGAGACGGGGGGAGGGTGGGGGACATTTAGACGTGACATTGGGGGTATTTATTCGCATAATAATAATTCCTCAACACGTCGACGGGGCGTTAAGAGTTATGGCCGGGGGAGACACATTCAAGGTGTCGCTGTAAAGGATCTGCTTGTATTTTGTTGTGTTTAAAAATTTTAGCTACCGCGAATGGTTAGCTAGGATTTATGCTAAGTGCAGATAATTTTTATGATGAATAAAGATGTTTGCACCAGGTCATGCATTTATGTATTTTTTATTTATAAAACGTAACTTTATAAGAGTCCTAAAAATTTCATCCAAACAACATCTAAACTTTATTTATTAATGCTGTTTTTTTTTACATTTATTATCCATAATAATACAAAGATTTCAACTATGCAAACACTGTCATTAAACGTAAAAAAAAATCGACAGTTTCCAAGCCTACAATACAACGCCTCAAAGAACTGCCGAAACAAACTCATTGCAAGTTGTCTTTTTAAATACAAATACAATTGCAATATTCTTCTAACAGTAAGGCAGATACTTGTGGAATCCCATAATGTATATATAAAGGTACATCTGGAGTCTGGACGTATCCACGGCGTCCTTCCGGAACCCTCAGATTATGGCATTAAGTGCGGCCTTTCTTATGCTGTTCTAACCGGCCTCAATATTGTTGTACCCCAAAATTACCTCAGGATATAAAAAATACTGGAATAGCCATGACTTAATTGGTAAAAATAAAATAAATACTATTTAGGTTATGACCAATGGTCGTAATTATAATAATTATTATTGTGGCGTGTAGATAAAGGCTTCGCTTGGCTTAAGAAACTTTTTAATTAATAGCCTAGCCATAAAACTATTTTATATGGCTAAAAAAAGTTAAGTATCAACCCTTATCTGTCCCACTGCTGGTCACGGATCTCCTCCTCGAAATCGGGCGAAGAGGGTAATGGACTATAGTTCACCGATGCGCTGGCCCAATGCGGGTTGGTGAACTTCACATCCCTTCATAATCCCCAAGACTTCCATCTCATCAGGTTTCCTCACGATGTTTCCTTCACCGGTGAGCGTACGATGATCTGGTTTTTGGTGTGCACTTAGAAATTTAGGAAAACCAATTCAAGGCACAAGGGGTCACGATCTAACTCGCAACCATTCGCATTATAGGCCGAGTCTACCCATCACTGGACTATCGTCACTCTTATATTGCCTACTAACTTTTTCTACCTAAACGCGCTACTAACCTCATTGTGGAGGTCTATGCCCAGCAGTACTGTAGGCTGATGATGATAATCCTATAGACTTTGTTTTGACAGACAGATCGATAACGTCGTCTTATAAGGTCCGTTTTGACATTTTAGGAACGGAGTAGTACGAACAGAGGAGCTCGTGGCGCAGTGGTGACAGTCGCGTAGATCGATCCACCAGGTTAAGCAACGCTTGCCGAGGTTGGTCTGTGGATGGGTGACCATCTTTACATACCGAAACCGAGAAAGCACGTTAAGCCGTTGGTCCCGGCTGTCATTCGTGGATCTTTGACAGTCGTTACGGGTCGTCAGAAGCCCGAGAATCTGACAACGAGTCTAACCCAGTTACTGGGTTGTGGAGGTCCGACAGCAGTCGCTCCATGTAAAATACTAGTATTCAGCTGAATCCGGTTAGACTGGAAGCCGACCCCAATATATAGTTGGGAAAAAGGCTAGGCAGATGATGGAGTAGTACGAACATGTCAAAAGTTTTCCCACTTTGCCGCATCTAGTATCAAGTACGTCCATCACAAGACCCCCATTAGCTCATCAAACGGCAAATATCCAAAGATTAAGCCACGAATTAAGGCCGCGCCTCATTTGCCTACCAACGGCTTAGCTTCTGTTCTACATCACCTTTATTATAATAGACGCATTACAAATGTTTCGGTGTTTGTGTCCTCACTCCTCAGTTATAATCACTTTAATTTTGTAATTGTGAAAAACATTGTAACATTTTAATGATTATGCCGCTTAGAGAAACCTTAGCGAGGAGCTAAGAGATGAATATTATTCCAAGATTTTAGTCAATTAATACTTATCAATTGCAGTTCGGGACAAATCTTGAATCAACTGATATTTTTCTACTGATATTTTCATGATAGTTAAATAGGCAGTCTGGCAGACGTGTCCTGATGGTAAGGGGACGACTTCACCCATCAACATAAATTAGTTTACTTTATATTTAGAATATCTTTAGACATAAGACATAAGTATATAAAGTTTCATTATAGTGGCTATAAGATAATAAGCCTCAGAGGCAGTAATCACACTGTCTGTCTTGCCTTTCTCTCTGAAATAGAGCAGTTCTGTTTGACAGGAGGGACAAGCAAAATAGTGGTATGTATATATGGTACATAAGTATCAACCTCGTTAATCCTGCGACAAATACACGACCATGTAGTGATTAAGGGCGGGTTGCATCGACCGATTTTAACGAATATGTAATCGGTAAAGATGGCGGTAACGAACGTTAGTGACCAAAGAGCGTTGTTCTTAACAGACGTTAAAATTCAACGAAGTTTCTTACGTTAACAGATAATTTGAAACAAGGGCCCCAACACACTATTATAACATAAAATTCACGTTGACAATTAGTCACCAATGATAATTTAACCATATATAATGATATATGTAAACTCTTGAAACATCCTAAAGCACAGCCAGTATTACATGTAAGCCATAAAGTGTATGATAACGCTGAAACAAAGAATAAAAAGCCTGACAGACTGCTCCTCCTGTATATCCCAAGATATTGGCGTGCGCTGACGTATTTACGATCTTCCCGACTATTAAGTGGTGATTTAGTGCAGGCACATCGGGATGGATTCGTTTTTATCGCGGCCATATATCCTCTTATACCATTGTTAGATCCCGGCTTCTTCAAGATATATTTATTTTTAATACTAAACAACTTAATGGCACGGAATTTTTTATGTTTTGAGTGAACGCTCGTTTTTGTAGGTTTTCAGGAATGGTTTATTAAAATTATGTTGTGTTGGTAGTAGGTTGAAATCCAGTCGGAGATCAGATGTCTTGGTGTTGATTAAGAGCGGTTACTCTTTCACGTAAAAACTACTGAATGTATTTTTATGAAACTATACAATAACTTGCACATCAGTGTAATACATAGGCTATTATTTATTACCGTACTCCCACTGGAATGAGAAGTACGCGTGTGAAACCGCGGGGCGCTGCTTGTTTGGTATAAAATTTAAACCGTAGGAGCTCCAAAATACTACAGTAGAAGATTCTAACTAGCAGCGCCTCGCGGTTTCACGCATGTACTTCATAATATACCTGTGCGAGTACAGGTTTAAATAGCTTATGTGATATTTTGGTGTGTATTATCGTAAACTTTCATCGAAGTCTGTTCAATAGTTCTTACAAACTTTTTCGCTTATAATATTAATGGAATTCAACTTTTTACGTATCTTATATATTATTATTTTCTAAGGTTTAGTTTGTCAAATCTTACTGTCGTTGTTTCTAAGAGGTAGTGCCTTGTATTGGGCCGGCGGTCGTGCGTGGCGTAAATCTTCTGGTGGTGGTGCTGCCGCGTTTCGAACGTTTTGTGAGTTTAACTATGCAGTCACGTTTCGAGTGGTTTATGAGTTTAACTTTGCAGTCGCGTTTCGAGCGGTTTGCGAGTTTTACTTTGCAGTCGCGTTTCGAGCGGTTTCTGAGTTCCAGCGGCCCATTGGTGGATAGGGAAAAGGACGGCAACGCATCTGCATAACCGCATAACAGTCAACGTTTTTTGGAACATAAAAGGAAAAGTGACTGTTGACTGCGTATAGTGTGACCAACGTCAGATTTTATATTGACAGGTCTAAGGCTCTTATTCTAAAACGTGACTTGAGCGCTTATCGGCGCTTGATACTAGTTTTGTACGTTTTAGAATACAAGCCTTAGAACCGATACTTGAGTCAAACTATACTCATATTCTAATAGACTAAGAAAAACTATCTTAAATTCTTGTTATAAGTAGTGAAGTCTAGTTCTTTTATCTACAACATAGATAAGCTCTGAAAAGAAATAAACGGGATTGTTCCCACGGGAGTGCTGCGAACAGAGCATCCTCCTAACCGGATTTTTTATAGGATGCTTTCAATTATTTTAACAACGATTCTTTTATCATCTATTACACTCATAACGCAAAGAAGAAAATATTTGGCATTGGTTAAGGTCTATGTTGACGCGTTGAAGTGGCAGAAGGCTGGTCACACACTCATGAGAACGGATGGCCCATGGGCCAATGAAGTTCAAGAGTGGAGACCGGTAGACGAAGTGTTGGTCGGCCATTAACCAGGTGGAAAGACGATGTCCGTGCGGCCGGTTCATGTTGGATGCGAGTGGCAAGGAATCGGCCATCTTGGCGTTCATTGAGGGATGTTCAGCAGTGGACAGAGGCTGATGATGATGATGAATATGAAGGTCTGTGTTACTTGTCTTCGTTATGGAGTATGCCTTTACCTTTACGATTATAATCAGGCCAGATGTAGCTGGTACCTGGTAGCTATGTGGGATTAGGCTCAGTGGAACCTGACGACTCTGAAAAGCTCCGGAAAGGTGATCCCGATCTATTAACAACAATGTATTGGTACCTCTGGTCTAGATATAGGTTCCTGTGTAGAAACTGGAGATTTACACCTTGATGATGGAGATGCTCCAAGGCCTTCTGACCTTTGGTCTCTTTGTGAGCAGACAGGAGCCGTGTCTAAGGCCTTTGCCAGACCCTGTCTGTTTGCCGACTCTATCTGCTGAATGACTGTAATTAAGAAACTTCGGGAGAAGATTAATCGTATAAGAAATTATCCGCTGATTCTTTCCCAACAGGAACTCCTACACGGGACATTATTACAGCTTTTGGAAAAGTAAAAGATCTCTTTCCTGATGAGAGCAATCCGGAGGCTGTTCAATTCACTAAAGGGGCTGGTTGCTGCACCATAGTTACTGACGCCCCCGCCATGGCTAGAACGAACTATGTATGTTTCAAATAGTTCTTATATAAAATGGCCTAATTAAAAATGGTAAAGAAATTAAACACAGCGGTACAATACACTCAATACTGAAGGGGTGTCTGCACCCGAACAACGTGCCAACTAATTAAATTCAAATTAATGGTAAAAAAGCGGAATCACGTCAAATTAACCGTGAAATTTCAATATTCAATATTCAATATTCAATAATTTATTCACATGAATGTAGTACATAGGTGATATTAAAATTTAAAAAAAAGTTTCATACATTCTACCATGCCATGGTGTGTGAATATAAGGCTTAATCTAGTAAAAATTAATTACATAGCATTTTTTTTTTTTTTAGCTTTACATAATAATATCATGAAAATTGAAAAAAGTTGATAAAACAATTATGTCCAAAAATATTAAAATATTAGATACTATACTGTTTATAATTAATAATAATATGTCATTACAATCATTGTTCATAAATATTAAAATATTAGATATTATACAGTTTAGAAATAATAATTATGTCATTACAATAATTGTCCATAAATGTTAAAATATTAGTAATTCAATATCGAAATAATTAATTATAATAATTGAAAGAAGTCACATTTTAACATACACAATTTCAATTATATTTTGTCATTTTCCATGAATAACTCATTTAAATCATAAAAACATTTTTCTGCAAGCCACGCTGTTACATTTTTTTTGAATTTAGGAAATGGTAAATCTTTAAATTTATCAGGTAAAGAATTATATATTTTTATTGCTTGAATGTATGCATTGTTTTTATAAATATCTAAATTACATAGCGGAAGATATAACTTAAATTTATATCTTTCATTCCTTCGTCCTACGTCTGACTTAAGTTTAAAATATTGGGGATTTAACTTTACAAAAATACAAATGTCCTTTATATACATACATGTTAGCGGCAAAATGTTGAACTTTTTAAACAATGGCTTGCAGCTATCCATATACCAGGCGCCACAAATGGCCCTCACGCATTTCTTCTGTACACGAAAGACCTTTTCTATCTCAACTGAGTTGCCCCACAATAAAAGCCCGTAAGATAGTACCGATGATATGTAACCATGATAAGCACTAAGTGCTGCCTTAGAGCCCACGGTTTGTCGTAGCCTCTTAATAGCGTATACGAACCGATCAAGTTTATTACATACATATTCCACATGCGCTTTCCAATTAAAATGTTTGTCCAACATAAGACCTAAAAATTTTGTAGAATCTACTTCCTCAATTTTAGTATTTTTATAGTGTATATTTAAATTAAGCGGTTGTTTTTTATAATTACGGAATTGGATTATTTGAGTTTTGGTAACATTTATTTTTAAATTATTATAAGTTAGCCATTTGATGACTTTATCCAGCGTATTATTTATTTCATTTTCAAACATATCTTTATTTTCACAATTTACTATTAGCGTTGTATCGTCTGCAAATAAAACCATTTTTTGATGAGTTACATTAGGTAGATCATTAATATATAGTAAAAAAAGGAATGGCCCCAGCACACTTCCCTGTGGGACGCCAAATCTATTATGTCTAAAGTTTGATCGGTTCGTAAGCTTTTCATTATGTTGTGTATTACTAATCTCTACGCATTGATAACGGTCAGACAGATAGCTTTTGATCCAGTCATTAGCAACACCCCTGATCCCATATTTTTCTAATTTATAAAGAAGTAACGCGTGATCAACGTTATCAAAGGCCTTTGACATATCGAGAAAGATAGAAGCTACATGTGTTCCATTATTAATATATTCAGTCACTGATTTCACTAACTCAAAACAAGCTAACGTTGTGCTACCATTTTTGCGAAAACCAAATTGAGTTCGTGTGAGTATATTTTGGTTGGAAACATAATCACAAAGCCTAACTAATACTACTTTCTCAAAGATTTTTGAAATCACAGAAATTAACGTGATTGGGCGATAATTATTCATATTTGTTACGTCTCCTTTCTTATGTAAAGGTTTTACAATTGACACTTTAAGATTCTCAGGAAATGATCCTTCCTGGAGAGACATATTGATGATAAAACTCAATGGTTGGGATATAGATTTGGCCGATAATTTAAGTATCTTTGTGTTAATGTTATCCACTCCAACCGAATTAGTATTATTAAGAGTAAATATCAGTTTATATATCTCCATTGGGTCTGTGGGTCTTAAAAATATTGAATTAGTGGAATTTATGTTCATAGTGGCATTTATGTCATTTTTGTTAAATTGAAAATCATTATCATTTGTAAGATTAATATAATAGTCATTAAATAATTGGCTGATGTCACACGGTCTCGTAAATAATTTATTATTATGTAATATTTTCTCTATAACTCTGTTCAAATTATTGTCATTAATATTTTCATTTATTATGTCCCATATGGCTTTACATTTATTTTTATTGTTTTGTATACGTTTCTCATTCTGTAGTTGTTTTGACTTATACACGCATTGTTTAAGTATTTTAGAATATTTTTTATATAATTTTTTGTAATTATTTTTATCAGAGCTTGCTAATTTATGTTTTATATAAAGGATCCTTTTTTTTATAGAGCATTTTTTTAAACCTTTTGTTAACCAAGATCCTGCTCTATTAGCCTTATTATTTTTTCAAGAAGAAAAACAATGGGGCAGGGCGATAACGGGCCGCGACTTAAATTAAATCGGAGTCGTTTCGACGAACCCTTCACTGGGGGACACACGGGCGGGCGATTTGTGATAAATCGCTAACAATAGAGAATATAACGCTCAATGTCACTAATATTCGCTCATACGCTAAGTTAGACGCGGAGTATTAAACTCCGCGTCTAACAAATTCACCGGTTAGTATCTAATTAAATAGAATAGCTTTATCACAATTTATTTGCTCTCTCTTTTCTCTTTCTCAATCTTTGACCACAATCTTGATATGACCCTTTTGACTTTTAAGCTAAACCTTAGCGTAAGTATGTCCAATCGAATAAAAGAAGTACCTTACACTGTCACGGAACTAGTCGCTGAGTACCGACTGACATAAATACTATAACTCAAGGAAAGTAATTTAGATTAATTTGTATCCTTTAAAAAGAACAATTTTAGCCTTTGAATTTACATTATCATTTTTAATTTTAAGCCGTATTCTTCAAGTTGTGTTATCAATAAATTCTTAATTAGATTATAACGTAATTTTTAAAAGAAATTTAATTTTAAGTAAGTTAATATTTTGCGATACGTTTACTAGCCGCAGACAAAATTTGTCCGTGTGTTTCCATAACTGAGTGTTAACTCTGAACTGCCGGCCGAGGTATGAATATTTACGAAAGCATTAATTATTTTTTAACTTTCTTCAGCTTAAGAGGATTTCCTTGGCGCGGAGAGAAAGTCCTGAATGACTGTGATTATTTTTAGTTTGAAAACTTTTAGACTCTTCATCGATATAATTTTACAATATTGATGGAATTTTAATTAAAAATCTCCAATGCGGTGAAAAGAATCGTGCTTTTTTTAAGAAACTTTTTTTTTAATTTTTTCAATTTGAGCTTTTGCTAAAGTAGCTTATTTATGACTTCATCTATAAGGTGAGATTAAAAATGGTGACATAAATATTTCGTATAAAACAATGAACATTGTAATACAAAAAGAAATGAAGATTTTCTGCTCGTACAAAATAACATTCTTATCTGATGCGAATTTATAAAAACAAAATCTCGAGCAGCTCAATTTACTTGGAGTTCGTACTCCACGAAAATATATTTTATAATTTCGCGGCTACGAACTTCTACGAGACATTATTCCGTAGAAGTTCGTAGCGCTACGAGATCAAGGTAACGTAAGTGGAGTTTATTGTAACGGGGCGGACAAATTAGTGAACACGCACAAATAATGCGCGGAGTTTGATAGTACATTCAAATCCAGCCTATTATATGGAATGGCGTCTTGAGGTGAACGATAGGAACATGTGGACATTACTGGATGCACTTTGAAACAACAATCTGCATATTCTACTGCTGGAAATTTCTAATTGCTTAATAGAAGACCTAGAAGGATAAAAGGACAGGGGAATCCACAGCACGTCCTATGTGGTCAAAATAAAACTAAGGATAATTTATTTGTGCTTAAAAAAAAGAATTATGTGGATTTATGAAACCACGGTAAAAGTGAAACTTTTATTCACGTTATAGAAATCCATCTAAAAATTTCTCCACGGCTGACTGTCACGCGACATGCAACACACAGACGAAAAAGCATGTTTTATTTTAAAATTAACTACATCTTAGTAAAAACTTGTACAAATGTATGCGTTAAATGGATCAGTGACCATCGCAACGTATTCTTTCTATTGACTTACTGTTAATGCTCAATTAATTAATCTTTTTTACATTTAAATATCAGTTAAAATAAAACAGAGCGTGTCCTCACATTTCAAACTGAAAGCCGCGCGGCAACAAATCGTCGGCTCATTTGTTTTTTATTCCGCCGGCCGTAGCGGCCTGTAGCGGCCCGTAACGGCCCGTAATCGAAAGTATAAATCGAGTTAACTGCAGCCCCGATAGCGGTAGCCGGTAATAAGGAGATAAACTTATATTTAACTTGCCTTATGAAATATCAAACTTTAGAATGCTCATTCTGCTTACGTCTACAAGTTAATGTAAATAAATAATAATAAACTCTAAAAATATTTTCTTCGTATTTTCCTTTCCCCATGTATTCGAAAATTCACTTTCACATTTCTCATATAAAAGGGGTCTACATAAAACAACATCAAGATACAAATTTATGCGGCGAGTTTGATCTGGTCATTTTAAATCCCAACTATTGAGAATCGTGACCATCAATCGATGGCAATAACCGGCCCATCGGCCAATAAACAAGAAGTGGATGTATTTCAGCGGCTGCGGCCCGCCGATACGGCCAATCCCCGAATGTCACTATATCGTAAACTAGGGTTAAACACCCGGCTTTGTCCCATCAAATCAATATTGGCCGATCCGACCTGATTGAACGTCAGTGTACTGACATTCGTATCAAACATTATTTTACGAGACGACTCCATTGTTGGTATATTACGGATTCTATTGTATCCGGTCCGAAGGACCATTTTCGTTTAACTGCGAATATATTGTGTCGTAATCCCGCAGTAACCCTTCAAACTGTATCTATTGGAACTATCTTTCCGAATATATGTTTATGTATTGTACTTATAATATATAATTCTTTATGCGTATACGATATGAGTACTGTCTTTTTATTAGCTTCTATGAAAAAAAATATTGGATTGAATTAATTAGAATAATATTTAAAAAAAACTGTTTTTTATGACGCCGAACTATCTTTACACCCAAAGTTCCAAAAATTGAAAAAAAGTAAAAATCTGGCAAAGAAAAAAATCGTAATGACTTCATTATGTCACCATAGCATGTCGGTGACGCGAACCTTTGAGATTTTCACCCATAAATTGATCAACGCGACTAAAGGAGGTTTCACTTGAAAAAAATTGGAGAGGAGGCTATCCCGGTAAATTTTCCAACTCATTATTAATTATGATCAAATCTACATAAAATATAATACATAGGCGTTCATACAAAAACATGACAAGGAGCAAATTGACGTTAACGCCTTCGACGACAAGGCACGCTACTAAATGTTTAAGAAGAACAAAGATTAATATGTATTCAATATCATGAAACCACTGAACATGGGCCCCCTTCAATGAACACCAAGACGACATCATCATTAGACGATAATATGTATCATTATCACATCCTTCCACTAGTGGACATTCATCATCATCATCGCCAAACCCGACGCCATGAACATGGCGGGGGGCAACCCCCCAAATTTTTAACGTCATAGGATGATCCAACCGGATCACCCCATTTCCGATGACGCATAACGGTCACTAGGACCATTAGCATAGATCCAACCGAAAAAAAAAAAAAAAATCATCATCAATAACTATTCCTCACAGCTTCGTTCGCGTTAACTTACATTTACATTAATATACAAATTGGTAATGAATTAATTCTAAGTATACCTTAATATTTTTTGTTTGTTTACGCGAATTTTACGCACTACAATGAGACAACTTACGGATTTTGTCGCGGTTTATTGAGATAGTTTAATGTCTGTCACTTCAGTCCTCCTATGACCATGGTTGCTGTAAAGTATCCAAAACGTCGGGCATGTAAAAAAATAAACCGCGATAAAATCCGTAAGTGGTTTCATTGTCTGAAAGTTGATGTTTAAAAAATCTTCCTCTTCTCACCAATGCATAGTCTATGTAAAATGTTCAATAGCCTTGCATGGTGATGACAAACAAACAATTTCTAGATTATAATATTGGCAAAATACAACAGAATTACATAAGTAAATGACCCTTAACAGAGTAATTAATAAACATCCATTAATTTTTATCACAAACTTACGGTTATGGGCAGTGTAATAAAATTAAGCGCTACCAAAACTAATTCATACGGGTGATTATTTTAAATGAATGTTTATATGTCAATTACGTTTTATCTCCTAAACAGCGCATATGTAAATTATATTACAATAGCATTAGAGCTTAGTATGAAATGTATGTATGTAATGGTCGTTATATTAAATAGAGTCGTTAGGTTTAGCTAATTACGAACGTACCGACAAATCGGATAAACATTGTTATTTATGTGTTGTAGCTTGTACAGTGAAAAATTAATTTTGAATTTTGGATATTTTATGTGTTATTATAATGTGTTAGGAGCGGCGATGGTCCAGGGGTATGGGCTCAGCTTCTTGTGCGAGGGCCCAGGTTCGATCCTGACTCCACCAAATACGAGACTACAAATCTTTGAACGTATGTAAAGTTCACCAACCCTGATTGGACCAACGCATCGGTGAACTATGGCATACCCTCCTCGACCGGTTTCGAGGGGTAGACCCGTGCCCAGCAGTAGAACATATATAAGGTTGTTACTTTACTTTATATATAATATGTAATGTATGTAATTGTAAAACTATATTTTAAAAAGAGCAATCCTACAGAGTTTCTTGCTAGATTCTTCTCAGAGGAAAACTGCTACTTTGCGAATCTAGCATTAGCCTATAAAAAAAATTGACATGTTTCAAGTGCTATGTAATTTGCCTACGAAATAAATATTATTGGAATTGATTTGACGATACTGATGATTAATAATATTTACAGTATCATCATCAGATTTGGTCCATCCCCTGTTGACCATAGGCCTCTCTCGATGAATGCCAAGACGACCGATCCAAGGCTACTGCACGGAGATCCTTTGAGAAATTGGCGTAACTCAACGTGCTATGGAGGGTCCTATACTGGGCAGATACGCCTTTGGCAGATAGGATTCGAAACGACCTCCGCCAGAAAACTAAAGTTATCGATACCACGCGAAGAATTTAAAGCTCGTTGAAATGGTTGCTGGGCTAGTCACATACTCAGGAGAATAGATGGCCCATGAGCCAATGAAGTTCAATCAAATCAAAAAAAAATATATATCTAAAGATAAATAATGCTCATGATGTTTAAAATAATCATTGTTAGTCAAATTCTTGTCTAATAAGTGGATAAAAATATAATAAAAACACACCTTGTTATGTATACCAGTATTTTTGGTGAAGAGCGTTCAGTCCAAATATTTTATTGTGATTATGCAGATTCAAATACTTTAGTGGGCCATTCCTTTCGCAGTTCTTAGAATTATGAATTACCATGAAGTGGTAGGTACCATCTTATTTCTGAATGGTAGGAGGGACAGTCAGCGTAATTATTGCACAGCGTATTACGTATCGCTATTATGTAGCGTATATGACGTGTATATTCAACGTATGAGTACGTTGTCTAAACAACTATGAAAGGTATTTTTATTTTATTTTGTTTTTTTTGTATTGTATTGGTTTTGAATGCTAAGATTTGAAAACATCTTCCCAACATTAATATTGATTAGAAGTTTAAGCTAGGTTAAGGGCCTGTTTCACAATCTCCCTTTAAGTTCCCTATAGGCGATTGGCAACATATTTGACAGATGTTTGACAGATACTCCATACTCTATCTGTCAAACATCTGTCAAATATGTTGCCAATAGCCTATAGGGAACTTAAAGGGAGATTGTGAAACAGGCCCTAAGCATATAAAATTTATAAAATATGTATAGTATCAATCAAAATTATGAGAATTTCATACTTGACGAAAAACTGCAAAATGTAGTTTCCCAAAAATGTAAAAATAACATCCAACCGTGAAAAGGTTAGTAGTGCTATTATAAATTATTAAACATTTATAGAATAAGAGCAATTACTACAAATTAACGAATGTAATTGTCATATCAAAAGTTATATGTACCGTATTAAAAACACATTAAGCTGAAATTAAAATAGCCGAAACAGTACTCTTATTTATGTTAAAGCATTATAAACCTACCAGTGTTACAATGCACGTGTAATTATCGTAAAACGTCACATGTTTATGTATTTTTAATTCCGTCGTATATCGCGAACTGTGGCGATAAAATGGCGGGCAAACAATATGGCGTCGATTCGGAAATCGTTGGACAGTAAAGTCGTGTTAATGCGATTTGCTACACTATTGGCAATGTTTTTCAGGATTTCTTTAAATTTGCCTCCCGATTTAAATAAAATACAAACAAAAGTTTTTTTCTTTGTTCATTATTTCGTGTGATTGCCGCCCAAGGACTTCTAAACTACTGAACCAACTACTTACTTTATAATATGTTTATCTTAAAGGGAAAACGGCTGTTCGACTCGATAGTAAGTAGCAGAGGCAATATTATACACATTTTGTGAAAACACATTAAAATTAGCAGTTTTTACTTCCTTCTATTTAATTCAAACGTAACATTTGTAAGCGTGTTAAATTTCACAGTCACTGATTTTCGTCAGAACATGGTTAAAGTTAGGATAGTTGGTTCAGACATTTGACGTTTAAAATATTTAAAATTTATGCTCGTTAAAATATTTGTAGCTATTTCTCATTAGGGCAACGAATACTATAAAAAAGAGAAAACTATCACGACGGCAAGAGTATGTTTCCTTCGCAAATAAAACTAATGTCATCATCATCAGATATGACTTTCGTTCGCTGACTTTGTTTCGCCGGTTCTTCTTAGTGGACTTGCCTGTGGTGGTAGGTTATATTCAAAACTGGTATATTCAAAACTATTTTGAATATTTAAAAAAAAATGATTTTTGCGGATGATGAATAAATATTGCCTTATGTTGCCTATGATTGAAGAAGGAAATCAAAGTAGCTTAAAAAACATTGGCCAGCTCACAAAGGGCTCAAGCGATCGCATGTTAGTGGTATTGTGACTTCACAGCGCCACGGCATTTACTTCCCAAGCCATTTACTTATACCACCTGCCGAAAGAAGTAAATATAAAAAAAAAAATCATAATAACGTGTTCATTATGTCGCCGTGGCATAGCCTCCTGTATAGACATGATCATCTTGAAACTCAACCCTCTCTATTTTTACTTTTAACTTCCGTAACAGTTTTTTTAAGCATTTAACAGTTTAATTCAAACGTGCGTAAAAAGTATTTCATTTTGAAAAAGCTTTACAATTGAAACTGAAACGCCATTCAAAAATTCCTTTTAATTCTTAAATCTTGTCCGAACATTTGCATTTGTACATTTATGGACCTCGGCGTAATTTTTCACATTTTTAGTGCAACGTCAAACCGAACTGATTCTATCGTGGAACATAACTCATTGTTCTGACACTGTGTCCCGCCGAGCAAAACATGTCTGACTACCGGCCTAGCCCACCTACGTATTCTCAAAACCATACAAAAGCCGATCAAAAACCTCCATAATAAAGTTCGTGCGGGCCGCAAATATAAATTTGTAAACTAATAAATACCAAAAATTGTATTTACTTTGCCAAGCAATTACTTATCTTATGGGGTATAGAATAAAAAATATTGTGAATGTAAACGAAAAGTTGGTTTTTCAAAGTTGGTACTATATTCCGTTTGCGGGTAGTTTGGTACATTATGAATCTTATTGTTTGGAGTTTGGTACAATCTGGAAGCAGTGGTATATTCGCGCGTGTTCGGCTACAGCGTCACTATCTGGACAGTCGGTTGTCAGTCAGATGCTTTTTTTCAGCATCTGTCCCGCCCGTTCGGTAGATTAACGTTAAAATGTTTTTTGCCATTTTGATTGCTTAGCGCCGGACAGGCTTTAGATAAGGGCGACGGGGTCTACTGCTGGCAGGTGATAACATGATGATTTCGTAACTGGATGTAGAATATGACAGTTGGGAGAAGTCATAGATTTCAGAGAAGTCAGAAAAATTATGAATCATGTCTTACTTTTTTGGAATAATAATTGCATGTCGACCTATATCGATAGACGTCCATGGCTGGACATCAGCTTCTTACGAGGACTTCCAACCTTTCTTTCTTTGTCGAAGTGGAAATGCTCTGCGCGTTTTCCGGTGGATGGGTCACCCAAGGGGATATGTGAGACCCCAGCGCCCCTCGCTACCACTGCGAGCGTTTTAAAACCACTGTGAGTCGCCGCAACTTACTGAGGAGTGTCCAGATCTTACTAACACAGGTAACCCCCCGCGACTAAAGACTTCCAACCTAGACTGTTCTGTGAGACGCTTATAATGCGCAGATCGCAGATCATGGGAAATGGCCGACCGACATTTCAGCCATCATTTGTACCTCATTACCCCATCGGAGATCATCATTCTAAGTGTATAACCAGCCCACTGCTTTAACTATCGATATATCTAATCGGTAAATTCATCGTAAAAAATTTGTAAATATTTTGTTACTAATATTTATTTATGTTACGAAACTAATTAAAGAAATAACATATTTATTTAAGGGCCTGTTTCACAATCTCCAGAAAAGTTGCGAATAGGCTATCGGCAACATATTTGACGAATACTCCATACTCTATTTGTCAAATATGTTGCCGATAGCCTATTCGGAACTTATCTGAAGATTGTGAAACAGGCCCTAATAATAATTATAATTTGCTCTCTAATATGATATTTATTTTTAAATCTAGAACTATCTCCATTACATATTCATAGAAAAACAAAATAAAAAACGCTCAATCAAAAAATTCCAAAGAAGTATTCCCATATATTTCTAGATCGTTTTACAATAACAATCGACAGTATTAATGGTGTTATCAAAAACCCATCAGTGCCGGTCGTTGAACCCGCGGCCGATGGGATGGCGAATTAAAACTGCATCCAATCCTCGCCGTAACGATAATTATCTGTAATTAGGATGAACGAGCTGAGCCGGCTATTGTTTTTACATACTATACAACCGTTCTAAAGAATTATGAGAATATTACCTATATACCACCTACAGCTAGGCTCGCTAGTTGAATCGCCCAAAAATTGATAAAAAATATAGTACCTACCTACTTATCCAATATATTTATAACGTAGTAAACACTAAATGGCTATTCAGATTCAGTGGAAAAAAACTTGCATAAATCCTAAACCCCCCGCTTTTTTAATATTATAAAATATTATATTAACTATAATATCTTCAATACTATCTATAGATTAATAAAAATAGGACATAGACAATGTTTCCCAAAAACAGAAATAGTGTTCAGCATTCTTACTGTGTCCATTGTCTGTGTAAATAACAAGACAATGCTAAGGTAAGCCTTACATTATAAATCATCTGAGCATATCACCAAGTTATATATGTCGATCCCACTGCTCAAGACGCAGTAACTTCTGACTTCAACGACAAAATTCTTTGATCAAATTAAATAGCTTTCAAAACATTCTTAATATATGCGAAAAACATGTACTATCATTGTGGATTCCGGAACATGGGACAAAGTGTGGACACAACGGGCCAGACTGGCACTCGGCACTCCGGTTGTCAAACTGTATCGGTGCCATAAAGTGCAGTACGGGCAACACGCGCCGCGGCCGTAACTCGACCCACTGCGGTCGAGCCACGGAACTATACAGAGCTGCTAATTGCTGAGAACTTGGATGTTTTAACTTGGTTTAACCCTACTTTAATTTCCATTGTAAATCCGAAAGTTACTGTAGAAGAAAGTAAGTGTAAAAAAACTTTTCACGGCTAAACCTTTTGAATGGAGCAACCCAACAGTTTCTTGCTGAATTCTTCTTATATACTATACTACTATAGTAGTATGTATTGTTTGTATTTAATTTTTTTTTTTGTAATAGAATATTTGAAAAGACTAGTTCCACTGAGTTTGTTTCGCCGGTTCTTCTTAGTAGACTTGCTTTGGAACCGGTGGTAGACTCAATTGAAGTTCAAAAAGATACTTTGATGGTACTATTTTGAATAAAATTTTTGACTTTTTGATAAGAATAAGATTTACAGAAAAATTTGCAAAACGATAACAATATTCTGAGAAATGCCGTAACCTATCAAAATATTCCCATAACGTATACGCAAGAAAAGCTGATGGCTAAATGAGTATTTGAAATATACACAGAAATACAAATAATCATGCCAAACTGCAAGAATTTTCGACCTACAAAACAATATTTTTTCAGGTTTATGAATGAAATATACTTCGAAATATTAAATTTCTATAATTTTATGGCTGTCGTATATAATATTGTTTTTAGGCACAATCCAACTTATTAAAATCATAGCGAATGGTTTGGGAATGGAAATTAAGCAGAGGGTTGATCAGCCATGCTGTCAACCACCTATCAACAACTTAATGTCAGGCATTAAAATCAGGCAGTGTGCCTTCACCGCAGGAGGTTATTATTCCTTCTTTATTTCACAATATGTAATTTATATATTATCTATTGTTATTATAACATCAATATAAATCATAGCAGGTACTTAACTCGCTAGTATATACGATAGCTATATCTACTTTTTCGTATTACAAAAGATAAGATATGAAAACAATAATTTAAGTAGGCATCTACTTATAATAAAAAGTCCTTACATTTAACATTAAAAAAACATTCATTTACATATTCAGAATAAGTTGTTTTTAATTTTGTGGTTTTAAAAAAGGTGCAACTTATGTGCAAGAGATTCTAATTAAAAGAACAATGAACAAAATTTGGCCAAAATTATTCATAAAACAGTGCATTATTCTATTGTCTTACTTTATTTAGCTTTCTGCAAGAATGTGTTACTAACGTTGTGTTTAAGTTTATATACATTCAGGTAGCATATACAATAATATGCCAAGGAAACGCCTTTATTTTTAGGTTGCTTGAGTTATATCTAATATTTTTATAATTACTTTGTCATGTTCATCATAATCACCCAGTAACCGTCTACTATTGGACATAATATTAAGTCTCTTTCTGTGAATTAGTCTATGATTTGTGTAATAAATATTCTTTTTTATATGTTTTTAATTTTAATAAAATGTTGATGTAATGTACTGCGGAATTTATTAATATTTTATAATTAGAAACTTTTCTTCAATTAGCATATTGATAACATAGTAGAAAAAGCTAAAGCTTCAAAAGTACTCGGTTTTACTATCAGTGATCTACCGGTATATCAAAATCTAAAACTTATAAGATTTTTCACCGTCCATTAGTCCGAAGTCACTCGGAAGTGCTTCACTTCGGAATCCTTGGTACGCATGATTGAAATGAGAAAGAAATCAAGAATATGATTTACTAATTATTATACAAAGTACTTAAATATTTGTATAAAGTACATATTTCATTAAATTTATTTATTAAATTATATTTAAACTATAATTTCCTGTCAATATCAGGAGAATAACAATTTATTGAATAACTACAAAAATTAATGGTATCTAATTAGTTGTAACGGCTCTGTACAGTTCCATGTAAGCTAGGCAATTAAAACAAAGCAAGTCGAGTCGGCCATCTTAAATCTGACCAGCCGTGTATTGGCAATATCTAGCGCGCACCTATTACTCTGCACGCGTGCACACGCTGTATATCCTGGATTTAGAATGCGAACACCATGTAGCTCGGAATACGTATCCCTATTATGATCATCATTTGATTTCTAATGTATGTTTATAAAAAATTGTAAACTATATTTTGAAAGGAGCAACCCAACAGAGTTTCTTGCTGAATTCTTCTTATGTACTACACTAGTATCGTACTATGTATTGTTTGTATTATTATTTTTTGTAATATTGTATTTGAAAAGACTAGTTCCACTGAGTTTGTTTCGCCGGTTCTTCTCAGTGGACTTACTTTGGAACCGGTGGTAGACTCAATTGACCTTCAAAAAGATACTTGGATAATACTATTTTGAATAAAATTTTTGACTTTGACTTTGACTTTGAATAAAACATACATTTTTTATGAACTTTATTTCTTGGAAAAACTAAAAACATTGTTTTTAAAAGGTGTATTTGTCTTTAAACATAGTGATCAAACAACGTTGTCATTTATTCAAAAAATAAAGGTTGTTTTTTTATAGCATAGGAGGGCAAACGAACAATCGAAGCCTTTTGGCGACTATCGACGCCCATAAGCGTTACCCTCTTTTTCCCTGTCCACCCAATGGGCTATTGGAAACTCACAAAACGCACGAAACGCGACAGCATAACTGCCACTTTACGCCGGTATTATGTGAGCGAGAGGCACCACCCCGGTCGTGCCGGCCCAATTCGGCTGCAAAGCAGCATCGCACTATGGTGTATACAATGTATACCTCCGTTATGAAATATTTTTTCAATTGTATTTAATTAATTAAACATTTTTTTTCGGATTGAGGTTTATTACATTTTATAAAGTTATTTTATTTCTTGTACGAAAAGTCTCTTATTTTTTAATTAACTGGCTGAATTCTTACTTGCGGGTGATATCGTTATATTCGTCTGTCGTGGGATGCAATATGGTTGGCCCTATTGTAACTGGAATTTCTCCGAGTCCAGCAATAACACAGCTTCTTTCGGATGAAATGATGCAACATCCGGACGCATGTACGGATCAATATATATTTCTAATATTACTATGTCCATTAACAAACTGACATACGTGTCACCTGATAGTAAGTGGTTGACGTCAGCCATCAATATAAACTAGTTTCCAGACATAAGGAATAGGGTCTTTCCCTTCTCCCCGAAACACAGCAAAGCCGTTTCAAGTGAGAAACAAGCAGTATTTTTCCCATGTCACAAATACATCAAAATATTCTTTCATAATATAACACATTATTATAGGCGAACTGAAATGCATGCAAATTAGAAATTGTTGTTCCCATTGGCTGAGCCGGGAGATAGATCATGGCGGGCTACCGGCTACTAACGACCATTATAATATGGTTTAAATTAGAATTTTAGTAGAATATCATTATTTATTATCATAGCAGTCAATGACGGGCGCCGATAATGGCCGTACTAAATATGATTTACTGATTAGTTTATAATGCATTATGTGTTGGCCAACGGGCTGTTTTACTTTTGGTATTTTTTTTACTTACTTATCAGAAACTTGGTGTATGGGTCTTTCCATTATTATTTCTGAGGGTTTTCCATGCGACTTTTTGCAAGGATAAAATCATTACTTCTTTGGTGATGCAGCAATAAAAAAAAACTGGTAGGCATTCACTTCTGGAGCCTGATCATCTACCCGGATAGTAATGTCTTGCTTACGATGGCACAATGTCTGCTCTTTAAAGAGGTAGTGGCATGCTGCTTTGCAGCCGAATTGGCCGGCACGACCGGGATGGTACCTCTCGCTTACATAATATCGGAGTAAGGTGACAGTTATGCTGTCGCGTTTCGAGCGGTTTGTGAGTTTCCGGTGGCCCATTGAGGGGATATTGAAAAGGAGGGCAACGCATCTGCATAACCTTTGGTTGTGTGGATGTTAATGGGCGTCGATAGTCGTAAGGCTTCGGCTGTTCGTTTGCCCTCCTATGTTATTAAAAAAAAAACTCCCGAAACAGATAGCTGGGTTTTTGAAGGAATGGACAGGTACACGAATTCCTCGCTATCCAAGTATAAAATCTAGTTAGTAGCTGGTAGCAGTGTAAACTGTAACAAAGAATTTACATGAAAATAAGCCAACATGCATATCATGGACAATATCCAAAATTTACAATCGCATTATCGCGTTGGGCCATAAAACTAGAAGCTGATCATCAAAAACTGGTGTACAGAGAGGGATAAATCAAAAGTTAACAACGGCAGACGCTACTGATTATATTCGCAGCGGGGCGATAGCGGCCATAATGAGGGGGAATTGACCTGTTTTGATTTAGTGATGTGGGATAATAGCAATCAATACGGTGACGCCGGTCCAGCTCTGATGGGAATTGCGCTCGTATAGGGATATGAGAGGATATTTTCATCCACTATCCTTCGTGACATTTCGACTGCTTTCGTGAAGAAGATGGGCACAGATCCCCAGATTGTCTGAAAGATATTTGATTGTAGTGGGATTTTAAAAATATTTGATCTAATTTTTTTGATCCGACTGATGTTTTGACGGTTCACACGATTCTATGTATAAAAAGAGAGAAGAGATCCTTAGACCATCTTAAAGGGGATTGATTTAATTAGATTTGTATTTTGAAAATATTCGTTTTGGACCTTATTGACACTTGTATGCTAAGTGACTATCTTCTATGTGTACAAGAGATTTCTTTTTGGAGAAGATAGTAGCAAAGATCCAAAGCTCGTCTTAAATAAGAAAACATATACATCATGAAAATTGGTCTAAGTAGTACTTAAGCTATAGCTGATTGGACTTAATTTTTAAGAAGTCTGGGTTCAATAAGGACTCATGTTGTTTATGATGGGTAGATATAAAATCAAATTGTCTTAAATGTGACTTGGCCTAAGTGTGGTCACGTGTGGTGTGCTATAACTCAAGGAACCGATTTGATTCTGAGAAACGTACTTATTTTTTTCAGTTTCTCCTGCAACTTTGCAGCACCAGTTGCTTACGTTTGTAACCTATCGAAACTGCTTGTGGCTACCCCATAGATGAACGTTCTCCTTATAGTCTTCTCCTGAGTTTAAAATGCTAAGACGTTAGTCGTAATTTGTATAGTGTTGGCTTTGAAGTCAGAAGTCTAGTCTTCAATACACTATTGAAATGACAAAGTTTTAAGAATAAGACCAATAATATTTTAGTTTAATTATTAAAAAAATCAAGTGTTCTCAATTATTCTATAAAATAGGCAAGTAGTATGAGAATTTATCATTGTTATTTATAGTATCATTGAACGTAGAAATATATAAATTTATCAGTAACTAGGTCATTGCGTCTCATATGTTCATACAGTAATGGATATTTTCCGGGACGAGATCCGGATGTATCTGAAGCGGGCTCTTAAGCGAAGCCAACAGCCCGGAACACGATAAACCAATAAAACAAGAGTATAAATAAAAATAACTGCCCTCATATAAATAAGGCAGTATGGAAGGCTCAGGGCGCACGTCAGCCCTGAGTTATGACGTCACACAACATAAAATATACAACAAAAACTGTTGTTCTTCCAACAGTTTTGCCCCATATTAAGAACGAGCGTAAACAGAACGAGATTTGGAACAAGGTCGCGATGTGTGGAGTCGACTTTCGCCTAAATTTATTTCAAGTGCTATCTGATATTGTTTGTCAATTTTTAATAGGCTAACAGCTGCTATTATTCTTTCTGATAAAATTCTAATGAAATATAAAAACACATAAATATTATTATATAATGTGTCAAGCTTTTTTCTTGGTTGAAATGAATCACTAGCTGAACAAGGGGACGTATAATGGACGTCAAAGTCTGCATAAGTATTTTTTTTAACTTTAAAGATTATAGCACAATAGATAATCTATTTATTGGTGTATCTTAACAGATTTAATAATAAATAGTGATTTTTTAAAACATTGACCATAATAATTGTTCTTGTTAAATATTTTTAGCATCAACATCGACTCCATCATATTCCGCACAATCCCAATACGGCTGTCGCGGGGTAATTCGTTATTTTTATTGTTTTTTGTTATTATCGTCCCGTCGTCCCGCAGTCCCGCTGTCCCGCCACTGTATCATAGCGTGATACAGCGTGACACAGCGTGATACACGGCGCGCGCTGGATGCGTTTAATTGCCGTAGACGCTCAGCGATAAATAAGATTAAGGCATTTGAATGTTTATGAAAGGCATAAGTCTTGCTGATATTGTACATAAAAATATATTATTCGTACGGAATATAAAGTTATTTTTATTTGATTAATAAGTTTACTAAGGGCGTCTTTTTTTTCTTACTTATCTTCGTAGGTAAGAGGGAAGACAGAGTCGATCGACTTTCAATTAGATGGAACGACTATATCCTTTGGAATCTCGTCCCTCAAGGACGAGATTTCGGTCATCTTGGCGTTCATTGAAAGAGACGTTTATCCAGCAGTGGGCCGAACAAATTTTTAATGATAATGAGAATTTATGGCAAATTTATGGCAGATTTATGGCAGAGAATTTATGGCGATCCTCTTCTATATGTGTACCACTATCCTTATTATTACGAGAAACAGTTTTGCTCTTTCGGATAGGACGATAGGATAAGTAGTATAGATACTGGCACCGAAACATGATAAGTCTTATTGTCTCGTAGTGAAATATGAATAGCACTGGAGGGCAAATGAACAGTCGAAGCCTTGCGACTATCGACGCCCATTAACATCCACATGACCAGAGATTATGCAGATGCGTTGCCTTCCTTTTCTCTATCCCAAACGGGCCACCGGAAACTCACAAACCGCTCGAAACGCGACAGCATAACTGTCACTTTACTCCGGTATTATGTAAGCGAGAGGTACCATCCCGTGTCGGCCCAATTCGCCTGCAAAGCAGCATGGCACTACCTCTTTACAGACTGTAAAGTAGTGCTGCCTAGTCTATTATCAGGATCTCATATCGATTTATTCGTTAAGATGGTACGGCGATTTGCCTATGACACTGAGCTTTTCATTATTTCTCGAAGAATCGATGATTCATATTTATTATTATTAATTATCTAAACTACGAAATCGCAGACAAACTCCGCCAGTATACGGCGTCATAAATAGCGGTGTTGCCATTACTATACTAACGTTGTCGGGTTCGGTATAAATTTATGTGTTTTGTATCGAAACTGATTTAATCACTACCTTCATTATTGCTATAAAATTAAATTACCATGATTGGAAAATCGATTCGAATAATTATCACGTGTATAGTTTATTAAGAATAATATTTTCATTAATCTATTTTGAATTTTAACACAATATAATATTATTATTATATTTTATTTTGGAAGACGATCTCCGTGCAGTTCCTAAACGGTCCGTGTTAGATGGGAGTGGCATGGAATCGGTCGTCTTGGCATTGAGGGGGGCCAATGTTCAGCAGTGGACCGATAAAAACTGATGATGATGATATTATTTACAAAGTAAATAATTTGATTGTAAAGATTGTTCGTACTTTTTCAAGAAAGTTATTATAAGTTACTATAATTAAAAAGTTGTACTCAATTTTCAAAATATTTTATTTGGTTAGTATTGTATTCAAAACATTATAATATATTATTTTATAATAATATTCATGTATTTTTAAAAGAAGTACATATTGTATACTAATGAACTGTTTCCTAATTATGAACTATTATTTACGTCAAAGTAATTTAAACGTAAATAAAACGATTAGTCCAAACAATACTTACTGGCGAAATATTTTATTTACAAACTAAATATTAGCTAATTGGTAATTGCTAAAATATATAATAAAAAACACAATAGACAAGTTTAAACAAACAAGACGGCCATTTTCGAACAATGATTCGATACTTAAATTCGATATTTAAATGGCCAACAGTTTGACGGTTGAACACACTTCAGTATCATTCGTACGCACGTAAGGGCGACACACCATGAGTTCTTTAATAGACGCGGAAACAATCCTCATGGAAAACGAATATTGGAGAAGACTGGAACAAGAATGGGGTATACCGATAGACCTGGAAATGGACGCAGAAGACGACTACAAAATGAAACCTGTGTTCAGCTCACTCGACTTGATAGGAACCACGTTTGATTCGTCGTTACTCTTAAAGAAGGTCAGGCAGAAGGTCAAAAGGAAAGTCTCGAAAAAGTCCACATCTTCGATTCTGGATTACAAGGCCTTTATTGGTGATTTAAAAAAGAATCCCAATATGGAATCGTCGGATAACTTCTATGTTGTAAATGGAGAAATAATGTCAGCTGAGTCTGTGGATAAAATATGTAAAGAGATAGACGATATTTTCAAATCGATTGAGAAATTGTCATCAGCGACGAGCACGCTTCGTAAGGTTCCGAAACTTCCAGAAATAGTGCAGTGTAGTATTTCAACAAATGACCTATCTTTTGATGATACAACGGTGAAAACTGATGAAAAGACGTACAATAGTGATATAAGTAGACACCTTGAAGAGGCAATAAACCAGTTCAACGAGACGTTATCCAGCATCGAGCGAGTAGACCAGTCTACTCTGGACTCGGTGACTACTCTGGTGAGAAAGTTCAGCAGTGTCCTGAGTAGTCCAGCGACCAACTGTAATTGGAGTCCGAAGAAGAAAAGACAGTGTTGTGATAAGTTTAAAGAACTGATAGACTTTTGGTCGAATCGTGCGCGTGAGGCTAATACATTTGAGGGTAGGTTTTGAATTATTATTTAAATTCTGAAATTGTAAGTTAAATTTAAATTATTTTGATACTGTTTATGATAAAAACATTAGTATAATCACAAATATCCATATTATGTGATATTTAATTAAATTATTAACATTGTTATTTGACAAATAAATGTTTTGAAGTTAATGATTTTTTTTTTGTTGAATTATCTATGCTAATATTGTAAAGAGAAAAGATTTAATTGTTTGTTTGAATGGAATATTCTCCGAAGACTGAAACTACTTGACCGATTTGAATCATTATTTCAGTGTTAGGAACCTACAGTAGGTATCCCCGGTGAACATAGGCTATATAAAATTTTCAAAAAGTAAAGGTCCCGTTTTAAATCTTAGTTGGGTCGGACCTGCGTGCAACAGCTAGTGGATATTATAAAATCAAACTATCCTAGGGAATATAATATATCTTAATCCTCAACGAAGAGCACCCGGTCTATTCAAGTGGTTTTTTTATGCAAATAAATTTTAATCAATATTTGCATTTCTTATAACATTAGTTGGATGGTAAACTGGCAGCCGTGCCACCTGATGGTAGGTGGTTGACGTCACCCATCAACATTAACTAGTTTACCTGGAACACAAGCATTTATTTGTGTCCTATCGTTAGATGTTCAGTATCGTCTGTGCGAAGCAGCAAAGCTGTTTTATGGGGTAACAAGTAACATGGCACCCATGCAGCCGGGAGCGCGGCACAGCGCATCCCTCTTCCGGTGAATGCCGCATGCCGCGTTAAGAAATTGTGTACTGTGTGTAATCACAAAGTGCTTCAAAGGAACAGCGACCTTACATTTCCATTGCTGTTAGTTACACAAGAAAACCAACAGAGCCGTAATAGGAGGAAGTCAACGTCACCCATCTGGCAAACGTCCCACTGATTCTTACACATCTACACACATTTTTTATAATATGTATTATTAGGTTAAGGTATTTATATATGCAGTCTGAAAATAAAGGTTTATATTTATTAATATTATAGTTATTATTATTATTATAGTTATTATTATTATTATAGAAGCAATCAACTCACCTATTTTTACATTGGTTGTTATGTAGTAGTTATAGTAGGTAAGTTAGAAAATGACCATCACACAGCACTAACCTAGACAATTCATCAATATTTTGCCCACCCAGGACTTAAAGCCAGGTTGCAATGATGATAATTGAACTTAAACTCCTGCCTTTTTTTTCGGAATACATCACAGCTGTTTCCCGGGACATTAGTGGAGGGAAGTACCATTTTAACCCTGTTGGGTCTTAAGTACCATTACAATATTTAAAATTTATGACCCGAAATATCAATACACGAACTTCCATAAACAAGATAAACACACCTATTACTTAATTACCTGAAGCGGATAACAAATAGAAATTCATGGTTCATTAGCCGGAGCGTGCTGGTTCCGTAGGAGCCGTCCATGGTCCAAGTTCCGCGCTAAATCACGGGTGCCTGTGGACCCCTTGAGGAAACACACGGGAGAGCGTTGTAGCGGTCGCGTTGCGGTCGGAAGGTCAAGATATTTTGCGGAGTTAAAAGGGTTAAAATGATGCTATGATAGTATGTATGCTATAACAAAGGTAATGTCTAAAAGGTGCTTAAAGAACCATACATATTGAAAAAATCAACAAAGGCATTAGTTGCACCTAAGATTTTCGAAAGGTTCACTCGATTTCTTTGAGATCGTCAGATCCTGATTTCCTTATCATGGAAAGTATGGGTTTTCAAACAAAAGGATTTTGCATTTCGGTTTGGAACGGATGTCGTATCGTCCACAAAACTTGTTAATTTATTTATGCTTTACGACACAATCGTTCTTAATTTTTTTTTTTCTTTATTTTATATTATAATGGCATATACCCAAAGGAAAATATATTATAATAATAAGGTGTTTTTAAATTATAAACTTTACACAACACACGAAGACTATGCACATTAAAGTTGTTACGTTATAAAAAAAAATGATATAAATGGGAATAAATGACAATAAAAGATGTAAATTAGTTATAGTTATATTATGAAATAAAATGTTGTACATTAAAAGTTAAGTTAAATTTGGAAAAAATAGGTTGTTGGCCGACTATTAAAAATATTAGAATAATTTATTAAGCTAATTAAGGTTATAAGATTAATTAATTAATTAAGTTAATTATAAATTAAAAGAGAGCGTGGGAGCGTTATTCCTGATATTAAGTTGGGAGCTAATTTAAAAGAGAACTTAACATAGACTGCGTCCGGTCACGTGCCACGTGGTCCGTGCTTCGTCCAGCGCGCCGTCCCGTCGCTCAGCGTGGCGGTGAGCAGGACCGAAGCCAGCACTGTGGTGTGCGGTCCCCGAAGAGAGAGGTCAGGAGAAGTATGGGATCAGTGATTCCGTGGGGTCCGTGGGTAAATTAATAAGTGGGTAGTGGGATCCCAGCTGCTCTGGTTCCCGTCGTCTGCTTCCTACTGGACCCCGTCCACAGCTACTCGGCCACGCCCAGGATTAGCACCGCACCGACCACGACGGCAACGCCTGGGACCCTGAAAGGTCACGCCAACACGGGTGAGCCTTTCCATAACCAACCCCCATGAATGTCCAGGGTTGACACGGAAATGGCCATTAAAAGCATAAAAGCACAGAACACAATAGAAATAAGCACTAAGCCCTATGATAAAATATTACTAAAAAAAACACTATTAAATTGTAAGGCAGTGCATTTTGGTTGTAAATTAATTTTAGCGTTTTACATTAATAATTATAAGCAGAAGGCTTACACACTAATTATAACAAAGAGATTACTTAAGGATACACGTGTGTTCCTACAAGGACTCACCCACTTAAAATATAACGCGGCGCGTGTGCGCTTCTCAGCACTCTCAGGCAGAAAAAGAATGATCGACCGGTCCGTAACCGGCACGACTCGATTCCAAGACGCTTCACATATCGTGACGTCGTAATATGTCTTGGCCAATAGTGATCGAGTAGGCGAATGAAGAAATTCGCGCGCGGAATATGAATTTAGTATTAAAAAACGAATAAATAGTACAAAACTCGTAAGTAAATCTATGTAACATAATATATATGTTACAATACCCCCCCCGTCAGAGAAGAATTTTGCTTCTCTGGCAAAATTCTGAAGAAGGTAACGCGAGAAGAAACTCTGGCGCAGCGCTCGAGAGAAAGAGAAAAAAAAATTCAACGCTACTGATTCTACTTCTCAATAACAAGATAAGAGTTGTTAACTCATCCGTAGCCGATCACAAAAGTGCTACGCTACATTAAAAAAAAAAAAAAAAAAATTTAGCTTCACTGCTACGCTGCGCTACGATATGTAGACAGCGTATCCGATCATACGTCACTAACATTCATCATCATCCAAATTCTCACAAGCAGCGTGCGTTATCTGTACTACACAAACAACGCCCTGACACACAGAGATATGGTCTACTATGGACACATACTCAAACAGCTACTATAAACCGAAAAATTTAATTTATTTTAATATGCCAAAAAGTATTCCCGATGAAGGCTTTTAGCATGTGTGCATATACTATAACAATATAAATATGTGGAATCGCCACCCGTCCCGGAATTAGATAAGCTATATTAGAGTAAATAACTTATGGCGTAGGCTTTCAAATAATATAAAAGTACAATAAAGAGATGTACTCGAGCTATTGCTCAGTGGAATAACTCAAATATATTACCAAAAATACATAACTGGCACAAAAGTCATTGCTCAGTGGAACGACTTGTACCCTAATCCATAATCAGTACATAAGATATGTACCATAACACAACAATCCATGTCATGTACCTATTGTATATGCACGCTTTAGAGATCATCACCCGTCTCAAAAATTGGAATACATAGTGTAAATTTTGAATAAAAAAAATAACGTTTTTACTTAGATCATTAATATTATTGATCTAAGGATTATTATATTATTTCATTACTAAAGCTACCTATTATTTTCAGGTCTTTCATATTAATTAGATAAAAAAAATGTATAACTATAAATTAAAATCTGGCATATGCCTAACATGATATAACACCTAACATTTTGCCATTTAAATTTAATAATACGTCATACGCTAACGTTAACCCTTTAATGTAAAAAAAAAATATGTAAATTACGTTGCATACTAACTCGGCTTTAAGCAAGGATAAAAATTTAATATTACGTGTCATAGTGAGTCCTTATTGAAACAATCCCCAGAGATAATACAAAATAATACACAATAGATAACAACAAGTAAACACAAAAGTATCCGATACAGAGGGTATTCGGAAAAAAAGTGAACAAACAACCCAAGTACAAAGATTACGAGTTATATAACACTTATCACTTATCATTCATTCTTATGATTGAATATTTTATGATTTCATAATTGATTTATATTGTAATAATTATATTTTGTACTTACATGATTTATTTTTATCACTTTTCACACTTATGATGCATTAATTGAAATTTAAACTAGATTTTAACACTATATGATTTAGCATTTTATTTTTTTTTTTTAATGATTTAATACTTTAAATTTTGCTACATTTTAATATGAATTGTACTTGGTTTGTCATGTATAATATGTTTAGAGAGAACATTAATTATTAACAACATCACACAACACAATTCACAACACATACATTTAAAAGACACGGGACCATTTCCACACCACCAGACAAACTTAATACCAGGAATATTTTAACCCGTTGGGCGTCAATGTTACGCTTATAAGAAATGAATGTATAAATGGGATAAATGAAAATAACTTAAATACGTAACAATGGCGCCCCACGTTGGGCGCCATTGTTACGTTATAAAAAAAAATGATATAAATGGGAATAAATGACAATAAAAGATGTAAATTAGTTATAGTTATATTATGAAATAAAATGTTGTACATTAAAAGTTAAGTTAAATTTGGAAAAAATAGGTTGTTGGCCGACTATTAAAAATATTAGAATAATTTATTAAGCTAATTAAGGTTATAAGATTAATTAATTAATTAAGTTAATTATAAATTAAAAGAGAGCGTGGGAGCGTTATTCCTGATATTAAGTTGGGAGCTAATTTAAAAGAGAACTTAACATAGACTGCGTCCGGTCACGTGCCACGTGGTCCGTGCTTCGTCCAGCGCGCCGTCCCGTCGCTCAGCGTGGCGGTGAGCAGGACCGAAGCCAGCACTGTGGTGTGCGGTCCCCGAAGAGAGAGGTCAGGAGAAGTATGGGATCAGTGATTCCGTGGGGTCCGTGGGTAAATTAATAAGTGGGTAGTGGGATCCCAGCTGCTCTGGTTCCCGTCGTCTGCTTCCTACTGGACCCCGTCCACAGCTACTCGGCCACGCCCAGGATTAGCACCGCACCGACCACGACGGCAACGCCTGGGACCCTGAAAGGTCACGCCAACACGGGTGAGCCTTTCCATAACCAACCCCCATGAATGTCCAGGGTTGACACGGAAATGGCCATTAAAAGCATAAAAGCACAGAACACAATAGAAATAAGCACTAAGCCCTATGATAAAATATTACTAAAAAAAACACTATTAAATTGTAAGGCAGTGCATTTTGGTTGTAAATTAATTTTAGCGTTTTACATTAATAATTATAAGCAGAAGGCTTACACACTAATTATAACAAAGAGATTACTTAAGGATACACGTGTGTTCCTACAAGGACTCACCCACTTAAAATATAACGCGGCGCGTGTGCGCTTCTCAGCACTCTCAGGCAGAAAAAGAATGATCGACCGGTCCGTAACCGGCACGACTCGATTCCAAGACGCTTCACATATCGTGACGTCGTAATATGTCTTGGCCAATAGTGATCGAGTAGGCGAATGAAGAAATTCGCGCGCGGAATATGAATTTAGTATTAAAAAACGAATAAATAGTACAAAACTCGTAAGTAAATCTATGTAACATAATATATATGTTACAAAGTGGCAATGGGCTGGTCACAAATGAGTTTGTGACCAGCAAATGGAGAATGGATGGTCGATACCGGTGCCAATAAGTTTCAAGAGTGGAGGCCGCGTTTAGGTAGACGAGTGTCAAGTATGTTCGGCCATTAATCAGTGAGAAAAACGATCTCCGTGCAGTGGCCGGTTCATATTGCATGCAAATGGCACGGGATCCGTCGTCTTGGCGTTCATTGAGGGAGACCTATTTTCAGTAGTGGACGGATAAAGGCACGAGGAAATATAGTAAACCTTACTATTTAAAAATGACTGATCAATCAATAGATAAAATAAATAAACTTTAATATAAAATAAGCACACACAGAAATTGTAACAAGTTGCATTGCTTGTAAGAACGCGTCATTTCAACAGACCAGCGCTCCCGCTCACAATAAAGTCCCGTGTGTTGTCAATATTTCGCGCACTGACCGTAAGCAGAAACTTATTCGTGTTGTTCATGAGAGTTGGACAGTTTGTCAATTTATGTGCCGGCACAATAGCCGGGGCGAGTGAAGGCGGATTTGGTTAATTGAGTTAGCGGCATTATGAGCCAACTGCATCCCCCCCACCCCTCGCTACGACTTGCCGGGAGTACTGCTGTGTCTGCTGTATGGCCATCTTGACGACGGACGTCCATTTATATGTGCGAGTGGGTTGGAAGTATATCCCATCAGCTTGGGATATGCTGGTTTCTTACATCAAGCGATTTTGCTGTTTCGTAAGAGCAGTGCATGCAGTGCGTATTGCAATTCCCCAAGTATTTTTGTTTTTAGTTTTTCTAAATTCCCAAGTATTATGTTCATGGCGACGCCCGTCGCTTACCATTTTGTTTGCTGTTCAATTCATATAAAAGAGCCTATTAATAAAAAATAATATTATAATAAGATGCCATGTGTATACAGATCCAACAGTAAATTGCGTTTTATTAAATACATGACAGAAATTTATTATAATATTTACGTATCTTTTTAAACGCAAGGATGTGTTTTATAATTGCTTATTACCACCAAAAGGCTTTGCTATGTAGAAGACAAGACATGGACGAGTTGTTTATTCATCATCATCATTATAAGCTTTTACTCGTATCGTCTATCACTTCTAACAATGACTGTAGACGTTTCCAGTTCCGTAGACGCCGCTTGTAGATTAATTTTTGTAAAGTAATAATTTTCAATTATACCACAATATTTATTCAATTCCATCCACATCCAACAGACCGCATGCTGATGATGACCATGGAATTATTAGTGTAACAATCAGCGCGCGGTCGGGCCGGTCGTAAAGTTGCGTGTTTGTAGCCAGCGGCCACCGCACGCCGGGCCGTTACTAAAATTAAACAATTACCCAGTGACTGGTGATGATGATTATGGGATCGAGGCTCAAGTTTATTCGAACTTACTAATCTAATGGTAAGTGCTAACATAAACATGCAACACAATTATGATCATCAATTAGCCGTCAAACAAATGAGTAAGGTTGAGCTGAACAGTAGGTTGAGGAGACTGACACGTCAGGCTGGCTGGACCACCTGGTCACAAGATGTGATTATAATTAGATATCATGAAAATATGGTTTACAATTATAATTAACTAGCAGTGCCCCGCGTTTTTACTTCACATTTCCGTTGGAGTAAGGGCATAAATTATAGCTTACGTATTAAGTATTCTCTTCTTCTTCTTCTTTGTCCTAGCCTGTTCCCATTATTTGGGGTCGGCGTTCCTCGTTCTATTGCGCCAGGACAGTCTGTCTTGGGTTGTCGATTTGTTGTCTGGGTTTATTTGGGCAAGCTCTAAGTCTTTGGCTACCGTGGACCACCAGGTAGCCTGCGGGCGTCCTCTTCTTTTATTATTAATAGGCAGACGTAAGGCCTGTTTTAGCACATGGTCTTCCGGACGTCTCATGACATGACCAAACCATCGTAGGCGATTCTCGGTGAGTATTTCTGATATAGGCGCGACCTTGAAACTTCCTCTGATGTGCTCGTTTCGCATTAAGTATTCTGATGTGCTTTATTGTGTAAGGTTTTATCAAAATTCATTCATTAGTTTTTACGTAAAGGATAACAAATAAACATTCGTTTTTTTTATAGCATAGGAGGGCAAACGAACAGTCGAAGCTTTACGACTATCGACGCCCATCAACCTCCACACAACCAGAGATTATGCAGATGCGTTCCTCCTTTTCCCTATCCCCCATGAGCCACCGGAAAATCTTAACTGCACGAAACGCGACAGCATAACTGTCACTTTACACCGATTTAATGTGCGCGAGAGGTGGTGCCCTGGTTGTGCCTACGACTTACAATATGTATTCAGTGTATACATTCATACATACAATTTTTATAAAATTATTTTACTTTATATTCCATTTGATGCGTTTAAAAAATCAGTCATTAAAATTAATCAACCAAACATGCTGTTAAGTTTCATTGCTAAGAATAACCAGACTATGACCAAAATTTGTTTTTGTTTGTTAAATATAGATTGTCATTAGAACTCAAATCTTCGTGTCAGACAAGGTTTTAAAATTAAGTTGAAAAATCACCTTAACAAATAATTAAGTTATTTTGTTAATGTTTTGTGGCAATTTGTGTAAACCAAGTTTTCTTAGTCCATTAGTGGACTGGGGTCGCGGGGCCCGCACTCAATCAATTTGGACAAAATCACCGGACTGAAGTGTTTTTTAATTAATTTTATGAGTGAACAACGCGAAGGACAAAAATCTATGAAGTGGCGCTCTAAATATTACTTCACTTTTTTATTATTTTTCTGAAATATATCAGATAATTATGGTAACAATAAAAAATATATAGTGAGTAGGATGATTTAAATAAAATTGTGTCACTTGTTAGCTTTTTTATTACAACCCATTATTATTGATGAAGTATTGACTGTTTATTTTAAGTTGTAATAATTATTCTATTGATTATTCCTGGCAACATCCGCTGTCACGTACTGATATCTGATTGGTCGATTAATAAACTTCCGGTTAGGAATTGGAGGGTAAGAAAAGTATAAAAGATGATATCATTGCGTGGCACGCGGCCATTCTGTTGAAGATAGTTTGAGAGTTAAGAACCTTTAAGAAATATAAGAAGAATTGTTAAAGCAACAAGGTGGTTTGATTACATTAATTTTGGTGCATTTAATAGTTCAGAAGCGGGATTGGCTCCATAGCCCTTTTCACTTCTATATATTTAGAGCTCACACATTTATATATCGCTTTAGTTTACATTTACTCTTTGTACCAGTGTGCTTTGAGTAACGAATTTAAAAACCAATAAAATGTCGAGTATGTAGATTCCATAAAAATAGTTCGAAGGAATCAAATGACTCTCGTGCACGTGGCACAGATACTAACCAATTACAGGATAGTCTTCAAGCCTTTTATTTTTGATTGAACGACCTGGAGGATCGGAATTCAAAGTCATGGACAAGGAAGTGTTTACTACTCGACCATTACCACAAGTGGTGGGTGACTCACAGGACCATGACAGTGATGTTAAGCACAGTCAGAATGGAAGAGTGTATTAAGTTGGTGAGATCTACCCACATTTATATTTAAAATCCTTATCATAGTGTTCTTAACTTTTATTTTTCGTGTAAGGAAGTTGATCTTATTTGTGCTTCGTATAAAATATGAGAAGATCGAGAAAGTCTTTCGCGTAAATGGTTAACAACTGATCGCTGTTAGTTTACTTTGATGCGAGGATAAATTTTCGTATGATATGACGTGATGAAAATCGTTCAGATAATTTTCACATATGCACAGTAGGTTCGTTAGTTTCTTTTCGGTTCTGTTTCAGTAAATTGATAAAATGAAAAACTAATTTAGACTATATTTATACGCGACATAAAAGATCCTCAAATTTGTGCTAGTACGATAAACTCTAAATTAGAGCCTAGATAATCTTGTGAATTTTTATTTTTATTATATAAAAGTACCCTCTTATAGGAGGAGGCATACAAAAATCCGTACAAAAGATCTACAATTCAAACTGATTTTCATAAAGGGGTTTTGAACAAACATTGAGTGTTTTGCACTCGTCAATTAATTATTAGTTACATTTAAAAAAAAAGGAAATTAAAACTCGAGCGTTCATTTTGTTAATGACAAAAATATATGTTTCTTTAAACAGCGTTCTGAATATCCGAGGCACCACAGTTACTTTTTGTAAAGAAAGTTTTATGTTATGGTTTCACTAATTCAGAGTATTGTCGATAAATACTCTTATTGATGGTGTTATCTCAATTTCATTAATTTCCTAATCTACATTCAGTTCTTTTTGTTATGAGTGCGTGCTTTCGTTTAGAAGAGGTAATAAATAAATAGAATCAACGTGTTACTCTACGTTGATTGTGGATGAACTGTGACAGAAATGAGTTTAGTAAATAAAGTGAAAAGTTAACTTGTCCCTTTTATAGCTGTTGCTAGTAATAAAGACTAATCTGGTTCATTATCGCAACCTAAGTACACGACTTAGGACGGTAGTAGAAATTTAGATTGCCGAGAAGTATGCCACCGGTGACACCCGGTAATATCGAACATGTGATGATAGATGGAATTGCGACCTTTGTTGTCATTAGAGGTAGACTAATACAAAAGTGTCCACTGGTACGACACGTTGTCGACGGTGTAGATCGCGTTGAGATGGCGGTCACTTGTTGCGCCAGTGCTGAGGTGTCGCGCCAGTGCTGAGGTGTCGCGCCAGTGCTGAGGTGTCGCGACAGTGCTGAGGTGTCGCGACAGTGCTGAGGTGTCGCGACAGTGCTGAGGTGTCGCGACAGTGCTGAGGTGTCGCGACAGTGCTGAGGTGTCGCGACAGTGCTGAGGTGTCGCGACAGTGCTGAGGTGTCGCGACAGTGCTGAGGTGTCGCGACAGTGCTGAGGTGTCGCGCCAGTGCTGAGGTGTCGCACCAGTGATGAAGTGTCGCGCCAGTAGTGAATAGTGAGATGTTGAAAACATGAAGGGGCTTTAATGTTCAGAATATGAGATGTTGAAAACATGAAGGGGTTTCAGCATTTCCATTATTTTAATGTAATTTGATGAATGTTGAAGACATGAAGGGGCTTTAATATTCAAAATATGAGACGTTGAAAACATGAAGGGGTTTCAGCATTTCCATTAATTTGATATCAATGTAATTTGATGAATGTTAAAGACATGAAGGGGCTTTAATATACAGTATATGAGATGTTGAACACATGAAGGGGTTTCAGCATTTCCATTAATTTGATATCAATGTAATTTGATGAATATTAAAGACATAAAGGGGCTTTAATGTTCAGAATAGTAGATGTTGAAAACATGAAGGGGTTTCAGCATTTAGATTAATTTATTTAATATCAATCATTTCCATTAATTTGATATCAATGTAATTTGATGAATATTAAAGACATAAAGGGGCTTTAATGTTCAGAATAGTAGATGTTGAAAACATGAAGGGGTTTCAGCATTTAGATTAATTTATTTAATATCAATCATTTCCATTAATTTGTTTAATATCAATGCAAGTTGCTGAATGTTAAAGTCGTGAAGAGGATTTAATGTTCCTAATATGGAATGTTGAAAACATGAAGGTGTTCAGCATTCTTGTTGTTGTTTTATCTTGTTGGTAATTTATATTGATTTTATAATGAATACTTGCTAATGGAAAGTTGGATTCCAATATGTATTACATAATATAACATTAAGTAATTCTTAAATTAAATCTGAAATGTTATATAACATAAGTAATTAGTACTTAAAAGTAGTTCATTAATTTTCACGAGACGTGAAACTGTCAGAAAAGGCCGAATGTTAGCTTTTTTATTACAACCCATTATTATTGATGAAGTATTGACTGTTTATTTTAAGTTGTAATAATTATTCTATTGATTATTCCTGGCAACATCCGCTGTCACGTACTGATATCTGATTGGTCGATTAATAAACTTCCGGTTAGGAATTGGAGGGTAAGAAAAGTATAAAAGATGATATCATTGCGTGGCACGCGGCCATTCTGTTGAAGATAGTTTGAGAGTTAAGAACCTTTAAGAAATATAAGAAGAATTGTTAAAGCAACAAGGTGGTTTGATTACATTAATTTTGGTGCATTTAATACACTGCATTTAAATAACTTGCCACAAGACTATTATTAACTTACTTCTTCTAAATTAAAAAAAAAAAATAACTACCTTCTAAAAGCCTACCAGAAGCCCACCCCAATAATATAAACACACACATGAGTAAGGTTTTTTCCTAAAGACTGGGTCTAGCCTCGTTAAATCTGGTTAAAAGCTACTTCTTGTGCCGAATTGGTAGTGGATAGTTTTTTTTGTAAGTTTATCTCGTTTACCAACCAAAAATGTTATTAATAATATTCTAAAGGAAGGTTTGTTTTATTCCATTAAAATAAACGAAGATTAATTGTTAATTTAATTGAACCTTCGAAACCTTGTGGTCAGTATAAAAAATATTATGCTGTCTACTCCACGCCATTGCTGGTATCACCGACGTCCACGCACTAATTCAATATGGCCGACGTAAGCCATTTGCGATCGCGCTTGACGCATCGCCCGTGAAAAAATCAATTACCATTTTTGATAGCCGGTCACCAGCTTAAAAATGTTGATCATCATCACCATCATCATCATAACTCGTTAATATTTAGGAATCAATGATATTTATATATATTGACATGACCATGACAGTCATGGTAAATTCTGATACTATTCTCATCGTATGCTACATTTTTATACTAGCTTTCACACAAGTCTCTTAACAATTGATTGCATTTGTCTTCTTCTTTCTAAGGCGAATTTTAATGGATGATATTAATTTATATTTTTTTATTACATTAATCTATAAATGGATGGATACCACCGTGCTTCTTTCTTTCTTTTGGAGGCAGAAGGGCAGGAGACTCGGTGCGAGACAGTAAAGTGCCAAATTAAAAGAAAAAGTCGGCTTACGGACGGTAGGGCGGACGGACGGACATTACATGCAGCACGAACCGAACTAAGCCGATCACTCGAGCCGTTCATGTCTCTCTCGTTCGTGCCGCGCTCTTGCTTGCGGAACGCGACATGACGTCATCTATTTCGTGCATGCTGCCCGTAATATCGAGCTATTAGACGTTATCACGTCAAAAAAAATACGATCCATCGGTAAGACATCTTCGCACATTCACCTTACAACATCTTTCAGTTGCTACAAGTGAATTCAAAATCGATTCCTGAATTTGAACCTTCAAATTTCGAAACCCGGATAGATGCCGAGTGTCCCACCACTGAACCATTCCGCTCACAATAGTACAGGACATTAGCATCTATATATCACTCCGCTTATCAATTTATGGTCCCGCAGTATCGAAACTTGGTCCCGTGCATCAGGCGCAACTTCGGCGATAAATTAAAACGTGCTGTTGCTGCACCGCTTTGTTACTTGAGGAGGAGGGTAGCATCATCAGCTCCTGGCGATGAGCGAATGCCAGCTGATCCCGGTGTACTTTAAGATTTTTTTCCAAAGGGGCAGATGAGGCGCCTGATGTCCGCGTCGACCATGAACTTCCACCTTTTTTGTTGGATAAGCAAACGAGCAGACACGCCACTTAATAGGTGGTCAGCGTAGCTTCAGAGTAGCCCAGACAACTCATTTACGTGTTGCCTGCGACGGAAGTCTCAGTGTCAGTAAATACACTGCTGACTGCTTTTTTTCCGGAAAAATGCGAAAGGTCTTCTCGGAAGATTTACCTAAACAGAAAAGGATTTTCTTCAAGTCGTATTCGTAGTTTTGGAGATTAACGCGTTTAAACAATTTAACTCTGTTATCATCATCATTTTCTCCTATTTATATATTTGTATACATTATTTTATCCTTACATTATTTTTTTAGATATTTTTTGTTAGTTTTTATTTTTTTCTTTATAATGTGGAATTATGAATTTTTAAAAGTTTATTTTATCTATCTTATTTTTACCCACAACGGTAACGGTACAAGAAAGTAATTTTGGCAGTCAATGTATGTATGCATATGTGCTTGGATTTTTTATACACAAAGGTGAAATACTTTTGATCCGAGAAAAAGCTTACACCTCATTTCGTTGATTGGCTGATGGGCCATGTTAGTGCCGCCATAATTAATGGTGGGCGGCGACGACACGGCCACGTTGAGGGTTTGGTGCTGATGAAGGCAATCCTCGGAGACGGATAGCCTTCTAAATGTGATACGACTACTGTTAATTGATACTAATTAAATCTTAATGTAGGTACTATACAGTTTAATCGATTACTAGTCTATCTTCAGGATCAATATTAGTGAAATTGTATATATTATTATTGCTTTATTTTTATTTGTATAAATTAAAATAAATTAATGCTAATTTTAAATGAACAATATAATCTGTTAAATTGCAGCTTAATAGGTAATTAACCAATGTAAATTTATATTTTGAAATATTATGTATTATGTTATATTCTTCTTCTGAGCTATGTTTTGACCGAACTTAATAATTAGTTTTCTGGGTCTAGATTTCAATTTCATTGTTCTGTATTCCTTTATTGGGTTTATCTAAAACAGTTTTGTTTCTATTAAATAAATGAATAAATAAAATGTTAGTTATTTAAGTAAGATGGGAAAACTAGCATAAGACTATGTTATAAGTACCTACTTAAAAGTATGTTTGAGTAACGGTCTTCTAAGCACTAACCCAATGATTTGCGAATCATAATATGCTTAAATGCTTTTTTTTATAATTAAATATAATATTTATGACCTAACACACCAGTGACTCTTCCAAGGATACAAAGTGTCGTCAAGGAAACGGCCGTCTTACCGTTCATTGGAATCGATATCCGGCATGGATACGATGGGTCGATGTTAATGAATTTTGCTGAGACTCAGAATAAGCTCACAAATAACGTTACAGGAGCAAACAGAAATAAAAGCCAACAACAAAGTACGTATCTCAACACAGTATGTAACATAAGTCCGCAGTCCATAACGTGCAGTCCGTAGTCCATATTCCATAATCCGCAGTCCGTAGTCCATATTCCGTGTTATCAAATTCGCGATCCAAGCGCGAGACGTACGGTGCACCTGGGACTGTATTAACAGCGACATGTTTATGCCCTGTACGTAATTACCTGCTTTCAGCCTAATTAGGGAACATTTCATACATGAAACTCGTGAAACCCCACCCAAAACCCCTGGTGGAATCTTCGGGTGGAACGACTTTAAAAACTGACATTGTAATTTTTTTAAATCAACAATCAACTATTTTGGCGTCGAAAGTTGAAAACGAAAAGTTGTATCAATTATCCACAGTATTATGTAGAAGAAGCTAGCAATATTCATCATCATCAGCCTTTATCCGTCAACTGCTGAATATAGGCCTCCCTCAATGAACGCCAAGTCGACCGATCCCTTGCTACTCGCATCCAACAAAAACCTGCCACTGCACGGAGATCGTCTTCCCACCTGGTTAATGGCCGATCAACACATCGTCTACCTAAACGTAGCCTCCACTCTTGAACCTTAATGGTCCATCGGCCATCCGTTCTTCTGAGTGCGTGACCAGCCCATGCCACTTCAACGTGCTTATTCTTCGCGTGATATCGGGAACTTTAGTTCTCTGGCGGAGGTCTTAGCAGAATTAATAAAGCCCAAATCGGAAAGACGATTCTGATAATAGAATTAATGTAAGACGAGTCATTTTTATTTTGATATATTCGAATCTATCTATCTATATCACTGAGGGCTTTTAGTACGATGAACACTAATCATATTATCATAGTCAAATTGTATACATATGTATAATGTATGTTAAAATAAAAGTATAGGATCAAATATACAAAATTAATATGCTGATGGATGCGAGGCAAAAGCGCATTTGAGTATAGTTTGTAAAAGGATGCCATGCTGCTTTGCAGCCAAATTGGGCCAGCACGACAGGGGTCTCGCTCACAAGATACCGGCGTAGAGCGCTACGCAGCTACGCTGTCTCTTTTTATACGTTCTGTGATTTTAGGGTGGTCCCTTGGGGAGGACAACAATTCATAACTGTAAGGATGTTTAAATGTGTCGATAATCGCTAAAAAGCGTCGACGTTTGCCCTCCTTTAAAAAAAGTTTTTTATGCGGTAACACTGATAAATTAATGCGACCTGATGCTAATTTTATCCAAATCCACTTAAGTGCCAAGGTTGGTGAACTGAAATTAATCTAATGCCTAACACACTAACAACACGAGTTAGGTTGACCATTCTTCACTGGCACAAAGGAACTCTCCTTTTGTCTCCCAGCCATTCATTTGTGATTGTTCACCCCGACCGGGACGGACGCCTTATTCTGATCCAACTATACTAATTCAATTTAAATACAAATTATAGGCCTTTTTACAAAAGATAGTACTTGCTAGGATTTTCTTGGACGTTTGAATAACTGACTCCATCTTTCTAAAGGACTAGCGCCCACTAGAGATAGTCTTCATTACAAAAATAGATTAGCTTAGCAATCGTATTTAAATGGAGAAAAAAAAAACAAAAGTGAAAAAATAAGAAACACGCAGATAAGCTTTTAGTATTTTCTCCATTCAGAATTCACCATTTGATATACTTTGTCTTCTTAAAATAATAATAAAGAATACTAGCCATTTTGCCCGGGGCTTCTTCACATTAACTTAGATTTACGGACGTAAATATTTTTTTGATACAAAGTATTCTATGTCACTTCTAATGCCTTTGATGAATGAATTTGTGCACAAACTTTCATGATGATTAAAGCTTACAATGCATAATATTATTACAAGGGACACAATTACTTTATTTTAGGTATAAATTCGTGAAAACAATATTTAAAATTGGTCAACTAACACTTTTTAATACCTAAGCTGTTAAGATGCCACTGAAATATTGCTTTCATCGTATTTATATGCACGTTTTTTCTGTCAAAATTTCGAGCCGAACTGAAATAGTAACAGTAATTTTATCGAATTTTCACTAATATGAATGCTACAGTTATGTTGATATCAAAACAGGAAACAAAATACTTAACATGAAATCTTGTCGACAGATTGGGTCCGGAATAAGCTCGCTGTCGGGCCGGCTTGATCCCTGTCAACAAATCCACAGGCTGACTCCGTGTCACCGGCCCACAATGAAATGATTAATGTACACACACTCCACTAGCCCCATCTCACTGTTTGTTATTAACTGCCGATTGTGGATATTTTATTGTTAATACACCTATAAAGTATCCATATATATATCTCCTGGGCGCGTCTCCTCGAAATCAGGCGAGGATGTATTGGGTCAATGTTGCTGCTGGCCTAATCAATCTTATATTATATAATAATAATATCTATGGCCTTTTTTACACCACGTTAATCTGGCACCGTGATAAGTTTCCGAAGAACTTTTGTTACGGGTACCAGATCACGGAAATACATATATTTAAGATTTTTATTATATAATACACAAATTTAATACACATCCATGACCCAGGAACACAGAATCTTTTTTGTTCCCTGGCGAGATTCGAACCCGCTACCTCCCGGCTTGAGCGCCAACGCGCTAACCACTGTGCCACAGAGATCGTCAAAGACATTCAATCTCATCAGGCATGCAAGTTTCCTTACGATGTTTTCCTTCATCAGTGAGCGAGCATGAAATAACAAACAAAAATTCGGAGACATTTAAGAAGATATTTTGTGGAAACTGAATTTTATAGTTTATTAGCCGATTAAGGTATGTTTTATCTTTTTTCGAATGTTTAAATTTTGCATAAAAAGTGTCCTAGTTCTAAGAATTTATTTTTATTCACATTTACATACCAAATTTATAATGAGGCTATTATCCTGCAACGCTTCAAAGGCTTTTTAAAACATTTATCAATCAGAAACATTTGCTGTCTTTTCCCGCCTTTTGCGTGATATTTGTCAAGCCGTGGCCCTTCGTCAACTTGGTGAAGTTCTGTCGCGGCTCGCGCTGACATCTATCAAGGATTATACAGCGATAAGAGGCGGACGGACACGTGTATGATAATGGAATGTTCGAGAATGTTTTAGAGACTATGTATGGCTATGGCTTACTTGATATCTTTATAAATAGAAGACGAAGTTCAAGAATGTTCGCTGTTACACCGATTTTAAAGCTGTTAAACGCAAGAAAACGCTTCTACACTTCAGCGTCTGCGAAAGGAAAGCAACAGCTTCCTGAAAGCTATTGCGGCTAGATTTGACAGCCCTGTACAAGATATGTGATGATGATGGGTAAAGGAATAAATGTAGTCACTGGACTTGTGTAAAGTAATATACAATATATAACATCATATAAATCTATAATGCATTCTTGTCAAATACTATCACTACTAATATATATATTTTTCATAGCATAGGAGGACAAACGAACAGTCGAAGTTCTATTCTATACTTAGAAATATTTTCAAATATCTGTGATTCTATAGGTGCAAAGATTTTTCCATTTAACTGATATTATTTTAGTATTTTGAGATGAAACCCCCAACATACAAAAAAAAGTAAAAGCGTCATAACATTTTGTCTACTCAAAAGTATTGCTAATATCGACAATACTCAAAAAAGACCAGTCTGATATTGTATTTTATCTACTTATAAATTAATATCATCAACCATATCGCAATCTATATATTATATATAGGTTTGCATCGCACGGTTGTATGTCTGTTAATATTACCCTCATAATACACGTTCAAAGTGGAATTCAATGAAAATCTCTTCAATTAGATTCGCTAAACGCTAACCTGAAGTAAGTGACAAACAAACTTCCCGCACCGGCGTACACCGGCTCAAACCGCCTTAAACTGGTTTACGCCCGGTGTGAACCGGTTCAAGCTAGCTTATGCTCAATTAACATAAAGTTTTAGACTTAGGTTTCTCCACTAATTAAGAGCAGTGTTTATTGGCAATTTGCAAAAACCAAAACCAACTCATACTTTTAAATTTAAAATATATTTCTTGAAATATTTCTTTTTTTTTCATTTCTGGTAATATGAGGCTTATTGACATGTACTCATCTCATTACAGGTCATATTTTATATTTTGTATCGGCCTATGGCCTTATCGTAATCAGGAGGTGAAGGAATCGGCAGAGAGAAAGAAAAAGTTTCACCAATAAGAATAAGTCTTCTAAATGAAAATAGAGATTAAGTAATAAATAAAAAGTTTTGGTTGGTCAGCTACTGAAATGCAAAGGTTTGTAAGAATGTAAGGACGTAATATTATGTTTTTTACTTTTTCAGGCAAAAACCACTGAATGGATTTGAATGAAACTTTACATTAATATTATAGCTTATACATCAGAATAACACATCTGCTATAATATATTCCCGTACTCCTGAGGGAATAGGAAGGACGCGGGTGAAACGACGGGGCATAGCTAGTGTAGAATAAAAATCTCATCTATTTGTACGTATTGTGGTGAATAAAATAAAACAGCGTGACAATTACCCGGTACCCTTTTAGCGAAATGTCACGGCTATGGAATAGACCGCCCCAAATGTGAGCCGTAAAGATCAGCCAGGCTTAATGCACCGTACAGTGTTAGTTTTGGATCACTGCACATGCATTGTGGTGAGCATACACTTAAAAGTGGTCACTCTGTCCACCATCCGCTTACGATGTATTTGATTTGAGAAAAAGGTCCCATTGTTTGTATTTCAAGATATAAGCCGTCCCAATATGAAAAAAAACTTATTCAGAAAAAACAGTTAAGTATTTATAAAATAATTGAGTTATTTAATTATATAAAATCCGTAATCTGTACTGGTATTTATTTTCTTAAATTTGCAATGGAATTCATGAATATAATAAAATTATATAAAAGTAGTGTATATTATATTATTGATTCGTAACACAAGTTCTAGAATATTCATACATGTTTCATTATCAAGTAAATTTTTATAGGTAATATTACATTTATTTATTTCTTATGTTTACGCGAATTTCACTCATTATAATAAAAAAACTAAACTAAACTAAACTATAGCTGACCTAAAACACCGTCGCTATACTAAGTCAGCAATCTGTGACCATAGCCTAGACAACGCTCGCCATTATATTAGATTTGATAAACCACAAGTCCTCGCAAAAGAACACCGATTCCAACCAAGGATGATTCGCGAGGCTATAGATATTTAAAAAACATCCTAATTTCATTACAGAAGATGGCTGGCCATTACCACCTGCTTGGAATCCCATAATAAATATAATAATATTAAAATCCAAGCATAACATGTCACAGACTAAAGACTTAGTTACCACCTTCTACATGGATAGGACTAAATAAAATATTGTTGTATCATAGGGTAGTTTCGAATAACTTTGTAACAGTAGGACGTCTGACACCTCAGTCCTCCCGTGACCATGGTTGCTGTAAAGTATCCGAAACGTCGGGCTTGTAAAAAACTTAATAAGCCGCGATAAAATCCGTAAAGTTGTTTCATTATAATAGGTAATATTATGTTCGTTTTGTAAACAATCGATGAAATTACTCCAAAATGCTTAATTTAATTATGGAAACTATATTATAATTAAAATATATATATACATCGACCTTCAATATACATTATATGCATCACCAGTATCAGATGAAAAGCGTTTATAGCACGACACAAGTTCGCGAACTGGATCGCACCGGATTAAAGCAGTCTCCGGCGGCTGAAACTGGCTGGAACCGGTTGGAGGCATCAGGCAGTTAGTCAGGTGAGATCCGCGCTTCGAGCACTAGCATTATCACTGCTATCGTAAATCGCTTAGTCTAACTTGTTCTAGCCTAATTTTGGCAAACACCGTTGTAGTTCTGATATTTGTAAGTACGTGTAATAGTTTCATTAGACTACAAATATAAAATTAGATTTATTTTCTTAATTACAACAACCTCATTAGCAAAAAATTTAAAAAATAACATCATTAATATTTAGCACATTCGATTTTTTGAACGTGGTATTCTGGATAGCGTTCATTCGTGGATCGCGAACGAACACACTGATAGCGTTATTTTTTATAGATGTTTGATAATTTTTGCCATAAAGAAAACTACTCTTCACTTTTTCACTTTTTTAAATCCATCAGTCTCTTCAGGGCAATTGCCCTGCAGAAAAAGGGCATTGAACAATATCTTACACATTTATAAACCACAAAAAAATTGGTAATCATTGGAAAATATATCAACTGGGCAAAGGACTTGTATCCAGCTTTTAATAAATTTTTAAAAATATATATCAACTGAATTATGACTGTCTGAAATCTGAAAACCAAAAAGTCAATTAGCACGTCATATTGGAAGCGTTCGGTGACGATGATATGAAATCCTATGATTTTTGTTCACTCAAAAGTGCTTAATGCGTTTAAAGAACCCATGCCCACTATAGAAAGCAGTAGAAGGGGCAGGAAGATGCCTGTATCAAATGAATTGAAAAAGCCTTGGGTTGAGATAGTGAAGCGACACAGTCTAGATTTGGACCAAACTCTGACTGTAGCTCATGATCGCAATACTGAAACTTTCACGAAAAAAATCATTTTGTATTAATTATTATTATAATACTCTAAATTTTAATAATACGCTAGAAGACCTAAATGCTTGGCTCTACAATAACCACAACAGTACAATGCGTATACTGTATTAGAGAATTGAATTAAGATCCTTGCAATCCATACTTCAATTTAGCTAAACAGGCCAGAGGCAATTCAGGCGGATGGCCTTAAATCAATGGGTCTTTGTCCAGGTACCCAAGTGCCATCGAGGCTTGTTTGATTTAATATAATGGCCGTGCACATTAGACGATCAATTGGTCATCAATTGTTCGGTTAATTTGCAGTAAATACGCACTAATCCCGTCTAGTGCCGGATCTACACGTCGTGTTCACGGGCTTCAGACATTATATCTATGTCAGGTTTCGCTAAGCTGTTCTCGATGGGCTGTGTAGAAGATGTTGGGTTGCCGGTTCATGTTTGAGTATCCATCCTTGGCGTTCATTTAAAAAAGGAATGCTTGCGCGAATATAAAGTTATGCTGGAAATATGCTCGGCCGCAAAGATATGCTTGGTTTATTAACAATATATATTGATGATGATGATAATATGGACGTCATCGTTGGCCTGATACATGTTTTGAAGATTTGGAGTATTGCGGCATTTATTTTATTATTATATGTATAAAATATAGCCTACCTGTATATTATGTAATGCAAATAATTGCTTAATATTTAAGAACAAACAAATTTACACATATCTATGTAATTAACTAACTAGGATAATTTGTTGTATCATAAAAAATTAAAAGTGATTTTAATGAGACAACTTTTATAATAATAACTTTTTATCAATCTATTGCAGTAAATTTATCATTTTAATTTAATCTTTTGATTTGACAGGAAAAATAAAAAAACCTAACGAAACAAAATAAAAACTAATTTTTGTTTCTAAATTCATGTCAGTCGGGTTGCTGATCTACTAAACTCGATTCTACTAATGAAACTCATTTACACGCGCTGCTGCCAACGATACTTGTCTTCAATTACCTTGCAGCATTTCTTAAACGCTAATTGATTATCCGTAATTCAGTCCCCGGCTACAAATTGCCGGGCCATATCTCAAGCGACAACGGCCTATCAATAAACCCGGCCCAACGGCCCACCAGCCCAACCGGCCCAATAGCTTAGGGCGTAAATTAAGTCGGCCAATTTACGAGCAATGCTTACTCTGCAATACCAAGATGCTGTCTGTCATTGTGGATCGAGCGCTACACGGGATGGCAACTAATTGGTGTACAAGATGGGTTCACTTATTGAGATAAGTCGTTTGTTATTATCATTTATTAAAAAAAATATTGTAATTTCATGGCAATTTTATTGCCGATGAAGGAAAACATTAAGATAAGTACTTGACGGGATTAATTCTTTAAAGGCGTAAGATCACAACCATCGGACCAGCGCATAATATGACTACTCATCTTACTACCCTCGCCTGATTTCGAGGAAGATGCTCAGCAAATAGTATGCTGAGTCGCTGTTGCTGGCCACCAGTGGCTGTGGTCGTGGTCAGCTTGTGCCGAGCCTTACTGCCTTGCGTACGAGAGCTATCATTCTTATTGTTGCCACAGAAAAAAAACATGTTAATTAAAAAAAATTAAAAGGTAAGGCTCTTCCCGAGATGATACCAAATATATAGTGTGTATTTTTGTAGCCACGATTTCAGGCCCAAATTAAACACATTTGTATACATAAACTTTTTATTCTTACAAATACTCACATTCTTAAATAATGTGTTTCAAGCGTAACAAGCGCTACGTAAATTAGACTAGAGATCACCTGATGGTAAGTGGTAAACGTCATCTAAGAACTCTAATGAACTTGCCAAGGGCTAGCACACGTTGTCTATCCTAGAAGTGACGTTATAAAGTAACTGCCAGCACCGTATTCACAGATTGGTCGTATGTGGGCTATTTAATTTTTGCCACCTCTAAATGTATATAAGTTTTACTGTACACTTCACTGAAGAAGTAATAAGCGAAGGGAGTACACAGACACTACACGTGCTGCGGTACAAGGCTAAAGCCGCGGATCCACCGCAGCGCACGCTGTGCACGGCCACGCGGCGCACGAATTCATTTGTCTGACTACGTGGGTCAACGTTTCCACTGCAGAACACGCTATACATACACGAAACTCATGACTATATGCAACTGTAGCGAAGCTTTGAATCAAACGTCTTGTGGAACCCACGTATTTATAAACTTATATAAAAAAAATCGGGCAAAGTGCTGGCATCATGTGAGCTACGAGTGTGCCATATTCGAGCAAGCCACGTGTGTCAATTCATACGTTTGTGATGTGGACACAATCACAATATATTTTCTTGCAAAACGAAGCTTCACGTACGTGCGTAGCCTCTCCGTGCGCTGCGGTGGATCCGCGCCTTTACATTAATATGACGTAGCAAATACATGTTTACACAGCGACTATTAACATGAGAAACTATCGGACTCAATCGAGCGGACGGGATCGGCTTGACGCCGTCAACTCAATCCTCCAGTCGGCCTACAGATTATGTTAACTAGATGTAAACATCCCAATTCGACTGGTATGATAATACGTGTCGGCTTCGGTTGTCATAAAGTTTGTGTTAGATTGAAAGATTTTTGCGGTTATACTTACCTCAGATTTTAAGCAATGTGCCAAGTCAAAATAGCCTTAATTAAACATTTTTTGGGAAATAGTTAAGATAATTTAAATATATAATTTAAATTATCTTAACTATTTAATTAAAATTTTATAAAAAAAAAAAAAAAACATACAGTCGAATTGATAACCTCCTCCTTTTTTTGAAGTCGGTGAAAAATTAAAATCATCGGTATAATAAATGATGATAAAGGGAACTGTTGATTTTATTTATCGATTGGAATAAGATATTTTTAAAATGTAATAAATAATATACTCGAGCGATTCGATCGAACCATCGCGGTGTCATCTCACTTCTCTTTCATTACGACTCAAAGCGATAGTGACTTTAGAGAGCGAACCATCCCGAACTTCGTTTCCTTTATCCCCTCAAAAACATTAAAATGTAGTCTACGCGCCTTAAGAAACAACTACTAAACGGATAAGTGTTGTGTCTTTGAAATTCGTGGCTATGGGACCAAATTAAATACATAAAATAGCAAGATAAAAACTCGACACAAGAGAAATAATAACTTGACTACTGTTAGTTTAGTTAATATTCTAGCTCTAGAAAATTGATCCAAAAACCAAGTGATTATTCAATCCATACCCACAGTCTCCCATCCAATTCCAAAGATACCTTTAACACCCGGCCCCTTATATCACTGGCCTGGGGGCTCCGGGCCAGTCCTCTCGCAGGCCCATAACATAAACATGACGGCACACTATTAAAACTTGGACTCGTTTTGTAAGCCGAAATATTATTCCGACTACCTTCTATCTCCGTATCGGCGCTAGGGTTGCCAACTGTATCGCATTTGCATTTTTATTTTATTTTATTACATGGGATATTCGGTTTGCGGAAATTTTTAAACTTTTCAAATACTGTTTACAATTTTGTTATCTGGCTAGATTTAAATCCTATTTGTTCGACCATACATTGCTAACCCATTTGTGAAAAAAATATATTTTCGTATGCAAATGAAAGCTTATGTTTATGTAAAGTTTTATCATATACGTTTTAGCAACTGTATCTATTTTATGACACAAATACGATAAATAAATGTATTTTTTGTATTAATTTATTAATTAACGTAGACGACATTAAAAAAGAGAAGGGTAGATGGACCACCAGCTAGATGGGATGACCATCTCCGTGCAATGGATGATTTGAGTTGAATGTGAGTGATAGGAGATCGATCATTCTGGCATTCATTGAAATCGTGTATCTCCAGTAGAAATAAGAAATAAAATTGATGATGATGATAATAAATTAGATAAAATTCAACAACAAAGTGCTGTTAAAAAGATGATTTCAGAATATTAAGTTAACATGTGTACGTTATATTTCTATTGTTTGAACGTTAATTAGGAGGCTGTCAGTTCTATGCAAATCAAGTCTGGATAAACAGTTAGGCTAATTATAATATTATGTTGTTATAGAATGTGTTTTGGCAAAATAGGGCCGTCGATTATATTCTCATAATCTATTGCATAAATGAAAATTATTAGCTTTAATGTAAGCTCGCTTATTACTTCAAAACCGCTGAACCAAATTAGATGATTCATTATCGTCAGGACAAGACATAATAATGATGATGACAATAAACATTTTTGGGTTAAGGCAAGACAAGGTTTGCCGGATTCAACTTGGATTACATAATAATAATAATTGATTATTTAATTCATGATTTTATAAGTTATTTTTTCGCAACCGTCTACACACTTTGAATGATGTCCTCATATTATTGTCATAAGCTTAGAAATATTTTTGACCAGTATATAATCACCAATTTTCTAGTCATTTTATACACGATTAGAAATAATATAAATTATTTCATGTTAAATATTAAAAATTAAATATAATAATGTAAAAAACCACAGCCTGTTATTGTTGTCTCGTGGTAAACTCAAAAGAACTTGAATTGCGGAAACTTCTATGAATATAGATGATCAGCAAATCAACCTAGAGAATATTTATAAGTCTAGTATAAGAGAATATTTATAATCCTAAAACAGCTCAACCTATTTCGATAGACTACCGCTGGGAAACTTACCATCAAATAATAAATAAGCACATCTTGGTTCAGCCTGTTTGTGAGCTATTGTGTCACAAACTTATCAGTCACTTAGTAGTCAAAAATAACATCCTCCTTTTTTGGTAGGGTTAAAAAGGAGTTTTTATTGTGGCAACCCTAACCCATGGAATAGAGTCCAGCGGAGTCCGGCTGTCTCATAAACATGTGCCTGTATCAGCGCGTAATCTGGCGGATTTGTCGATCAGGGCCCGTAGCCGGCATCCAGTGGCCAGATTTGTACCGGGCTTTACCGCGCTTTACCGATGGGCATACGTTTTGCTTTTCTTGCTCCAATTTATTGCTCAGCCAGGTTTATTGCCGCCCTTTGATTGAGGATTATAACGGGTTTGCACGTATTGTCACGAGTACGTGTCACGTATGAATCAGTTAAGTTATATAGAATACACTTCTTTTTTCAATTCTTTTAGAGTACTTTTGAATACTTCAAATATATAATAGGTCTTTCCATTGAGTAGACGACAAGGTTATGAGATATTTTTCATAGTAAACCACTCTTATCAACGCTGCTCTCTTTAAAGCCAAGCCTGATCACAAAATGATATGATAACAGACTTACGAGGTTCGTTATAAGATATGGCTGTATAAGTTAAAACCAACAGCATCTTTATTCAGCCGAGCATTCACTCTACTATGGCCAAAATCTAATTCAATGTCTCCATCTTTCTTAATTCATAGGTAACACATTATACAAGGAGTGATAATGAAAACGTTTTATTAATACTCAAGAGATAGACCGCGATAGAATTCGTAAAAATTGTTTCAATATAATGAGTGAAATTCAAGTAATCGTTTAAAAACAAGATATAGGAGATAAAGGTAATAAAGTGATATATTAGTGGTGCGGCTACCACCACGCCAAACGGTCATAGCCACTGTATATGCGAGGCCGGCCCGACGTATTTAGACTATTTTATATATTTCGAGATACCTTATCGGATTCAGGACGCGTTCACATTGAGCTACGTTGCGACTTTCTATATAAAATTAACAAATAAATTATTTTAGCATAAAAGTATAATATCATTCTATGGCTAATAAGTAATAATTTTAGTCGAAAGTAAACAAATATTAAAGTAGCAAACGTGAATGCTAGCAATTAGCTTAGGTTGCTACTTTCTATAAATAGCGTAATAGTTTGACAGCGTGCATGTGGGCAATTTGTATAGTATACATTGTTAACAACTAGTCATTAGTTATTCGTTTTTTGAAGTACAGTAGGAAGTAAGTGAAATAAATGACGCCAATAGCCACTTTTATGGCAAGAAACATGTGACTTTCCTAACGGTATACGGAAACGCAAAAATGTGAGTAAGAAGCTAGTTACGAAGTATGAATAAGAAATTGATATTAATACCCAGGTTTTTTTGCTAGATGAATCTTCAAAAGAGTATCAGGAAAACATACTCTCAAACAAACAATATAATTAAAACATAAATATTTTCGAATCCCAAACTATACGCGTCGCATGTATTTTAACGCGTTTTATTAATATTTTAATACAAAACCATATAAAAATATTTATTACAATATACCAGTGTGAACGAGGGCAACATATTGACGTCCTCATAATAAACAAGGCTTCTCATGGGCGGGCGTTATCAGGGCGGGGGTAGGGGGGGTGGCTGGGGCGGGCGGCTAGTTTTAAAACATCACTCGTAAATAATTACGAGAACCCTTTGTATCGCCAGAGATTACGGCACTAAATATATTTCATTATAGTGGACTAAAATATATCCCTATTCAAAAATAAATTGTTTTAGGAATACAATTTGAATAATTTATCAAAGTGCTTTAATATTTGTAGTATTCAACATTGATCTTGATAAATTAATAAAATGTTAGATCAATAGTTGCATATAAAAATAAAACTATATTAAATGTTGGAATGTACTCATTAAGGGATGCCTATTTTCAGCAGTGGACGGATAAATGATGATGATGACGATGATGATGTAATTGAGACATTTATCACCGTGATCATGAGACACTTATCATCGAGGGATGCTGTGCTGTGTGCAGTGGTACCGCCATCTTGCATCTCCGTGAAACAGCTTTGCTGTGTTTCGTAGAGAAGAGCAGGACAGGGAGTGTTATTACTGGCACAGAGACTGGCACATTTTATGGCTCAGGATAGCCAACACATATCCGAGCTGTCTGGCCTAGTTCCAGGACAACCAGTACTAAAAAAATCCGTGACTTTTTTTCGTGAAAAAATATTATTTTTGTCGTGAAAATAAAATCAAAATACTTATAAAAATTCTTTTTTTTATCAAGTATCTGAGAGGCTTAATTTAAAAATGTATTGCCTCTAAAATTATTTCATAATGAAGCTAAAAAAATATAAAATTATGAATGTATTTTGATTCATATCTACCATACAGAATAGAAATATCACCCAAAACAGACTTTTTCAAATAGAATGTAAAAAAATCTAAAATTAAACGCAGGACGAGAGAAAAATAAAATGACATCAATTCAAGAATAAATAATTGCTTACATTATAAAAAAGAGAACAAAAAAGGAATGGAGTCATCAATGAAATTTATCCGTCATTTCTTAACCGTAATCACAATAAATAAGGGATAATGTTCATGTACCCGTATTAACGAGGCCGAGCGTCACTTGGCCTGAGTTATATCTACCCAACGCTAACGCAAACCATAGCCATTAGCATTAATTTAAAATATTATTTATTGTTTATAGCTTATTTTGGCGTTGCGTGAAATTCCTGATTAGGTGCGGTGGCTTGCGTTGACTTAGGCGAATTTATGTACTCAGTGTTCAAATTAAAGATAGATGCCTTTGCAACGAGACTTACGTTTGTGGACGTGCCTTTAATGTTCACTACTTACCAGAGCCCTCATGTATCAATTTAAAAGTATTTAAGTAGAATCGTTTGAAAATAGAGACTTATATTTTTAAAACATTAAAATCAAAAAGTACAATGAAAATCTGCAGAAAAATGTTGAATAATATAATGAGATCCATTTTTTACATGCTGTAATTTGAAAAGGGAACAATCCCACAATAAATCAAAAAATATCACTGTCCCGAGATTATTGTCAAAAGTAATATTCATCAAAAGTATTTATAAAATATAAGACGCGGCAAAAGATAAAAAAAATCCAGCTTATCAACGAATCTCCCGAAAGGCCTTTCCCTTAGCGAACTTGAATTATTTGCTCAAGTTATCGGCCCGCCGTTTATCACAAACGTCACATTTAATAATAATTAATGATAATTGCCTTCTAGCTTACAAAGGCGATCGGCCGATTCACGTAACTTACTTGAGTTTAACTTGGAATTTGAGAACTGTATCTTGTGTAGTTCGCGCTCCATGTTTGCTCTCGAAAGTATGGAGTAGCTTGGTTTGTGCTTTACTTTTGATTATAAGTAGTCCTATTTAAAGCATACATTATAATAAAATAACTTTTACGGAGCTTATCGCAATTTATTGAGTTTTTATAAGCTCGAGGTTTCGGATAGAGAATTCGGAGAGACAGGAGGTGGTTGGTGGCTGTAAAGTATCCGAAACGCCTGGATTGTTAAGAATACATACCTGCAACTAGGTATATAGATTGTTACTTCACTACATATTATAAAACAAAGTCGATTTTTCTGTCCCTATATCCCTTTGTACGCTTAAATCTTTAAAACTACGCAACGGATTTTGATGCGGTTTTCTTTAATGGATAGGACAATTCAAGAGGAAGGTTTATGTACATAATTTATTAAGTTTTTATATAAATTGACTAAGATATAACAATAATTGATGGAGGTGTCGGAAAAAAATTGGCCGTCTGGGAGTTTCCAACGAAAACGCTGCCTAAACCCTTTGAGATATGACAAAACAATGTACCGTGGAATTGTGTATCTTGAATAGGTCTATAAAAAAGTCCGCGATGGCATATGTCTATCTCTTCGGAATATTATACTATATCCATTTAATGCTTTAAAAAAATGGGCAATTATAACGCGATAGTTTGAAATTTATTTACACAAATACGGTATAAATCCTTATCATTTTAAATAAATTAATTGGCATGAGCACTTCATGAAGAATATTTTTGCCCTTTACATCATGCAAATTAAATGAATACTTTAGGAGATATGGCAAAATCAAAATAATACGCAAGAAAATAAATCGTGTTGCCGTGATTCGAAAGGGCGGCGTATGTATACAGAAAGTCTGCGAAGGGATTTAATGTGTCTTTATGTTCAAGATAACATAATATAATATCCATTTTAATATTAAACTTAGTTATTATTAAAATAGAAAATGATCATCGTCAGACATGATAAATCCGTAAATCTAAGTTCACGCGGGCGAAGCTGCGGGTAACAGCTAGTTTAATATAATGGACACTCCGAAGAGTTACGTTTTTTTTTTCTTACGAAAAAAAAGATGTATTTCGTCGGAAATTTGTTTTTTTTTTTATTTATCACAATAAAAATTCACAGCTCTTGATACTAGTAGTTACTATGTTTTACGTACCCTTAACTTAAACATTATATCTAAGCGACAAAAATTTTAAACAGTGCCTACTCTACGCAACTCCTGTTCCTGTAACAGTATTCTTAATCACTTAGCATTGGTAAACGGTACTCGACAAGGTAAACAATATGAAGACACCAAGTTCGTCTATAATTCACGGTCTCCTTAAACTTGCCACGGTTAACTGCATTGTTTAACTACACCGACCGATTTAACTATGACATACTGGCGTATTATTGAAATCCTTTAACTGAATATTGTCCTTACGGTGATAAATTCTTTTCAGGGTTCGTCTTAGATTAGGATAAGGGTGTGTAAATATTTTAATAACCCTTCATCATCATCATAATCATTATCAGCATTTATCCATCCACATAGGTCTCCTTTAATGAACGCCAAGACGACCAATTCCTTGCCACTCGCATCCAACTCCAAACGACCTACTACTCGGAGATCGTCTTATTACTAAACAACTTCAGCTCTCGTGTTAATTTCTTACGAAAAATGTCTAAAAAAAGATAATAAGATATGCCATAGAGTACGTACAGTGTACACGGCCTGTCATGAGTTAGACTCAAATTGCTTTCTATATCTTATACAAATATATTAAGTTTTAACGCGTTTATCTCAGGAACAATTTATTGGTCGGATTTGAATGTTTATGTCAGTGTTAGATAGCCCATTTATCAAGGAAGACTATAATATGTTGTATATCATCTCGCTAAGATTCTTACTTAACGCAGGCGAAGCTGCGGGCAACAGTTAGTTTTACATCATTTATAGCTTACTCCTAATATAAAGGTGGTTTAATCTGTATGTCTGTGAACAGTTACCTACTTATACAAAATATCCATTTACCTCTTTTCAGAATAATATCAAACATTTATAAAGCTAACAGCGGCTTTCAATATCCTATCTTAAAATTTTCTTATCGATCTTAAAATTTTGACAGAATATGTAAGAAAATGTGTCAAAATTGCAAGATAGATAAGAAAATATTAAGATAGATAGGATATTGAAAACCGCCGTAAATCCAAAGAGGCGATACTATACAACTAGTTATTATTATACCTCTCAAAATATAAACAAAGCCGGGGATGCACGGAGGACTGTAATTCGATCGAAGAGATCCTGATAAGCTTATGGAAAGGTGAGTCCCAACTTTGTACATTGACTCAAATTTGTTTCTCAACTCCAAGAGTTAATGGGATGTAAAGATGCTTTTAGAGGGAGCGAGGAATCTTGGAGGTGGCAAATAGAAGTGATTCAATGAAATATAGTATTATTTACTGTATTAAAAAAAGTTTTGAGATTGTCTGTTGTGATATGAAACCACTTTACTAGCAGATATATTTAGAGGTCTACTAAAAATAAAAACAGACCTTGTGCCACTAATATGTTGTGAGATAAAAAAAATTGAAATAATCAAAAAAATGCCATATTCTTGCTATGATTTTAGGGTTAATTTTTAATGATAAGCTTTTAGTTTGATATTATTGTTATCTATATAGTTATGCAGATGCATTACTTACTCCCCCCCCCCCCCCCAAAACACATCCCGAAGTGAAGCAGACAGCTGACATGCAACTGACACAGTTCATGGCTAGTACAGCTGTCCACGACAATCTCATAACTTGAAATATTATGTTGTTTTCGATATAATAATATAATAAAGAGTATTATTAAATAGTTTTGTTCATAAAGTATATAATAACTAGATATTAATAAACTCGCCACACGTAAGATTTGGGATATGCATCGAAATAAACTCAATTAAAATAACCAACTTACAAAAAACACGCGTTGTAATATTGATGTATAAGAAATGGACAGGGCATGTGATGGTTGTTAATTAATCAGTATGAGTCCGCGTAATGAAAGTGCCACATACAATATTCGTATTCCTGGACGTGTCAGTCCATCTGTATCGTCGATCTCTTTGTTGCTGCCTCATATCGGAGCGGATTAACGACTGCTCTGTACCTGATAAAATAATGCGCCCAATGATATAGATTACTGGAAGTAATATTATTACGCATTTCAATATTGGTACAGGAAAAAATTCGCAACCCGAATTTTAAATTAGGAAGTAAAATAAATCATAATTTCATTTAATAATAATTTAATTTGCAATCAAAGGCAATACAAATATAGCACGGTAAAAAAAATGTTGACATAAAGTTATTTGATTCCTGAAGACATTTAAAAAATATTTTTTGGCCGTATGTTATTTCAATGTAACAAAAAATGTTTATTTGACTAGAATTTTCCGCTTTAATAAAAACTTGTGATAATCACTAGATCAAACTTTTCGCACATGATTTTAATTTTCATCCCCTACGTATTCCTTGAATGCATGTCGATTGTTTCATTTGGGATTTAAAATTAGATATTGACTAAACGACCATCTAGAGCTAAAATAAATTCACACATAAGTTCCATCTATGCGCCCTAATTCCGTGTTTTATTGGCATTTTGGGCCTTTTATTATGAGATCGCTGATGGCATTAAGATTCTATCTGCCGCTTGTATTGAGGTGGATAAATGAGTTCTCTCGTTGTTGTCGTTGTTGTCGTTGTGTTGGCCTTATCAGATCTCCTAACGCCATTATCTTCATCGATTTGCCGTCTTTTTATAACACCATTAAACGCTAATCTATGTCGTTAATGAGAAGTGCTAATTACGTAAATTGATATAAAATGTGTTCTCAATTATACAAAGGACGCTGAAAGTGCCTAATACAAAGGTACAAAGATAATAAATATTGACTAGTAATTCCATTATTTTTAATGTATATATTTAAAATAAAATTCTTGGTATGAATTTTCTGTTTGCTGTCAAAAGGACCAAGGAAAGGTTATGCAGACGCTTTGATCATTTTGTCCCTGGACACTACGACCTTAATTATCTTAATTTAGCTTATCATTTCACGCCAATATCACGTGAGAGAGAGGAAGCGCCCCGGTGGTACCAGCCTAATTCTGCTGCAAAGCAGCTGCCACTACCTCTTACAAAAGAAAAGAAAAAAAAGAAATTAATTGAAGAAAATTTTTGGAGGATTTCTATAAGATGAGAGACTCAGAGATACGGTAAAATATTTTTGTAAAAAATATATGAAAGCTTTTTGTATTTTTAAATTCATTTGTGTCGAAAAAGATAACATTTTTAGTGAAACTCTTAGGCGTATTATTCGCGGAATGTTTGTTTTGTTTAATTAAACTCGAATTAGTGTTACTAATTAACACGAACGTGTTCCCGGCATGAGACCCCTAACCCCGGGGGTTAAGGGTGAAATTTTAAAATGATCCGATCGTCTCGCTAGATAAACGGGACGATCGCGCGCTCTTACAAATTGCCGACATTAATACAGGCAAGGAGGGTGAGTGGTTCGACAAATACATGTGCGTGGACAAATAACAACTATTTAAATAAAATACAATACAAGCAGAACATTACAGAATAATCGTAAAGGATTCCCGAAATTTTGTCTCTAATGTGTTTTATTCTTGTGTTATCTTTGACTCTATATAATTATAAATTTTATAATATCTAAATTATAAAATTCATAATCATATTTATGCACATATTAAATTTTAAAAAAAAGGAACAGTATTAATACACTACAGATATTTAAAAAAATGCACAACGTAATTTCATTTTGTAAAAATCAATAGAAAAGATTAAAAAAAATTGTTGAAAATTTTCATTAAATCATCTAACTACTATTTGTACTTTTTAACTACGTATTTTGTTTTTCTATAAACATGTGTTAATTAATTAATGTTCCACGCTGTTATTATACTCTTTGCGAATAAAATAACAATGTAGAATGTTTTAACATAGCTCAAATCAAAGATCCCTAATTAATTTACATTTCACCAAAATTTGCTCCCTCTCATGGGCTGTGCTCACAAACTATTGTACCAAATGAGTTATTCTTCTATTTGCTTAATAAGGCTTATTAATAGAAACTATGACATACACATGAGAAAATGCACTTGACAATATTAATTCTATATTACCAAGCCTTATTATAAAATAAGATTTATCTCAACATTCCTAACCTCCACTTTCTCACACTTGAACATTTATTTTCAACTAAAAACATTGGAGTAACTAAAAATAAACTGACAGCCCGCACCCTTCTCTGTCGCATGTACAACGAAGCAGATTCCGTTGTCGATCGGGTAACGAAGGCTGTCGAATGTTCGTCTGCTAGCGCCGGGGGGACACCGGGGCCTCTCGAATTGTATTTTTGTGTAATCGTTGTAAATATCTTAAATTTTATCTTTACTTTATAAGAGACTCGGAGTTTTAATAACAACTTCTTTAAATTATAATCAATACTGAAATTAATAAAAATATAAACAAATTTTACAATAACTCGATAAATGGTTTTTCTAAGACTTAAATCCTACCAGTAGTTTCTGAGATTAGCGAGTTCAAACAAACAAACTCCTCAGGTTTATAGTATATTAGTTTTAAATTAAATTGTCAATGTAAAGATCAGTCACATATTTATCTTCTAGTCTTCAAGTCTAATTCATTTCAAGCTCAAATTATCTTTAGGGATTACTGCGAATCATCACAGGGTGAATCCAACCGGCTCACCCCACGTCTGATGAAGCATCAAGGCCACTGGGGCCATTAGCATAGCTTCAATAAAAAAAACTGCGAATCTGCTGAAAAGTAATATAATGTCTTTACTGGTAAACTAAATTGACGTTCAAAAAGATACTTTGATAGTACTATTTCGAATAAAATTTTTGACTTTTAACTTTTGACTTACGTTTTATTATAACATATTATTAAACATAAATGTGGTTCAAAGGTTATAACTTCCGTCCAACAGTTTCTGTCGACCATGTAAAATATACGTTCAGCGCCCGGTGGTGCTCGGCCCTAGCTGTCAATAAAGCTCTGATATCAATTTAATTCTCTTGCGGAGGTGTGGCGGAATGTTAATTAAAGACAGACGGACTGCTATCGGTGATCCGCCATCTTGTTCCCAGCTCACTCCTGTCACAAGTTACACTAACTTACCTTATAAATCCCCAATTTTGATGTGTTTGAAGACTGGAGCGTTTATGTGACAATTATTAATTGGAGACCTACGTGTGCGGATGGAAAATGAGAAAAAAAAATTATTTTACCGAGAAATAAATTTTATATTTTTGAATTCAAATTGGCTTTTGAAAAAGTATCAAGATTAACCTAGTCTCGGTATGGTAAGGCGTCGTAGGGACTATTTAGAGGTGGCTGGGTAGTGCCCCGAAGACCTGTCTGGCCTTCGCCCGGACCAGCCTGTCACTGAGGTGATCCTGTTCCCTGCAGATCCGGGATTCTTATAAAGCAGCTGAACCTTGCAGCGGTTTTAGTTTGATAGGGCTCTCAAGTGCTAGTCCCACATAGGGTCGGGATCTGTCCCCAAGACATACATTCATATAGAATTTAGAAGAAAAATAAGTATAATGTGAGCACCAATAAAAAGTTTTTTCTAGTAGCATAATATATTACATATAATATATTATATTTACATAGGCTCATGACTATGAATATTCTTCGCGACGTAAGACCATGTTCACCATTATAAATTGAAAAGAGTGTTTTTTTCGACTTTGCCCTATAAAAATTTAAACCTGGTTTTATTATTTATATTTACGCTCAATGAGCAACTCTTTTGAAGCGATGTTTAACAAAAATATATAATTTTTATAATGATTATAATTTATAGCAACCTTTTAAATGTAAAGATTATACGAGAATTATAGTGACAATTGCTAGACTGTTCTTATTTCATCAATTAGCAAAAAAGATTCAATCAATCTTGGCGCACCAAAAAGTATCAAAGAACAAAAGTCCAAAGCAATATAGCAGTAGTGCCCGGGGACGAGGCTATGCAAAAAGGCGCTAATTTCTCGAAACCAAAAAGTGGTAATGGTTATGCGTTGCAGCACCAGCGTTTGTCTCGCGATAACGGTCGCTTACAATTAGTTGGGACGGCGTTATGCGACGTGCAATTTTATAAATACGCATTTATTTATAAAATTGTACATTGCATGGCGCCAATATATTATTATATAATTCGATTTTAACGCACTAAATAAAAACCTAAATTCAATAAAAGAACAGTTATTTTCCTTAAAACATCACTCACATGCCACTACCAGTTTGTTAATGTCATAAATATACAAACATAAAATTAAAATGTAAATGATTAAAGAATTAATACTATAAACGATAATGTAATTTATAGGAAGGAGCCTACATTGTTAGCTCGTCATCTAAAGCAGGTACGAAAACTATATACTACCAGCATTATAATACGATTATTGAAGTGAAACTTCTTTAGACGCATGAGGATAAAAAAATTACGGATGCAACGCAATAAACGTCACGAAGATGTATAAAGTTTTTGTCGAAGAAGAGGAAGATAGCGATTGAGATTGATTGAGAGAGAGTGAGATAGGACGAACATAGCATGAAGCAACGCTATTGGTCGGTGTATTCGTTTAGTAGTCAAATAACAGAAATTAAAGTTTCACTTCTATCATGTGTACTTTGAACGCACGCGATGTTTTTATTATAAGTAGTAATATAGTAAATTTAGATAAACTATGCGTACACGAACTATGGGAAGACAATCTCCGCGTTGTCTGTCCATGTTGGATGCAAGGCATTGCAAGGGGCAAGGACAATCTACTTGGCGTTCATTAAAGGAAGCCTGTGTTCAGCAGTGGACAGATAATGGTTGATGATAATAATAATGACTATGCGAACAGGGTTTGGGTTGCATTGATGCTAAAAACACGCATCCATACACATCACATCACTAGGTTGCACGTCTGCTAATCTTAGTATAGTATTCTAACTAATATAACTAAAAAATATTTAGAAATAGTTACATAGTGTATGAAACGATCCGTACTCGCAATTAGACGTGACTTGGCGACTATAATCGTTAATGTTTAGCACCGGCCACATATTTCTGTACCTTTGTGCAAATGCACCCTCTTCCGGGGCTGTCTGTGTGTATCTGAGTCTATGTGTGTTCGTGTCTATGTGTGATCACGTCTATGTGTGTCTCGGTCTATGTGTGTTCGTGTCTATGTGTGTCTAAATGTGTCTGTGTAGCCGAGACCAATCGTAGTACCGCTACGTAAAATTGACGTCGTACTTTTTTGTAACCTTTTGTCCATTCAATAAAGCCTGTACTAAAGAGTTCTTTTAAATACGAAATACCTTTACGTGTTATAAAGATTGTCCGTGACATCTGTTGATTTCATTACTAGATATCACTTTTATAATAATTTATTGTATTAATTATCATTAAAAATTTAGCTGTAGTAGTATGGTCGTAGCAGTAGCAGTAGATAGTAGTAGTAAAAAGAAAGAGGGAGAAGAATAGTTAGAGAAGGAGATCTGAGTGCAAGCCCTCAAATGCGATTATTCTTAACTTTTCTTCTTGCCCAATAACATCGATAATCTCGGTGTTATTAACACTTCTCAACACATGAGCTTTACATACTAACGAAGAATTTACTTAAACATGACGTAGTTAAATCTAAATTATAAAGAATCGAAGGTAGTTTTTGAGCGATCGACTAAACTAACATGATGTAATAAGAAAGCAATTACAAGTGGGTAGTACAAACAGGAGCGGGTCTGGCTCATTAGCCTGGGCACATATCGAGCCTGATTTCTCCAGGGCGCCTCTACACTCTGATGGAGCCCAATACGGGGCACTTTTATTAAGACGAGGCCATGAAATTAGCGAATTGTAAAATATAATCCTAGTTTCTACACACACCGTTTCTTGATTGATATTTAAGGAATGTATAGGCTTACAATTTATATTATTTATAAAATTAATACTTTTCAAAAATATTACAGAGATACTAACTAATAATCTAGTAAAATATGTAATAATAAAATATAGATAATTGTTGTTATTTGTCTTGAATTATTTGAAACTCTATAGATTAGTTAAGTCTATAAAAATGAAAATGAATCCGCGAAATATATGTTCGCACTTAACTTTAGAACCACTGCATAAAAGTAGAAAATTTTTGGTGAATTGGATAATGGTCAAAAGGACAATGTTTTGTACGAAAAAAATATGATGACGAATATATTATAAGGATCAATAAAATACTTCAAAGTGCCCCAAAAAATACCACACTAAAAAAATCTTTGTTTTCATAGTTGCAAATTAGATCAAACGATTTAGCACAGTAAATTTAATATATTAATGACGTTTTGATAAACTTCTGATAAATTTGATTCTTGTTACGGTTAGACATTTAATTTCTAAATCGCATGTTCTATGGCCCTCATGACAAGACAAGGCAGAATGCTGGCAGGGAAATACAAAAAAGCATGTATTTAATTATCCCTTCTTTGAAGTTTTCATACATTTTTATTGTATAATATTATAATTTTAATAAACATTCATACAATATATACTTTTAAGAAGAATATATATTTTTTAACTAATTGAGAAATAACGTAGAAAGTCTTGAGACTAAGAACATTCCGTGTAATTGCAGTGTACAGAATCTTATCAGATCTCAATTTTTTGTATCGATAAAGCCCCGAAAAAAGCGAGAGAGAAATTCACGCTAACATTGATTAAATTACACTTTTATCTCCTCAAATCACTGGCGTAAAACTGGCGAGGGAAAATAAGCAGAAAAAACAAGGGCTCCCTGCTTTCGGCGCCAAAACATCTCCCTTAAATATTCATACAACGTAAAAAGTTTCAAAGAACGCGTTGGAACTCATCAAATTACAACTCGTAAAACTTATTAGTCTCGATAAGGGATATTAAAATGAATATATTATAAACAATTTTAAGAAATCCAGAGGATTTTGAAGAAACTTAGATTAGCTATAATTAAGTATTTAATAATTTATTTTCTGGTCAAATATTTTGTTGAAACAGGTTTTTTTTTCAAATTTTTCGCTGTAATTTTTTTTTAAATATTTTTTTAGGGTTGTTAGTATTATAGTTGATATGATAGTAGGATCGTGTCGTTAATAATGGTAAGTTGGGCGTAGACATGATAGAGCTTTGTGCGGAGCTTTGCAAAAAAAAAGTAATTGAAAAAAAAATTACAGCAACTACAGAACTTATCAAAACATGTATAGAGCTACAATAATTCCAAACACGCGCGCGATAATATGATTATAGAAATTGTAATATGCAAAATTTTAGCTTTTCATTCAAAAGAAAAACTTACTGTCTAATTGCTTTCATGTTTTACAAGTGTAGGGAAATGATAGTATGAATAACTTGTCCCCTTTCATTAAACTGGCCCCGAGGCGACCGGATGCGGCGAGCGCTGCAGGGCGACTGGCTAACTTTTAATTTCTTCAGACATTGACGTTTGCGATTGGCGGGAAAGTTACATCGACAGATAAAGACGATATTTTGAATTGTATAATACTTGCCTCCCGAGCAGAGGTCGTTAGGCGAGAATTGTCTGGAACATTGAGCCAAATGAAATTTCATATTTAAAATGCAATGAGGTTTGCGTGCATTAATAATATATATGAAGCCTGATTAGTTGGTTTGTTTAGTGATTTTTAAAATTAATAATGTAGAATGTGAATTTAGTTGAATATAATATGGATGGATGGCTGACGGGCTAATAAGGTTCAAGAGGGAAGGCCGCGTTTAGATAGACGAAGTGTCGGTTGGCCATTTACCAGGTGGGAAGACGAACTCCGTGCAGGTCCCCGTTGGATGCGAGTAGCAAGGGTTCGGTCGTCTTGGTGTTCGTTCAAGGAAGCCTATGCTCAGCAGTGGACGGTAAAAGGCTGATGATGATGATGATGATTACGATAACCTTCAAATACTCTGATACTTTTTCAAAGCATCATATACAGCTGTTTTTGTTCATATTAATTATATTACATCAAATGAAAAAGTAATGAAATGAGCATCATCTGTACTCATCCAACAAAGTAAGCATTATTGAGCATAACTCAAAAACGGCTAGTTAGTTGAAAGAATTAACGTGGAACTAATTCGAAAACATAAACTTTCAAACAAAATAAAATCCATTCACAATCGGCTGAGGAATCGAGTAACAAACATTCAGACGAAATGAGAACCTCCATTTTTTGAAGTTTTTTTAACAAGCTATTTAAGATGTGAAACTGTATGTTTTTTTATATTTAAATTAATTTTTAACCGACTTCAAAAAAAGGAGGAGGTTATCAATTCGACTGTATGTTTTTTTTTTTTTTTATATAATTTTTACCGCATAACTTTTGACTGGGTGAATCGATTTCGATGATTCTTTTTTTATTAGAAAGCTGACGCTCCCCATGTGGTCCCATTTTAATCTAGTCCAGTTTTGATGATGGTATCCATGAGAAAACCATAAAAGTCTTAAATTTGCATTAGGTACGTCCGCGACAAATAGATGAATAACTGAATATCACGCCAACCGATTTCGATAATTATTAGTTTATTTGAAAGAATGTACAGTCAACGTTCAAAAGTCCAGTAGCATCGTAACGACCGTATTCGCTTGCCGGTATAGTGCGTATTCTGAATGTGTGCGCCATGTTACCATGCACACACTTAAATGTCGTACAATATCAATACCAGAAAGTATAAGCGTGTAGTGGATGCAAGACAAAGATAACGTTATATTGTTTGTCCTCTTCATTCATTATTGCACTGTGTCAATAATAATGCAAAAATTTTACAAGCTACGTAAGATATCTGGTAGCTTCATCGGTAAATAGTTGGCCTCGCATCGACGCTAGTTGAAATGGTCACGGATCGAATATCAGTTTTGCAAAGTCTTTATCTTAACATTCTTATAAACTCATTTATTTTTTAATGAAATGACTTTTTTAAAGTTTTATTTACTTAAGAATAATATTAATTATATATATATATATATATATATATATATATATATATATATATATATATATATATATATATATATATATATATATATATATTAAGTAGTATATAGTAATATAGTAATATATTATAAATACTACTATATATTATATAATATAATATATATTAAGTAGGTAATATAATAAAACAACACTTTCAAAATATAAAATATATGTTATATTTATTTTAATGATCTAACAATTAAACAATTGAATTGATTGACGTTAAAATCTTTGATCCATAGATCTATCAAAATAAAAATATTATAGATATCTATTGTGTTACCAATATTTCATATTATTATTGAGGTTAAAGTTTAATTATTCATTTTCTCGAGGAAAAGAGGATTAAAACTTAACCTCAACCTTTAAATATTAAACCTCCTAATCATTGGCCAGCACGTCCCTAGGTAGAAACTACAATGCCCGATTGAAACTAACGAAATATAAATATTATAACAATTAATACTTAGTGTGACACAGAAACATATATTTAATGTAATAATATTGATTAATATTTTGTGTGTATAAATTCAAGATCACCCGGCCCTTGCGCACTAATCCATCCCCACATGTTCACACTTATTCTGCCAGATTCGGTGTTTGACACTACGTTATTTTCACTTTATATACTATTATCTTTACGCCATAAATGTAGTCTTCCTGCCATTCGTCTTTATGCCTTTGAGTCAAAAACGGTTTTTTCGCCGGCTTTCGGTGATGTAGTCCCTCGTCATGAAGGGCACGACGAACGGTTACCAATGAGGTGTTTAATTCATCGGCAAAACGTCTTGTCGGTATGAAACCACACGTTTTATACTCCGCTGCCATGTAACGCCGCTGAGTCTGGTTAATAAGAAGTGGCCTTCCACTTCGTTTACGACTCTGCAAGCCACCTTCTTCCTCGAATCTCTTCACCCGTCGACTTAACAGTATTTCCCTAAAAAAAAATAACAAATTGTAAAAGACAATTTTAACCATTGAAAAAATATGCATCACAATAATATAATTAATTTCTACTTACAGAGAAGCCAGTTTCGTTATAAATTTGAGAAATATTCAGGCCATTCGAATATAGGGCCACAATATTAGCTCTTGATTCGATATTAATATTTGCTTGCATATTGGACACCTAATTATTATTTTAAATTAAAACAGTTAGCACACAATCACTCGTAGCTGAATTCACCAACCAACAACATTTTAATATTTTGTTTTTTCCAAGCCAGTAATCATTTTATTTTAAATCTACCCTCACATTCTTTGCTCTGTTTAGAATGTTATGTTTCTAACTAAGTTTTAGTTAGAAACATTCGTAATAATTTATAAATATTTCAAAATTTAAAACATTACAATTTAAAAATGAAGAATCGACGCAGACCCAATGTGGGATGGATTTGATCCTGCAATTTAACAGGTGATCGTAGAATAAAATATATGCACTTGCTTAACCACTGGGCCACGGCATTGCTTACACGTTGAGACGAAATTAACGATATGAATTTATACAGACTAACAAAGTGCATGTGTGTGTGTGTGTGAATTGTCTTTATAGAAAAAGGTCACAAGTAACGTTAAGTGTTGACGCTATAGCTGCGTTCGATTGCTACTGGACTTTTGAACGTTACTGTACTTCAAGGGAAGTTTGGTGAAAACTTGGTTGGGTTCTGATCATGGGATTCACAACAAAGTAACGGAACTCTTCAATTCTTAGGAGCAAATTAATGATACTCGGCTGAATGTTTTATAGGCCATCCGGATATTTGCCTAACGTAATGGCTTTATGGTCAAGTGGTCAAGTAACTGTCGTAGCCGAATATGATGATCAATTCTTCAACGGCTTACAGTAAGCATGCGATCTGTGGCAGAAATTCTGTCTGTAATTTGTGTATGCACTCTGTAAAATTGTGTCTGCAATACACTCATATACGATATATTATCATCATCATCATCATCATCATCATCATCATCAGCCTTTCACCATCCACTGTTCAATATAGGACTCCCGTATTAAACGTCAAGACGGCCGATACCTTGCCTTGAAGTGTTGGTCGGCCATTAATCAGGTGAGAAGACGATATCCGAGCAGTCACGACCGGTCTGTGTTGAATACGAGTTAAATGGATGCGAGTGGCAAGGGATCGGCCGTCTTGGCGATCATTGAGGAAGGCCTATGTTCAGCAGTGGATGGAGAAAGGCTAATGATGATTATGAACATGAAAAAATTATGTATTGCTTACACAATTCCAAATTGCTTTTGGCTGTGTGTTAATTTAAATCCTTTCTTCGTTCGTTTTTCATTAAGCCTTGATAAATTTGTGTAAGCCCTCTGAGAAAGTTTACTAGCCTTACTGGTCCCACTTAAAACTAAAAAGTACAAAATAAAGTTAATTTTAAATGAAAAACCAAAACCGACTTCAAAACTATACCTTTAAATTATGTGCAACTAAAAATGTTTAAAATAATGTTTAAATACATCGAGGTGAAGTTAGTTAACAAAAATAATTAATCAATGAATATAATGAAACTTATATGTTTTACTTATACTTTTTTAAATTAGTTATTTTTGGAGTCGGTACCAGCTAAAGCAAAGATAACCTTAACAGTGATCTAATCAATACTGGGTGTACTCGTATGAGTACAAAATTAATCATTGCAAAGAAATTTAATAGATGTGAGAGTATAATGTTATGCATTCAAATGCTGTGAATTGTGATTAAACTGTCCTTCTTGGCTGGCACCGACTCCCAAAATAACTAATTTAAAAAAGTATATGTAAGACATATAAGTTTCATTATATTCATTGATTAATTATTTTTGTTAACTAACTTCACCTCGAAGTATTTAAACATTATTTTAAACATTTTTAGTTGCACATAATTTAAAGGTATTGTTTTGAAGTCGGTTTTGGTTTTTCATTTAATTTCTGGGTCTAATTCAGAAACTATGCAACCGAAATCATTATTAGTAAATGAGGTTTTGATTGCGACTTGAGCAACTGTGATCTAGAGGATATGGGTCCTTTTGAGATCCGGATTTGATTCTGACCGCCTGCGGTGACTTCAAATAGGCTGTTCTAAACCTGACTTAACCATGGTCCTCCCGTGATCATGGTTGCTGTAAAGTATCCGAAATGTCGGGCTCACAAAAAACTAAACAAACCGCGATAAAATCCGTAAAAGTTGTTTCATCATAAGAACATATTTACAACAAAAGCTTTAGACAAAATAAAACAAAAAAATATATATTAATATGTAAGGATAATGGTGGTTGTAAAAAAACATATAGAAGTCAGCAGATCGCTGTAATGACGCGTTAGGCACCTCAACAATGTTTTAATGCGATCTCCCTTACGCAGATCGCTCCACGTATTTGTTTAGGCCTTAACAACCGACCGTTTAGCGGACGACTAGAGGATGTTCAAGTTACAAGCGATTGCGGCCTAGAATACACACATTAGGACAAAGTCTTACTGGGCGTAGATATTTAATACGTTAACGAACAGGAACTGCACAGGATGTTATGTGGATAGTATATTAACTGAAAACAGAGCTCAGCTAATAAGTCTAAGGAAACTTAAGTGATTTTATTTGTACAAAAAAAAACATTCAATTTCGTAAATCCAATTAAAAATAATCTTTCAGAGTGCCATAAAAATTAAATTCGTCAGCTTTTGTCATAATATGTCTAGTTTCGGATGTTTTTCTAGTTTCTCATAGTTTATTTTTTTTTTAATCATGAAATACGTTTACAAAGGTTTTCACACACCCGCATGTCGCGGGAACTCCCGTTACTCGTGTTTTGGTTTTTTTTTTCAGTACCAACACAGAAATCTACAGAATGTTTGTGTAAAAAAGTACAGTATCAATCCATATATGTTCCACTGCTAGGTACGAGTCGCCGCCTCGAAATCATGCGTGGAGGGTATTGGGCCATAGTTTACCGATACGCTGGAACAATGTAGGTTGATGAACTTCATATACCTTCAAAGTCTTTCAATCTCATCAAGCATGTAGGAATCCTCATGATATTTTTCTTCTCCGGTAAGCAAGCGATGGTCATGAGGGTTTTTGGGTGTACTTAGAAATTTACAAAACCCCATTTCAGGGCAGCACAGGGGGTCAGGATCGAACCCGAATCCTCTTGCTTAAAACGTCGCTGGCCGAGCCTATACTCACTGGACCATCGTCGCTCGTGAGTTTGTGTGACTACCACCAATATCATAAAGTTACGATAATTTTGAATCTAATCTTGTTAATTGTAACCTGCATCCTCTCCCTTGTACCACCATATACAGGATGATACAGGTGTGAGATTAAATGGCCTCGTGTATACAGGGTGTTCATTACGATATTGCGAGTACAGCGAATATTGCGAGGCCGTTTTTATTAGGCCCGTCGTAAGCCCACTTTTTTGATGAGAATTGAAAATATGTTTGGCTTGGACTGGACTGGGCTGTTGCTTCATTTCAATTAGCATGTTTTATTAACTGTTCTCGTTTATGTTTAATCGTTTGATATTTATCGCTTTTGATACTTTTCATGATCATTTTTGTCCTTTGTCTTGTGTTTCTGGTGATTCTTTATTTTCTTTATAAGTGATTTTGATTGTGTTATAATTATGACAGTTTCTTCATTATTATACATATTATAAAATATACCTTTATGTGTTATCCAGAGCAACACCATTAAGCACTATTTGTTGGTAAGTGAGCGCTAACCTGTACTGATTCCTGATATGAGTGCTCACCTAAAAACATCTGTTTCATTTGAAAAGAATCGTTTATTTATTTTATTATTATGAAATGATCATATATGCCCCTAAGTTTTTTCTCGTTTTTCTTAGGGGATCCTGCATCTCAAACGAGTTTTTTTTTACTATTACTAATTCTTATTGACTACTTTTTTTTACTTATTTCAAGTGTACAAGTAGTACCTACGTAATAAAGATATTTTTGATTTTGATTTATAATCTTTGCTTTGAACCTATTCAATTATCGGAATAAGGATTCAGAATAAAAATGTCTAAGGACCAGAATGACTTTCGTATCAATATCCTTATTATATACTAGCAGCGCACCGCGGTTTCACCTGCGTACTTCCCATTCCTGTGGGAGTGCGAAGATATATAACAGGCTAGGTGATATTCTGATGTATAAGCTATATTATTGTAAAGTTTCATTTAAATCCATTCAGTAGTTTTTACCTGAAAGAGTAACACATCCATACTTACAAACTTTCACGTATATAATATTAGTAGTATTAAAATAAGGAATTGTTTATAGAGAATTGCATAAAATAATGCACGCCTCAAAAAAAACTAGAACGATTCTATGCATAGCACATAAAAGTACCAAACTGCGAAGAACAAGAGAGTCGTCAGTACTCCAGAATATTCTAGACAGATTCTAGTATCTAGTGTTAGCATATAGCCTGGAAGACGATGCTCGTCTCAGTATAAATATGTTGACAGGGTCCCATGTTAATGTCTGTCCATCGATTACCGCAGCAGGTGCGGCGAACGGCCCGCGTGAGTTACGGTTATATGTGTGTACGTCCCGCCGTAACTCAAGAACTGGTGCATCGATTTTGTCCACTCGTGTTGTTTATCGACTAAACGTGCAACATGTGGTATGAATATTCATTTTTCACGATTATTGCTGGTGTTTTTTTATACTGGACTAGGGCAAAGCCGCGTATGTACGTATGCTCCACCGTAGCACTAAATATACTTATTCGATTTCGATTTTTCCCGCCAGGGAACGAAAAGTTTTCTTTGTTCCTGGGTCATGAATCGGTATTAAATATGTGTATTATCTACACTAATATTATAAAAATGAAAACTTTGTTTGTTTGTTTGGTTGTAATGAATAGGCTCAAAAAGTACTGGACCGATTTCAAAATTTCTTTCACCATTCAAAAGCTAGATTATCCACGAGTAACATAAGCTACATTTTATTCTGAAAAAAATAGGATTCCGTAAGATATTTGGGTTTTTCGGACACAAGGTGTAAAAAATCAACCAGAAAAGTTACTTATTTTCCCGCTCCCGTTGTAAATCTTAGTTAACACAGGCGAAGCTGCGGGCAACCGCTAGTAATATATAAAAATGTTAAATATATGTAGATATTACATAAAAGTATTAAATTTATTTCCGTTGTCTGGTACCCGTAACACAAGTTCTTCGAGAACTTACCTCGGGCTCATCCCGACTGATGCGGTGTAAAAATGGTCTATAGCTCTTATATCTTTGACTGATTGATCAAGGTCTTATTACCCGGGCCAACTCATAATCTCAAACAGACTAATAAATAAACCATTTATTTCTTTTTGCCCACAAAATGACCATTCAAACCGTATTCAGATTTAATCTTAATTAAATATATCGGAATAAAATCATAAATAGCAAACGACGTACCTTTATTAAACCCATTAGGAGGGTGGACCGGGGTCTAGCTCACGTTATTGTTTCCTCACGTCTCCCCCTCCCCCCTCTCGCCCATAATTCGGGGGTCAATAAAATTAAGCCGAACAAGATTTCACGTACAATCCGAATTTTAAACAATAGTTTGTCATATAAATTTAATTTATGTGTAAGCATTATACAGAGTGTTTCATTGCAACCAGTGATTTCTCGCGTGTTTGAGCGTATTTAAGTAAATCCATACGCATAGTAAAATAACTATAGGTTCATAAATTTTGTTAGTTATATTAAAACAAGTAATGTATCATAGACAAAATTATATATAGATTAGACAGAAGTCTAATCTATATTCCACAATAAATGTATATTTTAGTAAACAATTTGAGGATACTGGTTAAGGAAAACATTGTGAAGAAACAAAGTGAATGACGACCTCTGTGGCTCAGTGGTTAGCGTGTTGGCGTACAAGCCGGAGGTAGCGGGTTCGAATCTCGCCAGGGAACAAAAAAAAGTTTATTTGTTCCTGGGTCATGGATGTGTATTAAATATGTGTATTATATAATAAAAATCTTAATTATAAGTATTAATATAAAAAGTATTAAATATATCTGGTACCCGTAACACATGTCTCTTTGAGTACTTACCACGGGACCAAATTGACGTGGTGTAAAAGCGTCCATAGATATAAAAAAAAACCTGCATACCTAATGAGATTGAAAGTCTTTGAAGGTGTGTGAAGTTGTCCACATTGGGCCAGCGCATCGGTGAACTATGGCCCATAACCCTCCTCGCTCGGAGGAGACCCGTGCCCAGCAGTGGGACATATAAGGGTTGATACTTTTTTGAGGATCTATTACAATGACCACTATCTCCAAATCGCACATGATGATCATAGGGTATGCCCATAGCATCCAGTAGTTTTATTAGTAGAGTACCTTCACTATACGAACAACACAACCACCTTATCATTAGCACTCTGGAACTATTTTCTAATGTTTATGGAAAATTTCACTATTTCTAATGATACAACTTTTACAAAAATTCTCACCGTTCATTAAGTTTTTTACATGCCCAGTGACCATGGTCACGGAAAATCATTGTTCTGTAAAAAACTTAATAAATAATTCTTGACTTAAAAACAGACAAGGTCGAAGCTTCATATACATGAAGTTATCATTTTTATTATATACAACCTACAAGTCGGCTATTGTAGCATACACAGACAACATAGTATTTTTTTTAATGTGTAACAGTTAAAAAATTCAGTGTGGAATAAGCTATATATACCTTTGTACTGTTTTCTTTTTAGTTTAATAGTTTGATGTGTACGTCTCCTTTACAAATAAATAATTAATTAAATAAATAAAAAAAAACTAAAAATATAAGCTCATTTATTTAAAACTCAGCAGATTACCACCATTTTATAATCATCCTGTACCAGGTCTAGTTTGGTAATGCTTCATATAAATTGTCATTTAGTAAGGGACGGACGAGGGTTCAGCAATTAACTTACGGCCGTAAAGAATAAAACGGACCATCGCAGTCGTTGCTTCACTGCTCGCTACTGCTGGTTAGCGCGCCTGGCTATACAGACAGTTGATTAAAGTTAAACTATCATCTACATATACATTTAATTACCTGCGTTATAGTCTTCTAATACCAGGCTTATAAAATATCTGACCTGACTTACATAACTCATTGAAACAAGAAAAACATTTTAAATACCAACCATTTAAAATAGTTTTAGTATCATAAATAATCACATGTATTAATTTTATAAATCAATAAATATAATTTTAAATTCGCAAAAATAATGACACTGCTGTTTTAACTTACACATGAGTATAAGTTAATACTGAAAAGAAGGGGGGAAGAAAATCGCAATAGTAGCATTGATGGTGTGTAAAAGATCACTTCAATAATATAACTAATTTAAAGTAATTGCTAAAAGAAATATATTGTAATCAAGATTAATTATTTTACTTACTAATAAGCGAGGAAAAACAAACTGTAGATGGGATGACGATTTCCATGTCTTGGACTAGATAGTTGGAATCAAGTGGTATTTACGAGAATTGTGTAAGTTTAAACGTAAGTTAAGTCCACGGTAACACCGGGCTGCATGCTGTGGCGCCAGTTAGAGGCTTTAATCGCAGGTTTACAAGTCACGCGATATAATAATAATTCTCTTTCTGCCAATGTTCCAACTTTACCAATTACACCAAATGCGACGCCCTCATTGTCTTGTCTTACTGGCCTGGCCTGATTTATATTTTCAATATAATTCCGTCCCAAGAAGTTTCAACTACTGTAAAATCATAATTGAAGGCTGTGTGAAATTATTAATGAAACTAGAGAAAAATTAATGTCTTGGTATCGCAGATTATTTAGTGCAATCATAGATAGTTTGTTAAAATATATTTTGTATCTCATTAGCGAACAGAAGTTTATTTGATTTTCTATTGTCATTATAGGTATTTCTTAGGCTATAGCCGTACATTCACGTGCAAAAATACATAACCACATTTTCCTAGACATCCCATTTTTATATATACTTATGTTATATAGTTGTATGCCCATGTCTACCATTCATCGAACCCAGTAATTAATGTATTGCATTAATAATTTATTACTATCAAATTAAAGCACAACTCTGCGAATACAAAAGGAAATAACGTCATAAATAACTGAAAATACAAAAGCAGAATGACCGAAATTAATTCCATAAACAAGATCACATATGCAGGAATAGACAATAATCCGCACGCGCGCTATACCATGGGCAAGATGGCCGACCTTTTGGCGGGAAATGCTCTTCTAACGGTAATGGCGTCTTTTTACGCTACCTGCCTGCTAATTGGAAATTAGGAGCATAATGTGTAGGGCCTAATGTCTGCTTGAACTGTTATTGCTTTTGCCGATTTATACATTCGTTCGTCTTTCGCAATTAACGTAACAATACACATTTCGACCTAAATAGAAATACACAAAGTAAAAGGCAATTGTACATCGCATTATTGACTTGGGAGAACCTTTTCAAATATATTTGCTCAAAAACTTTTACGTTTATAGGATTCAACAACTTGAAGGTATAATAATATCATGTTGGTTCGCCAGTCACATATTACACCAATATTTATCAAAAGATAAGTAGGTCTTAGATTAGGTAGTCTTAAGTACGAATGTAGCTGTTTGTTGTTCTTTGCTCACTTTAGTGCAGCAGGTGTTTTGCTGTTTAAGTGCGCAACTCATTGCTTTAGAATAATTTTTTCAGTGCCTTGTGATATCTTGTCATTAGAAATAAAACACTATGGAATTCACACTGTTCTGTTTAAACACCTTCTTCATGATTTAAAAGTTACAATAATTCTTTTCTAAGTTATAACTTAAAATTGTGACATGAAAATTCAAATTTTCGGAATTGATGACATAATATCCTATTAGCATGTCGATGACGCGAACCTATGAGACTTTTCGCTACCAAAAATATTCTACGGGGCTAAGAAGATTTCACTTAAAAATCCTGTAACAAAATAGATAGATATATAGATAGATAGACAAACTTTTTATTCACAATTTAGATATTATTATGTTTAATAGAACATTTTCATTTTTCACATTGCCTAAATACAAAATATTCCGTCATTAATTGTTACAACTCATTACAATGTGAGACGGGTATTTTGGATTTACATATCACAGTTTAATTTCATTATTATTTAAACCATAATAAAATTATCATTAAAATTAAACATGTACAGTAATTAGATCCGATCTATATGACAAGATGGCGGGCGTTAGCGCCATCTGTCGCGTGTAAAACGAATTTATTTATATATCTAATTGCTCCGTACGATATTACGTCGCGTGCACTTAATACTGATATTATTATAATAGAAGCGTATGCTTGAAATAACTATTGCGAAAATGTCCTTATATCTATGCAATTGCTTATCGATATTTATAGTAAATGTATTGTTTTGGCTTTATATAACAGAACATTCATCATTAGAATGGAACTTTTTTTGAGCTTCATAAAATCCTACTTTCAATTTGTAAAAGCCATACTGCCGAATTACGCTGTCAGGTTTGTATCTCAAATAAAATTCGATGGCGCTTAGTGCGGGTTTTAACTTTTCGGTTACCCATCCCAGGGGTAGGGATAAGGAAGACAACGCATCTACAAAACCTCTGGCTGTGTTAATGGCTATGTCGGTAGTCACCGTAAAACTTCGACTGTTCGTGTGCCATCTTTTGACATAAAAAAAGTAGTATTTCAATAATTACAGATAATCTCGATATGTAACTTTTAAAAGGTCCCCGTCGTAGAATAGTATTGATCATTGCATTTGCACAGTTTCTAATCGATTAAAATATGATGGTTCTGGAAAATGTCGTAAATATTAAAAAGCATGTCTTTAAATTTGAATTTCAATATTTTAATGAATCCACAAAATTGTTCGCACTACTCGTATTAGAATCATAATGAAAATACAACTATGGAACTGTAAACATATTTTATCATCCTTAATCCCTACTTAATATTTTAAATATGAAAGCGCGGATGTTTGTGACGCTTTCACGCGAAAACTACTCAAGTGATCATCATGAAACTTTTTACACAACATTCTCGGAGGTTACTATAAGTATCGTAGCTACATATTAAAAAAAGGAAATTATCTTACTAACGCGTACGAAATCGCGGGCAACAGCTAGTTTAAAATAATTCAAGAGAAATTATAACACTGTAAATAGCGTGAAAATTGTCAAAACTTTAAAATGCCAAACTTATTGATCCACGTATGTTTGAATATCACAACTTTAGTCCTCAAAATATGCATCCCTAAGTTTGAAAGCACATTACAAGGTTCTTTATGGTTAATACGAGATAATGGTGACTTAGGGGGGATCTAATTTGATTTAGTAAGAGTGGGGAGTGCACTGCTGACGTCTGGGGACTGTGTTGCAAGCATCATTCGAAACCCTTAATGTTTGATACCAAGCAGACATCTATGCGCTTTTGAATTGAAGTTAGAAATTTATCTTCATTAAAAATATGCAGAATAAAATCTTGTAAGAAATTGATTTTCTTTTTGTTACAGTATTTATACAACTATATAAATATATCTTGGTTGATATAAATATATTGTATATGGACGTGATACAAATCAAAAGGAAACAATAAATGATTTATATACGTATTTGGGTAAACAAGGTAGATAGGACAAATTAAGAGATCATATACTATATTATATATCTTTTCTTAAGGGTTTGTTTCACAATGTCCTACTAAAGTTCCATTTAAGCTATTTGCAACATATTTACCACATAACTACAACGTTTTTGTTTCACAATTGACAAATAGCAATATTTGGCTAATAAAGTTCCCTGTAAACTATAGGTCGGATCAACTAGCCATTAGCAAATTTATGTGCCACATAAATTAGTTGACAGATATATACGCGGTTGACAGCTACACGACATTTGACAATTTGACGTTCCGGTAACAGTAATATACAAAATAATTTAAATTGTGTTTTGAACGTTTAATAATTAAGGGATAACATTATATACAATGTATATGTAAATAAAAGGTATAAAGATGGTATGATACATACATTTAAATTATAAAAACATATTTTCATGTATATTTACAACATGGAATGTTTTTCTAAAACATATTTATCGTAAAATGGAACTATGAAATGCGAGGTTGCCAAGCCTACTAACCAGTAAGTACCAAATAGGGATCTGCCAAATAAATTTACAGGGAAGATGATGGTGAAACCCAATCAAGACTAACTAGAAGGTTTATGTGTCAGTTAATTTATGTGTCATATAGCTATAGGGTACTTTACTAGTATATTGTGAAACAGACCCTAAGTGTTATAAGTATTACAATTAATAACAAATAATACACAAAACATTATGAGTTATGTTCTTCCCACTCACATTTATTTATTCGGAATACTATTTGTATTCCTAATAAAATCACCCTGGGCCAACGTCAGTTATCATACAAATGTGCAATTAAAATAACCATAAAATAACCATAACGCTGTGTATTGACGAAACGATGAGGAAACGCTGAGGGACATACATCACATAATATTACTTGATTTGTTTATATAGCCCAGATAATATCATAGACATCATAACCAAGATATGAGAGAAGGAAGAAATAAGATCAAAACTGATTTGGTAAAACTTAAAGTAAAAAGTATTAACCCTTATAATATGCTCCGCTGATGATGTTTCCTCCTCAAAATTAGACGAGGATTGTACCATAGTTCACCGATGCACTTTTTACACCTTCGAAGACTATTAATATCATCAGGAATTTTGCTCTTGTCCGTCAGTTTACCTTTAGGTTATAGAATATAGTAGCATAATTCTGTCAACAGACCTTGAAGGATTTCACAGAAGTTATAGAATAATTATATATAAATATTAAAAATATAGAATAAACCGTATAAACAAGACAAGAATATACTTACTGCTTTACTAGAACTATATCAGTATGCAATCCTTAGAATATTCGATTGAAGACTGTCTGAAGTGATTTATAAACTAGCATAGTTATAGTCCTTTTAATCTACCCTGGAGGCTAGGCTAAAAGGACCTAGCCTATCATCTTAGAAACTACTTAGTTTTATTTTAAATGATTTACCGGATATTACTCATAATTTGCTAATTCATTGCGCTTTATAGACTGTTACTATAAAACTAACAATGTCTTCTTTCACTCGTTTACCTCATGCCAAATAAGTTGAAAGTCCATCAAAAATGTTATAACAAAATCCAAATTTTATCTATCCCGAATCTGGCTGTGGAGAGAACTTAGTAAAATAACCAATTTGAATGCATGCTTGTCCGTCACTCAGCGATATCGAGGAGGTAAAGAGCGCTTTACAGCCGACCAGTAATCCATGATCTCCCTCACCCCCCGTGCTCCGTATGAAACGGGGGAGACCGGGGCGAAATGGCACCGTGTGGAGGGTCGGGAGATTCTGGCCGCCGATTTGAACGAGCCAACTTGTCACATACGCGATTAAGCCTGATTGTGATGTAGGCACACGGGATAACTGTTGATTTGATTTTATGTTACGCCGAAACGTCTGTTTGCGCGTTTATAGCTTATAAACTCTCGTTTGAATCGAACTGTATCGACAAACGAAATTGGCTGTTAACGATTATCATTTTGTATGAACGTTTTTGATTCTTCCTACGGTTTTAGATATTAGATGAATATGATTTATATATTTGATGCTGATATCAATAAAAAGTATGCAAATAGTTCGAATACTTTCATCTTTGAAATCATTATCTTGAGCTTTTGTCATTTTACTGCTGAAAATATATTATTTGTCCAATTTCATCGTTGTTTCAAGAGGTCTATGTTCAGCGGTGGATAAAAGTTGATTATGATGTTGATGATGATGTCAATACAATATATAAGTTAGTTTCTTAATTTTGATGTTAAAAATGTAGCAATAATCAAGTTTTAATAAGTGTATAAATACATAAATAAATAATAACGTTTTACGATATTTCTAAATTATTTATCTTTGATTCGGGTATGTTTTTATAATAACAAAAATCTTTTGCCTTATGCAGATAATATAAACACTTATATATAATAAGTGTTAATTTGTAACTATCTATATCCATCAAATTCAATGTACTTAATTTAGTAAATTGCTCTTTAAACTGTTAGTTCAAAAAATTTATTATGTATTTCTCATGTTATATTATGCTAAAATTTAAGTAAAAAGACTTTCAATAAAACATCATACGTGGTATGCATACAAAGTACAAACATACAGACGCAAAACATTTACAAGAAAAACATCTCAACGTTATTGTCAACGAACGAATTATTTTAATGAAAAGTCTTTTAAAACTTTCGAATAGTCTATGCAGACAGACTCCGTGAGCGTCATCACCGCCGAACCACGCGGAACACATTACATTCGAACTTCGTACCCTCAAACGTGCGATAAATAAGGGGGGCACAACAAAAACTCTCAAGCATCACCTCGGCACGTCACCCTGCTCAGATTTCATTACCATAAAGAACTGGAGGCCTTAAAACCCCCCCAGTAAAAGGTGACGTACACCGACCAGCATAAGAAGAGCCGTCTATTTGAAACGGGCGGCCCCTTTCGCGTCTGTTGCCGAACTTTCTCGAAGGGGGTAGGATGTCACGGTAGGTAGGTCTGCATTCCCAAAGCGGGCCGTCCCCGTCGAAATGTGCCGTAAATCGTCATAAAACTGTCTGGATCCATGATGTGACGCTGCCCGGGGGTAATTAAAGGACAATTTATAGTTTCCACCCTCGTAGTCCGCCCCACTCTCCTCGCGGATGTCGAAACGTTTGTTTAGTTTTTAGTTTTCCTTTCAAGTTTTTCCTTAATGTATTTCAGTTTTTATCTAATTTATGACTTACACGCGGTATAAGTTATTCGCTACGTGCTGTGTATCATTTTCATCGCCTAAGTGAAATTCACAGTGCATTTGGTGTGCTTTTCAAGTCAATGTTGAGTGAAATTGTAAGCGTATCTTGTACTTTACAGATTTTACGCGTTATATTTTTACTGTAAAGATGATTAAGAGTTTTACGTACCTTATCTTATTATATCTTAAGATATATCGTTCCTGATCTTAATCAATTGCTTATTTTTTTATAATCAAGATATTAATTAATCGACTGCCCAAGTAAATCATTAATCACAGCAAATCCTTTATCTAGCTAACTCCATCGTTGCTATTCTTGAGACAAAAGGATTTTTATTTCTGTGCTATCCAAAACGGAAACTCCCTCGAATATGAATAAATCTGTCTTCTATATTATATAGATATCTAGCCCTCAGTCCAACATACACAAGCGATACAAATCAATTAATACAATACATAGCAATAAAATCCTATTACTAAATCAGTAAAACAAAACTCCGTACAAAAAATAGGTATCCTATAAACAAAGTCCCATATCTTCGTAGCACCGTAGCACCGCAGCCGTAGCCACGTAGAGGTGCTACATCACGATCCAATTTCGGAGACGGGTCCCAAAAATACAAAACAAAAAATCATTTTAATATCGGCTCAGTATCATAATATCTTATTTATTTGGCCAATAACACTCTTCAATAATGACGTAGTCACTTTTGCGCCAGTCTAGCCTGACCCCTCGCATGCTTTAATCTGACACACGTTAAGTTTGAAAGTAGTTTGTGATGACCAGGACGGAATTCAGTACCAAGTTTTTATAGAATTTATTAGTTTTAATATTTAAAATATAATATATTATAGAGTCTATAAAAATGGGCATTTGGTAACAAATAGATTTTGCCATTAAGTAAATATTAAAACTTAGTCGATCATAAATCGCGTTTTGTGCCAATTGTGTCCAGAAGAAAGTGTTAATATATATTATAAATACCCGTTTGAAAAAAAATGCTTTACTTCATCATAATTTTGTATTATACATAAATAATCAGAGTAAATATCTTATCCTTGAATTGCATTAAAAAATCATTAAAATATCAAGCTTTTAACACTTTTAATGGGAATCAATTTACACAACTAAATAAGGTTTTTTTTTGAGTCAATCGGATCAAAAGCAGTTGTTAGTTTTGTAATACATTGTCCTCTCGGCCCGCACGGCAGGGGTCTCTGCGCCTGGTCGCTCCGATGTTCCCGATCCATAGCCCGCTCCGGTCACGTCCGGGCGGACCCTGATGCGATGATTTGGACGTGTCACGTGCCCATACTACAAACGTCCCCAAACGTCACTTTGCTTCTATGAAAATTAATACATCTTCTAGGGTAGAAAATCAAAATGGTGTGACTGTATTGCTTGTCCAAAGAAACTAATATTTAAAACTTGTACAAATAAACGAGAAAGTTTGTAAAATCTTTAGTTTGAGTAACAGAATTAGGTACACTGAATATCTTACTATTATTTCCGAAATACAGCAAAGCTGTTTCGAACAAGCAAGATGTTAATGCAGCTGAGAGCGCGGCACATCGTTATGTTTGACAGACAACAAATTAATTTACACAGAATACAAAAAACTGTCACATACTCATCTAAAAAAAATGTCGACTCTTACAAATTATGTCATCATTAAGAATTACTTATTTACCTATTCAATTCTAGCTTCCTCGTGGATTTGCCAAGGCAAACTCGAGTGATAAATATATAACCTAGTATATCGAGTAGGTATGGTATTATTATAATTTTGACAGCTGTCATCATAATCTACGTTTAAGGACGCGAAGCGGGACACGATTTAATGGATTCATTAAAATCGGCAAACCGATTCATAAATCCATAGAACCATTAAAAACTAGCGGAGCACATCGAATGCGAGTCATGATCGAGAGTAAGTTGGCCGATCGGTATATCACCCGCGAGTAAGTTGCGCGATTACGATAAATTACAATATGACTCCTTGACAATTTAATCGAGTATTGAATGAGATATCGCCGGGGGTGACGTTAAATTACACTAATTATACTCGGCCTATAGAATCATAGGTAGATCAATCATAGATACAGAGGGTATTGCGTTAAATCCGGCTTGAAGGACCAAGGAATGGATAACTAGCTAAACTTATCTTGATGAGATAATCAGCACACAAAAACTTGATAACATGACTGATGTGTATGATGCTACGAATTAGTCAATTTTAAAAATCCATGTTATGATTTCAATATTTTAACTTAAGATTTTGTTAACTTGAGATTTCAAATTATTGTTGAGTTACTGGTTGTTTCAGTGAAATAATTTGAATATTGTTTAAGATTATTTTATTTTTCTAACGCTTGTGGTCTGTTGGCTTTTGAACTTCGTCGGTAACCGTAACTTATGAGCTCCAACTTCTTCAAGTCTTCACCAGTAAATACACCTCTCTTTCTGATTTATCCTCGACCAAGGCATTTCATGCAAGGTGGCAATAAAACCCCCGGTCATTAGACTAGAAAGAAGTAACTAAAGTTGTTATCAAGCTCATGAGGCTAATTACTCGGCGGGAGGCTTTAGAGGATAATTTACGAAGATTCGGCCTCACGCTGATAACTGGAGGCCGGCTCGCTAAGTTTTGCATCAACTCTGATATAGGGGTGATGCACCTTTGGTGTAAATGGAAATAAATTAATCATAAATTCCTGTGGGACGAAACCATGCAGCCAAAGTGTTAAAATGTCTTTATTTTTGTGTTATGCGTAAACTATGTTATAAATTATAATAATACAGCTATAATTTATTTTATTTACAATGAATCTGTGTCACATGTGTCACACAATTTTTTTATAACTCTATCAGAATTTAAAACATAATTAGACATATACAAAATAAATAATTCTTATTTCGCTGAATTTGTCATATTTTTGGTTTTAACTAAGATATATATAAGGCACCAAATGTTGAGTACCCCTGTCGTTATGAGTACTTAAAAGTTGTAAGCTAGAGGCCGAGCGCGATCAACATAATTCACTTAATGAGCTAACGAGCATCGTATCGCCACCACCAGGCTCGTTTGTGATAATGGTTTTGTTTGTGGTATCTGTGATAGGCCGGCTGCTGGTCCAACTCGAGGGAGTACGGGTGTTGGTGGCATATAGCATGGGATATCGTCTCTCATGGGATATCATGGACTTCTTATTTTTTCAGAAAAAGCGTTACACGAGATTGTGAAACAGGCCCTAAATCAAATATTATTAAAATCGTTTGTAATTTAAATAGGCAATCACAAAACAGAAAATATTAAGGCAACAGACAATTAATATGAATTATATGATCAACAATATGTGCCAGTAATAATTTAAATACATTACTTCTTACTTCTCTACCTCATCATTAATAGAAAGGAGAAAGATTTTATTGTTTGTTTGTATGCATCGAATAGCCTCCGAAGCTTCTGGACCGATTTTAAAAATTCATATTATAAGCGTGTAACCCTACAAATTATATTATACCTGTGCGAATTTGCGGTCTTATACTTTATAAGCCCCTTAATTAATTAATGAATAACGTTTACTATGTCAATAAAGTTTTATTCGTTTTTTCCACACATTTTATGTGCACAGATAAAACACAATGTAGCGTTCGGGAGCCGTGTTCATCAGATGCCCCTGACGCACCCTTTGTCATAAACTAGACGCCGTAAGCCGTATTCGCCGATCCAGATTTAACAACGCCTATTACATGCCTAGTTTATTTATACTCCTGTAATTATCAGCTCGTATACGGAACATAGTTATAGAGATTCGTTAGGGAGGGCAACACAGGCAGTGCCTATAGTGCACTGGATTACATCTTACGTGTAGTCAAAATCAAATCAAAATATCTTTATTTTGTGGGTTTCAAATACATATATTGCTATCAAATACAAAATGCTAGTAAAATCTACATGTAACATGGTCTATCACAATATTTAGTCTAGTCAGATGCAAAACATTATAGGAGCCAATGGCTCCTCTGAGTAGTCGAAGCCAGGTATGTACCTAGGCTACCCTCGAGGTGTGCCCGAGATGGGCGGCGCTGCGTCATGATTTGACGTCTGTCATCGGAGGGGACTTGTCTTTGTCGAGCGTCATCACCGCGATGCTTGGCTCTGACGAGTCCTGGACGGCAATGGCCTCTTTCTGCGAGACAGTGATGTCCCAGAAGGAGGCCGACGAACGGGTGAGAGAGGAGGCCGCTGACGTAGCCTCCCCCCGTAGACGACGAACGGGGGTGCGTCGGAGGCGCTATTTAATGCGCCTTCAATAAAGCCCCTGTGCTCGTGTCGGGCTCGGGATGGGAACCCGGGCCCAGCTGAAGACACGACGTCGTGGGGACTGCCAAGTCGTAGCCGGGCAGTCCCCCTATTGTGGAGAATCTGGTCTTGCCGGGACCAGTCTGTCGCTGAGGGTATCCCGTCGCCTGCACAGATCCGGGTCCCTCAATTATAGCGGCTGAAGGCTCACGCAGCGGTTTTAGTGGGGTAGGGCACCCAAATGCGAGTCCCCACACACGCCAGTGCGCCTACCCAGGCCCTGGTAAGGTCGTAAATGATTTCCGCTGCGTCATCAAAAAAAAAAAAAAAAAAAAAAAAAAAAAAAGGTATGTACCTAGGCTTGACTTCCAATTTCTTTATTTAAAGGTACATATATAAAAAGTTTATGTAACGCACAAATGTAGCTTTTTTTTAAATTTAATAAAAGTACGAGAGAGATACGTCATACGAGTCCTTTGCCCTACAAATGTAGCGTTAAGTTAGCGTTGCCACACCAAATGGATTCTTAAATTTGACTCCTGCGTCGAAACTCTTATAATTACATACAGCTCTTTCGCTCGTTGTCGTTGTAGCGAATAGCGATAAATCATAATATTTTGATATCTCATTCGTAAAAATAACGTGACACCACTGCCATCTATTATTGACTTATATAACTACATTCAAAATTTCTTAATTAGCTTCATTTGTAATTCACAACGCTAGATGTCATCATTCTTAAATATTTACGACTAGAAAACAAAATAATATATTACAAGACTTATCCTCTTTCGGAAGCGAATCGCATTTTACTAATTTTGTAAACAAATTAAAAGTAGAAAGATGTGTACGGACAAACTATATTTCTTTCTCGAGTAAGAAATGTATCTCGCGTTAAGATTTCTTATTAATTTTGCAAAAGCTTCCCTATACCTCAATTTCTAGTTGCCAAATAAACACTAAATCTATGATAATAATAATATTATAAAAGTGGTAACATTTGTGAGTTTAAATGTAACGGTTATTATCTTCAAACTATCTTCAAATATTTTGAATATCTTTCCCCGATCTAATGTTAAGCTATCGCTGAGTACCATAGACTATTAAATTAATGATCATTAGTTTGGTAGTGGCTGTAAATGAAACACCAAAAAGAAATGGAATATTTAAAAGTTAAATTATATTTCGTAAGACTACTTAGTCTGAACTAGGCACGGAAAAATATTTTAACAGTTCTAAAAAATGGGACAAGTAAACCCTGGCACTTTATCGTAAACGTATTCTCACCAATTACTGTTTTATTTAAAAAAACATAATATATACGGTTGAATTGAGAAACGACTCCTTCCTTGAAGTCATTTAAAAACTATGATATTAATTATTGACTGACAGCTTAATAAAAATGTAGTCCTACTTCCTAGGCAAAAAGATTTAATTAATATAACCTAAGTTTATGAGCAAGATACTACTCAGCAATTTAATAAAAGCAGTTTGACGTCCATAAAACAGAGTTGGAGTCAGAGGCAGACCCTAATAAATATCTGCCGTCTGAGACATTGTCAACCGGCCACCCTAATTTACTGCTAGTAATTACGAGTTTGCACTTTGCCAAAGCGATTTGCATCGATCGCGAACTTCAATTACGATGACTAACAAGATTTAGCCCTTATTCTGTCTCTTAATGTTATACTGATATGCGAAATTTTTATAATTATTACAAGAAATCGGTAATGCATTAACTAAAATCTCCAATATTTTATTTGTCCGTATCAATTATTATTGACAGCATAAAATAATATGACGTATAAATTAATACGCGCTGGTTGGCAGCGTTTTCAGATTTCACAGTACTTATATGAAACTGTTAATTGGTTGCTATAAATGGAACACTTCTCTTTGTTCCAAATAACGGTAGGTCTGAGGTCAGTAATGAACGAATTTATATGGTAAGATTTAAGAATGTGATGATGATGAATTACAATTGTGTCAAAAGAGTCATCTAATGTGAAGAAAGAGAAACAAAGCCATAATAAAGGATCGGACGTATTCGCTAAGTTCTGAAGTGTAACAAAAGATGGCAGTTTAAAATTAATAAAAAATTATATTATAAATACAATTTCATAAACAAAATTTTAATTTTTTATTATAACTATTTGTTTTATTTGAGAACATTTTACGGACTAAAAAGAAAAGCTTCAATAATTTCCACTTTCCAGTCATCCATCCAGTAATCCAGTATAACTCTGCTGTCACTGTAGAATGTAGTGTCAAATGTCAATTTTACCGCGCTTTTTTGACAAATGTACATAGCTTTAATGTTTTTATGTTTTTATTTTTAAATATAATACACTACACAAACTTTATTTATTATTATGAAAATAACATAATAGGCATATCAATATGGATCCTTATGAAATTGAATTTATCGGTGAAAATCGTATTATAAGCATAATTCCCAACTTTAGTTACGACAAGCTTTATTTAATTTGTGGTGAATTTGGACCATTTCGAGCAGGATTACCATTAAATGTTCCATTATGGTTAGCAGTGATGTTAAAACAGAAACAAAAGTGTCGCATAGTACCGCCAGATTGGATGGATATAGAAGTTTTAGAGGCTATCAAAGAAGAAGAAAAGAAATCAAGGTAATTTTTATTTCTGATGCTGGATTTGTCTCGAGCATGCTTGACGAGCGATACCTATGATTCATATTTCCTATACTTACAACAAATAAAAAATCTAAATTAACTAGACTATATTTAGGGGGATGATAGTATTGAGAAAATATGATTAAAATATTCTGACACTAAAATTTCAGGTTTTTTACAAAAATGCCAAATGAGCATTACATGATAGAAGCAAAGTTAATTCTAAGTGCTGCAGCTGAGGATATACCTGGTGCTTTTGAGATAAAAACCATTATCAAAGACATATGGGACATCCGCATGTCTAAGCTAAGAACATCTATGGATGCTATGATGAAGTCTGGAGGGTCTTATGGTAGACTCGACCACTTGACCATGCTGGAAATTAACTCTGTGAAACCTTTGCTACCAGCTGCAATGGATGAGCTCTATAAGATTAAAATGGTAATATTTCTTCTTTAAATTTATGGTACTTGTTTTTTGATAAGGAGTATTGAACTAAGTGTAACACCATACTGTCAAGACCCTACAATCAGAATAAATGTTTTATATTTAAATACAAATTATAGCTGTTGATCCATGGACCAATATGTAAATATATTTTTACTTTAGTTTATATATTTTTCAATTATCAGTCAATATTAAATAAAACATAACAATATCTAAACAGAGAAGTCTAACTTAATTATAAAAGCTAAAATATATATAACTAAATTATTAAATGGAGTCCCTTTAGTCAAGGCAGCGTTCCCCCTTTTAATAGCTAGACTAATTCTAACCGAGGTAGCTGCCAGCTATTCATATTATTTTCTTACTTATATTATAAATATTCATAAGTTATATAATATTTACATAGGTATTTAGTTTAAACTGTTGACATTTTAACAATAGGTTATTTAAATTACTACTGTCGAAATCAGAACAATGCAATAACAAAGGTAAATTCAGAGATACCATATTTAAATTATGTTCCATATATACCATATTTAAATTTATCTCTAAATCTCTGATACCATCAGTAAATTTACTTTACTATTACAGTTAATTTAGTATTAGACATAACTTAATTCCCGACAAAGCCATACTGTTGTTGACAAAATGCTGGTTTTGGTTTGGGCCAATCTGTTGGTCTTAACTAGCAGTATTAATATGAAATGTTATTACATTTTTTACAGATGACCAAAAAACAATTGCCAATCAGTTTAAATACATCTACTCTCATCCAGTCTGGAAGCTCACAGAATTTATGAGATTGATTTGTTGTGGAACTTGGATGAGAAAACACTCTAATAGTTGTTATATGTAATGTATATAAATTGTAAATATATTATACAAAATCATAATTTTTAATGATATTTCTAAATAAAGGTGGTGGTACAATCAGGTCTTTTGTATACTTCAGTCTTATAGTTATTAAATTGTAATTCTTTGTGTATTTGACTTAAAATATTATTCACTCCTAAAAAAGTAGCTTGAAATAATTTTACATACAAAATAACTACAATATTTACTACACTATCGTCATCCTATTTTATGTAAAGGTGCTGTACAATTATCCAAATATACTTAAAATTAGTTAATTCAAAAACTCCATTGGTGTTTCAATATTTATATATATTATAAGCGAATTCTATATTCTACAAATATAGAATTCGCTTATAATATAATAATACTCATATTCTACAAGTGTTTTCTGTTAAATAAAATCAACAAATAGTTGTTTCGTCTCAGTGATAAAAATATTAATAAATACTATTAATAATGACTAAAGCATTAAGCCGCAAAGCATCTACTCAAAATAGTACGAAATTATTTGAAACTTAAAAAATGAACAATTATAACACTGCCATCTGTTATTCGCCAAGGAAACGTTTGCTTCCTTCGTCATTGACTAGATGGTGCTACAAACACTGCAATTTTGTTGACACAAATGTGTAAATCATGGATAAAGTACATAGATAAAGACAGTAAGTATAGTCATACTTACTATGTCCATGGTATAGATCTTAATCTGCCCAGGACAACGTTTGTCAGGCAAACATTGTCCTACACTCACCTAAATAATATGTTTAGCGTCATCATTATTGTTTTCATTCAAACGTATTGCTGATAACCAATACAATAAAAATTAATCCAAAGATAATATCTGGGTACATTTCGGAGGTTTATTTTTATTTATATATTATCTACTTACTCCGCTAGCTCAACGACGAAGAATCTTGGTCTCCAACACGAGATGGCGCCACCGCGTCCTGTCTTTAGCGATTTCCTCCCAGTTTACAGCGCCCATGGCACGTAGGTCTTTTAGCACTTGGCCCTTCTGATTTTATATGGGCCGGCGACCATAATATTACCTATATTATTTATTTATAAAGATATTAAAATCTAAACCTTAAAAGTACAATTTTGGTTTAAAATGTAAATTATAAGGGAATATAATATCAATATGTTATTTTTTTTCTTTTTGTTCATACGTTTACTTTACCTCATAGCCTTATTCAATTTAGCAGTTTGGGACATCACACACGCACTAATGTGATAGGTCAGAATATACCAGGTCTTATCGCCTATGAGCGACGGTGGTCCAGTGGTGGACGGACTCGGCCTCCTACTCGAGGGGTTCCGGGTTCGATCCTGACCCGTCCGTGTGTGCCTTGAAATGGGTTTTTCTAAATTTCTAAGTGCACACGAGACCATCGTTCGCTCACCGGTGAAGGAAAACATCGTGAGGAAACCTGCATGCCTGATGAGATTGAAAGTCTTTGAAGGTATGTGAAGTTCACCAACCCGCACTGGGCCAGCGCGGTGAACTATTGGCCCATTGCCATCCTCGCTTGATTTCGAGGAAGGGGACCCGTGCCCAGCAATGGGACATATAAGGGTTGATACTTTTATCGCCTATATCATCAGATCATTAACTTTATAATATGATCGTATTACTGAACGTCTAGGGTACATCGTTTTAGGTAACCTAGATGTTAGGTAATACATTCTAATCTATGTTAGGTTACTGGAACACTGCATATTGATAAGTTTCAATTACTTCCCTTCAAATCGATTACAATGTCAAAGATCAAAATATTAACTTACAATGTAACCACTAATCAAATGATAAAATATTAATTTTGCTTTCGTATAATTTGTGGATTTACAATCAAATATACTTGGTGAAAGTAGACGCTTTTTTTTCGAAAGACTTTAAGGCCTGCTGGCCTTTAAGCTATATCGGTAGGTAGAGGTAGGTGAGCAGATGGCTCACCTAGAAATTATTCGAAAGAAGGACGCCCCCTCCGCACCCCGCAGGAGGCGCGCGTCCATCTTCTAGCACCCAAAATGTGGTGTTGTTTGCCCAACGATGGGAATGCAATCAGGTGACGTAATCCGCCCAGTCTCATTTCAGTTTAGAAGCTTTGATGCCCACGTCAGTTATGTTCGTTATTAGAGCAGTCTGATGTTTGGCACTTTGTCTGTTCTTTTTATGCCCTAGATGCATACGCACTGCTCTCTATATATTAATATATATAGCTATTTTTAATTAAAAAAGCTTCTCACCTCTAGGCCATCAAGGCAATATTTTATCAATATAACATGAATTCTAATTTACAACAGAATATACGGATGTGTTTGTAAGTATTAGCGAAATATACTCAACTCGCCATCCGAGTCGCAAGCATTGGAATAAAAAAAACGAGAACCCGCTAGGCGAGTCGGTGGCACTGAATGTACTTATTACAGAAAAGATAAGTAGATATTATTTATTATATACCTACAGAATAAATCTGAGATTTTTATCCTGCTGTAGCATTATTAAAATTGTATGAAATAAAACCATAATATTGGAGAAAAAATATATTTTTCAATCCTATCAAAATCATGTACGTACATAATCCATTACACCTAGGTTTTGCGTAGATGCTTATATGAAAACTTATTCTAATTCGATAGTCTCATGTTTTAACTTACTATAGGGATGTTGACACATGTTACAAATTCATGTAAAGTTATGTTTTACATATTAAATACAGTATTTGAAAACCTAAAATAACATTTTAAAAGTCTACTTATTTGTCTTAAAATTTAGAAAATTAATTTAAAATGCGTTATTTATCACGCATGATCACGTGACTGTAAACGCCAATAAGGCGATGACGTCACTGAACATTGAGCTAAGTACAAACTCACCTAACATAGCGCGAGCTCTGAATACGGTGTGTGACGTAATGACGCTTGTAGCGTTTCAAGGGCAATTTTAAAAACTATTTTTCTTTATTTAATTTTTTGTTAAAATTGGACATATTTCTTTACAAAAGGTTTTTTTTCGTGTTTATCTATAGTATATCTATCAAATAAAATCAATTAAAAAAAATAGTCAACATCCCTATTTCAAAACTAGATGTCGTACAAACACACGCACCATGACTTTATATAAATAATTTAAAAAATATATACGTAATAAATGTAAGCAATATTACATAATAAATTGGTATAAACTGTCGTTGAGTTAGATAAGATACAATTGTTTTGAGTTTAGACACTTTTATACTTTACATTGGCAAAAAGCAAAGTTTGACTATTACCAAATATACCAAATAATAATTATGAATAAAGTGCCCAGTTGCCATTCACATGCCCATCTGTCACAAAGAGTATGTAAAGCTAACGCTGATCTGTCATTGTTACAAAATAAAGTCCAGTTGTGATCATTGACGGCGAAAATAAATCTTAATTTATTTTAAACTTATCGTCACTTACCTAACTCATTATTTTTTTGTAAATAATGTTATTAAATCTAGATGTATTGGCACTTGTCAAAGTTTTCAGTATTTAATGATTAACTTAATATGAAACATTACGAAAGAGTTTCGATGTTTATTGCAGTTTAAGCTAAGTTTAGGTTACTCTACGAATGTTATTATATAGAAATGTATTTACAAAACATTTGAACTTATTAAATAATTAATGTTTTGCTTACATAAAACTTTTTGGGCAATTATAAAATTTGGTAGATAATTTAAAATATACAAGTCTTAAATTTAATTACAGTTTATCTATTTTTCACGTATCTTATAATGTGGGTAGTTTTTGAAAAATCGATACGTACATATAACACGTACCTAACTAAAATGTTTAATAAAGAATATTATATTTTTTATGTGTTTAATGTGTTATAATTTATTCTAATGTTTGTTCATAGATAGATACCATTTTACATGTCAAGTTAGGCTTAAATTATACACAGAATTGTTTTGTTAATATAACCAGTAAATAAACAATTTGATTTAACAATTAATAGCATATAGGTACAGAAACAACTACGTCTAAAATAATTTCTGGAATGTAACTTTACAGATGAGATTTTAATATAGAAAGCGTTCTAGAGATCCAATATTTATGACTGGAAATATGTTTTACTCGACTAATTTACAATTTAGACACATCAACCGTAGATGTCGAAGATGCTTAACGATAAATACAATTAAAGTCGGCTTTAGCCGCCATTTTACGTTTTGCGTTGAACAGCTCCGCGGCTAAATTCACTTTACAAACATGGCCGACGGAGTGTCAAAACACTTTGGTCTAGCTCCAGCTTAAAACACACAGAAATCTATTTACATGTATCCTAGTACTCTTTGAACTATATACAAGAGATAAACATTTCAATAGATAAATAATTCAGTAAATAAGAAAATATATACAAAAGTCCGTCGATACGACGAAACGACACGTCTCAAACGAGTCCGCGCATTGTAAAGAGCCTTCAACATACTTTAGAGGCTGATAAAAACGCGACACAACAGTATAACAACACACAATTTTTGCAGGGACCTATAAAAATGTGTGTACTATGGCACCGTGCGAAGGCCATTGAGAAGATGGAAATCCTGAAACTATGCCGAATCGTCTCTCGCGACGGCAACGAAACTCCAGAGATCTTCAGTGAAAGGACAACAATTAGCGTTTCCGCTCTTACGTCTAGCTATTTACAACTTACACAATCAACAAAAACCTATATTTACAACCTAACTTATGACTTTAATGACTCAGACGGCGACTATCTTGCTGGGGTCCACTTTGACCCGTAGGAAGAGTACGTCGTCTTTGACGAAGTTCCTCTTTTTGAGCATCTCGTGTGACACGAAGCGGGGGAAACCGAAGCCGAGCGCGTCGGGTTCTTTCGAGGGTCTCTGGAAGTTCTTCCACGTGGGGTCGGGCACGAAGCTCTCGACGATGTTGCAGGCGCGCTCGGGGCTGGCGCTCTGATCGAACAGCGTGAAGGACACGGAGTGGGCGAAGGGCCAACGCAGGAGCGCGTCGTACTCCCCGGGCAGGATCTTGATGTACACCGACACGTGCGTCGCCTCCCCCGCACCGTTGCCGTTAAGGAACAGAGACGCCTGTAAAGACAATTAGCATTTCAATATTTGTCAACAAAAAAATAGCCACGGATGCTTGCCACATTTTCAAATTTAAGTTGGTTTTCACAGCAGTCGAGAAAGGGTATTTTATTTTAAGTTTTTATATCCAAAAAGCAGTTGATAATTCATTATCAAATATCTTTAGATGGTTGCTTACTTATTAATGTATAGGTACTTTCGAACATGTTCAGTGTAAGTGTTACCTGTAGCTTGTATCCATATTGACTGGTGTAGAAGGCTGGGGACACTAGCTCGACTCCATCCCGACTCTTGGCGTCCGCCATCTTAGCCGCAAAGTCCGTGACGCGCCACACGAGCGCCCCTGAACAGGTGACGGAGAGGCGCGCCAGGGCTCCTCGCAGGGCCTCCAGTTGCCGGGCCTGCGCGCGGGCCAGGGCCGCCAATGCTGCGACGTGCTGCGCGCAGCTCTCTTCCGCGTGTCGGTCCAACTGTTGTCGTGTTCCCTGTGAAAAGATATAAATATGAGCATCTCCTACTTCTAGATGTTTCTGTTGCAGTTCCCAGGGCTATCATATCCCTCAGACTCCCTTAGATGGTATCAAAGGATTATTTCGTGGTTACCACTGTCGTCCTGGCTATATAGGAGCACGAATAAAATTAGATACATTGCATATTTGCAAGCAAGGTATATGCATACTCCCGTTATGTCAGATTCTTCCAATGACATTATGCGTCTATTTCAGTCCTTTAGCGTGACCTTGTTTTTTAGTTAAAAGACAGAGTACGCGGTGCGTCACCTAGCACTAAATATAGGACATTTCGTTTTGTTTATCTTTATTTACAACTGAACTGTATGTCAGGCGTAGGTGGATCGTCGGCTTGTCCCTTCTTCGTGGGTGTCTACGCTATACGTGAATACTTATTACTTTTTGTAAGAAGCTAAAAATTACCTTAAATCTACATCCTGCGTCTCTGTAGGTGCAGTGCTGCAGGCCCGCAGCACAGTCCCGCAGGTGCGCATCGAGCTCGTCCCGTGCGGGCGCCGCGGCGCAGCGCTGCGGGCAGGGCACGGGCGCGCGTGCGCACATTGCACCATGCGCCGACACTGTATCCTGCAAGGAACATACATGATATAGCAGACATTCCATCAGACATCCAACCAAATCTACAACGTATATGAAATAGCCAGCACTTTATTAAAGGTCTAGGAAGATTTTTGGTGTCTTTCTTTAAACGCCATGATAATTTATACTTCTTCCCTAATGACATTTGTATCTCCGATATCATAAAAATATTTTAAATATTTACTAATTGTTCTTGTACTAGTTGAACGCTTAAATCTAGATTCCACTTAATGCCTATCTAGATTGAGATAAATGCATAAATTCTTATGGATATTTATAGAATACTTATTTGATAAATTAAGTTTAGTAGTAATTATATGTTATTAAAATGATTTTTATGTCTGATTGACAAAATATTACTATCTTTATATTATGTTAGATATAGCTGCATACTTAAAAAAAATATTTTCTACTTTAGAACATCATGGACCAAAACGATTTATAACAATCTTATAAAACAAGCTTTCTTATACACATGATTCCTTACCTGTGTGTACCTCTGTCCGCAGTGTCGACACGGCACGAGCCGTTTGCTGCAGTGCTGCTGTAGATGCTGCTGCGTGTGGCGCCGCTGTACTTTCGCGCCGCACTTGTTCTCGCAGTACACTGGCTCGTGGCCGCAGTTGCCTTGATGTTCCTGAAAGAGCGAAATACTTTTAGTGGCGTTTGATTTTTTTACATGTAGGTAGGTAGGTACATATATTCCACAGCTGGGTACGATCGGTACAGTCTCCTCGAAATCAGGTGAGGAGGGCTTTTGATTCAACTCTTTTTATTGGTTTTAATCAGATGTGCTTTATTGTATTATATTTTATCATTGGTCAGAAACGTCGATATGAATTATTAATAATTATACATTGTAACATGTAATATGGAGTTTTACGCTGAAAAACTAACTAAGCTACTTTTCTTTCAAAATTTCATCATTTATTTGTATATACATATTTATTATTATTATTTACTTTAAATTAAAGCTTTTTTTTTATTAAAGGGTCTGTCTTTTGTCAATTTGAATTTTTAAATGAGGCATATTAAGTACTAGGCTATAATAAGATGCAAGTGTTTACCTCTAAGGCACTTCCTGAGAACTCCTTCCCGCAGTGCTCGCAGTTAGCCCTCCGTAATGGGCAGGTGTAGCGGAGGTGATCCTGCATCAGCACCCTTGGGATCATCGCGCCACACTGCGCTGAACACAGCACTGCGTCATGCTTGCACGTGTTCAGATGTGCCTGTAAAATAAAACATACAATATTATTAAAAGGAACGGAAGGAGGAAATTACCCCTTGTTCGTACACTACTGTAGATGGGCCTCTATCAACGAATGCAAAGGCCACGTCACCTTTATTTTTAGTCAGCGAACTTAGTGCTGCCGCATAAAATATGCTTTAACACTAAATTATAACAGTACGAAATAATGACGTCACAATCCAATATGGTGGCCAGTAAACTTGTCTTAAGTAAATGAATACTTTTTTATTCTATTTTTATTAATTCAACTTAATTACCATATTGATTATGTTTTGCTTCTGTTGCAATGCAAACACTTCTTGTTTATTTGTTATACTCATTAAAATAAATGTTATCTGTATAAGTAAAGGTAAATAAAAATGTGATTTATGTTAATTATAATATGTTGTATATTCTTGTTTATTTGTATTGTTATCTTATTTATTTATATTCTTGTATATTTTTATTGTTCGTATGAATTTAGGTTTACAGTCGAATTTAGTCTGAAATTTCCCGGTTAAATATTCACGTGGTTGCAGCCCAAAAACCCCGTATTATGCAGATCCGCCCCCGCCAGTGGGTGCTTTAATCTATTATAGGTATCCTATTGACATGAATTTGAAGTACAAATATTTAGAGCGGCATATCTACGATGCCGATTGCCGAGATAAATGTGTCGCAGCGTTCACAGTTTGTTTACAGAGGGCGCTGAGTATATTCGGCTTATAGGTAGCGGGTTCGATGATGTTAAATTTTACTTATTTGAGCACACACCGCTTGTATTCTCTATTCAAATAAAAAATTCTCTCTATACTCTATTCAAGTAAAATTCAAATACCTGCCATTTGAATCATAAGAGTAAAGTAATTTAACGGATAGATATTGTTGTAATACTTAATCACGATATTAACCTTTAGATTTATATTTTATATAGAAAAATAATTATTCGTATGTATTCTTAGTGTGTAAGCAAACTTTCATATATAAACAAACATATAATTTTATCTAATTCTATCTAATTAATCACGTAAATAACATTAATAGAAAGAAAGAAATATTTTTTATTTCTTTTAAATGACATTAATATGCAACTTTTTTAGGAAAAATATCATAAGTACTTATTATTTACTTGGTAAATTCTAAACCCTAAAGTATAAAGAATCTTACCTTGAGTTTACGGAGTTCGTCAGACCACTGGCATCCTTGTTTGTGGTGGATGCAGTACACCACGGAACCCATAATCGCCTTCTCCGACTCGGGATCTGGATATATCTGTCAACAAAATTATTATAATTAATGAAAGTTAATAAAACTAGGCATATATTAGAGAGATATCGATCAACCTAAATATGGGTGATAGATAGTAGCTAGTAGCTACCATATAAATTATATGAAAATAATTTTAAAACAACATTTAAAAAAACAAATATAAAATGACGCACTGTGGCATTTCTGTTGAAAATACGATTGGTGGACACTTTTAACTTATTTACTATAAATTTGAACATTTTTCAATCAAAACACAACGTGAAACGGAACGGTTGCAGTAAGACTGACGAGCGAGGCATAACGGATTAAATAGGACAACGTGATCGAAAATAAACCAAAAAGTATATAAAAGCGCGCACCGTGCGTTCGAATATGGAACACATCGGGAATATCCAAGATGGCGGAATTTCGCGCGCGTTCACAACAAAAGACAGATACCAAATGCGCTTGTAAACATTTTTGTTATCTTAGAGTGCAATGAACAGGCTGCTCATTCATATACGATAAGCTAGACCCACAGTGCAACATAATTCCAATACCTTTAAAACCACAGATAGTTTAAAAGGTATTTAAGTTATTGTGTTGTTATCCAAAACTGTATTCTGGATAATAATCAGTAATTATGAATCAACCCTAGCGTAATTACAGCGTTGACTCATTTCTTTGTGTAAGATTTAATTTTAAGTGAAATCGCTGCAAATAAATCTTCAATGTCAAAAGACGTAATTTGCCATTATTTTAGTATCAAAATTAAATAAATGTTAAAACAGTTCTTAATGTGCGGACCCTGGACTAGTTAAAAACCTTAATTAAGGGGGATCAAAATTAAAAAGCATTTAAGCTTTTTTGTAGTTACTTCATCATCACCATCATCATCATCAGCGTTTATCCGTCCACTGCTGAACACAGGCCTCCCTCGATGAACGCCAAGACGATTGATCCCTTGCTACTCGCATCCAACACGGACCTGCCACTAATACCAGTTACTTAATCACTACATATTATAAAACAAAGTCGCTTTTTCTGTCCCTATATCCCTTTGTACGCTTAATTCTTTAAAACTACGCAACGGATTTTGAAGCGGTTTTTTCTAATAGATAGGACAATTCAAGAGGAAGGTTTATGTATATAATTTATAAAGTTTATATATACATTGGCTAAGATATAACAATAATTGATGAAGGTGTCGGGAAAAAATAGGCCGCTTGGGAGTTTTCAACGAAAACGCTGCCTAAACCCTTTGAGATATAACAAAATAATGTATGGTGGAATTGTGTATCTTAAATAGGTCTACAAAAAAGTCCGCGATGGCATATGTCTATCTCTTAGGGATATCATACTATATCCATTTAATACTTAAAAAAAATAGGCAATTATAACGTGATAATTTGAACGTTATTTACACAAATACGGTATGAATCCTTATCATTTTAAATCAGTTAATTAGCATGTGCATTTTATGAAAATTATTTTTGCCCTTTACATCATGCAAATTAAATGAATACTTTAGGAGATATGGCAAAATTAAAATAATGCAGAAGAAAATAAATCGTGCTGCTGTGATACGAACGGGCGCGTGTGGTTGTCTGGTGTCTAAGGCCGTAGTGTATCAACTCTGGTAGACGTAATAATATGATCAACGTATGGTGGAATATATAATAATAGTAATATATATCCTAAATATGCCTACAGTAAATCTGCGAAGGGATATATGTCTTTATGTTACAGATGACATGTATTCATTTTAATACAAAAACTTAGTAATTATTAAAATAGAAAATGATCATCATCAGACATGATAAATCCGTAAACCTTAGTTCACGCGGGCGAAGCTGCGGGTAACAGCTAGTACAATATAATACATATTATGATATACCTAAGTGTAAATCTAAAGTTGTAAATCTAAAGTGTAACATCAATGGTCTGAGACCACCGTTCCTTGTTTGAGTCGAGATAAGCGTGAGTTTTTACTTCCCAAACCAGCTGAGTAATGGATCAGGCAAATAAACTTGTTAGGAGCACAGCGCTTCACAGCATCCAGTTAATTTTTCCCTGAACCCAAGATGGTTCTCCCATAACCATTTTTGTTAGTAAACACCTGTTAAAACGACGGGACATTTTACTATACACGATACCAAAACTATTCGTGACAATATATACAAACATTACATAACATATATCATACATTAACGTTTATCAGTGATTATTTTCAGTTTCGTCCAAACAAAAGCGGCAATGGAAATGTGAGCAATACGTTCTGTTGTAAAATGGTACGGTGCTTTCTATTTACAAACATTGACGCATGTGGTCATCGCCACGGTGCAAAGCTTCAGGATCTGACTACTATAAACTTAGATCACTTAATCGTGTAATCTGTTTCTTATGCGACAGGTAACAGGAGCGATAATACCACGCACAGTCGCTGTGGATTGACGCTTTTCGATTTAGCAGTGTATTTTACAAATATAGAACGTTATTTGTGTCGTATTCTAAAAAGATGAAGCTTGTGTTCAACTCTCCCGCATCGCTCAATTATAGAACGCGTTATGCCGTAAGGCGTAAACACCCCGGCTTACTCCTGCATATTATGATTTTATTAAAACTACAGATAATTCTTGCAACTCGACAGAACTCGCGGTATTTGAATTGAAGAATTTTAAAAATTGACCTCATTGTAGAAATAATGTTTTTATATTTGAATGTTGCTAGGACACCGCGAATTTCGATTCGCGAAAAATTATACATACTGGACGTGATGTCATCAATAGTTTTTTTACATTATCAATTATGTTTCATTCGTTAATTTTGAGGTTCATTTGGAATTTTGCCAAAAAACTTGTCATTTTATGCATTATAAGCAAAGTTGAAATAAAATAATCTAATGCAAACATGCCATATTTGTCTAGTTTAACATTAATTGCTAAAAAATATAAAATAAACAAAAATAGCTTTATTTTCCACTGGCATCAAATTATCAAGCTCCTTTTCACTTTGAGTTAATCCTAACATAACTGTTTCCACCTTGTGATCCAATTTGGAAGCGCGACATTAGGAAGAGACGTCATGTAAGTTATTAGACGTTACGCGACATGACATGACGTTTACGACGTTTCGGCATGGAACACGATCGAAGATAAATATATCTTTAATAATTTAATTATATTTTCGAACTGACGGAAGTTTTTTTAAACTCTTTATGTGACACGCCTTTTTAACTTCTTTAGCGTTTATTGCTTTTTCTTTCAATAGAAATAAAATTCTTGAAATAACTGAAGTTTTGATTATGCATATCCATAAATGTTTCTGAGGTCTGTAACTGTCATCCACCATTTTTTTTAAAGAATTTATCCCAATAGGGAAAGGCAAAGACATATAGTTGTCGCGTGGGGGTGGTAGGTGCCCCCAGCGAGCACGATAGGAAAGGGGGGTTCGGACAAGTCTCACCTTATCTCGAGCCAGAAACTTTCTTTGGCTGGCCCACGTTCCGACAGCGTATTGCGTAGGGGTAATAAGGGAGGAATCACTGGCCTGACTGGACTCCTGGCGATGGTAGGTTGGCTGCAGCTTGGGTCTTCACGCTGGGCGTTCGGTTCAGCCGGCCGGCTGTTAGATGTTCACGTTTGGATACTTAGCCTATCCAAATTCTGCTCCGCGAACTCCCAGCGGAATTCAATAGAATTAGACGAGGGTTAGCCTCGGCTTCCGCCAGCCACGAAGTCAGGACAAGAAAAGGGCCAAGAGGTCGGTTAGAAGTGACAGCAAATCAAAAGGTGCCTAATCACAGCTTGTCTATCGTTCCATAAACAATATAGTTCTATATTCAATTGTCAAACAGACTTTATAATTAATTAAGTTTTAATTTAGTTTATTTGTAATTTGTTTAGGGATTAGATTAAAGTATTATATTTATTATTATAAATTACAAGAGGTATTTTAATTTTATTTGAGAAAAAGATGTAAGCAAACAGTTATTGAATTTTAGAATGTCGCTAGTGACCCAACAGAGTATGTCAATAGTTGACACTAGTTAACGATAGATGGCGCTTATACCACCAGTATGCTTAGATTCAACATAATATCTATTGCTGAATCTTGAATTTAAGCCTAAAATCATGTAACGAGCTAGCGCAACGTTACAGTACCCCGCCAAAAAGCGTAGGATTTTGCCTACTACAGCAAAATCCGACTAAACTAACTACCTATTAACTCACTGCAAGATAATATACTGAACTGCAGTCATACATACCAACTATGCATAGAACTAAACTTACTACACTTCCATCCTATACATACATCACACCTATACATACATCACATCTACACATACATCCCATCACATACACTCTTGAATCTCTCATGATATCTTTAAGTTAATAGTAGTAACCTAAAGATCCTTACATACAGAGTGAACAACCCAGCCGCTGTTGACTCAATAAGTTAGTTTAAGAGTATTAATTAGTATTATTTAGTTTAATTAATACAACATAGTTTAGGTAGTAGATGTTAAATATTAAGAGTTTAAGATAAGTTCAAGTTAGGTTAGGTTAGATAATTTAAATATTTGAATTTAAGTTTAAGTTCAATTAGGTTTGTTAAAATAATTTATTTAGTTTTATTTAAGTAGGTTTTATGATTTATACTTTACTAATTTAATATCCTTAATATGCCAGTCACCTAGAGGTTTACCTGACATATCAGCAAGTGTGTAGACAAGTGGAGACTTTTTATCAATTACTTTACATTTAATGAATTGAATAAATGCAAATAAATCTTAGTAACGGTTTCAGCGGTTGCTCTCTTGATTAGAAAAAGTAAGCAATACATACTAAAACAACAAGTCACAACTAGAATAAAATAGTTGATTTTAGTAGGGGTAGAGTCCTACAAAATCAATACTTATAACCTAAAGAATAAAGATATTTGATTTTAGTAAGATGTAGGGTCCTACTATATCAATACTCTTAACCTGAAGAGGGCAAGGGCAGCATCCTCGCCTCTAATCAGTACTTCATAGGTTAATTCGTTTTTGTTTAGCAAAAAGAATTTAATTAGGTAAGTCTCCATATTATCTAGCTATCAAAACTATTAGTATTATGCTATAGAAAACAATTAGATTATGTATGTTTAAAAATCTTAAGTAGTTAAAAGATTATCGAACGATAGATCAGCTGTTTACAAGTAGTTATAGTTAAATAGTGTTTTTTTACAAAGCAATCTCCCTATTACGCTAAGTGACAAGTGAAATGTAAAATATCAACGATAGAAGGTTATGAATTTAAAATAAAAAATTGAAGATCAACTAAGTATTTAAATATTTTGAAAATAGAACTTGAATTTACTAGTTATTACTATAGCTTTGCGAACTTTTACGTATTACAATAAGTATTTAGTGTTTTTATAGTATTTTCAATAGTATTAAAGACAAAAGGTTAGATAATTACACTTAAATTTTGACGTCTAACACGACCGAAACAAAAATATTGTAGCAAAATATTATGATATAGGCACAAAATAAGGAAATATAGATGAAATAGTAACAAACAGATATTAATTAGTTAAATAATTACGTACCAGCTCGCTCGGCGTCACCTCACGCTTACAACATTTAGTATGTGTGGGTATATAGAAAAAAAATTTTTAGATACTGATTTTAGAAAAGACACTATATTTCCTTAAAAATACGCTATCAGAACTTGGACAGGCCTTAGAAAGAATACACGTTGGGCGCCAGCTGTCGCGTGGGGGTGGTAGGTGCCCCCAGCGAGCACGATAGGAAAGGGGGGTTCGGACAAGTCTCACCTTATCTCGAGCCAGAAACTTTCTTTGGCTGGCCCACGTTCCGACAGCGTATTGCGTAGGGGTAATAAGGGAGGAATCACTGGCCTGACTGGACTCCTGGCGATGGTAGGTTGGCTGCAGCTTGGGTCTTCACGCTGGGCGTTCGGTTCAGCCGGCCGGCTGTTAGATGTTCACGTTTGGATACTTAGCCTATCCAAATTCTGCTCCGCGAACTCCCAGCGGAATTCAATAGAATTAGACGAGGGTTAGCCTCGGCTTCCGCCAGCCACGAAGTCAGGACAAGAAAAGGGCCAAGAGGTCGGTTAGAAGTGACAGCAAATCAAAAGGTGCCTAATCACAGCTTGTCTATCGTTCCATAAACAATATAGTTCTATATTCAATTGTCAAACAGACTTTATAATTAATTAAGTTTTAATTTAGTTTATTTGTAATTTGTTTAGGGATTAGATTAAAGTATTATATTTATTATTATAAATTACAAGAGGTATTTTAATTTTATTTGAGAAAAAGATGTAAGCAAACAGTTATTGAATTTTAGAATGTCGCTAGTGACCCAACAGAGTATGTCAATAGTTGACACTAGTTAACGATAGATGGCGCTTATACCACCAGTATGCTTAGATTCAACATAATATCTATTGCTGAATCTTGAATTTAAGCCTAAAATCATGTAACGAGCTAGCGCAACGTTACAGTACCCCGCCAAAAAGCGTAGGATTTTGCCTACTACAGCAAAATCCGACTAAACTAACTACCTATTAACTCACTGCAAGATAATATACTGAACTGCAGTCATACATACCAACTATGCATAGAACTAAACTTACTACACTTCCATCCTATACATACATCACACCTATACATACATCACATCTACACATACATCCCATCACATACACTCTTGAATCTCTCATGATATCTTTAAGTTAATAGTAGTAACCTAAAGATCCTTACATACAGAGTGAACAACCCAGCCGCTGTTGACTCAATAAGTTAGTTTAAGAGTATTAATTAGTATTATTTAGTTTAATTAATACAACATAGTTTAGGTAGTAGATGTTAAATATTAAGAGTTTAAGATAAGTTCAAGTTAGGTTAGGTTAGATAATTTAAATATTTGAATTTAAGTTTAAGTTCAATTAGGTTTGTTAAAATAATTTATTTAGTTTTATTTAAGTAGGTTTTATGATTTATACTTTACTAATTTAATATCCTTAATATGCCAGTCACCTAGAGGTTTACCTGACATATCAGCAAGTGTGTAGACAAGTGGAGACTTTTTATCAATTACTTTACATTTAATGAATTGAATAAATGCAAATAAATCTTAGTAACGGTTTCAGCGGTTGCTCTCTTGATTAGAAAAAGTAAGCAATACATACTAAAACAACAAGTCACAACTAGAATAAAATAGTTGATTTTAGTAGGGGTAGAGTCCTACAAAATCAATACTTATAACCTAAAGAATAAAGATATTTGATTTTAGTAAGATGTAGGGTCCTACTATATCAATACTCTTAACCTGAAGAGGGCAAGGGCAGCATCCTCGCCTCTAATCAGTACTTCATAGGTTAATTCGTTTTTGTTTAGCAAAAAGAATTTAATTAGGTAAGTCTCCATATTATCTAGCTATCAAAACTATTAGTATTATGCTATAGAAAACAATTAGATTATGTATGTTTAAAAATCTTAAGTAGTTAAAAGATTATCGAACGATAGATCAGCTGTTTACAAGTAGTTATAGTTAAATAGTGTTTTTTTACAAAGCAATCTCCCTATTACGCTAAGTGACAAGTGAAATGTAAAATATCAACGATAGAAGGTTATGAATTTAAAATAAAAAATTGAAGATCAACTAAGTATTTAAATATTTTGAAAATAGAACTTGAATTTACTAGTTATTACTATAGCTTTGCGAACTTTTACGTATTACAATAAGTATTTAGTGTTTTTATAGTATTTTCAATAGTATTAAAGACAAAAGGTTAGATAATTACACTTAAATTTTGACGTCTAACACGACCGAAACAAAAATATTGTAGCAAAATATTATGATATAGGCACAAAATAAGGAAATATAGATGAAATAGTAACAAACAGATATTAATTAGTTAAATAATTACGTACCAGCTCGCTCGGCGTCACCTCACGCTTACAACATTTAGTATGTGTGGGTATATAGAAAAAAAATTTTTAGATACTGATTTTAGAAAAGACACTATATTTCCTTAAAAATACGCTATCAGAACTTGGACAGGCCTTAGAAAGAATACACGTTGGGCGCCAGCTGTCGCGTGGGGGTGGTAGGTGCCCCCAGCGAGCACGATAGGAAAGGGGGGTTCGGACAAGTCTCACCTTATCTCGAGCCAGAAACTTTCTTTGGCTGGCCCACGTTCCGACAGCGTATTGCGTAGGGGTAATAAGGGAGGAATCACTGGCCTGACTGGACTCCTGGCGATGGTAGGTTGGCTGCAGCTTGGGTCTTCACGCTGGGCGTTCGGTTCAGCCGGCCGGCTGTTAGATGTTCACGTTTGGATACTTAGCCTATCCAAATTCTGCTCCGCGAACTCCCAGCGGAATTCAATAGAATTAGACGAGGGTTAGCCTCGGCTTCCGCCAGCCACGAAGTCAGGACAAGAAAAGGGCCAAGAGGTCGGTTAGAAGTGACAGCAAATCAAAAGGTGCCTAATCACAGCTTGTCTATCGTTCCATAAACAATATAGTTCTATATTCAATTGTCAAACAGACTTTATAATTAATTAAGTTTTAATTTAGTTTATTTGTAATTTGTTTAGGGATTAGATTAAAGTATTATATTTATTATTATAAATTACAAGAGGTATTTTAATTTTATTTGAGAAAAAGATGTAAGCAAACAGTTATTGAATTTTAGAATGTCGCTAGTGACCCAACAGAGTATGTCAATAGTTGACACTAGTTAACGATAGATGGCGCTTATACCACCAGTATGCTTAGATTCAACATAATATCTATTGCTGAATCTTGAATTTAAGCCTAAAATCATGTAACGAGCTAGCGCAACGTTACAGTACCCCGCCAAAAAGCGTAGGATTTTGCCTACTACAGCAAAATCCGACTAAACTAACTACCTATTAACTCACTGCAAGATAATATACTGAACTGCAGTCATACATACCAACTATGCATAGAACTAAACTTACTACACTTCCATCCTATACATACATCACACCTATACATACATCACATCTACACATACATCCCATCACATACACTCTTGAATCTCTCATGATATCTTTAAGTTAATAGTAGTAACCTAAAGATCCTTACATACAGAGTGAACAACCCAGCCGCTGTTGACTCAATAAGTTAGTTTAAGAGTATTAATTAGTATTATTTAGTTTAATTAATACAACATAGTTTAGGTAGTAGATGTTAAATATTAAGAGTTTAAGATAAGTTCAAGTTAGGTTAGGTTAGATAATTTAAATATTTGAATTTAAGTTTAAGTTCAATTAGGTTTGTTAAAATAATTTATTTAGTTTTATTTAAGTAGGTTTTATGATTTATACTTTACTAATTTAATATCCTTAATATGCCAGTCACCTAGAGGTTTACCTGACATATCAGCAAGTGTGTAGACAAGTGGAGACTTTTTATCAATTACTTTACATTTAATGAATTGAATAAATGCAAATAAATCTTAGTAACGGTTTCAGCGGTTGCTCTCTTGATTAGAAAAAGTAAGCAATACATACTAAAACAACAAGTCACAACTAGAATAAAATAGTTGATTTTAGTAGGGGTAGAGTCCTACAAAATCAATACTTATAACCTAAAGAATAAAGATATTTGATTTTAGTAAGATGTAGGGTCCTACTATATCAATACTCTTAACCTGAAGAGGGCAAGGGCAGCATCCTCGCCTCTAATCAGTACTTCATAGGTTAATTCGTTTTTGTTTAGCAAAAAGAATTTAATTAGGTAAGTCTCCATATTATCTAGCTATCAAAACTATTAGTATTATGCTATAGAAAACAATTAGATTATGTATGTTTAAAAATCTTAAGTAGTTAAAAGATTATCGAACGATAGATCAGCTGTTTACAAGTAGTTATAGTTAAATAGTGTTTTTTTACAAAGCAATCTCCCTATTACGCTAAGTGACAAGTGAAATGTAAAATATCAACGATAGAAGGTTATGAATTTAAAATAAAAAATTGAAGATCAACTAAGTATTTAAATATTTTGAAAATAGAACTTGAATTTACTAGTTATTACTATAGCTTTGCGAACTTTTACGTATTACAATAAGTATTTAGTGTTTTTATAGTATTTTCAATAGTATTAAAGACAAAAGGTTAGATAATTACACTTAAATTTTGACGTCTAACACGACCGAAACAAAAATATTGTAGCAAAATATTATGATATAGGCACAAAATAAGGAAATATAGATGAAATAGTAACAAACAGATATTAATTAGTTAAATAATTACGTACCAGCTCGCTCGGCGTCACCTCACGCTTACAACATTTAGTATGTGTGGGTATATAGAAAAAAAATTTTTAGATACTGATTTTAGAAAAGACACTATATTTCCTTAAAAATACGCTATCAGAACTTGGACAGGCCTTAGAAAGAATACACGTTGGGCGCCAGCTGTCGCGTGGGGGTGGTAGGTGCCCCCAGCGAGCACGATAGGAAAGGGGGGTTCGGACAAGTCTCACCTTATCTCGAGCCAGAAACTTTCTTTGGCTGGCCCACGTTCCGACAGCGTATTGCGTAGGGGTAATAAGGGAGGAATCACTGGCCTGACTGGACTCCTGGCGATGGTAGGTTGGCTGCAGCTTGGGTCTTCACGCTGGGCGTTCGGTTCAGCCGGCCGGCTGTTAGATGTTCACGTTTGGATACTTAGCCTATCCAAATTCTGCTCCGCGAACTCCCAGCGGAATTCAATAGAATTAGACGAGGGTTAGCCTCGGCTTCCGCCAGCCACGAAGTCAGGACAAGAAAAGGGCCAAGAGGTCGGTTAGAAGTGACAGCAAATCAAAAGGTGCCTAATCACAGCTTGTCTATCGTTCCATAAACAATATAGTTCTATATTCAATTGTCAAACAGACTTTATAATTAATTAAGTTTTAATTTAGTTTATTTGTAATTTGTTTAGGGATTAGATTAAAGTATTATATTTATTATTATAAATTACAAGAGGTATTTTAATTTTATTTGAGAAAAAGATGTAAGCAAACAGTTATTGAATTTTAGAATGTCGCTAGTGACCCAACAGAGTATGTCAATAGTTGACACTAGTTAACGATAGATGGCGCTTATACCACCAGTATGCTTAGATTCAACATAATATCTATTGCTGAATCTTGAATTTAAGCCTAAAATCATGTAACGAGCTAGCGCAACGTTACATAGTCTATACTCCATAGTCCATACAGTCTGGTCAGTGTTTGACGGCATCCATCAATTTTAATGACAGTTTTTTGTGACAATGAAGAACCGAAGTAAGCCTTTACACCTTTTTGTAGCTAAGGCTAAAAACGCGAATGATTTTTATAAATTATATATAAAATTGACATTTCGTGCTAGTAATTAATAACACGAAATAAAGAGGCAAGGTCTAGTAAAGGAAGGTCGGGTGTAGGTGCTTTATTAATAATGAATGAATGTGGGCGTAATCATTCAGATTTTGTTCATTCAAGACTATTTTATTCATTAATAATAAATGATGTGGAAACATACAATGTACCGTATCCGCCCAAAAACCGTTACATAAACTGAACATAACTTTTTGCTTACTAATTATAATGATTAGTACCCACTTCGCTGATTATGTTTGGTGTAAGGTATCCGAAGTAATGAAATTATAGAAATGAGTGAAATGCTCGTAAAAATAAAAATAAACTATTTATAGTTTATACGTTAATAGCTTTATTGTAAAAATTCTAGAACAATCCATTCGTAAAATAAAGGACCACTGGTAACAGGACAATCGATCTAACATTGAATTGAGCTCCGTGTACTCATTTAATTATCCGTGTTAAGTGGATTACACACTATCAGTATGGGAAAGCACACTACATCGGTAATCTGTGATAGACGTGTAACAGATAACGAATCTGATTGAAGGGCAAGGGCCTTTTAAAGTAAACATTAATCTATTTTTGAAAATAAACCGTTACTTTCATACAAATGTATTGATGAGCTAAATATTTTATAAACAGAGAGAAATTGAAGAACATCGAATGATTTCAACAATCCAAGGCATATAAATTTAGAGGGTATGGATAGGTAGGAAGCGACGATGGTCTCATGGGTAGTTCCGGGTTCGATCCTGACCCCTCCCTTCCCTGTGGCTCTATGAAATGGATTTTCAAAATTTCTAAGTGCACCCTGAACACAAGACATTGCTCGCTCATCGGTGAAGGAATACATCGTGAGGAAACCTCCATGCCTGATAAGACTAGAGCGCCTAGATCAGTCTTTCCCAAAGTGGGCGATAACGCCCCCTTGTGGGCGCTGCAGGTCTCAAGGGGGGCGGTAAGAGACCCAGAAAGAAAATGGGGGCGTTGTGTCAAGGCTGCAAGATCATTTGAATAAAATGCATTCAATTTGAAGTTATAGTGGTTTTTAAATAGGTGAAAAAATGGGGGCGCTAAAAAAATATTTATTCTCAAAGTGGGCAGTAGACAAAATAAGTTTGGGAACCACTGGCCTAGATGAACTACGCCCGATACCCTCCTCGCCTGATTTCGAGGTAAAACCCGTATCTAGCAGTGGGGCATAATATCAGAAGTAAAGTTTAATTTTATAGGTAGGTAAAATAATAAAATGTTTTTTTTTTTGTGTTCCTGAAAATCTTTAGTAGATGCGCTGTAATTGCTCAAGGGACTTGTAATTTTATACTAATATATCAAACTGAAGAATTTGTTTGTTTCAACGCGTTAATCTCAGAAAATATTTCGTCGTATTTGGAATATGCTTTCAGTGTTAGATAGCCAATTTATCTAGGAAGGCTATACATCATCTCACTAGATGTCGTTGTACATTATCCAACACGGGCGAAGCTGCGGGCAACAACTAGTATGATATTTAACTTAAGTTTATAGAAGAAAAATAGTGTCGGTGTATGGAGCCGTGAAAAATTAGCCAGTTACACAAGATAATGTTATGGCCCACATTGATGAGATCTTTTTGTTTTTTACATAACCACGTTAAGAACGGTAAGCGGACAACGGATGCGGGTTCGATGCCCGAGCATAGCGGAACTACCATGGAATATATAATCACCAAGAATATGATTGTGTTCACCTACATAATTATTCTTTAAATGATTCTTGGCGACTGACCTGGTAACACCGACGAATAATTGTCATTTTTATTGTATCAATAAACAAAGAAAAAAAAATTGTTAACATTGGGCAAAGGATTTGTATCCTGATCTTATGAAATAAAAAAAATAGGATTTTATTTTTCTTATAATTCTACATTAATGCCTTCTTCAAAGATTTGAAGTATACATCGGCTAAGTCTGGAACCAATTTTAAAGTTTACATGTTATTTCCTCCAAAATTAAATGGAATATTTAGAAATTAGTTCTATTAAATTAGTTTGGTGGGATTTAAAAATTAAAAAATTAACTTTTCTTAGTTCGCTAATAATAATTTAATGAATATGGTGCGCTTCAAGGTAATATTTATATGATTAATGAATAGGATATTTATATAATATTTCGTTTAAACAGTAACAATAGAGTAGGTACCCTTAGATCCTGTCTGAAGCATACATATCAGAAGACATCAGAAGAATAAACATTATTCTGCATTTTTTTTGACCCTGACGTCAACGAATTTGAATTTTATGACATTCTTATTTAAATTCGAATGAAATAGCTGGCTGGTTACACTGTTTTGACTCTTGTTACTTGAAAATATAATCGCTAAAGTTTTGTACAAGATTTTTTTACATAAAAATATTATATTATGTAGAAAAAACTCTTTTTTGTCATGAAGAATATGGGGGTCAAAACTCAAAAAAATAGGTTAAAATTTGACTGCCGTAGTTGAAGCCTTATATTAGATTTTTTTTTGTTAAAATTTGAAATTTCCTAGTGACGTCATAACTCTACATGATTTTCAGAAACCAAAAAGTGCTCAACACCCATAAAAAAGTTAACTTAAAAATGTAAAGTAACTACTGAAATTAAACGTAATAATGACGTTTTCACTTCAAAAAAGTAATATAAAGAATTATTTTTTTGAATTGTATTTATAAATAAGACAGTGATAGATGTATGGTCGATGTTTTAATCGAACTATTAAAGTGTTTTCAATTACATTTCCACATAATTATGAAACATAATATGTTATAACAAAACGATGTTTCTAGAATAAATTCTGGTAACTGGAGACGTCCCGTGTTGGCTGGCGACTGATTGATATCGAGTTCGTCTTTAATTCGAACGAGTGGTTTATTTCTGAATGAAAAGTAAACATTTTGAATGAGTAGCGCGTATTAGATACGTGTTGTTTTATTATTTCTTTACGTTACTTAATGATGTCTAAATCACAAGTGGTATGTGCTTAGTTTATGTAATTGTTGTCTTGTTGCATCCCACTGTTTGTACATTTATTTATTTTATTATACATACTTAGTTAGTATTTTTAAAAACAAAGTTTTATGTTTTCATATTCCATACAATTGGGGATTTGGATCGAAAAACTAAACTTATCGTTCTGTATCATCACAAGTCAATACCTAAGATCTTTACTAGACCCTTTTTCGAAATACTTATACTTAATTTTATTATGCTAGAATTTTTACAAATTGAGGACATGAGTAGACTGCATTTTTTCAATTTGATATTCCATAGACAATTTGGAATTTTCAGAAGCAATAGAACGTTGCGTAAACATCTGAAAGATCATCATCTCAACGTCTGACATCCATTTCGTTTTGTTGATGTTTTGAACGCATATTCCTAAATAATGGACACTGTCAATCATTTTTTCTTTCAACTTTTGAAAACTATCACTTTTTATAAACAAACTGATATTGATTGATTACGGAAAGTTCATATTTTTGTAAGATTATATTAAGCACAACACCATCAATTATTAATGTACCTACTACAAATATTTTACTTTTTAACAAATATATTTGCACATAATTGCTAACGAATAAAATTTCTTGCGTCAAATTAGGAAAAAAAAAAAACAAATGGCGCTTCTGTAGTTAACGGTAATTCGCAATGTTGCAAAAAAAAATCTACTTCGACCATGTCCATATTTGTCCTTTGTAATGTTTAACAAAAACTTAAAAGTATTAAATTTATCTAGTGTTTGACTGTATAAATGTTAAAAGCAATAATTTGTATCTCTCATTTGCAATCTCAGATTAGTTAACGAAATGTTAAGACAACCTTTTGTTTGATATCTGAGTAAAAAAAGTTTATTGACTTACTCAATATAAAATAATAAAATCATATCGTTATCCTTATCTATGACAATATTATGTATAACAAAAACTAAAACGGGAAGGAAAAATCAAATGCCTAACTCTTGTAATTTATAAAAATAATCCTGCCAATAAAATCGGAACATTATATTGTAGTTTTTAATTAAAACAAGTTATATTTTACGACGTCCTAAACATGAATCTCTTAACACCAACCCCAAAAACATGTTCTATTGCCGTAATTATAGCTTTATCGACGCCATTTTTATGTCCTTCTCTTTCTAACGTACATTGGGGAAGAAAGACAAAACAGCAATAAGTTATGTCAAAACAAATAAAGCATATAAACGAGCCTATTCATTGTGTTAACGATATTATGGAGTACGCTTTTAATGTTGTAATATTCTCTTCTTGCTTTTTTAGAGTAGAGTAATGTTCACTATTATGGTTGGCTAGGTACTTCACATTTTATTTTAGGCTTAAAACTATATCAAGCCTGGTAATAAACTTTTTTTTTTTTTTTTTTTTTTTTTCGGTTGGATCTATGCTAATGGTCCTAGTGACCGTTATGCGTCATCGGAAATGGGGTGATCCGGTTGGATCATCCTATGACGTTAAAAATTTGGGGGGTTGCCCCCCGCCATGTTCATGGCGTCGGGTTTGTACCTAACTTGGTCAGCTACGGTCGACTGGTTTGGAACGGGTGACGTTAGAAACCTATCGTGAGGGCCGGCCCTCCCCTCCCCCGGTAGCGGGGGAGGCGGGTCAAGCGCGGGACCCGAGCAAGCTGCCGATAGCAGAGTGCTATCGGTGATTACACGGTCTATATTGGTGTCGACTCGTAGCTGATCTGAGCCTATGCTGTCGCGGTTGATCCGGATCAACTGGTCAACGGAGTGTAGGGTTCGACGTCGCATACGACCCCGGGGCCCATGCGGTGTGAATGTGTGCCTAACACCGGCTGTGTTATGTCTGAGTGTGTGTTGTAGCTTACGTCGCGCTTCAGCGTCGCGCTTTAACAGTTCTGTGATTTTATCAACAGGATCGGTTATGACATTCTTAGGTAACCTAGACTTATTAGGTGCTAAGCTATCGGGGGTGTAGTTTGCCGCACTCACGACGAGTGGGTTCGGGTGGAGAAGTGCCTTTTCGAAGTGACGTTCTGACATCGCTTTGAAATGGCCCCTAATCGAATCTAGTCTGAGGTCACGGTGTAGGTCGATGTTTCTTACGTACCACGGGCAACCGGTTGCCACACGTAAGAATTTATTTTGGATCGTTTGGAGGCCTCTGAGTCTATGCTGAGGCACATGCGCGAATGCCACACAGGAGTATGACATGATGGGGCGGATACATGATTTATAGAGGGTGAGCTTGTGCCTGAGGGGCATTTTGCTCTTTTTGTTTATGAGGAAGTACAGTCTACTACTGACGAAACGGGCTTTTTTAGAAATCGCGGCGATGTGTGGTCTAAACGACATCGACCTGTCGAGGGTGACCCCCAGGTACTTGACCTGTCTAACTCTGGGAATAACGACGTTATTTAGTAAGATTGGTTTCATCGTGAACCATGTTTGTCTGCGTTTAGGTAAGCGTGTCTTTCTCTTACGAGAGAAATGAATCGACGCGCTTTTATCGGGGTTAATAGCTATTCTCCATTTTGCGAACCAGTTGCCTAGTTCGGTGACGGCACGTTGGAGAAATAGCGATGCTCTATTAGCATTAGGGTGGGTAACGTATAGAGCTGTATCGTCAGCGAAGAGAGCCAGTTTGACGTCCGGAGGTCTGGTAATAAACTACACAAATTCAAGCCAATACCCGTTTTACCGCGTAATATCAAAACTATTCGAATGCCGAATAAGATTTAGTGAAGAGCTAGTTTTAATTTTAGAATTAGTTATAGCTTTTCTAATAACTGTTGAACACGAGCGGAGATACGTTCTGTTTGTTAAATGTTAATTTAATGATGCAAATTGGCGCAAAATTACATAGTCTGTACTACAAAGTGATATTCTTCTTCTTTTTATTTTTGGCTAACAACCACGATTTGTGCAATTCCTTCATAACCGTATTGTCAATATTATAACAACAGTCATTTATTTCCATCCTAATTTTTGAAAATCTATTTTAACTAAGTACCTACGTACTGTGTACCTTTTGACAATAAAAGGGAAGTGCCAATAAACCCATAGATAATTAATGTCAAAGACAATCATAGAATGACAATGAAACAATGTCGCAAAAAAGTTAAATTTTATTCAAAGGAACTCAACAATATAACAAAACGTAATGGCGACTTCCTGTGATCGATCAATCTGCGCGGGTCCCATACTTAAACCACTCGAAACGTGTATTTTTATAAAAAAGACCTTGGTCCACAAACATAAGGTCCAAAGCCCCAAAACCCTGTACAAGTCTACCATAGATCAGTGTATATAAATTCATACTTTATCCGTTTTCGTTACGGTCCCGAATAGCTTGTCAGAATGATGGTCCCTTTAGCTCATAGATTATCCAATTGAATTGAACGGTTAGTGACTTGGTTGAGAGGTCACACTTGTTGAGTGCTGATTGAGACGTTTTTTATCAATCAAACGTAGCCGTGGTAAAATCCTTGTGGTATTGAATTGCTATTACTGGCTTCATCGATAAGTGCATAGCGATGGTTTTTTTATTATTTTTCGGGCCAGGCCCACCACTTATAGCCAATTTTACTACTCCTGTGTAGGCCGGATCGTCAAGAGTAACCTTAATGACCCTATGAATCCTATGATACGATATCCTATGATACGTTAAAACTGCCGCAACGAATTTAATAACAAGATTTCAGAAGAAGCAATTTTTTTTGTAATCCTCTTCAATGAAAGCGGAGTGTAAAAAATTGCAATTACTAGATGCAATGCAATGCACCATGGAGAGCTAGTGATGGTTAATTAATTTAACTTAAAGATAAATAAAGATTTTTAAACGACGGTAACACATAATAGATTAAAACTGTTAATTTACAATCCTACACGTAACATAGTTTATTTTATAAATAAAGATATTCAATATACAAAAAACAAAGTAAGAAGAATCATAGGTTTAGTTATTATTATATAAGGATATTAATAACATTTCAATTAAGTTTAATGGACAGCTTTTCTGTTAACGATTTTTTTATTTGAAAGAAACAAAACAAATTCATTATTCGACCATCAAAATAAGACCACGGAGTCACATACAATAATAATATTAATATCACAGTAGCGTCGAATGAACATGACAGACAATAATTGTTACAACAGAGCACTGATAAGCCCAGCTTCCGTCCATTGATTTATTATCACTTATAAGAATCACAATCGCGTTACGATGATAACAAGACATTGTAATCATTATACTCATTATACTCATTATATTGTATTAAAATATTAGTGACAGATATATTATTAGTACCTAGTTGTATTTTGACCCTACTGTTACTCTATTTACAATATATCTTAACCATAGATCAAGTAAGTGTATTCTGGGTGTATAGGAACACTGCTAAGCAGCTTGACAGGTTCGATTAAATGGGTTCAAGTGGATTCCACGGTTTAGATTCACAATTTTGTCCACTATGAAATGTCGTATCCGCCAATATTGATACAAAATTGTAATATATCGATAAAGTTTGTTCGTTTATTTTTTATTGTTATATCGCGTATATTCGAAGTTACAAAATCAAATTAGTCAAGTAGTCACTAGGAGCAGCAAATATTGGGATAAAATTACAAAAAATTTACAGCCTTCGCCTTCGTAAATTAAATTCGCGATGGAAATGTGACGACTAGTGGTCATTGAAGAATAACATATTTACAGCATACCTTGAAAGCGGCAAAAAAGCTCAACAAAACCTTTACAACATACACCTTGAAAATGTTGAAAAAAAAAAACCTCCAAATTATAGATTAAATAGGTCCGCATTATTTTGCGTATCAAAATTAGCTTTATCAGTCGCGGAAATAATGAAATAAATGGTAAATCTAATGGCAAGATTAGGGCCACTTATTTCTTCATTCATAGAATAATCGTACTGCAGTGAACTGTAGTAACAGAAAACTGGCTCGTGTGAGGGATTAAGACGGAATTCTAAAGTCCATAACAGCTAACCGAATCACTGGTACGTGCGCAAGCGCAGAAGGGTTGCGAGCTGCGAAGATTAGTGCCAAATGCCAACGCTTTCGTGCAACTGACAGCTCAACCAAATAAATTTTTCCATTTTCTACACTAATATTATAAAGATGAAAACTTTGTTTTGCTGTTGTGTTGTGCGTCGATTTCGAAAATTCTTTCACCATTCGAAAGCTACATTATCCACGAGTAACATAGGCTAAATTTTATTCTGAAAAAAATATAGGGTTCCGTAAGATATTTGGGTATTTCGGACACAAGGTGTAAAATATCAACCAGAAAAGTTACTTATTTTGTCCCGTATCCCGTTGTAAATCTTAGTTAACGCAGCCGAAGCTGCGGGCAACAGCTAGTACTCTATAAGCGTAATCTAATTATAATATGAACTAGAAATAAATACATTTCAAAATATTATATTCGCATATAAAAACTACATATAGATAAGTGAAGCCAAGACCTAGATAGGATTTAGCGATACTTACATAACATATGGTTATACTTATATATTGTTTTGCAATTTCTTATGAAATTTCTTCAGTTTGTATTGTTGTTTATTTCGTAATACACACGTCATGTTGACGAAATGGATTAGTTAGAACTTAGAACATTTGAGACATGTTGAATCTTTGTCCTCCGATGGTGATGAAATTATTAGATATTTCATAATAATTGTAAGAACGGAATTTGTTTAGAATGGGTCTGTGCGGCAGATGGTTTAAATGGGATATTTTTTTACAAACTACAGAGGAATTAGTTTGGTTTCGCTGAATCTTTAAAGGATTTGAGGTATGATGAAGAAGTGTAATAAAATCTTATCCTTATCCATAATTTTGAATTTTGAGAGTATATAACGAGTGGAAAACCGGAATACTGGATCAAAAATAAGATAGCTCAAATAGTTTCAAGATTAGTGTTATCGATACAATAGGGATGTTGACTATTTTTTTTAATTGATTTTATTTGATAGATATACTATAGATAAACACGAAAAAAATACTTTTGTAAAGAAATATGTCCAATTTTAACAAAAAATTTAATAAAGAAAAATAGTTTTTAAAATTGCCCTTGAAACGCTCCAAGCGTCATTACGTCACACACCGCATTCAGAGTTCGCGCTATGTTAGGTGAGTTTGTACTTAGCTCAATGTTCAGTGACGTCATCGCCTTATTGGCGTTTTCAGTCACGTGATAATGCATGATAAATAACGTATTTTAAATTAATTTTCTAAATTTTAAGACAAATAAGTAGACTTTTAAAATGTTATTTTAGGTTTTCAAATACTGTATTTAATATGTAAAACATAACTTTACATGAATTTGTAACATGTTTCAACATCCCTATTGTCATACTAATTGCTATATAGATAAGTCTAATATTTCCTATTTGTAAAATTTTAACAATTAGCCTTATCTTTGCTACTAAAAAGTGTCTGTATTGAAGAATGAAATCACTGATTATATACTCAAAGTAGGTATATGATAAAATATGAGCTTTTAGCAAAATTACATACTTACATAAAATTTAGCGATAAAATTTAGGAAAAATAATTAGGATAGAGAACAAAATTTCTGTATTCTAAAAAGTACCCATTCAGATGAGGGCGCGACAAAAACGCATCCCTCCCATCGTTCCACATAGTGTCAAATTATTCTCGAATATTCTCTAGAAAATCATACGTCAATAATTTTAGCGCTTCGTTACACTACCAAAACATTATTTACAATATGGCGTGCGATTCTAGTTTGCGTAAGAGATACGGCCGGTTACAACTTACAGCCTCTCGTGTTTACGTTATTTATCTAATCGATGCATACGCCATACTCGTAAAATATATAAAAGGCGCGCTTTTGCAACAAGACGTTGGCAGATATCATAAAAACCTTATTTCAAATATCTGTGGTAAAAACTATATATATTAATTAATGTTATTAATACAGTCTTTGCACTGAGAATGCGAAAATTTGGATATAAGACACTCTTACGCCTCTAATTTACACGTATCCTGAATCTTGCGATAATCAGACTATATGTATAATACTTACCAAATAAAAGATATCTTTTCTTAAACTAGCTGTACTGCCTTGTTTGCTTGTACGCGCTAATCTAAGGAACTACTGGTCGAATTTGAAAAGTTCTTTAAGTTTTAGATAGCCCATTTATCGAGCAAGGCTACCTAGTGTTAGGCTATAAATCATCTCAGTAAAGTACCATTGCAAATCTTAGTTACCGTAGGCGAAGCTGTGACACAGCTAGTTACATTTCCTATATTACTTTTTTTTACTCCGATGATGGAAATATAGTAACTCACGAAAAAAATGTAATAGTAGCATAGACAATAACAATAATATTCATTAGATAATAAAAAAAATACGTTACAAGCTTTATAAATGTCTGAATTACTTTCATGGGAAACTCACATAATATAAAGCTCACTAATAAACTCATCTTAACGTCATAATCTGTTGTTAACTTTATTTAATTATATGTCTTTTCCCACGACAGTAGAACAGTACAGTTCTCGGAATTGCTCAAATACGGACCACAGTACTCGGTTACTGATAAACGCTTATGACATATTTCAGTATGAAACTGTGACCTGAATAACCTTAACCTTTAGTTTATGTTTTAAAAGCTTAACGATCAAGCGGGGTAAGAAACAAAACATAGTTACAAGAACTTAAATCATTATTATTTTAACATCATCAGCCTTTATCCGTCCACTGCTGAAATAGATCTCCCTCAACTAACGCCCAGACCCCAGATCCTTGCGACTCGCATCCAACATGGACCGGCAACTACCCAGGCCGTCTTCTCAGCTGGTTGATGGCTGACCAACATTACGTCTACCTAAACGCGGCCTCCACTCATGAACCTTATTGGCCCATCGTCATTTCAATTATCTCATTATTTATAATATTAAAACTACATAAAATGTAACATTTACAATGAGTTATTAAATACTCTAAATAAGTCTTAATATCATCGTGAAAATTATTTAAAATAAATTTCAAAAAATGTTTATAACAAAGTCATACAAAAATTAATTAAAAATAAACTTTAGAATTAACTTATTATTGGTTAATTCATTTTAAAATTTGAAATATAAATAAATACTTTAAATATAAAAATGAAAGGTTAAGCGTACTTACCTCTAGCAAATCGTACAAAAAGTCGACATAGCTCATGTTAATAGCACACAGACGGATAGCTGTCGAAAGTCACTAGAACACTGGCAGCCGAAACTATCCGACCACTGGTGGTGTACCCCACGGTCACACCTGTGACGCCCACACCCGACCTGTCTCTGTATATGGTCATCTAACAACAAGCCCAAAGTATTTTACTTCTTTTAGACCCCAATGCCATTCACGTCTTTGCCCATGACAATAATATATTTACAAATTATAATTGTAAAATTAATTTTAATTAGTAATTAAGCATACTTATCTAATTTTTCTTATTCTTACAAGCTGCCGAGAAGAAATCCTTTTTCAATACATAGGCTATCAATAGCAAAGAATTTGGATAAGATTAAGTCAGTTTCATTGATTAGCACGTTCATACAAACAAACAATTTCTTTAGTTAAACTATATTAAGTAGTTATATATAAAATAATATATATAAATGTATGTTTGTTATTTTATTTAAGAAGTTCAAACCTTGCGTATTGCTAAGTAACAAAGCGAATCCCCTCAAACCGGTTCCAAAGTAGGCTTGCAAAATAAACTTCCTACAACCTCAGCTATCATGTTGCATTTTACTAAACAATATTTGCTTACAATATAAACAACGTATATTATGTACCTTGTGCACATTTAAAATTAAAAAAAAAACATAATGTCACTTTGACAGATGACATAACGATAATGTCTCATAAAAATTGCATAACATTTAAATGAAGTACAAGATGGTCGCCCTTAATCGACATATTACGTCATAAAAGCATAAATTTACCTAATGTTTAAAGATAATAAATCTTAGACATGTTTAATGGTACTGTTAGATGTATTGTGGATTAGGCTGTGCTGGTCAGTGGTCACCCATAACACTGGTAATTGACGCTAACAACTCCAGCTTGGTGTCAGCAAAGGTCATTCATGCTCATTCTTTGAAAGCGTAATAAATGAATGAACGGTACATCACTAGAAGCTTTTAGAGCACAACAATTATTAGTTGTCCTTATCTAAAACATGCCTTTATTCGTTATTTAAAAACCAAAAAAAAAATCCTGCTCGTCAAATTAAATTCTTATTCGTTTTTTTATACATATTTAGGCAGTCGAATTTTTGTTTGTTATAGTTTACGATACACAAAAATTGTGCGGTTTTAATAAATTAACAAAACCCCGCAATCAAGCAACAGCATTAAGCCGATACAGCCAGAGGCGCGGATATGAAACCTTTTTTATTTAACCCGTTAACATTAGGCGTCCTCCGTGGGAACGTGGCTATAAAAAGAGAAAAAGACAACGTTCGGCCTGGTAGTGATTTTGCAAAATTATACAATCATTCGCCCCGGGCGCATTATAGAAACAAAGGCGATAATCGCATAACCTTTTTTGCCTTTGCCGCTAAAACGGAAGTAATTTTCGTGCTTTGATCGTTTTTTTTCTGATCATCGTCAACACAACGTTAGCGTTTTCAATCAGTTTTATGTAACAAAAACATATTTTATGAAAAAAAATTTTGTTCTTGCTGCATCTAAAGCTTATAAAACCATATTTTATTAAAATTTAATCATGCGTAAATGCGAAAAAAACAAGCTAGCTTATTTAAAATATTATATTTTAGTGTGAACAAATTCTAAATCTGGAACGCCCTGGAAGTCGGAACAGTATACGCCACGCGCGTAGATAATTGTATGTCAATTCAATTTGTCAAAATGATTTGATTTGTCCGAAACAGGCACGTTAAGGCACTGCGCGTGCGCATTACAAAACGATGACTAACCATAGGCCAACTCTCCCACAAACCTGTGTCTGTCTTTAAAATTCGCGCCGCGTCCACGCCTAAACAGATTAAGACCTTTACCTTCTAAATTACTGTTTTTTTTAAGTTTTAACTTAATTATAAAACTGAAATGTTCACTAGATTTTAGAGAAAAAGTTCTATATTAATTGACACGAAAAAATATATTTATTTAGCTGAGAAATAGCTTAGATATTAGCCTACATGAGTCAATATTGAATAAAAATATTTCAAATTACTGAAATTAATAACTGCTTTGAATCAGAATGTTTTAGACGTTTTCAAATATATCTGACCCTTGCAAGGTTCGTATGGTAATGCGTCACGGGAGCTAGGCAACAGAAATGAACGTTAAAAAACATAGAAACTAGAGCGTAGTCACCCCGACAGAATATATTATACACATAATATAATCCATAATGTACTCGCGTCTGACACGTAATAATTAAAACCCTATCTAAAAGGTATTTCAAAGTTACAACTATATTTCATCACCGACAGAAAAGCATTTCTAACTGTACCATCTAACCATTGATTAATACTCAATAACACAATTTACGTGTATTTAAGTGAACAATGTTATGGCTGTACTTTGGCTATAGTCATTGTTATGGTCATTTCAAGAGGACGTTCCACCCCAATGACTTTTCTCACAGGCTTAAAATAGAACCTCCTGTATATTTAAAATTGAACATTATTACCGCGGAATAGGCTTTACTTTGTATGGACTTTAAATTTGATTACCTTAATAAGACCATATTATAAATGGTCAGTTTTATAATAGAAGTTTTTGTGACGAAGGACAACGGATGTTCAATAATAACGAATTATCTGCCACTAATGAATTGGTGCTTGTCCGGTCAATAGACGATCAATATTAATTGAAATGTTAATCAAGATGTTATTGCCAGGCAAATGTTTTAAATTATTGAGGTTATAGATGCGTTAGTAAAATAAAAATCTAAAATTTACTATGTTATTATTTTCAAAGCGGAGTCCCGTAAACAAGAAATTCAAAACAAAACAGTAGATCTAATATCGAAATATCGAGATCTCTGAAATAAAAACCATTAAAATTTTAGTTTTATATTTGAATAACACCCGCTTTTAATAGTTTTAGATATTGTGTTCAACAATCTATTAATATGATAGCAGCTCGCCGCAGTTTCAGCCGCGTGCTTTTCTGAAGGAATGCGGGGGTAAATTAAAGAACATGTGCTATTCTGGTACGCAGGCTGTATGTAGGCTGTATTATGAAGTTTCAATAAAATCCATTCATTACTTTTTTCGTGAAAGAGTAACAAACATACATGCTTACACATTTTATCGCGCTTATAATATTATTTTTTTATTACTATTGCTACTTATTGACTACGTCTTATGTTTTGACTTATTTCAAGTGTACAAGTTGTACCTACGTAATAAAGATATTTTTGATTTGATTTGATTTGATAATAAGTGGTAAAATGATTGTCTTGACTTGCAATTACTGACAGAACATAAGTTGATACTGCTAGAAGCCGGAACCTAAATCGTGTCCCGCCCAACTGTACTTTTAATTAGTAAAATACCAACAATACGGTACACGCTACATAATTAATTCATTTAGATTACAATCTTTAGGTACACTCCCTAATAATAGTCGTATTAATGTACTTTTTACTACACTTCAACATGAAAGCGTTATTCCATATTCAACATTAAAAGTTCAAAAGTCTCTATTGTACGTTGAGAATCATTACTTTTAACGTCAAGCGAACTAATTATGTGGTATAAGGATTCAATTTTTTAATTGAAACAGTACCACCAACCGGCACAACAAACTCAGTAGAACTTTTTGTAAACTATAATGCCTGGGAGGAGTTTTTTTTTTTTCGAAAGGTCTAGACTTTTAGGCCTGATGGCCTTTAAGCTCAATCGGTAGATAGGTGAGCAGATGGCTCACCTCCTGGGAGGAGTGCCCTATTCCCAATGTGTGAATCTTTACCACACAAACGCTTTATAATACCTAACTTTCAGAAAAGACAATTTGTAACATTAAACGTAAATTATGATTATAAATCCCAGATATTTAAATTAAAACATTGCTATCAGAAGGTAAACTAATCTACTACCGAATATTATGGACAATTACGTGACACATCATTAAATCAGAGATCCATAGATCATTTTTGTACCTACGTGAGAAATAACATTATTAGCGTCAATCTTAATGTAAAAATCAATTTGGTTAAATGATAATAGGCTGGATCCGAACCTAATAGGCATTATACTATATAATAGGCCTGTCAATATCTAATCAAACCAGTCAATGATAGTTCCCAGCTCATTGCCAACAGGAATGTGTAACAAAAAGATAAATACTTCTCAAATTTGACAGTTGAGTTGTACCTCTTGGTCCTAATTTAAATACTGAAATGATAAATTTTTAAACTATTTCATAATGCTGTTGCCCGCGGCTTCGCTCGCGTTAAATTCGCAGTTCCGTACGTAAGTATAGTAAACATATAAAGATTTTTTTTTAACTACCCTGCGAACTTTCATCTCCTATTTCATGTCCATATAGGTAAAAATCTTAAAAACGGCGGAACAATTATTAATGGTTATTTAATTCTTATAAAGTACCTAAACGCAAAGTTTCATTGCGTCATCTTCTATATATAATGACGAACTTCCATACAAACTTTTATCCCCTATTTAAGCCCCCCCGCAACAACAAGTAGCCTATGTCCTTTCTCAAGCTCTAATCTATCTCTGTTCCAAATTTCATCAAAATCGGTTCAGTGGTTTAGACGTGAAAGCGTAACAGACAGACAGATTTACTTTCGCATTTATAATATTAGTAAGGATTTCCATTTCTGAAATCTGCAATCGAGATCAAAGATTAAGGATGAACATATCATATTATGTATTCAGACTAAAGTTAAATATTATGGGCAATTGCCCACAAATTGGCAACCCTTGGATGCGTTATTTCTGTTATTATACATTTGTAATGGATGTGATGAAGGTTCGAATCTAAAACATTTGATTTCGGCTAGTTGATTAATGGTGAGTTAACATTCCGATATGCTTTTTTTTGTCTTGAAATCGATTATCGTATGATGGTATTTGTTGGTAATGGACGAATTGAATAAACCAAGTAATGAATTGCTCAATAAAGTTACGGTATGCTCTTATAATTATTATCGATCGAAGCTTTAAAAAAAACATGCATGAAGATTTCCAACGATATTTGTTTATAGCTTAAATTTTTTCAGTACCTGCCCATACTAGATGTTTGTGTCTTTAAAAATTGAATTTAATGTCACCATAATAGATCATATTTTTATATTTTAGGGCCTGTTTCACAATCTCCAGTTAAGTGCCCAATAGGCTATCGGCAACATATTTGACAGATAGAGTATGGAGTATCTGTCAAATTTGTTGCCGATAGCCTATTGGGCACTTAACTGGAGATTGTGAAACAGGCCCTTAGATAAATAAATAAATGACACTTTATTGTACACCAAAAAACATCATACAATAATTGGCTAATTCTTGGCTAAAACAACTTTTGACGTGTTTCGTGTAAAAAATCTGCCCAATAATAGATATGAGAGAATAGATAGATAATAAGCGAAACTCTCCTCAACTCAACTAACTCACAAACACTAAGCAATAAACAGACAAATTCTACTTAGTGCGCTATTGCGTCACAGGGAATCCAACGTGTCACTTGAAAACCGCAAAGATTTTACATTATTACCTGTTTACCATTTCATTTTACGATTTATTTTTATAAACAAGATCAAGCGGCAATAAAGGGAAAAGGTACCAGAAATATCAAAGGGCAATAAGGGCACAGAATCCATAGACAAGGATCAATAAACAGAGGCACTGTGATAGAAAACAGATGCACAGCCTGACAGGGCACACACCATTGTATAGATCTTTTTATAAATAAACCATAAGTACTGCCCTTTGAGTCCACTAGATTTTTAAACACATAAATATACACATGACGCTATTTTAAGCTGTACATGTTTATAATAAGTGTTACTTTTGAATAGTCGATAGTTAATATGGTTATTCTCATAAAAATTTAGCCTAATGTTTACATGTCTCATCAAAGAACCATTTTTTTTTCGTCATAAAAATCTATCTCCCATAAAGATATTAAGAATGTACGAATATATATTTATATAAAGTTCACTACACCTAACGTATCTGGAATAGCTCGTATTCATACATTAAAAAAAACATCTGTCATTGTAATCAGCTGATCAATAGCCATTATATCCTCCGGCCTTACCTTTTTTTGTGGGCTGTCAGCTGGAGTGCGTGCGTTGGTTTAAATCTTCAAAAACATTTTTGGGCCCCAACATCTGCTCTTCGGCAGGTGCCCCAATGGAATTCACTAATTTTGAGGCCGTTTTAAAGGCCTTCGGAAGCATCTGCTACAGTTGCAAACGAATTATAAATTCTTGCGAGATTTCCTGACATCTGCTTATCGCCGACACATTGATGCTTTTATCAAATGTTTACGATGTCTGTACATCTTAAAGCCTTAAAAGCTATTTATAGTAAATATTTTATCGATCCAAGAGTTTGTTTCTTTAAACGCGCTAATCCGAAGAACTATCTAACTAACTAGGTCCGATTCGTTAGATTATTTCAGTGTTAGATATCCTATTTATTGATCAAGGCTATAGGGTTTTTAATCATCCCGCTGAGATGCCGTTGTCAATCTAATTTAAAGCAGGCGAAGCTGCAACAGCTATTGTCAAGCCAAAAAAAATATCAAAACATATAATATTATTAAGATCCGCTATCTCACAAGGCGAATCGGGTTATCGTTTTATTTATGTAAAATTGACGTAAAATATCAGCATTATGTACGTCCGGAAACGTATTATCAGTATGAAATCTTTTTTTTCGCATCCGCACCCGTTCAAGTATTCTGATATCACGTATCCGTCCGATATTTGATATGGCAACACTCGCACAACAGGCTTATCCTTTTTTAGTTCGTGTTAGAAAAAAAACATTGATTCAGCCATTCATATTTTGAGGCAATTGATAAAAATATTGTATTACACTATAGAACTGAGCGTTCAAGTATTACGTAACGCAATTTTTGGAGATTTTTAATAAATCCTCCCCCCTGTACACGCTGTAACGCTTTATGTACCCCCTCTAATATAATGATGCGTAAAAACCAAATAACCATTTTTACGTAAGTCACGATTATGTGGTGTAATGTACCGGGTTAAAAGAACAATGTCAAACGCCTAATTCAAATGCCCCTGTAACGTATCGTAACGTTTTACAAGAAACCCCAAAATTCGTTACGTATTCTTGAACTTGAACGCTGCCTTTGTTTGGTAAGTACATTTTTTTCTGATGCTTATCAATACAAATACATAAATTGGTTTGGTCTCCATTAAAATGGATCCAAAGCTGACTCGTAAGGTATTTTGAATTGAGCATCGAATCAGTGAAGATTAACACCTTGACATCGTCGATGTATGACAAGGTCAATTTTATACAAAAAGAACCATAAAATAAAACTACTACTTATAATCATTATCATTTTTCGTACTTGTTTAATGAATTTATGGTTTAATTTAATGGTAAACACTGGCAATTTTATTTTTGATAAAGTTATTTAGGCTAAATGTTTAATATTTGATGTCGTTAAATTTTTAATATCACGGAGGTTCTATTAGTTAATAATATAATTTCATATGAGTCTGAGTAAAGCTATATCATTTACATAAAACTAAAAGAGATATGAACCAAAAATGGATCCCTCAAGCACTCCCATTTTTATCTTGTTACAAACAGAACTATAACCATTTATAATTACTTTTTGTGTTCTATAATCCCTGACGCCATAGTGGTGCAATCCTAGCCCTAATCAATGTTGCACATTCGACACAGTCGAAAGCTTTGGACAAAGACAAAATAAATCTAGAGCATTCTGGGACTACTTCCAATCAAACAGTAGTAATAATAAAATATTTAGTTTTTAACGCGTGTTAACATCGTATCTTGGAAAGACGCCGTTCGTCTTCTTGTTAAATTAATAAATAGCAAAGAGAATATTAAAAAAATACAGCGATTACTTAGTAATTATGTCATGCACTTCACTTTTTGTCACAACTGTCTTGAAATTCCAAAACGACAACGGAAACTTCGAGGAAGAATTACTATTACCCTTTTGCTGATATAAAAACCTAGTTCGGTGTTCTGTGGAATAAGTTATATCCGTAAGGAATTATTATGGATGCAAAATTACTTTTGTACGTGAAACCTAGAGCAAAGGAAGAGACAGTTTAAATCTCTATTATTTACCGATTTTTGAATGGGCTTCGTGACAGGGCAACAGCTGACGGCACAAAAAGCAACCCTCTTCCTCTACATAACATGTTACACTCAACCCTATAAACAAACAGGGCCGGAATATACGTTAGTTGTGTTTATGTAAAATATGATTGTTTGAATGTATGTTTTTTGGTTATTTTATTAACTATGCTCATTAAGATCATTGGAAGAATTATTTTGTTAACAAAATGTACTAGAGTTTTAGTTTTGCAATTATTTGTACAAATAATCGTGTTCAAAAGATTAGAAAATTTTTGATAAAATCTTTAATCTATTATAATATATAGGAAAATATGGAAGATAGCTCTTAGCCGCAGTTGTACTATCGTATTTTTTTATTTTTTTTTATTCATTTTAAAAATACATTTGTTATTCTTATTAATCAATCGCCAAACTGTTCAAGCAGTTTGGACTGATAATATTTAATATTTTAATGTCTTTCTTTAGGAATAATATTTCCATAAGTTTTTTTTGAATTTCGATCACTGTTTTGACATAAAGTACGAAAGAGCGGGAAACGTATAACTTTTTAATTTTAAACATTAATATGGAAATTAAGATAATGCGGCGGGAAGTATGTATAGTATAATTACATTTAGTCATAGGGGCACGACTAGCATATTTTTACGTCATGCACGGCTCGTTTCCCACCAGTAGCCTGCACATGGCGTCCAGGAATTCGATACGCAGATGTTTGCCACAGACAATAAAATTATGACAACAATATTGATGATAAAATTGGCTGTGTTGCGAAATACGTGACCTCAGAGTTAAATGTCAAAACTTCTTAGTCTAATCCAATCAATTTTGTTTGAAAGAGTGGGTCGAAGGTAAGCTTTTCTTTGTAGTATAAAATGTTAAGATTTATTAGTTGTTTTAGTGTTCATTGAAGGACTATGTTTAGCAGAAGACTAGACTAAATAATTTATTTTAAATTTCTTTCCTAAAACTTCAAAGAATAAATTAGATATATCTTTTTGTATAGAAAAGCTGTCGCTGTGCTTCGTATAAATAACTAATGTTATTCACTCAGAAAATAATTAATAAGAGCAATTGAAGCAAGCCTGTGATACTGTGAGATCCGGCCGGAGCACATGTTAACGTCATAAAAATATGTGATGACATTAAAACATTTTATGATCCTACGTGTCTGTAGTGCGTATGCATGTATGTAATGTACCAACATCAAAACTAATGTAATAAACGAACAAGAGAGTATATTGTTTACGTCCACACCGCATATCGGATTTCAATTTTAGGCAATGTATTAAGTAGCTTATATTATTATATTCTAAGAAAGGATGTGAGTACATTGACCATAAAAATAATCATCACTCTCATACGATCGTGAATCTGATACAACGCTGATTAAACAGCGATTAAACTACTTTTAATATTAAATTCATAAGCAACTTCCTTTGGTTTTTTTTTGCTTTGCTTTCCCATGAGCGAATGGTCATATTTCGATAAATTTTCGCTAGGAAATAGACTCTATACCCAGAAAGGACATCATTGATAGCCTGATAAACTAATAAAATTGACACGACTTTTTTAGATTCACGCTAAAATTTGTTTATACTTTGTAGCAACCAAAACATAACCACCATTGAAATTTCAAAGTAATCGCTTCCAGTTGGGGCGTTATTTACTACCAATAAATGATGTAACTTTGTACTTAAATAATTCACAAAAGCGTTATAAATCCAGATATCGACATGGCTGCTTTTACGAGACTAAATTATAATTTTATAACTTGTTCTTGTGGTTTTTGATGGCGATATATTGTCGTAAAACCGAACAAAGAATCGTTCTTTTGACAGATGTTTTTTAAAATTACTTGTACTTTTTATGGACTCATTTTTTGTAATGTCGCGTTGTCTGCCTGTTTGTCATATTCAGTTACGGATAAGATGGATATCTTTAAGATACTATTATAATAAGAAGGTACTAGCACTTAAACACCCCGCAGTTTGACCCGCGTATTTCCCATTCCTGTTAGAAAATGGGGATAAATTATAGACTATGTGCTATTCTGATTTCTGATCTGTTTTTGCGTGAAGGAGTAACAAACATTCATCCATCGTTCCTACAAACTTTGGTGCTTATAATATTAGCAAGACACTATAATATAAGAAGATAATATTATAAAATAAAATCAGTTGTTGATATTCTTAACAAGTATTTTCTGGCTAATTCCTGTTTATAAGTGCATGTCTTAGATATGATTAGGATTCTCATGAGGCGGTTCTCTTCCCGGAGTCCACATCAATACAGAAGTTCATCCGACAATTATAATGAATTTATCTGATAATAATTGACGTACCTAATAATACTACAGTTTCTAAAAATTTGAATTGAATACAGTTAATGAGAAAAATTAAACGAAAATAAAATGTTAGTATTAAAATTGAGATAAAGTTAATTCATTAGGTTATCTTATCAATGTTCTACCGTAATCTAATCGGAGCACGTATGAACTACGTTAATATAGGTAACAAATGTGCAGGAAAGTAGGTCGTATATTGATTTAACGTGATCTGTACATTCAGAAGTATTGAGTCGTCGATGTTAACACTCAAATAAAAATCAGTATTTAGAAAGGCATCTTAAAAGGTGAAAGTCGTGTGCTATCTTGCTTTGCAAAAACTCGCATCTCTGCGCGGCCTTGTCAAGGTAAGTGCAAGGGGGACATAACGGTGCGCCTGCGCAGCGCAGCCGATACCACTCAATTATATAACAACATTGCAACAACAAATAACCATTGAAGAATCATGGCCAAAGCCCATTCAATCGATCCAAACAAATCCGGCAATGTAACAAGCTCGAGTGTAAGTGTCGAAGGCTTTCAACGTGGGAACCGAGACACGTATCGTTCATTTCCTTTCAAGAACACACAGTTTAATGGTTCGTTAATATGGCTAGCCAGTTCGCATTTCGGACACGTATTTTGACTCTAAAGGAAAACCAGTTATAATATATATTTGTGTCAACCCAAATTGGATAGAATACAGTTCAGTTTCAGTCAGTTTATTTGTAAACACGATACAAAATGGAAACATTTTAAGTGTATCGAAAATTATAGAGCTTTCGTTAAAATATTTGAAATGTTTGTTTATAAGTAAAATACGATCAAAAAGTATTACAATCGATTCTTAAAAGCTGAATTCTGAAGTGTCAAAACACCAAGAATTCGAAAACGTGATGAGCGAGCCTAATAGTGAGTATTCAAAGAATGTAAATGCACTTAGCATGCAGCACACGGATAACAAAATGTACTTACGATTTGACTGATCTCTGTGATCGGAATCGGCGATATTGTTTTATCCGAGCCTTGCGGGAGAGAAGAGGCGCTGGGGGTAGGGGACACCCCAGGGGACCCTGGCTGCACATTGACCACGCTCTCCTTCGACGTGCGGTTGGGGGACAGCCTCGCTGGGAAGCTGAGGGTCTTCGTCCACTGCGATAAGCTACGCACCATCTTGACTGTTCATAAGCACAACACGTTCACTGAACCCGGATACGCGAGCGACGTGCGCTCGCTACGACGGCTGACAGACGAATGCTATGGAGTGTGGAGTAACAGCCAACAACAGCCTGTGCAAGTTGCGACGTGTATGTGTTTTCGCCCAGGCTGGTATTGGGAGCCGCCTGGGTCCGATCTTTTGTTTATTGACAGGGCGGCAACCTTACTGCATCTAATTTGTGCTTTTTTATTCATAAAAACTTTTGCATTTTACCTTTTTGTTTTTCTTTGTTTTCTGTATACTACTTATTCATATGAAACTGTTGTTATCACTGGATTCTAATTGCATATTGTTACGAAATTATTAAAGATAAACTAAATAAAAATTGCTTGGTTAGCAATTATGCGATAATTTTTAAAAATCTTTACATTATTATAATTTAAGATGCTATTAAGTAAATACTTGACGAGATTTTTTATGGTAAAGATTGTTAAAGATAAGCAGAGAAATTAAAAATATATGAAGCATGACTCTACATGTTTCACCTGCACGATTTTAATAGTAAAATTATAAAAATAAAAACAGTAACTTTACCAGAATAAAATAAGACACTTAATAATTATATTTATATACAGAGCAATAAAGATATTATACATACTTTTATAGACTTGCTGCTAAAGAATTTAGAAATTTATGAGGTAAGACTTTATGTAGAGTTCATTAAAAATGTATTTCCTCATAATACAGTACTTGTTAAATAACCACTATCCAATAAAATAATCAATAATAATTCCTTATAGTATAGATTCTGTAGAAATCCCCATCCGACCACCCTAAATTTATGATCTTGCCAAACAAAAACGGTCTTTAATGCCACACAGCATATATGCAATTTCCAATCATATTGGATTAGGCATGCATATGCACGCGACATCTCGAGGGTTCCACCCTCCGTTCATCACACCAGACCTTTGCAAATTGAGAAAAATCACTCACGTTTCAACGTAGAGACTTTTGTAGAGCGAAATAAAAGAGCGTTACTTGTGTATTTTAAGCTTTTACGTTTTTGTAATTCAAGTTCGCTAGCTTCTGTAATAAGGACCCTAATACCTTCTAATTTATATATTTCCTGCAGTTTAAACATTTTGATTTAAAATTGGTTTTATTTGTTTGAAACTCTTACCGCTTGGCTATTGATAATAATTAAGATATATTGTGTCAAAAATCTTAAAAAGAACTTTATTTCTCAAATAGTTTCTAAAGACAGCTATAAATGTGTCTGAATGACATAATCTAACCAAGGACTATTCGTCCAAGCCCCTCACTATTGGATAATATATTATATGTTCTATAATATCATTTCAACAATATTGTAATATTAATTTATTATTCGTATATCGCCTTATGAGGAGCTGTTGATTTTCGAGTCATTTGACAGAAAATTTATTTACAAATAAAGGAATTGTTGAATTGAAAGTGTGTTAATTGGGGGAGGCCTATGTTAAGCAGTTAAAACAGTTAAAGACTAATGATGATGATAATGGTGAAATAGATTTTACAAAGAATATAATGTTTTACATTGCGTTATTATTCTAAAATCCAAATACTAATAGATGCGGATTACTGACCTTGAGTCTTATTGAGGGACCTAAATAATGAGCTTAAGTGTTATAATAAAAATATGCAGATAAAGACTTAAAGGCCACTAGTATAGTACCCTAAAAAAAAGTTTAAATTACAATACAATAAATTACTTACAAGAAAACAAAGTTGTCGGGAACCGGAAGTAATTGCGGTAAGTAAATAAAAGTTCAACGAACTCTCTAGAATATAATAAATTGTTTTTAACAGGCACTAAATATTACTAATTATTACCATCGTGAATAAATGTAGAGAAGACATTCAAACCGGTTTAGAAGGTCCATTTTTGTTTGAACATGTCTGGACAAGTTTCATAATGAACTGCTTATAAACCAAAAAAGGCTAACATTTTCTTAATGCTTACTATGTGTTTTTAATTTTAAACAGGCCTGGCCTCAACGTTTTCATATTTTGGTATGTGGCCTCAAATAATAGTGAACTGATTTGACTGGAAATTGTGTACAATTTCGTTTGGTTTTGTTTGGTCTTACAACACGTAATTTTTTAACTCTACGTCATTTTTTTATTCTTTGGTTGTAATTTTTGTAGTAAAAATTGAATACATCTTGAGTTAATTATTTAACCAAACTCATCATCATCACCGTCAGCCTCTATCTGTCCATTGCTGAACATAAACCTCCTCTTCCCTTGCCATTCTCATCCAAGGTGGACCGACCACTTTACTGATCACATCATCTTCCTAAACGCGGTCTTAAACCTCATTGGCCCATCGGCCATCCGTTCTTCTGGGTCTGTGACCAGCCCATTCCCTCTTCGACGAACTCTACATTTAGAATGACATGAATGAATTTACGCTGGAAATAAAAACGATGGAATGATTAATGGCATCAAACTCTTATCCATATAAGGTTTAATGTATCAACTCTCCATAAATTTTCGCTCTAAGCAATCCAAAAGTACAGGGTATAAAAGAAAAGGGCAATTTAACTTGTAGATCTAATATAATCGAATGAACTATCGAATATACTATAAAATTCTCGGGTCACTGTTTGTTACGCGACTCCTTCGAAGCGATCGATTTTTAGGATATCTGTGTGCATATTGACTAAGTAGTAGAACATAGATGTTGGCTAATTCTCATTAGCCAACATCTATGTTCGTTTATTATGTAAATCATAAGCATTGAAAAATACACACAACTACTCATTTTCATCCTTTCATAATCAACCCCTGTTCTATGGCAGAGATATTATTACTTTTGGCAGAATGAAGTTGTCTGGGAAGTTATATTTTGAACTTGGTCTATAAATTGATGGACTAGCATGAAGCGTGGTTAATAATATAAAATAATACATTTAAAAAAAATAAACCAATCTCTACATAAAATACTATTTATAATTTATAGTTGACCTCATTAAACTTATAAAATAATTGTATTTAATTAAAATGTTATGGTAGTTAAGATTTATATATAGCTATAAAATATTAAGACAGCAGTTTGATTGTATTAGTGTAATATATATATTTGTATATACATTATTATTATTCGTCTTGTGAATTATGTTGACATTTACATTAATTCAATTATTTGTAGTTTAGAAGTAAAACTTCGTAGGCGTGACTAGAGGGTAACACGAGCCCCACGTTACGCTCTGCGCGGATCTGCTTGGGCAGGCGCACTGTACTGCGTGTGCTGCGACTTCCGCACGTGCGCGTGCAGCTGCCGCCCGCCCGCAGCGCTGCGCATAAGTGCCCCCAACTAAACAATGCCCCCACAAAAAAAACCATAACACTCCAGCAGGGTCAAAAGTAGAGATCGTAGTTTCTACTCGTGAATATCGACGAACTGAGTTAAATGTTTAGTCGTTTTTAATCATGTTCGATATTTTTTTTATGTTTGTGGATAGACGAACTGGCAGATGTGCCACCTGATGGTAAGTGGTAAACGTTGCTCATGGAACTCAGTGGAAACACAGCAAAGCTGTTTCACGGCTGAAACTAACAAGTCGATGGCGCTCAGGATTTGGCACAGTGCATTCCTCCCACCTGCATAATATTATGCTAGTTCTGTAATTAATAATTATACTATAGTCATAGTAAAACTTGGGCAACTGTATAAGACTGACCCGTATGTTTTTACCGTTAATATTAAATGACATGATAAGAAATGATAACGTTTTCCACTATCACACGATTTATATAAAAGTAGGAAACCTTACTGCAATTTGTGATTCTCTTCGTGTGGAAATCGCAATCAAACTATTTTAATTGTTTTAAAAATTACGTTTGTGTGTTTAATTTTAATCACACCATACATAAAATTATGTCAAATCAACACAAAATGTTGTAATTTTACGTCAGTACGTGTAAGAGACGTTTATGGCTAGTAAAAGTGAGTCGTTAACAATAAGTCCCCTAACTACTGTCGTAAAGTAATAATAAAATAAACTCGCATCTAATAAGCTTTTACCTAAAATAAGTTTTCACTGACATAACATTATATGAAGCTGAAGAGTTTGTTTGAACGCGCTAATCTCAGGAACTATTGGTCGGATTTGGATGATTCTTTTAGTGTTAAATAGCCCATTTATCGAGAAAGGCTAAAGGTTGTATTATGTATATCGTCCCGCTATGATCCTACTAAGAATCTTAGTTAACGCAAGCGAAGCTGTGGAAAACAGCTAGTATATTAATATAGTAAAATGTCATATAAAAATCGTAATAAAACGCAATAAAATTTGGAAAAAAATTCTCTACTAGTACTAATAATTTTATGATAATTAGGGTCTGTTTCACAATCTCCAGATAAGTTTCCAATACAGAAACAAACAGATACTCCATACTCCATCTGTCAAATATGTTGCCGATAGCCTATTGGGAACTTATCTGTAGATTTTGAAACAGGCCCTTAATTTCCTAAATTACCCCTAAATAACTTGATGGCCACTCTTTTCAATCAACCTCCCGCCCTAGTGCTTTTGTACTCATATTCGAGATAGTCCTTTTCATAACAACCCCTAAGCTAAATAAAAATGACAATAAGCGCTCTTAGTAGAGTTGTAATCGATTTTACTTTCTATAAAACAATCATTTTGTAAAGTAATGATTATTTTTTAATTGAACCGTAATTATTATGTCACTGCTTGGTTATAATATATTAAAAGCAATATTTAGTTTACTAGCTGTTGCACCTGGCTTCGCTCGTAACAAACTAGAGCCGGTTATATTTGTTTCGATATTCTGTCAGCATAATATTATCTATTAGTGACTAAATCAGGATTCAGATACATAGAAAAATAAAGTGCCAATATTCTCTATGGATTTATTTTGTGCTTATAATTTTTACAAACAAAGATTAACTTCCATTAAACTAAGTACATTCAAATGGCAACAAAAGTAATATTTAAAAACTAATTTTAATGACAATATATGTTTACAATGTATAAATTCTAGTAATTCCACAAATTTATAGTGGAGTAAACACATTTGCTAATTAGTGTGAGTTAAGGAACAAATACTCATTAACAAATGACTGGCAGACTATACTAGACTTAGATAATACACATAGTTATTACTGAAATAATGAATACAAAAATTTAAAACGGGATTCTCCTTATGGCTACCGCCATCTTGTTTATTTTCTTCTGCGTCGCTCTGGGAAAAGAGGAAGAAGAGAAGCTTAGCATTTTCAATTCAGGTATGAGTTGCCGGGATTAATTCCAGTTACAGTTACATGGGCGACGATAATCACTTAATATCAGGGGGCCTAGCCATAATGCCATTAAGAAAGCGTTAGCGAAGTTCGAAATGATAAAATGTATAGGATGGACCACGTGATTAAGCGCGGCCTTATGTCAATCCCATACATTTTATCATTTTTGAACTTCGCCAACGCTTTCTTAATAGCATTTTGGCTAGGCCCCCGGGTATGTCTGCGAATTTGCTTAACCAACCAACAGTTTTATGCGTTATAGTATTGTAAGTTCCTTCAACGTCACCCTATAATCTCTGGTAACTCCAGTAACTAGTGGGTATTAGTCAAAGCGTACTAAATATGCACCAAATTAGTCATCCGTCAATCTGTGCGTCGGCGACGCTATTTTAACACGCACATTAATTTATTTTCATTACCTTGAAACTAACATATGATTAACAAATGTTTATCGAACATAAGCTAGGGGCCTTTTTAGTTTGGGATAAAACTATGATATATTATTATCGAATCGTACCTACTACTGTAAATGGGGGGTTGAGACAAAACAGACATTTCCTAGGGGGGAAAGTTAAAATAATGTCACGCTCCGAATAACGGAAAACTTCAGTATAAACATAGTTTGTAATGGCCAAAACGTAGTCTAAAATGTTTTAGTAAAAATTAAGTTATACTTAAATATTGCAGAGCGAAAATGTAATTTTATTAGTGTGAATATCTATAATAATTATTCGTTATTTTGTTTTGTATTTATTTCCTGTACCTACCTGCCAAAGTGTAGAGCTAGCGCTAAGCTCTAATCCCAGAGCGCTAGCGTCCAAATAACGGGAAAACTACCATATAATTAGAGTAGTATTTACAGACCCCTTCCAGACAAACCTCTTTATCTCTCACCTCCATAGACCAATACACAATGCAAAAATGATTGATATGAATGAATTGAAAATGGATGACTAATATTTCGTCATTGTAAGTAGGTCATGACCTCAAACTAATACTTCTATGCTGAGTAAACACTAAACACTAAGCATAAACGATAGGTAGGGAAATACCACAACATAACATATTTTTGTCACCATGTGTAGTTTTCACTTGCCACTATTAATAAAGCAACTTCACTACATATTATAAAACAAAGTCGCTTTTTCTGTCCCTATATCCCTTTGTACGCTTAAATCTTTAAAACTACGCAACGGATTTTGATGCGGTTTTCTTTAATGGATAGGACAATTCAAGAGGAAGGTTTATGTACATAATTTATTAAGTTTCTATATACATTGGCTAAGATATAACAATAATTGTTGGAGGTGTCGGAAAAAAATTGGCCGTCTGGGAGTTTCCAACGAAAACGCTGCCTAAACCCTTTGAGATATATCAAAATAATGTATGGTGGAATTGTGTGTCTTAAATAGGTCTACAAAAAAGTCCGCGATGGCATATATCTATCTCTTAGGGATATCATACTATATCCATTTAATACTTTAAAAAATGGACAATTATAACGCCATAATTTGAAAGTAATTTACAAAAAAATACGATATGAATCGTTACCATTTTAAATCAGTTAATTATCTGGAGCACATAATGAAGATTATTTTTACCCTTTACATCATGCAAATTAAATGAACACTTTAGAAGATATGGCAATATCAAAATAATACGCAAGAAAATAAATCGTGTTGCCGTGATTTGAGAGGGCAGTGTATTATGTAATAGTATCCTAAATAGTAAATATGCATGCAGAAAGTCTGCATAGGAATATAATATGTCTTTATGTTCAAGATAACATATATCCATTTTAATACAAAAACTTAGTCATTATTGAAATGGAAAATGATCGTCATCAAACATGATAAATTCGTAAACCTAAGTTCACGCGGGCGAAGCTGCGGGTAACAGCTAGTACTATATAAATAAAACGAAACATAACTCATACGATAATAAACCTAATAAGCTACGGTAAGATCTGTTAAAATAAACCATGTATCTATTCTTTAATTTCTTTAATACTCAAAGAATAATTTTATTTAGCGGCTTACTATCTACTATCCAACGCAAGAAGAAATACTACAGGTATTTCTTCTTTAGTAGTAGTTTTAATGACACTCTTCCTATTGTTTTCTTTTATTACATTTAAAGTTTCAAAGGTATCACGGGCTGCCCTTATATTTACTGTTCCCATATAAATTAACATTATCACAGGAATGAAACGGTTAGAGTGTGAGACCTAAAACATTTTTCGCGTCCAAGTAAAACAGAATACAGAATAATCTTTATACATATCGTGATAAGGTAGATAATACTAGATGCACATAAAACACGTGTGGATGTCCCCTAATTGTTTTTATGTCTATTACTTATAATGAATTTGTTAATAAACTTAAGAGAATATGGCGTGCAGGAAGTTTATTTCTGGTAAAACTATTTAAATTGTTTATTAAGATAAATTGTTATATGTGGGTCAATAATTGTGTTTTAATGCGAGGCAAGTAAACTATAATTTGACGATACTCGCTTGAACCTTGTCGAAACTCTTTATTGAAATAAGGAATATATGCTTTCAAAGTATCTGGAATTTCTCTATTTCTTTGATGTATATTGTACGTAGTGCGAGTATTTTTTTTCCAAAATTATTTGCGATGATAAGTCACCACGTTTAAATATCTTTGAAAAAAACTAAGCACGTTTCAACAAACGATTATTCCTGTAAATCCATAAAATTTATACATAGAGACACATAATATTTTTTTAGTTATTCACATAGTAAATTTTGCTAATAAATTCATAACATCCAATCAATCCATTCCATCCAATCAATGCATTTTTATAATCGCAATAAAACAAAACACATTTTTAGATTCTCACAAGAAAAGGGGTCATAAGTTTTTAATATGAGCTTGAAATACATGTTACATTACCATGTGGGACCCACAGGACCCGACGCTCCCAACGCCATGTGCGACACGGAATAATAAAAATAGCAAAGTGACCCACCATCTCAGAACATGTGAGCAAATACGACCCTTTTGCCTTTTTACGGGTCAAAAAAATATGCGGTATTGTCTTTACATCCGACGTTTTTGTAATTAATGGTTTTTGATCGTCACAGCGGTTCACGAATTGAGGGATAAAAGAAGCCGGCACAACGATTGCCACTTTAAATAAGTTTCCTTATCTGTGATCATTTAGGTACGATATCTTTTTTAGTTAGCAGAGCACACTGTCGACAGACATTGAAGGCGTATATGTAACGTCCACGTAACGTCACTCCCAGAAACAGGGGTAAGAGTAAACAAGAGTTAACTTATAGGGAAGCGTGCGCAATTGAAGGGCAAAAAAGAAACCCAAGACATCAGGGTGCGCTCTTTCCCGATTAGGCCCGTATAACCACGATGGCTCGATAGAGACCTTACTAGGTCGGTTGGGACTTGACCTCTTACAATATACCTAAGGCCTACAAATTATTGCTGGCTCAGGTCAACGTTAAAATTCAAAAGACATGTTGCACATGACAGCTCATCTGCTAAATTGTCTGCGGATTACGTAAGTGACCTAAGTGATACAAAGCAATTCCCGGCTTTGGTATTTGACAATGAGTCCCTTCATTGATAAGTACTTTCATTATAAATGCATGGCTGAATGGAACATGTTAGTCGTGATCATGCGCACGCGTTCTCCTGGAACCAGAGACAATTAAACCTCTTCATTGGCGCCTTTTTATAATTTTGATTGTCTGTCCGTGGCACGCGGTCACGTACCCTACGTGACCGAAGTTCCAGGTTTTGGACCTATTCTATATTCAGTAAACGCCTTTTTGGCCATCCGTTTTAATTACAATTTAACTATAACATTATTGTCTATAGATCAGAGTAACGATGGTCCAGTGGGTGCTCAGCATCTTAAGCGAGAGGGTCCGTGATTAATCCTGACAACTAGACGTGCATGGAATCGGTCGTGGAATGGGTTTTTCTAAACTTGTAAGTACACTCTAAAACGCGAGACAATCGTTCGCTCCTCGGTGAAGTAAAACAACCTGCATGCCTGATGAGATTGAAAGTCTTTGAAGTTACAAAGTTCACTGAAAGCTATAATAATTATATTGTTACATTAAGTTAATGAATATAATTAATTTTAATGTCTGTTATTATTATTAATGTTTATATTCTAAATTCCTCAGTGACATGCCAACCACAATATAAATAGAACCAATTCATAAATCTGCTGTCAGTCGAGTTACATTATTGGCTGTTATGACGCGTTGTTGAACTACCCTTCTTTCCAGAACATTCTATTTCCATTCCACACCAAATAAATTGCGTCATGTTCCAATTTCGAAAATTCCAAACAAAGAAAGGGCATGGAACTTGAATTATGTAATAGTGAAGTGACACCGATGACGCGCGTAAAAGAATAGACAAGATGACACTTTTATTAGTCCTGTCACTTACCTGACAGCTCGTAAGTTAAAAACTTTAATTCGTGATCGAACTTGTATGCTACTGGATTTTGGCTTTCACATTTCAAAGTGACCTCTTAATGGTGCATTAGGGGACAAAGCATTTATCGTACCATTACCATAACAATTATGGTTGAGAAATTGTTGATTATTTCTCATTTATGTTTTAAAACGTTAGTGTTGTCTAAAGAGCAATATTAATATAAGCGTGTGCTGTTACATGTGATAAGATTTATGGACTCAGTAAATCATAGCCGAACAGAAAACTTCTATTACTATAACTTCAGTTTATATGCCACTTTTCATACCTGTTGAAGGCAGTGGGAATTGAAATCGATGACGTATGAGAGTGGAATTTTGTTTAAATTATCTTTAAATGGTATAATCGCTTATCTTAATATGAAAAACTTAAAACAATTGTTAACTAAGATGTAGCGTCAATCGTGAAAAATAAAAACTAATTTCTCCTATTGACATGTATAGTATCCTAGATGTAAGGTATGTATTAATATTATGCTTTATTTTTTTAGTTATCTATTATACCTCTAGTATTAACAAATACATTCTTACTAGGTTAAAGTAGTTTTTTTTTTTTTTTTTTTTTTTTTTTTTTATTTATTTCACTTTATACATACATTTGTTATTCATATCAATCAATAGTGAGTTGGTTCTTGAATATGGGGACCCAAATATCTATCTAGGACATTTACACGCTCAGTGTAACGCAAAGTATGTCACATCTGAATCATTTCACCGACTTAAAGTGCTTAGGTCATTATTTTAAATCTATAAATAATTAAATCATCGAATGAAAGGGGTCTATAATTCCACATCTCGTAAGCCACTAATTGCCACTGACAATATGGTTAAAGCATTAGTCGACTAATTCGTTTGACAGGCGCGTCATAATCGAGGCTCCTCCCTACCGAACCATAGACAAGCTTGTTAGTTTTTTTTAACGTTGTCATTAACAATTTTGGATACTTTATTTGTAATGGCTTTCACACGTGGACAGCCTTTGTTTCTTATCATAAAATGCAAGTTACTAAGCAAACTAATACATAATATAATAATAAAACATGGAGATAAAAAAAAATCACGCTAATACATCTACTAATAAAATTTAAAAAAAAAGTTTTATAGGTACATTTTTGATTGTCTAACTATTGAGACGGGATTTTTTTTTAATTTTGTGATTGGATTAGTAATTTAACATTCATGCTTTATTAATACTAAAAATTTAATTTTGTGTTTCTTACAAAATACAAATCACTATTAACTTGAAATAGATTGCTAATACGTCGAAATTTGTACCATTTAGCGATAACAAAAGCCCGTGTTTTCATGCATTTTCCTCAGGCTTGCTTCATCCAGATTAAAACATAAAGGTGTTCCATAAAGCATAGAAAGCAACGAAACACATGTTAATCTTCGCACGATAAGGTAAAACCGAAAAAGCTTCCGAAATCTTCATCAACGATACAATCTCAACACAATGGCTCCCACGAAGATAACGCAAATAAAGTAATTACACTGAAACAAGAGCTTACATAACCATGGTGCCTTTCTAAGTATGGGTATTTAATGGGATTACTAAATATCGAAATATTTAAGAAACGTTACATTTACCTAGTCATATGATATTTGGCAATATATGCTGATATTTTTGGTAAGTGAAGATAGTTGTGAGTAAAGAGCGTTTGTGTGGTAAAGGCAGACAAGAAAAAGATTTCATAGAAGATACCGCCATACACCTTGGGAATAGGGCGTTGTCCCAGACATTTCTGGATAGTATGAAAAAAAATTGTTACAGAATATTAGAAAAGATTAGTTCCACTAAGTTTGTTTTTCCGGTTCTTCTCAGTGGGCTTGCCTTGAAACCGGTAGTAGAATCAATTGTGAATAAAAAAAGATTTTTGATTTTTTGACTGACTAGGAGCATAGATGTTAATCTGTCAGGATCATCTGGAATTACTCCCAGCAATGCACTGCCGTTGACTTCATCTATCTGGCTTCAAATGGTTCGACGGAACCATTTTTGTTTTATATGTAGTCATTAGGTATTCTTTTCTGCCATTTAATTCAAAGTTGTTTGTTATATTCGATGAATAAAAATCTTACTAAATCGTGACAGAATCTGTAAAAAATATTTCACTCTCTAATTTTGATATCTCGTCAGACTCATTAGACTCTGAATGGATGACATTGAAATCTTATACCAAAGAAATTTTCTTGGACAGTATTCTTGTATGGCACTTTATCACAATATGCCAGTATGTACAAAAAAATATAAATATTCTAATTCATAATTTAAAGGTATAGATCTTATCGTTTAATCTGTAGCCCAATTATGGTCTATTTGTTTAGCCGCGGGTGGTCCCAAAGGAAGTGGGCTCCAAATATTCGGCTCTGACCTCCGTCAATTACATGTCAGTTACAGACCTCTGTCGCAGTCCACGTGTGGAGTCTTATTTATGACCCTTTGGTTCGATACTGTATTTAACGTGGGATTAATGATAATTTATTTATCTGATTAAAAAAAGCATCCAACTAATGCATAAATTGGCCATCTTGACGTTTATTGAAAGTGTATCAAGCAACGGACAAAAAGGCTTAATAAAATAAAAAGCTGACGTCAAAATTAGCTAACACGTCTTGCTTTGCACAATGTAATTTTAATGTTCCTGACGAATTATCTTGCTATTTCCCTTCAAAATAAAAACGAAACATACAAATTAAAAGTATTTAAACATTAAAACCATACACTAACATATCATTTTTAAAGTCCGATATAATATAATAAGCTGTTTGTTTAAAACAACTTGCTAGATTTTACAGAACTTTTGACATAATACTCCGAACTTGTTTAATCCATGCAGGTATACAGGTATATAGGTAACTGGAGATATTTTAAACGTATAAATTGACTACCTAAATATTAATTGACTATCTGAAATCATTGATAAAACCCTTAAAATCACCACATTGGACTATAATTCAGTATCTATAACCCCTACAGTAACGAGATGCACACATTCCAAACACTTTGTCATATTGTACCACATTCCGACGCTAAGAAAGTAACGTCGTTGTTACTTTTTTTAGCAACAGTTAAGCGGCTTAACTTAATTTCAATATTGACGATGATTTTTTGAAATCAACTCATAATAATTTATTACACTATCATTCATATCTTATACAAGTATTTTCTTTAGGGCCGTCAGAATTCTTGTTAGTTTTGATTTACGAAATCGGCGTAAATTATAATTGAAATATACAATTCCTTGATGTTAGTGAATAATTAGACATCCCGCTACTTCGACGTTGTGGAGTGACGAGGATTATTTTTAAAAGTAAGACCTATCTTTTTTTTAAATATAACCTTTTTCCGATTAAATTAAAAAAAAAATTTAAACCCTAATATTATATATTATAAATACCTAATATTAAAAAATAGATTCCGCTTTAAATAAAAAATCTTAAATTTACAATAAATATATTTTAATAGATTCATAACGTTTCCTATAATTTACTTAAACGCATGTTTAGTTTTATTAAACGTTAAATTACACATTATCGCAATGTTAATAGGCCGTGTAAACTCAGTTTCTTTATAATTTATAACAAAAAAAATATCAATGTCAAATAATTTTAAAAAAGTCTAACCCGCCATACTTTGACATTGGCAATTCCTATGGGAATCCATTTATAAAAGAAGAAGAAGAACCCGCCATACCATTTTTACGCGCTATTATGGTAAACAAAGTGTAATACCCTCGTTTCATGATGCCACAGACGTATACTTCACTTTTCCCATACTTCCATTGTAAACTGTAATAGTTCCATAAAATGTGATCTGTAAGTTATGCACTTTTTAAAATGTTAAGCTATGTACAACATCATAATATGTATTGGACCGTTAATTTTGAAATTCACATTGATAGCTGTATTTGGTGTTATAAATTTAAAACATACTCAAAATAAAGTTTTTTTTTCCAAGAATTCGTGGAATTATATGCTTAGGATATATTTTCACCTAATATAACATATTTATGATCATCATCAGCTCCCGTCTGTAGCGATTTTTTTTTAATGTATCCAATGTTACTTCTAGTCTCTCCGATAATATGTATAATATTAAGTAAGGATTTTAGTAATGATTTTATTTTAGACATACATGCACACTCACAAGCTAATGATGATGATGTAAATAGCTTAATAAATGAAGTATTATATCGATACAAATATGTTTAAATATAATATTTGTTCGCTCACAATATCCTTTCACCCGGCCTCACATGGTTCCCTGACAAGTATGTTAATATCATCACCACGAAACCAGTCATCAGCTGCTCGCCAGTCGCCGCTCCCATGACCCATCGTACAGGTTTGGTCATCATCGTTTGAAATCAACGGTTCAACGCAACCGTTGGTGAATGATATCATAGGTCAAACACATAGGCATTATGTATCGTTTAAATAATCTGTATAAAAAATCAGTTGCTCGTAACTTCGCACGCATTGAATCTAAGGTATTTTTAAACTTAATAGAAACTACTTGTAATTTCGATAATCGTATTTATAAAGTATAATATAAATCATCTGATTGCGCTCATCATCATCATCGTCAGCCTCTATCCGTCCACTGCTGAACATAGGCCTTTTTTTTTTCTTTTACGCCGGGAAATGCACTGACGCATACCGCTGGGGAGTGGGTCTCCCCAGGCGGGTATGTGGGACTCGCTGCGCCCGAAAGATGGTAAGTGGACGCAGCTCTACCCACTAAAACCCGGCGAGTGCCACCAATGCCGTCTTTGGTGAGGTGCCCCGGATCTACAAGCAACAGGGCACCTCGACGGCTAGTCAGTCCCTCAGGGGACTAACGCCACCTCCACAGAGCGGTTGCCCCGCACCACAGAACAACCACTCCCAACGTCTGGACAGTACAATGAGGTTCCCATCCTCACCCCTTGCCCCCTGCTCTTTTGTCCCCTCTTCTTATAGGAGGGGTACAAAGAGCCCCCTCGGCTCAATTCGCTTCACCCAAGGTGTTTGGGTCACCCTGGGCTACTGTGCCCCACCGCCACGACAAGGCCTGAACCATGGTGGTGTGCTGAACATAGGCCTCCCTCAATTAACGCCAAGACGACCGATCCCATGCCACTCGTACCCAAAAAGTAGCACTAAATTCGACTCGAATGCTGTGAGACCCATGAGGAGAAAGGACATGACGCTGTCACGCTGATTGTTATATTTCTTTCGCATAGTTCTTTTTAATTCTAAAATTAATATAGATGTTATACATCTGTCGCTATTTAACTATGTTATCGTTTTTATTTTTTTGTTTTTAAGATTTTTAGGACGCGAAGCAATGGGATCCCTGCTCTACATATCTCTCCCACTGAACAATTTTTATGTTAGTCCAAACTAATAAGAATAAATGATTATAAGAAGTGATCATGATAGTCAATTTATTTGTCACCGTCCCGTACTACCTTACAATGATATTGACCAAAAGTCGAAGAAGATAGCTTTTGAAGGCGGCGTGTTTGTGAGTCACGTTAGGAATGCCAACGGCGGTGCAAACATTACTATACGGCTCAATAAAACGCACCAACAGATGGTTTTATTTGTGATGCGTCCATGGCTGGAAATACAAAAATTAAGTTCGTGGAATCTATGGCATACACTATTGACTCCGACATTGCCTTTATAATCTTAAAATAATTTCAATAAGATTAATATCTCCTTAAAATTCAATAATATTACTAAATTAGCATCAGCAATGAAAAATTATACAATTACTATTTTTAATTTATACTTTATATCAATAATTCATACTTTATGAATAGTCTAAGATACAGACATAGACCAATTTTTGACCTCCTTTTAATGAATAATCTAAGATACGGGTAGAGACCACACTTCGACCTCCTTTTAACTGTAGCTTCTGTAAATTGTGCAAACACTAATAAGATTTCCAACTAAAAAAAATTGCTTAGAATTCTGTAATATTTTATTTGTGCCAAATAAAGTTTTTTTATTTATTAATTGAAATGAATTCCTTTTGGATCCACGCTCAGATTTTCATGGGTTTCTTATCAGGATCAATCCAATAAATACCCTTCACAAGGTCCATACATAATCGCTAATTGGACTGCCTGATAATTTAGCTATGATAGCCTTTTTCACGGTAACTTTTATCACAGCTAAAAGTCACTGGGTGGCATCAACACAACATTATTTGCGTCAATATTGAAATGTAAGATACCTGTTACATTATCTTAAGAGAGAATAAAAGGCCATATTTTATATTGTCATCATACGACAACGGTTTTAACAAAACGTTGTAAATTTGATCTTTATTTTTCGGTAATAAGATTCACAGCATCCGTTTAGTACAGTGTATAGAATATCTACATCAAATTTAAAACGTATTTTTATGAACATAAGATTTAAAATTGTTTAATAATGATAGCCTGCTGTGTGGTACATTTTTTTGCGATGTCTTTTACGTAATCAAGCCGCCTGTTTCAGTATAGTGCGGGTTCGACCCCTGGAGGTCTTCGCAGTAAAGACATTTAGGAGACATCATAGTGTCGCCGATTCAACGGATTCGGTTTTTAAAGGTGTTTGCCGCCTTTAAGTGTTTATAAATGTATTGATGACTCACGTATACTAGTTGTCCGCGGCTTCTTTTCAGTACACAAAGTTTGTGTGTTTGGAGGTAATTTTTGGTCCCCTATGGCGATTTACTGAATTATTTATTTCATTCCAGAGGAACAATATCATATCTCCATTGCCAACTATTTAATTTTAGATGTTTATATTTAGGTATTAGAGTAAAATAAATTTTACGAATTTTGTGTCGGTTTATTGAGATTTTTACATGCAGTGACCTTCCGTCATTCAGTGACCATGGTTGCTCTAAAATATTGGACACTTCGACCGTATCAAAAATCGTCGTCGTCGTCGAGCCGCGATAAAATCCGTAAAAGCTATTTCATTATAATGAGTGAAATTCGCGTTAAAATACATTTATGTCAGGCAAACAGCATGCTTGGCTTTTTTGACTAAAATTTTTATATTATCAAATTTGATTATGGAGTCCATATCCAAGGAACAAGAGAAATATTACAATTTTCATACAAATTAAAAAAAAGGTGACGCTATTATAGAAAAGGCCCCACAAGACGCCATGGAATTTATTGCAATATTTACTCACTGTTTAATACATTTATCATAACACCCATAAAATAATGAATGGGTGAAAAGACTGCAACTTTCCATTTCACCGAAATACGCAATGACATACAAACCGACAAAAAGACGCCACAAAACTTAACCAATATTACCGATAATCCAACTAACAAAAATATTATAAATTGTTCTAACTTTTTTTTGTTTCGCAACTTTTTTTCTGGTGTCTTACCATTTTATCTTACCTATTCTATCTTTTGTCAACAAACATTGTTTTTTTTAAAGCGGTAAAGGACTTCTGTTCTATGAAAACTGTTAAAAAAAATCCCTGTTATATTAGGGAAAATACAATCATGTTAGTAGTCGAGAGCTTTGCGAAGTTTTTAACGAAGCGAATTATACTGTCACTGTGATGTTATAAGGTGCATATTACAATGTTCATATTTATAAATATAAAAATTGCGTCAATACACGTGTCACGTCGTTGCACTTTCCATCATAAAGTATCCCAGATTCCGACCGAATATATATCTTAATGAATCTCAAAAATACAGCAAAATATCTGAAATAAAATGAGAAGTATATTTTTAAACGACTTCAAAGAAGCGTTTCTCTAGTCGACCGTATATTATATGCTTTTTTTGTAATAATATATAATATATTATATTTTAAGGTTCATTGGGTTTTTACATGTTTGACGTTCCGGATATTATAAGGCAACTATAATCACGGAAGAAGTATTCGTCCGTAGTGTGTAAAAAGCGTTATAAACCACGATAAGAGTAAAAGTTGTTTCATTATAATGAGTGAACATGCTAAATATTATAGTTGTTTTTCTAATATTTTACAAACAAATTTAACCCTTAAATATTATAAAATCTTACGCAATAAATTAAAATGTTGACTTACAGCGCTGCTTTATAAAGCTCAGACGGTTGTCATTCTCTTTTGCTCACCTGTCTAAAAAGAAATTGTTTTTTTTTTCTTTGTTGTTGTCACTGTAAATCCTTTGTATATTCAAAGTTTTTTGTGGTGTATGTTTAGTAACAATCATACATTGTTAAACAAATACTTGGCGTAGATAATGAAATTACAACCGAAACTTAACACGGTAAATTTTAATGTTTTTTCTTGCGAAATACAGTTGCGTTATCCTTTACAAAAGGAAGTCCTTTGTGTTGATGAGGTATTTAGGTAGTGGTGATTGCCAATATAAAAAAGTCAGGGTTGTATAGGAAAGTATATAAAAGTTATAAAAAGAGCATTGATTTTATAAATGTGTATTTGCAACCATTAATATTTTTTACTCACTGTTTCATAATTAATTAGTAGTTATTAGTTTCATACTTAATAAACTACTTCTTTCATATCATCATCATCATCAGCCTTTTTAAGTTAACTGCTGAAAATAGGACTCCCTCAATGAACACCAAGAACCCTTGTCGCTCGCATCCAACACGGGAATATGAAATCTGAAACTATGAAAACCCTATTGTTTTCTTATGTTTACGCGAATTTCACTCATTATAATGAAACAACTTTTACGGAGTTTATCGCGGTTTATTGAGTTTTTTTATATATGAAATCCCTAAACCAAGATGATGATGAAAAAGGATTCAATATTGTATTATGTAGAGTATATCTCTATATGATAGGCAGATGTAAAAAGGATATACGAAATAATTCTAAAAACACGAAAGCTCCAAGCCCGCCTGTGATCCGCATTCTAAGCCCAAAGCAAGGCCGTCCATTCACACGGCGATAGGCGACGGTTATGTAAAGGACGTTTTGGTGGAGATTGTATGTGTCATACGGGTTTCTAGTGAACTGAGAAGAGTTTATTATAGACCATGGTGATTGTCGTTGGCTCAGGACCTTGATTTTTAGACACCTCATAGAGACTGTATCCTGGCATCTGGCATAAAATATATCATCTTGCCAGATCCACCCGGTCGACACATGGACGGACGGACAAGGGACTTAAATTCCATTTTTGTGTTTTGTGGAGCAGTAAAATAAATGATAAGACACTGTTTTACCGTTAAATGCCATTTTTGAAAAGATCCATAGCAGAAAGTAAGTATAATGGCGGACAAGACTAACAACATTAATTACTCTTTTTTTTTTTTTTTTTTTTTTTTTTTTTTCGAAAGGTCTAGACTTTTAGGCCATATGGCCTTTAAGCTCAATCGGTAGGTAGGTGAGCAGATGGCTCACCTAGTAAAATTCGAAAGGGGGGCGCCCCCCTCCGTGCCCCGCAGAGGGCGCGGTATATCGCGCGCGCTACTCTGGAGAGTAGGTGTTTGGCCATTAATTACTCGATGAGTTGTGAGTCGATGGGCGTCTAGTCACGTTACCAAGCGACGCCCCTGTCTAAAGGCGACATCTGACATTTGTACACTGGTAATAGAGTATAGACTATAGACTATAGAGTATAGAGTCTTATATACAGGGTGTTAAATAAAATATGCGCCGATAAAGTGGCCGTTGAAGTTGGATACCAGCGCGTTAGTCAAGCTATAGATTCATAATTATAATAAAGAATAAACGAGAAAAAATATTTAAAAAAAAATAGGTTATAGGTTATTTTAATACTACTTAATTCATGATGGCCCGCTGATCGAGTGGCAATGGTCGAGGGTTCGAATCCCAGCAAGCACATATTTTTATGAGCGATTATAGATATCTCGGCGGGTCTTATATTTTGTTTAATTTCCGTCACTAGAAGCTTAACACAAGACTAAGATAGCGTGATGGGATTGTTGTCATAACATTTATATTATTATGAAAACATTTAAAGCATTTCAAACTTTAACTCGTGATACAAAGTAAGGAGTAACGAACCAACTGTGATTGTAGTAAAGTATTTGCTGTCGAGAGTAAAAAGATGTTATTAAACCACATTAAAATTTGCTACCATTCAATTATTATTACAATTAGCAAAATTTTCAAACAACAAACGAAGGCACATAAGCCGATGTTCACACTTGTCGCTAGGGTTGCCAGGCGTCCGGATGAAGCCGGACACAGGTAGGATTTTTAATTGCGTGTCCGGCCAAATCATAGGATGTCCGGCTTTTGTTAGACTTTTATCATTTTGCAAACGAGCGATGCCAAATTAATTTTTGGGCTAAGACTGTCTTAGCATTCAATTTTATCTATTAGTTCACATAATTAAGCTTGATTTTACATAGCTTACAATTTCTTTGTCGTACCTACTACCTACTATAAATACTGCGACAAAATCCTCAATAATGTTGGGTGTCCGGTTTTTCTACCCAAATGTCCGGCCAAACTGGCTGGTCTGTCCGGCTTTTAGGTTTGGCGACCTGGTAACCCTACTCCCATTCAATAACAATTAGCAAAATTCTCAAAGAACAAACGAAGGCACATAAGGCGACGTTCACACTTGTGGCCCATCTTAAAACACAACAATTACGCAGTCATCGATATTCGAAAGACAAGGTGTTTTTGTATGTTATCACAAGGTCATCTCAGGAACACGGCACAGCACGTCCCGGGACGTCTGAGCTAGTTGTAACCAGTTATAACGGCCGCATAAGACAGGTGATAGAGATAAGCGGTATATCCACATTGTTCTTAATTCATTGGAAAGTAGACATCATCATCATCATCATCATCATCATCGTCATCATCCTCATCACCATCAACATGATCTACCATCGATTGTGCATCGCACAGAGATAGGTCCCCTACCTATAAACTATCTCAGCAAGCATGCTACATACCTAAAACAATATTTATCTATAACTATCCTTAGATAGCTGGTCAGGACATATGACTAGAGACAGCAAGACGAAATGGACGCAAATAATAAAGAAATGGCAACCACGAGATGGGAAAAAAAGGAGAGGAAGACAAGTTACAAGATGGGCAGATGATATAAAAGAGATAGGAAATACGACCTGGACTAAAAAGACCAATAATATAATCGAATGGAAAGAGCTGGAAGAGGCCTACGTGTCACAAGACACGCTGAACAACAAACCGAAATATCCGTAGTAATTGCGATTCAAACTTTTATTGTAACAAACTAGTTTGTATCTACATTATTTTGATTCAACAAACCAATATGTAAAAATGTATATGTTTTAGCAATAAAGGCTTATATAAATAAAAATCCTTAGATTGTGTGAATTACTTACATACGTCGATGCCACAAAATATATGTTTAAATCTACCTATCCCTTCTTTCTTTCTTTTTTTAATTTTGTATAAAATTGTAATTGTATAAAATTGTAATTGTATACATAATACATTAAAGTGTATTCATCATCATCATATCTATCATTCATTTTCAAAAGCACTCTCCCTTAGTCACTTGATACAATTATAAAATTATAAAAATATTTAGTAACGCTCTAAAAATGAAAGACCCCAATTTAACGCGCATACCAACAGTAAAAGTTATTTACGAAAGTGTTAAGTAATTAACAATTTCTCCAAATTTTATCATCATTAAATACCACCAAAAATTTTACATTTTTATCAATGAGCGTTTTACTTAATGTCTTAACATTATTCAAAATGGTTGAATTAAAAACGAAATTGATCTAAAACTTCAAGGACTCTCTGTGAAAAAGGCTACTGAAAATAAAATTACCTAATAATCTACAAAAGCTACTGATATCAAGCTTTAGATGACCTGTAATTTGTCTGGCACGTTCAAATAATTTAACGTCCAAAATTCACTTTGAACAAGTCATCTAAAGTAAAGTAAATGACTTTTTCTACTTTAAATAATTCTGAATAAATTCAGCGTCAACCTTTGTTGCTTATTAGACTTTGCATTCAAGCAATTTAAATAATGAAATAAAATAATAAAAAAGAACATCCAAATCGGTTCAACTTTAAATAGCTGAAGGTACAAAACAGTGTCCAGACAGGACAAAACACAGGAAGGAACAAAACACAGAGATGACAAACGTATAACACCCCTTTTTTCGTTAGGTAGTCGCATGTATTCTAGTAACCTCAAAATTGTCAGACTCATAAAATAAGCTTAAAGAGAAGCCCAGAATACCTCTGTCACATATCACCAAGCACATTGTCCTATTATAAATCTTAACAATAAACGATTGAACATGAAAGGTGCTTCGAAATGCTAAAAATAAAAGATTTTTCTCGAACGAAAGGTGCTGCGAGATTTAGCCGTGATGTCCAGGTGGGCTTGCAGCTGGCGCAAGGTGGCACGCGTGAACCATTACAACGATAGTAACCTCTGTTATGTAGAGCTTTGAGAATTCACATTTGTGACTTGAGATAGAGTCAATTATTTTTATGTAGAGTTTCGGTAAATTTGATATTTTAATGATAAGTGTAAGTGTGGCTTGATAACAGCGTGACTAGTTTACTTGATAATGCCTGTGACTGTGCTGTGAAGTGGAGCTATTAATAAAAACGTTAAAAATAGATAAAGTGCTTAGACTTTTAAGATTAATAAAATTAAAACCATACCCTAGTAGTTTACCGCTTTACGACACTTTTAGTATTTAATAAGCGTTTCGGACTAAGTTTAATTAAAGACGAATTGTAATTTCATCTGAACAAAGGCCTCCCTAAATAAAAACCAAGATGACTGATCCCTTGCCACTCATAAAATAAAAAATACAGTGTAATAGTTTTGACTCCTTTGACTCCTTAGTGCTCCCTAATGTATGCAAAATATTGGGAGTAAAAATAACAAATTGAAATGACATTAATTTAAAGTATTTTATTTATTAAATATTTTTTCATACAGAGGATTTTGTTTTATTTTTATATAACCTCATGAATCTCACTAGATTTTTTACTAGATATTAAGTAAAGTATAAACATGACGGAACGGGCTCAACTTAAAATTCATTTGAATTATTCAACGCGTGCGGCTGTGCGGGGGCCAGGTGGCCAGGGTCTGAGGCAATTTGAGGTCAAGCTTCATTTTTATCAGTTTCGAAAACTTTTGTATTTAATAAAATTATGTTTTTCGATCGTATCACTAACTTGATTATATGCATTACATGAGAGTGCTTGCTTTGCTGGCTTAATTTTCTTATTACCTTGTCCGGCTGTTGCTTTTTCAAGCGCATCAATGTAACCACTCGATGGTAAGTATAATTAATAGAAAAATATTTAAATCTCATTTCGCACCCCGTTGAAGTCTTTTGTTCAGTAACTTACACAATATGTATTTAGATAGAGTTTCACCATTCTCTTTTATTACGTTTGTTTTATTTATGTATTACTGCGTTCTATGAATAATATTGTTTTATGTACTTTTCGTGTCAATAAATTTACAATTTCACATTATGCATAATGAATGCTTTATATCAGTTTTATATGATTATAGAGATGATGTCAATATTTTTTACAAAATGAATATGATCAATTGATTGCAAAATACCGTGTTAGTAGTTCTGAAAAATAATACCAGCTAACAGCATTATGTCCAAAACAAAACCTTTGACCAGAACCTTTTATGGTCAGCTTGATCGCCATCTAATTTCCAAATCCAGATATAAATCCACATCAATATGCCCTCATCTAGTCGTAGTCGATAAACGAGACGCCATTCGTCATGTCACGTTAAACAAAGCGCCTGGATATTACGTGAGTGATCTATCACTTTGTCACGTTATGTTTCACACCTGGATGACCATGATGGTGAAGTATTAAGGACAGTTAGAATACTAAGTATTATTATTTATCGAAGAAAAAATCTTTTGGAGCCTTATTACATAGTAAAATAGACTACGATGTCATGGCGGCAAATGTCGTAATGGTTATTTTTATCATTTATAAATTCTAATAATTATGAATTAAACAATTAAAAATTCTAATTATTGTGAATTATTAAATTATGAATTCTTTCTCACATTATTATTAATTAATAATTTACCGCGCGTTAATTGGAAGCCCTTTTTATTTACAAAAGGAAATGAAAGTTGTTTTTGGTAAATATTATGTAAATTCATTAAATTTTATAGAATCCGTGGAATATGGTTGTAAAGTACACAATAATCCGGGAAAATAAAAAGCCGCGATAAAATCCATAAAAACAATTTTAATCTACTTTAATTATAATCCATTTCCATAATGTTAATGTCATAATAAAATTGTTTATATTTCTAGACATGAGTGTCCATTTATATGATATAATTAATAGACACAGGTGTTTCATGTTCCGCTGGTTTGATTGCTGAAGCAGGTGATTAATATAAAATCCTTGAATGGAATTTATTTTTGGTAGGTTGGTAGGTAGGTGGGTACATTATATTGTATGGCACAGTATGATAATAATTATAAAACACTACAATATTTCTGTTTCAAATACGATGATATTATATTCTACTGCCTGTACTCTTATAATAATGATGTAAATAAAATCTTGAACGAAATTATTTTTGATCGTTACCTGCCTACCAAAGTTAAATGAATATAATATTATACCCGCTTATATTCGACTATATGTATAAAATACTACTCTATTTCCTTTTAAGACACAGTGGTGATCTATCCCTTGATTTTTATATTCTTGCACAATTTTCGTCTATGCTAATACTGCGATGCAATAAAAATTGTATGATTGAAATGAATACAGTATATTAATTTTGATAAAATCTAACGACTTAATTTTGTATTACGCATAAGAATAACAAATAAAAACAAAAACGTGACACTTTTTCGTTAGTTCAGTTGGTTTTACCCCTCGGATTTTTCTCATACCGGGCGCCTTATATATGAAAATCGATTCTTAAGGAGTAAACTCCAATAATATTTGAAAGGTTTATTTAATTTCTTCTTTTTTTAACCATTATTCTCAACTAGCCTTTTCCTTTTACATTGCATTGATTAACATAAAAGATGTTAAAAAAAGTTAAAAAAAAAATATTTCGTCTCGTTCCTATCAGATTCTTACCACATGGTCACCCAGATATAACTCGTGGTCCATAATGTATTGGTGCTCCATACTCCATACTCTAGGTAGAGTCACTCTTGACCACAAACGATCACTGTCATTACGGTTAACAATGATTAACTTAATTATCATTAATAAATATTGTCTCATAACTTATCCTTTTATTAATCTTTATAGTTTTTTTTATTAGTATTTGAACTTAAACATACCTGGAGTACATGTTTCGAAATACTAAATGGTTTTGGATAAATAAGCCAACTAAAAACGACTTTTTGATCTGGATATTTAAAAAACTTATACTATGTACAAAAACGACTTCACCGAGCTAATTATTCTAAGTATTTTACCTACAATTTATATCTTCAATTTTAATTTTGAGGTCCTACAAATTTATAAAATTATTATAGCCAAATCTTTACTTTTCTATTAACTAGCAGTTAATAATAGATTAATATTAATTTCAATCCTTTCCTACTTGGACGACGTTATCTAGCTTTTTTCGCCTCGAAATCAGACCTGACAATAGTTTACCGATACGCTAGCCCAATGCGATTTGGTGAACTTCACACACCCTTATTCCCAGATAAAGACTGTTATTGCAACCGGTATTTCCTAGCTTTACTGAACTATGATGATTAATTTAGCTGAAAACAAAACATTGGGCCAAATAAAAACGTAAGCCCTTTTATTAAAAGAAAACTATCTCACGGACCTCAAAGATGTCATAAACGTGACCTATGACTCACGAGGCTCTAAGCCGACAGCGGCATGCGCCCGCGCATATGCATTTATTTGAATGTCTAACGGTTCGTCATTTTATTGTAATTTATTACGATCAAACACTAAATAGGCACTAAAAAGGCTTGGTTATGAAACTTATGATTTTTCATTATTATTATAGAATAATGCAGGTTCTTTGATAGATTAATACCAGCAGATGATGATGATGATATATCTTATTCAATTGTCCACGTGTCGGTCAACAGATTATAAAAGGCTGGACATATTTCGATAAGATCAGGGCATGACAAGCATTTTCTGTGGGAAAGAGTTGATAATGCGACAACGGTAAGTGAGATAGTGGTCAGTTAAACATCTATGTACCCTAAATGGAACAAGTATTAAGATTATCAAGTGTTTTGGGTGGTCAAACTTGAACAACCATGAGTTCATAGTTTATCATTCAACTATGCAGGTTAGGTTAGGTAGGGAACTAAACTCTGTATGTATAATATTTTTATGTATGTCATGACTGGTAAATTAGATGAACCACCTGATACCAAATGGCCAGCATCACCTGTTAAATATACAAAGAAATTTACCCCGAGACGCAGCTACTTTGCCAGGTAAGAAAGAGACAGACATGTGGAGAGCAAGGTATAGGTATACCAGTAACTCTTCTTACCAGAACTATAAAAAAGAATAATGAATATAACAAAATTATTAATCTATAAGACTTTTTTCAGTTCTTCGAATAATACCTACATTCGTAAATGATGTCAAAATATCGAGCTCTGCAGAATAAATAAAAAATCATGGAAAGGAGCCCGTTTTAAATAAGTTATCTGACGTCTATCAACAAATGCTGTTTTAAACAAATTGTAAGTACCATAAGAATTATGTGTACCTATGCAGAAATCCCTAGCCACTATACTTTAGCGTCTTAGAGCACACAGAGACTAGACTGGTAAGAGCCAGTCAACAATTCTCTACTTTCTTTAATAGAAGCAGTCTTCAAGTAGCTCATCTGCATATTAACGTTTTCTACCCAAAAAAGTTTTCACTTCAAAAAATCTGATCAGCTTTATTTTTTTTTTTTACAGGACCACGTTATTCTCACGTCTGTCCGTATGTAAAATAACAAAGAGCTTCTTACCACGTCCCGTCCCGGCGTTCCCTCACGTGTGGACGTATTGTTTAATTTGTACTTTACATCAAAATACAAAACATACCTTCTTATTCAACTTAATAATAACGTGTAACGCACACTACAGGCGAAATGCTGAATTTATCAGTAGGGATATTTTACGGACTTTATCAGATTGATAAGCTACGTTGACAAACTTAACTGCGGACTAAGTCAGACACAGACAAATATGTAGACGCTTTTAAAGACTATCGACACCCACAAATATTTCCAAAACTAAGAGTTACGCAGGTGTGTTTCTCTTAATTCTTTTAACTAACCCTTCCAATGGGCCAACGGAAACTCAAAACTCGACAGCATCAAGTGAGCAAGAGGCACCCCGGTAGTTTCGGCCTAATTTGGCTGCAATGCTGCATGGCACTACCTCTTACAGAAACTATTCAAGTTTTTTTGATATGGAATTGTTCAGGTTACTCATAACATTTTTACGTGACAGTTATTATTATTATTTATTATCAACTGGTCAGTTTCTTAACCATGATGCCGAGAGCTATATAAAGAATGATTTAGATTTTCTACACTGTCAGTTGCGCCCAAAGAAACAACATAAAAGCATTTTCCTTTGTTTTGTATTTTTTTATCATAATAATATTATGTTCAATCATGAAAACTTATTATATTCTCAAAAACGACTAGATATATTTTATCATTACATTTAACACATTTTTTTTACTATAGTGTGCGATGCGATTTTCAAAATTAGATCCTTTAAATAGAGGCCAATGAACTGTGGGTCATCGGAGACCTTAATCTTTAATATAAATGCCCCCAACACAAAGGCGTTTAGAAATGCATTTGTGATCTCCTGAACCGCATACATTAAGATGAATAAAAAATATATGGGGACGTAACATCTATACATAATAGATTAATATATTCCAATTATTTATGTGGATAGTATAATATAGCTCTTTTGTTGGCTTTATTTGTTTGTGAGATGGGCAGACTAGTAAGGCAATCGTTCAAGAACATAAAGTCTTCAGCTGGAACTGGCTTAGATATCTCTTTACGTGTTGCCTACCCTGAGACATAAGATGGCTCGGTGTCACGAATTACATGGAAAAAAATAGGAATGGTTGCCATGGAAACGGTCGCGTGGTACATTCACGAACCATTCCACACATTGATAAGGAAAATATAGGCTATCCGCTATATTGAAGAGGAGATACCGGCCCGCTCTCCACACAAACGTAGTAGACTGTTTCCTACCTGGATAGTGGCGCTAGATCGATAATTTCTGTACCACAAAAACCCTGACTGCCATGACCATATGTCTTGTTTTTTCATATTCTTATTATCAAAGGAAATAGTCTTCAAAAACTAGACAAATCGCTAAGTATATAAAAAATATTTTCTGGCAAAAAAATTACGCATGTTTCGAAAAAAAAACAAGAACATAACTTTAGGTTTATTTAGGTAAATAGAAAAAAAAGCAATTGGGCAGTTTTGGGGGCGGAAATATCGACTACAAAATGTTGTTTTAGTCAATAATTATTTCTCATAATAAAAACGGTCTGAGCTGCAATAGGGATGTTGACACATGTTACAAATTCATGTAAAGTTATGTTTTACATATTAAACACAGTATTTGAAAACCTAAAATAACATTTTAAAAGTCTACTTATTTGTCTTAAAATTTAGAAAATTAATTTAAAATGCGTTATTTTTCATGCATTATCACGTGACTGCAAACGCGTATAAGGCGATGACGTCACTGAACATGGAGTTAAGTATAAACTGTCATAAGTCATAACTCACCTAACATAGCGCGAGCTCTGAATGCGGTGTGTGACGTAATGGCGCTTGGAGCGTTTTAACGGCAATTTTAAAAACTATTTTTATTTATTTAATTTTTTGTTAAAGTTGGACATATTTCTTCACAAAAGTCTTTTTTTCGTGTTTGTCTATAGTATATCTATCAAATAAAATCAATTTAAAAAATTAGTCAACATCCCTGCATACAGCAAGACAGGAAGAGGAAGGGGAAGGAAGAGGAACATTTCATTCAAATACCTATTTTTTTAATCTCTTAGTTAGACCCTTTCTTTCTTAGAGATAGAGTTTTTAATCTCTTAATATGTGTTTAAATATTCCTCATACATAAGACTATGCGGATATCGATCGCTCACCGCTACCAGAAAATATCGTGAGAAAATCTGTTACATGGTACACTGTTAAGGGAGTTTAAGTATCCGCTTTACACAGAGATCATGGCTTCAGAACCGGACAACTACCGACTAGATAACATAACCCGCTTATAATAGGGACGTTATTTTTATAATAACCAACAATAAACCTTTATCTATGCACCCTTTTTAGCCATTTAAATGGATCCTTTTGTCGATTGAATGCTTCTCAAATCTCAACGCCATATTTCGGTAGAATTCTATCCTAGATCAGGTTTCTGTAGTAATACACGTGTGATCTATTGCTGCCATTGTTAGTTCCTTGTAATTTTATTTATTTATTTTAATTACACAATGCTCTGTACTTATAGTCAGAGCCGTAAATAGGGCCACCGGTGCCCAGGCACACGGCGTAGACTCTGGGGGCGCAAGAATGGCCAGACCAGGCAGGACTATTATTTTTTTCGGTTTGCTAAGGGCGCAGTTATAGAAACTCGCACAGGGCGCAAGAAAGGCTATTTACTGCTCTGCTTTCAGCTAAGTCAAGACGTACATAGAATAAGTAAAAAATATTTATTACTAAATTATTATTCGGATGTATTTTCAAATTATTTTGAACATAAGTGGATAAAGTAAGTCATGTTCGTTGTGAACATGTCAACTGTGGTATCCGAAGTTAAAAATTTATTTAAAATAGTCAGTGCCGAGTAATGACATAGTATTAAAACATGTACAAGTATCTATAAATTAATTGTTACCGTTATTTAAAGCCTCCCCCAAGCTCTTTCACACATCGCGGTCACACCACGGGGCAATCAGCCAGGCTATCATCATGCCATCTTTTTCGGGGTAAATAAGTAAAAATTATCATTAAAAAGATCGATGACCCTTTACAAACTCGTCTTAAACACGGTAAAGTCTAGAACATTAGCAGCCAGGCTAAAGCTGATTTTTTCAGTGATCTCTCGCACGACTCCCATCTGAGTTGAGCGGTAGTGATAGTTTATGAATTAGACACGCGTTAGTTGTACATTTTTGACATTTTTATCGCCAACTTAAGCGCGGCCTCCACTCTTTAACCTTAATGGCCCATCGGCCATTCGCTCTTCTGAGTGTGTGACTAGCCCACTACCACTTCAACAAGCTTATTCTTCCACGTGGTTTGGTAGGAGTAAATAAGAATTTTATGAAAGGTCACATAATATACATATAGAACTCGAATGAGTGTACAAGAGCCAATTAGATAAATACATGTAATGTGACGGTAAGACAATCCGATAAAGCATTAAGGCCACTAGGGCCATTAGCATAGCTCAAACCGAAAAAAAAATGTGACTTTTGTGTACATCTTTCTAATGTACGTGTACCCACATACTACCCATATGTAAGCAGTATTCATTATTGTCATCAAATATTATCATATTATTAAGATAAAACAAATTATCGCCCTCTATCAGACACACGCAAAACAGAACGGTCCAACGTTCGATATTTTAAAACGAGAGAGCTTACCCAGAAAGAGACAGCACTAGTCGGACCGGTGTTCGCGAGAAAGACGACTTGCTAGTCGTTAGCATTGCAAGGTCGTTGTAGGTGAGTGACACCTGCGCCCGCGCACGCCAAAACACGCTAGACAATATCTATCATTAATTGATCGATAATCACAACCTTCAAAAACCGTAACAAATTTTATAGGTGATACGAATTTTACAATATCCGGCACGAAGGACCAAAGAACAACGGTTTGTAATTGGGAAAGTTTTGTGGAAAGTAATTTAGTAAGATGTCTTCATTTGGGCAATTGAACTATAACTAATCGGAGTAACGTTATTTTCTCTTTATCGTTTCAATTTTTCTCACTAATTTATATAAAATAAGCTATGAAGATTTTGAAGACCATAGATGGCGCTGATATAAGTTGCCGGACGTCTTCTGGACGTAAAGGTTTATGTAATTGAGAGCCTTTTAAAAGTTTGTGTATTTTTCTTTGGCCATTTTTTATAAAACAGACCTTTACAACATTCTTATTACTAATGAGTAGTAAAAGCTGCGAAAGCTGCCTCATTTCTTTGTCATTTCAACTCTAATATTAAAAAATGTAGATACTCACTACGTAAATTACTGAGGTTTACCACGTATTTTAATAGCTCAGTGAAACTGTCACTGTTTAACAACAGATTTTACATTTTTATGCTAAAATGGAAGACACATAATTCGAAAAGTATACATAAATATTTTATGATCTTAGATCCTACTTATTTTACTAATATTATAGACCCGAAAGTTTGCAAGAATGCATAGATGTATCTCTTTTACACGATAACTACGTATGGATTTTTATGAAACTCGTACTCCCAATGGGACGGGAATGAGAAATACGCGGGTGAAACCGCGTGGCGCTGCTCGTAAAATATACTATCTGGTCACATTCATAAAAGCGTGGCATCTTACTGCAATCTTCTATCAAAAAAGGAGATGGCTGCTTTCACAGGATCACTAAAAACTGCAGATACAAGTTCAAGAACGTTTTGGCAGAGTTCATTAACGGTGGCTTTCAATATCTTATCTATCTTAAAATTTTCTTATCTATCTTAAAATTTAGGCAGATTTTGTAAGAAAATTTGTCAAAATTTCAAGATAGATAAGAAAATATTAAGATAGATAGTCAAAGTCAAAGTCAAATTTTTTTATTCAAAATAGTTCAATCAAAGTATCTTTTTGAAAGTCAATTGAGTCTACCACGAAAGGAAATCTGATAGGATATTGAAATGATAAGTAAAAATGAATGGACGCTTTGCCTAGCATTTTTTGTGACGTTCTTGTGTTACTGTTTAGCGTCACGTGTGAACCAGCTATAAACTTGACCTTTGGAAATATGTGAACCATTTGAATTGCGTTAGATAGTTCGTTAGTCATTTAGTTCACGCATGACCAACGCATATACCTTAATACCGCCTGTACTGACCTTAAAAGCAAATGCTGCATACCAAGACAAGATTGTATGAGAAATAGTGTTCCTAACTCCTACTCCTACCTCCTTATGCTATAAATTAATAGCGATTTTGATATTTTAATGCAAAATATGGCTGACTGATTAAAACATTGTATTTTGTGAAACCAGTAAAAAATTAATAAAACTTTTGTATAAAATTTAGAATTACTAGCGTATATTATGATAAGTTATGCCTGATATGCGCAAGCGCAGACTAACAACTGTATCCGGAAATATGAACATTCCTTTTCTAAAATGAGTCTCGAGTTTTTGTCTTGTATGTACAGTCAGCGTCAGATTGATCTTAGCAGCCAAAGTGCTCATAAAGATCTGACGGACAGAAATTCAATAATATCTAAGCATTCAAAGTTGTCATATTGATGTTAGCATCTAAAGTAGTCAAAACATCTAAGCAACACATTTTCCATATTTATCGGAGCAGCCAGAGTAGTCATATACATCTGAGCATACAGACTGTTCACAGGTATCTAAGCATCCAGTGTTCAAAAATATCTTGGCATAACAGGAAAATCAATCTTATTACCAGTACTTAAAGTGTATGTGGCTTATATTGATGGCAGACGTCAGTCGTAGATATTTAATTAGTATCATCTGTCTTTATTTACTTAAACAATTTTTAATAAGCTATCCCTTTCCTTCAATGTGTTAGGTTCTTGACATGTCATTTTTCTATTTCAGAATTTGTTGAAAGCAAATATTTTATATAAAGCATTTATGTGATCATAAAGTGTGTTACACATTATCGCCAAAATTAATTATAATATATTTAAGTTTACCAAACACAAGAGTTCGCCTATTCGGCAAGAATTGACAATGTAGTATGTGTGTAATTTTTGTTTGTGACCAAATCAGAGGACTCTTGTATTACATAAAACTAATATAGATATTTAGAAATATCGATAAGCTTATATGAAAACTATCTTTAAACTTGTCGCTAATGATAAGTATATCATCATCATCATCATCATCAGCCTTTATCCGTCCGTCCGTCCACTGCTGAACATAGGCCTCCCTCAATGAACGCCAAGACGACCGATCTCTCGCTACTCGCATCTAACGCGGACCTGCCACTGCACGGAGATCGTAAATAAAATAAATATAATAATAATATTAATCGATACGATAAATATATGTTGTAGTATATTACATAACAAAAAAAACGTGCATAATATAACGAGTGAAAAAGTGCTCTGAACAAAAATGTGTAGAGCCGACCCAAACTTGTGTCTCAGAGTATAGTACGCTCGCTAAAATCTTTTGTCGAGAATGTAGAGCGTCCTTAACAATTACCATTTTTACAGCATAAATTATTTATTAAAAAACTTTCTATCCATTATCATCATCAACCTGTAGCCGTCCACTTAAGTAAGCCGATATGTATATCTGAAAGTTGCTTCTTACCGAAAGATTTTTTAAAATTTACAATTAGCATCAATCCATTATCTAGGCATGTGATCGTCAATCAAGTTTTGAAGGTTAACTTTCTTACTGACTACAACTAGAACAAGTCTACCTAAACGCTAGAATGTCCCACTAGAAATAGGGTGGAAACTGAACTACGGAAAACTTTTGGACCAATTGCCTGTTGTTGGTCCGACTTCTTAGCTCCTTCTATCATATTCATCTGATACCTAAAATTGCGATGCATATTTGAGAATTGTCTAAGTAAAATTATTATTATTACTATATTGCCTATGCAGTTTATTTTATTTTATTATTTATTTATTAAACTTATAAGAAATCAAATTCAACAAATCAAATTAGGCAAATCAAAGTTAACAAGTAAACACAAAATATACATAAAATAAAAGATGACCAGCTAAGGAAATGAATAACACAGCAAAAATTAAGAGTTGAAAGTTTAAAATGTATAATAACAGAGTAAATGATAACATATTATACTGTTGTTTCTTTACAAAAAAGGAATCGAGAAAAATAGATAGAAATTTATATAGACGACTGATCTTAATGTTCATTGAAAAAGGCCTATGTCTGGAAGTGGTCAGAACTCAGAAAAATAATAATGATACAATAATCGCGTGTAGCCGCCATCAAAGCGATCAGATTTAAATGTCTGCTTTCGGAAATATAATAGGTTTGATCCAGTCTTGCTTTGTGGAATAAGCATCCATCTTGCATGAACGTAATCAGCTGGTCACCTGGCTAAACGTAGGTATTGTCTTGGCCTCTTCTGGAGTGAGGGCTCGAGGTTCAATCATGATCGCATGTAGTGCTTTGAAACGTGGGTTTCTAAATTTTTGATTACACTCTGAGCGAGAAGCGAGAAGAGCGAGGAGAAGACCTGTGCCCAGGAATAGGACATATTATATGGGTTGACACTTTACTTTCATTTATGAATACTCCAGCTCTAACTCCGATAAAAATGTTGTTTTTTGCGCGTCTATCTTAACTGCTATAAATCGCGGGAAGGCTTGCAGGAGATCCTGCAATATAAGTGAATCCACTCGACGCGTGGGCCTTAGAAAAAACTAATTGGACTAGACAAAAGTTTGAATTTCGAGAGGGAAGACCATTGAGATGGTGTCCGTTCTATGGAAGCTCAGTCATATTCTCGCGTCGTCTACACCTCAAGAGTTTCAAGGCGAAGGACTTCAACCAATGATCATTCACCGTGATGACGTACGGGGCCAAAATGTGGTCTGTAAATATACGACTTACCAGAAAGTTTGTCGTAGCTGAAAGTTCTATGGAGCGTGCTATGATGGGTGTTTTTTTGACAAATAGGATTCGAAACAAAGATCTCTACCAGAGACCTAAAGTTACCGAGATCACGCGAAAAATAAGCGAGTTGAAGTGGCAGAGAGTTGATCAAACACTTAGGTACCGGATAGTCGATGGGCCGGTAGGTAAGGTTGGACAAAGAGTGGAGGTTGTATTTAGTTAGACAAAGTGTTGGTCGGCCATTTGCCAGGTGGTAAGATGATCCCCGTGCACTGGCAGTTTTAGATGCTAGTCGCAAGGGATCGGCCGTCTTGGCATTCATCAAAGGAAGCTTATTTTCAATAGTGCATGGATAAAAACCGATGAAGATGATATTTTACGTGACAACAGCAAGATGACAAATATGAATGCTCAAATAATACAGAAGTACCGGTTTGACCGAGCAAATATTTGGTTTTTATTTGTTTTGTTTTGGATACCCTTATATATGATATTATGATAAAGGTTTTCCCCCAAAAGAAGGAAGGAACAAAAAAAAAAGGAAAAAGAAATTTATTGCACTAGAGATACGAACCAGGATCTTTTGGATTCGAGAAAGTTGGATTTTCTAACTGAGCTACTCAATCCTAATATTTAATTGCGAAATTTACGTTTGTATCCTAATGATATTGTAGCGGTTTATCATTACCTGATAACACGAATAAAACGATATTTTCCAAAAATATATCCTAGCTAGATCTATTTATCGCCCCTAAAACCCCGCGTATACAAATTTCATGAAAATCATTGGAGCCGTTTCCGAGATTCTGATTATATATTATATAAAATATATAGAATTTGTGTCCATTACATATTTATTTTCTATTTGGTATAATTTCATGTTTGCAATATCGTCTGTTGATTATTATCTAAAATCTAAATTTAGACAAAAACATCGAAGAAAAGCAAAATTCTTTAAATTACAACTTTGACAATCAATAGTAAATATTGTTTGTCTTAATTAATTTTATACTCTAACTACGTCTAATAAGGTAATGTTTTCCTTTTAACAAGACATTAATTGTATATCCACGACTGACGTCTGCCATCAATATAAGCCACATACACTTTAAGTACTTGTAATAAGATTGATTTTCCTGTTATGCCAAGATATTTTTGAATACTCTGGATGCTTAGATACCTTTGGACAGTCTGTATGCTCAGATGTATATGACTACTCTGGCTGCTCCGATAAATATGGAAAATGTGTTGCTTAGATGTTTTGACTACTTTGGATGCTAACATCAATATGACAACTTTGAATGCTTAGATATTATTGAATTTCTGTCGGTCAGATCTTTATGAGCACTTTGGCTGCTAAGATCAATCTGACGCTGACTGTACCTACGTCAATAAAAAATAATTTACTTATACAACTTTGGGAAAAACACTATTTTATTAGACACATTTAGAATTAATATATCCATTATTTATTATTAATAAGCTTAACTCGTTTCTGTATTCTAGCGCTTTCAGTGAACTCTCTATCTTCTGTGGAATAAAAAAATCATATCAAAAGCAAGCCTAATAATTAACGTATTTTAAAAAGTATCTAATATATTAATATTACCACTAATTTTTTTCTACCGGTTTAACAGGAGCGCTTAGCGGAAATAACTTAAATTTATATTTGTAATCAACTCGTCCATCATTCGGTAATAAATTTTTAACTCCCCTGTGGTTAGTCAAACTAAGCAAACTATTTCTGTTTCCTGCATTACGACAGTCGAAATATCAAGCACTTACACATTAAGTTCTGTTTTATTGGTGCTCGTTAAACAAATACAATAAAACTCTATCCGTGGTAACCGTTTACGATAGCAAATAACGCCATCTAGTTATGACTGCCCGAACCTCTTTAATGTTCGACGACCACACGCATTTAATGTTTCTCATGTTTATCCACGAGAGGTCAGTATAAACAGTTAAAGATAATGCTTGCTTTGTCATTATTTGTAATAACTAAAAATGAAATTAACTGTGATGTTATAATCAGACTTGTTTAGCCCTTCAAAATAATTATTATTTTTATTACTTAATTTTACCAGATTAAAATTTATTATGATTAAAAAAAAATAAAAATTTTTTTTGTTATTTTTCGTCATAGTCGATCAATCAATTATATTTTAAAAAACTGGCATATGAAAACAAGATTTATAGTAAAAATTCTCTCAAAGTTTTTTATTTCTGGAAGCAACCCGTTTTTTATTCTTTTTTTTTTTTTTTGCTAATTATGCCTAGTTTTTTTTTTCGCAAAGTCGGTACTCTTAGGCCTGGCGGCTCTTAAGCTCAAAGATTATTCATAAACCATACCTATTCATACTTGCGAACTTTTAGAAACTATCGCAATGCAAGGAGGTAGCATAATCTTGTGAATTTTTATTCATGTCATATTTTACTCGTCTAGTTAATTAACTAATTATGAAGCTGTCGTCTAAGCTATGTGTATTGTATAATGGTCGGAATAAGCGTGGGTATTATTTTCGCGTGCCTCATCTTATATAGTTAATTCTATCGATAATAATAATTATATTATTAGGCAGAATGATTAGTCTGACTTACCTTCGCGTAGTCCACCGGGGCAGCGTTCACTGGACTGGTGAACAAACCCTCGCTGCAACAAACAAACTAACATGAAAACATATAATTACATTATTTTATACAACATTTTCACACTGCTTAATTTATTACCCATTGTTACTAAATTATAGCCAGAAGGTTTTAATATTTAATTAAAATTGAAATTGTTTTTGTCGCATCTTCATAATATCTATCTAGGTTCAATTTAGCTAACACGAATTTCATATCTATTGTATCACACTATTATTCACATAAAGCAACATCCTCTATAATATATGCATTTATGACTTTACACAGTAGATGATAAGAACTTATTTCCAGTAGCATCTGCAGGTGCAGGTGCTACGGGAGCATAGCATGGATATGACGGGCATGATAGGCAACATGCTCATCATATCAGCGTATTCCATGATACGTAACACAGCAAATTATCTCGGTCCCAGTAGGCAGTAGTAAGCTTATCTACATCTACATCTACATCTACATCTACTCTTCTACTCTATCTACTCTTCTACTCTATATAATATTATAAAGAGGAAAACTTTGTTTGTTTGCTTGTTTGGTTGTAATAAATAGGCTCAAAAAGTACTGGACCGATGTCCAAAATTCTTTCACCATTCGAAAGCTACATTATTCACGAATAACATAGGCTAAATTTTATTCTGAAGAAAAATAGGGTTCCGTAGATATTTGGGTTTTTAGGACACATGGTGTAAATAATCAACCAGAAAAGTTACTTATTTTGCGTACTAAGATCCCGTTGTAAAACTTAGTCAACGCAGGCGAAGCTGCGGGCAACAGCTAGTGTGGTTATATTATTGTAGTGCGTAATCAAAGTATAAGAAGATATAATGGCACGTACACACGCTTGACTGTAATTGACATAGCCAAGGATAATTATTTTGCTCACAAGTTTAAACCGAATGAACTTTATTATTTAAACGCTGCGATCATGAGTAGTAATTTTGGCCACCAGCTGGTTGAGTGGTCAAGCTACTTGTCACACTTTAGGCTAGGTGTTAGAATTTCCCAAGTACAGATAATTTGTAGGATAAATATAGTCTGTACCATGCTTATATTATGCTTTTATATAAATTTCTCAATTTTATTTCCATTCATATTGTTTGTAACAAAAGTTTTTATGACATTATCACGGGGTTTGATTAACGGATGTGATTGTTGAATATTCTTTATTGTACAAAGTGAACCGTGCTTTTGGATTATAAAGAGAACGATAAAGACAAAAAAGTCGTAGGTGCTTGGTCTAACTTTAATAATAAATCAAACGAGCCAGTTAAAGATAAAAACTCAGCCAACTAAACTTTTCGTTTCCTTTGTTTTCGTTTATATTTTGGCTTAATATGGCAATGATATAACATGTTTATGTCAAATCAAAATGAATAACAGACTCAAATTTAACGCCTACGTTCGCCTTGCCTGTCCACACACTATGCACTTGCACAAGCAACCAAAAGTTTGTAAAGGCTTGGACCATGTGAGCGTTTGCCAAGCTTTAGCGTGCGTGTAAATGGGCCATAAGGTATAACGGCAACCATGCAGAATGCAGATAGGCCCTTCTACTTACACTTTACATTTTTGCACGAATTTCTGTTTTCATTATAAAAAAAGAAGTCATCTTGATGATCAAATACGGATGCACATTATTTCGTCTTTTTTTATAGGGATTATATTTTTGGCGAAAAATAATTAAGGTTACGAGTCCTTCGACCATATTTGTGTTTTATTACAATATATTTTATTGTAATTTGCATTGTACATAAGGTGGTCCGTGGGATTAAGTGTATGTTTATACATTATTATTAATACACTTTATTACCGGAACATAATTGCGGGTCGTTGACCTGTTGCAATTATATTTTAATTTACATATAATTATATTTATTATAAGCGACCTTAACACAGGTTCAAGGTGGTTATATATAAAAAAACTTCTCGGAATTATTTAATGTCATAATATGTTTGATATTATAGCTTTATAACTTAGCTTGGGCTTAGTATGACCACACTTTAATAACGAAACATGTAAAAATGAGTAAAGGATTCAGTCTCAAGAGATTTTGTCCCTAGTTTGGAATATTTTTTAGGGATATACCATATCTTCACCGACCTGCTGTACATTATTTTTATTAAATAAGGATCCTATCAAAAACATAAATGTGAAATGAGAGCCAAGTTCATTATTAAGATGTTATATGCCTTGTTGTTGACTCCAACGACAAAAGCAGTGAAATCTAAATGGGTGCCAAGTTCAATGGTCAGTCCTGAAATTTATTTATAACAAAATAAAGTATCATTTCTTCTTATAGCTTAGAAAAATATATTGTAGCCTAAGGTCTGACTTGGCTAGTTCTCATACCTATAGTAATTATTATGTTCGATGGCTAGTTTCTGCCAACAAGCCAAAATTTTCGGAATAATAAAATAAGAACCGACAAGTAACTGGCATAAAACTTGCGAAAGCTACAATATAGTTCGTATAGGAAAACTAGCCAAGTCAAACCTTAGGCTACAATATATTATTCTAAGCTATAAGAAGAAATGATACTTTATTTTGTTATAAATAAATTTCAGGACTGACCATTGAACTTGGCACCCATTTAGATTTCACTGCTTTTGTCGTTGGAGTCAACAACAAGGCATATAACATCTTAATAATAAACTTAGCTCTCATTTCACATTTATGTTTTTGATAGGATACCATTACTTTTTGTACTTACTTAAATTATTAGTAATTAAGCAGGTAGGTACTAGGTATTGCGCATTTAATTTATAAAAAAAATAATATTAAATATTTTTTTATTATATACGTATTTTCCTACTTTTACGGGGTATAATTGTCTTTTTTGTGTTATTTTATATGGTACGACTCATTTGTACATTACTCACTCATTGTTATCAATGAGTTTTAACTCTCAAACTTAACCAGAGCTAAGTATAATAATACTAATATTATATGTATTATCTATGGACGCTTTTTACACCACGTCAATCTGGTCCCGTAGTCACTTTCCAAAGAACTTGTGTTACTGATATCAGACAAGGGAAATACATTTATTTATTTAATACTTTTATATTAATACATACTTATATTTAAGATTTTTATTATCTAACACACATCTTTAATACTCATTCATGACACAGGAACTCGGAAATTTTTTTTTGGTCGTTGTCGGGATTGGAACCCGCTACCTTCGGCTTTACCCAACGTGCTATGCATTGAGCCACAGAGGTCGTCGATACATAATATTATTATCTACTTACTTATAACTATATTATTATAACTGTACTAATGTTTATTTTATTTTATTTAAACTATTGCCTATACCATACGTACTTACTAAAAGAATCTTATTATAATAAAATTAATAGTAATAACAACAATTAATGTAATGCATTTCTAAGAACATTTTCATGAGTTACGAGCGCCGCGGTCAGTTGCCACTTGCTCAACCATATTCAACCCTATTGTAGTGTCATAAGCGCTAATATTAAAGTGCGTAAGTCGTATCCCAAATAGAATCAATTAAGTGAAAAACTATAATAAAACGATACAAATTTACCAGTTTCAGATTTTTTCCTTTGTATGCACCTTATTACCTATCTGCATGCCAAATTTGAACTTTCTAAGTCATCTGGAACTGGGTGTTAATTTTGATGTATAGGTAAAATCAATTAAGTGAAAAACTATAATAAAATGATACAAATTTACCATTTTCCGATTTTTTCCTTTGTACCTATCTGCATGCCAAATTTGAACGTTCTAGGTCATCTGGAACTGGGACTTAGTTTTGATCTATATGTCAGTGATAAAAATCACGATTTTTGGACATTAATATCTAAATAACCGTTTCAGATATATTTTTGAAATTTGGAGCACGTGTTAATCTCGCAGGTCTCAGTATATATGCCAAATTTCATACGTTTATGTTTAATAGTTTTTGAGTTATGAGGGGGTAAAAAGTAGCGCCAAATGGTTCGTGTAATATTACTTTACGTACGCTTGCTCGCCAGCTGAACTTGGCTTGCCGCGCTCCCGCGCGCCTAGACTTTACGTACGCTCGCTCGCCAGCTGAACTTGGCTTGCCGCGCTCCCGCGCGCCTAGATTTACGTACGCTCGCTCGCCAGCTGAACTTGGCTTGCCGCGCTCCCGCGCGCCTAGATACTTGAAGATGGTCCAGTGATGGTTGGCCTCTTATGCGATAGTTGTCTACATCTACATCTACACTAATATTATAAAGAGGAAAACTTTGTTTGTTTGTTTGGTTGTAATGAATAGGTTCAAAAAGTACTAGACCGATTTCAAAAATTCTTTCACCATTCGAAAGCTACATTATCCACGAGTAACACAGGCTAAATTTTATTCTGGAAAAATATAGGGTTCCGTAAGATATTTGGGTTTTTCGGACACAAGGTGTAAAAAATCAACCAAAAAAGTTACTTATTTTGCGTACTAAAATCCCGGTGTAAATCTTAGTTAACGCAGGCGAAGCTACGGGCAACAGTTATAATATGCTTTTTGAACTACGCTGAATGAATTCTGGTCTATTTTGTACAAAGAAAGAGAAGACATGAGAAAATACCAGTGTACTCTGGCCAGCGGACTGGCTGGTCATAATAATTCATGTACAGGAAATTCAACTTCCTTATTATATTCCCCTTAATTAAACGTCTATAAGTTATCGCTTATAATTAAGGCATCTAATCGTCATGCAAGTGTCTCGTGCATGCTAATCAGTCATGCACATGCCTAGTGCCTACCGTACATGCATGCATATCTCCGTATGCCTAAGAGCTGTGTCTTTAATTACTTTTTATTCAGACGAGCTATTAATTTTTCTTCTGATTAATATCAATCATCATCATCACTACATATTATAAAACAAAGTCGCTTTTTCTGTCCCTATATCCCTTTGTACGCTTAAATCTTTAAAACTACGCAACGGATTTTAATGCGGTTTTTTTAATGGATAGGACAATTCAAGACGAAGGTTTATGTACATAATTTATTAAGTTTTTATATACACTGGCTAAGATATAACAATAATTGTTGGAGGTGTCGGAAAAAAATTGGCCGTCTGGGAGTTTCCAACGAAAACGCTGCCTAAACCCTTTGAGATATATCAAAATAATGTATGGTGGAATTGTGTGTCTTAAATAGGTCTACAAAAAAGTCCGCGATGGCATATATCTATCTCTTAGGGATATCATACTATATCCATTTAATACTTCAAATGGGCAATTATAACGCGATAATTTGAAAGCTATTTACACAAATACGATATGAATACTTTTAAATTAGTTAATTAGCTGGAGCACTTAATGAAGATTATTTTTACCCTTTACATCATGCAAATTAAATGAATACTTTAGAAGATATGGCAATATCAAAATAATACGCAAGAAAATAAACCGCGTTGCCGTGATTTGAGAGGGCAGTGTAATTAATATACAGTAATAGTATCCTAAATAGTAAATATGCATGCAGAAAGTCCGCGAAGGAATATAATATGTCTTTATATTCAAGATACCATATTATATCCATTTTAATACAAAAACTTAGTCATTATTGAAATGGAAAATGATCGTCATCAAACATGATAAATCCGTAAACCTAAGTTCACGCGGGCGAAGCTGCGGGTAACAGCTAGTTATATTATATAAGTATATATTTCGCGTTGCATTGTTTATCCAATGGGTTATCTTTTGCCCCGTCGAGTTCCATTCGTTTCGTCTATCTTGAAAGGTTCGTCGAAATATCTACTGGTATATTGGAAACAGCTAACGTCATCTGAATGAGATTCTCCATTTTGAAAACGTTACTTTTCCAAGGTAAAATAGGCTACTTGCTTACTCCTACATGATTGTATCATATTCGTTTTAGAGGTACATAGGTTTAGTGTGCTCAAAATCCTTTAAAGAGTGTTCCGAAAGTCCCTCCCATAACGTGCATAGATCAAAGATGCTGTGTGATCATCCCGCCTTCGCCTGGCACATGCATGCATGTGAAATGCGAGGCGAAGGCGTGGTTGTCACGTTTTGTTTATGATACCTAGTTACCTAGCACTATTATAGTGTTTTAAGCTCAAATTACGGCGGGATTTTTGTAAATTATTTATTTTTAATTCTAAAATAATATCAAAGCTATCATATTATATAAGTAGGTACTCGGATCATAATTTTTCTATACAATTTATACTAATATTATAAAGACGGAAAATTTGATTGTTTGTTTGTATTGATTAGGCTCAGAAACTGCTTGACCGATTTGAAAAATTCTTGCACTGTTAGGAAGCTACACTATCCCCGGTGATCATAGGCTATATTTTTTTTAAGAGACCCGTTTTAAATCTTAGTTGACGCAGGCGAAGCTGCGTGCAACAGCTAGTAAGTAAATAATAAGTCATCATCAGGTGTTATCTTCATATTGAAATTCGGAGGTCAGTTGTCAAATTTTTTAACGATCCCAGGCTTGCTTCCTTCAGATAGGTTTAGGTTTGTTTGGTCTAGTCTTTGATGTTGTCTAACCATTTTCTCCTCTCTGTCGGCCTGGGCTTCGCCTTCCCCGGATCCTGCCCTCCAGGATCAACCTTTTAAATTCATAAAGGGTTCCTCTCTGAATGTGCCCAAAGAAGGCAACTTTCCGTTTCATTATAGTCGACATCAACTCTCTCCCGCGGTTTTCTTTTTCAGGTACTCTGGCGTTTGAAGTGAGACTGGTCCAAGGTATTTTTAACATCCTACGTAATGTCCACATTTTAAACGTCAATAACCGGTCACGTATTCCTTTTAATAAGACCCATGTTTCACATCCGTACATGAGAGTGGACCAAACATCTCATGATGCGGTGTCTTTCGGCAAAATTAATTTTGGGGTCGCATAGCTCCTTGGACATATTGTGTATAACCTATATTATTGTAAAGCTTCATTAAAATCCATTCAGTAGTTTTTACGTGTAATAGTAGCAAACATCTATACTTACAAACTTTCGCGTTTATAATATTAGTAGGATTCTAGACTTCACTTCTATATATATATATATATAGTAATATTCATAAGTACACTATTAAAAAAAGATTTATTATTTACTAATTTTGATTTAACTATCTACGCTATAAATCTTCAACGAAACGTCAATAAAATTTAACTAGATTAAAACCATTAATTAGTTGGTAATGCGAAGAAAATTATGTATCTCATGCGCGTGCATGGATACGGATGTTTTTGCCCATCTCGTTATTCTCGAGGTTTTTTCGAGAAGGTTCCGCACCAGCGTTTTGCTCAATAAACTATATAATCGGCCGGCCAGCGCTGGCGTGGATTTATTGCTTTCTGATGTATTGTAATTGGATAATAAATTATATTATAGCACGCATAGTTTCAATTAATATTTTATAAAAATCGGAGTGGTATTAATGTAGTGGTTTTCACAATTGAATAGATAAAATGTATACACGGGTTGCCGTCGGCGTCGGCTATCACGGTAATTCGAAGATAACATACAGGAGTCAAAATCACCAAATCGGAGATACAAACAAATAAATGTGGAAATTTAGTTTCTATAAGCAAATCATTAGTGTTAGGGCATGTTTCACAATCTCCAGTTAAGTTCCCAATAGGCTATCGGCAACATATTTGACAGATATTTGACAGATACTCCATACTCTATCTGTCAAATATGTTGCCGATAGCCTATTGGGAACGTAGCTGGAGATTGTGAAACAGGCCCTAAATATTACTTAACTCTGTTCTATACTATGACAATTACTGTGATTGAATTTTATATTTACTAACTTTTTTAGTTTCGTTAATTTACGTAATGTTTACAAATGTCTTTCCACAAATAAATTAATAATAAACGAACGTTTGTTTAAATTCTATCATACATACATACTGTATACACACGAAAAACATAAATCTTCATTTGGACAGGGAAGAGTTTAATTAATACCAATAAAATCGATTATATCGATGTAGAAACATCGATTTTGTCATCACATTCCCACTTTAATGTTCCGTGACAACATTAGACAAGATCTGCGTTAAAATTACATTAATCGGTTAAACACACAGCATTAACATACACAAGCTATGCGGTACGCTGTACGAGTAACAACACAATCTGTGTATCGATGTAAGTATCTTTATGCTATATAAATACGATAAAATGTAATGTTCAATTCAATTCAATAAATTATTCACATGAATGTAGTACATAGGTGATATTAAAATTTAAAAAAAAAGTTTCATACATTCTACCATGCCATGGTGTGTGAATTAAAGGCTTAATCTAATCAGAATTAATTACATAGCATTTTTTTAGGTTTTTAGGTTTTTTTAGGTTAAAAATTTCTGGCAAATAAAGTTACTTACTTACTTACTTACTTACTAACATATTAGATATTAAACTGTTTATAATTAATAATAATATGTCATTACAATCATTGTTCAATGTTGTGACAGATGATCGGTTTTTTTTCAATGTTAATTGGATAAGTGCAATATGATGGTAAACGGTTAGCGTCACCCATAACTACATACGACAATTAAACTATCAGACGCAATTCATTTAGATGATGCCTATTTTGAGACAATATGTTAAGTCTCAGTGCTAGAAATTGCCCAGTCTGTCTTGCCCTTCTCCGAAACACAGCAAAGCTATGTAAAATATAATAATATTATATACAGCTCTTTACGGGAGATATAAAGAGAAGGAGGCTGGAGGAGACACCTCGAGTATGAAACCAAGGAATATTGCAAATTCAATGCAACAGACGAATATGCTTCACGTAATATGATAGTCGATCGATGGTCCAGTGGTGGATGGACTCGGCCTCTTATGCGAGAGGTTCCGGGTTCGATTCTGACCCCCCGGGTGTGCCTTGAAATGGGTTTTTCTAAATTTCTAAGTGCACACACGAGACCATCGTTCGCTCACCGGTGAAGGAAAACATCGTGTGGAAACCTGCATGCCTGATGAGATTAAAAGTCTCTGAAGGTATGTGAAGTTCACCAGCCCGCTTTGGGCCAGCGCATCGGTGAACTATGGCCCATTAACCCTCCGAGGAGGAGATCCGTGCCCAGCAGTGGTACATATAAGGGTTGATACTTTACTTTTATGATAAATGATTTGCTCATTACATAAGGAGGCAACCGAGCCGTAACTGCCGTCACCCAAAGTCATCCTCACAACCAGAGGTAACGCAGATCCGTTGATCTCCTTTCCCCTATCCCCCAATGGGCCTCTGAAACTCGCACACCGCACGAAAAGCGACAGCATAGCTGTTGCTTTTGGCCGGTGTTACGATCGTTATACCACTTATCGCCTGACAAAATTACTGCCCGACCGTTGCTTAGGTTTTGCTCGAGTTACAGAATAATTGATTTAAATTTATTTATTATAATGTTTATTTTATAGTATCCACTATTCTTATTCTTGTTTAGCTTATCAACATATTTTACAAAACCAGAGCCGTAAATAGGGCGGTGCCACCGGTGCCCAGGCACAGGGCGTAGACTCTGGGGGTGCAAGAATGGCCAGACCAGGCAGGCCTATTATTTTTTTCGGTTTGCTAAGGGCGCAGTTATAGAAGCTCGCCTGGGCGCAAAAAAGGCTATTTACTGCTATGTCACAACTCGAAAAAGTATAGATAAATATTTGTTTAGATTCACCCGTTTTATCAATACCTACTTAACTCATAAAACATGTTAGCAACATGTCGTCACACAAACTAATAATATAATATTAATCGACTATAACATTAGATATCTTTGTGTTGTGTTGTAATCCAATCGAGCGGGAAACCACAGACAGACACACAGATATAATGTCAGCGCTGTAGATACACGCAACATACTCGTACAGGGTGTCCCGGAAAGTAAGGATCAAACAAAACAGGGTGTTGTGCTAGGCCATTCCAAAACTTTTTCTCCCAAAAACCTCCTCTCTATCTCTTAAAGAAAAAAATTATGGCCATTGAAATATTTTTTAGAAATGTTCATAAAAGAAGTCTTCCCAAAACCATTTATTTTTTATTTTTGGTAAAAAATTTAGAGACATATTAACACTATGTTAACAATTTCACATCTCATTGTAACGTAATGAAGGAATTTAAAATGAAAATGAAAAAATAAAGGAATTTAAAAATATTTATTTCTTTACGAGATAGAGGGGAAGTTCCTGGGAGAAAAAGTTTTGGAATGGCCTAGCACAACACCCTGTTTCGTTTGCACCTTTCCGGGATACCCTGTATAGAAATAGGATAAAACCAAAGCTTGCTGTCTAAATAAAGAAAAATAAAATTGTATATTTTTGGTATAGATCTCTCTTCATCTAATGATCTGTATGGCAATTAGTTCTGCATAATATGTACTTTTTCACTCCCAACGCAAAAACGACGTGGTGTTATAAGTTTTGCGTGTCTATGTGTATCTATCTGGTTGCCTGGAAGAAATCGCTCTAAAGCGATAAGGCCGCCAATTGTACCAAGTTACTGTAAGATTATCTTATTTAATGTATAAATTATGTGTGCTGTGCAATAAAGTATATTATTATTATTATTATTATTATTATTATCTATGGCATCGTAGCTCAGGAACGGCTTAGATTTTGTTTTTTTATTTTATTTGAAAGGTTAATTAGTCGCGAATACACAGCTATATTTGATGAAAATCGGTCCCAAATGGCCGCGGCTACAAAATAGCGGATAATTTAAAACTCCCTCAAAATGTGCATAAAATTAAAGGGTTTGACTAGTAGAATAAATGACAATTTAAATGATTTTTTCTAAATATTTAATTTACTTTTATTATTAATAGCTGTTTCTCGTGTTAGATTAAATTTACAACCGTATTTTTTCGATGAACTTTAGATTTTATGATTTAGATTATTTATGATTTAGGTTCATAACTTAGAAATTCAAATTCTATATGACAATGTACAAAAATGTGACAAAGCCTACATACTTTTTAGTCCATTATAAAAACATTTATTTAATGACTAATAGCATTAATGAATATTAGTTTTTATATTGTTATTGATATCGTGTTGGAACAGTTGTGGAAACCATACTCCAGGAAGGAAACGCTGCCATTGAGCCGTGAACTGAAGGTGGTAGATAAAACGCTAAAAACACTGTAACAAGTAATTAACACACATCCATCGTACATCCACTAACATAACTTAGAAACTAGCTGGCCCCGGGCCCTTTGAGTGGCATAAATTCCAATTGCCGAAATTGTGTCATAACATTTCATTATAGGCTCGGTTTTATTAAGATCGACCAAACCATTCTCATGTGATAAGGAGACGTATAGACAGACAGTCTAATTTCTAGGTGAGCCATCTGATCACCCTCAGTTATAATGAGGTACCCTGTGTGCTTACCTACCTACTGACTGAGCTTAAAGGCCATCAGACCTAGAACTCCACACCTTAAAAAAATAAAGACAGTCGAAATAAATTGTATCCTATGTTCATGTGCTGTCTATCCTAGTACACAGGTTCCTGTGCTAGTTACTAACACTGTCCGGTCCTATCCTTACTTCACGGGAAACACAACAGGACCACACCAAATAGAAGGGAGGGCCGCCCTCCTACCGGTATATGGTAAGGTATATATTCGTGCATGTATGTATGTGTATGTATTCGTGTATGTACGTATGTAATTGTCGTCTAGTCGTGTTGCAATGGACGGGCGATGCATCTAATTGACACACAAGCAACTATGCGAAGCGCGTGATCGGTGCATTTCTTCATTCCAGAATATTAAAGCTTCAGAAGATTCCTACTAATTAAAGAAAATTTTGAGATATCGTGTGTGTTGTCTTGAATTGTTGAACACAAGCCCTCGTTTACGTTTCTATGTTCAAATTAATACTGTAATTTCGATTCTTTCGTATTCGAATTGTAAAATTGATTGATTGTTCTTAGGTTAACAAAAGATCTGCAGAAAGTACTACAAAATAGCTTATTTATATTGATTTTATCTTGCTAATGTCTTGAGCTAAACTAAGTTATAAAATTGAAATGATACAAAAACATTTTGAGCCTAAACTGACTCATTATAATGGAACAACTTTTACGGATTTTATCTCGGTTTATTTAGTTTTTTATATGAGCCCTATGTATACTAATGAACACTACAGAGCACAGAATCTGGATACACAGTAAATCTGGATTGACTCTCGTATCCCCGTTACTTCTGAGGAAATCGGATCTGCCCAGTAACCGGTTCCACTTCCGAGGCGCTGATGTTTGTGACACCGCCCGATCACTATAACCGTACCTATTCTCAGGCTTACTACGACATAGTTTCAGGTAGGGTTGCCAGGCGTCCGGATAAAACCGGACATAGGTAGGCTTTTTAATTCCGTCTCCGGTCAAAATAATCGGTGTCCGGCTTTTGTTAGATTTTTTACATTTCGCAAATGAGCGATGTACCTAATCAGTTTTAGGCTAAGACTGTCTTGGCATTCGATTTTATCTATTAGTTCATTAGAATTTAACAAAATTTATTATATTCATAAAAAAAGTTTGATTTTATATACAATTTTTTATCGTAAGTAACTGAGACAAAATCCTCAATAATGTTGGGTGTCCGGTCTATCTACATAAATGTCCGGCCAAGCTGGCTGGTCGGTCCGGCTATTAGGTTTGTCGACCTGGCAACCCTAGTTTCAGGGGTTCGCATGAGATTCATGAACTCATTGGTAGTAACAAGACGAACTTATTTCATATACTTAGGTATATATTTAGGATGATTACGGATAGAAAATGACAGCTTTTTGCGGTCTTAATATTGGAAACGACAGTGCATATCGAAATGGAAAGTTTAGGTATAGAGCGTATGCTGATATTTACGAAGTTACCTATTTAATATTTTCTGTTTATTAATGTGTCCAACTAGAATTAATTAATGAAAATCTTAAGTAATATTTAAAATTAGGTATGACTTAAAATGACAATTGCTAAATTCGACATAAATGATTAAAATTCATGTTATACCTTAATGACGAATCATGATGTCCTAATTACTTCTAATTGGTCTCATATGTCTTGGCTATGAAATTGAAAGTAGAATATTTGCCAAAATATTTTTAAACACCGGATTTTGGATTTATGAGATAAAAGATAAACATTTGATATGCCCACCCGACGGTGGGAACTGGAGAACTCGCAACATTTAAAATTAGAACCGGATGCTTGTGTTGGTCAAGTTTGGGCTATCTGGGTATATAGGGTTCCTTAGCATTAAACTGGATTTTTTATTTTACAGCTAATAATATATTCTATAACACTAGCTTTTTCCTGCGGTTTCGTCCTTGAGAAGTGCGAAAAGGTTTCAAGTTTTTTCTGTGTGGAGATAAAAATAAACAAAGAAATGTAAACGTATATTAATGTAGGTGGGCAAATGTAATTCCCGTTCGAACTTTAGACTTTTTCGGGATAAAAATATGAAGACTATGATTAAATATTTAATGATTTAATTTATAAAAAAAATACTATTAATTTATATTCAAAATACTTTATTAAATTAACGTAAATTATTTAATAACATAAATTTATCAAATAGAACATTGAAAATACAAAAAGAAATTTAAAATTTATAGTAATAATATGAATTATTTTTATTATAGTTATTATTATAATATTATAACCTCATAACAAAGTACACAATAGGTACTACTAATATACTTAATTTATAAGCATGAGGTATTTTGATTTTAAACCAAAAACACAATGTATAACAATGTAACTATTGACCATTTTTTATTTTCAAGAAAATCCTTTCTTTATAACTTAATAAGTTTTTTTTCTAAGTTAGCTCAAAGAACCCCAAGTTAACAACCTCGCATAAATCAGGATTAGCGAGCAAAGACATCAACTCACCTGTTCACTTTAAACAACAGTCCAACAGGGGTCATCGCAGTTTATTCCAACTATATAACACTGCACTACTGTGGACACAAAGAATTCCTTGGCCGTACAAAAAGTGTAAATTAAAAAAAAAACAATTTTTAATCTATGACACTTCGAACGAATGACAGATGGCGCGTGGTGGTCGTGCGACGGTCGCGAGTGTTATGAACGAATGGTAGTCACAGGTGGAATCTTTGTTAAACAAAAACATGCAAGATTAGCCTTTTATTGTCCGAGAAGAACTGTATTTAAGTTCTAATTAGAATCCAAATGAAAATATTTTTCGCATTCAATTTTGAAATTAGAATTTTGTCTAATATAACCAATAGAATCATAGGATTATAAATATGATAATTTGAATGTAGAATTAGGGTTCTGAAGGTTAAAAGCTTATAACAAATATTTTATAATGGATCTAGATAGCACAGCCTTCTGTGATTGTCAATGAGCTCAATAATTTTGAGCAAACTTCGACGAGTAGATAAATTATTATTGAATTGAAAACAGCTGTAAAATAGTCAAAGCTTGGTTTTAGTCGGTACGTAAATTGGATTATACAAAGATTTCCTTATCTTTCCCCACAATGTCCATTTTTCCTTCCTTAATTCTCAACTGTTCGAGTGACTGTCTTTGGGGACTGCTGTGCTGGCTTTTGCTCAAATCCATGCGATGAATCGTAACGAAATGATAACTACGATGCCTTTATGTCAAAATCTACTTATCACAATCCGGCCGACAAACTCCTTTTAAGTTTTATGTATACTTTAAACTATAATATGTATGTATGGGATGATAAACAACTATACATATATTTTATGAGGTCAACGTACTTTTGATTTTACCTAAATTCACGCTTTATTTTGAGACTAAAATATATTTTCCGGAATATTTTACCATGGAAAATATTTTGCTTAAAATATGCTATCTGGCTTAGCGATTACATGAATATTTCGCAGGTATCGAATTCGAATCCTGGCAGGACTGGAAATTATTAACTATCTTTAAACGTATAGACTTGAGTAAACGTTGTGTGAGTGTCTTTAAAAAAATATTTGTAAGTATACTAGTAAGTGTAAGTACTAGATTGGATGACAAAGTACATGTGTTAGTTGCCTGGCCACTATAGGCCCTTGATCTGTAAGGCCACTTTATGAGAATGAGTATGAGCGATAATTTTAGAAACTGTGAAATTATTGCATATTAAAATACCTAATAGTGTCCTAATTGCTTTATCCAGAAACCAGATCCAAATACCTCGAAATATGTTTTTTTTGTTGATGCCTCGTTATCTTAGTGTCTGGCCCCATAGGTTAAGGAATGCTCAATTTGCCCAAAATCTTTGACTTAAGTATAGTCTGGCTGATGATGATGATGATAGCATCCGACAGGTAACAAAACTTTTATAGTTATTTCATCAACACCCAACCGGATCTTTAAAATCCTTGGTGGTTCCTTAGTAACACTAGCTACTTCCCATTTATGGGTTTGGTGGCCGCCACATCCTCAGGATGTTCCCGAATAGGATCCCACCACAACAACCTTATGCTGATAACCACAAGAGCTAATTCGGTATAAAAAGCGACATTTTAAGGTTGTGAAAGCAACACAGTAGTTGATGAAGACGTTTTAAGCCTTATTCCATGCAGATAAAGGTGAGTTTAATTGAAATGCACATGTATTAATAAATATGTTTGTCTGTCGCCCGTTTGTCGCCTGCCAGTTATTGTTTTCGTACATAAAGGTACATTACAATAACAATGGTGTCTCATGTCTATTTTTGATGATCATGATTACAATCTAGCCAAGCGCGAGTCGGCAGCAAGCTAAAGGTCCTGTGATTATAAAGTTTGAGAAAAGTTTAATTTTAGATGAGATGGCCGACCTAACAGTTATTACTCCGCTAGCTCTACGACCTGAAGTGGATCTTGGTCACCCACACGAGATGGCCACCACGCCCTGTCTATAGCGATCACCTCCCAGCTTACAGCGTCCAGGATACGTGGGTCTTTTAGCGATTGATTTGACCTGACAATTATTAGAACAAAAGCCAAGGTCATCGATGTCGCTTGATCCTAAACACCAAACTAGAATTAGCGAACTTAGGCTTTAGGATTAAGCTTTCAATATACACTTCATTTAATTTTTATTTGTATTCTTTCATCTTTCCCCTTTTTTATATTAGTTGCATAGATAACTTACACGTCCCATCTAATTGTGAGTAGTCGATGTCACCCATAGATATAAAGTAGTCTATCTGAAACTGGCCTAATTTCAAACAATCAAGATGGTGGCGTCCATGGAACCAAGAGCGCGGCTCAGCACAACACACCGATGAATTTAGGTCTCTAAAAACTAAGATTGCCCCGCAGACCTCCACAAGCTGGCCGTTTCTGCTGCCACAGCAACCTAAACTTCTCTAATGTCCATAATTGAAAAAATTACGGTCATAAGAACTGCCGACAGAAGTTAGTTACAACCCATAGTTATAACTTAACTTATAGATTATGAAAAGCTTTCGGTGACGATTCACGCCATGATTTTGGTTCACATTTGGCCAAAGAAGTCTAAACTTTAATAAAACGCTTAAACTGAACATTTGCAATTGGTATAAATTACGCACAGTGCATCAGGTTTGACGGGCACGCCGCACGGGGGAATGCATCACGCGGACAGCTGGCGTAGTTCCCATAGAGACCTGTACTTCAAGTGCCACTTGAAACATCTCAAACATTTCTGTTTTTGTGACCAAATCCTCCGTTTAATTAATAGCGATCGAAAGACTTCGACTGTAAAACGTCCGCGAAAATTTTACTTTTTTATAATAGGTAACAATTCGTTCAATTGTAAAAAAAGCGTTCATAAAATACGCGAGATGTTTAAGGGGGGGGGAGGGGGTCGAGTCAAATCTCATCTAATCTTACGTTGGGGAGAGGGGGGGGTCTCGGCAAATATCACGCAATTTTTTTTCTGATTGGAACAAAAAAAAATTATACAATTATGGTCCATTTAATCCAGATTGTACATGCTTAAGATTTAATCTTAAGCGTTATAGTAATATGATTAAGATCATTCACTAATTCGTTCGAAAGAAAATAATTTCATTCATACTTCGACGTTATACATCTACTCAAACCACCACATAAAAGCACGAAGCATTTTTCTTTTCTTTTTACAATAACAATCCAACGCGTTTACGTAAGAAACCCACATTTAAAAAAATCTTACGTGAGATTGGGGGATGGGGGAGGAGGTTGAATAAAATCTCACAACATCTCACCAGAGGGGGAGGGAGGGACAGAAAATTAAACCTCACGTAATTTATGGACGCCCCCCAAGTAATACGACGGCGATGCATAATTTAGCACTTGTTGCACACGCGTTGAGCACTTTTCGGTAGGGAAAAACCTCGCGTCACCGACATGATAAATGTGATATCGTCTTATGACATTATAAAGTAACAAATTACAGGTAAGGATAAAACTTTTAAATTAAAAAAAAATCATTCATCTTCATCTTTTAACACATAACCTTGACGGAATCAAGATGTCATGCATTTTTCGTTCCGTTCCATTGATGTCGTATATGTGAAAGTTATGTTCTAGTAAAAATACTTTCACACGAGATCAAAGAGTGGTCGGAATGTTATCGGCGCAGGTTCGATTCCTGCTCGCGTTCCGATCCGCTCGTAAACATCAAACAATGGACTTGACTCGCCGCACGGGTCACTGTTTACTTCCTGGATTTGCCCGCTAATAGTTACTTGACGTTCATCATCATCACTCGATTATCTGACGCAATGACATTTATATTTTCTACCTGTTAATAACGTAAGTAAGTAAAGTAACGTCGTCATAACCGATCCTGTTGATCATAACCGATCCTGTTGATAAAATCACAGAACCGTTAAAGCGCGACGCTGAAGCGCGACGTAAGCTACAACACACACTCAGACATAACACAGCCGGTGTTAGGCACACATTCACACCGCATGGGCCCCGGGGTCGTATGCGACGTCGAACCCTACACTCCGTTGACCAGTTGATCCGGATCAACCGCGACAGCATAGGCTCAGATCAGCTACGAGTCGACACCAATATAGACCGTGTAATCACCGATAGCACTCTGCTATCGGCAGCTTGCTCGGGTCCCGCGCTTGACCCGCCTCCCCCGCTACCGGGGGAGGGGAGGGCCGGCCCTCACGATATGTTTCTAACGTCACCCGTTCCAAACCAGTCGACCGTAGCTGACCAAGTTAGGTACAAACCCGACGCCATGAACATGGCGGGGGGCAACCCCCCAAATTTTTAACGTCATAGGATGATCCAACCGGATCACCCCATTTCCGATGACGCATAACGGTCACTAGGACCATTAGCATAGATCCAACCGAAAAAAAAAAAAAAAAAAAAAAAGTAACGTAAGTAAGTAAATCAACCCATTATGTCCCACTGCTGGGCACAAGTCTCCTCTCCTCGAAATCAGGCGATTGACTCATAGTTCACTGATGCGCTGTCCAATGCGGGTTGGTGAACTTCACACACCTTCTCAAAAGACTGTCAATCTCGAGATGACTTATGCTGTTCTGTTAACTTAGCACTAGCCTCAGCAAGTTTCGTGCGTTTCTTAGAAAGAGAGAGAGAGAGAGAGAGAGAGAAGAAGATTAGTAATTGAGGCGATAATTGACGCATAGCTTTGACTAAGATGAAAATAGTAGAATTGAACCCTCCCTATACCCTCCCTCCTCCTCCCTATAACTATAGTGAACTCTCGCTAACTTTATACCCTTCTGTCGTTTATGAAAAGATGATACACCTAGCGTACTCAAATTAATTGGTGGATCAAGAGGCTGTGATGGACTTACCGTGTGAGAATCACGTAGTATATCAGTGAGATAAATGTGACATATTATTATTTATCCTATAGAACTGCCTTTCGTAAGATTCAGGCCAAGTACACTTCTAGGAATGAAGGCTAAGAAACTTACAATCATCCGTCAACAGAAGATACTGAAGATACTTGCAGTGATTTTAGTTAGTATACACTGCCCACATAGTCAAAAACCCCAGATTTCTCTGCAAAAAAAAAAAAAAAGGATCTGACTAACACAGAATAGCTGTCTAGCCTTCGATCTCATATGATCCGATAGTCCTATAATAAGCGTCCTATAATAACGGATTTGAGTGGTATTGTCCACCACATAACTCGTCTACTTGCCCATCTCCCATATAACCATCAAATGACGACGCACCAATCAAGTGGTACCGTTCTGAGATTGTGATAATTAAGTCACCGTTGCACGCGTGACGTGAGAACACCTTTTACATTGTTATTCTGAGATACGACTTCTTCCGTTTTTTTATTTATTTTTATAAAAGAAAGGACAAATGAAAGGAAAAACGAGAGGCCAAACAAAAAGGAGGAAATAACACCAGAATCAGCGGGAGAGTACCATTTTCTTAAAGCTACGTTAGTCGTATCGGTTCTGTGTTATTCTAAAAATATTATGATGATCTTTGTGATTGAAATAAAATTGAAGCTTACTGTAGAACTTGTATATTTTAAAAAGCCTTTCTTGAGCATAAAGAAAAAACTACTGTCGGTAGGTTTTTTTTGTGAGATTTATTAAGACGGGCTACATTAAGGTACTGCTATAAATCTCATAAAGCCAACAGATTTGGTGTTTTCAAAAGATTTCTCGACCGTTAGATATTGTTGTACGGTCACATATGCTGGCCACCGAATAATGTTTTAATTGTTAGCATTTGAGTAATTCAGACGCCTATAATAAAAGGATATCCTGAGTATATTTGATTGGCTGTTGAGAAAAACACGAACTAGACATATGATAGAAACTAGATTAAATTACGAAAATTGTTTTATTAATTTTAAGAACTGAGGTTTTCCACTATGAAAAGTGGATAATTCATAAATAATAATCCTTTGCAGAATATCGTAGATAAATTATATATGTACAGCATAACCGAAGTTCTTAGTCAATATTTCGTCAAAACAGTATATACATAAAATCTGAAATTTGTCTATTATTGTAACGTTTCCATTTCAACTATCCATTTACTTAGCAATTCTGATGTTCTTGATAGGCAATTTGAAGAATTTCTTCTTTACTCCCCTGGCAATAAGGAGGTTCCACTTTACCTTGCGTTCTTTGGGTTTCTTTCTTTCCAATTATATAAATATAATTAATTATCCTAAAACCGTCGCCTAAAATAATAATTACTATATAATGGTACGTTCAGACACGCGCCACGCAGCCTGTTAAGACGTCTGGCGAGTACATACTCCCGGGTCCCGATCAGCGGCGAGTGCAGTAGGGCTATTCTGTAAGAAACTATTTCAATATCGAGCTTCACCTAAGTGATAGAGCTCACATTACGTCACTTAGAAAATGATCTTTATTGATATATGTAGAGAGTCGAGTTTTAAAGAAAAGAAATCCGTCAAATTCGTCATATTACCGCGGATATCCGCTTTCGAGATTCGAAAACAACCTTACAGAATAGCCCTACAGAGCCTGCGTGCAGGCGCCGAGCTTGTGCTCATTTTCGCACCAACTTACAGCAAACATAGTCCAATGATAGTGACGTCATATTGTGTGTCTATATGTGATATGTCTATGGCTCGATAATAAATCTCTGTGAGTTTAATTATAGAGGTAATTAGCGGCATTTAATGTCCTGAGCTTAGCTGTGGGACATTGTAATGGCAAACTGTGAGGAACTTAGATTTTATCTCATGGCAGATGCAATGAGATAAAATCAGTTAGAATAAAAAAAATGATAGGCGAGTACACACTACACACAATATACTACAAAAGTGTTAGGGTAATGTGTGTATTAAAAAATACATCCATTATTAATACATTTTTTTTTATTTACCTATGATGAATTTTCTATACTTGAGCGGATTCGAAAATGCGACCGCTATTAGTATAAATTATGGTTTTATGTGGTTCATTCATATTAATGGTCATAGGACCATTAGACCAGTCGGCCATATTGACTACACGAAAAGTCTGTCTGAGGCGAGTCTGAACCTATTTTAGGGCCACCCCAAAAGTCCGATTTCGTTTATATGATAGACTCGCTTTATAAAAATCTAGGTTAAAGATCGCAGTAGAAAGATTTTCGGAGCCCTTAAAATCCGAAGGCCTGCTTTGGCCTATGTTCCAGTCCCACGAATTGGTCTTCTTTAGTACTGATACTAATAAATGTAATTTTTGGATTTCAGATGGAGAAAATAATCGTCTAAACTAAAAAGAAATTACATATCCAATTGGAAAACAATATTTTACTGGTTATAAGGCTAAAACTAAATTAGCTTATTTTAAAACATGCAAGAAGCTCCCAAGAGTAAAATAATAATCGAATACAATATAAGGCCTCATCGATAAAATAATAAGCATGAAATACTTGATTATTCGCGCGTAAAAGTTTTTGTGGAATATCTATTATTACTGTTTTATGTACACTTTGCTTGATTTTAATGGTTTTGTTCAGTCATCTTCTGCGCGTTATCGTATCGTTCACTGACATCCAAGTATTTTAGGGATATGTGATCGCTTTACTATAATGATGTGCATAAGAGGAACTTGCTCGTCATATCCACGCTGAGCAACAGCTTTGGCAGTACAGACCCACAACGACGACATTTTTTCCTGTAGGGCGGAAACCCGATAGCAAATTTTAACAGTTCAAGAAATTATGAAGAAATTCAGAGAATTTAAAAGCCGCCTACGTATGCTTATTGCGTATGCGTATATACACGTTGCACATGTTTTGTGGACTTGACTAAGGCGTTTAACTCTGTCAAGTAGCCCAAACTCTGAGAAACGGTGATGAGACGAGTGTCGCAAAACACTTAGTACACCTCCTGCGAAGACAATAGACATCTTCAGTGCATTCAATCCAATCACTTCCACCCCAGCGCTGGAGTCCATCAGGGATGTATTGTTACTCCGCTACTGTTCAATGGTGCTATGTGTGATGCTACAGAGTTTATAATGAGGATCACACTTGAATAGTGGACAGATTACCACCAACACCTGAAGTGATAACCACGACCCCTCTGTCAAAAGTAATTACTAGCAAAGAAGAAGAAAAACGTTTTAGTCAACGTCTACTAGCTAAAGACTAAAGTTCATTAGACTAGTAGTTTTTTACTATAACTATAATTTTATTATTGCCAGAATGTAGAAAGTACATGATTAGTAAAGCGTTGAACTATTTTTATATATTGACCAAAAAACTAAAAGTACTCCGGCCTCAACTAGACCTCACTCAAGGAACATCAAGACGACATTAGGTAGTTATATCCATAAACTAGGTACTTTTTCTATGATAAATAATAATATCTATGTTGATTTCCTTACATTGATACACTTTTTAGATTTTGAGAACCTTAAATTATTAATAGAAACTAATATTTTGCTAACAAAAGCACATGGTACTACATATAGGTATGTTATTTTCCTAGTGTGTATGTAGTTAAGTGAATTATAGTCAACGCTTAATGTCTAGCCTGTACTCCTTCAAGCGTGACTTGGAAACTCAGGCCACTTTAGACTAGACGACGAGGTGGTCAGCTGACCATGGAGTCATGGAGCCTATCATTATTGGACATTGGTGCAAACATGAGAATTGCATTACAATCTTTAATCAATGATTAAAATTCTTATTGTTATTTTTTGATGAAATCCTCAAAAGCAAGCAAGTGAGATATTATTTCTGTGAGATAAAAATGGCAGAAACAAATTATTTAGTATTAAAAAAAAACACAAGTTGTATGGAACACAACTTTTTTGAAAAAATGTATTTTTATAAAGTTTGTGGCGGACAAATTTAACAAATTTTCCAATTGTAGATCACGTCAGTGTCACCAATTGTGGATCACTTTCATTTACTTGGATATAACCACCATCATTTAAACACGCATTATAGTGTATATAAGTTTGTATTGCAAATAATCAATTTCAAATGAAACATAATATTTAACAAAATACAATTTAACAACCGTAGGGGTGTGGCGGACAAATTTCATAGCGCACCTATTTTCATAGAAAGGAGGTGCGAAATGAGTGGAAGAAAAATATAAAATTTGACAACGCCAATAAAAATAGAACTTATGATTGAGATGGTTGAATTGTAAAGAGAATTGTAGTTATATATTAATGTTAGATTTATTGTTTGTAATACAAACTTATAAACCTATAATGCTTCTTTCAATGACGGTGGAAACATCCCAGTGATCCACAATTGGTGACCCCGAAGTGATCTACAAGTTGATACTGAGCATTTCTAAACAAGGATTATTTAACGGGATATTTACCATGTTACTAACTTTGGATTTTGCACGTTTACTAGACACAGAAATATCTTATCAATATCTAAACATTTCGCTGCGTCACGCAAATTGTGCAAACGCCTAGCGATCATGTTCCTCGTGTTTTCTCATGGTTTCACTTTGAGAATGTCAACTTCGAGGTGTTTTCTCTCTTTTATGATATCTCTTTAATTTTCTCATGTAACAATGGGGAATTTGCCATCTGATGAAAAAATAACCATGGTTCTTCGTAGGCTTAAAGTACATTGTTTTATAAGAAAGAATTAAGCCTATCGGTTTCTATTGACGTTCAAACACTAGTGTCAGTATTTAAACTCTGGTGTCTGTCGATCTCTTGTATTTCAGCTCTAGTGTTGTCTTGTCACCAAAAGTAATTAAAGCGATTGATATGGATTAGAGAAAATTGCAGTAAAGTAGAGGCTACCTTATCTGAGGTTCGATTGGTCAATATCGGTTTAAAGGAATATATTCAAAGAGCTCGCTACATCTGTCCCGCTCCGTCGTCGTAGGACGGGAGTGCGGAAAAGACGCTAGGCGTACCTCCTGCCGCTTGTCTAACGGGACGTCGCGCGTCCTCGGGCGTTTCAGAGTGCCCTTCGAGAGGAATACCTTGTGTTAGAGCCGTGACTCTTTCCTATCTATCAAAAGTCCCCAGTGAGTCCAGCCCTTCTAGACAAGTGGCAAACGCTCCGATTCTATGCAGTTGCGTTTTACTCTAACTCCATACATGCTGCATTTTTGAAGAACGTTTATTCAGACACATAAAGTACATGGTTTCGTTTGTAAAAACGTTTAACAACGTCTGTACTTCATTTGAAACAAATATATTTTTTTTAATGTCTTAAGTTAGTGTCATTTCCATACAATAAGTATCTATTCGTTCAGCGTTTATGCCATTCGTCTAGGGGAGACGAATAAGAATATACTTTAAGTATGTGTCTGAATAAATTTTCGTCAAATATTTTGTAACAACCCTACGTTTGTCGCAACTGAGCGTTGAGCGTTTGCCACTTGTCTAGAGGGACTGCTGCAATGCACCACGGAGAAACTCATTTTACATACTGTATATCTTATTTATTTATCTTTTGTTAAATTTTTAGAATACCCACGTTAATTATGTAAATACATCAGGTATAGTGGTACAAGTGGCATGAGTAGTGGGTGGGGATCGTGCTTCATGACACGCGCCACTGCGGCCGTGGTATGCCCCACCTGACCGGGGACTGGTGGTGAGCTCGTCCCACCGACGGGTATAATTACCAGACTTAAAGAGTGCTATGATTTAATATTGTATGTTTTGAACATAATCTGTATGATGGTCGCATGCGCTAGTTAAAACGACTTGATGGATTCTAGCCAGAGGATAAGAGGATGGTGGATTTTTCTTAATTCAGTCCACTGTAAAATGCACAAAATTGTAAAAAATTGAAATGGCATATTATTTTGGTAAATTTTATTTTTTTTAAATATGAATGTGTTCATTTTTTTGGAACGAAGTTCCTTACGGCAGGCTTGGAGGGGATAGGGATTTTGCTGCGCGACCGAACTGAAAAAAATGTTATCACATTTTAACATTGGTAAAACCGTAAGAAAAAGTGCGTGGAATAAAAAGCGTTAAATGAGACGTGCGCAGGCGCGACAGTCGCATACACAAGCGAGTAGTATATATTACCCATGGATGTAGTATAATAACAGGATGGCTTACTCGGAAAAAATGTATTTACGAAAGTGAACACTAACTCAACGCATTAAGTATTATATTCTATTGCGCATTACACAGAAGCCGATCCGAGCCGAGCGGGATAGCAATATGTAAGAAGTGTGTCTCGTTCTTTTATCTTGCCAGCTTAAAAATGTATTTTATTAAAAATTTGGGCTGATCAAAAATTTCATCGAAAAAAAATGTCTTTTTAATATTATTTTGACAATTGTATGTCTAGAAATTGTAATTGAATTTATTTATTTAAATATATTTCCAATTCAAAAAGAAAACATAAATTATTATTTTGCTTATTTCTTTTATTTCTTATGGTAGCCCAGTTAAGTGTCATCTTGACATTTTGTATTGTAATGGTTGCTATGGTTACTTAAATAACATAATTATTCAATCAAACTACTATGGTGACCATGATTTTTTGAAACGAAGTTCCTTACGGCAGGCTTGGAGGGGAATAATAGCAATGCGAAAAGCAATGGTCAGAACGTGAGACAGAGTGACTCCGTACTAAACTTCCCACGTTCCTAATTATTTTAATCAGTTCGAATCCATGGCATCTTTAATTGTTTTGTAATCTTAATTCAAGAATGCGTTATAATGAGAGTAAACCTAAGATTTGCAATTAATATTTTGGGATGATAATGATAACTCGACCACCTGATGACGGATTCCTGTCAAGTCTGTAGTATGGAAGTATTTGTATTATGTATTTCGTAATCCATCTACTATTCTTCAGATTTTAACCATTGCTAATGTTGGTATTTTCGTTTATAAGTAAGTATAATACTTGTGTCAGATTTTTCAAGCACCCTAAATGCATTCAAGCTAACTCGCGATATCTGCCGGGGCTAAACGCGCCTTTTGAAGAACTTAAAACTCGAGATTTATAATATTATGGCAGTCGTGGTAAACTCATGCAGCGCTTAAAATTACATACATCAAGTATGTACTGGTAGAATATCAACCTTACTGCAATTAAAATTTTCAATTTTTGTAAGACAAATTTGAATTTGTCCCACATGTCAAAATCTTATTGTCACCTTATAAGAAAGGGACACACTCCTTAACACTGGCTATCTCTGTCGGCTCGTTTTTCTGTTACGAGTTCTCAGTCCTGTTATATATTATTACGTCCATTATATTACCTTTCTTTTTAGCCGAAGGAACTTCGTTCCTACCTGGTGTCCCACGACACCACATTTTTTTTGCTACTATAACAACTTCTACACTTGAAATACTAAAAAAACCGTTAAGAAAAATATAGGTAATTAATTTTAAAAAAATTAAGCTCGTTTGAAATACAGACTCTTTATCAATAAAAATAAAACACGACAGGTACATAGTTCGTATTAACTTGTACTATATAATATGTTCATGTGAAATGTCGTAATCATAGGCTTTCTAAGATTTTTTCGATCCATTCAACATTGTTGAAGACAACGCAATAGTTTTTGGAAACATATTTCTACTTTATATTATACTAGCAGCGGCCCGTGGTTTCACCCGCGTACCATGGTAAGTTACCCATTAATATTCCTGTAGGAATGCGGGCTAAGTAATGCCGTAATTCACTAACTAATAACGTAGCCTCCTATTGGTAAAATAATTCTTTAAATCGGTTCAATAAGTCCTGAGATTACCCCCTACAACCTCACAAACTTTACCTCTTTATAGTATTAGTAGATCAAGATTAAGAACACCATACTCACTTAAAAGAAAACAAATAAGAAAGTCTCCTTTCAATGAATATGTATAATTTTGTGAAATAATTACACATTATTCGTAAATATTATTTAATAATAACAAGTACAAACAATCAATATATGAAAGGTAGGCGTGAGGCACCTTTATTTTTGTCCTTTGTGAAGTTAAAAATGCGTGGCAAAAAATTCACAGCCAATTATTTTAGGACATCACCGCCTTATTATTTCAAAGATCAAAAACGGTCAGTTTTTATTAAGTCAACCCTAATTTTGCTGTACACTCAGCGTCAAAATATATAAACTAATTATTTTACGTTAATCTGTTATTTACTTTGTCACGAAACCTAACATCTTGCTCTGGATGGCTGATGAGTTTCCTTGCCATGTTTCATGTAAAGTGCGTGTTGTGATGCTGACCAGTTGATGATTTACCATCAGGTGGCATATCTGTCAGTCTCCCAATCCAACTAACAAGCATACACCAAAGAAGCCTGAAATATGCTGTGAAATAATCATTTACCAATGAACGGAATGCATGCGGGTGTGATGGACACCCATGCATGGCTTCCATTTTGTCTTTTCAGTAAATATTTACTGTGTTCGTAAAGAAGTACAGGACAGGCAGTTTAACTGCTTTCATAATATTCTCACGTCGCGGGATAAGTTAGGCTCGCCCTTGATACTCTGACCACTAGCCAAACTCCTACTCTCCTAAGTAGTGCGCGCGATACACTCCCCCGTGAAATAAATCTAAAAAAAACTATGCAAGTAAACAACATGATTTATCCCAATTCACTAGATACATAGCATAACTATCGTTTCTGAAAATTTCGAAGAACAAATCCGTAAATTAAAAAGGAAAAATGGACACTTCCTCGAAACGAAAATCTATCGAGGAAATTTTTACTAGCCGTGTTTTTCTATCTCATTTTGTTACAATACGTGATAAAAAATAACATGATAAAATTTCAATGACATAGTCAACTTACCATTCTTACAATATCGAAAAGTACTCCGCCAAGAATTGGAATGTTTCGTCTTTACTGTACCGGTCGTTGGAAAGACCGTATTTATTGGTATTTGTTTAATTTTTATCATTACATATAATGAATGCCAATCCGTTAGTTATTATCGTTGCTGTATAAGGCATCGATTAAACCCATTTCGTGTGGGCGTCACCTTTGGAGCGAGGGTTTGCGCTGTCGAGCTCTTGCGAATATCTTTCATTATTGATTTGGTTAATTTATTATGTTTTGTTGAAACCGTCTTCTATATATAGGACTTGAGATAAACGGTAGACGATTCTCAAATATCAACGTCACCCGATATCAATAGAATGCTGTTTTTTCATTTCACTTTCTTCCTTCAAGAAAGCTTTGCAAAAGACATAAAGTAGCATAAGATCTGAAAGTGCCAAAGGCAGCAGTTACAGTTTAGCAGCTGTGGCACACAAACGGCTACCACCACTTACTTGTTTCTCTTTAAAACAGCTTTGCTGTGTTACAGAGATGGGCAGGATATCCAGTGTAATTACTAGCTCCGAGATCTAACATTGTATGTTTCAGGATAGACAGCACATGGCACTGGGATAGTTTCAGGTAAACTAGTTTGTGTTCGGGGCGGCAAAGTCGATACTAAGAGTGCACTTAGACATTTAGAAAAATGAGGGCACTACAGAGGGTCACGAAACCGGACCCTCTTACTTAAGAGGCCGAGCCCATATCCACTGGATCACCGTTGCGTCGCTCATGTCGCAATCTAATCCTCCAAAAAAGACTTCATTCTGTCAAAAAGATTTGGTTGGTTGGGAACAGTTTTTTGTTCCTACCAATTTTATTTCAAATTCAAGAAATAATAAACAAATCTAAGTTAGAGAAAAGGAAAAATTGGTTCAGAAGTTTCGGAGTTCATCCCGGACAAACATCGTGACACTGGAATTTTATATAATAGATTTCTTTAAATTAATTTACATGTTGTTACTATTAGTCCTTTCAAACATAACACCCATTAATCTTGAAACGTATGTTAACGTGTTGTTAATGTTCTTTAATACATATTGCTGCACTTTTTTCCTGTTCAGTGAGCTCGCACGGTAGCCGATAGATGTTCATCTCATCTATCCTATTAGACTCTTGGATGCAGCCAGCGGAAAATATAGATCTATATCTCTATATCTAGTGAGTTATTTTACTCTCTGTTACAAGCGCCTTCAGTACAAATAACTTTAAATAGCCGTAGTCGAACTGATAATTCGAGCGTCATTTAGTGATAATAATTTTATATATTTTTTCGAATGTACCTACGCTGTTGGCCTTAAGGCCTTTTCGGAAAAGTAGAGCAGAATTCTCATCGAAGAAAATTATTATATTTATGTAATTTATGTAGTATATAAGAGTATTTATATGCCTAAAAGTGGCAACAATTGAGTCTATATATACTTATGTAAGATAAAAATAGCTACAGTTATTTTCTTAGGATTTGCATATTTTCCTGGGGAAGCTGTTGCTTACGTCGTGCAAACAACACATAATAATTGTCTAGAACTTTATAACAGTAATTTTGCCCGTGTAAAATCGTTTATCATTAGCGTTTATATGAAGCTCGTCGATTGCCCAATATTATAAAACGGATGGTTGTAAACATGCATTAATTACAAATGTGTGCCAAATTTAGCGTGGGCAAAAATCATCATCAGCGTCCCACATGAGGCTATAAGTCAAATATTTCCCACGCCCACAAATATCAGCTGTTATTCAAAAACTACCTTAGAGTTATAACTAAATATCACCATCGCCTTGTTATCGAGACCGAAAAGAAAGCGAAGTTGTAAATTATGTCGTATTCACGCTTTTTTTATTTTAAACTACGTTCATGTTACTATCTCCTACGACTAATTAGTAATAGCAATAGACATTCCGCGATAGAAGTTTGGTCTGTATCACACAGTGTAGTGTGACGCGAGTGGACTGTGATGTACGACGGTGTTGCCAGATGCGTCGTGACGCACACGGGTGACGCGTGACGGGGAACAGATAATAAATACTGGCCGATTTTGTCTAGTACATTCGAAAAAAAAGATAAATTAAATTATTTAACACAACCATACATAGAATATAATAAAAAGAATTTTATCTGAAGTTCTGTATGATGTACCAATCAAATAAAGAAAATATTAAAGGAGGATTTTTACTTCATACGATACTTTTATACATAATATTATTATGTATTGAATTAACCTACAGTTTAAAAGTAAATATCGCGCCAACATAGTTTTCATTACCTTATACAAATTACTGACAAACTATAATTATAAATCTAAATTACGCATATGCTTACAAAATATGTCAATTTTCAACGACTTGACGCAAAACAAAGATGGCCGTCACGCCGATCAAAATCTATTAATATTCGAGAGTGTAAACACAACTTAAAACGGAACATCTAATTAGAAGCGGGAAGCGAGACGTGAAATTAGTATGTAATTACAAGAGAGCGGACAATACGGGTTTTTTCAAATAGTTTTCATACGTTTCATGATCGAATTACACTAATTGAAGGGGATTTAATGTTTTAATACTTTTTGTGTAGATCATCGGATAATCATTTTTGATTAATGCGAATTTTTAACATTGAAGAGACATCATTAATTTTTTAAAGGACTTCAAGGAAGGAGACGTTTCTCAATTCGACCGTATATATGCTTTTTTTATGTTTGTTCAAGGCTTATCGACCTTTTTTATGAACCGATTTTGATAATTCTTTTTTTGTTGGAAAGTAGATATTTCCGAAGTGGTCCCATGTTAAGGAAATCAGGATCTGATGATGGCAGACCAGATAAAACGAGGGGAACTTTCAAAAATCGTAGGGATGACTAGTGTGTTTCTAAGTTTTTTCATTATTTCAAAGCACTACAATTCATAAATGTTTGGAGATGATCTGATGATGGAGCCGAGAGACAGTCGTGGGAACTCCTCAACGAACTACGACAGCTACCTCGTGTTTGAGCTTGATTAATTAGCATTGATAAGTACTTTGTACCTAGAGGGGTTGTGACTGTCATTAGCGATCTGATGATGAAGAAGAAGGACAATTCAGGGAACTCCTTAATAGTTTGGAGTAGCTATCTTGTGTTTGGACTTAATTCATTTATATTGATTAGAATTTTGCAACCATATAGGTTGATGTGATTATGGAGCCGAGAGACAGTTGACGGAACTCCTCAACGATTCACAGCAGCTACCTTGTGTTTTAGCTTGATTAATTTGCATTGATAAGAACTTTGCACATAGATGGGTTTTGACTGTCATTAGGGGTCTGATGATGAAGACGAAGAACAATTCAGAGAACTCAACTCCTCAACGCTTTGGAATAGCTATTTTGTGTATGGACTTAATTCATTTATATTGATGAGAACTTTGCACCTATATTATTTCTCGGTCTACCCATCACTTAAAAGTGCAAAATAAAATAATTTTTAACAAAAAAAAAAGAAACGACTTTAAACAGTAAACTAAAAACCAAAAAATAAATTTACTTTGCACAAAGTAATACGTATTTTTATTTAGTTAAATCAAAATGAATAAATAATTAATTTATATTAATAATTTCGTGCAGGGGTACGATAGACTCGATCAAAACCTTACCTGTATAATAAAAGATAAAAAATTAAAGATTTTGAGTCGACAACATATATCCGCAAAATTCGTAATGTCGAGTATTTTGTTAAATTCTAATGGTGCTGACAGACAAATCGCAGCCATTAAAATGCAATGACATAATCGAATACTGACCACTCTAGCGAAACTGTCACTGATATTATTTTTTGTTTTATTTAAGGCATTAGTTTGTAAACTATCAGTCACGAGACGTCAAGGAGCGCAGCTACTCCAAATTTAACGCGAGCGAAGCCGCGGGCAACAGCTAGTTATTTTATAATTTTGAAGTCGGGGCCAAGTAATGCTACAACAACCTCACTACAATATTAAATTACTAAGCACACTTAATATTTTTAAATATATCAAAGCAATTACAAAATAATAACGGTATAAGAATTTTTTTTGACAAATTCTTATGATAGCATGAACGTATTAAATTGAATATGTATAACTGAATCACAAAAGTTGTTAGAAAGATTGATAATATCTATACACAGTTATTGTTTTACTTGGCACCGACTACAGAATTATGAAATAATTAATTATTTATTCGTTTTGATTTAACTAAATAAAAATACGTATTAATTTGTGCAAAGTAAATTTATTTTTTGGTTTTTAGTTTTCTGTTTGAAGTCGTTTCTTTTTTTTTTTTTGTTAAAAATTATTTTATCTACACTAATATTATAAAGAGGAAAACTTTGTTTGTTTGTTTGTTTGTTTGTTTGGTTGTAATGAATAGGCTCAAAAAGTACTGGACCGATTTCAAAAATTCTTTCACCATTCGAAAGCTACATTATCCACGAGTAACATAGGCTAAATTTTATTCTGGAAAATATAGGGTTCCGTAAGATATTTGGGTTTTTCGGACAAAAGGTGTAAAAAATCAACCAGAAAAGTTTAATATTTTGCGTAGGTACTAAGATCCCGTTGTAAATCTAAGTTAACGCAGGCGAAGCTGCGGGCAACAGCTAGTATATTAATAAGAAACACGTCGATAACTCGATATTTGTTGTCTGTGGTTGGTTAGCTTTTTATGTTACTTGAGCAAACTGGTAGACGTGTCACGTGCAGCCTGACGGTAGGTAAGTGGTCGAAGTCGCCCATAAAATAGTTTACCTGGACCTAGCTCAGTCAACTACACACATGATAAGTAGTATTGGTGTCAACAATTTGACTACCACTCTTCTGGAATAGGCAAATTGGCTGTTGGACTTTATGATACAAAATAATATAATTGGTTAAAAAGTGTACATGCGTGTAATCTTTGCGCGCGATTTATTATAATTTAATATATTGAAAATAGTAAACGTTACTTCTATCAGAAAAAATCTAAGCTCCATCCAATGACTCTAGTTGCGCCTTAACTTAACTTATCTAGATAAGTTTTACAAGCTTATCCGGTATTCCTTGCTTATCTGACACGTAAGACGTTAAGTCCCGATGAACATTAGTTCCCTGTCTTTTCTGTCCTTTTCAAAACCCAAATGTTCACCTGCACATGCCTTTCATGCACAAACTTATCCTTGCCACTGCTAAATGTTGAGATTCAGTTCGTGAACCATACAATATTATGTTATATAATTAAGCACCATCAGGTGTATCCATCCAGGATTATTATTAATAATGATTTATCTAAAACAGTAAAAATAAGTGAATTCCCAAATAGCTCGCATTTACGCTTCTGTTTATTTTCTTGTGGAATTAAAAGCGTTATAAGCTTGTTGATGCGATCGACAGGAGTAGGGTGTAGGGCCAACGCACACTGGTCTCGTGTCTATTTAGAATTAAGAAATATAAGATTATGTAATGCTAATTTGAAGGAGACACACATGATATTGTTTTCTTTTGTTTACGCGAATTTCACTCATTATAATGAAACAACTTTTACGGATTTTATAGCGGTTTATTTAGTTTTTTATGTCCTCCCTTGACCATGGTTGCCGTAAACTATCCGAAATGTCGGATAGGTCCGCGTTGGATGCGAGTAGCAAGGGATCGGTCGTCTTGGCGTTCATTTAGGGAAGCCTATGTTCAGCAGTGGACGCATAAAGGCTGGGGGCCTAGCCAAAATGCCATTACGAAAACGACAGCGACGATCGTTCGTCCGTTCGAAGTTGTGATTGGCTAAATCACGTCGTCGATTGAATGATCGAGCGATCGTCGACGTAATTTAGCCAATCACAGCTTCAAACAAACGAACGATCGTCGCTGTCGTTTTCGTAACGGCATTTTGGCTAGGCCCCCTGATTATGATGATGATGATGATGATGAAAATCCGTAAAAGTTGTTTCATTATAATGAGATACACATTAGCCTAATCTAGATTTTTTAAACTTTTAAGCTGTCCGTATGTCCCTAGGAGGCCTTCCACGTGAGAATTTACTAGACTTTTCTAAACCTTGTTGATACATTAGCTGAGTTATTAGTATATTTTTTATTAGGTAAGTTTTCTAATTAAATAGTAGTACATAGCACAATGTCTATGTTATCTTTTTTAACTTTCAACGAAATAAATCAAATAATCACCTAATGATTTCCCGCAACCTGATGATGTTTCGTGGTTTATTTCAATCATTACTGTAGTGTAGTGAGTAACTGTCTTTAGATTATTTTATGTGTAATTACCTTTACACCTTGCTAAGTAAGCATTTTGACATATAATTGCGCAACTGTTTCAATACATTGTGAATATGAAATATTATGTACTTTCTGGAATTATTAATAAATGGGACCTCAGATCGAGAAGACGTTTTCTTTAACAACCCTGATCTACATGTCTACATCTTGACACACCACATTACAATCGTGACTTCATATTCTTCGCTGGTAATATTTCTTTCCCAGTGACCGTCGCCGGTTCCCATTTGATTGACTACATCTCCCGGGGGAATGTGAAATTGTTTACACAAACCACGCGCGCTATTTCAATACCCGGTTATGTGCTCCCATCTTATAGCGTTCCTGGATACCGAATTGTAACTAGTACTTATGTAATATTATAACAATAATATATGTTAATAGTCCAAGAAAATGGGTCTTTAAAATTGAAAAAAACCAACTGTGTAAGTTTTTTTAATTGCGCTCCCGGGAAGGTTTGAAAAATATAAAAGAAGTGGGAAGGAATGGTCTTTAATTATTTTTTTTAATTTATACTAGCTGAGATAGCTAGAACCTAGAAGCCCAAAAAAAATACAAATTTGACTTTAAATACCGATTTGAGGCTAAAGCTTGAATTTTTGATATAAGTTATCTTAAAAACGAACTGTGAAAGTTTTTTTAATTAACACCCGATAAAGAGGGAAAAAATCAAAACAAAAGGGTTTCTTTTTAATTTTTGAGAAATGGTAAATGTGAGAAAAGAAAGTTATATGAACATTTTTATATAAAATTTTACGCTCTACAACTTTTGTTTGAAGGTTTTTCTTTTATAATTTTTTCACCTTGCTGGGGGTGCAATTACAAAAAATTACAGTTCGTTTTTAAATTTTTTAAAGTAACTATCAAAAATTCAAGCTTTAACTCGAAATTTCGATTTAAAGACCTATTTTTAACCGACTTCACAAAAAGGAGGAGGTTATCAATTCGACTGTATGTTTTTTTTTTTTTTTTTTTTTATAATTGTTACCGCATAACTTTTGTTTGGGTGAATCGATTTTGATGATTCTTTTTTCATTAGAAAGGTGACGCTCCCCATGGGGTCCCATTTTAATCTAGTCCAGTTCTGATGATGGTATCCATGAGAAAACCATGAAAGTCTTAAATTTACATTAGGCACGTGCACGACAAATAGATGAATAACTGAATATCACGCCAACCGATTTCAATGATTATTAGTTTATTTGAAAGAATGTACTTCAAGGGTAGTTTGGTGAAAACTTGGTTAGGTTCTGATCATGGGATCCATAACAAAGCAATTGAACTCTTCAATTCTTAGGAGCAAATTAACGATACTCGGCTGAATCTTTTATAGGTCATCTGGATATTTGGCTAACGTAACGTATTTATGGTCAAGTGGTCAAGTAACTGTCGTAGCTGAATATGATGATCAATTCCTCAACGGCAGTAAGGATGCGATCTGTGGCAGAAATTCTAACTCTCTGTAATTTGTGTATGCACTCTGTAAACTTGTGTATGCAATACTTAATGTTATCATCATCATTATCAGCCTTTCTCCGTCCACTGCTGAACATAGACCTTCCTCAATGAACGCCAAGACGGCCGATCCCTTGCCACTCGCATTCAACACGAACCGGGCACTGCTCGGAGATCGTCTTCCCACCTGATTATTGGCCGACCAACACTTCGTCTTTTAGGTACGCGGCCTATATATCCGTTCTCCTGAGCGAGTGACCAACCCATTGCCACTTCAACGAGCTTCTTCTTTGCGTTATCGTAATATCCATTGTAATCGTCGTGATTGCTTTTGTCGCGGAGGCCACGCTTAGATAGACGAAGTGTTGGTCGGGAGTTGGGAGGCCTATGTTCAGCAGTGGATGGAGAAAGGCTAATGATGATGATAATAAATTTGTGTAAGCCCTCTGAGAAAGTTTACTAGCCTTACTGGCCCTACTTAAAACTAAAAAGTACAAAATAAAGTTAATTTTAAATAAAAAACCAATACCGACTTCAAACTTTAAATTATGTGCAACTAAAAAATTAAAAATAATATTTAAATATTTCGAGGTGAAGATAATTAACAAAATGAATTAATCAATAAATATAATAAAACTTATATGTCTTACTTATACTTTTTAAAATTAGTTATTTTTGGAGTCGGTACCAGCCAAAGCAAAGATAACATATACTCAATTACTGGGTGTACTCGTATGAGTACAAAATCAATAATTGCAAAGGAATTTATAATAGATGTGAGAGTATAATATTATGTATTCAAATGCAGTGAATTGTGATTAAACTGTCCTTCTTGGCTGGCACCGACTCCCAAAATAACTAATTTTAAAAAGTATAAGTAAGACATATAAGTTTTATTATATTTATTGATTAATGCATTTTGTTAATTATCTTCACCTCGAAATATTTTAATATTATTTTTAATTTTTTAGTTGCACATAATTTAAAGTTTGAAGTCGGTTTTGGTTTTTTATTTAAAATTAACTTTATCTTGGACTATATATAATTCAGTTGTCGCCAAAACTACTTTGATTATATAATTATATCGCCACTTTAACGCTTTACGCTTCATAATCGTAAATTAATAAATCTACATTCTATTACTACATCAATTAATTATTTTGGTATGCATAACTCACAATAGCCGTTATACTATTATTTAGATTAGATACTTTAATTGTTTTTTTACTAGCTTGCAATGTCCTAGTACTGGATAAAAGCCTCTCCCAAGCTCTTTCACATATAGCTTAATTTAATTATAAAAGTTACTTTTTAATATCGTTTACAATATAAAATTTTATTTAACAACGAACAAATTGAACAATTGCAGATAATATCGTTATATTGAGTGCGTGTAATAAATGTGAAAGACATTGAGAAAAAATATTTTGCCAATTAGATTTTTCATTGTTTTCTTTGCCATATAAAACGTATATTCAGATAATTTCTAAAAAAAAACATCTATCCAAGCAAATTAAAGAAAACGCGGAATACTGAAGGAAATATTAAACAGGTATTAGCATTATTAGCAATCGCAAAACGCGATCCGCGAGTCGCGTGCGCGTCGAGATAAATCTCGGTAAACGGAGATGTAGATAACTTCACATATAATTTGTTCCGTAATGTAATTATGTTATTACATGCTATATTTCGTAGATATATATTTGTATATTTTACTTTAAGCTAGCTGATTTATGTATTATGGATAATAAGCAAATAAAAAATAGCTAATTCCAATTAAAATATGAGTGTCTGTTTGTAGTATTGAAATAGCCGTTTTTGTATGCATGTATGTATATACACCAAAATAACGTTGTTTACAATTTTTGTCTCTATGTTAGTTTTGGCGAATCTAAAACGGCTGTGTCGATTTTGATGGGACTTTCGCTGGCAGATAGCTAATGTAACAAGGAGTAACGTAGGCTACAAAAATAATTATTATCAATGCGGATACGTCCGTGAATCTACATATACGCAGGCGAGGCTTACCCATCTTTGTAAAGAGGTAGTGCCATGCTGCTTTGCAGCCGAATTGGGCCGGCATGACCAGGATGGTACCTCTCGCTTACATAATACCAGCGTAAAGTGGCAGTCATACTGTCGCGTTTCGTGTGGTCTGTGAGTTTCCGGTGGCCCATTAGGGGATAGGGAAAAGGACTCATACTCAAACTCATCTGTATAACCTTTTATTTAAAACTCTCAACAACTACAACTCAAATGGCTACTCAATAAATATATAATTAGGGTGCGAATACCAGTAAATGCGATAAACAGACATTAGTATGTGAGAAGCTCTCGACACCAAAACGGGCAGCAATATTGTTCTGTGGAATATATCATGTCCGACCAGCAAAGTTGCTCGTGTAGGGTTACCACTATTAAGTTACGCATGCTTATAATAATTAAAAATGATTGCTATTAAAATATCGATATATCAAAAGGAATTCAGTTAGATTATCATAGACTAAGTACATTGACGGTGGTCGATAATTCAACAATTCTCAATAGAAAGAAGTTAAGAAATAAATATTTAACATTTATAGTAAAAGCTATTCTATCGATCAAAAACTTCATATCATGTAAGGCATTAAATAACAATTATATTGGCGGGGGCACTACCGTGCCCCCAGATATATATAGTCGTAGAATAATTTTTGTATTATATCTAAATAAATGTTTTATGCAATAAGTAAACCAAAAACTTTTTTATTGCATAAGAACCGTAGGCAAATTACAACGTTGACCCACCTCCCCCGTCAGAGGTGGGGGGTCTCCCGAGGGTGGGGGAGGACCGGCCCTCCGACTAATAGTTTAACTTCATCCGCTAATGACCCGTCGACCGTATTGGATTTGACTAGCCAAACACCTACTCTCCAGAGTACCGCGCACGATATACCGCGCCCCTTGCGGCACGGAGGGGGGCGCCCCCCTTTTGAATTTTACTAGGTAAGCCATCTGCTCTCCTACCTACCGATTGAGCTTAAAGGCCATCATGCCTAAAAGTCGAGACCTTTCGAAAACAAAAAAACAACGAACTACGAATAAAACAGTTTTTGTGTGAGTCAAAAAAATACTACAGAAATGCATTTTTAACTTATCTGGTTTGGCTACAAAATACAAAAAATTTATGAATGTACCCCGCTCACACATTAAGTTATAATTATGTTTTGCGAATAACTTGCAAGCGGCAACCCTAACAAAAAGCACGTCCTCTCGACTTCCTTACCGGGGGCAGGAAGTCGAAAGCTCCGCCGTATAAGTACAGTTACATCAGTACATTATCGAATTTCGAAGAGGAATGCGTATTACTTCCGCCGATTATCAAGTCACTTCACAAAATATATTAAGTCTTACGCCAAAAGCTTAGTGGACTGGATTTTCTATGGAAATATTAAAATCCCTCTTATAAGAAAAGGAGACAAAAGAGTAGGAGGCAAGGGAGAGGGCGAGGACCTCACCACATCGTACTGTCCCGACGTCGGGAGGGGTTGTTCTGTGGTGCGGGACAATCCCTCTGTGGAGGTGGTGTCGATCCCCCAAGGGACTGACTAGACGTCGAAGTGCCCTGTTGCTAGCACCTCACTGAAGGTGGCATTGGTGGTACTCGCCGGGCTTAGTGGGTAGACCTGTGTCCACTTACTATCTTTCGGGTACAGCGAGTCCCACATAGCCGCCTGAAGAGACCCACTCCCCAGCGGGATACCTTAGTGCATTTCCCGGCGTTAAAAAAAAAGGTGGAAAGACAATCTCCGAGCAGTGGCCACGTTTCACGGTCCACGTTTGGTAAAAGTGGCAAGAGATTGGTCGTCTTGGCTTTCATTCAGGGAGGCCTATGTTCAGCAGTCGACAGATAAAGGCTGATGATGATCATGATGATGAAGATGATGATGATTTAAACATGATCATTGCCAGCTGGTGTATTTGGTATAAGCTTTCCTACACTGGACACTAACACGATTACCAGAGCTAATAACAGCGGGAGAATTGTCAGCCAGACTCATCAGTCAGTCCATAGAGTAACTTGATACTACGGAAAAGTCAGTCTAACCTATCGGGCAGTGGACATTGACTTTCCGATAAAACCAAATATAGAAAATAACGGTTAGATGTTACTAAAACTCTTCTCCTATCTCAATTTACGTACCAGCATATTACACACTCGAAAAATACATAATAATAAATCACATTACAAAATGACGACATAAAATTACGTGTAAAAATAAGAATACATTTTTGACGTTTACGCTCAAAAGTCCCATAAAATGGGAATAATTACAAACCAGGAACACGTGTTTACTTCCCCGTATCCTCCTGAGGGAGCGCTTTGTCGGTTATGGGGTGGCGACAGACGCCGTTAAACTCCCATAAAATTATATAAAAGGACATTAACTTATGGGCCGTAAAGTAATCACATAACAGATCTCCCGTCTTACATTTTAGGATAATTAGAAGGAATAAGATTTCTATTGTCATATATCAGAGTTACAGCACCCCTAGACAAGTGGCAAACGCGCCGATTCTATTTCTTTGCGTTTACTCGCTAACTCATAGGGTTGGTGCAAAATTTTTGAAGAACGTTAATTAAGACACATAAAGTATATGGTTTAATTTGTAAAAACGTATGTAATTCGTCCCCCCTAGAAGAGTGGCATAAACGCTAAACGAATATAATAGAAAAGAATACCTATTGTATGGGAATAACATTATCGTACGACATTTAAAAAATTCAAGAAATATTATTATAATAATGTTCGTTTTAAATGAAGTACAGAGGTTGTTAAACGTTTTTACATACAAAACCATTTACTTTATGTGTCTTAATAAACGTTCTTCAAAAAATTTTCAGAAATCCTATGCGTTGGCGAGTAAATGCAAAGAAATAGAATCGGCGCGTAGGTATGCCACTTGTCTAGGGGTACAGCATGTCAAAGCTGGAACGAAAGCATTATAAGAAAGCCAAAATAAATCCCCCTACTTACAATAAAATGATACTATTGTGTATACTATTAATTACATCCTATTTTATTAATAACTCATTAAATATTCTAGGCGTATTGAAAGCTGGTCGCGTGCTCGTTGAAAGACAAGATAGATCTCCATTCTCCGCTGCTCATATCTAAACACTACACGGAGTTTCGTCGCATCGCATACAGTCGAATGTCAATCGTCTGTCCAAAATATTGTCATCGTTTTTGCCTATAATTATCGCAATAAAACATTTTTTATGCATCACGAAATACGAATTATTAAAACTTTATTTATACTATTGCTATTGCTTGCTGCCAATAAAGCTCATTTCCTCTTCTTTCTTTTCTTTAGTATCATTAGAAATAGTATATCATTAGTAATATTGTTAGGTTCTTCTCATACTACACTAATATAATAGTATGTATTTCAATTTTTGTAATAGAATATTTGAAAAGATTAGTTCCACTGAGTTTGTTTCGCCGGTTCTTCTTAGTGCTTGCTTTGGAACCGGTGGTAGAATCAATTGACGTTCAAAAAGATACTTTGATGGTACTATTTTGAATAAAATTTTTGACTTTGACTTTATAAGCTAATATTGTAACTAACAAACTAACAATAATATGGGCAAACTTGTGTCTGAAATAAAGATTATTATTATTATTATGGGGAACTGTTTTTTATTCTCAGCTCGAGGCTGGTTTTTAGCTACATTTACGGACCGAAGCCAAGTAAATAAAGCGTGTGGTGTGTTACGATGGAGTGTGGTGTTGTGTTATTTCGTTTTCCTCTATCTGCATAAACTTTCTCACTATCCTGCAGGTGTTTAGTATGACGGCTTTTTGTAGGGTGATATAGATGGATTCTTTTAGGTCTAGGAGCTGAAGGCTATGTTTTAGATGTTTGGGAATTACACCAGTGGTAGAAATGACAATAGGAACTACATATACTTTTTCTTGTTTCCAGATTTGTGTGATTTCATCTTTTAGCTCTGAGTATTTATTAATTTTTTCAGTTATTGTTTTCTGTAAGTTATGTGTGTTGGGGACTGCAATGTCTATGAGGTAAGTGATTTTGTTTGTTTTATCCATAAGAGTTATGTCTGGCCTGTTGTAGTGTATTGTCCTGTCAGTGAGTATTGCGCGATCGTAATATAGTTTGTGTGATGTATTTTCTAGTATAGTTTGTGGTGTGTATTTGTAGTATGGTGTATTTGTGTTTTGAATGATTTTATGTTTGAGAGCCAGTTTTTGATGAATGATATTAGCTACTTGGTTGTGTCTGTGAGTGTAGTCTGTTTGTGTAAGGGTTGTGCAAGCCCCCGTTATGTGTTGTATGGTCTCTGGTTGCATATGACATTTACGGCATTTATCGTTTGTTACTGTTGGATCTTTTATTATATACTTTCTGTAATTTTTGGTGTTTATGACCTGATCTTGTATAGCTATTATAAATCCTTCCGTTTCTGGAAACAAACTACCCATTTTTAGCCATTTATTTGATGCTATTGTGTCAATATGTGATTCTTCTAAGTCGTGAGGATGACGTCCGTGTAGTACCTTCTTTTTCCAGTCTTCTAGTTTTTGTTTTTGTGGATCATTAGCATTAAGATTTTCTGAATTCATATTTACTTTAAGGTTAAGTGGAGTGTAGTTTTGGTCGTTCTGGACTATTGCTTTGTGTATGTCGCTAGTATGAGACTTTAACTGAAAAAACGTCTTCAAATTGTTAATTTGCTTTTGCCATAGATGCTGAATGTCTATTAAACCTCTACCGCCGTTTTGCCTTTTGATAGTTAATCTTTCTATTGCTGATTTAGGGTGTAGATTATTGTATTTAGTAAGTGTAGTGCGTGTGGATCGTTCTATTCGTTCTATGTCTGTTTTTGACCATTTTACTATTCCAAAGGAGTAGGTGAGAATTGGTATGGCAAAAGTGTTCAAGGCTTTAATTAAATTCTTTGCATAAAGTTGGGTTTTGCATACTGCGTTGATTCTTCTTTTGTATTCTGTTGTTAATGTTTGTTTAGTTGTTGTATGATCAAGACCTTTAAGCTGTTTATATCCTAAATATTTATATAGATCGGTTGGTTCCATTGCTGTGATTTTATCATTGTTGCCGACTGCATAGTCACCGGGCTTAATTTTTCCTCTTATGATATGTAACGTTTTGCACTTATCTAACCCAAATTGCATATTGATGTCTTTGCTAAATTCTGTGGTAGTGTCAATAAGTTTTTTCATTTCCTTTTCTGTTTTCGAATATAATTTAATATCATCCATATAAATGAGGTGTGATATAATTGTTTCAGCTGCAGAGTGTTTTAGGGTGTAGCCTACTTTACAGTTATTCAGTAAATTAGATAGGGGATTCAGTGCGAGGCAGAACCACAAAGGACTCAAGGAATCACCTTGATAAATACCCTTCTTAATCGAAATTTGTCTAGTAATAATAGTACTTTGGCAGTTGTTTAGTTGCAGTGTCGTTTTCCAGTTTGCCATTACGGTACGTAGAAAATTAATTATTTTCGGGTTTATTTTGTATATTTGTAAGACTTTTAATAACCAGGAATGAGGAATACTGTCAAATGCTTTTCTATAGTCTATGTACGTACAATGTAAATTTCTATTTTTAGATGTTGCATGTTTGTGAATTGTAGAGTCTATAACTAATTGTTCTTTACATCCCATGTGGCCCCGTCTGCAACCCTTCTGTTCCTCGGCTATAATATTATGTTGTTCTATGTGTGAATTAATTTTGGTTGCTATTGCTGATGTTAAAATCTTGTATATTGTCGGTAGGCATGTGATTGGTCTGTATTGGGAAGGTTCTGGTAGATATGTCGTTTTTGGGAGCATATAGGTTATGCCTGTGGCTATAAATTCGGGAATGTTCTGTTTTCCTAATATGATGTCTGTTAAGTTGCGTGCTAATGTTTTATGTAGTGATATTAACTTTTTATACCAGTAATTATGAATTTTATCACTACCCGGTGATTTCCAATTATGTAGCCGGGACGTAATGTTGGTTATATCAGTCTCGGTTATTTCAACAAATTCCATTTCTTCTAATGTATGATATCTAGCTTCTTCCTTTTCTATCCAATCTGCTTTTTCGTTGTGATATACTTGTTCTTCCCATATGCCAGACCAAAATGTTTCTAGTTGTTCTTTTGTTGGTAGTTGTATGTTGGTATCAGTTGTTGAGTCACTTTGTGTTTTTTGTAAGTTCCTATAAAATAGTTTTTCGTTAGTACCAAATATTTTGTTATCGTTTTTTCGCTGTTGTGCTTTTTTGTATCGTCTAAGTCTGTGAACCTTAAGGGCTAGTTTCTGTTTTAAAGTATCCAGGAATTCTTCTGGTGTCCTATTATTTTTTTCGTGTCTAGTGTGTATTAAACTGCTTTTAAAGATCGCTTCTACTCGCTTAACTACTTTATTAGATCTGTTATTCTTTATATACTGTGTGAGTCTACCGCAATCTGCTCTAAGTCTTTCTATATCCTTTTCTAATCTCATTTGCCATGGGGGCTTATTTTTATATTTTGCTTGTGAGTTTCCTGCGTAGTCCGTAATTTTATAATTTAGTTCTGTGGATATAACAAACGCTGTGCAGTATATGAGAGTATGTAAATCTATAAGTTGTGTATCTTCAGATATAAATCGATGAAGTATATTTTGGTTAAATATATTAATTAAGTTGGATAGACAAGGGTTATACTTAAGTTTAGGCAGCTTAGGCCGTGACGACGGATCCATACTGGAATATTGTGTAAGGGCTATTTTAAGTTTGTCATATATATCTTGAATAAGTCCTTCAGTTAAAGGATTTTGCTCTACAAGTATCTCCATATCATTCTCTCTTGATTCAGTTTCTGTGGATGAATGTAGTGTTTGAGTGTTATTGATATTTAGTTGTGAATTAATAATAGTTTGAGATTGTGTGTTAACTTGTGATTGCACGCAAGGTTGTGAAAGTATCAACTGTGAGTGAGCTGATTGGTTCTGTGTATATAAAATAATGCTGGCGTCTTGATTATTATTATTATTATTATTATTATTATACCTTCTAAGAAAAAGATTATAATTAAAAATGTTAGCAGAAAAGACAAGATGATAATGATTAGATAATGGAATTCTCACCTGCTCAGTGAAACGTATATTGGTAGCGTCGCCATCTCGAAGATTTATCTGGAAATAATTAATGAATTAATATTAAATATTATTAAATACTGAACGTCCAATAGAAGCTTTCATTACCAAATTATATCGACCTTCTCTGTTTGTAAATGCACTAGCTTTAGCCAAACTTTATTAAAACCTAAACGGCGTACAGAAGTTTCAAAAAAACTCTTTCTTTTTTTCTTTCTTTTAAAACTTATATCTAAGCTAAAGAGTTTGTTTGTTTGAACGCGCTATTCTTTGGTCGGATTTGAATGATTATTTCAGTGTTAGATGGCCTATTAGTCCAGGGGAAGCTGCGGGGAACAGCTAGTTTATAATATAAGTATGTTTCTATTTCTAGAAGATGTTTTAGGGTTCACTGAAAGAAGTCTATGTCTAGCAGTGGAAGGAGAATGTGTGATGTTATAAAGATGTCAGCATCATCATGCTTCCCTTTTTCTATCACTCTCCTCTTTACCTTTAGCCCTTTAGACCTTTTACGCATGTTTTGCCCACCAGCCTTCTTCCACTTCCACGGTCCACCTCGCCAAAGAACGTCTAGAACTACTCCGACCCTGCCTAAGCGACTATTCGATGAACTAAGAATAGCATGAGTAGCATATTACAAGCATAATTTTGTTATAACTGCGCAGAGACACGTTACACGTAGGTTGGTAGCCATTTTAACAGGATGTGACTATAGAGTATAGCCCATAGACAATAGAGCCATTCGATAAGCTTTATCTATTGTTCCCATAGATTATAAACAATGGTTGGTTTTTTAGTGTTTTTGGTATTGTATGACACAGTTAATTAGTTTCTGTACTTAGAATGTCTTTTAATTTATTGATTGATTTTGTTAAGGTGTCATAGCGCGGTCAATTTGGGTTGGAAAGAAGCTTATGTCACGCAGGGCATGGAAGTGTGGTGACGATAATCAGGTTGTAAAGCGATATATTATCGCTTTACAACCTGATCATCTTACAGCCAAGAGAATCTGGGATGATCTTCATATTGTATCCATGTTTTAATGAAGTCATATCTTTGAGAGTTTTCCTAGTCCTGTCCATAGAAATAGTACAAAATGCCATTGCCAATGAAATATGTTTTTTTTTCGAATTTTTTTTTTTATCTTTACTTGTTGTGTGCACAATGAAGCATATTTCATTGATTCATTCATTTTTTTTATAATGTAAAGTTACGCTGATATGAACTGTACAGATTTTGATGCAATGTATGAACTACGTTTTAGGAATTATCACGAAACATAAACATAATTTTAGAATACGTTACAAATTTTTGTCACATATAATAATACTAAGTACAACTTGTATTTTATATACTTACATAAAGTAATGGAAAAATATAACGTATTCAAATATTATTTATAATAATATAAAGGATTTATTTATAACTAGCTGTTGCCCGCGGCTTCGCCTGCGTTAACTAAGATTTACAACGGCATCTTAGCGGGATGATATATCTTTACCGATAAATGGGCTATCGAACACTGAAATGTTTCATTAAAATCCGACCGATAGTTCCTGAGATTAGCGCGTTCAAATAAACAAACTCTTTAGCTTCATATCTAAAGGATTAAAAGCATGAGTAAAATAAACTCGTTTAAATGTAGTCCAAAAAAATCAAAATTTCTGAATAAAATATGGTTGTTGTGCCTCACTCGACATAGATAGGTATAGTGTGTCATGGACTTTTTTGTAGATAATTATAAGATCTACAATTAATTACAACATTTTATGGTCTTTTATAGTTTAGACAGCGTACGCAAAATAAATAACTTTTCTGGTTGATTTTTTACACCTCGTGTCCGAAAAACCCAAATATCTTACGGAACCCTGTTTTTTTCCAGAATAAAATTTAGCCTATGTTACTGGTGGATAATGTAGGTTTCAAATGGTGAAAGAATTTTTGAAATTGGTCCAGTACTTTTTGAGCCTATTCATTACAATCAAACAAACAAACAAACAAAATTTTCCTCTTTATAATATTAGTGTAGATAATTTATATTTAATAATATAAAGAAATTAAGAAAAAAATCCACTTCTTTTGTATTTTTTTACCCCTTCCCGGGGGTTCCCAATTAAAAAAAAACGTTCACTTTCAGTTCGTTTTAAATTTTTCAAAGTAACTTATACCAAAAATTTAAACTTTAACTAGAAATTTTGATTTAAATACCTATTTTCTTCAAATTGAAAACGAGATATGTATATCTGTCAAATTGAGACACGAAACTTAATTATTGATCCGACTTGCCTTATATTTCAGACTTCCATTTTTAGCGTTTACCCGTAACCATCCCGTAACCTAGGTTCTTACGAACTTACCACGGGACTAGGTTAACTTTGTGTGATTGTTGAATAATATTTATTCATTTATGTTATGTTTAATGTGGTCTAAACTCTAATCTCTACTAGTCCCTACTAATATAAAAAATGCGAAAGTAACCCTGTCTGTCTGTCTGTTACGATTTCACGCCTTAACTAAAAATTTACACGTGTTTTGTTTGAACGCGCTAATCTCAGGAACTATTGGTCGGATTTGAACGATTCTTTCAGTGTTAGATAGCCTATTTATCGACAAAGGTTAAAAGGCTATATACTATCCCGCTAAGTCGCCGTTATAAATCATAGTTAACGCAGGCGAAGCTGCTGGCAACAGCGAGTAAGAAATAAAAACACAAGTAAAATTAAACACTACAGTATAGGGAGACTTCGTGTGTGTCTTAGTCCGCATTTTATCGGTTTGTAGGGTTCTGTTCCATAAAATAACAAAATAGAACTTGTGGGATAATAATCCCAATATTTTTTTATTTTATAATAATAAAAGAAAATATTCTTGACCGTCTCTCTGTCTGTTAAACAAATATCTATTGGATTAAGGATACTTCCCATATACGTAAATTCAGGAAAGGCAAGGAGAGCCAGACCTCACAGGCCACAGCATAGTTTACCCATAGGTAAAGTATGCTTTGGCCTGTGGACCCAGATAAAATCTAGCATGTGTTAATTTGTTGTTATATAACATTTAATCTCGTGGCGCAGTGGTAACATCCGCGCGGATCGATCCACCAGGTTAAACAACGCTTGCCGGAGGTTGGTCCGTGGACCATCTTTACATACCGAGACTCCTCCGTGCCTCGGAAAGCACGTTAAGCCCGGCGGCTGTCATTCGTGGATCTTTGACAGTCGTTACGGGTCGTCAGAGGCCCGAGAATCTAAAAGCCATTCTTACCGTGGGGTACCGTATCACCCAGTTACTGTGTTGTGGAGGTCCGATAGCAGTCGCTCCATGTAAAATACTGGTATTCAGCTGAATCCGATTAGACTGGAAGCCCAATATATAGTTGGGAAAAGGCTAGGCAGATGATGATGATAACATTTTTCTAATACGATACCCGCAGCGCGTGGCAGGTTTGCACTCATTTTACATTTATCTTATCAATTGCTTGTCGATATTCAGGAACTGTATCCTGATCGATTCTGCTCCCCTGAGAGCGTTTGTCTCCCCCACGCCTATTGTTTAACACCCCTAATGGCTCCAAGTTGGGTTGTCAAACTGAGGGTAGGGTCTAGTTGACTGCACATTTGCTAATAAAATATTGGCTTTACTTTATAATTGTTAGTGTTTCATCATTATCAGATTTCTTTGTCCACTCATGAAATAGACTTATTTTAACGAACGTCAAGACGGCAAGAGTATTGATGTTAGTATATACGCCATCCTTTGATATTGGCAAATCCTTCAGGAAGCCAAAGTGAAAGAAGAAGACATCATTATTTCTTATCCTTTATATTCGGTACTATTTCTTCTAACACGGTAAGTGTTAGAAGAAAAACCTTCAAACAAAAGTTGTAGAGCGTAAAAATTTATATCAAAATATTCTTATAACTTTTTCCAACTAATGGGCAAATACTTCCTTCTCTACTCTTACTAATATTATAAATGCGAAAGTAACTCTGTCTGTCTGTTACGCTTTTACGACTAAACCACTGAACCGATTTTGATGAAAGGAACAGAAATAGATTATAGCTTGGGAAAGGACATGGGCAACTTTTTGTTGCGAAAAAACCCTTAGGGGGTTGAAATAGGGGATGAAAGTTTGTATGAAAGTTCGTCATTATACATAGAAGATGGCGCCATGAAACGTTGCATTTAGGCACTTGATAAGAATTAAATAACCATTCATAATTATTCCACCGTTTTTAAGATTCTTACCTATATGAGCATGAAATAGGAGATGAAAGTTCGCAGGGTAGTTTAAAAAAATCTGTCTGTTTACTATACGTACATACGGAACTGCGCTACTGCGAATTTCACGCGAGCGAAACCGCGGGCAACAGCTAGTTTTTCATATGCAGTGATTCATATGAATCACTTTTCATATATCAAATTTTTCATCTATGAAATTTTTATTAAAAAAAATGCTAGGAGGGGGTTATTGATCACCATATCGTGGTGGAAAATAAGTTTTCATATCTTTGGTTCATTTTCACACTAAATTCTTGTTGATTTTTAAACTTTTTTTAGAAGTAATCTGGATAGTCTTTAATTACCACAAAATAGTTTAAAAAAATCAATATTCGTCTTATTATGGTCAATATTTTACTTACTATAATGTATTTAATGTATTTTTTGTGTATCTTTGATGCTTGCTCCAGGTTTATCTGACCCATTGTTATTTGAATCTTACAATATTGTGAAAATATAACCGATACCGAGTTGTGGGTACTATAAAAAATAGAAGTATTTACTTGATCTCAAATTAAAGAAAAAAAAAATATTTTAAAGTAATCAAAGATTGAAATATTTATTTATCCAGCTGATGATAGTGAAAGTGAATTAAAAAAGGTATATAAAATGAAACCATTACAACTTTTATATTTCATGTTAATATTTTAAACAGCTATGACGTCATATTATAATCAACGCATTCTAATTTTAAATGAGCCCATAGATAATTTGATGCCCATTTTAGTAACACTCCAGATTCAAAGTTCGTTTGCTTTACAATAGATAAGAAAAGACATGTGTTTACCAACCGGAACCGCCTTTTGTTGTGGATGTTTTGTTATTTCGTCAACAGCATCAGGTTGCATCAAGTTGATTGACCACTTTCACTTTTAACCAGGAGTAAATTTTACATCATAAAATTCATAATACCTCTATTGTAAAATAACTTAACAATATTTGAATAACATGAGACACTATCGCTAGCACTAAATATTTGTTTTAATAATAAATATCTACATATTTATAAATTTAAAAATGTCTTACCTCGATCAAACAATGATATTCCATTCCACACAACATGTAACGCAATAATGTTTTTCATTCACAAATCACGAAAACAAGTTTTTGTATCCACAAGACTCGGTATACGAAAATTTGGCGCGCTTTTTACGTCACACGTGCGCCAGTCACGTCACTTGTCTATGGACAAACATGGCGGCAGCGTGCACGTTTATTTTTATTCAAACTTTGTATGGGGTAACTCCTTTCATTATTTGGGGTAACAAGTGGTCTCCGCGCATGCGTGGTGGTCGCGTAAGTACGCAGAGGTTATTTGTGGATCATTTCGCGTGGGATGTTAAATTATAAATAAACTATAGTAAAATGAAAATTAATAATAGACGCCATCAATGATTGTCAAAATGGTTGATGAGTTTTTATACGTATTCGTTTTTTAAATAAGTACATAGTACATACCATCGATTAAATTATCGTTAGCATTTTTAATTTTTGTGTTTAAAATTACACGATTTTAAACCAATTAATATTAATTACAAAAAATTAACAACTCATATTTATCCTAATGCAAGGAACGGGTTTACTCTTTGAAATTAGGCGGCTTTGAAATTAAGGTCTTTGGCCATAGTTCACTGTTCAACATAGTGTTAAAGGAAAACATCCATAGGAAACTTGTATGCCTTATAAGCTGCCACAACCTGCTATCGGTGAGCGGAGGACCATTATCAAGATATTATAACAATCATAAAGTAAATCATCAACCCTTTATGTCCCACTGCTGGGCACGGGTCTCCTTCTCGAAATCAGGCGAGGAGGGTAATGGGCCATAGTTCACCGATGCGCTGGCCCAACATGAGTTGGTGAACTTCACAGTTCACATACCTTCAAAGACTTTCAATCTCATCAGGCATGCAGGTTTCCTCACGATGTTTTTCTTCACCGGTGAGCGAACGATGGTCTCGTGTTTGGGGTGCACTTAGAAATTTATAACAACTAATTTCAAGGCACAACGGTCAGGATCGAACCCGGAACCTCTCGCATAAGAGGCCAAGTCCATCCACCACTGGACTATCGTCGCTCATATCGCATTGTAACAATCATAATATCATTAAATTAAATTAATATAGTTTTCATCTTTCTGGACTCGATTACCAGGACCAAGAAGGAGAAATATCATTACGATTTGTATGCAAAAAAACCAATGTACGGTTCACTTGTCCATAGCTGTGGTCGGGCGGTGCGGACGGGTCGCAGGATCTGCGCTCGGCCGAGCACGACGCGTATGCTATGGCATCGCCAGCCCATGAATATTCATATATTTTTTATCCTTTGATTTTTACTATATTTATGGTGTCTAAAGAATCACGTCGTCCATATTGAGTTCATTATCGTCAAGCCAATTTCTGATCTCGAGCAAAAGGTGCTTATACACATGATAAGAGATATGACGAAAGAAATAAAGTAGTAATCATAACCATTATCATCAGACTGTCCGTCCACTGCTGAACATGGCCTATGTTCCCTCAATGAACGTCAAAGCTTCCGATCCCTTGCCACTTCCACCAACACGGATCGGTCACTGCAATCGTATGAAAAAAGATGAAAAAATCGATGAAAAAAATTTATATTTTTGACCTAGAATTATTAAAAAAGCTTTCTTGTATAAATAGCTCAATGGACATATTGAGCATAAATTATTTAATTATGTGGGAAGACGATCTTCGAGCAGTGGCCGGTCCATGTTGGATGCAAGTGGCAGGGGATCAGTCGTCTTGGCGTTTATTAAAAGAAGCCTATGTTCACCAGTGGACGGATAATGTTAATATTATATTACTAATATAAGGCTATGTATGAAGCCTAATAATGTTGATTATGATAATGAAAGACACGCGCCAGTCTAGCCTTGTCCATATTAGGCTTAGGTATTTCTAGGTAGTCCCTACGACCCCAGGTTATAAAAACTAAGCATTGTATACATAATAACCATGAAATATCACTGCGCACGCGCCAAGCAAAAAGGTTCCCTTTTAAAACCTTCATGTTGCGTTATATAAAATCAAGTAAAAATAACAGCAAAAAAGTGGAATTAAAAAGGAGAGGCTAAGTTCTTGTTTTGGTTCGTCGTAAATCGTCGAACTGATTTTGATAAACATACATTTCGATATTTAAATCTTAAAAAAGTAAAAGTAAAGTATCAACCCTTCATCTCCCACTGCTGGGCAAGGGTCTCCCTTTAAGTTAAAATAAGCCGAGGAGGGTAATGGGCCAATAGTTCACCGCGCTGGCCCAGTGCGGGTTGGTGAACTTCACATACCTTTAAAGACACAATCTCATCAGGCATGCAGGTTTCCTCACGATGTTTTCCTTCACCGGTGAGCGAGCGATGGTCTCGTGTTTTGGTGTGCACTTAGAAATTTAGAAAAACTCATTTCAAGGCACACACGGGGGGGTCAGAATCGAACCCAGAATTCTCGCATAAAAGGCAGAGTCAATCCACCACTGGACCATCGTCGCTTTCATTTAAATCTTGGTTTCATCAAAATATGAACCTACATTAAACAATTTGTCAGTGTTGAATTTATGAATTTGAGATGATAAATAATATGTATATAAGTTTAATTGGGTTACAAATAGCATAATTCTTACACGTTTCTCAATGCTTAACTAGCATTGAGAAACGTGTAAGAATTATGCTATTTGTAATGGGAAAACTATAACTATATGTAATGGGAAAACTTTCAGACGCTTCATCTGACTATAAGCTGTTGAATTCACCCCTAAACTACATTTACCTAACATAATATTCTTAAAAAATTGCAGAAATGAAAACTAGGTTTTTTTACTAAGATCTTTATAAATATAATAAAAATGAATGTATACAATACAACAAACTATGAAATACTATTCAAAACAGTTTTACAAATACCGATGTTATTTTCCGATTCGTTTTGACAGTTACGATCTATACATTTACAATCTTCCTTCGGCATGTCTGAAAATCACAAAAATATAATTAATTTCACATTATCGAATGTTATTATGTTGGAGCGACCTTACAGCATCACGGTCTTCCTTACGACACCGTAAGGGTCTCGCGTTGCTCTAAGTGGAGCGACAAACAAGCCATTTGGTGTTAGTCAGGAAAAACAATTTCATTTATATCTTTTTTTATCTAGTAGGTATCTTTTATAATATCAAGACTAGCCTTTACAGCTAAGCCCCTCATCCTTGCGTTACCTTTATTGATATTTGAGACCGCTTTTCTAATCGAAAAATAGCAAAACTGCATCACGAAAGAAGAATGACGTCACGCAATTAGAACAAACCAATCGCAAAGCCTTAGCCGTATTAGCCGTATGTAACCTTTTTAAGTAAAATACGATAAGAGCGGTATACTTTTTTTAACATAGGCATATCTTTTTTTATTGCACACAAACAAAGTAACATAATATACAAAATGACTGTACTGTTATATTTTTTTATTATTATTATTATACTGTAGGCCTGTTAGCCCAGTCATTTTAGGTTTTGTCTGCGGAATAATTCCAAGTGAGCTGGATTTTTATATACTCCTTTATTACGGTGTTGTAATGAAGATGTGAAAAATCGACATCGATATAATTGTGCCCGCTAAAAAAGTTATAAAGGTCAAAAGGTCACGAAAATCAGTTTTTCGCAAATATCTCGTAACCTATTGCTTGGAGGTCAATAGTGGTTATTTAAAAAAATGTCCCTAGTAAAATTATCTACAAAAAATGTATAAGTAATGCATTTTTCTGTAAAATCAACCGTTTTCGAAGTAGAGCGATGAGAAAGCGACCATAGTATGACAATGCTAGGAATGTATGCACGCTAGGAATTTTTCCGCAGATTGGGGTTTAAAATGTCTAAAATGACTGGGCTATGTGGGGAAACCTTGAGTGTACATATCCAAGCATATACGATAACTCTTTTACATACATAATAACGGCCCCAACGGAAGACCAGTGCTGGAATCACCACCAGGAAACACTGAGTTGAGGCCAATTTATGAACAACTTTGTTAATTAATGTTATGTGTTGTATGTATTAATAGCGTTGTTCACAAATAAATATTTCTTTCTTCTTCATTCTTCTTCTTCTAATACTAACTTCTAATACTTCTAATACTGCACGGCACTACAGTGCCGTCACAGAATGCAGCTAAAGCTGTATTTATGAGAATTAAACAATAATATTGATGATGTACAAACATCTTGACAAACAAACCTTCAGTCAAATCGTCATTGTAATACAACATAATATTCGGTGTATGGACGTTCTCTGGCAACCCGACTTCATTGAACCGGTCCCGCTCATCGGGTATCCCGTTGTCAGCCAAGGTCTTGTCGTAGGACAGCCTCCGCCCATCATACCTCCAGGTGTAGGACATCATGTGGCGGTTGTGCGGGAGATACCGCATCATGATCTGATAGATTGTCTCCTCGGAACACACTTCGAGGGTCACGCTGGATCCTGAGCGTATCATGGAAATTATTCCATTATTTATAACTAGCTGTTGCCCGCAGCTTCGCCTGCGTTAACTAAGATTTACAACGGGATCTTAGTACGCAAATAAAGTAACTTTTCTGGATGATTTTTTACACCTTGTGTCCGAAAAACCCAAATATCTTACGGAACCCTATTTTTTTCAGAATAAAATTTAGCCTTTTCTCTGATTTTGTTCAGCAAGGCGTTGTAAACGTTCAGGTGAATATTCTCCCATACGACGTATTCTTGCTGCCCGTGCTTGCGAACTATGTTTAGAAAGTTGAGACCTGGCTCTCTTAGGCATTTTCAAATGTTTAAGAAAATATTAATTTATTATTAAGAAATTAATATTCTAGCTCTGAAATGAACTGTTGTTTAGCCCCGAAAAGAACTGTTGTTTAGCCCTGAAAAGAACTGTTGGCAGTGCCGTTCGGGGCCCGTGGCAAATTCATCGGATGCTAGGAAAGACACATTTTATTTTTGCTAATTGTGTAATAATAAATGTTGGGAGTTGGAAATCTCCTCCGACCGGGGGCCCCTATCAGCTGGGGGCCCGTGCTATTTTGCCGACTTGCCACCCTGTAGTTACGCCACTGACTGTTGGGTAGCCCAGAAAAGAACTGTTGGTTAGCCCTGTAAAGAACTATTGTTTTGTTCTGAGAATAACTGTTGTTAGCTCGGAGAAGAACTTTTGAGTAGGTGTAGTTATTAGAACGAAATCTAAAAAAAATCACACGATTTACTTCACGTACGACCGCTGCATAGGGAGCCGACCTCACGTCAGAGCCGCGCGGGTACCTTAGTCATAGATCTAACTCCCCTCCCGCACGCGCACCCCCGTCTTGGACACGCACGCACGCACAGTGCAGCAGAAATCGTAATATTTTAATTTCGCCATAACTTCAAAACCAAACGTCCAATTTTAATCATTCAAAGACCAAATATTATCTACATAAACTGTACTTAGTGATGAAATAATTTATTTTGATAAGGATTAATAGCATGAGTAAAATAAACGCGTTTAAATGTAGTCCAAAAAAATTCAAGATTTCAAAATAAAAAAATGGTTATTGTGACTCACTCGACTTAGATAGGTATAGTGTGTCGCGGACTTTTTTGTAGATAATTATAAGGTCTTCAATTAATTAGAACATTCTATAGTTCTATCTTCTATAGTTTAGGCAGCGTACGCAAAATAGGTAACTTTTCTGGTTGATTTTTTACACCTTGTGTCCGAAAAACCCAAATATTATACGGAACCCTATTTTTTTTCAGAATAAAATGTAGCCTATGTTACTCGTGGATAATGTAGCTTTCGAATGGTGAAAGAATTTTTGAAATCGGTCCAGTACTTTTTGAGCCTATTCATTACAACCAAACAAACAAACAAACAAACAAAGTTTTCCTCTTTATAATATTAGTGTAGATTACTTTTAATTTCACTGACCATCATCATCATGACAACCCAATCATCATCATCATCATCCTGAACATAGGCATCCCTCAATGAACGGTAATACGACCGATCCCTTGCCACACGTCCAACACGGACCTGCCACTGCACGGAGATCGTCTTCCCACCTGGTTACTGGCCGACACTTCGTCTATGTACACAACTCAGTACACTTATTATTTTAAGACTGGTTGGGTATTTCAAGTCAGATGTGTCGTCAGAAGCCGTTCTTCTGTTATTAGGTTTCTATGGGTTATGTAGTTGTATTGTAGTATGTGCTTATTTCTAATAAATAAATGGATGATAACAAGTAACAAATATAGCATTGCTTTGTAATATTTTCGAGAATCTGATTCAAGTATCATAATAAAACAAGATGACTGCCCTTTCGAGACAATGTAATTTTGTAATAATTTTCATTAAGTAATTTCATTATTCTAAAGTATCCGAAACGTTAAAATATTTAACGTCAGTAATAGAAAAATAACTAAATCAAAGATCAAATTTAAGACATTTATTTATGTCAGGCGTTGAAAATTTTAATGTACTTAACATTAAAATTTTCAACACCTGACATGAAGAATTAGCAAACTATTTCATTAGAATAACGTTAACTTTACAAGTCGAATATTAAATAGAATAATAAATAGAGGCAAATACATATCAAGTGTAGTACTAGTGAGTAAATCCCTCCTCAATTATCTACAAAAGTTATATTATTTTAAAATCCTGTGTTTGGCCACATCAATCCAAAAGACAAATATAGAACCTCTATTTTCTGGTATCCTTGTAACGTTGCGCTAGCTCGTTACATGATTTTAGGTTTAAATTAAAGATTCAGCAATAGATATTATGTTTAAACTAAGCATACTGGTGGTATAAGCGCCATCTATCGTTAACTAGTGTCAACTATTGACATACTCTGTTAGCTCACTAGCGACATTCTAAAATTCAATAACTGTTTGCTTACATCTTTTTCTCAAATAAAATTAAAATACCTCTTGTAATTTATAATAATAAATATAATAATTTAATCTAATCCCTAAACAAAATTACAAATAAACTAAAATAAAACTTAATTAATTATAAAGTCCGTTTGACAATTGATATAGAACTATATTGTTTATGGAACGATAGACAAGCTGTGATTAGGCACCTTTTGATTTGCTGTCACTTCTAACCGACCTCTTGGCCCTTTTCTTGTCCTGACTTCGTGGCTGGCGGAAACCGAGGCTAACCCTCGTCTAATTTTATTGAATTCCGCTGGGAGTTCGCGGAGCACAGTTCGGATATACTAAGTATCCAAGTATAGAAGACCTAACAGCCGGCCGGCTGAACCGAACGCCCAGCGTGAAGACCCAAGCTGCAGCCAACCTACCATCGCCAGGAGTCCAGTCAGGCCAGTGATTCCTCCCTTATTACCCCTACGCAATACGCTGTCGGAACGTGGGCCAGCTAAAGAAAGTTTCTGGCTCGAGATAAGGTGAGACTTGTCCGAACCTACTCTATTCTACCCCTTCCTATCGTGCTCGCTGGGGGCATCTACCACCCCCACGCGCCAGCTGGCGCCCAACGTGTATTCTTTCTAAGGCCTGCCCAAGTTCTGATAGCGTATTTTAAGGAAATATAGTGTTTTTTCTAAAATTAGTATCTAAAAATTTTTTTTCTATATACCCACATATACTAAATGTTGTAAGCGTGAGGTGACGCCGAGCGAGCTGGTACGTAATTATTTAACTAATTAATATCTGTTTGTTACTATTTCTTCTATATTTCCTTATTTTGTGCCTATATAATAATATTTTGCTACAATATTTTTGTTTCGGTCGTGCTAGACGTCAAAATTTAAGTTTAATTATCTAACCTTTTGTCTTTAATACTATTGAAAATACTATAAAAACACTAAATACTTATTGTAATACGTAAAAGTTCGCAAAGCTATAGTAATAACTAGTAAATTCAAGTTCTATTTTCAAAATATTTAAATACTTAGTTGATCTTCAATTTTTATTTTAAATTCATAAACTTCTATCGTTGAAATTTTACATTTCACTTGTCACTTAGCGTAATAGGGAGATTGCTTTGTAAAAAACACTATTTAACTATAACTACTTGTAAACAGCTAATCTATCATTCGATAATCTTTTAACTACTTAAGATTTTTAAACCTACATAACCTAATTGTTTTCTATAGCATAACATAAATAGTTTTGATAGCTAGATAATATGGAGACTTACCTAATTAAATTCTTTTTGCTAAACAAAAACGAATTAACCTATGAAGTACTGATCAGAGGCGAGGATGCTGCCCTAGCCCTCTTCAGGTTAAGGGTATTGATATAGTAGGACCCTACATCTTACTAAAATCAAATATCTTCATTCTTTAGGTTATAAGTATTGATTTTGTAGGACTCTACCCCTACTAAAATCAACTATTTTATTCTAGTTGTAACTTGTTGTTTTGGTATGTATTGCTTACTTTTTACAATCAAGAGAGCAATCGCTGAAACCGTTACTAAGATTTATTTGCATTTATTCAATTCATTAAATGTAAAGTAATTGATAAAAAGTCTCCTCTTGTCTACACACTTGCTGATATGTCAGGTAAACCTCTAGGTGACTGGCATATTAAGGATATTAAATTAGTAAACTATAAATCATAAAAGCTACTTAAATAAAACTAAATAAATTATTTTATCAAACCTAACTTGAACTTATCTTAAACTCTTAATATTTAACATCTACTACCTAAACTATGCTGTATTAATTAAACTAAATAATACTAATTAATACTCTTAAACTAACTTATTGAGTCAACAGCGGCTGGGTTGTTTACTCTATATGTAAGGATCTTTAGGTTACTACTATTAACTTAAAGATATCATGAGAGATGCAAGAGTGTATGGATGTGATGGGATGTATGTATAGGTGTGATGTATGTATAGGATGGAAGTGTAGTAAGTTTAGTTCTATGCATGGTTGGTATGTATGACTGCAGTTCAGTATATTATCTTGCAGTGAGTTTAATAGGTAGTTAATTTAGTCGGATTTTGCTGTAGTAGGCAAAATCCTACGCTTTTTGGCGGGGTACTGTAACGTTGCGCTAGCTCGTTACATGATTTTAGGTTTAAATTAAAGATTCAGCAATAGATATTATGTTTAAACTAAGCATACTGGTGGTATAAGCGCCATCTATCGTTAACTAGTGTCAACTATTGACATACTCTGTTAGCTCACTAGCGACATTCTAAAATTCAATAACTGTTTGCTTACATCTTTTTCTCAAATAAAATTAAAATACCTCTTGTAATTTATAATAATAAATATAATAATTTAATCTAATCCCTAAACAAAATTACAAATAAACTAAAATAAAACTTAATTAATTATAAAGTCCGTTTGACAATTGATATAGAACTATATTGTTTATGGAACGATAGACAAGCTGTGATTAGGCACCTTTTGATTTGCTGTCACTTCTAACCGACCTCTTGGCCCTTTTCTTGTCCTGACTTCGTGGCTGGCGGAAACCGAGGCTAACCCTCGTCTAATTTTATTGAATTCCGCTGGGAGTTCGCGGAGCACAGTTCGGATATACTAAGTATCCAAGTATAGAAGACCTAACAGCCGGCCGGCTGAACCGAACGCCCAGCGTGAAGACCCAAGCTGCAGCCAACCTACCATCGCCAGGAGTCCAGTCAGGCCAGTGATTCCTCCCTTATTACCCCTACGCAATACGCTGTCGGAACGTGGGCCAGCTAAAGAAAGTTTCTGGCTCGAGATAAGGTGAGACTTGTCCGAACCTACTCTATTCTACCCCTTCCTATCGTGCTCGCTGGGGGCATCTACCACCCCCACGCGACATCCTTTCATAAGAAATCAAGCGTACCTACTATTTACTATCTCTACTCTTTATCATCATGATCATAGGCATTTTTTCTTCCACAACTGGAGACAAGTCTATATAAATGAACGCCGAGAAGTACGATCCCCCTACCCCGCGCATCATAACGGGACCGCCCACTATCTGTATCCGTAAGTCGTAACACAAATTCATACGAACTTAGGTACCATGGGACTGGGTTAACGTGGTGTAATTGTTGAGTCTTTGTCTCTATACATTTATTTATAATCTTAGCTTAAAACAACTTGCAGTGTACCAGTGAGTGTATTCGTTATCTGAATAGGTCTGGCCTTCTTCGTCATCTTCCCCACTACGTTACTGTCATCCAGCCACCAGGGGTTGGAGTGTGGTCGCCAGCGCGTGGACGGCACCACCGGCTGCCTGTCCCCCGGGCCGTGGGGGTGGTACGCCGTGATGGAGCCGGTGATGGGGTGAGTGTATGTCACCCATTCGTCTCCCTTGAACCAGTGGCTCACGTCTTTCCCAGCATAGGCTAGCACTGTCATGGCTAGCTGTAAACATCAATAGTAAATAAGCAATTAATTATTCAATTAAGGTATAACATAGGTTTCTTAATAAGTTTTTTAATAGTATGTTTATAGTTCTACGCACGAAATGGTAGACAATTAATTATTGTATGTAATACATTATGTCATAAGTAATATTACTTATTACAATATTATAGACTATCTTGGTTAAGTGGCTATGGGCACGGCCTCAATGCGAGAGTCCTGGGATCAATCCTGACCTGACCAGCGCACGCGAATGGGTTTATTTGTCATTTCTCCGCGCACCTGAACAGGCTAATTTATCGGTTAGAAAAAAAAACATATCCTTCAAGCTGAAACCTTCAAGACTGCTCGCGCATAAATGAATATTGCCCAACACACTGGTCACCTGATTTCCAGGAGCTAATGCATGTAATTCCAATTCTTCGATGATGATGAATGTTGGTATATACGTACGAGTCTTCGAAACCACTGATCCGATTTAAAAAATCTAATATCTTATATAAGTTTAGTCCAAAGCTATCACTAAGAGAGTAAACAAATTCTAAAATAACGCAGGTGAAGCTGCGGGTAGCTACTAGCTAGAGTAACATAAAGACCATCCTACTCACCCTCTTCGCATCACAGTACAAGAAGCCCCTTCTAAAACATTTGCAGTATTCGGTACAAGAATCTTCACAGTACCAGTTCTTCACCCGGCAGGAGCAGGTCTTGGTGCACTTACACAACTTGACCTGCTGCTGGAGCCAGGGGGTCAGGTCCCGGACCTTGCCGTTTAGAGAGATCCAGCAGTCGTCGGGTTTGTTGTGCACCACCACCTCGGACGGTGTATACCATTCTTGTTTTGTGTAAATCATTGCTGTAACAATTTAAATTCCATCGCAACATCATATCTGCGAAAAGGTGCGCTTTACCGCGTCGATTTCCAGGAACCCCACAAATGCCCTGTTGTTGTAAAAGAGATCCTGGGCTCTTCATTATACGGTAAATGTGGGGTTTTTAGTTCGGGTAGGAGTTCTATGAGCCGAGTTCTACATATCCGACAGGTTCCAGAGCCCAATAGTAATCGTAAATGCATTTCCGCCGCACAAAAAAGGGATCTCGATCCATAGATTTTCAATAAATTGTCTGTCTTTTTGAAAAGTAGAACAGACAGGCAAAAGAAGATAGTGTGTTACTGACAGACTTATTAACTTACACAGAATGAGTTACGTAGACTTTACCAAATAAACTTATTTATGTTCACAGACGATGGTGACCACTTCTTTTACTCTAATTTGGAATTGCTATAATATTTATTTCTATATGTTTCAACCTTCGCAGGATTTTGTAAAATATGTAATTATAAAAATAACAAGAAAAATTTTAATACACATACTATACAAAGTGCATGCTAATTTAACTAATAATTAGTAGGTTATAGGTATCAATTCCTCCATTGTTTAATGATCGATCCTGGAGCTGGAGGTAACCAGCTAATTACCTTCATCGTCAACCTTACCTATGTAATGTATAGATTGGGTACACTTTTTAAACAATCCTATGTTACTACGATGTTCTAACCTAGGCTATGACACTAGCTCATGGTAAACTATGACGTCATGGACACAAACTCAAATTAGCTGTACACGGCTCGGCACAGCTTTAATATTCACCGTGTTTTCTGGTTTTGTGCTGCTTGGAGGCCGCAATTTTCAGCAGGCTGAACTAGAAACCATCTTACCCCGCGATGTATGTATGTATTTAACACGTCACTTAGGATTTAATCTAGATTCTTACCCAGGCAATGTTTAGTACTAAAATATATTTTTACTAAAATAAATTTTATTTATAAAAATAATGTCACTTCCATGTCATTTTGACATAAATACATACAACTGATACGACATATGACAGGAAAAAAGGTTCAATGCAGTTTACGGAATATTAAAAGCGGTGCGGGGGAGGCGCTTGTTAAGAGTGTACTGTTCAGCGGAGGACGAGAAAAGCAATAGCAAATGAACATTGAAAGTATCATTTCGGCTGTGGATATGCATAAGGCCTCTGCCTCGAATTTAGCAGGCAGCGGTGGCAGTGCGGGCTCTGTAGACGCTCGCCGCTGCCGCTCTGCTGTTTCGAGAACCGGTCCATTTGATGTTTACGCAAAGATCCTGCCGCTCCCGCGCCGCCCCCGCCGCCGCCCCCGCCCCGCTGCCCGCTAAATTCGAGGCAGGGACCTAAGGCCTAGAGTAGATTTTAGCGACCGTTTAAAAATTAATTAATTTTACATACGTCATTTGTTTAAGTCAAGTATCAACCCTTATCCTTATTTCTCCCACTGCTGGACACGGATCTCCTCCTCGAAATCAAGCGATGGTAATTGGCGATAGTTCACCAATACGCTGGCACAGTTCAGGGTGGTGAAGATCCCACACCCTTAAACACTTTCCATCTAGTTAGGCAAGTAGGTTTTCCTAACGATGTTTTCTTTCACCGGTGAGAACTCATTTCAAGGCACCACGGGAGGTCAGGATCGAACCTGGACTCTCTCGCTCAAGAGACCAAGCTCATAACCACTGAACGCTCAGTATTATACAATTGTTTGACCAAGATTTCTTGTCATGTCCAAGATTAGAGATAGAATTATTTTGTACACGACATGCGGTTGTGTTTGCAAAGAAAAGTAAATAATACAAGAAAAACAATCATTGTTTATATATAATATTATACAATTGTTAAAAGTAAATCATATAAGTACGCTATATAAATATTACAACAATTTATATTCGAATATAAAACGGAGTTTCAAATATCACGTAAACCATTGTAATTCGTTCTTTAATGCCGAATAACAAAATGTTATTGATGCGAAACATTTATTGGCGCGCTTTGGCGGTAAAGTAGCTTCAAATGCCGCGTTAGGCATGACGCTGACATATAATTGTACTTTTGCCTTTTTTTAGTTTTTTATGAATCTTGAATTTTAATATCAACATGTTTCTTTTTACATCTGATGCGTCTTTTGATCAACAATTTTGATCCTTTTTGAAACTGATGGAGATGATTTGAAACAAATCTTACCAGAATTTTCATAAACGCAAGGGTTTCATCAAAAACTGTCTAGATTTATTGCAAATTTAATCTTTGTATAGATACTTTTCAAAATGTGCGTATAGGTATATTAGCTCATATTATTTGATGGCCTCAAAACGCGTACCGATTAATTAGCGTAACTAATATAGGTACAGAACTTCAAATGATTTCAAATCTCTTTCTTATTTTGTGCAAAAATATACAATAAGCAAATCAGGCCATATTTATCCAACAGATAAATTTTAATTCGCATACCCCAAAAGAGATTTTACGCATTTTAACCCTTGAGAAACTAAGCCGCGTACCGACTGTATTCGTTACTCAATGAAATATTGGCACGCGCGGCAACCGTACGCTGTACGCCTTGAGAACAACTCGTTTGAATATATTGTTTGGTGTAACTTACAAAAATTGGTACAAAATCATTAGATTAATGTTTTGTAAAATAAAAAAAATCAAAGACATTATATAAGTGAATAGTGAATATTTAGACCAATGTACATTTGGCATATGTAATAATTGAAACCCTCAAACAGCGTTACATCTAACCCTGTGTGTGTCATGACGGTTGGTGGGGCGCTTGGGACAGATGTTTGACGATGTCCACCCAATCCCACCCCCTAGGTTTCTCCCCTCCACGGCCCATCTCCGCTCGGTCCCACGCTCGCCTCTTTTGTGATTTACTCAACTGTTCTTTCTTCTCGGGTTTCTTTGTTGCTTCAGTCTGAAAAAACGAGTTCGAAAACAGTCAGAAAAAAAATCTATTAAAAATGATAATAAAATAATCTCAACCCTTATATTATGTCCTAAGCTGAGCATATACTCAAAATGAAACAAGGTTGTTGGCAAGTTAACATTTTTTTTTTGTGTTCAAGCATCAAGTGATGTTACAATATCGCCTAAGCTATCTAAAGTCTGAGCTAAAAGCTGTTAAGTCCAGTAAAGTGAAATCATATAATCATTGAGAATCAGTAGAAGAAAATGTTTCGTCTCGTAGTGGACGAATTGCAATTTTGAATAAAAATCAAAACTGTACTTTTGCAAATATTTATTTGATATTGTATGTTACAATAGGTGTTAACTTGAGTGTCGATGAGGAGCAAAAAAAGAGGCGGAGAATGACAGTACGGCGGGTTTTATACAAAAATAATTAACTAACTTCACAGCGGTGTATAAGCAACGAATGTTGCCACTACAAAATTAAGCGTTCCTTAACAGAAAACAAAACAACTAAAAGTAAAAATGCTACCTCAATATTACTTATCTTTCGAACTTTGGAAAAATAGAGCTGTATAACATTATTTTTATTGTATACATTGTTGTGCCATTGGTTTTGATGCATGAATTTTCCCATATTCCCCCTAAGAACATTTACTTTCCTTGCTTTCCACAGCACATAAAGCTTGTATTATGCTCGTCACTACTTAAACATTTTTTGCTTTGAGACAAAATTAAAAGTTTACAGAGTTGTAGTATCTTAATCCTGACCTGATCGCTAATAGCTATTTTTTCCACCCTCGCAATGACTTCTTCTTCAATTTGTTCAGCTAATATTTCTTGCACCTTCTCTTTTAAGCACTCAAACAGTGTATATGTCATAGCACATCCAATCCATTGATCGGCTTCTACATTAACTATTGACATAATCTTTTCTTTTACTGAAGGTAATCTGGTGAAAAAAGGAGTCTTGTATACATATATATTTATGAGTCTATAACCAAACTATATTTTGTTAGTTTTAATGATCAGAAATGGCAGTAAACAACTTTTGAAACTAACAGCACAGTAAATTTAATATTGATAGTAGTTTTGCTAGCTCAGAATTTGCTTTAAATTCCATCATCATCTTTTAACTGCCTAGTGATATACATAGGCCTTCCTCAATGAACACCAAGAAGGCCAAACCCTTGCCTCTCGCATTCAACATGGACCAGCCACTAAACAGAGACAGAGAAACTTTTTGTGAAATTAGCATTCTATTTATGAATTTATTGACACATATTACCTTTACAAATAAGTAACAAAATCCTCAAAAGCCATGTCCATTGTAAACATGAGCAGATAAGAGAAACTAGAGACCAGCACATTATAAACACAATTACAAAATAGGATTCAAGAAGGATAATTCCTGATATATTGGTTTCAGTTGTATTTTTAGATGGAACTCTTGTTATGTTACTATCAAGATTTAGTGGTAAATGACAGTGATATTTAATAACAGAAAGGGCTAAATTTAAAATACTTACAAGTTTTGATTGTAGAATATGTCTAAATTAAATGTTGGTTTATCAGTGGGGTATGTTGGACCCCACAATATTTCAAGAATAAAAGATTTCTCTCCATCTATATACTGCAAAAATAAAACATAAATATCAATTAATAGTTATTTGGTACAGTCAGCGTCAGATTGATCTTAGCAGCCAAAGTGCTCAAAAAGATCTGACGGACAGAAATTCAATAATATCTAAGCATTCAAAGTTGTCATATTGATGTTAGCATCCAAAGTAGTCAAAACATCTAAGCAACACATTTTCCATATTTATCGGAGCAGCCAGAGTAGTCATATACATCTTAGCATACAAACTGTCCAAAGGTATCTAAGCATCCAGAGTGTTCAAAAATATCTTGGCATAACAGGAAAATCAATCTTATTACCAGTACTTAAAGTGTATGTGGCTTATATTGATGGCAGACGTCAGTCGTGGATATACAATTACTGTCTTGTTAAAAGGAAAACATTACCTTATTAGACGTAGTTAGAGTATAAAATTAATTAAGACTAACAATATTTACTATTGATTGTCAAAGTTGTAATTTAAAGAATTTTGCTTTTCTTCGATGTTTTTGTCTAAATTTAGATTTTAGATAATAATCAACAGACGATATTGCGAACATGAAATTATACCAAATAGCAAAATAAATATGTAATGGACACAAATTCTATATCTTTTATATAATATATAATCAGAATCTCGGAAACGGCTCCATTGATTTCATGAAATTTGTATACGCGGGGTTTTAGGGGCGATGAATAGATCTAGCTAGGATATATTTTTGGAAAATATCGTTTTATTCGTGTTATCAGGTAATGATAAACCGCTACAATATCATTAGGATACAAACGTAAATTTCGCAATTAAACATTAAGATTGAGTAGCTCAGTTAGAAAATCCAACTTTTTCGAATCCAAAAGAGCCTGGTTCGTATCTCTAGTGCAATAAATTTCTTTTTTTTTTTAATTTTTGTTATTCCTTCTTTTGGGAGAAAACCTTTATCATAATGTCATATAAAAGGGTATCCAAAACAAAACAAATAAAAACCAAATATTTGCTTGGTCAACCTGGTACTTCTATATTATTTGAGCATTCACATTTGTCATCTTCCTGTTGTCACGTCAAATATCATCATCATCGGTTTTTATCCATGCACTATTGAAAATAAGCTTCCTTTGATGAATGCCAAGACGGCCGACCCCTTGCAACTAGCATCTAAAACTGCCAGTGCACGGGGATCATTTTACCACCTAGCAAATGGTCGACCAACACTTTGTCTAACTAAATACAACCTCCACTCTTGGACCAAACTTATCTACCGGCTCATCGACAACCCGGTACCTAAGTGTTTGATCAACTCTCTGCCACTTCAACTCGCTTATTTTTCGCGTAATATCGGTAACTTTAGGTCTCTGGTAGAGATTTTCGTTTCGAATCCTATTTGTCAAAAAAACACCCGTTATAGCACGCTCCATAGAACTTTGAGCTACGACAAACTTTCTGGTAAATCGTATATTTACAGGCCACATTTTGGCCCCGTACGTCATCACGGTGAAAGAGCATTGGTTGAAGTCCTTCGTCTTGAAACTCTGAGGTGTAGACGACGCGAGAATATGACTGAGCTTCCATAGAACGGGCACCATTCCAAAGGTCTTCCCTCTCGAAATTCAAACTTTTGTTTAGTCCATGTTTATTCTAAGGCCCACACGTCGAGTGGATTCACTTAGATTGCAGGATCTCCTGCAAGCCTTCCAGCGATTTATAGCAGTAAAGATAGACGCACAAAAAAAAACATTTTTATCGGAGTTAGAGCCGGAGTATTCATAAATGAAAATAAAGTGTCAACCCATATTAATATGTCCTATTCCTGGGCACAGATCTCCTCCTCGAAATCAGACGAAGAAGCTATTGGACTACAGTTCACCGATGCTTTGGCTCAGTGCTGGTTAGTGAATCGAGAGGCGAGTGAGCGATGGTATCATGCTCAGAGTGTAATCAAAAATTTAGAAACCCACGTTTCAAAGCACTACATACGATCATGATTGAACCTCGAGCCCTCACTCCAGAAGAGACCAAGACTATACCTACGTTTAGCCAGGTGACCAGCTGATTACATTCATGCAACATGGGTGCTTATTCCACAAAGCAAGACTGGATCAAACCAATTATGTTTTCGAAAGCAGACATTTAAATCTGATCGCTTTGATGGCGGCTACACGCGATTATTGTATCATTATTATTTTTCTGACCACTTCCAGACATAGGTCTTTTCAATGAACATTAAGATCAGTCGTCTATATAAATTTCTATCTATTTTTCTCGATTGCTTTTTTGTAAAGAAACAACAGTATAGGTCATCATTTATTCTGTTATTATTCATTTTAAACTTTCAACTCTAAATTTTTGCTGTGTTATTCATTTCCTTAGCTGGTCATCTTTTATTTTATGTATATATTGTATTTACTTGTTAACTTTGATTTGCCTAATTTGATTTGTTGAATTTTATTTCTTATAAGTTTTATTGCCGGTGCATAATAAATAAATGATAAAATAAAATAAACTGTATAGGCAATAGTAATAATAATAATTTTACTTAGATAATTCTCAAATATGCATCGCAATTTTAGGTATCAGATGAATATGATAGAAGGAGCTAAGAAGTCGGACCAACAACAGGCAATTGGTCCAAAAGTTTTCCGTAGATCAGTTTCCACCCTATTTCTAGTGGGACATTCTAGCGTTTAGGAAGACTTGTTCTAGTTGTAGTCAGTAAGAAAGTTAACCTTCAATACTTGATTGACGATCACATGCCTAGATAATGGTTTGATGCTCATTGTAAATTTTTAAAAATCTTTCGGTAAGAAGCAACTTTCAGAAATACATATCGGCTTACGTAAGTGGACGGCTACAGGTTAATGATGATAATGGATAGAAAGTTAGTTTTTTAATAAATCATTTATGCTGTCAAAATGGTAATTTTTAAGGACGCTCTACATTCTCGTCAAAAGATTTCAGCGAGCGTACTATACTCTGAGACACAAGTCTGGGTCAGCTCTACACATTTTTGTTCAGAGAATTTTTTCACTCGTTAAATTATACACGTTTTTTTGTAATGTAATATACTACAACATATATTTATCGTATCACGTATACAACATATATTATTATTATATTTATTTTATTTGTCCGCGTTGGATGCGAGTAGCGAGGGATCGGTCGTCTTGGCGTTCATTGAGGGAGACCTATGTTCAGCAGTGGACGGATAAAGGCTGATGATGATGATGATGATGATATTATTCTTATCATTAGCGACAAGTTTAAAGATAGTTTTCATATAAGCTAATCGATATTTTTAAATATCTATATTAGTTTTATGTAATACAAGAGGCCTTTGATTTGGTCACAAACAAAATTTACACACATACTACATAGCATATTCTTGCCGAATAGGCGAACTCTTGTGTTTGATAAACTTAAATACCTATTTTATAATTAATTTTGGCGATAATGTGTAACACACTTTATGATCACATAAATGTTTTATATAAAATATTTGCTTTTAACAAATTCTGAAATAGAAAAATGACATGTCAAAAACCTAACACATTGAAGGAAAGGGATAGCTTATTAAAAATTGTTTAAGTAAATAAAGACAGATGATACTAATTTAATATCTACGACTGACGTCTGCCATCAATATAAGCCACATACACTTTAAGTACTGGTAATAAGATTGATTTTCCTGTTATGCCAAGATATTTTTGAACACTCTGGATGCTTAGATACCTGTGAACAGTCTGTATGCTAAGATGTATATGGCTACTCTGGCTGCTCCGATAAATATGGAAAATGTGTTGCTTAGATGTTTTGACTACTTTGGATGCTAACATCTATATGACAACTTTGAATGCTTAGATATTATTGAATTTCTGTCCGTCAGATCTTTTTGAGCACTTTGGCTGCTAAGATCAATCTGACGCTGACTGTACATATATGCTATTGTCATCAAACTATTTCCGTCCACTGAAGGACATGGGCTATATTAATGTTCGTTTAAAGAGATTTGTTGTATTCATTAATATAATTAAAACTACAAGCTATAGACTAGACCAAGAGGATAAGATACTGGTGAAATTATTAAAATAGGCTTAAGTTTAAAAAGTCTATACCTATATTTCATTAACATTTTTTATCCTAAAGGATATCCCAATTTGTTTTATCACCGAAAACCATATAAATTACATATGGTACTATACACACGGTAGTCGGTACTGCAGATTAAAATTGTAGTGAGCTTTGTACAACAGGAGGGGTATTTACCTTATACTGATAGGTTTTAGAATCCACTTGCTTAAAATTCTCATCACCTTCATATATAGATTTTAAAACCTCAATTTCTTCAGCCTGTTGCTCCGCATCATCAGACATTTTCAAAAGTGTTCTAGAAATAAGTAAACAACTTAATGCTATCATTATAAGTACTAAGATAACCTCAACTTTTTTTATAATTTTATTATTCGGTCTAGTAATAATATGAATTTTATATTGAATAAATATGAAAGTTACAACAAGAACATTCTAATAAAATTGACAAAGATACTTCAGATGTCTTACATGAAATCTTAGCATGAATACTTTTTTAGCTCCAACTTACCAATGAATTGAAATTATATTACTATCTTAAGTAATTTCGAAAACTACCGTATCTTAAGGATTCGTTACTGAAACAGTGCTTCGATATTTATAGGAAACTTGAACTATTTAATAATTTAACTAAACAAATCTTATCAAATCAGCTGGCTTTGCTACTTGGCTAATCATGGCTAATGTCACTTATGACAGTTAAAGTCAATAGTGTCATATTTTGGTGATAGCGCATTTAAAAAACACCTAAAATCTTACTTTTCGAATCTATGTAATTAAATTTAATTTTGCGTTCTATAAATAACAAGGCTGTAAATTTGTACCAATATAACTAACTTATTTCTTATTCAGATCTTTAAAAATTAGCAAAACAGATTTTGTATTCCGTGTAGATTTTTTAATGATTATTTTGATATTACATTATATACACAATGCCTCTTTTTATTCATTTAAATATTTCTTTGACTAAAATCTAGGTGCAATATTTTCACAGACTAACATGACGAGTTGAGTATCATTTTAAGATATCACAGACATTATTTACAGGCAATCCTCAATGGTCATTCCTCATAGCAGCTGTTTCCATTAAAAAAAAATAGTGAACGTTAGATCTTTTGTCAAGTTTGAAAATTCAAACTAGATAAATAAAACTTGAAATATTTCGCAAATTGTTGGAGGTAATGGTGTTTGACCGTGAGTATTAAAACGAAGACTTGACACAATGAATGTCCCTAAATGTGAATGTAAAGAAAATAGAAATACAGCTGCTGGGCGGTCAGCTTGCGGGTGCACAGGTATACAAAAACCTGATGGGTTCAAAGTGCCGTCGGTTCCTGTAAATCGTCCTTTACAAAATGGAAATAAAAATAATGATAAAGAACAACCGGCCAGGGAAAAAAAGCAATGGTCACTCTCTGATTTTGATCTAGGAAGACCTTTGGGAAAAGGCAAGTTTGGCAATGTTTATCTCGCACGTGAAAAAGAATCACATTATGTTGTCGCTCTGAAAGTACTTTTTAAGAGTCAAATATTGGATTCGGAAATCGAGCACCAAGTCCGCAGAGAAGTTGAGATACAATGTCGTCTCAGACATCCCAACATATTACGAATGTACGGCTATTTTCATGACGAAAAACGAATCTATTTAATTTTGGAATACGCAAAACATGGAGCACTGTACAAATTGTTGAAGGAACGCGGGCGTTTCGACGAAAAGACGGCTGCAATTTACGTGAGAGATTTGACCAAAGCATTAATTTATTGTCATTCGAAAAAAGTTATTCACAGAGATATTAAGCCTGAAAATCTCCTCATTGGACACAACTTTGAATTAAAAATCGCTGACTTTGGTTGGTCTGTCCATTCTCCATCATCACGACGTATGACCCTATGTGGAACACTTGATTACTTATCGCCAGAAATGATAGAAGGTAAACCACACAGCTATGCGGTTGACATATGGAGTCTTGGTGTACTATGTTATGAGTTGCTAGTCGGTCTGCCTCCATTTGATGCTAAAGACTCTCACCAAACATACAGAAAAATAAGATATGTTATAATCAAGTATCCAGATTTTATTTCTGATAAAGCAAAAGATTTAATGGGAAAGTTGTTGGTGATCCAGCCTGAGCAGCGGCTTCAGTTGACTGGTGTACTGCAACATCCTTGGATAGTAGAAAATGCCCCAGAAGGAGTCCAACCTCCCATTTACCAACCAGAACAAAAATAATGGGTAAAAATAAAAAATAACTTTGGTTCAAAAATTTGTATTAATAATTTGTTGATAGATGACTATGAATTTTTCAAGTAAAACTTCTTTAAGTGCAACTAGAGGGTAACTTAGTTTTGTTATGAAGTGTTACTTAATTTGCACTTAAAGATTACACGCACAATATTTTTTATGGTCTTATCGCGTTCTCTTTAGTGAATAATGTCAATTGGTTGGTATGCTGTTTAAAGTTGCAAAAAAAAAACAGAAAGACTTAGTTTACTCAAATTAGTTTAATAAAGTTAAATTATTTAAAATAATTGTGGTGAGAGCAAGTTTTTTATGTACCACATGCTAGTATGCTTCAAAGCCTTAAATATTATGGCCTTAAAATGGTATAAAATGCATGTTTTAGTTATTTGTGTCATGTCATTCCAAGCTCTGAAGACTACTGGCACAAGTCTAATTATGGCACCCATGTAGCTGTAATAGGATGAAATGAACTAGGAATGAATTAATGAATAATAATAGTTTCACATAAACTAAATAAATAAGCATTCATATTTGCAATAAAAGCATATATTATTATGTAAGTTAGAATGCTGGTATCTCAATAAATACAAATTGCCACATTTTTAGTAATTATTTGTATAAGTTGGACATTAGATAAAATTATATCCTAGTTAATATCATAATACTTTCTTTGTAAATATATTAAGCAATGATTACTTTGACAATATTCTAAATAAGTTTTCACATTTTCTACTACTTCCATGTTGTTTTATGTGGCCTAAGAAATTGAGACTGACTTTCAAAAATTCTCATGTTTCTAATTTATGGTGCAAAATATAATTATAGAGACCATTGACTTAACTTATAAATAATTTATCATGTAAATAAAATTTAATAAAATGCATTAATTCTTTTTATTTTTCTTCTCATAATACAAATCTATTGCGTAAATGTCGAAATTGGGATCTTTTTTTACTATGAGATGCCAATGTATAAACTCTCCGACTAGACAAATAAAGCTTAGGGTGTACCCAATGGCTAGGGCTATGAAACCGCAGTATAGTTTTTTCAGGTTCATTAAAGCTTTGACTTCATCTTCTATAGTGTCTAATGTTCTAATCTTATACATGGCATCATTCAACCACTTCTCCACTAAGCCTACTTCAACTATTCTCCTTATATAAATATCAGCTAGAGGTTTCAATGGTGAGTTCTTATGGAAACCTATGGATATGGGAACATTAACTACACAGTCTGACATAATGTGAAGGTTTCTTTGCTCGTTTGCGGGGATGACTTCAGTGATGTTGGTGGAATTGTCGCTTGTCTCTGTGTATGCCATCTTCTTTCTTACACTGAGATATTTCAAATGATTTGCGCTGTCATAAAATGCGAACACGCCGCGGAATATACGTTGGACTGCTTCCTCTTCCTTGTTGGTTATTTCAAATCGTTCTCCAATCTTTTGTCCGATCTCATCTAGTGATTGTTCGAAGAATCTTTTGTGCTCAGTTCCCCAGCCTCCGCAGGAGATTTTGCTGTCGACAAGTTGTTTTAAAGTATCGATGGTGACTCGTGGCGCTGGGTTTGCCAGGATGGCGGTCATGCTTGCTCTGTAAGACACCACCAGTAGGATACAGTACAGCCAGTAACAACCAGTCAGCAATCTTATCGACCAGCCCGATGGAAGTTTAGGAAGTGAGACAACGAGTAGCATGCCATATGTATACAGTATGCTGTTCACGATTTCGCTAAACAAATACAATCCGACCGGTTTTGTGTCTGAAAAGAAAATATTTTTTTAAACGGTATGGACATGACCTGCCCAAGGTGATCTAACAAGGGACGGCTTGTTGGAGTTTGTTTGATCTGTGACTCAAGTTCCTTTACATTGTAGTGCAGATTTACTGCTTATTCATTCCTTAATGAATTTTAACACGGCTATCTGATGCAAAACTAGGCAGATTAACTAGAGAATAGTGATTTTTATCAGATATAAATGCAGCATGCCGTTTTTGAAAGCAATTTTGTAAGTAAATAATTATATTGGAATTTAGAATATATACGATTGATTCCGCACCTTTTACTCCTCCACCTTTATCCATAGGGACCTTTGATGTGTTTTCTCTTTCAGCGTCATATTCCAGCAAATGCATGTAGTGCATGGCCAGGCCATAAAATATCGCACCCGTTACCAACAACACGAGAAGAACCGCTATCCACATGTAAAGCCTACACGTGGACAAAATTAGTAAAATATTATTTACTGTATGTATTACAACGATCTCTGTGGCTCAATAGTAAGAGCGCTATCGCTCAAGTCGGAGGTAGAGGGTTCGAATCCACCCGGAGACCAAAAAGTTTTCTGTATTCCCCGGTTATGGATGTGTATTATTCACGGTGTTTTTGAAACGCTTTAAAAAACAAGGAGCTATGATATTTTAGGCGTGGCCGGACATGATATGGAAGTGAAAAAAGAACGCGTAATTATATATTTTTGTGGTTGTCTTTTTTAACTTTTTTTTGTATAGTCCGGCTTGGTATATAACATTATAATATAACATACAGACATTTGATGATAATGCTTTAAAATAATCGTTTTTTTTTTAATTTAAATCTTTCCAAGCATTCCAAATACACTCGGTATAATAACAATCTTCAATGTATGTATCAAATAAAAGTATTAAATTGATTGACGAATTAATATGGGATTATTTTAAGTATTCACTATTCAGCTGGATTTATATTTGATCGCATACTTAAACGGCAATATAAGCGTCTTCCAGGAGTTATCAGTCAAGGCTTCTGGGGTAAGGAAGGTCCAGCACTGAGACGTGTACGGTATGCTCAGGTCGGTCAACTCCAAGTGGTACGGAGTATACTGCAGGTTTCCGAGGGCCACGTCAGCTTTACCATGCACCATCTCCCCCAAGAGTCCAGAGAACGAACCGTTTGTTTGCTTCTGACCCCACTTTTGGATTTCCACGTTGATAGGCTGATACAGCTTTGGCTTGAAATTCATCTTTTGGGCTAATGTGTTTAGAATCTGAAACAATTATGAAAAGTTGAGGCAGGACTTAGGCAGTCCCCCTTTTATTGGAGAATCTGGTCTTGCCGGGGCCAGTTTGTCGCTAAGGTGATCCTGTCGCCTGCGGATCCGGTTCCCTCAAAAAGTGACTGAAAGCACTCGCAGCTTTTTTAGTTCGGTAGAACCCCCTAATACGAGTCCCCAGTCCCCACATACGCCAGCGTGCCTACCCGAGACCCTGGTATGGTTCGAAAGCATTTCCACTGCGATATCAAAAAAAAGGTAACAGAATGCCAAAAGGCATGCAAAGTTGACAATTATATTTAGGTAACGTATCTGGCAGAGGCCGGTCTGTGTTGTATGCGAGTGGCTAGGGATCGGTCGTCTTGGTGTTCATTGAGGGGGGGCTATGTTCAGCAGAGGACGGATAAAGGCTAATGATGATGATGATGATGAACTACAAACAGTAAAATAATTTCGTTAGCACAGTAAGCATAGCTAAGTACTAAATAGTAGGTAGGTACTAGGTAGCCGCTTCTGTGATTCCTATTCCCGTGATACGGGGATAAATAGTTACTAGCCTATGTATTATTGTATGGTGATGCACTCATAAGCTATATCATTGTAAAGTTCAATCAAAATCAATTCGCTAGTTTTTGCGTGAAAAGTTACAAACATACATTCTTACAAATACAATAGAAAGTAGGATTAAACAATAGTGTTCAAATGTTGATCTCATTACGCGACTATGTCATAATGTCAGCCTCACTAAATTGGAGAGCATCTTAGCCTATACCCATAAGGCCATAACACTAACGAATACATGATTACCAACACATTGTATACCGCTATTCTCAAATCTCATTCAATGAACGCCAAGACGGCCGATCGATTCTCGCATCAAACTAACACCGGCGAGATACACAGAGCAACTTACTTCGATTTCAACCCCTCCGACGTTATTGGTATCGTTAGTCACAGTCACCACCAGGGAAGGCACATAATCCAGGTACACAACGTTCAAAACCTCGCTGTTAAGGTCGCCTGTCTTGTCGGCGAACGGGTTCCTTCCATAATGAAAATGGCCGTCTCTCCACACGTCAACGCGTCGGGAGATGAATATTTCTCTTATTGGATTCGGGAAGGGCACCGTCGAGATGTCAAACCACGCCTTATTTTTGACTTTGCCAATGATTTTCCGGTGATACCTCAGGAATATGACGTTGACGATACGCTTCCAAATGTAATGTAGCTCGCTGTGGAACAGTCTGATATCGTGCAGCATTATGTATTTGGCTCTTGTGTCTAAGATTCTGTGTCTAAAACAATGTGTAGGTATTATAATTTAGCGGCAATAGAATTAGGTATAAAACCAGTGTAAAAGGCCCTTAAGACCTATAATCTTGCTTTTGCGTTCAATGTATTTATTGTTACTTTAACATATTTTATTTCAGGATGGACAAAGCATGAATGAGCTGTCTCGGACAGTTTCTCTGTTTCCCCATCAAACTCACATACAAAATGGAAACAATATTCAACTCATATACGTCCCACTGCAAGGCACGACCCTCCTTCATGAAAACGAAAGAGAGTATCGGGCCATAGTTCACCGATGCGCTAGCCAAATGCGGGTTGGTGAACTTCACAGACCTTCCAAGATTTTCGATCCCATCTGGCATGCACAATACCGTCTTTACCATAAGGGCACACGGGGCCCGTGCCCAGGGCCCCCGTACTCAGGGGGCCCCGTAATAGAAATTGTAAGTCACAATTTCTCTAACATTTATTCTCAAAATATTTTTGTCGGGGACATTACACTTTTTTCACAAATCAGTAATTGTATCAAAATATACTTACAAGGCTACTACTACTAATATGCCTACTTACTATGCTATCGATATCGATGACTGCGTCTATTCCTACTGTTCTAATTAATACCTAATATTTCTGAACGCATCCTACCTTATTTACTAAGTACACCATTTAACGATCACTCGCGCAATCTCTCCGATTCCAAAGTCTAACATAAATGTCGACATTTTTTATAGTTGAGGGAAAGAAGTTACGTGTGACGAAAATGACAAAAACACATTAGATGCTGAACGATCGACTTCAAGCAACTGCGAATTAATAACTGCATTCTTAGACAATGTATATATGTGTCTCCTGACCCTGGTGCTTACGGTGACGATTGATTTAAATCCGTGATATTTGGATTTGAAAAGGTCCAGAGTTTTCCGAAAATAACATTTAAAAACACTGACTTCTCCGAAACTTCTACAAGCTTTCCAGATTCATCAAATGATAAAACAAAATCTAGATACTTTACTAAAAATATTTTTATTCATAAATTGACGAATTAGTTTTTAGAAAGTAAATGGTTCCTTTATTCACCAGCAAAGAAATCATAGCTGCCGTCTATTTAATACCACTGGTACTGGACATAATTTAAGTTCTCCTAATGGATATAAGGACTGGAAGCATTTAAGTAACTTATTGATAGAGCATGAGAACAGTTTACAGCACAGAGAATTTATAATGAATTATGTTGCAAGAATGGAAACTACTAGACGAATTGATACTGAGTTGCTGTCCAATATAATACGGAAATTAACTATTGGAAGAATGTGCGTAGATGTCTTGCTTTACGTGGTGATAATGAGATATTAGGATCGCAAAATAATGGGAATTATTTGGGATACTTAGAACTGATTAGTGGATTTGATCCTTTTGTGGCTGATCAAGATTGTGGAAAAGGAAGTATATCATATTTATCGGCAAATATTTCTAATGAATTTATTAATTTAATGGGACAGCAAGTTTTGAAAACCATCGTCAAAGAACTTAAATCAGAAAAGTTCTACTCTATTAGCTTATATTCTACGTCAGATCTGTCCCACGTTGACCAACTGACTCTCATAGTTAGATACGTAAAATACGGATAGCCCATTGTGAGATTTTTGCAATTTCTGCAACTTACGGAAATATATTTAATATTTTTATACTATACATAATATATTTAAGATTTTTATTATACAATACTTACAAATATTTCATACACATCCATGACCCAGGAACACAGATTTTTTTTTAATTCCCTGGTGCGATTTGAATTCACTACCTCCCGGCTTAAGCGCTAACCATTGAGCCACAGAGGTTGTCAATATTATCATATATGTATTTGATTATTTATAACAAGTGGTCTACATATGACTTAATAAAAATGTTATCATAATTCGATTTTTTTACTTTCCGAAAGGGCCCCAAATTCTTGTGTGCCCAAGGGCCCCAGCCTAGTGTAAGACGGCCGTGGGCATGCAGGTTTACTCGCGTTCCTTCACCGGCGAGCGAGCGATGGTCTCGTGAATAGGTGGACTTACAAATTCAAAAAACCTATTTCAGTCAGGCCAGAACCCGGACCCTCTTGCACAAGAAGCCGAACCCATGACCACTGGACCATTGTCACTCGTCGAACAATATTAGAGTTACCTAAAATTAGACTTTAGTAAAACAACTTTTACGGATTTTATCGCGGTTTATTTTATTTTATCAGCAACCATGGTCACGGGAGGAGTCCTCCCGTGACCATGGTTGCTGTAAAGTGTCCGAAACGTCGGGATTGTAAAAAACTAAATAAACCGCGATAAAATCCGTAAAAGTTGTTTCATTATAATGAGTGAAATTCGCGTAAACATAAGAAAACAATATTAGACTTTAGTAGTTAATAATCAAGGAACAGGTTATTAACATATATCTTGCCTTTCACCAAATTTCAGAAGTCTGGATACTTGCAGGCCGTTAGCCAACACGATGATGTACACATTGCAACCATCTTTCTTAGCTCGCATCAACGATTCCAGTGTGTAAAAATTTGGAGAAAATAAATCTTCGTTATCATCAACTACGATCTAAAAATATATAATATTATGTATATGTGTAGATATTTTTTGATATTTTTATTATTTAATAGAAGCTGAATCAGAATAAGAAGTTGGATAAGTATTCCTTATGTCTTATGCAATACAGGGACAAAGAAACAACATGTCTCTTGATCAAGATATTCATAGATAATGTCGAAATATCTAGCTCCACAAATAATGATGTAAAACATGCTAAATACCGCTTTAAATAATTTCAGTTACGAAAAAACCATATTAACACATATTAACTTAAAATCCTACAAAAGAGATAAGCCCTAAGAACAAGGCTAAATTAGGTAAGTGAAGACGTTTGTGAATAGTATAATCTTAGGTACCTAGGTCATTTTAGATACACTAGAAACGCTGAATATGTCTATTATTCCTCTCCAAACAAACTAAGTCAATATGGATAAATTCAGATAGAATTAACTCATATACCATTATTATGGGGAAGGCATACGTCCGTCTGAACAGTCCTCCCTCAAAGACGTTAAGGTACACGTCATCGCACACCACGGTAACACAGGTCACCTCGTCCCTGTTACCCAGGTCGTTGACCAGGTCGATCAGCACGTACTCCAGATCCCGGCGAACCTCTACATCCTCGAGGATGATGTTTCTGTCTGCGTGAACGCTAGAATTTCAATTTTTCACTCTTATATATAAGCTAGTGTAAGAGTAGTATAAGAGGTCTTCACAGACCACCTAACCTATGGTATGTCTGTGGAGCTCTTAGACAGTTCCCTTGCCACTTCCTTCCACTATGCACGGCCCACGAGATCGTCATCTCGTCCGTCAGTCGACTGAACTTTATAAATCTATACCTAGCGGTTTTCAATTGTTATTTCAGGTGTTCTGTTGTTCAAAGTGAATATCAAAAACTATCTACATATAGTATATAGATATAAGCAATATAGTCAGACACTTCTGACCTGCGGCCTGACTACTTCTCTAAGTAGGTAGTCAGGCCGCAGGTGACTTGGCTCTACACGTAAAATAGGCGGAGTTACACCAATTTCCCCAAACCTCTTGAGTTAAATCTAACTGTATGTACACATCGTTTGAGTTGAAAGTTATTTTAGGTAGATATTTAGATTAACTTACGAAGCTACTATACACAAGAGCACGCTAATTGTTACAGCTCCGGCCATTTCAAATGAAATGACTCGAACCTTTTTACCAACTCACCGTGAACCCACCGATTGACAGGCACATTACTTATGCAAAACCACTTAGTACACAAATTGTTATTTAACTATTCACGAATCGAACAAATGTTTTTTAAAAGTGAATTCTTATTTTTTTATCGAACGGATCGGATCAGCTGATGGTAAGTGTTCTTCGCCCAAAAATACTTTCAAAAAGGTTAAAGTCCTTGCAAGTGGTAATGAGATAAATTAGGCTAGATAATACCGAGCCTTGCGGCCGGCTTACATCCCACAAGCTATTCGTGGTAAGTTCTTACTTTCACTACATGAAAAAGATAAAGTACCTAAATAAGTTTATGAAAATTCTCCTCAAATGAAATAAAATCCATGACGTTCATTGAGGAAGGCCTATGTTCAACAGTGGACGTATAAAGGCTGATGATGATGATCCATACAAGAATTGCTTGGATGGTGAATGGCGAAAAATCGGTCGTCGCGTTCATTAAAGCGGTCCAAACAAGCAGGGGACTAAGTTATGATGCGCAAGCGCGTGCCACAGGACACAATCAGCGGTTTCCTTAGGTGTAAATATCATAGGAAATATATATTAAATGAAATTCAACGTTATATTTATAAAATTTTATTAACAAAATGTCCAACTATAAAATTGTGATTTTCATAAAACAACTATATTTTACAAAAATATGAATATAAATGCAATATTTAACGATCAATATAAAAATAGTTCAGTATTTTTGCATATTAAAATTTAACATCTAAATATACTTGATAATTATTATACAAATATTAAACAATAACAGAAAAATGGAATGTTGAGCAAGTTTCTGCTTTCGCGGAGCTAGACATCTATGATCTATATTTCTCGGGAACAAGGCACTTTTACTTACTCGTATAGACAATATAATATCATTTTAAATATTTTTAATTTTGAAAATAATAATAAATTATTCAAGTCTATAAAATAGGTTCATGAATTTATAATAAATATGGCTCTTTTTTATTAAATTACATAAAATATCGACGACCTCCGTGGCGCAGTGGTTAGCGCGGTGGCGCACAAGCCGGAGGTAGCGGGTTCGAATCTCGCCAGGGAACAAAAAAAAGTTTATTTGTTCCTGGGTCATGGATGTGTATTAAATATGTGTATTATATAATAAAAATCTTAAATATAAGTATTAATATAAAAAGTATTAAATATATGTATTTCCGTTGTCTGGTACCGGTAACACAAGTCTCTTCGAGTACTTAGCACAGGACCAGATTGACGTGGTGTAAAAGCGTCCATAGAGACCATAGATATTATTATTATTATTATTATATGGCAAAAAGTCAATATAAATGCTTACTTTCTATTTAGACTTACTTTATCTTTTTTAAAACATTTTTTTTATATAATTCAATATAACTTTTCAATATATATACATAGCTTTGATTATAAACATAATATACTAATTATAATTCATGTCAGTACATGTATCTAACCTAAATGTTTATTTCATATAAATAATATATCATGTATTTTGTTGCTGACCAAGTCATTTGTTACTTCAATAAAATATATACTTATAACAGTTCTATGAAGAAACTATCATAAAACATTATCACCTGGACGGTGTATTTTATTGTAGGAATACATTACTTTTAGGATCAAACAAAAAATATTTTATCGTAGTTTTTACATGTAATTCAATTATTAAAATTACTTAGCTTATAAAATACGTGTTATTTTAATGGTTTATAAAATATATAAGTAGCCAATGGTTGATATGCAGCATCATTAAAAAAAAAGCGCAATTCGGAGGGCATATTTAGATCATATAAAGTTAAATCAATACTCATATAATAATTATACAACGCATAAGTCTAGTATCACCCGGTCTCTCACTAAAGATTTATTATGTCAATATTTGTATTGTGTAACCGTCCACCATCCTTTGTGAGAGAGAAATAAATATATTGTATTAACGTATTATGTCCTTATTTATAAAATTGTTCTGTACTTGGGTTTATCAACTCTTAACCGACTGATATGGTTTGAATGAAATTATGAATACGTTTTAATCCGATAGATGGCGTTTTCTTGTGTCTGGAGTTATAGTTTGGACGGTGCGTATGTCTGCCAGTGCACCACGTCCCTCCACCAGGCGGGCCGCGCCATGGACCCGGGCGTCGACAGGATCGCGCCCTGAATGTGCTTGTACGCCTGACAAAATAAATTGCTTTAGCAATAACTAATAATTACGTAACGTATAACGTAACGTAATAACGACGGTAAAATCGTCGATGGTAAAAATAGGATATGACAACTTCAAAGAACAAAAAAAAAACGAAGACTTTACATCATCCTCATCCTTTATCCATCCACTGCTGAATATAGGCCCCCCTCGATGAACGCAAAGACGACCGATCTTTTACCACTCTCATCCAATACGGACCTGCTCGGAGATCGTCTGACCAAAAAAAAAATTTAAACTTGTCATATAATAACATTATTATTAGCCCGAAAGCGTTTACTTCTTGACTTCAGTCAAAGGCGAGCACATTCCAGCCGCACTAACAACTTACAAGACGGGTTGCGCGCCATTCTGCTTGTATCTATCGTAAAACTGTATTGTATTACAAAAAATTCTCAAAAACAAAACAGTGTTATTACACCGAGACATAACTTCTCACTTCTCAGAATGAAATGTTACAGTGAACTGTTAATGATCACACCCACTCTTAACTACCCACCTGGCACCTACATACTCAAACCTTAGGTCAGGACAGGCAATAAGCGACTCGACTAGTCCGGATATTAACCTTTTAACCGCTTACGTCGGATTTGTCCGACAAATATTTTCGGGTCCCTTTCGCTTGCGTCGTATATATGCGACCGAAAACCACAATTCGTTTCGTGTGATTTTTTATTTATTAAGCTGTTTCCCATCAAAAACGATATTTTTAGTTTCACAGCGCCGGGCGCTGGGGGGGACGATAATTGATTTGAAGTCGGGCGGTTAAAGGGTTAATGGGCGACGTTGGCCCAGTACCGAAGCGTGTCGTACCTGTCCGTCGGAGGCGCCGAGCACGGAGCGCAGGCAGAAGTCGGGCGGGGCCAGGGTGTCAGCGAGCGCGACCGCGGAGGGCGCGACCGCCGCGCACAGCCGGACCACGCCCTCGCGCACCAGCGAGCCCTGCCCACCGCTGAGGTGCCCGCCCTATGGTAGAAGAATAATAAGGATATAGTAAACTATACTATACAGGGTGTCCCGGTAAGTAAGGACCAAACGAAAGAGGTTGCTAGGCCATTCTAAAAATTTTTCTCTCAGGAACCTTCTTTCTACCTCGTAAAGAAAAAAAATATGGCCGTTTTAATATTTTTTAGAAATATTCATGAAAAAAAAAATCTTTCCAAAACCATTATTTTTTTATTTTTAGTAAAAAGGAAAGAAAAACACTATATAAGCAATTTCACATCTAATTGTAACGTAATGAGTGAAAGAAAAATAAATGATTTTTAAAATATTTTTTTCTTTACGTGATAGAGGGGAGGTTCCTGGGAGAAAAAGTTTTGGAATGGCCTAGCACAACACCCTGTTTCATTTGGTCCTTACTTTCCGGGACATCCTGTATAGGGTTGTGTACGATAGTTTTATTTTACTTTTTTTAATTTAAGATTATTTTTTTTAATTTTTCATTATGAATATATTGAAAATTTTGACTCGTCACATTTTGTGTATATTCGGTAGGTCATTATAATTGTCGTCAGTCATTACCTAAAATATTCATTTACGAAAAATCTAAGGGAAATAGACACGTACATATTAAATATACGGCATTAAATTTAATAAATCATTCTCTACTGACGATCCTTTGGTTTCGATTCCTTATTTGTTTGAATCTTTGAAATCTTTAGTTAGCCTGTGTTAGCAAAAAGAAATTCCTTTTTTAATGTATCCCATGTTACTTCTAGTACCTCCGAGTATGTGTACAAAGTTTCTTGATGATCGGTAGAGTAGTTTTCGCGTGAAAGCGTAACGAACATCCCTACTTTCACATTTATAATATTATTAAGGATATAGATATAAAGGATTTTTTAATATGAATTATATATTTGTTTACTCTGTCAATATCCGTCCGTCGAGTAACGGCGGTGTAGCGGCATCACGACATGGCAGTATCATGCCACTTGCGGTAACGGCATTTACTGCTATTGACCTATATACCTACGTGGACTATCCACGTGTAGTGTACTCACGATGTACAGGGTGGCGAGGTGTTTCTCGACCAGGAAGGTCCCGTACAGCGCCACCAGCTGCAGCAGCACGCGGCGGCAGGGCTCGTCCGCGCAGGCCAGCGCGCTCTTGTAGAAGTGGTTTAGGATGAAGTTCTGCAATCAAAACTCTTTGTTTATTACTTAGTATTTGGGTCAATCAACTATTCTTTGTACATTTTGTCAGGATTTTTAAAAAAGATAATTAAAAAAAAAGGCGAATTTCTTTTACGTTTTCTTTCCACTTTATTAGAATATTTACTAATCCATGTCATTCAGTCGTTGGCAGTGCAGTTTTATAATTTGTCTGCCTGGTCCACTATGTTACCGAAAAGAAATATTTTTGCAGACTCAAATTATATTATAAACATCTTATAAAACGACTTTGTTAGAAAGATTTACGCTAGAACTTGTCATATGTATATAAATAACAAGGCCCAAAAAGAAAATGCTGAACAATAAAGCACGACATTGTGTCTCCTATGTTACTCATTCTTATTTTACATAGTATTTTTTTTAATAAATCAATAATCCGGTGAAATTATAAGATCGGCGTTGCCTATAATCTACTTGTTACTGCATAGAAAGAGTTATTCATCCTTAATTTCTAACACATGAATTAAAGTATCTGAGTTATTTGTAATATTAGGAATCAATATTTAGGGACAACAGGGTAACATAAAAGACAGATTTCTCTTAGGTTACTATCTGGAATAGTTACTTTGGTACTTCAACATATTGAATACAACGGTTCAGGTAAATTACAATAATTATAAAGAAAATAAAAAATATTTATTAATATAAATTATAAAAAAAATATATTTTATGAGTTTAACTATCAGAATATTTGAAATTAAATGCTTTTACATACAAAAGTGAGAAACATAACGTTAAAGAAGCTTATCTGTTTCTCTAAGATTCTTTATGTAATAAACTCACTAAAAATAGAAACTATCTAAAACTAGGAACTAAATAACATTAACTAATTTAAACATAATGTTTAATAATGAGACCAAGACAATCACTTTTCAAAAAAATCTAAGGGGTCTTCAAACTCATAATAAACTCGGTCCTTATCATTAAGTATTTTAGGTTCAGAAAGAATCTTTATAATATCATGAAATTTAATATACGCTACATCTTTTAGTCTAATCGAAATTTCGACTTAGACTTTCAGCCCGAAGAAACATAACTTGAATCTCGCCATCATCTTCAATATCACCTAAGGCTTGACTTGCGTAAGTATACGTTTTATTCTTACCAGCGTGAACCTTCACAAGTAAAAAATGCTTGAATGTGAAATGGGATTCCTCGTCCACTAGTCCCTTGTCAACAACATTGTCGAAGTCTCAAGTGTGTCGAGTAGGGTTGCATATCTCGTAATCAAACTTACCAAGAGATGTTGCATATCTCGTAATCAAACTTACCAAGATATACAGCCTCAAGGTGATACAAGTATACGCACCAACCTCGACACACTCTGACGACGAAGTAGAGGCAACTTACGAGGATGTCTCCAGGGCCTTACACAACACCTCCAAGGCCCACTTCAATGTTGTTATGGGGGACTTCAATGCCAAAGTAGGAGTACGATTAGGCATCGAATCGTTTTTAGGGTCACATGGTGTCGGCAGTCGTAACCACAGGGGGCAAATGCTAGTCAACTTTCTCGAGAAATAGGGGCTCTTTTTAATGAATTCGTATTTTAAAAAGAAACCCCACAGAAAGTGGACCTGGCAAAGCCCCAGCGCTGTGACGAGGAATGAGATAGACTTTACCACTTTCCATTTCTTCAAAGCCTGAGATTTTATCGGAGATCGAAGATTTCTATGGCAAATTGTATGCGTCTCACGCTCCTCAACCCGATCCCCGGAATAACGATCCGCGTGCCAGCCTAACACGACACCTCCCCGGCGAGCTTCCGAACATCAGCTTGGATGAGGTTAGTCTGGCTCTTAAGCAGCTGAAAGGGGGAAGAGCACCGAGGAAGGACGGAATTACGACTGAACTTCTTAAAGCAGGTGGCGAACCTGTTTTAAGAGAGTTGCTAAAGATTTTTGATTTCGTGGTTTATCGGGGCATTTCCCTCAAGGAGTAGCAGGGAAGCGAGGTCGTTCTGTTTTTTTAAGAAGCCATTTTTATTATTTATATATTTTCATTTCTAAGCCATATATACAAGCTGTTCTCGAGGGTCATGACGAACCGCCTCACTAAAAAGCTCGATGGATTCCAGCCACCGGAGCAGGCTGGGTTTCGAAGAAGATTTAGCACCATAGACCACATCCACACCATAAAGCAAGTTGTACAGAAGACCCACGAGTACAACCAGCCACTGTGTCTTGCCTTTGTAGACAATAAGAAAGCTTTTGACTATGTTGAAACCTGGGCTGTTCTGGAAGCTCTGCAGCGATGTCAGGTCGATTGGCGATACTCGAAGTGATGAGAGGATTATACGAAGCCGCTTTTATGTCAGTTCTGATTCCGGGAAGTCAAACAAGACCAATCCAACTGCATCGAGGAGTGCGACAGGGAGATGTTCTTTCCCCGAAACTGTTCACAAATGCTTTGGAGGACGTCTTCAAGACTTTAAACTGAGCAGAATGTTGCATAAATATTATTGGCGAGTATCTCTTACACCTTCGTTTCGCTGAGGATATCGTTATATTGGCCGAGTCGCTAGAGGGTTTGCAGGAGATGCTGCATAGTCTAAATGAATTCTCCCGACGGGTGGGATTGGGATGAAATTTATAATGAATTAGGATGGACAAGACGAAAGTCATGTTCAATGAGCACGTTCTCCCAAGGCCAGTTAACGTCGATGGCAAAACTCTCGAAGTCGTGCAAGAGTATGTCTACCTTGGGCATACTTTGCAGCTAGGTCGACATAACTTCGAGAGGGGAGCCGATAGGAGGATTCAATTAGGATGGGCAGCATTTGGGAAGCTTCGCCATATTCACACGTCATCATTAACTAATATATGACCGAAATTGTATGATGAAAATAAATACCGGACATTCACCAGCATGTCAAAAACATTAATAATTTTTCTAACTCCTCTAAAAAGTCTCTTAAGTTATCACGATGTCTCTTATGTTACCATCAAAGTAACGTAAGTGACCGGTAACTTAAGAGACATTTTATAGGTTATACCAGCGTACTCACTGTCTTGTTCAATAAACACGAAAATGCTTTCTAGTATTGTAAATAAGACATAATCAAAACAATATGCAAGTATTTACAAATAAAAATAATGTATATTAACCACTTTTTGAATGAGAACTTAGGAGACACTTAATTAACACACCTTCTTCCTTGAACGACTTGAGTGGTTCTAACGCAAGGTAACCGCGCAAACAAAATGGTGAAATGCTATTGCATCATCCTCTGACGTTCATTGATACGTTTAGGATTACTATGGCCAACCATGTTTTTATTTCAGAACTTTCAAAGGCTACAACTTAGTGGACAGCAGTTTTGAAAGAAATTTAGGGACACAGTTTGTTATTTTTTTTTTAATAGTAAAATTAAACATTAAAAATTTGGAAAACATGTAAACAGGTTAAGAAAGTATTATAGATTGTAATAAAAAATGGAAATTAATGCGTTTTCATACAACATTTTAAAATAATGCGTCAATGAATAATTGAACTAGTCATGAGGACAGCAATTATTTGTATGGGAAGGAGATTTTGTCAACTAAGTTACCATTAAAATAATTAAAAGTAATTGAATCTTGATAATGAAATTGCGTTTAATATCAACACTGTGTATTCTAAAAACTGTTTATGATATGAAATTTGGTAAATGATTTATTTTGTGAGTCATATAAATATATTATGGGTAGGGACAAGGTTTTTACAAAGAATAGTTGATTGACCCATTTAGTGTTCAGTTGAGTTAGTTTCCAAGGGAGTAAAAAAAATTTTAAATTTTTTATACGCTTATTCTAAATTTAAAGTTTGCCACCTCTGTTTCAGGTCGCGTCGTTATTTAAGTGAATATTTATAAAACTGAAGTACTATTTTTCGTAAAGTCAATATTGTTGGCGTGCGAGTGCGTCCACGCTTGGTGTCTCGGTTCTGTCTTTTCTTCTCTCCGAAACACAGCAAAGCTGTTTAACGGGAGAGAGAAGTAGACGTTGGTACCCATGCAGCCGGAAGCACTTATGCTGGGTGCAGACTGGGGGCGTGTTCCTCACCTCAGCGTAAACCACGGAGAGCGTGGTGGCGTGGTACGCCTGCGAGTCGTTCTTGGCCTCGAGGTTGTCCTTGCCGGAGCCCTTCAGCTCCGCCACCCGCTCGTGCGTGGTCTTCAGCACGTACGCCACCAGCCATCTGTATATCTGGATGAGGTCTGCGCAAGATAACGTTAAAGATTATTAAGGAAGGTTTGACACGGTCCTCACCATGGTTTAAATATCGTGGCGGTGGGGCTCAGTAGCCTAGGGTGGATGGGCGAAGCAAATTGACCTGAAATTGATCCATATGAATCCATCCATCCATCCGTCCCACGCGAATTCTACTCACTTGCAGGTTCCATGAACTCTTCCACCGTGTTCAGACGACAAGACGTCTTCAGGAAGGCGTCCACGTCGTCCAGGAAGTCCAGGCTGCCCAGCGGGGACTCTCGGGGCTGGTTCCTCCGCGCCCACACGGTCAGCAGCCAGTTGCTGGCCTGCTGCAGGAGCAGGCTGTTCTCGCCCTCGTACGTGCAGTTCGCGTCGTTGTCGTTGCGTATGTCGCCGATACGCGCCGCTGTACAAGTATACTTTGAGGATAGACAGTCAACATGGAGGAAATAGCTGGAGAATAATTTGAGGATATCTATGAATATCTTTTATCACAAATACCACATAAAATGATGACGAATAGTTTAACTCTTCATGGGTAACTACTAACTAGTCGTCAAGGTTATCTACGATTGTCAGGAGGCGTATAATTTTACCTACAGCAGTCAGCTACATATATCTCTTATTGTGTACTAGCCCATAGGACATAGGACACTTATGAACTAATGGAGGCGAAGAAATCCCGTTCTGTTCGCACGCACTCGCCCGGCAAGGCATATGCGTGTACTCACCCTACATACGCAAACGTTACCTTTATTGAGTATCTCATTATCACCACGAGGTATACATATAAGGAATCCGAAATAGACCTTTCCATAGTATTCTCATACACAATAATAAACCCAGATCTTAGTTCTCGTTTCTGTCACTGGCCGCGCTATAATCGGGTGCGTACCGATGCTATTATGGCGGACCAATCGCCACAATACTTCCCGCCTAAAGATTTAAAAACGAGTACTTCTTAAAAAGGCGCACTCTACCGGTAAAACTTCTATCCCCTTAATTGCGACCGTTCGTTTAACATTACGTTCGGACTCCTTATATCTATACTCCGTAACATAGACATGTAACAAAAGACCCCACATTTGAAATGCCGACACCGCCTTGCTAACGGTCCGGTGGAGTGAATGTCTATAATTGACCTGGTGACTGGACCGGTGAGACTCACCCTTGAGGTAGCCGTGTCCCCCGCAGGCCTCCCGGCAGTTCTGTATGCCGTCGCGCGCGAGCCAGCCGCACACGGGCTTGGCGGCCGACGACAGCGCGTGCACCTCCACGCCCAGCGCCGCGCCGTCCTTCAGCTGGCCTGGAGACGAATCGACCATATTCAAGGTCAGGCTGGTTTTCGCAACTCGACCTGAGAGCCTGAAGCACTCGCCTCTTAGTCATACTACGACTATTCCTTGTGTATCCTTCGAGAGGATCTCAACGCCCGATTAAGTCTCTCTACCCGCAACGAACTTTATCAGAAGTATTCTGGGGGATTAGGTACAATGCAATTACGGTCGTTTGTCACGTGTAACATATTAGCAAATAAAGTGTTATTTATAGAAAACCGCATCCAAATCCTGCCCTTGGCCTTCCGATGGCCTCTGTGATGACGCATAGCAATAATTGTTTAAAAATACCGGTTACCTTTAACCGCGTAGTCATATCGCTGTTAGGTTTATATTTATCTGGTATTGTACTATTCAGTGACATGCAATCTTTTTTTTAATGAAGTTAGTTTGACAGAGCTCTGATCTCTTTGCTATGCTACTCATAGCTGAACTTCAGTCCAGCGTAAAGTCACCAGCCTTATAAGGAGCCTGCTCTAAACGCCTTAACCTTTCTCAGTTCAACTCCTATTTCAAGTTCAATTTGAATTCTTCAAATAAAGTGTACCACAACTAAATACTTTACCTAGTATATTGTCGATGGTCATTCTGACGTGCATCTCCCCGAACCACGTGCAGAATATCCGCAGCGCGAACGTCGCGGCCAAGTACGGCAGCAGGCGGATTTGCTGGAAATAAACATTGCTAGTGGTGAGGCCATTTCAAACAGCTTGGATGGGATCAGATGGTAGATGCGGGTGGTGACGGGAGAAGAATATTTCTTTATGTCACAAGGTGGTTATCGAGCAGTCGGATCCTCAAGGTGGCTACCGACGCACATCGACATCCACACGACCAAAGGTTATGCAGTTTGCCCTTCTTGTGTTCGCATCGGATGAAACACGGCAGCGTAGCTGACATTTTACAACATTATCACGTAAGCTAGAGGCATGTCCCGGTCATGCCGGCCCAATTCGGCTGCTCAGCAGCATGGCACCACCTCTTATAAAATAACTAGCGTAAAATAAAAAGCGTAAATTTTCCATTTGTTAGGCAAATGTTTGGTGGGAGAAGTTACAAGAAATATGGGAAATCGAATTGAAATTTAAAATAAATTTAGGCGAGAATAGAACATTTATTCGAGAGAGAAAAATTTAATTTCTATTTTCATATCTATCTTTTTCTACACTAATATTATAAAGAGGAAAACTTTGTTTGTTTGTTTGTTTGGTTGTAATGAATAGGCTCAAAAAGTACTGGACCGATTTCAAAAATTCTTTCACCGTTTTAAAGCTACATTATCTACAAGTGACAGGATAAATTTGATTCTGGAAAAAAATAGAGTTTCGTAAGATATTTGGGTTCTTCGGACACAAGGTGTAAAAAATCAACCAGAAAAGTTACTTATTTTGCGTACGCTGCCTAAACTATAAAAGATAGAACCATAGAATGTTCTAATTAATTGTAGATCTTATAAATATCTACAAAAAAGTCCACGACACACTATACCTATCTATGTGGAGTGAGGCACAACAACCATATTTTATTCAGAAATTTTGATTTTTTTGGACTACATTTAAACGAGTTTATTTTACTCATGCTTTTAAATTTTAATCCTTAAGATATGAAGCTAAAGAGTTTGTTTATTTGAACGCGCTAATCTCAGGAACTATCGGTCGGATTATAATGAAACATTTCAGTGTTCGATAGCCCATTTATCGGTAAAGATATATCATTCCGCTAAGATCCCGTTGTAAATCTTAGTTAACGCAGGCGAAGCTGTGGGCAACAGCTAATTATTAATAAACTGATGATCAGAATTCAAGAGTTTTCTTTTTTTACATTTTATAATAATGATTAATAATAAGGAATTGATAAAAACAATGAAAACAATCATCATTAGTACGGTCACGGGCAGTGACTTGTACAAAAACAATCTATTAAATAATAAAAATTTTCCTCAAATGATATTGCTAATGTGACTCACACCAATTGTTTGTTTGTGTTATTTTTATGATTTCAAAATTATCTCACTTTGCTTATCATTACTTATCCTAATAAAATATTTTATCTCTAAGAACACAAAGCAGTTGAACTTTGCCTGTACATTATCTATCAAGGTATTAAATAACATCCTAGACTATTTAGCGACACGTTGCAAAAATTATCACGTTATCATTTATATCTCTTTAAGACATAAAACAATATTTTGCTAACATTTTATACTTATTCAGTTTGTATTAAAATATAAAAGCGTTAGATCTGTATCGGTCTGTCAAATCGAAAGCTATAGGATTATTTTCATTGCAATTGAATTGTGAAACGCGAAGCAAGCACTAACGACATAAGTAAACAAATCCAAAAATCATAGATATTAATATTATTTTTTTTGTATATAGCTCTCAAACATGTCGAATTTGCGTTTGTCCCTGGACTTAGACTCGCGACATCTGCCGAGTCCCGACCGTCCGATTAAACCCTACATCAAATGTTCACATTAATTACTAAAAAGGTCAACACATTTTAAGAACCGATTTATTCAAACAAAACTGTCCCGTTTTGTTTAAAAATCACGTTACGGCTAACGTCACTCAAGCTGATTTTACTACGACGCGCTAACAGATTTTATGAATCGGGCTTGGCCCACCACTTGTCCCACCGCTGACTCCTGTATAGCCAGGATCGACAGCGGTAACCAAATGATCCTTTGATGATCTCCGGGAGCCCGGGAGATACACTAAAACTGCCTTTGGACGAAATTAATCAGAGGAACTCAGGAGGAGTAGGAAATATTCCAGATTCATTCTAGCAGATGTTCGTCGAACTAACCTGCAGCTGGTACTCCAGCACCGGCGTCTCCTGGACGGCGCTGGGCCCGAACTGGCGGCGCACGGCGGAGTACCGCACCGCGATCACGATGGCCTTCTGCAGGTAGTTTGTGGAGATGAACGTGATATGCACCCGGCCGCCTGGGGACAATGGAGAGAAGCGATGGAAGATGGAGAGAAAATTAAGATAGTGCTATACTGCTTTGCAGCCGAATCGGTTCGGCACGACCGGAGTGGTACCTCTCGCTCACATAATACCGGCCCATTGGGGGATAGGGAAGGTGGGCAACGCATCTTCATAGCCTCTGGTTGTGTGGATGTTTATGGGCGTCGATAAGGCTTCGACGGTTCGTTTGCCCTCCTATGATATAAAAATAATAAAAAATCCGCTATTGAATAGCGATCGTTTTGCTGCTAAAGGTGATTTTGAAATTGAGCTTCGATACGAAATCTTCACTTGTCTATTTTATTTGAACTGGCATTTGACTGACGGCCTCTGTGGCTCAGTGTGCAGCGCGTTGGCGCTCAAGCCGGAAGGTAGCGAGTTCGAATCTAGCTAGGGAATAAAGTTTCTGTGTTCCCCCCGTTACAGCCGTTACGGTCGTTACCAGTTCATGTGGCTTCCCATTTTCTCGCTCTCGACGGCTCTTTCTCTCTAACTCTAATTAAATTTAATGTTTATTTATGTATTAGTAATTATTATTACATAATTTAATATTTAACTATAAAATATCATCATCAGCCTTTATCCGTCCACTGCTGAACATAGGCCACCTTCAATGCACGCCAAGACGACCGATCCCTTGCCACTCGCATCCAATATTATTTATGTTATTAAATTATAATACAAGTTATCGCACTGGTTTTTTTATAGAAAATGGGGCAAGCTAATGTCAGTTCGCCTGGTGGTAACATCGATCAACATCAGGCCGGCCAAGTCAAACGGTTCGTGTATATGTATTTAGTGTCAAAGAGTCCTCACCGGACAAAACCCCCAGGGACGCCCCGAACCGCTTGCTGGGGTCCTTGAAGGGCGTCCTGTAGTCGCCGTTGTCGTCTACTCCGCCTAATTTGTCCAGGGCGTTTTCTTTGGGTATGGCGTACTTGTTGAACATCACGAAGCTGGAAACATATATAGTCCATTTTTATAGAAGTGACCAAAAGTGTAAACAAATATGGCGTACTTCCGGCCATAGACAAATAGAGTAATAGTGTAGCTTAGTGAAGTGACACAAAGAGCAAATTAATGAATAAAAATAATAAGCCATAGACAAAAGTATAATTAATTTTATATTCTAATATTTCAACGACACTATATTGCTTAAATTATTTCAAAAACTTATAATATATTATTATTAACTCATAATATTTTTTAAGAATTAGTAGAAGTACAAAATTATATAATAATAATAGAAATAAGTTGCTCTTCGACTGGAATAGATAAATAAACTATTATAACTGATTTATTTATGAAAATATTAAAGGAAAATACTAGAATACGTAAAACGCCAATAAGGAACTTAGTTATTTTATTTTTTATTAAATGCTGTTCAAACTTTCTGATGAATCGGAAGAGTCTCCAGAGACGTGGATATTGAAGCCTGGGGCGTCTGATGCAGCATCTATAATTCCGTCAAGCTGCATCATTTTATCTTCTTCTTTTATTACATGTTCAATACTGTTCCTCCATGACACCGCACTTATTTGAGTTAAACTTTATATTAATTTTATGGGGTTTAATTCGCAATAGTAGGGCGGAAGACGTAAGACAATTTTATTATTTTGGGCTGCCATTTCGTCAATATTTTTTTGTCATAATCGTGCTTATTAAATTTTGTTAAGAGTTCAGCTTTTATTTCAGTTTCATGGTAACTTATATTATTTTCTAGCAACCACGCTTGTATGTTTGCTTTCCGCCAACTCATGTTAGGCACTTTGACAGAATGTCTTGAGTGGTACGGTGCATTGTCTAAAAATATTACTGACCCAGGCTCCACTTTATTTAAAACAGTATTAAACCACTTCTCAAAATAATGAGCATCCATTTCGCTGTGGTAATCCCCATCATGTTTTTTGGCCTCAAAAATCCACTCTGCTCATTCTAAAAATCCATTTGCGCTGCCGATGTGCGTAATTATTAATCTTTTACCTTCTATCTATTAATAAATTGCATTTATGAAATTTTAAAATATGTGTAAAGAACACGGCCTATTTAATTGTTCATTTTGCTCATTCTCAAATACACAATCACCTATAAAAATATAATGATTAACAATAGACAAAAGAAAGAATAATGTTTTTTTAGGAACACGTGCAATTTAAGCCTTTCACAAACAAAAGAGACGCTAGTTATTTTGGATGCTTATATGTAAAATGTCATTATGTGCTCACTATTGATATTTGAATACAATAAGGCGGCCTGGCCTAGAAAAAAAAGTCAACCCTATTATATTATTTGTATTTACTATGGTTAAAAAACCTTGCGCCAGCGGCGCTCTATCTCCAACATCGAAACCAATTAATGTCTGCTAACATTGTTTTTCGCATCCTTAGTCTCATCCTAAAGTTACAAAAAAAATTCCTGTGAACTATCGTGAACTTTCATGCCAGTGCTATATTTTTATATTATCTGGGACATTGTTAAATGTTTAAGCTGAGATATTCAAAAATATTCATATTATAAAAATATAAAAACTAAACAATTTTATGTAAAAGATTGACCTTATTTTGTTATATTTTGTAAGCATTTTTTGCTCGCAACATTTTAAAAAAATTGAACGACTTAGTAACAAATTGCATTATAGTAACATTGTCTTAAAAACTATCAATAAATTGTAATTAATGGAATTTTAAAATATCTGTACTACAGAACACGGCCTGTTTTATTGTTCATTTTGTTCATTCACTTATACACGATCACCTCTAAAAATGAAATGACCCCATCCCTAGTCCTCTTCTAAAAAAAGTAAGATGAAATGTCACATTCAAATTTATTAAATATCTGTGCACGCGATATTCGTATTTTATAAGATTTTAAGTGTTTTAATGCTAGATTGATAGTTGTTTTTAGTGAAATAAGTAGTAAATGGAGTGTTACAAATGTCCGTAAGCTAATTTGTTGTGAAAGTGAGTGATAAAAGCCGAAAAATCGTAAATTACGCATCGACAGGGTTTGTTTACTAGTTTGGTCACTTCTAAAAAAATGGACTATATGTGTGAGCGCGCAGCTTCACTAAGAGCCTGTTTCACAATCTCCAGATAAGTTCCGAATAGGCTATTCACAACATATTTGACAGATAGAGTATGGAGTATCTGTCAAATATGTTGTGGATAGCCTATCCGGCACTTATCTGGAGGTTGTGAAACAGGCCCTAAGGCTAACGTTACACGCGAGATATTCGCAATGTGACTTATTTTTATTTAAAACATTATGAGAACGATTCACATTCCAAGGTCCAGCTGCAGAAATGCATATGGCTGTTGTATAGTGGCCAATCAATATTAGTCATGATGGCAAACACAATATACTTATTGTCTAAAAGAAAAATCTATGACCTTCCCTTTCTTCAAGTTGGTTCTTAGACGTCATCAAAATCGGTTCAGCCGTAACATGATTAGCTCTTTGATTGTAATGTTTCTAAGATATTTTGACGACCTCTGTTGCTCAGTGGTTAGCGCGTTGGCGCTCAAGGCGGAGGTAGCGAGTTCGAATCTCGCCAGGGAACTACAAGTTTCTGTGTTCCTGGGTCATGGATGTATATTAAATATGTGTATTATATAATAAAAATCTTAAATATAAGTATCAATATAAAAAGTATTAAATATATGTATTTCCACCCGCACCCGCACTGGGCCAGCGCGGTGGACTATTGGCCCATTACCCTTCTCGCCTGATTTCGAGGAAGGAGACCCGTGCCCAGCAGTAGGACATAAAGGGTTGATACTTTTTTTTTTATATGTATTTCCGTTGTCTGGTACCCGTAACACAAGTCTCTTCGAGTACTTAGCACGGGACCAGATTGACGTGGTGTAAAAGCGTCCATAGATATAAAAAAAAAACTTTTAGGTTAGTATTACTACTTTAAATTAGTGGTTAATATGCATAACGTACCCGTTATCAACACCGTTCAGTCCAATTTTTTCCCCGATGTCTCCAACCATCACTCCGGGGTACGGCTTCAGGGTATTCGGGTCTCTGATAGGCACCACGAAAGCGTGCAGGCCGTGGTTTTTGCCTTTCGAAATCAGCATGGCGTAGACGATTGCGTGTGTCGCACAGTGGCCTAAGAATGTGGTCAAAAAAATTTAAAAGACGATTTCTTTAAAAGTCATATACTATATTGTCGTCTTTCGCGAATAAGTGAGAGACTCAAAGCCATACAAGTGAATAGCGTAATGCATAAGACATGTCTTCCTCGGATGTACTAGGCTGTTCTCGGGCCCCTCCCCAGTAGACCGTAGCTATCAGCTGTGACATCACTAGCAAACGGCAATCCTGATTGCACTTAATGAATTATAGTATTGTCACCGGTCTTCGAAAATTGTACTAAGTTCTAATTTAATCTCGCATCTTAAAGTATGTAAAAATATTCATCTCAACCAGCTGCAGTCAGTCTCATGCAAGCCATGATCTCAGCAGCAATGGCACTGCTCAATGGAGTACACAATTATATACTTAATAGTGAGGATAATAAGGTATGCCTTATCAATAAAAGAACACAAATGTGCCAATTTTAAGGATTTCATTGAATTTCACTTTTTAAAGAAGATTTTGAACTTTATATATTTAAATAAAACAAACCAGAAATAACTTCGTTTCTGGTTGGTCATTGTGCTTGCGACCGCAATTATAAAATTATGAATAAAACATGTGTTTAATGTGCATGACCAAGCAGATACTTTATTTAAATGACTTCATTGATTATACATATTTTATAATTTGGGTGGCTGGGGACAGGGGTCAAAGTTAGCAGGCCTGTGACTTTCACCATGATTAACACAGTCTCATTATGCTTGGAAATAATATATTTATTCTGTCTGCATCCATCTAGGCCTTTTACTATGAATAATAAAAAAGCTGTAAATTTTGTGTATTAAAAATGAAAATAAAAATTTCAAGATAAGGACTCACCCAAGGAACCAACCCAGAACTTGGCTGCTTCAAAATCTTCACAATGCATTATAAACTGCTTCGTTTCTGGACAGTATGTGGCAGTTGTCCTCATTCCCTTAGCATTAGAACCATGAGAGACCTCTGTCAATGCGAAACACCCGCCAATCTTCCCCTTCTGAATATCCTCAATAAATTTATAATGTTGTGGACCCCCAAGTCCTTGAATAGTATTGGAGAACATTCGGAAAGTAAGAGATAGTTTAACAGCCACAGAGCTATCAAACATGAAAACCGCTTCTGTTTTTGCTTGAAATAATCTCGGATCTTCAACAATCTAATGTAAAAAAATATAACATTTATAATTTTTTACTTTAAAATATAATACTCATGTTATGCAGTTTTATTTATTATTGCAATCTGATTTGCAATTTAAATTTTGCAGAGCCTCATTGACACATAAATGAATTTATTTAATTTTCAAAGTAATTAATTGTAAATTATTCCTTAACATAATGTGATTACTCTTTAATTTGAAAGATTAAATCATTCACTTACAAGATACCTTTGATGTAAAAGTAAGATATATTTTTCTGCTACATTAAAATTTATTAAAGTAGAAAAGAATACTCTTGTATTTAAATGTGTTTTATGTAGCTTACTATCTTCTGTTTCAGGGAAGAAAATAGGTGAATTAGTTACCTAGGCTAGGTCCACACTATCATGTTTATGTTCAGAGGGTAACAGCAACCACAAAGCATTGTGTGCTATGTATTTACCCGCCAAAATAACACAGAAAAAAATATATGCAAATTGTCTTACTTTTTCCAGTGGTACAAAATTTTCATTGTAAAGAGCATACATCCTTTTCACTGTTATATGTCTTGTCTCATCCAGACTCAGCTCAGTATCGGAATGTTGAAAAAGAGGATTCTTCTCCATGAATTTCCATACCTCATCCTAAACAGTAAAAAATGAATCTTCATTAAATACTATATTGGGCAAGCCGTACATTTTCCTATGATAAATCATTATGTTTTGTGTGTGAATTAGGAAATAGTAGTATAAGAGGGAAACAAAACATTAGTTATTATGGTACTTATTAAAAACAGATAGTGTTTTATTTTTGATGAATTATTCCAGTTCAAGGGTAGGTATATCAATAGCAACATCTTCAATTGTTAACAAAAGTTAGTCACACAAACAAATCCATCCCTAAAATATTTGGATAAATTTTGGCAACTTTTGCAATTGTGAAATTATTAGTATAGTTTCACAACATTGAAAGTACATGTGGGATTATGCAAATTTCATCATGAATATTCCTAAGGTTAGAAACAGCAAGAAGTTTTGAAAAATATTGTTTACTCCAACAGTGTGGTCAGGTGATGAATGCTAGTTGCACACACTAAAAGCATGAATCATGATCACATTTCAGATTAGCCGAGTATACAGGGCTGAGCGTCGAACAAATGATGGAGAGACATGATCAGCCTAAGCTTTTGTCTTGTAAAACATTATGATATTATGCAAAATTATTGTCCGTAAACAGACTTCATTGACAACCATTTTTATTTAGTAACATTGACAGAATATTTTAAAATCTGACTGATTACTGATACATTAGTCTTTTCAAGAATTACATGTTCTGGTCTAGGTCATTATAAGCAATAAAACATCATTCGTCATTATTTGACAGAAGCTATAAAGAATAATATACTACTTCTGATATTTATTATTTAACAGAAATTAGTGCTATTATGGATATCTCGCCTTCTTACTGATAACTGACTGGACTGAATACTCTTATCATATTGGCATAAATATCACGTTGTTCGTAATTTCATTATCATCTTCATTTCGTGCTCAAAGGGGAACATAAATCTCTGCTAATCTCTAAAAGTAATAAAGTGAATTAAACGATTAACCGACAGAAAATTACACATACCTTAATTTTTAACGATGATTGAGTTTCATAAACAAGCTTCATTCGTCGCCAATCAAATGTTACATTTTTTCTATACACATCTAGAGGTCCACTTGGAAAGTCGGGAAAAAACTTCTTAAGATCTTCATCGCTGACTAAATTTTTTGAGAGCACCATTTCCGCAATTTAAATATATAATTGTTTATTGATTTCTGTTTATAAAGTGAAAATTGTATTATTAATATAAAATAAGTATTGATCGGAGTAACAATTATTTCAAAGAACTAAGCCCACAAGCTACCATAATTTAAAGGACAAAGCTAGTATGAGTTTAATTTTTAAACAATTTATATTTGTACATACAAAATGTACGACACAGTACGATGAACGTTCTATTTACCTACTAGTTCATAGAGTATAGTATATTAGATACATTAGATAGTTACTACAAAAGTCAAAAACCACAGGTGACAGGAGACACTTGTGAGTTGTGACCCATTGTTGTGACTTGTCACTTGACAGAACTGCAGTCTGCAAAATTTGAAATTCTTCTTCTTTCAAATCAGAGTGATCGAAATTGTTCAGTTGGTATTCAATGAAAACAAAAATAATTTATAATAATATATACCGCCTGTATTTGGAACGCTTGGAAAATTTAAGCCTAATAACTGATTTTACGTCGCCCAATAATATATTATATTAACGTTTCTGACATAAATTTAAATAGATATAACTATAGGTATATAACCATTTATGTCAGAAATTTTTTTTTTTGAAGGAAACCACATAACCTTTAGACGCTTAATAAGAGGAGAACGGCTTCTGGCGACACATCTGATTATAATTCCGATCGTGGAGTTTATAAAAGCAAGGAGCAACATCAATGTGTATGAAAAGTGTTAGTCGAAAAGCGTTATATGGCTCCAAAGTAGCAAGAGGGTAAACTTTTAAACGTGTGTGCACCTAGAAATTACGCACATGTACATAAATATGTATACCAACACCATACCCTTTTACTTCACCAGCGCCATTGCGAACTGTTTTTAAACTAATAATAATAATTATTATTTTAATAATAATAATAACAATATTTAATATTTTTATTAACTGATATTTATTGTATATAGCTGGACGCTTTTCTGATGTTAACGTACACGCTGAAATCCTCAATCATGACGCAGTGTGGTATGAAATGGTGCTGTATAATAACGCAACTTATGGAATAAGATAGAGCAATATTTCATTTGTAAGAATCTTATTATTTTTATTTGTATTTGTGGCAAATGGAAAACAACACTACTTTGTTTTACAAACTTAAGGAGTTCACGCCTTCTTTATAATAAGTTGGTATTAGTTTAAATCTTTACGTGGGATGTATTGTCGTGTTGATTGGTCCGCTACAATAGCATCGGTCCGCAGTCGATTCTAGCGCTGCCAGTGGCAGAAAAAAGAACTAAGATCTGGTTTTATTATTGTGTATGTGAATAATATGGAAAAGTCTATATCGTTCGGATTCCTTATATTCTATCGAAAGATAAACGATCAGAAATATAGATCTGAGTGGGAACAAAATCCTGAATTTTCATCATGGTTGACAAGAGATTAAAATAGTCAGAACGCCTTGTGTAAGAGCTAGTACATACTAGGCGCTCGGAGTTGCGTCGAGCGCGCGTTAGTTGCATACACACACCGCGCTTAGCACGGCGTTCGACATGCGTTAGTAGGGCGAATATAATTTTGGCTCAGTTTGAAAATGGACGTCGGAATCATGTCAAATGTGATGCGCGCTTATAGTGGAAAACAACTCACACACATAAAAATATACCCCTCGGCAGCTTGACAGCTAGGACTGCTAGAGACAAATTTGCCAATTAATTATTTTGTAAACGAGGGAAAGCTCCAATTGCAAGACAATATTATATAAATAACACAGTATTGTAAACAAAAATTCTAAATAAATAATTTCTTTTTCTCCAAACTATCTTCAGCGTCACAAAAAAATTCTACCATTTCCTCCCAATTACGATTTTAAATCACCTTATTTTTATAATCGGGACATTCCATATCCCAAATAGCTAGTCGCTTTTGGATTTCAGCTTTAAAGAAATCAGTATTGAAATGTTCAATCTCCATTTTCGTAACGTGTGTCCACTCTACACAAAAGCGCGCGATCAAATGTACAACAAAATGGCGGCCCTTGTATCCCGAAGCGCGCAGCTGACGCCATAACAACGCGCGTTAGAACTAAAAAATGTAAGCGCGCGTCAAACGCGCGCTTGACTAGCAGTCCGCGTTTACATGTGTACACTTTAAAAGAATTCGGGGTTCTCAAAACGCGCGTTAGCAAAGCGCGCGTTTCAAAACGTCCAATGTGTACCCGCTCTAAAACTTATAGAGCAACATTTTTGAGCAGAATCGCAACAATTAAAATTCATGCAGATTCTGAAAAAAGTAACTGATAATAAGTGTTTTGATTCCTCCTCCTTTGAATTTTTCCTCTTCTGCATTTTATTTTTATTTTAGTATATTTTTAGTATAATTCAGCATGTGTTTTAGTATTATTTAGTACGGACGCCTTGTAGTTTTAGTACATTACCATTTTTTAAAACGGTCACACTGCAGGTCGCTGACCGCATAAGTCAAAACAACGTGTATTCTAAGGAGACATTTGACATTTGTATATGTTTTGTTTATTTTTGTTAAGTTTATTTTGGTTAGTTCTTTGGCAGAATCTTATTTATATAATTGTGAAATTAATTTTTAATACACCCGTAAGTTATAAAACAATATCTCTAATGGATATAGGTAAGAATCAGTTTCGTAGGCTTACTTTTTCTGTTGGTTGATATTTATATAATAATTGATTTAATATTTTGTTTTGTTGTTTTAAAATCGGATTCCGGACAATCAAATCGTGATTAAAATAATAAATAATATTATACCTCTCCATACACTAATGAGTAGGGTTGCCAGGCGTCCAGATAAAGCTGGACATAGTTAGGCTTTTTGATTGCGTGTCTGGCCAAAATAAATGATGTCCGGCTTTTGTTAGACTTTTTACACTTTGCCAATGACTGATGCCAAATTAGTGTTAGGCTGAGACTGTCTTGAAATTCGATTTTATCTACTAGTTCACTAGAATTTAACGAAATGTGTGATACTCATAAAAAAAACTTAATTACATACAAATCTTTGTCATACCTATTAATACTGAGACAAAATCCTCAATAATGTTGGGTGTCCGGTCTTTCTACCTAAATGTCCGGCCAAGCTGGCTGGTCTGTTTATTAGGTTTGGTGACCTGGCAACCCTACTAATGAGTATTACATAATTATTTTATTATGGTAAATTAAAAATATTAAATACCTATATTATATTAATTAATTATAAAGCAGTTATTGTAATTTACTATTTAAGTATACATTGAATACAACTTTATGTGTTATGATGAAATGTTTTATATACCTAAATTTATAATTGTACAATTAAATTTTAAATTTTGTTTTCAGTAATAAACACTAGTTGAATATATTCATATAATACTCATTTATGTATTCATATATACCACTGCAGTTTACATAGACCTAAAATTTTCTGCTTTAATTCTGGAGTCTCTTATGCAGACTAGCACTCTAGTCTCTGCCAAGAATCCAAATGGTGGTCCCATTTGGATTCTTGGCAAATGGCACACCATGGCTAACATACCAAGTTATTTTTTTATATACAAAACTGATGTCTCCCCCTTTGTTTTATTATATATTTTTAAGTTAACTAGCTGTTACCCGCAGCTTCGCCCGCGTGAACTTAGGTTTACGAATTTATCATGTTTGATGACGATCATTTTCCATTTCAATAATGACTAAGTTTTTGTATTAAAATGGATATATGTTAACTTGAACATAAAGACATATTATATTCCTATGCAGACTTTCTGCATGCATATTTACTATTTAGGATACTATTACATATTACACTGCCCTTTCAAATCACGGCAACACGATTTATTTTCTTGCGTATTATTTTGATATTGCCATATCTTCTAAAGTATTCATTTAATTTGCATGATGTAAAGGGTAAAAATAATCTTCATTATGTGCTCCAGCTAATTAACTGATTTAAAATGATAAGGATTCATACCGTATTTTTGTAAATAACTTTTAAATTATCGCGTTATAATTGTCCATTTTTTAAAGTATTAAGTGGATATAGTATGATATCCCTAAGAGATAGATATATGCCATCGCGGACTTTTTTGTAGACCTATTTAAGACACATAATTCCACCATACATTATTTTGATATATCTCAAAGGGTTTAGGCAGCGTTTTCGTTGGAAACTCCCAGACGGCCAATTTTTTTCCGACACCTCCAACAATTATTATTATATCTTAGCCAATGTATATAGAAACTTAATAAATTATGTGCATAAACCTTCCTCTTGAATTGTCCTATCCATTAAAGAAAACCGCATCAAAATCCGTTGCGTAGTTATAAAGATTTAAGCGTACAAAGGGATATAGGGACAGAAAAAGCGACTTTGTTTTATAATATGTAGTGATATTTAATATTATAATAATTTCAAGTATATTATGACTTGAGTAGTAACAATAGAAAATAGCACATAATATAAACAATGCCGCACAAACAATTATTATCCCACACACAATGTTATCTTTTCCAGTAGGCCTGCCACAGGAAATTATAAAACAACCAAAAATTATATTTACCTATCCTAACCCACTTGGAGATGCTTCAAAATCAGAAGTACATAGCTTTAATATCTTTTATATATATATAAGCATATGAGTAATGTGAGAATATTTACGATAAAATTTTGATGTAACATTTATTTTAAGAGCTCCAGCTTCCGTTTGAAAATTACGGCACACCACGAAATTACTCCCTTGCAGACTTGAGGAGCTCTTTACGAAATAAATTACTCCTCGCCCGTTTTTAGGGAAGTGCAATTAGTGCAGTTTGCAGTTAATCCATATACTTTATAGACTTTAGGCGTTTGCATTGAAAATGCAAGATGAAAATTGCATCCTGCAATTTCTTATTCTGACTCGAAAAATATTAAAAGTAAAGTTTTATGTATTTATTGGAATGGATATTATAATACTTTAATAGCTAAAATCGTAAGCGTCTTCATTTAATCTAGCATTTTCAAGATTTCTACTTATCGGTTGTCTCGCCTTTTGGTTTCTCAATCTTTCCGATGTATTATAAAATATATATGATATGTAGAAGCTTATGCGTCTTGGCGTTTATTCAGGGACTAGGCGTAGGCGTAAGGTAAGACACTTAGGGTTCAGCAATGGATGGATAAAGGCTGATGGTGATGTAGAAGCTGACAAATACGTGAATGGTTTGATTTATGATCAAAGAAAAAAATAGTTTAATAGACGATAAAACAATATCTTAGTAAGCGACGAACGGTAATTTTATTTGAATTCAATACTCGGCTTAAATCGTATTCATCATAGAATCTTTGCATGGAGCAGTCTGGGCAACTGCCCAGGGCCCCGCAATCCATGGGACACCGTTATTTATATCAGAATATAATCCAGTGATAATCTTAGGAAGTCAAACAATGATTGCTAATTATAATACTTAGTAGTGTCCTTATTACTCTTTCTAGTCCAAAAGTGAAGCCCACAGGTGTATAAATTGTTATTTATGTCGAGGCTCTATTACCCTAATGCCCAGGGCTCCCGATTAAAGAGGGCCTAGCATAGAATAAGCTAGTTCATAAACCAAAACTAGGGTAAAACCGGGATAGATGCCCCATTTTTTAAAATATCCCTCTAATTTGAAAAATAATAATTTCATACGAATAATTTCTATTAATATAGCTAGCTCAATCCTTTATGTTGAATTACTGTTACCTTTTTTTAACCTATCAAATATAGATTTTGTAGAAACGAGCTTTTCGTAAAGCCTTTTTTTGGGGATAGATGCCTACCTATAGGATAGTTGCCCCACTATGAAAATACCGATAGGGATAGATGCCTGCAGAGCAGGATAGATGCCCTTTACACCTTTTAAGTCCTAAAATAGCAATTATCTCGAAGGAACATGGATCGTAATAACAAAAGCATTTTATGTTTTATTTAATTGTTATTACTACAAAATAATTCTAATGTCACACAAATGACTACAAATATAAGTAATTAATATTTTCTTTATCACACAATCATCAGCGTCATTTCATTTGTCATCGTCATTTTCATTAAAAAAATTATTTTATTTTGTGCTTTTATTTTTATTTTTGCTGTCTTAATTTTTATTGGTGGCTCCTTTCTATGTTCTTTTTAAATTTTTTGGTACATTCAGTCTTGATTTTCTTGTCTAACTTTTTTTTTCTTTTTTTCAGCCACATCCTTCTTGTATTTTATATTTTCCTTTGAAATCAAAATATCTGCTTATTGTTTTGACTTCTTAGCCATGGTCACAGAAAGTCGTGGAATTGGTGATGTTCCTATTAGAATTTTCAAAAGTGTTTATTGTTCTGTATCGCTGGGATGAAATTTCAAATTGTTGGGATATTTCGTTCATCCCCATATTTTTTGTCCATTTCATTGAAAGCTGACTGTAGGTTTTCTGTAGGTACTCGAAGAACATACTCGGGCTCGCACTCCTTCCTTTATTTTATATTTTGGTGACATTGTTCTGCTTAAGTCAGTAAAAAGATCAAATATAAAATATACAAATACAAAACCAGACATAAAAGTAGATAACAAACACTAAAATATTTTAAATCATCATCATCATCATCATCAGCCCTTATCCGTCCACTGCTAAACATAGGCCTCCCTCAATGAACGCCAAGACGACCGATCCCTTGCTACTCGCATCCAACACGGACCTGCCACTGCACGGAGATCAGCGTTCGTCCGTTATACGTAGCCAGGTCAAGTTGGTGGTAGCGACCCTTGCCGTGCTAAGAGTAGCACCCCCTGTCCCACCGTAACCTAGGCTGCTACCGTAGCCAGGAATAGTGGGACTGCCGGGAACTAGGGGCCGTCTTTTATATCTGTAGTTCATGTTGGGATGTGCTCATAATTGCCACGCTGAGCAGGCGGATTGGCAATCGCAGATGATGATGAGATCGCATCGACGGCACTGCTGCCTGCCGTCGATCCGATTGATGGTGCCGCCATCACTCGGGGTGAACGGTGCTCGGCGATCTAGTCTATCTCACTCTCACGATGAGACACCGAGCAATCGTCCACAGCATTTGCCTCGTTTGATGTTGCGAGACTAAATGCCCTTTGACGACTTCTACGTCACCCTGGGCTGGTATTGGGGTAGGGGTATTCTTAAGCCACACGGCAAATTTTAAATATATACACTTATTTCATATATTATGATTTATGGGGATAGACGCCCCTAAGGGCACCTATACCTCGAAAACATCCTTTTTGATAGGAATAGATGCCAAATTATTTTAAAAATAAATGATAAACAAAATAGCATTTATTTACACCTACATGCAGATTTAACGAACAAGTATATTGATGTTATAAAAAATATAACGGATTTTGTTACTAATTATAAAGTTATACAACCCTGAACACAAACCTTTCAATCATCTTTGACGCGTTTTTGGACTTAGCCGCGGAGATAATCGGACGCACACGCGAAATGCATTCTCATCCCGGAATTGTTCTTGGGTAAATATGGTGCAGGGTGATTGTGGCTCCTACTTATACAAAAAATTTTTAGTCGCGAGTTCGGGAAGTTAGGTTTTTAGGATGTGAGGCATCTATCCCGCTGCGGCATCTATCCCGGTTTTACCCTAATCATGCCCGAAGTTCCATCATTATACTTGAAGTTCTTCATGACCTAAAAGCTTTCGGACGTAAACTGTTAAGCACACGAAGCTTGCCGACTGCCGTACGGCAGTTAAATCTCGGATCGTAGGGAGGCCGCACGCTGGCTAACACATTTTCCCGCCAAAATGATCGCGAAAGGTAATACGACTTTTTTAAAATACATGAAACAGTAATAAAGACTAAAAAGTTTTAAGTAACTAATAATAGTGTAAATATGATTAGGTGTTAATTGGTAATATGATGAGATTTTAAGTTTAAAATATCACAAGCATTTTACATTTTTTTTCATTTTTCTAATAAATTCAGATAATTTATTAGATGGGCTAGATGCAGACAAACTAGCTTTATGTGATGCTTACCATCAGGCGACGCGTGTGCTCGTTTCCCTATTGTGCGAATATAACATATATTTTGTTATTCAAATTTATTTAAGATGAAGATGCTAGGTATCTATATAATACGTATTTAACGCATATTCCATAGTAAATTCCTCGAATAATAAAATTGTGAATATTCATATTTTTTATTTTTCTTAAAATATTACAAAAATCATTTACAAAATACATGCATATTTGCATCCAAAGTTGATATTAAATATTACTAAACATTAATTTTTACATAATTTTTATTTTTTTAATTTTTATAAACATTATTTTGTTTCAGTTGCTATTATATTTGTCACCATTCTGCAGGGTGTGATTAGTTTTGGTAAGTTGTTTTCAAAATAATTATTAACTTGATATTTCTACTTATTTAAAGCCTATTTATTTAGGGAATGTTTTCCATCTTAAGTTGTACCTTTTTATCGAGAGGATAGCCTTGAAGGCCCTTCTAGACTCTTGCAAGGGGAACGGTCCAGGGTATGTAGAGATTTTTATCCACAAAAATCCCTGTGTCCTCGGCGTAATGTAAAAAGCTCTGGAATATTCGAGGAAGCTTCACCTGTGCTAGGCGCTACGCCGATCCCAGCCCATTCAGGTCTTAAGAGACTGCTTTAAATCACCACATCTACGCTGGTGGAATAAGGTGAACTGGACCTCCATACCGCTCGTCAGCAGCCCGCGTATATTATACTAGCTGTTGCCCGCGGCTTCGCTCGCGTAAATTCGGAGTAGCGCAGTTTCGTACGTATGTATAGTAAACAGACAGATTTTTATTTGAACTACCCTGCGAACTTTAATTTCCTATTTCATGCCCATATGGGTAAAAATCTTAAAAACGGTGGAACAATCATTAATGGTTATTTAATTCTTATCAAGTGCCTAAATGCAAAGTTTCATGGCGTCATCTACTATGTATAATGACGAACTTCCATACAAACTTTCATCCCCTATTTAAAACCCCTAAGCTTTTTTCGCAACAAAAAGTAGCCTATGTCCTTTCCCAAGCTATAATCTATCTCTGTTCCAAATTTCATCAAAATCGGTTCAGTGGTTTAGGCGTGAAAGCGACAGAGAGACAGACAGAGTTACTTTCGCATTTAATTTACATCGCAGTAAGGATTTATAAACGCCTTCGCCTGCGCACTCGAGCGAGATCATCCCGCTCACGTTCAGACTGTGCAGCTTCTTTCTTTTCAACATCTCACATATATGGTTTGTTACTTTACTGTTTAAAACTCCGCGTGAAAGTGTTTTAAAATGAGTTTTTTTTTAATTTGTATCGGCTCACATCCTTATCCGAGAAGTCTGAAGATAAATGAAGTTTATATGTCTGATGAGATGCTGAACTCTTTGTCCGGTCTTCTAGACTGGACAAGAATCCAGTGCATTCATCTCAAAAGAGAAGCATGGTACTGAAACCGTAGTGGAAACCACTCGTCCACCGAATATCGGCATAAAGTGACAGCATAGTTTCCATCTGCTCATCTACTTTTCCGATGTAGCTTTAAGGCCTTAAGGCCAACAGCATAGATCCTTTCGAAAAAAAAAAAAAAAAAGTTTCGTGCGATTTGTGAGTTTCCGGTGACTTCTTTAGGGAAAAGGAGAGGAATGCATCTGGCATGCGAGGAGAGCCAGCCTTAAAATTAATTCAATAATACATAAAGACAAATTAGCACAATGTACTCATAAAGTGCCTGTGTATGCGTGTATGCAAGAAAACATTTTTTTAAAATGTTTTATCTCTTTATTAGTAAACTAACGTTGTACGATATTGTTTTCTTATGTTTACGCGAATTTCACTCATTATAATGAAACAACTTTTACGGAGGACCATGTCAGTCCTCCCGTGACCATGGCTGCTGCAAAGTATTCGAAACGTCGGGCTCATAAAAAACTAAAAAAAATCCGTAAAAGCTGGTTCATTATAATAACGTTGTACGATTTCATTAAGGTCATAAATACAATTGAGAATTTAACAATTTGTTTTGCTCTATCAGACACTAACTGTAGCAACAGATTGAGTTTGAAAACCAATAGACTTGTAAAACTTATTCCGGAGTCCATCTCATTAGGAAACACTTAATCCCGGCTTAGTTTTCTACTTCACGAGGAGGACCTCTTAAAAGCGCTTTTAAAAATTTAAGCTCTAAGCGATGTGGAACGAACGAGTTTTTAGGTGCATTTATTTCTGGGTACGAAATATATTTCGCAGGCTTTTCAGTGACCAAACCGCTAAACGAAAATTATAAAACATCAAAATCCATTTGTCCGTCAGATAATAAATAAATAGCGTATTATTTTATATGACTGTTCATATTGTTTTATGATAACGCGAATTTTACTTAATATCATGAAACACTTTGGGGGATTTCACAACAATTTATTTCTATGTATTTAGATTTTTGCACGCCCTCTCGGGAGCATAGCTTATGTAAATTACTCGAATCATCAGCCTAGTCATTATTGACATTTTATAATAATTTTTGAAATATCAACTTTAGACAGCACACGAAGTACCTACTTAGGGTACTGTGAACAGTTCGAATTAATCGCTCGCGATTTTGACATATTCCCAACAGCCTGTACAATAACAAGTTTTAAAATGTAATTTGAAGGGAAAACATTACATTTCAAGTATGTAACTTTGATCTATATCCTAGTATAGGTTTAATGTATTCATCATCAGCCTCTATCCGTCCACTGCTGAACATAGGCCTCCCTCAATGAACGCCAAGACGACCGATTCCGTGTCACTTGGATCTCGACTCGATTTCATCATCATCTGCGATTGCAAATCCTCCTGCTCAGCGTGGCAATTATTAGTACATCCCCTCAAGATACTGGATACGAACGCTATGAATTCTCTTTATATGAGACTAGCTGTCAAACAAATCCTCAGGATTTGTTTAGACTGTGCAGCATCTCCTGCAAACCCTGCAGCGACCTAATGTATTGCCACTGATTTAATGTATTACCATTTAACAAAGGCAAAATATTTTTTTTTTTTTTTTTTTTTTTTTTTTCGGTTGGATCTATGCTAATGGTCCTAGTGACCGTTATGCGTCATCGGAAATGGGGTGATCCGGTTGGATCATCCTATGACGTTAAAAATTTGGGGGGTTGCCCCCCGCCAAGTTCATGGCGTCGGGTTTGTGCAAAATATTTTAATAATAAAGGATATTACGAAATGATATCCGAAGTATGTCTATATGCGTCAAAGCTGTAACTGCTCGTTTGCCCTCTTATAGCAAAGGAAGCAGAATTTCTGCTTGGCAGCTTTTTCCTGGAGAAGTAATTAGAATTGCTAAATTCTAGACCGTCGCTCTATTAAGCTATAGTATAGCACATCCAATATATAAAATTCTCGTAACATTATGTTCGTTCCCATACTCCTCCGAAACGGCCTGACCGATTTTTATAAAACTTTATGTGCATATCGGGTAGGTATAAGACGATTCTCTGACATCCAATATCTTAACATCTATTTTTCATCCCCCTAAATGACAAGAGTGACCCACGCCATATTATTATTTTTTAATTTATTGACAGAATTTTCCATTTTTTATGATGTGCCATTAAACATACACACAACCTTAAATTCACCCTTCTACAATCAACCCCTGTTTTGTGACAACGATATTAGTACTTTCAACAGAACTAAGTCTGTCGGGACAGCTAGTTATAGTTATATTATGTTACTGTATCCTAATACACAATGGTTGGGCCAAATCAGCACGCAAACACACATGCATGGTAGTTAATTGTATCGGTCGTTGATTGTGTTGGACTCGTGTTGGACAGGATTATTCGACCTTACTGTGACCCAGGATAATTCCAATACATATTGTCCGCTGCTATCCGTACAACAAATCAGTTAGTAATAATCTAGATTAATATTAATAATAAGCTATAATAAACTGGAATTATATCTATATCTATACTAATATTATAAAGAGGAAAGATTTGTACCTATTTTTGTATGTTTGTTATGAATAGGCTCAAAAAGTAATGGACCGATTTCAAAAATTCTTTTACCATTCGGAAGCTACATTATCCACGAGTAACATAGGCTAAATTTTATTCTGATAAAAATAGGGTTCCGTAGGATATTTTGGTTTTTCGGACACAAGGTGCAAAAAAATGTTATTTCGCGTACTAAGATCCCATTGTAAATCTTTGTTAACGGAGGCGAAGCTGCGGGCAACAGCTAGTACATAATATAATAATAGTACATAATATAAATAAAAGATAGATAATAATTAATACAATTGTAAATAAAATTATTAAAATATATAATATATATAATTAATATATAATATAAATGTATATAATAATAAATAATAGATACATAATAAAATATAATAATATAAATACTTATATAATAATATAATTATAAGCTATTAATAATAAATAAATCCGTACTACAAATATGATCTTACAGTGTATAGCCATATGTATTCATAATCAAAGGTAAAAAGAAATGGATATAACGGAAGGGATACCGAGCGCTCGTCTGGGTGGGTACCATTTTATGTTAGCACTAGCAGCGCCCCGCGGTGTCACCCGCGTACTTTCCATTCCCGAGGGAGTGCCGGGATATATTATAGCCTGTGCACCCAATGAGAGTCCCCACACATGCCAGCGCGCCTACCTAAAGCTCTGGTATGGTAAAAAAAAGGCTTGTTCTGGTGTAACTCGTTTGAGTGTAAAGTGTAGTCGATATCGATAAAGCCGGAAGTGACCGTATGCTTAAAACTCGATAAAGTATCACGTGTATATGTTAATTGTAATAATTGACGGGTAAATTCAATCGATACCCGCATCCAGGATGGACCGGCTCCAGTAATTGGAGCGGCGACGGACGGACAAACAAATAAATGAGCACCGCCACTCTATTAGCCTTGTATTTTTCAGCGGCTGGTTAAGGATTTTAATTTTGCACGAGGCATTTTAAGATGAAACGCGAAAATTTCACACAAAGGAATTAAGACTCAAACTTTAAGTACTAATTAATTACGTTCACTTTATTCAAATTACGGGCTGAGTAACCTATAGCACAAGAACCTCCGGAGATTCGGCGAAATCTCGAAGATTCTTTACTACTAGGCAGTATGGGCTGCTTTTCCATCTGCCAACATTCTGTATCTATGGTTAATATTTACTCATTCGCTGCTATAAAAAGGCCAACATCAATGAACGCAAAGAAGACCGATACGCGGCTCGCATCTGAACTGAACAAACTAACTAATCTAGTGTTGACTTTGTCATTAATATCTTTAAGGTTTTCTCATATAAAGAGAATTCATAGCGTTCGTATCCAGTATCTTGAGGGGATGTGCTAATAATTGCCACGCTGAACAGGAGGATTGGCAATCGCAGATGATGATGAAATCGAGTCGAGATCCAAGTGACACGGAATCGGTCGTCTTGGCATCCATAGAAGGAGGACTATGTTCAGCAGTGGACGGATAAAGGCTGATGATGATGACGATGACATCTAGTATCCTTTGTACTTCTATATGGAATTTATATTAAGCATTCCCGCTTATTGCTTTAATTAAAATGTTATTTCGCAATATCGAAAATGATAGAGGATATTATGAAACTAATATCATAGTGGTATTAAACTCCTTTTATATCTAAAAGACGCATAGGGTCATATGAAAATGAAGTACCAATTTCGGTGTCGACGAATGCTTTTTCATTATCTGTTTCGTTTTTTTTCGTCAGGGTCTAGTTCCATTTTTAAAAGCGCGCTTTGTTTGTCACATATTTGAAGATTGTGTTCTTGCATGTGTGTGCGTGTTTTTGCACATCATCATCAGAATTTGTCCGTCCACTTCTAAACATACCACTCAATGAGCGCCAAGACGACTGATCCCTTGCCACTCGCATCCAACACGGACCGACAACTGCTCGGAGATCGTCTTCCCATCTGGTTAATTTCCGACCAACACGCCTACCTAAACGCGGCCTCTAATCTTGAACCTTATTGGTCCATCGGCTATTCGTTCTCCTGAGTGTGCCACTGCCACTACTGTACCACTGCCACTTCAACGAGCTTATTCTTCGCGTGATATCGGTACCTATCTGCCGAAGAAACACCCAGCGTAATATGCTCCATAGCATGTTGAGCTACGGCAAACTTACGGACCAGTCGTAAATTAACAGACCACGTTTCGGCCCCGTAGGTCATAACGTAGTATTTGCGCATATCATAATGAAAAACGAACTTAAATTATAACAAAAGGGAAATTACCAAATGAAATTATTTCAATCAAATCGTATTGAAAAGAATTAAATTATTTTCGGAAATTAGCAATTGCAAACTAACTAACACTTTGCTTTATTATACTTGTACAGATACTAAAGGTCGAGAACTGTTAACTAGACCTGAGAATCTGTGAGAAAATACTTTCATACACTCTTTAATGTTTGAAATATATTAAAAGTTATCCCAGTGAATTTAAGTCGATTCTTCGATCCGGAGCATTATGTGACGGCCCGGAAAACGGTGGAAACCAATTTTTTAAGTAGATTCATTGTTGAAGCCGCAATCTTTTAAATAAATGTCTTTATCGAAATCTTCAGCCAAATTTTCGTTAGGGTTGCCACTTGCCACCTTATCCGTATTTTATTTATAGATGTATTAATGTATAATCTTTTACACTATAGTCGTCCTTTCAATAAATATTATTATATATTGTACCTAAATTCACAATAAAGTTTAAGTCGTTTCTATTCTAAATAAAATATAATGAAAAAGTTGTTTTAAAATAACAATGTTTGTTTTTTGTTTTTAAATATTAAATAATTAATTACTGTTATTTTTATGCGATTTTTATTATTATTTATTTTGTTGTTTGTTTTACACCTATACAATACATAAAATATTTGAGTACTTACCCAAAAAAAAAAATGCTAGACCTACTTGAATACCCATTCATTACCAAAGAGTATAATTATTATCATATACGCTCTACGAGAGACTGTGTTGAAGAAAAAATATTTTTGTTTAAAAAAAAAAATACCAGTAGCTTTTTCCGTAGATTCTACCACCAGTCTACCAAGAAGAGCAAGCGATATAATTTCATTGGATCTAAAAATCAAGTCAACACTAATGTTTAATACAGAAATTCAGAGCCCTATAAACCAGTCAACAGCCCTACACACCTGAAGTTGTTGGTGAACAAACAGGGATGCTTTAATTGGGTGAAGTATGCCCTTGGGGGCCAGTCCTTAGTCCTGATAATTGTGTTATTATTGCCTTTGTAAGGTCAATAGACTGTCTCTTTTATTTTTTCATTATCATTTATTTATTTAGATGTATGTTTACATGTTATTTTATTTCTAAATTTCATCCGTTCTTAATGGTCCCATACACGATAAGATTACGATCCGTTTCTTCAGATCGATGGAAACCAAGGATCGATATCATCTGTCAAGATAGTTAACGATTTACTTCATCGACAATTCAAGCTATATTGCAGTAACTTTTTAGAATCACATAATAGGTAAATGTAAAATAAATACATGGAAGGAAAGTAAAATAGGTAAGAAGAACAGTTCATTTTCAATTTTATGGCATACGTTTTTATATTTGATTTATTTGATTACCTACTTATTTTTTTCCACCTAACCAATTTTGATTGGATTAATCATCACAGTTTTCATCAGATCGTCGGTACAAAGGAATCGATTGGCATGGCAAGTCAAGCAAGCAATGTGACAAGTGTGGCAGCTTCTATGTCGACATATTACGTATTCACAGATTTATAAATGCTTAAACTAAATTGGAACGTTTAAAATAAATGGCCGTCTCTGACCTACGGTTACAGTAAAATATCTGAAACGTCAGAATTGTGGGAATCTTAATAAATCGCGATAAAATCTGTAAAGAGTAACATCTTTAAGGAAATTCATTAAGAAGAGTTAAAAAAATTGAGCGACAAAGAGTTAATGAAGTAACACATTACAGCTAGTTGCATAATTGAGCTCGCTTCGCCGAGCTGCATATAAATTGTGATTTTTAACTCTAAAACAATACCCTAAGCAGGCACGTATAAGTATGTAAGTTTTCCGAACAGCTGTATAACAGGGGCTTCTCAGTTTATTGTCTCTCAACTCCAAGGGACGCTGAAGTTTTAAGCTTGTAAGCGTATCTTGCATAATTTCGCGTGTGTAGTAAGTCAACTTGCTGGAAGTTGTATTCTTTTGTTTAGGCGCGCTTGTTTCAACTTCTAGGTTTCTTGCGGTTTATAAAGTTTTAATAACATGAAATTGTGCAATATTCGCTTACGCAAACACTTTTTGATGCTTTATTGCTGGGTTTTCACTTGGGATTTAGTCGCTCGGCTAGATATATGATTTTTGTTAGTAGCTTACTAGCTATTCAGCCTTGGCTTGAAGAATTTGAAACTTGGGGCTTCGTTAAATTTGAAGTTATTGGGGGTGTATTAGGGCAGGGATTTTTTGTAAGAGTATACAATTCAAATGACTTTATGTAGAAAATAATATGTAATCGTGTCTAGATAAAAACAATATACGGTAAACTGTAACATGTACTAAGGATTATCAAAGACAAACTAAAAGGCAAGTTAGCCATCTCATCAATCAAAGGTTCTTAATATTCCCATTGTAATTTCGAGATTACTATAAAAGATAATAAATAAATAATACATAAAAACTTTTGCTTCTCAAATATAAACAGTATAGTGGGTAGACACATTGTTGAGAACAACCTATTAAGCATAGCAATGCTGTTATTACTTATATAACAAATAACAAAGTAACAGTTAGTTAAATCTTAAATAACAAACAAAATGTTTCGATGATAATATTGTTATGATGATGATTCGATTATGAGATGTTAAAAGATGTTTCGATAAACTTGTTTTCATTTTTATTTCTTTTATTAGTCTAGATTTTAAATACTTACGTACTGTAAAGTTAAACTTACAAACAGACACCGAAATAACATTCAAAAGTCAAATTCGAAATCAAATATCGTTATATTTCTTGTCTCATAATGTAGCCGGGAAGTTATGAAATCGGAAAGCAATTCGAGTCCCGAACAAATTCGCCCAGCGTCGGTCCGCTAAAGTTTCAAATGTAAATCTGATAAAGAGCTACCATCACCCCAATATTTGTTGAATTTTAAATTCTGGGAATAAGGGACACGGAAGACATAATAGAGATATCTGTAGATGTGTGCGAAGCTAAAACGGTTGTTTTGTAAATTGCATTTCCGTAAATTTGATTTCTGAGTGGGTACAGTTTAGTTCAAAATGTGATTATACAAGTTTTTTGACATTTACAGACATAAATATTTACATACAATATGCTACTGTACTAAATAAGAAATAATAGTTTATCTTTTAACCTATAATTTTTCATTAATCCATTTTAATTCTTCTAAAAGTCAAAATAATAAAATCATGTTGCGTTTATGAAATGCTGAAGATCGCAAAAAGTGGAGGTGTATCGCGGTAACTAATGCAGTTCCACCGTTATTTTAACCAAGTGTTGTATTGAAAAAAAATATACAAATATAGACCTGCCCATACTAAAAGCATTCGAAAATTCACTGATTCTGCCACAAACCGCTGCAAAAGGACATCGTGGTGGCTCTAAGGGTAACTGTCTACTAGAAATAAACCTCTTTTGCATAGATTGGTCCCCTCAAAAACGGTATTGGCTGTGTTCCCTCAGGACTCCACTGAAATTTGCGCTGGCAGCTGGAATTATTGATGTGCGCTCAACTACAATATGGGCTCCACTCTCCAGTTCCACGGGTTTATTAGTGTTGGCCAGATTCGTGCATTATATGGACTGGTTGTTTTAGTAGATAATTTTATCGTCTTTTGTTAAATCTTCTTTGGGTATATTAGTAATTACTGTCAGCAACTTATTGTCTTCTGTGAAGCTTTATGAAGCTATATCAGGTTTATTCAGATTTCTAGTGCACGGACCATCTATTTATCATTATAATTTCTGAATTGGAGAATTTGAACTCATTACCCTAAATATGGTATGTCATGCTACAACTACATCGGTACTTAATGTATTTTGCATATCTATGCAGAAATTATCTTTATTTAGGCTTAACTTTTGCCATGGTCACGAAAGTCCAAAAGTAATTAAAACCAATAATTCCAATTAATAAGCCATGTTTATTGATATAATAATTGTTTTCGGATAATGAAAACAAAAGCAATAAACGAGTGCTAACATGTTACACGTGTCGCAAAAGTTTAATACAGTACAAAGTTTAACATGACAGAGTTTAAGTAGAACGGGAATAGTGATGAGAAACATAGTGAATTCGGTATCAGGTATTCGAGTGAAAATGTAAAAGGTTGGGAAAACTAGTTTTGAATTACTTAATTAATGTAGGACTGCTGTCTAAGAATTATCTGGCCTTTCGTAGGGGAAAGCCAGTTGCTAAGGTGGCTCTGTTGCCTGCATATCCGGGACGGTCCAAAAGCGGCTGAAGGCGCTTGCAGTGGTTTTAGTTTGGTTGTGTATTGTTCATTTTTTCAACGTAGGCTATAAAACTGTCTGATAATGGTCATAGACTGTAACAATGACATAGTCATTAAAATAATGAAGCCTTTCTAAGTTCTTCCAGGGGAAAAAAAACTACAAGATGAAACACTACCTTAAATATGGAACGTATATCTTTTCGGGCAGTCATTTCTATAATTTACTATCTTATTTATTTAGAATGCTATAAGCTTATTTATTACGTAAAGCCAAGCGGCAAGCTCATTAAGAGGAATCGGCGATATTAACTCAGTTTTTCGCCTCATTTACGCGGTTTCAGTGCAAGTATTTTACTTATACCAAGACCCACAAGACACCATAGACGTGGTTTGAAATGATACCGTAACATCCCTACATGGAAACACCGAACATGCGGCAGACAGACGCACGATTCTGCCGGGATTTCGATGAAATCCGTCCACTGTGCGGCGCGGAATTATTAATGGACTCAAATGCTATTTTCACCTTACACAGGATCCGGTTGGAAAAGTTTTTCAAATGCTGGAAATTGATTCGCCGTTGCAATATTGAATGCCTACTTCAGTATTTATAGTAAAAAAACGACACGGCCGTGTATTTGGAAAAAGGTTTTTTTTGATAAAAAAGGTTTTATATTTTGAGTGTTCTAAAAACTCGCTTTTAGGAACATGTACAATCATGGCGGGACTGGCGTTTGTGTTTTGTTAGTCTCTCTTCTGTATTTTATTTGCAAAATAATCAATTATCATCATCGAATCGTTATTGCACATTGCTGATTTTTGCCAATCCCCACTGTTATTTGCCTGTATCATCCATGTTCTGCTCACCTGGTTTAGATTGATTTTAGTAGAACTATTAGATTTCCTAATGCCAAAAAATGCACCTTACCGATAATCGCTGAATGTGTATATCAAATCGCGATTTTTGTAATGGATGTTGAGAGGAGTTTATTTTTTCTGTTTTAAATATATCTTACTTTTATTCTACATTTTAACGTTGGGCTTTAACTTAAAACTTAATTTTTGAAAGAGGTTCTTTCTTGCGTTGGAGCCGAAATGTGACAGTTTTGCTGACGCGTTATGTTGGATTTGTGAGTTTCTGGTTGTCCTTTAGAGATGATAGGGAAGAGGAGGGCAACGCATCTTTCTTAAAAGTATAAATTATGCTATGCTCATATAAAACATTATCGTGTGATCAGCATTTTGTTACCAGGTAACTTAAGTACATACTTATAAGTAGACTAACTAATAAACACTTTTTGCCACTTAAGTGTTGAAATATTAAAGTTCGGTACTTTTATATAAAAGGGTTTTTGTCATAATAGTGACATGTCATTAAAATGAAGTGGCCGGGGAAGTCGACCTTCGTCGCCAAGAAAAACCCTTCAATTGAGGGTAGCTGCGTCATAGAAAATAGGGACGAGTGAAAGTATTTTTTACCAACCAAGGATTAAACTACGTGTAGCAAGCCCAATGGTACTGACGTAAGAAACTTTGTTATACTGAAAAGGAAATAAGTTTAAGAAAATTATAAAAATGAGGATACTCGCTCAGCCGGGTGTGCTGATGGTCTGATGAAGACTTCCCATGATCAACTCACGTGTGGTAATGGTGTTCCCGTTACTCAAAACAAGCAAGCATCTTTGGCTGTTCTAAAGCGCTTGTCTTATAGTGAAAACTAGATGGAGCTAAAATAAGAAAAAGCTTTGGTGAATAAATGTCTCTCTATTTTATTTTTAACCCCCAGCAGATTCAAACACAAAATATAATCGAGGCTAGATTATACTTAAAAATATTATGTTTGGGCCGGCACAACCGGGTGTCTCTCGCTAACATAATAACAGCTGTGCTGTCGCGATTCAAGCGTTTCGTGAGTTTTCGGTGGCTCATTTTTTGATAGGGAAAAGGTGAGCAATGGTCAATGCTGCAGAAATATCAACTATTCTATGAGTTCCACCTAACAATCGAGGTACCAGCAATGACTTATAGAAGTCGTGGATCCCATTTAGCATCATCATCTTCCTACCCATTATTATTCCCATTCATTTGTCGTTATCTTTATATGTCTTGTGCCTCCACTCTGGCCTCATACTTGTTAGTTCCTGCGTCACTCCACACTCCTCCATATCTCTCCATATTCCGTCTAACCATCTTTTCTTCGGTGGATCCCACTTAGTCTGGTTAATCTACCAGTTTGCAGATCTCTTCCATCAAAAATCAACATTCCAGAAAATATAGAGACAAAAATCACTATAATACAAAATACACACGATATTTCAGCCCCTCGAGACGAAACACGAGAGGCCACGAAAATGCGCACTCGCCCCAGAAATCAAATAACAAATCCCACTTAGATGTATATGGAAATTACAGACAGACATTTTACTGTTCTCAAATATTTTCCACATAAAAGAATGTCATGGGACAGAATTTTATTTCTATACTAAAACATTATTCTTAATATAGTTAATAGTATCAGGCGTTACTTTGCGGAAATCGGCGGAATGCGAAATGCGGAATATTATTCTTGTTCACTTTGTAGTTCGATTTTTAAATTTTCACCCATAGAGGTCGTGCGGGGTAAGCGCGGGGGTATCGAGAACAATGTCATGGAGGCCGGAGACGGAAGTGATATCGATACCTTGTATCTTAGTTTATATTCGAGGTTTTTGATTAAACACATCTATTGGCGCGCTTGTTAGGAAAATTACTCTTTGGAAAGCCAAACTGGTAGAAGTACTTAGCTGTATTTCTGAAAGAAGAGTATCTCGATCAATATAAAAGATGGCAGCGATTAACTATATTCACTCTGGGTGCAGGAACAGCGCAAACGCTAAACGAATAAAATAGAATACTTATCATATGAGAATGACACGACACAACTTACGACATGTAATTTAATTCAGGCAATATAATAATTATATTCATTTTAAGCGAAGTAGGTCCATACTTACATACATTTTTAGACGTTTTTCCAAACAAAACTATATAGTGTCTGAAAAAATGTTCCTCAAAGTTTTTGCAACAAACATATGGCGTTAGCGTTTATCGCAACTGAATAGCTTCAAAGCGTTTGCCACTTATCTAGGGGGGCTGGACCAATCCAAACGTCACAAGAACATTATATGCTGTCCAAATTGCCGAATAATCCATACGTAAGCCCCCGGATCAATACCCATCGATGCGGTAATGACATTATCATGAAATTATGACAAACGACGCGACCAGGGCGCCCATCCATCAGCTCCCGTTACACTCCTGTCTATTAATCTGCGACGTACAAGCGGTCGTAAATCATATATGACGCTTGGATTATGTGTGTTCATTAATATTGGTGTCTGGTTGTACTTGATAGGTGGCAACTACAATGGAGACCAAGACATAAGCCTATGGCTCAATAGATATAAAGACAGGTTGGGATTTTAAAGTATATATGTTAGTTTATTCCGATATTTAAGGTATTGCTAACAAATATACCTACACCGATAAATTAGAATTATTACACTAAATTGATGTTATAAGTCAATGTGTAGGTACGCATCATAAAATATGCATAATAACATTTTAATATTATATATTTTTGGCAAAATTATATTGAATTCAAATTATATAGTTGCCCCAGTTAAATACTACAAATACTTGGAGTCAAGGCTATATAAATTATATTACCCCTAAGTTATATAAATCTAAGGTCGTTGAACTGTCGCTCTATTGAGTAAAAAATAATAAATGTACAAAAATCAAATAATTAGGGTAACTCAGAAAATGATTATTTCTAATACGTGTGCAATATAAAATTGAGAATATTTTATGAAAAAAAATTTAATCGGCAGCTGGCGTTAAAGCGGCATTAATTTGTAATGTGTAGCTGCAACAGGTTTTCAACTTAGTAAATATCCTACGAAAACTAGTTTATATATCACCAAAACACAATATATAACCACGTATTATATTCGTAAAGCGGGCTAAATTAATTAGCCCTAACAGTAAAACACAGCACTTTAGACCTCCAATAAGGCTAAAATAACATTGTATAACCCAGAACATCACCATTTAGCACTTGATAGATTGAAAATATGCCGATTATATACTCGATGAATAATTCAGCATATAATAACCGCGGGCTACTGCACCGGGAGTCCTCGAGATTTATGTGGGAGTCTTCGCGTGCCCTCTTACGATACCTATCTGTGAAATATCGAACGGGGTAGGAACGCTGATACGCCAAAGTTACATTTTTATCGTTTATGGAGAAATAAAGTTTTATGTGAAGGTGTTGAACGTTAAGGTTATCACAAACACATTACAGCATCGACCACACAACCTATAGGCTCCTAATGTTTGATTTTTCGTATTAAATGCATTCTGACAACTAGCTGAAGTGAGACGAAAGGGGTTGCAATGCTGTGATTAGCTAATTCAATGTCATACTTTACCAATCACGGAACGTTAAAAAGAAATGGATATATTTCGTAACTGAAAAGAATGAGACGACACGATAATTTGAGTACATTGTTTACGGCTTACATCGGAACTATAAGTCAGATGTGTCGCCAGAACCCGTTCCACTGTTATTAGGAGTCTATGGGTTACGTGGTCGATGCATTACAGATACTATAGTAGTATACGTTATCGGAAGTTGGATCGAGATCCGCATTGGTCCTGCTTTTTCCCGTAAGAAAACTTGCAATGGTCGAGATATCGGATGTCGCAATAGTAACAATGCTGTGTTTCATAAAAAAAGGCCAGAATAGCTTACTAGGTACTGGTACCTGCACTTATATTACGACTCTGTATCCTTATTAATATTGTAAATTTGAAAGGAATGTTTGTTACGCTTTCACGTGAAAACTACTCATCGGATCATTATGAATCTGTACGACCCCTATTCTCAAGGGTACTAGAAGTAACATAGGATACATTAAAAAAGGATTTTTTTCTAACGCGTATGAAGCCGCAGGCAACAGCTAGTAATCAAATAAACGAGGCTTACCATCAGGTGGCCCATTTGCGAATTTTCCTTTACAACTAGCATAAAACCAATTAAATCTATGCGAAAATATACAATTTGGGTTATCTACCACATTAACACCTAATCAGAGCTCTATGGTAAGTTTCCTCAATAAAATATCCCAACGAGGTTTTAATGTCGCACCCCGGACTCCTTGCATTATTCATCCCAAGTTTGAGACGCCCCGAGATTTATTCACTCCAGATTTCCTTATGTCGCTAAGATAGGCTTCGATAACTCGAGAGGCGAAGGCTATAAATTTGTTTTAAGAGTGAAAATATTCACTGCTGTACTTGAGGTCCCTTCACACGTAAAATGATGATATTATTTGGCTGTTGTTAGAGGAAAGCATCGGGGCGCGCGGTTGTCTTATTTTGTTCAGTCGGCTGGTCCTTGTTTAAAAAAACTGTAGACTATTCTGTTTGGGTGGTATGGGATGTGATAGTTGATTGAAGGGGATTGGAGAGACGAAGCCGTGCTCCTTGGGATTTCCATCGGTTTCTCCATAATATGACAGATTAAGAAGACTTGGCAGCATGATCCTTATGAAGACAGCGTTCACACTTCTACACTCTATCTATATAGTTTCGTATATATAGACTTGCTTTGTAGGTGATAAATAGGTAAATAAATTTAAGAAAAGAAGTAGATTTTTTTTACGTACAAGTGAAAAATAAAAAACGGAACTACTCCCATGGTAGATATAAAGGATCTGAAACTTGCATGCAAAATTTATCTTAGTGAACTGAAGTGAAACCCAAAAAATATATCACATTATTTTAACAGGATAGTATTTCCTAGATGATTATTTGTATGCATCTTAGGCAAATAAGAGAGACTACCCACCGAAGCCCTTTCTCGTTTCAGCTTTATCTCACTTTCACCGTAAATTAGGCTAACGATACGTAATGAATGGTTCTTACGAATTGCTTTTTATGTATATTCAAAGGTACAAACATTAGTGTAAGAGTGAGCAAACAGACATTCGGTTTACATATTGGTAAGTGATCACTCCCCTCATAGACGCTAGGAAAAAGCTCGCAGGTACAGACAGCAAGCCTTACATATTTTATAATCACTTAGTATACATCATGTTCATCATTATATTTAATGATCCTATATTCTCAAATCCCCGCTAATATTATAAATGCGAAAGTAATTCTGTGTGTCTGTCACGCTTTCACGCCTAAACCACTGCACCGATTTTTATGAAATTTAGTGCACATATAGACCAGAGCTTGGGAAAGGACACAGGCTGTCTCTTATCGCGAAAAAAGGCTTGGAGGGGCTTAAATAGGGGATGAAAGTATATATGGAAGTTCGTCATTATCGAAAATGACGCCATTTAATTTTGTATCCCTACTATATATCTCTACTAATCGCTACTCGCTACTTAATATTATAAATGCGAAAGTAACTCTGTCTGTCTGTTACGCCTTAACGCCTAAACCACTGCACCGAATTTTATGAAATTTAGTGCATATATAGACCACAGTTTGGGAAAAGGCATAGACTACCTTTTATCGCGAAAAAAGGCTTGGAGGAGTTTGTTTGTACGCGTTAATCTCAGGAATTGAATCTTGATTATTTCAGTGTTAGATAGAATATTTATCGAGAAAGGCTAAAAGGCTATATACCATCCCGCTAAGTCGCCGTTATAAATCATAGTTAATACAGGCGAAGCAGCGGGCAAAAGCTAATAAAAATCATAAATAAACAAACCTTTAGCATGTTACCTTGGATGATGTTCAAATCTTTTGCGATATAAATTATAGCGTACAAATAACAGTTTATAACCCAATTTCCATATTTACAGGACCTTTTCTTTAACGATCGCGGCGCCATCTCGCGGTAATATCTTATGTAATGTATTCATATTTGTGTAAATCGTGTCAGAGTAAAGCCGGTCACTTAGTGTACACAATACGAATCATATTTAAATAGACATTTGTTCGGGTGCTTATCGCGTTTTTAGTTTTATTGATGTCCCGATATTTCGGCAATATTTCAATCGCAATGATCGCAGCCACCTCATAAAACCCATTAATATAAGCACGCGAACAAATATATATGTGAATATTGGATATCAAGATTATGTTACAAGCTGTTAACCGAGCTATTGTAGTAAGTCTGTGAGTTATACTTAAGAAAGAAGTAAAAAGTAAAGTATCAACCCTTATATGTCCCACTGCTGGGCACGGTTCTCCTCCTCGAAATCAGGCGAGGAGGGTAAGTAATACTTAAGAAGTAACTCGGTAAATCCTACTAAGGGCCTGTTTCACCACTTCCTGATAAGAGCCGGATAGGCTATCCACAACTTATTTGACTATATAGAGTATGGAGTATCTGTCAAATAGAAAGTGGTGAAACAGACCCTAATACTACTAATATTATTGACGTGAAACTTTGTATGTATGGATGTTTGTTACTCTTTCACGTAAAAACTACTGAATGGATTTTCATGCAACTTAACTATAATATAGATTATACATCAGAATAACACATAGGCTATAATTTATCACCGTACTCCCACGGGAATGGGAAGTACGCGAGTGAAACCGCGGGGCGCTGTTAGTAATCTATATATCTGTTTATCTGTTTTTGTACTCGAGGGGTTGTTACTGGGCTGTGTGCCTGAAATCCTACTAATATTATAAAAGAATCGTATGTATGTTTGTTACACTTTCACGCAAAAACTACTGAATGTATTTTGATGAAATTACAATAATATAGCTTATACATCAGAATAACACAGGCACATGAATGTCGTTATCAGTTACCATCAGGTGATGCGTCTGTCTGTTTGTCCCCATTTCTATAAAAAAAAGCTGAGGGGAGTTGCGGTGTTAGATAAGGCGGCCTAAATTCTGTATTTTTTATCAGTAGGTACAATATTTCCATAAAAGTATTTAATTCACTTTTGGGTATTACCTAACAACCTAAATTATTTCAGGCAAATACTTTTTGTACGTGTTATATTATTTGCCCTAATTTTTTTAATCGGCCGTGTAAGCATGTTATTGACTAAAAGCTTTGATAACATTTTCATAGAAGTTAAGCTTATTAGTTTTAATATTAGGCTAAAAAATATTTGTTAATTTGTGTAAATCACGTTTCTTAATATATATTACAGCTATGCCAAAACAAGTGAACCCTTGCCACTCGCATTGTCTCTTAACTAGCCTTTGCACAAACATGGCGTAAGTAAGTGATTTTGATCGGTAACGCACAGTGGCGTATCTTATACCATTTTGCCTTAAAACTTGTCGGTCGACCCTAATTCGGTGTTTGGTCAAAAAAAAATTGTTGATAATGATAATCATTAGATTTATTATTAAAAGTTCTATCGCCTTCTAGAATATGACTTGTTCCAGATTCAAGTAACGTGGTGTTCACTATAGTGAGCCAAAGTGAGCCGTACCACGCCAGTGTTGCCAACCGACTGAAACAAGACATTCAGCGTCAGGTGAACGAGTTGGAAGGGGTAAGATTTTTTACTCTACTCGCAATCATATTCTTCTAAGATGATTAAAAACATTGGAAAGGTTGGAATGTGATTAAAAAAAGGTTTTATATATTTCCATGATGATGGTAAAAAACTTAAGCCTCCAGTGATGATATTAAAAAAGATTATTATAAAAATAATTAAATAGACTATTGTCTCATCAATAAAGCCTGTTCCTGTGTGGACAGTTGGACACCATGTGCTTATTATACCTGGATAATCTACATATTATGAGTATTATCGAATCGATTCGAATTCGATATGGAATAATCTAGATAATTACGTAAATTATATAAATATTTGAACCCAATTTGGAATATAGCTTTAGATTTACAAAATATTAGGACTAGGAAAAATGACACTCAATATCGACCTTAGCTCTAGGTCAGAAAAGAATTAAAAAGATGTATTGACGACCATAATATTCTCCATTCTGATATCGTTCATGGTTCAGCTAGCTAGTATTAAGCTGCCTGAAGCCATTGGCTAGTTCACTCGGCCTTGGTTACGTCTGGTTTCACAAGCTGTTAAGCGAATATGTGCTACGGTGTTATGAACAATCATTAGACACTACAACGACCTAGATTGCCTTTCAAGATTGCTAATCAAAACTTAGTTAAAATAAAAGCTTCATTATAAACCTGGTAATAATTAGGCTTTTAAAAAAGGCTTCCATAAAGAATACCAAGACTCTGTTCTGTCTGTTGAAAAATACAATACAAGCTATATCTAATTAGGTATGGGCTAGAGGATCCGGGTTCGATCCTGACCCTTGTGGTGCCTAAAATGGGTTTTTCTAAATAGCTAAGTGCACCCATTTTTTTTTGTGAGGGGCTTGCGCTTACGGCGCATCCAGCTAAGTGCACTCTAAACAAGGTTCGGGTGAACAAAAGCATCGTGTGGAATCCTGCATGCCTGGTGAGATTGGACAGTATTTGAGGGTGTGCGAAGTTCACTTCAAATTCACACACGATCTCCGTGCAGTGGCAGATCCGTCGTGGCGTTCATTGAGGGAGGCCTATGTTCAGCAGTGGACGGATAAAGGCTGATGACGATGATGATGAAGTTCACTTCCCCGAATTGGGCCAGCGGCCATTATTAGTGTGTAATAAGTTGTTTCTTCTAGCGTGAAGCGAAGGTGCACATAACACACGAGGACTTCCCCATCCCCGGGGCGTGGACGATTCTCCCCCTGCTGCGGCCGCTGGTGACCAAGTACGGAGGCAGCGACGTGCGGTGGGTGTTGTTCGTGGAGCCCCACACCGCGGTGCGCTGCGCCAAGCTGATCGAGGCTTTGGCTGCTGCTGACAAACAGAAGGTAACATCACATATACCTTTTCCATTTCTAAACTTCTTTATCTTATCTTATACATACAGTGACTTTGCAAAAGGTATGACTACATGATAAACATCTTTTCTTAGTTTTGAATTATAATATCTGTGAACATGTTCAAGAGTGGATGCCGTGTTTATGTAGACGAAGTGTTGGTCGGCCATTAACCAGGTGGGAAGACGATCTCCCTTCAGTCCTCGTTGAATGCGAGTGAAAAAAGATCGGTCGCTTTGGCTTTCATTGAGGAAGGCCTATTTGAGCTTCACACCTCGATTCAGGCCTTGTCGTGGCGGTGGGGTTGAAGGTAGCCCAAAGTGACCCCAACACCTTGGGCGCAGCGAATTGAGCTAAGGGGGCTCTTTGTACCCCTCTTATAAGAAGAGGGGGCACTGTCTACTACTGTCCCGAAGTTGGGAGGGGTTGTCTGTGGTGCGGAGCAACCCCTCTGTGGAGGTGGCGTCAGTCCCTGAGGGACTGACTAGTCGTCGAGGTGCCCTGTTGCTTGTAGATCCGGGGCACCTCACCAAAGGCGGCAGTGGTGGCACTCGCCGGGTTTTAGTGGGTAGAGCTGCGTCCACTTACCAGCTTTCGGGTGCAGCGAATCCCACATACCCACCTGGAGAGACCCACTCCCCCGCAGGGCGCTGAAGCGCATTTCCCGGCGTTAAAGAAAAAAAAGGCCTATTACAGCAGTGGATGGTTAAAGGCTGATGATGATGATAAGGGTTGACGATCATTGTTTAATGATCACTGTAATTAATCAATATATATATATATATATATATATATATATATATATATATATATATATATATATATTGATTAATTACAGTGATCATGATAAAACGCCACATCTGGCAAATAATTCACTAAACACACGTAGCGCAGGTAAACGTTCCCTCGCATTTACGGTATTTTTGCAATTTGCAGCGCCCTTCAGGAATATTAATCACTTAAAATCAACCATTGTTGTCATAAACTCTCGCCGGGTTGAAAATGTTGAGATGAAATTAAACACTGCAGCACAACAATATAATTATTAAACACTGCAGCACAACAATTATTGTGTTACTAGTTGTTGCCAGCAGTTTTACTAGTGATGGTATTTGATTAATGAATTATTTTTAATGTGAAAACGCTTCTACGAGTGTACTATGTCAGAATCTCCTCTCAATTCGCATCCATCTTGTAATGCTTTGCCAGTCTGAGAGATGCGCTGTGCCGCGCTTCTGTCTGCATGGTACCACCGTCGTGCTTGTTTCCCCACTGGAACAGATTTGCCGTGTGGGACAAGATGGGCAGTGTAATTGCAAACCATACTTAAGTTAACTAAGTATTATTATTATTAAGTAATCAGAGTTGGATGCCTGTGTTAAGGGATTCATTGAGGCCAAGACGGCCGATGTTCGGAGGAGGTCACGGAGGTCTACGTTTAGCAGTGGACGGATCAAGGCTGACGATGATGATGATGATGATGATGATGATGATGATGATAAATACACTAACACCCGTATTCAAAAAGTACTTGGTTAAGTAATGAAACAAAACTGTAAAGAACGCTACTGTTTATTGTAGTTTCAGGTAAAGTGGGTTATGTTTATGGGCGACGTCGATCACTTGCAACCAGGTGCTACCATTTACAATGTTGTTCCCTTTTACGGTTAAGACAAGAATAGAGTTTCACCCTTCCACCCACTTGTTGTCCAGGACACACATTGGATCGGATATCCTTTGAGTGACGACGAGCCAACCATCATACACCACTTCACTTTTCACGAGGAGTTGGAGGAAGATGGAGGTTTCGTGTACCCTAACTTCGCAAGCGGTTTCGCTATGAGACTTGGACTGATGATAAGGTGAGATTACAACCGTTCATATACTAACGCCCGGTTTCTGAAACGATCAAAGTGTATGTCACCTAACATGGCTGTTAATGGCGGTTAACATACGATTCTAGAGTCAAATTTGACAGCTTTTCATTGTAGTGGCTATGTCAACTGACAGGCTGATCAAATTAAGTAATTTATCCATGCTTCTAGCAACTCATTTCACACTTAACAAGAGACTTGACAGTTGATTTGTAAATTTTTGTGTTAGTCTTTTGGAAACCGGGCGTGAATGTACTTAATAATCTTCACGTTGACTATTATTATTAATTAACTCAAACACCAGTACTTTAATTAAACATATATATTTTAGCCTTGTATTATAACTATCTATCACATCTTATCTCTCGTCCGTCCGAAATCAATCTGCCTTTATGTTCCTATTTTTCTTATCCTTCCATTTTTAAAAGAGACGTCACGAAGGTCTTCCTTTTCTTTATTCAAAAAACGTATACATCCTTCTTTACAAATTGCCATATTATTTTATTATTTTTCTATTGTGAACATAACATACGTAACCCAATACGACCTAAGTATCGTACTAGTAAAACTCACATGCGAACAAACATCTTTGTCAAAAAGAATCTTAATACAATAATAATTAATTCGCCTATCCTAACTTTAATACTATCATTTGAACATCTGAATCTGAATATCTAGCGAAGATTGAACAAAAGCCGCTTGGCCAACGAATGAATTATGAGCTTATTTTGCAATTTTATCTTGCAATTATTACAAATAAATAAGACAAATTAATGGCAAGTGCTAAAGTTTCTTATGGAAATAATTTGAGTCATACTAGACTATTGATAATTGAATATGCAGGGTAACACACAATTTTTAAATATGCTTCAATTTAAAACTAGCTTTGCCTCCATTTGTCATGGATAAATAAGGAAAATTAAATAGCAAAACCACAGACGGGGGTAAGGGGCTCCAAAAGTTTATTCATGTGCCGAAACACACGGTACGTTACTTGACAGTAATCTCAAGTACTCGTATAGCTGTCAGTCACGTGCGCATCGACTCCTGATGGATATCGCGATGTCCCCGCCTAAAATTCCCTCTATTCCTCCTGTCATGCAAAGAGGACAATTACTTACTCTATTATGATTTTAGACTGCTAGACCAGATTGAGAGGGGCGATCGTAAACTAGAAGCGGACTTCTCGATAGATCCAGCGTTTGAGTTGGCCCAACTAGTGTACGGGGACCGGAGTAACCCTGGGCCCCTGCTCACTCCCGACCTCAGCTTCTGCGTGGTCTCGGGGGACAACTGCGCCACCTACCCGCAACAGTTTGATACATGCGTAAGTGTTTAATGCGCTTTCCGATGTTTTTTTTAATCATACACCGTAAAAAGTAAAAGAGCAAAGAAGCAGCCCATATATGTCCCACTCTTGACGATGGTCCAGTGACGACGGGCTTGGCCTTTTGCGAGAAGTTCCGGGTTCAATCCTGATCTGTGGTGCCTTGAAATGGTTTTTCCAAATTTCTAAGCGTACCCTAAACACGACACCATCTCTCGCTCACCGATGGAGGAAAACATCGTGAGGAAACCTGCATGTGTGATGAGATTGAAAGTCTTTGAAGGTATGTGATGTTGATGAAGTTTACTTACCCGAATTAAGCCAGCGCCTCTGTAAACTATGGGCTAACATCCTCCTCGCCTGATTTCGACGAGGAGACCCGTGTCCAGCAGGACATATATGGGTTGCTACTTTATTTATTTTTTACTTTTTATATATTGATTTTGCAGTTACAAAGTTACGTGCGTGTGTGTGTGTGCGAGTGTGTACGCGCGTGCGTGTACGTGTGCGTGCGGGCCTGCTACAGGGCCTAAATGTTTTTATATTAATAAAAATAATTACCCGATATATACATAATAATATGAATAATCACAATAGTTTTATTAAATAGCGTCATAAAAATATTGTTAGGGCAGCCCCGTTCCCGAAGACTCGATATACTTCGCTGTGAAGACGTGGAGCGGCTACCACGCCACCAGGGCCAGGGTGGTGAAGAAGACGTGGGGGAAACACGTCACCAACCTGCAGTTCTTCAGTGATCAAAACGGTGAGTCATACCTGCTATTGCCGCTTCGCTCGCGTTACATTAGGATTGCAGGCATATCCGAGTGATTTTGATTATTTTGTTAGGCTTTAATTTGTTTCCAAACTTAAAATGTAAACTGTTAATGTATTTAATTTTAGTGTCTTGGTTTGTTGACTGTTGCTGTTCCTAATAAATAAATAAATAAATGAATAAATATCCTTTCTAGCCACAACAGCCCATAGACCGCAATTTGATATGATGATATATTACTTACTAATTAATACTTACTAATGAAACTAAATGTTTATCTCGGAAAAAGATAAAGTTATGATCGTTGCAGCCGCAGATGCCAAAAAAGGCAATTTTCTATAATAACTTTATTAATTAAGTTTATTACAATTATATTATAATCTAAAATTATACAAACTAAAAGGAGTGATTCCCTACTGATGTTAAGTATAAGAATGGTTTCCACGGTCGGGCCAGAGCTGAGGTGGTCGAATTCTGATGACTCCAATATTTCACCCGAAGTGATGTTGAAATCTTGTACCGTGTGCGAATACAATGGAATAAGGCTGCGGGCACACCTGGGTTTCTAATATTAAAATATATTGTCTTAATATCTTCATATATAAGATAAGGTGGTGGCACACCTATACCGTGGATTTAAGCTAGTGTAACAATAAAGTAAATATTTATGTTTAGGTAGCCGTAGAAGTGTTGGTCATTAACCAGATTGAAAGACGATCTCCGTGCAGTGGCCGGTCCGCGTTGGATGCGAGTAGCAAAGGATCGGCCGTCTTGGCGTTCATTGAGGGAGGCCTATGTTCAGCAGTAAACGGATAAGGGCTGATAATGATGATGAAGGATTTATGTATTTTCTTGCTTTAAATATTTTTCATTAAATTTTCTGGCCTGTACAATTTCTAATTCAAAGTAAGTAGTTATTAGAGTTAAAATACCTCTTGTTGGGATAAAGATAAACGTATAGATTGAGATTGTTAGCGTTTATATACCGACACACATGCACACATTTATGAGTCAAATTAATATGTTTCATGTATTAGCCATTACCCACCGCTGAAGGGATTACGCGTATGTTTGGGGGGTATATTCAATAAATCATAGCTAGGTAAATATTGTTATAATATATATTTCATCTGTTAAATACTCTTTAGATATAATTTATTATGAAACAACGCTTGCAAAATATGGTCTAGGTGTGTGAAAAATTGTACTGCATTCTTGTAAATCAAAACCTGTAACGTACTTTCCATTGACAGTCGAAATATAATCTTTTTTGGCAAGAAATAAGGTCTCCAAGCATGTGCTTAGAAATAAATCCGAAAATTCCTATTTTGTTGTGTGTTTGAATTTTTATTATGTTAATACATTCATCCAATCTTATTGTGGACCAACCTTTAGACCCGACTCTGCCCGCGGTAGACGTCGGCGTGCCCAACTCCAAAACCGGCCACTGCGTTAAGACAGTGGCCATACTGAAGGAGGCGTTACGGAGGATTGACAAGAAGCCGCACATCAAGTGGATATTCCTGGCTGATGATGACACCATCCTGGGGTGAGGGTTGTTGCGTACCTACTGATAAACGCGAAAGTTTGAAAGAATGTATGTTTGTTACTCTTTCATGCAAAAACTACTGAATGGATTTTGGTGAAACTTTACAATGATATAGCTTACACATCAGAATAACGCCTATAATTTAACTCCGACCTTCCACGGGAGTTAAAAGTACGCGGGTAAATCCGCGGGCCGCTGCTAGTTAAATAGAATTGCTACAGGTAAATAGAATTGCTGGAAAATAGGAATATCACCTGATACTCTTGTATTACCTGGATATCGCCTGATACTCTTGTATCTGTTGATATCACTACATATTATAAAACAAAGTCGCTTTTTCTGTCCCTATATCCCTTTGTACGCTTAAATCTTTAAAACTACGCAACGGATTTTGATGCGGTTTTCTTTAATGGATAGGACAGTTCAAGAGGAAGGTTTATGTATATAATTTATTAAGTTTTTATATACATTGGCTAAGATATAACAATAATTGTTGGAGGTGTCGGAAAAAAATTGGCCGTCTGGGAGTTTTCAACGAAAACGCTGCCTAAACCCTTTGAGATGTAACAAAATAATGTATGGTGGAATTATGTATCTTAAATAGGTCTCTAAAAAAGTCCGCGATGGCATATGTCTATCTCTTAGGGATATCATACTATATCCATTTAATACTTTAAAAAATTGACAATTATAACGCGATAATTTGAAAGTTATTTACACAAATACGGTATGAATCCTTATCATTTTAAATCAGTTAATTAGATGGAGCACTTAATGAAGATTATTTTTCCCCTTTACATCATGCAAATTAAATGAATACTTTCGAAGATATGGCAATATCAAAATAGTACGCAAGAAAATAAATCGCGTTGCCGTATTATAAGAGGGCAGTGTAATATGTAATAGTATCCTAAATAGTAAATATGCATGCAGAAAGTCTGCGAAGGAATATAATATCTTTATATTCAAGATACCATATTATATCCATTTTAATACAAAAACTTAGTCATTATTGAAATGGAAAATGATCGTCATCAAACATGATACATCCGTAAACCTAAGTTCACGCGGGCGAAGCTGCGGGTAATAGCTAGTTAATAAATATTAGCTCTTGATAATATTGTATAGAGTAGACCATAATAGTGAAAATGTAATATTTTCAATTAGGAGGGATATAATGATAATAATATGTTAGGACAACTCACACACGTCCATCTGATATAACAGACACACATATATTTCTAAAAACATACATATCTATATTATGAAGGGGAAAGATTTGATTGTTTGTTTGTATTGAATATGCTCTGAAACTACTTGACCGATTTGAAAAATTCTTTCACTGATGGGAAACTACTATCCCCGGTAAACATAGGCTTAAAGCTTAGCTGATAAGACACAGAGCATTATCATCACATAAACATTGTCTTCAGTGGGAATCGAACCTACGACCTTCTGGCTAAGCAGTCAGGGTCACTAACCACTAGACCAACAGGTCCTCTTTATATATTTTGTTATATTTTCTTCACGACTTTGTTGTTTTTCAGTGATTATTCGCACAGAACATCTTGCGCTTCAGAATAGGTCACGCCTAGGTGACTTGTTTGAATTAGTCCTAGTTCTAATTCGAGTATGCTTATCTCACTTACTACTAGGTGGTTCGTCTACGAATTCAACGTTTCTAGTAACGTTGGGTGAAAAATGGTTAAGTCGCGTTTGTTGTAACTTTCATCTATTGTACAGTGTTCAGAGGCTGTGCGAGGTGCTGAGCTGCTACCGCGGCGGCTCCGAGTACCTGGTCCTGGGGGAGAGATACGGGTACGGGTACGGAAAGAAGGAAACCGCCAGCAAAGGTATACTTATACATAGCAAAGGTTTTGTTGATTCTGACAACTATGATTCAAATTCTTCTTCCAAATCTTGAAAATTCCCTTTGAGTATTGAGTATATTAAATACCCATTTTTAAGAGACCATCAGTCAGACTTGACCCTAGACTACCCGCTGTTTTAAAGGAAGCCTTTTATCTACCGAGTCTTCATCATAATCGCTCACAAACTAATAGCTATGTTACTATTTGTCACCCGTTGGCATAAGCGTTCGTAGTATCAAGACGGAAATATCATACCCAAACTAGGAGCCGTACTTGATGTGTTTGTTCTTAACAAATGCTGTAAATTTGCATATTTTTTCAGCACACAAACATCACATTAGGTATTTTCCTATCCCACACAATGTCCCTCTTAAATCTCTAAAAATGAAAACTTAAACGTAACAGACTTTTCGAATTTTAAGTTGCACTTGAGGGCTTGTGGTTAAAACTAACGTTTTGCCTCTCTTATGCTACACGATTTTTTTTATAGCATAGGAGGGCAAACTGCGACTATCGAACATCCACGCAACCAAAGGTTATGTCGATGCGTTGCCCTCCTTTTCCCTATCCCCCCAATGGGCCACCGGAAACTCACAAACCGCACGAAACGCGACAGCATATATGTCACTTTACGCCGGTATTATGTGAGCGAAAGGTAACCCCGGTCGTGCCGGCCCAATTCGGCTGCAAAGCAGCATGGCACTACCTCTTTACAAGAAAGAAAGAAAGAAAGAAGAAATTGAAGACTTATTTAAACTTATTACAGTTTTCTATAATATTTACAACAAGTATGAGTTATAGCAATAGATTGATCGTCTCGGTGTCCATTCAAAGGGGCCTATGTTCAGCTGTGGAGGGATAAAGGCTGATGATGATGGTAGTCGAACAACATTCGCATATGTGGCTATTGTATCGTGTAGGGTACGACTACATCACGGGCGGCGGCGGCACGGCGCTGAGCGTGCGAGCGGCGCGCTACCTGTCGCAGTGTGCGTGCGCGTCGCCCGCTGCGCCCGACGACATGACGCTCGGGGCGTGCGCACGGGACCGCGGCGTCGTGCACTCGCCGCTCTTCCACCAGGTTTGATTTTTCGTCACACGTTGACAGAAGTAATTCTTTCCTAGTTTCCTTAGGTAATCTGGATTCGTATTTTTATTAACGATTAATGCTTTTATGATTCATGTCCTCAAAATACACAAATTGCTGTTGATTAAAATAGATTCCATTGATTTTTACAAAGACTGTACGAAATGGCTGTTACATGCAGTTGCATATTATAGCTACCAAAAACAGTGAAGATGTGTAAAATTTTGCAACCCGCATTGGGTCAGCACATCGGTGAACTATTCTTCCTCCCTCCTCGCTTGATTCCGAGGAGGACATCCGTGCCCAGCAGTGGACCATATATAGGTTGATACTTTACTTTTTTACTTTTGATACGAACAGGCGCGCCCCCAAGACTATCCGCGGGAGGTGATAGCCCGCGACCGGCCGGTGACGTTCCACCGCCACTCATCCCCCGACCCTCAGCGCGTGTACGCCACCTGGTTCCAGCACGAGGACCTGGCACTCAGGCATAAGAGGCCCAGAGAGGATCTGTAACTCGGTGCGTTGAGATTGGAGATATGTAAAGTGGACCTGTTACTTCTAGTACATAATGAACTAAGGTATGGTGAATAAGAAAAAGCGTTTTATTATGTACCATCTGTTGACGCGCCTAGGAAGTATTTCGACTCTAAAACGACGTAACTTTGTCAATATTCTATACCATTTTTCATTAATGATATAAGCATCAAATGTTTTAATCCTAATATGTTTGATAAGGAGCAAAATTAGCCCTGATATTGCAGTCTTGGTCATAGTATTAGGAAAAGTGATACCAGGACCACTAACGTGATCAAGACCAAGAAGTCAAAGGCAAAGGCAAGAGTATCCGACATTGTCATCCCGGGAACGTCATTTCATTAACATATACCTTTAATCAGAAGACGTTTTTCCGTATGCCATATGTTAGTGTATACTCTGTACAAGTGTATAATATTATATGAAACAAGAAAATTACTAGTATTTTAATATTTCGCGATAAACAGTTCAATTGATAAGGGATAATAGTTTAAGAAACGATTAAGTCATGAGAAACCAATAAAACAATAATTGTATATTTGGAAAATATCATTATATAAGTATCTCTAAAAAGCATTTAAAACACATAGAGAGTAGTTAGAGTTTTAATATGTATTAAATCCATGACAGAGCTAAGCTTAAATGACATATCGTGATCATAATAGTTAATGAAACAATTTTATAATAATGTATATATTATATCATAAAGTTAATTTGGATACTTAAGCCCTGTTCGCGTAAGCGTTAGAAAAGCCCCATGTATTTGTTCAAATGTGACCGTTTATAAAGCGCGGCGCTTTTTTATCGAACACTATTGGATTTTAGACGTTTACACCCGGTTTCTGAAACGTTGGTCAAAATGTATGTAAACTAACATGGCTGTTAATGGCGGTTTCCATACGATTCTAGAGTCAAATTTGCTTTTCATTGTAGTGGCTATGTCAACTGACAGGGCAATCAAATTAAGTAATTTAACCATGCTTCCAGCAACTCATTTGACACTTAACAAGAGACTTGACGGTTGATTTGTTAATTTTTACATTGATCAACCTTTCGGATGTTAGTGAACCGGGCGTTAGTGTTGAATGAAAATCGGACTTAGCATGCGGTACTTGCAACTTGCGGCAACTTCGGAATTTAACGCGGAGCTTATTAAGCGCTCATGTGAACAGGGCCTTATAATTATTATTTCCAGTTAGAATTTTCGAGAAAAATTGAGATGTTTGATTTGGTAATTTATATGGGATTTATAATTAATATTTTACTGTAAAATCATTGTATAAACTATGTTTTCCACCTTTGATGGCTCTCTCGTGCGACGCGAATGCCTCTATATCTAGAACTTCGCGAAATGAAAATATAATATACATATATGATAAACATTTTAAAATAATTGAATAAAATTAACCAACTAACGACTGGATTGCTCTCTAATTTTAAATAATTGTTAATGAAAATTTAAATTTATTGTTAAAATGTTGTTTTCTGAAGCGACTGTAATTGATAATTTCGTATTTAAATATGAAAGATTGAATCTTATTATGTTATAAATAATATTCTCGGATGTACTTAAAGTTATAAAAGATACATTATCAAAATTTTTTTACGCGGGCGACAGCTAGTAGGTATTTAATATTTTACTATATTTTTCAATTTTGTTTTCACGATAATATCTCTTATTCAAGACATTCTTAAATAACGTCGAATAAGATTTATATTTAAATGTACTTGCTAATATTTAAGTTACCTCGTAAACTATATTGTTATTATAATTTAGATTATATTATTAACTATGTGAAGCTTTATACATGTGAGAAATGTAAGTCAAAATGTATTTGTAGCAATAGGTAATGTGTCAGTATTTTATTGTATTGTGAGTCTAACATATCAAGTGTTATATGTATAATAAATTTTATTATTTTTCTACCAGTTGGTTTTATTATCTAGCAAGTAGCACCCCGCGGTTTCACCCGCGTACTTTCCATTCCTGTGCAATTTAAAAAATTATTGTGAAGTTCCATCAAAATCAATTCATTAGTTATTGCGGATTTTTTGAAGACTATGACGCATAAAATGCCCTTGTGGGCACAGATAACATAAATCACGCATTAAGATTCTGTGGCATAAATTTTACATTTATTTTTTATGTATTCGGCGTGTAGACATAATAATTAAGGATCAAAGCCGTCCAAAGTTTAAGGCTACTCAATATTATCAAAACCAGGATATGGACTGATGATAAGACGATGACCGGCAGAATTTTACGCCTTTATCTTACATCGGGTAACGGGATTATTAATGGTGTACCTGGCCACGTTCGTTACTTTAATATAATGTAAGTAAACGGAGATAGGATCGGAGTTACTGATGGATCATCATTATCATCCTTTCGTCTCAAAGCCTGGGGCAGGGGTGGCAAACCATTACACATCAATTTTTTTTTTGATGTCGCAGTGGCACACACCCTTTCTGACCTACCAGGGTATCGGGTAGTGCACTACCCCACTAAAATCACTGCGACTGATATACGGGGACTGCCCTGTCATTACTAAGCAGTACCCATCCCGAGCCCGACACGAGTACAGGGATGTTATCGGAAGCGCATTAAATAGCGCTAGCAAAAGTTTATCTAGTCACCTGGTAAAAACGGGGGCGTGTGTTATGAAGGGTACCTATGCGTGCCATTGGTTTGCCATCCCTTACCTAAACCTCCGTCGATGAAACCCAAGACGATCGCTCCCTTGCCACTCGCATCTACCGGCCACTGCACGGAGGTCTTCCCATCTAGTTAATGGCCGAACAACACTTCGTCTACCTAAATTTAGGTAAAATTTAGGTAGATGTAGGTACATTTATTATAAGATAGAGCGACGGTGGTCCAGTGGTGGGTGGACTCGGCCTCTTATGCTAGGGGTTCCGGGTTCGATCCTAACCCGTCCGTGTGTGCCTTGAAATGGGTTTTTCTAAATTTCTAAGTGCACACGAGACCATCGTTCGCTCACCGGTGAAGGAAAACATCGTGAGGAAACCTGCATGCCTGATGAGATTGAAAGTCTTTGAAGGTATGTGAAGTTCACCAACCCGCACTGGGCCAGCGCGGTGGACTATTGGCCCATTATCCCCTTCTCGCCTGATTTCGAGGAAGGAGACCCGTGCCCAGCAGTGGGGCATATAAGGGTTGATACTTTACTTTTTTTTACAGTTATTATATAATAAATGGGTATTTAAAATACATACAGACACATACGTAACTGACAGCAGACATGCGGTCGGATAGAACAGCGCGTCCCATCACACAAATGTAAATTAGTATTATGGTTAAAGCTACTAGCTAAAATGTAGTCAATCTATCTCATTTCGAAACTGTGGTGTAGCTTATTTAAAATTAAAATATTTTTTGAGAAGAAATTTTGTGTTAAAAAAAATATTTTTTAGGAATTCCTTCTTCAAAATGAGAAAACAGAACCGCGTGGTTGGATTTATACGAATTCAATTGGCTGTCGTTCAAACAAAAGCTCGTAGTGTTTTCCATTGACATTATGAAATTTGGTTAGGAGGTCTCAAAAACCTGAAAACAGTTTATTTATTGTTATATTACACACTAGCTGCTGCCCGCAGCTTCGCCTGCGTTAACTAAGATTAAATCTTAATTTAATCGTTGTAACAACGGGATCTTAGTACGCGAAATAACATTTTTTACTGGTCTTCACGCTGGGCGTTCGGTTCAGCCGGCCGGCTGTTAGGTCTTCTATACTTGGATACTTAGTATCCGAACTGTGCTCCGCGAACTCCCAGCGGAATTCAATAAAATTAGACGAGGGTTAGCCTCGGCTTCCGCCAGCCACGAAGTCAGGACAAGAAAAAGGGCCAAGAGGTCGGTTAGAAGTGACAGCAAATCAAAAGGTCCCTAATCACAGCTTGTCTATCGTTCCATAAACAATATAGTTCTATAGTCAATTGTCAAACAGACTTTATAATTAATTAAGTTTTAATTTAGTTTATTTGTAATTTTGTTTAGAGATTAGATTAAATTATTATATTTATTATTATAAATTACAAGAGGTATTTTAATTTTATTTGAGAAAAAGATGTAAGCAAACAGTTATTGAATTTTAGAATGTCGCTAGTGAGCTAACAGAGTATGTCAATAGTTGACACTAGTTAACGATAGATGGCGCTTATACCACCAGTATGCTTAGATTAAACATAATATCTATTGCTAAATCTTCAATTTAAACCTAAAATCATGTAACGAGCTAGCGCAACGTTACAACCTTGTGTCCGAAAAACCAAAATATCTCACGGAACCCTATTTTTTATCGGAATAAAATTTAGCCTATGTTACTCATAGATAATGTAGCTTTCGAATGGTGAAAGAATTTTTGAAATCGGTCCAGTACTTTTTGAGCCTATTCATTACAACCAAACAAACAAACAAAGTTTTCCTCTTTATAATATTAGTGTAGATGTAGAAAACAAGTCTAGGGGCCTGAGTGCTCGAGTCATTCGCGCTAGTCTGGGGTTTGGTGTAAGATTTTGTAAACCTTTCAGTATGAACTCGCGTTGAATAATAAATAGATTGAAAAGAATCTTGATTAATTTTTGCGGTTTCATTTCGCACTAGCTGCAGCCCGCGGTCGCGTCGGTTTAATCTAAATTCTAACGTTGTTGACGATAAATAATAGAGTATTCGAACGATGTTAATTTCATGAAATTTTGTTTATTTGTGGTACCTTCTCATTTGCATTCGCAACAAGGGATCGACCGTCTTGGCGTTCAATGAAGGAGGCCCCTATTCAGCAGACGGATTGAGGTTGATAATGATGAGTAGCTATTTGATTAAGTAACAAACATCTATACATTATTTTAACATTGCCATATTCAATTACACCAGTAGGTGCTAGTAGTGTTTTTTTTTCACGTTTTTAATGATTTGAGTACATATAATATCATCAAACTTTATCCGTCCCCGCAGAACCTAGGCCTCTACATAAAAGTGTCTACCAGAGATGGTACTAACCTTAGCTGAAAATCCTTACGCATAAAAATAAGGCACAGGCAAAACAGTTTTTACCGAAAATGCATTTCAGAGCACGAAAAAAAACATTCTTATATTGATCATAGTAGTGTGTAGACTGAACATACTTTCGAAAAAAATTCTCAATAACCAAAGATCATAAAGAATACCATTAATTACAGTAATTTTATCTGTATTCTTTGTAAACAATTCTTAATAAAATCATATCAATTATGTATAAAATGATAAAGGGAACTGTTGTTTTTATTTATGGATTGAAACAACATATTAGTAAAAATAATACAATCACGGCGTCTTTTCGTTTTCTCTTTCATTCCTACGTATGACGACAGTGACTTCCGAGAGCGAACCGTCCCGCGGTTCATTTGATTTCACCCCTTCAAATACATTTAAAGTTGTCTATTCACCGTAACGAATAAGTGGCGAATGATAAAATTGGCAAATACTTTTGAAAAGAGGCAAATACTTTTGAAAGACGACGCGCTGGTAAAGACGCCATCAATAAAGGAACTGAAAGCGTTCGTCGCCATCATATTTATGTGCCCAAACTTTGCGACCTCACGGCGACCTATTAATCATGCGTCACGCGACACGCCTGCAGCGTGGATATAATACACTAGAACCTCCATAACTCAAACCTCGATAACTCAAACCTCGATAACTCAAACCTCGATAACTCAAACCTCGATAACTCAAACCTCGATAACTCAAACCTCGATAACTCAAACCTCCATAACTCAAACCTCCATAACTCAAACCTCCATAACTCAAACCTCGATAACTCAAACCTCGATAACTCAAACCTCGATAACTCAAACCTCGACAACTCAAACCTCGATAACTCAAACCTCGATAACTCAAACCTCCATAACTCAAACCTCCATAACTCAAACCTCGATAACTCAAACCTCGATAACTCAAACCTCGATAACTCAAACCTCGACAACTCAAACCTCGATAACTCAAACCTCGATAACTTAAAAAAGAAATGTGGTGTCGTGGGACACCAGGTAGGAACGAAGTTCCTTTGGCTAAAAAGAAAGGTATTATAGAGTATACACTACTCGCTTGTGTATGCGACTGTCGCGCCTGCGCACGTCTCATTTAACGCTTTTTATTCCACGCACTTTTTCTTACGGTTTTACTATCACATTTTTTTCAGTTCGGTCGCGCAGCAAAATCCAAGCCTGCCGTAAGGAACTTCGTTCCAAAAACCTCTATAACTTCAAAAAATAATATGTTCCCTGGCCTCAACTTATCACAAATATGACCCTTGATAACTCAAAACCTCTATAACTTAAAATATTTTGTGTTTCCCTTGGACTTTAACTTATTGAGGTTCTATTGTATTACGAACATAAGACTATATTCCGTCTATCCATCGGTAAAATTCTAATAATACCTGATGATGCTGCTAATTATTCCAGTAACAATTTTTATTAAACACATCAAAGCTAAAGAAATAAGGAGACAATTGCATTGGCTTCTTGAATATGGCGCAGTTTTCTCTTCCCCAATGCATGAACTATTCCTTCACGTTGTTAAGTGTTTGAACTGCACTCGAAATTTTGTATAAATCTGAATTCTTACAAGCTGACTTATTTTTAAGAATCTTTATTTTAATATCAATGGCCGTTAAGCATACCGACTGAACTTACATTTTTCTTTGCGAAAAGTTTTGAGTGCGACTGAGAATAAATTACAACGCAAATCCTATTCAAAACGGATGCAATAAGAATGATATTCGAATGACGTGTCGTAATGGTTTCCACAAGAGTTTCTATTAGTTTGTCACCTCCGTATTTGAGTGTAATATATGAGGCTAAGTGATCGAAGGAGAAGCTAAAGTTATAAGCTTTGGAATGATTAATCGAGCATATTTCTTTCACAGCTTTGATGGGTTTAGAACATGGCAGGACGAGTGGCGTTATTATTGGCATCAATACTTAAGACAAGATGCAGCTGTCTCATTTAAAAATAATTTGTGACAAGTATTAGGCATAGTTTTTTTTTTTTACAAAATGTTTTTAAAAAGTTTACACTTTCTATAATTCTGGTATGGTGCTGCCATTAAGTCTCAGGATAGGCAACGCATGGATGAGGTGTCTAGTCTAGCTCCAGGTAAATGTATGTTTGATGTTATGTATGACCTCTTACATTAGGTGCCAATTCTCCCAGTGTGCTTAACATACAAAAATGAGAGTATTTTTTTTTTTTTTTTTTGTATATCGTAGGAAGGCAAACGAACAGCCGAAGCCTGGCAACTATCGACGCCCATTAACATCCACACAACAAAAGGTTATGCAGATGCATTGCCCTCCTTTTCCCTTTCCCCCACTTAATGGGCCACCGGAAACTCAAAAACCGCACGAAACGCGACAGCACAGCAGCAGCAAAGCAGCATAGCACTACCTCTTTACATGAGTATAATATTATTTCACAAGTAAGAAAGTATTGGATATTGACGGTATCTTAGCAACAGAAGGGGCGATTATAGTTTCACTGCTAAAATTAGTCAAAATGGTTGTCTTTAGCAACCTTATTCATGCTGTGCTCATTCTGAGACACAAGGTAACAGGACTTTGCTTACTACTCGCCTACCAAAACCGACTCCTCATTCGCTAATTATATCTAATTACTGATTACACTGCCTCTTTACTAGAAACGTAGCTTATGCGGCACAGCGGTAAATAAATACAATCCAGGTTAGTAAAAAAATCGCTCTTTTTAGAGCTTTATACTGCTACTTACTACTTAACTGATACGACATATAAACTTCTCTATTCTTCTCCTTTTTTGATCCATATACTTCTCCTCGGTCAACCTCTTCCTCTCTCTCCCTCAATCCTTCCTTCTATGATGATTTGAAAAAACAATCATGTCATGCCAGTTGACCAATCATCATCATCATCAAAAAATAGAGGATAAAAAAAATATGTAAAAAAAACTAGCGGATACAACAGACGTTGTCAAATCCATTTGAATACAATAAATTTCATCAAAATCGGTCCAGCCGTTTAGGAGTTTAGTGACATACACGTACAGAATTATATGCATAAAGATACTGTTGATTAAATTTGTCACAAACGAAATTCAACCGAGAGTACGAAGATTCATGAACGTCGAGTCAGTAATTTTGTTACGGAGACAAGTTGGCTCACCATCTAAGATGTATGGAGGCTGTAATCAACGTCACAGGCCCTTGTGCCTGGATTAATGGATCGGGCTCCGAGCTCCCGCGGGACCCCGGATGAATCACCGTCGAACGAACAATACCCACTGACAATCTTATTATGAACTTCATGGTCTGTCGTTTTACGTCATGCCTCTTAAACAATTGAACCAATTCTGATGAAAATCTGTATCATCATGGACTCGTGGTTTAGGATTAAAATTCGGCCCACTGCAAAACGTTTTGTTCAGGATAACCTACTGTTTGCATGTAATTAATATGTATTAACCATTTTTTTGTAATAGAATATTTGAAAAGATTAGTTCCACTGAGTTTGTTCCGCCGGTTCTTCTCAGCGGGCTTGCTTTGGAACCGGTGGTATACTCAATTGACGTTCTAAAAGATACTTTGATGGTACTATTTTGAATAAAATTTTTGACTTTGACTTTGTACCTCTCAAAGTACATTTCGAATACTTGCATAGTTTGTATATTTGGCTCTATAAAAATAAAGTTATTTAAGTTAAGATGGTCTTGTTCGACCTCCCAGAAACTACATAATCACTCCGACATACCGCCAATCGACCCGACATCGCTGCAGAGCTTCCAGAACAGCCCAGGTTTTAATAGAGTCAAAAGCTTTCTCATAGGCCACAAAGGCAAGGCACAGTGGTTGGTTGTACTTCTGTCTTCTGTCTTCTGTCTTTTATACAGCTTGCTTTTCGGTGGTCGAAACGTGGCCTCTTAATTTACGGCTATTTTGCTAGCTATTTCTTAAGCAGATAGGATTCGAAACGAAGACGAAAAGACCGCCAGATAACTAAAGTTACCGATGCCACGCTAAGAGTAAGCTCGTTGAAGTGACAGTGGGCTGGTGGGCCGGTCATTAAGGTTCAAGAGTGGAGGCCACGTTTATGTAGACGAAGTGTTGGTCGGCCATTAATCAGGTGGGAAGACGATCTCCGTGCAGTGGCCGATCTGTGTTGAACGCGAGTGGCAACGGATCGGTCGTCGAAATTCAGGTAGGCGTAATTTAGGAGTAAATATAAAATTGTTTATTTTTGAACATAAAATCTATACGAGCAAATCGCGTCCAACCATATTTGAACATAAGTCAATCTTAAACGCTAATGCGCCTTTGAAGGGGCTTTGAGATGAAATCGTTTTTATATGTTTGTCTAATGTTATATTTGGTCGCGTATTAAAGTCACCCTTACACGACACGACACGACACGACCACTTCAAAACCAAGACCAGGTTACTTTTATGACTCTGACATGTTTTACAAAGGCGCGTCAAACTCGTTAAAGTCAATTCTTGTGATGATGACCAGGGTAATGGATGTATATTCTCCCTCTTCCTCAATCTTCCTTCCTCTTCCCTTCCATACGCTCATTATGACTCTCTCTCTCTCTTAGTGTTATTTTCATTCTTACTCAGTCATTTTCAAGAGATTATTTTCAAAGACTTAAGATACGACACGTTAGATACAATCGATAATGCAAGTTACTCACGACCCCGTAGCGTCGTATTGTAAGTGTAAATTTCCTTCCAAAGATGAGGCGCTTCGCTGCCTCTTTGAGCGAAATGCAAATAAAAGGAAGGTTTTCTTCGAAATCGTAAATCAAGCCACTCGGGCTGGCGCCGGGGGGTGCGTACTTCCACTGTATATTATATTGAATGTCGTTTTCAATTTTAAGATACATCACGGATTGTAATAACCTAATAACCAGGGCTGTTTATTAATAAAGAGATGCTGTGAGATATATCTCATCATCGTCGTATCAGATCTTTCAAATGAACCCACAGTTGACAGAAGGGAGTCCGGCATTAAGAATAACCAAGTAAAAGCATATGAAATCTTTAGATTGCATACAAACAGACAGTAAGACATCAACTTCGCCTTTTATGTAATAATATAGGAACAATAAAATTATATCGATATATAAGTAGGTATTTTTTAAGTTTGTAAAATTATTCAAATAATTAATTCCTTGAATATAGTAGTTATATAATTATTGATGTGTAACTGTCTCCCGAGCGCTACAGATTTTTCTTCTTTAACATACTCAATCTTCTGAATGAATTTTAATAAAAATCGGTTCATAAATGACGATTTTGCGCGAACAAACAAAAAAAAGCATAATATATTATTATATGTAAGTATACGGTTTCTCTAAACGCCTCCTTCATTAGAGTTTTTTAATAATTTAACATAATTTTATTTTGCCTTTAAATAATAATTGGAAGTTTGTAACCATAAGATGTGTGTAAGATATTTATTTAATATTTCTCAAGTCAACCATGTCGGCAATAATTAGTCCATTCAGTCGAATCAACGAATAATTATGCGGTTAGTTACTTACCTACTGTAGTGGGAAAATACTGAAATATATTATGTGTTAGTTCGTCTTAGTGTTCATTTAACGACCTTTGTACAGCAGTGGATAATAAAGATAATTATTATTATGTGCATTTCTCAAAATCAATCGTAAACAGTATGCGAGCTTAGCATTATTTTAGATAATTTTGTATATTGAATCCGAACCGATACGACCCTACACCCATGTCTTTTCCGTAGTATCACTTTACTCTATGCACGTCTACAACAAACATTCTGACAACCAATATTCTCATGATTGACAATAGAGGTTTTAGCGTGCCAAAGTCATTGTCGTATTTTCTTACGTTTACGCAAATTTCACTCATTATAGTTTTTGTGATATTTTTACATGCCCGACAGATAGTTCACAGCGACCACGGTCACGGGAGGACTATAAAAATATGTCCTTTATTTTTTTATTAGTTTAATTTTATTATAAAAAGTCGTCACTTTCAATCAATGATACAAGTATGAATGGCTTAAAATCCCGTACCGTTCAACAGTGGAGCCGTACACACGTCAATGGATAAAATCGTGAACACTTATCAAAACATATTCGCTTTATTTCGCACTTTAGAAGCAATCGACTAGGAGCTGACGGAGTTACATTTACGACACGAGCGAGTGTGCTATTAAATAACTATTTTTCATTATAAATGTATTTCGGGATATGTTTGAATATTTTAACTAATAGAGTTGAAGGGTAAAAGAAAAATAAATATATACCATCATCATCATCATCAGCCTTTATCCGTTTATTGCTGAACATAGGCCTCCCTCAATGAACGCCAATACAACCGATCACTTGCCATTCGGACCGGCCACTGCTCATAGATTTTTTTTATAGCATAGGAGGGCAAACGAACAGCCCAAGCCTTGCGACTACAGACGCCCATTAACATCCACACAACCAGAGGTTATGCAGATGGGTTGCCTTTCTTTCACCTATCCCCAATGGGCTACCGGGAACCGCACGAAACGCGACAGCATAACTGTCACTTTATGCCGATATTATGTGAGCAAGAGGTACCACCCCGGTCGTGCCGGCCCAATTCGGCTGCAAAGCAGCATGGCACTACCTCTTTACAAATCGACTCTATAAGTAATAATTTGAATATAAATTATTTAAATAAATCGTGACTTAATAGTTAAATAATTATAATCTCCAACGGTTAATTCATGTGGGCCACCCTCATAAATTAGCTATTATCGTTTAAAAAACCTCTTATAACATGTAATACCTACCCTTTATAAGTGTTACATATTTATATATACCTTATTTAATTGTGCTAACCCTTTAAAAAACCCGTCTAGCTCTACTTATTCAGTACGAAAATAACGTGTCAAATCCACAGTTAATATTTGTTTAAAATAATCAAACTAACTTCAATCAAACTACATTAGCTAATTCAGAGGCAATTCTAGAAGAGATTGACAAATAAACTGCGTTCGTTATCTCAAGATCTCATCTTCAATTGCAATAAATTGCTCAAAAATGGTAGCCTGTTTACGGGCTTCGGTATGAGAACACTCAGATATATAAAGGCAATAAAAGGAAATTGGACGCAGCGAATACGACTTGTGAGGCTTTCATTGGGATGTTTGATCAGACTTACGAATGCGGCGCGTCCAAATTGGATGAAATAATATAATTATAACAACAATTGGATTGAAAAAAAATTGACCTAATTGCATTAATATTATGGGACTATATGTTTTTGCAATAGAGTCCCAGAATACAATCAAATCTTTCCATTAATACATTTAAGAAAATTGTTTTGAGCGTTTACACCTTTTTGCATAAAAATGAGCGAAAAGACGAATTTAGGTATTACACATCCTCTTTTGAGTAAAAGAGACAAACCACATAAATAATTTGATTCGAATTATTGTAATCCCTAAATATAAAAATCTTTTTCAGGCAATTTTTATCTCAGGATATTTGCTATTGATTAATAAAATTTAATTTTTAGATTTTTTAAAATACTCTTTAAAAATCCCAAGCGTCAAAGCTGACTCTGCCTCCTGATTCTGTAAGAGTCATTTTCTAGGCTGTGCGCCGCGACGAGCTCGTCTCGGCGCACAGCGTTGACGGCGCTAGGGTGTATTATATGGTTTGACAAGCTTAGTGAATACCAAGTTGAATTCACAGCGCTGTTACAGGGTTGCGACAGCGCTGCGTTTCTTACAGAATAGCACTGCTGAAAAGACAATTATAAAAACCTCTGGTAAGTTTTCTTGATATATTATAAAATTAGTAGTAAGGGTAGTTTATGTATTTACTAAAATGGGGATATTTTAATATTAAAAAAACATTTTTTTATTTGTATAGGTTCCAATAATTACTCGATCTATCCTGTAGTGAGCAAGTATATGGCCAGTGTCCACAAGACGGACTACACAAGTAATCGCACGTATTATCTGCACTTGGGGAACGTAGAATCGAACCTGCTATCATTTTAGAGTAACCTAAGGCTCTTATGTTATGTTATGTTTATCTCCTTCCAAAGTAGATGTGAGTGTTTGCGTTAAACTCAAACCGATTAACTCGTTTACCAGATGAAGTTTAATTAAAACGCTGGCAAAGAGAGCAAAAACGGTGAGCGGTTAAATATTGAAAATTCGATTAAGGCAGAAATTACGGGATAATATTGCTTCTAGGGTTAAATTAATTGCTGTAGGTGCATACTAGCAGACACTTCACAACGGATCAACCGCATTCGCAGCCTACCAAAAATCTGAATATGGTGCGCCAAAAGAAGTTTTCACTTCAACAAACGTGATGTGACTATGATGTATGAGAGAGAGAATACGAGAACGGAGGACGTTATTAATTGGTTTAGTCTGAAATGACAATTATAACATCATATTGGCTAGATCTCTAGTTAAATTTCCCTGAGTGCAAGATTAAAATAACATACAACGTATACGCCAAGAATTCGTAAGAAAGACATTAAAAGAAAAGGGCTAAAAGAAACCCAGCTGCATTGTTGCTTTTAGTAAGTAAATAGTGAATACATACATCCAAACAAACCGTCCAAAATGCCGGATACCATCGTAACCGCATGTAGCCAATATTTCGCTACTTCCTGTGCAAAGTGTGCAAAATTTATTCCTAAGGGCACGCGACCAATGCAACTGCACCGACAACAAATACTATACTAAGATATGGTTTTAATGGTAAAATTTTTTCATGTTAGTTGGATTAGAAACTTTCAGAACCATGGAGGAATTTTGTCATGGTAACAAAGTAAAAATTACAAAAAAACAAGTACGAGCAAAATATAAATGTGTTACCTATCCCGAGGAAAAGGAACTTAGCACCATTTAGTAACCTATCCCGGCTTTCTTTTCGAAATGCAGCAAATCTGTTCCAAGTAAGAATTAAACGTGTATCCTCAATTTTCTCTCGGCGTGTTTTTTAAGTTAGACATATAATCTCCAGGGATAGGAGCTGCCATAGTTATTTAGTGTGGCTACTAATCATGACGTAGATAATGATATTACTAATACTTCTTTTAGTAGTTCAGCTATAGGAAAATGTTACCTGACGCTGATTTTTAACTGGTTACTAAGTAGTTTCTTTTAGTCCAAATCAGAGCTTTCAGTCTGTTTTGAAAAAATAGTTTTGCAATTCGAAGACCAGCTCTAAGGTTATTTATTGTAAAAGATAATTTTTTTAAGTATAGGTTGAAACCATGGCTAACAGCTTTCATCGTCGTCAGCCTCCATTCGTTCACTGCTGCACTTAGGCCTTCCTTAATGAACAACAAGATGGTCGATCCTTTAACACTCGTATCGACAATTGATCATTTAAAAACAGCTACATTATGTGTACAAATTAGTAACCTAAGCGTCCTAATTTCTTGGTATGTCGTTCGCTTGAGTATAGCGTGTGTTATTGGATGAGGGGGCTAACGGAATGGCGAAGTTTCACAATGCTGTCCTGCAGCCGAGGGGGTTGGCTATGAAGGATGGCTCCCAACTTGCCCCGGGCTCTATTAACTGCACTTTGTCCCCAGCCATACTCGGGGATTGACAGCTCCTGCTTATGATATTAATTCTCTCGGGTATTATCGATATAATATAATAAGTATCTCATCGACCGAGCGTTTGCTCGGTTTTTGTTGTTTTCTTTTCGAAATCTTTATAGATATGATAAAGTTTATCTTCCAAAAAAAGGAACTAAAAAAAAGAAAAAAATAATATGACTGGAGATACCAATCAAGCTTTTTTTGAATTCGACTCCGCCTAATTTTCCTTCTAAGCTATTGCAATATAGTACAAGACAGCGAAATTTACGTTCGTATTCCAATGAAATTTGTGGCGGCTTATCGTTGCCTGATAACACGGATAAAACGACACTTTCTTAGTGTCTCCATACAAGAATTACTCGTTTAAAGATTAATTATTGAGGTTAATTTATTGTCATGTATCAGACTGATTCAATGTTTTCATTAATTTGATGTGATAGTGCTTATTAAATAAATAAATATTATATGGAAATAATAAATATTTTTGTCACAACGGATATAAATAGTGCAATGGTCCGGTTTGACTTCCCTTTTGATTCGTTTTGAATCGATCGTTGGTTTCAATCCGGAATTGCACTTTTCCGGATTCATGTTAAATATGTTCATGTGTACATTAATTAATGATTACAATTGTAAAAAATTAATGTCTTCATAATGAATAAGTTAATAACTGTACACATTGTCTCACGTTTTCAGGATGCGACTACAACATGTGTTGAGTTTCAAATTATTCTCTAAAGTCGAGGGTAGTTAAATAAAAATCTTACATTATACTTGTCACCTGTCAACGTCTCTCCTTACATACATGTGTGACACTCCGACACACTACACAAGTATAGACGCCTTTTCGCTAACTGTTAAACTGTAAACTAAGCTATAGGCCTATCAAAGCTTTGAACGCGATCGTGTGTGTGTGTGTGTGTGTTGTTGCCGCATATCTACAGACTTTTAGAAGACTAAACGAGGAGGTACGAGTGCTGCTGGCAGCCCTGGAAGAAGAGCAAGCATACACCAGGTCAGTCACACATTTCCTATTCCTGCCTCGTGCGCGTCGACCTTAAGTCTGTCCTATATATTGTACAAGCTAATGCAAGTCAATTTCATATATTTATAACAAACGCAACAATACAGTCCACTCTCTCATTTATTTCCGTATTAATTTTATGAAGTTAAACTGGATTATCTCCCTTCTATATTATCTGGCCTCACGAGCTATCGAGGAAAGATATTTCTCCCGCACCCCGCCGATAGAAATAGTGGAGATTAGTCACCTCCAGCATGTTCTACTATTAGTCGCTTTACGTGTCATCCATCCATCCATCCATGTCACCAAGCCTGCAAGGCTTACAGGTGCATTGCCGACCTTCAATTAAAAAAAAAATCTTTCCTTCGTGAACTTGTTTTATTATACTTTCTGTCGTTATTTAAAAATGGATTTCCTTGAATTTCCAGTTTCATTTCGGATTGGTTTATTTCAAATACGAGTATGCTTTATATTAAATTTGTGCTAAACAAAAAAACATGTGCGAGTTATTTGTTATATTGGTATTGCATTTGGATAATCTCTTCCTCACGCGGGACGATAAAGAATATTGACGCAATAAATAGTCGCCGGCCCGCACCAGACCCGAATATCTGATGGGTGACGGCGGCCCACTGCACCACGAGAATATCGGACTGGAACATACACGGATAGAAAGGGAGAGAGATACAGACGCGGCGTATCTAATCGGGAAATATACGAAGAAATATTGCCGGATACCGATTTTTTTTTCCTTAAAAAGATCTATGGCTTTGAACGTAAACGTTTATCTTATATTTAGAGATACATTACTCATATGTAGTAGGTTTTTCCAAAGTGGTCGCGGCTTTTGGCCTTTTAACTGCATCGATTCTTTATATGAGCGTATGGCTCAGTCTGCATCAATGGTGCTTAGTGCCGTAGCGATGTCGAGTAGTGCGGTTAGAAGAGAGACAGGCACAAGAGAACGAGAGACCGACTTTATAAAACAATATTAACCTGATAAAGAAAATACCAATGGGAGTGATTGCTTGCTTGCTTGCGTGACAAAATGCAAATCTAAATTAGATCAAATAATCTAGCATAGAGAGACACAGACGCACAGACACACGCAATAAGTATCATCCTAGCCTACTTGTGGAATTTTCAAGGAAGACATAATTTACTACATACTGTCGTAGCTCGTCTACGAATTTATCCATTGATCTAACAAATTATAATGATAACAGTTCTGTTTGAAAAATAAATATCTCCCTTCAGTTTTTCAAATCTATAACTATTAAAAAAATGGTATCAAAAGACAAAAAAAAACTTTATTATTTACTATAATATAGTATTTTGTTTGATAAGAATCTAATAAGAAAAATAGCTGTCGCCTATGTTAAGTACTTCTAGTACTTCCGAGAATATGTGTACAAAGTTTCGTGAAGATCGGTTGAGTAGTTTTAGTAACAGACACTACTTTCACATTTATAATATAGGCAAGGACTTATCCTCTCCTCTCCTTAAGGAGAATATAAGATAAAATGTTTAATTCAATTTTAATAAGCTTTATCAATAATACAATTCCTTGTCGTCGCACAATGGAGCCATGCCGCGCGTCACCGGAGGAATCCCAAACGAGCTCTTAATAATACTGTGTATGATATCACCCGATATTGGCGAGGGCTCATATCAGATTTGCGCCTCGTTATTACACTTTTAACTTTATTTACAGCCGGTAGGGTACAAAATTTGGGACCCCTTTGTGCCCAAATTGAATTCGACCAAATATAAATTAGTTAACACGATTTGCACACGGTGCGATACTGCTGCGATTTGGGAATACGCAGCGTTTTTTCAAGTTCTTTGTTTCAGATGCGATTTTTTTTATATGATGACTAGAAATCTATCTTTTATTTCTATTTTTATATACATTTTCAGGCTAAATATAGACTATAAGCTAAAGCTTTCTAATCTACAAAGTCAAATCAACATCATTTATTAATTCCTTGAAAACTTGCTAAACGACCGTTGCTAACAGAAATATTAAGAACTTATTTCAAATATCTGTCCTTGCTAATCTATTTAGAGTATATTTGAGCCAAGATGAATTAAATTTAAATACTATTATAAAAAAGTATTTCTGTCCGATTTTTTATATACAAACCTTGTCTGCGATTTTTTTTATAGTCATTTAATAAAATCGTAGTAGTAGCCTAAGATACGGTATATAAGACGACCTTCACCGAAATGCTTATTTGATGAAACTTGTTTTATATTCAATTTAATTTGTCAATAAACATGTTGCATATTATGGGTTGCCTCAAAAAATTCAGTCCAGGATATGATTTTCAAAATTCGTCAACCGGAATTCCCCGAGAGTTGTGACCAGAAAATAATAGGCAACCTAATGTCAGCATATTCTATGGGCTTCATACTTTCGATTGGCATAGAATTTGTCAAATAATCAAACCGGAGAAATGTTTAAAAAAAATTTTTTTTAGTTATTAATAATTAATCATATCCTGGACTGAATTTTTTTAGGCAACTCATATGCAACATGTTTATCGACATATTAAATTAAATTAAAATACGTTTCATCAAATAAGCATCTCGGTGTAGGTCGTTTTATATACCATATCCTATGCTAAGAATTGTTTTCATTTTACCCACGACAGTAATTGTGCATGCGTCAAGTTCAGCACCGTGTGTAGGAAGAACATATTATGATTAGTAAGTACGTTTTATATCGTGTAAATTTGTTTGAGTATTGCACAGTTCGTTTTTCTTTGCTACAGTCGTATCGCCAGATAATTTCCTTCTCCAAACATTACGAAGAATGGACCGGGCCGGCTAACATTCGTGTGCTATAGTTTAGAGGAAGCTGTCACGTGTGCTGTATGTTGAGACGAAACCCATTGATTTGATTGACATTAATTACTCCGCGCTATTCTGTAAGAGTCATTTTCTAGGCTGTGCGCCGCGAAGAGCTCGTCGCGCCCACAGCGTTAACGGCACTAGGGTGTTTGATATGGTTTGACAAGCTTAGTGAATACCTTAAGTTGAATTCACAGCGCTGTCACAGCGTTGCGACAGCGCTGCGTTTCTTACAGAACAGCACTGCTGAGTCTGACCGTGCCACAAGTATTCTCATATTCCTTTAATATTTATTTTTGTAAAATCTTTATTTAAAAGATTAATTATTAGTTTCACAGTGTTTCACCAGTTTTGACTAAAGTACCTTTAAATGAGTAAGTCAATTTCACTAAAATTGGATGTTAATTTTCCTTTGACTTAATTTTTTTAACACTTACACAAAAAGAATTAAACAATTTCTATGATTATTATTTTATAGCAATGTATTTAGATTTTTAAATGTCTGATGTTTCAGATATAAACCACGATAAAATCCGTAAAAGTTGTTGTAAAAAGAACTATTTAAGTATTTATTGTATTTCATACATAAGTGACAACATTTCAAAATTGACATGACCTTAAAATAAAAATACCAATTCTTAATTTTTGTATCCTGAGTTCAAATATTATTTTTTTAGTTCTTCATTTCTGAAAAAAAAAATAAAAACCAAAAAACATGTGATGACGTCACTTTTGTGGTAGAATGAGGTAGTTACCTTTGCCTTAGCGTTCCAGTATTTTAGATGAAAACATATTTAATGTCAAACAAGACATGTCAATTGTCAAAGTCTTGTTTATTTTCGACAAATTTTTGCTATCCGCAACTAAAAATACTTTCGAAAATTTAATATTTACTTAATAAAAACAGAATGAGATTAATAACACTGGAAAATAAGAAAATTCACGAATTTAATTGAAATCAAACAAGTTTGACAAGCTGACAAATAATGACAACTTGAGATTTATGACAGTTTTTTGACGGGTTACAGGAAATCAAAAGCATTATTGCAAATTCACCATAAGTATGACGTCATTTGGCGCTTACGTCTTTTTAGAATACACCGAATTACAGAGTTAAAATTATGAATGAAAAGTTCATAATTTCTAAAAACGGAAAAATTCGTGTGCCCTAGTTTTGTATATACTTTCATATAACGTTAAAATATATGCAGCTTAAAATTATGAAATGTTGTCAATTCTAAAATGCTTTTGCCAATGGGTAACGTTTTAAAAATATTATGTGAAAGACTTCTACTACTTACTAAATACTTGGTATATTTGGAAAGATTGTTTATAAAAACTAACATCGAGCCAATTAGGTGGAAGTGGTGTCACAAAGCTGTCTCAATGACTGAGCGGGTCGAGTCGTTTTCTTAAGGCCAGTATATCCCAAAGCGCCTGTTTTTGTTTAAGTCGTAAACATAGTAATGTTGGTTTTTTTGATCCGTTAAAAATATATGTTGTAGTTTAGTATACATTCTTTTTTATTAACCTATTCAAAACACGATCATTGTAACTTGCCTCGATAAAAAAAAATCACAAGCAAGATATTTTTGATTATTTTTCTAGTTGTAATTGAAGAATGTGAGATTTTAAGTTACAAAATTTATATGAAAAAATAGGTAATAACATTTAGAATTTTATTCTGATCTTACTTTTTTAAATAAATGTTTTTATTTTTCTCAATATCAAATAATGTGAAAAACTCGACTAGTCCCCAGCGCGGCCTCAATTTAGTTGCCTGCGAGGCGTTAACAAAGTAGGACCTATGTTTCGCTGCTGCCTGGCGGCTCTCCCCCGCTATAGATCGTTAAAACAACGTGTGGAATATATAAGCCGGTGCCTGGTATGATAGTGTACATAGGAAATAAAAATAAAAATTTGAACAATATTTAGTTTTAATATTTTTTTCTCATTTTTGTCGTAATCATGATCATCAGCGTGTTTTTTTCCTCAATTTTATTTTAATATCGATTTAATGTTACTAATTCATCATCATCATCATCAGCCTTTATCCATCAACTGCTGAACATAGGCCTCCCTCAATGAACGCCAAGACGGCCGATCCCTTGCTACTCGCATCTTTATTATAAAAATATTAATTTTAAATTCTAAATGGTGGTGATGATGATGATCGCGGTGATTGTGGTGGTGGTGATGATGATGATGGTGGTGGTGGTGGTGGGGAAGGGGGGTGTAAATTGTAATAGTGATGATGATGAAGTTGATGATTACAATGATGGTGGTGATGACGCTGACGAGAATAATGATGGTGGTGGTGGTGGTGGTGTTGGGGGAAGGGGGTGTAAATTGTAATAGTGATGATGATGAAGTTGATGATTACAATGATGGTGGTGATGACGCTGACGAGAATAATGATGGTGGTGGTGGTGGTGGTGGTGAGGGAGGGGGGTGTAAATTGTAATAGTGATGATGATGAAGTTGATGATTATAATGATGGTGGTGATGACGCTGACGAGAATAATGATGGTGGTGGTGGTGGTGGTGAGGGAGGGGGGTGTAAATTGTAATAGTGATGATGATGAAGTTGATGATTACAATGATGGTGGTGATGACGCTGACGAGAATAATTATGGTGGTGGTGGTGGTGGTGAGGGAGGGGGGTGTAAATTGTAATAGTGATGATGATGAAGTTGATGATTATAATGATGGTGGTGATGTCTCTGACGAGAATAATGATGGTGGTGGTGGTAGTGGTGGGGGAGGGGGGTGTAAATTGTAATAGTGATGATGATGAAGTTGATGATTATAATGATGGTGGTGATGACGCTGACGAGAATAATGATGGTGGTGGTGGTGGTGATGAATGGTGATGGAGGTGATAATTAACACTTATTTCGTTTACAATGATTTGTGTGTCTGTTTGTAATATGACCTCTGTGGCTCAATGGTTAGCGCGTTGGCGTTCAAGCCGGAGGTCGCGGGTTCGAATCCCGCCAGGGAACAAAAAAGTTTCTGTGTTCCTGGGTCATGGTTGTGTATTAAATATGTGTATTATATAATAAAAATCTTAAATAGGTATAAGTATTAATATAAAACGTATTAAATATATTGTATTTCCGTTGTCTGGTACCCGTAACACAAGTCTCTTCGAGTACTTACCACGGGACTAGATTGACGTGGTGTAAAAAGCGTCCATAGATATTATTATTATTATTAATAATGCACAGAAGAATATCCCGGGTACGCATGTTAGCTACTACTACTACTATAAAACAAAGTCGTTTTCTCCGTCCCTGTAACCGTTTGTACGCTTAAATCTTTAAAACTACGCAACGGATTTAGATGCGGTTTTTTTAAATAGATAGGACAATTTAGGAGGAAGGTTTTTGTGTATAATTTATTAAGTTTTTATATATATATTGGCTAAGATATAACAATAATTGTTGGACGTATCGGAAAAAAATAGGCCGCCTGGGAGTTTTCAACGAAAACGCTGCCTAAACCCTTTGAGATACAACAAAAAAATGTATGGTAGAATTGTGCAGCTTAAATAGGTCTACAAAAAAGTCCACGATGGCATATGTCTATCTCTTAGCGATATCATGCTATATCCATTTAAACATATTACGAAACAAAGTCGCTTTCTCCGTCCCTGTATCCGTTTGTACGCTTAAATCTTCAAAACTACGCAACGGATTTTGATGCGGTTTTTTTAATAGATAGAACAATTCAAGAGTAAGGTTTTTGTATATAATTTATTAAAATGTCATAAGCTTTGGCTAAAATATAACAATAATTGTTGGACGTGACGGAAAAAAATAGGCCGCCTGGGAGTTTTCAACGAAAACGCTGCCTAAACCATTTGAGATACAACAAAAAAATGTATGGTGGAATTGTGTAGCTTAAATAGGTCTACAAAAAAGTCCAAGATGGCATATGTCTATCTCTTAGCGATATCATGCTATATCCATTTAAACATTACGGAACAAAGTCGCTTTCTCCGTCCCTGTATCCGTTTGTACGCTTAAATCTTCAAAACTACGCAACGGATTTTGATGCGGTTTTTTTAATAGATAGAACAATTCAAGAGTAAGGTTTTTGTATATAATTTATTAAAATGTCATAAGCCTTGGCTAAAATATAACAATAATTGTTGGACGTGTCGGAAAAAAATAGGCCGCCTGGGAGTTTTCAACGAAAACGCTGCCTAAACCATTTGAGATACAACAAAAAAATGTGTAGTGGAATTGTGTAGCTTAAATAGGTCTACAAAAAAGTCCACGATGGCATATGTCTATCTCTTAGCGATATCATGCTATATCCATTTAAACATTACGGAACAAAGTCGCTTTCTCCGTCCCTGTATCCGTTTGTACGCTTAAATCTTCAAAACTACGCAACGGATTTTGATGCGGTTTTTTTAATAGATAGAACAATTCAAGAGTAAGGTTTTTGTATATAATTTATTAAAATTTTATAAGCCTTGACTAAAATATAACAATAATTGTTGGACGTGTCGGAAAAAAATAGGCCGCCTGGGAGTTTTCAACGAAAACGCTGCCTAAACCATTTGAGATACAACAAAAAAATGTATGGTGGAATTGTGTAGCTTAAATAGGTCTACAAAAAAGTCCACGATGGCATATGTCTATCTCTTAGCGATATCATGCTATATCCATTTAAACATTACGGAACAAAGTCGCTTTCTCCGTCCCTGTATCCGTTTGTACGTGTTAACGCACATCCCTACGACGATATTCCGGTGGATTCGTATCACGTCATGCGCCTTCCTTCCCATTGGTCGCCGATGACGTGATATTTTTTAACTGGCGAAACAACGGTTAACAACGAACTTAACTGCAATTCTTTGTTCTGGTTAGACGCACGCGGCTTAACTAAAAGTTGTAATTTTTAACGCAAGATATTGTAGAAATTAATATACGCAAATATCAAGCTGTATTTTGTTTGCATTTCTTCTTCACTCCTCAAATAGTATATTCTAAATACGCAGCCAAACCAGCGCATACGCATAATCTTCAACATAGTTCTTTTTGGTCCTTCGAGCCGGATTGGATATACATTTGAGAGACGCAATTTGGTGAAGAAGATTCACATACAGTGCATCATCGGTAAGACGTGCCAGCCAAAATACCCAAACCTTTCCACTTTCACCTTTATTGATACTGCCATTTTCTCAATTCCAGTGCTTTCAATCGTGCCGACTAGCTTGCTTGAATATTGATATAGCTTGTGGCTATAGCTTACAGTGTACGCTTCATATTTAAACCGTAAGTACTTACAGCTTTTCACTTCAGTGCAATGTCTAGTTCTGAGCAAAAGGTAGAAGCAATGTTAAAAGATTTGCGAAAGAAACGAGGGTTAATAAAGTGTAGGTTAACAAACTTTAAAAAGTATGTCTCCTCGTTTGATAATGTCGAATTAACTGTTCATCAGCGAGCAGAGTTAAAATTACGTATACCGGGTGCTCAAAGTTTAATGAACGATTTCAATCAAGTACAAAGTAAAATCGAAGATCTCGTGCCGGAATCAGAATCCGACAAGTTGATCGAATCACGCGTTGAATTCGAAAAGGAATATTACATAGTTCTTGCTATGTTAGACTGCATGGTACATCCCGAAAACTCCGATGAGAGGTCGCTTAACAAGTCGCTCGAGTGCTCCTTAGGACATGAATCTAATCATAATCATATCGGTGAGTCCGTTAAACTACCTACTATATCTATTCCTACCTTTGACGGTTCAAATGAACAATGGGTTGAATTTCGCGACACATTCATGTCTCTTATACATAATTCGAAAACCATACCAGCGATTCAAAAATTTCATTATTTAAAAGCGAGTTTAATAGGCGACGCTAAAATGGTTATCGAAAATGTGGAGTTTTCGTCTAATAACTACCAAGTGGCATGGGAACTGTTGTTACACCGATTTAATAATATTCGATTAATAATACAAAGTCATATTAAAGCTATTTTTTCTATTCAACCTATAACTAAAGAGTCGCCTAATCAATTAAATAGACTTATTGATACGATTTTAAAAAATATCCGATCTCTTAAGATTTTGGGTGAGCCGACTGAGTATTGGGATACGCTTATTATTTATATTGTTGTGTCAAAGCTTGACCCCGCCTCAGAACGTGAGTGGGAACAATATAAGAATACGTTGCATAAAGTAAATACAGATGCTAAAATACTTTTAAGCGACTTATTAGGTTTTCTCAAAGAAAAGGCAGACTTATTAACCACGCTTACAGGTAGCCACGCAAATAAAGTTATGTATAGCAACACAAATAAAAAATCATCTTATAATCAAAACACATCAAAAGTTCATTGCAATATAATATCAGAAAATTCTAACACAAATAGTAAGTCGCAAAATAAAAGGTTACGTTCGCAGTATAATAAGCTATGTATAATGTGTAACAGTCAACATCCGTTATACTCGTGTAAAAAATTTCTTGATTTGTCTGCGCAAGATAAATTAAATTTTATAAAAGATAAAAAATTATGTATCAATTGTATGCGTTTTGGTCATTCTGCGGATTCTTGTCTTTTTGGTCCATGTCGAAAGTGCGATCAAAAACATAATAGTTTAATTTGTGACGCCTTTAAGTTAAAGAACAATATTGTAACGTTAGCTACGTATAACCACGGCTCAACTAAAAATGTACATCCCATTTCAGTCGACGATCAACCGATGCGCAGTTATCGATTGCCGTCACACAGTATGCACGCGCATGACAATAATTCATATAGCCAAGGCGAATATATTTGTCCAGATCAACTGGTCATGTTGTCTACTGCTATCGTAGAAGTATGCGGGGAAGCGGGTGAGTATTACAGCGCTCGCGCAGTTTTAGACAGCGGTAGCGAGCGTTCATTTATTACACGATCACTCTGTAATAAATTAAATATAAAAATCGTACAGTCCACTCAACATATTCACGGTGTAGGCAATACTATTACGCAATGTTCGCAATCATGTAACATTGAATTGAAATCGCGCGATGGAAGGTTCACTGCCAATATTCAATGTTTAGTGTTGCCGCAAATTGCTTCTAAGTTGCCTACAACTAATTTAAATTTTAAATATTTTAATATTCCCCATAATTTATCCTTGGCAGACCCCACTTTCTATGACAGTCAAAATATTGATTTGTTGTTAGGTGCGGATTTGTTTTGGGATTTATTGATTGATGGAAAAATTCGTCTTAACAATGGTTGTTTCATTCAAAATACGAAATTAGGTTGGATAGTTTCTGGTGTATTATATAGTAGTCCGTATAAACAAAATAGTAAACACGTCCATTGTAATTTATCCTCACAATTAATAGATAATAATATGATTTCTCTCGATAAATTAGTTAGGAATTTCTGGGAGTTAGAAGAATTGCCTGCGACTTCCAGTAAAGGATATTCGAACGAAGAGTCTTTGTGTGAGGAACATTTTATAAAAACTACTCAAAGGCTTTCAAACGGTCGTTTTTGCGTTCGATTGCCATTAAATAAATCCCCTCAAACTTTAGGTGATTCACGCGCACAAGCTACACGGCGGTTTTACGCATTAGAGAAACGTTTTCAACAAAATTCGAATTATAAAACCATGTACAGTGATTTTATTCATGAATATATTAGTTTGGGTCACATGAGTCTTGTTGATACGTATGGTGATCCGCATTATTTTTTACCACACCATGGCGTATTTAGAGAACATGCCTCAACGACAAAGTTACGCGTAGTGTTTGATGCTAGTATGCAGTCTAGCACTGGTGTGTCTTTAAACGACCTGTTAATGATCGGACCTGCTATTCAGGGCGATTTGATTTCGATATTATTACGCTTTCGTGAGCAGAGATATGTCGCTTGTGCCGATATTGAAAAATTTTATCGTCAGGTGAACATAGCCGAAGATCAGCGTGACCTTCAGCTCATCTTGTGGCGGGATAATCCCTCAGAACAACTGAGAGTATACCAATTAAATACGGTAACGTATGGTACTGCGTCTGCGCCATATCTTAGTTGTAGGTGTTTAAAGGATTTAGCGCAAAATTGTGGGGATCCGATAATAGCTCACACTATAAATAACTGTTTTTATGTTGACGATTTAATTGTTACGTCTAATAGTATTACAGAATTAGAAAACATCTGTGAGGGCACTAGTAAAATTTTAAATGAAGCATGTATTAATCTGCGCAAATGGATTTTTAATTATGATCGCACGAGCCCTAATACAACCGATTGTGCCGAAACAAATGTACAACATCTATCATTATTCGACAAAAATATACAAAATAAAACGTTAGGGGTCGGTTGGAATAATATAACAGATGATATTTATTATTTGTCTCAGGTTCAACAAAATAAAGACAATTGTAATGATATATTAACTAAACGTATTATATTATCATCGGTGTCTCAGATATACGATCCGTTAGGTCTGCTGAGCCCAGTGATAACGATGGCTAAAATATTGTTACAAAAATGTTGGTTATTAAAATTAGAATGGGACGAACCGGTTCCCAATGATATTTTACAAATATGGAATAAATTTGTCGATGGATTATCTTCTTTAAATTGTTTTCGCTATCCGCGTTTTGTGATGTGTGTTGACCCTATTCGCATCGAGCTACATATTTTTACCGACGCGTCACAGGTTTCATACGGTACTTGTGCGTTTGTTCGGACGGTAAATGCATCAGCTGATGTAACGGTACGCCTGATATGTGCCAAGGGCAAGGTCGCGCCTACTAAACCCACAACTATACCGCGTTTAGAGTTGTGCGGTGCCTTATTAGGGGCGCGTTTATACAATAAATTAAATGGATCGCTACGGACGAATTTTGATAAAGTGGTGTTTTGGACTGATTCAACCATCGTTTTAGGCTGGTTAGGGATGCCTACTAATCTGTTAAAACCTTACGTTCAAAACAGGACGGCAGAGATCCATGAGTTGACGAAGGAGCACCCATGGCGACACGTAGCAGGCAAGGATAATCCAGCGGATTTAGTTTCACGAGGTCTAAGCTTCAACACGCTAATGTCTTCGCCTTTATGGTGGAATGGCCCAACATTTTTACAGGATATAAATTTTGAACTTCCAGATTTAAAAGGGTCCAATTTAATATTAAATGATTTACCCGAAATTAAATCAAGTAATATTTGCTGTCACGCAGTAAATCAGATAAGTAATAATTTATTTAGTTTTTCTCGGTTCTCGCAATACATGCGATTGAAAAGAGCCGCTGCTTATGTTTTACGCTTTATTTATAACACGCGCAACAAGAAGAATAAGCGGATAGGTTCATTTTCTCGCGATGAACTGAACAGCGCAGAGTTGACGTTGGCAATGTTTAGTCAACAGGAGTCATTTATGGAGGTTTATGATTCAATCAAGACTAAGCAGCCTTTAAAGAGTAGTAGTCAACTTTCGAAATTAAATTTATTTATTGATTCGAATAATTTAATTCGAGTAGGTGGTCGTATTCAAAACTCGCCTAATTTTAATTTCGACAAAAAATTTCCTATACTTATTTCCGCTAAACATATTTTTTCTGTTTTGCTTTTCCGGTCTGAACACCAGCGTTTGCTTCATGCGGGACCCCAGCTACTTTTATTCTCGTTGAGGGAGATGTGGTGGCCCATCGGAGGCCGAAATCTCGCAAGGAAGGTGGTGCGTTCTTGCGTGCGGTGTACACGACTGCGACCAACGACGATTACTCCTATTATGGGAAACTTACCCCAAGAGCGTTTAGAACCGGGTTTTCCGTTCTTGCGTTGTGGCGTCGATTACGCTGGACCTGTGTTCACGTTGAACCGTAAGGGTAGGGGTGCTAAATTACAAAAATCATATATATGTCTTTTTATATGTCTCGTAACGCGCGCAGTTCATTTGGAGCTGGTGAGCGACCTTTCATCGGATGCATACCTTTTAGCTTTAAAGCGTTTTATATCACGACGTGGTAAACCATGCGAGATTTTTTCTGACAATGGAAAAAACTTTGTGGGCTTGATGAATGAATTCAAAAAATTTTTAGTTTCCTGTTCTGATGAAATAAGGGATTACGCAATTTCTCAAAATATAAATTTTAAGATGATACCTTATTACGCTAGTCATTTCGGGGGATTATGGGAGGCTGGAGTGAAAAGCTGCAAGCATCACTTGCGACGCGTAGTAGGAAATGCACATCTAACATTCGAGGAATTCTCTACAGTATTGACTCAGATCGAGGCTGTTCTGAACTCCCGTCCATTGACTCCTCTGTCCACAGATCCTAACGATTTTCTTCCGCTTACCCCAGCTCATTTTTTGGTTGGCCGTCCACTGACTGCACCTGTGACAGCCGAGATACACGACGTTCCTGCTCCACGCCTCACACGATACCAGCGTGTGGAACAAATACGCCAGCATTTTTGGAACCGATGGTCTAAGGAGTACGTGTCTGAGCTTCAGATCAGGAGCAAGTGGCATCAACACAAGGGAGATCTCAAAGAGGGCATGCTTGTCCTGATCAAAGAAGATAATCTTCCTCCATTGAAATGGAGTTTAGGCCGTATCCAAAAGACATATCCAGGCAGGGATGGAATTTCAAGAGTTGCTGATATTCGTAAGGCAGATGGCGTAGTACGACGCGCCTTTTCCAAGATTTGCCCACTTCTTCCTGCTGATTGTTAAATTAAGGAGCTCTCTTGGAACCTGCTGCAGCTTCCAAGGCCGGGGAGTATGTTAACGCACATCCCTACGACGATATTCCGGTGGATTCGTATCACGTCATGCGCCTTCCTTCCCATTGGTCGCCGATGACGTGATATTTTTTAACTGGCGAAACAACGGTTAACAACGAACTTAACTGCAATTCTTTGTTCTGGTTAGACGCACGCGGCTTAACTAAAAGTTGTAATTTTTAACGCAAGATATTGTAGAAATTAATATACGCAAATATCAAGCTGTATTTTGTTTGCATTTCTTCTTCACTCCTCAAATAGTATATTCTAAATACGCAGCCAAACCAGCGCATACGCATAATCTTCAACATAGTTCTTTTTGCTCCGGCTCGAAGAACAAAAAGAACTATGTTGAAGATTATGCGTATGCGCTGGTTTGGCTGCGTATTTAGAATATACTATTTGAGGAGTGAAGAAGAAATGCAAACAAAATACAGCTTGATATTTGCGTATATTAATTTCTACAATATCTTGCGTTAAAAATTACAACTTTTAGTTAAGCCGCGTGCGTCTAACCAGAACAAAGAATTGCAGTTAAGTTCGTTGTTAACCGTTGTTTCGCCAGTTAAAAAATATCACGTCATCGGCGACCAATGGGAAGGAAGGCGCATGACGTGATACGAATCCACCGGAATATCGTCGTAGGGATGTGCGTTAACATATAAAATAAATCTTAAATCTTCAAAACTACGCAACGGATTTTGATGCGGTTTTTTTAATAGATAGAACAATTCAAGAGTAAGGTTTTTGTATATAATTTATTAAAATTTTATAAGCCTTGGCTAAAATATAACAATAATTGTTGGACGTGTCGGAAAAAAATAGGCCGCCTGGGAGTTTTCAACGAAAACGCTGCCTAAACCCTTTGAGATACAACAAAAAAATGTATGGTGGAATTGTGAAGCTTAAATAGGTCTACAAAAAAGTCCACGATGGCATATGTCTATCTCTTAGCAATATCATGCTATATCCATTTAAACATATTATGAAACAAAGTCGCTTTCTCCGTCCCTGTACCCGTTTGTACGTTAAATCTTCAAAACTACGCAACGGATTTTAATGCGGTTTTTTTAATAGATAGGACAATTCAAGAGGAAGGTTTTTGTATATAATTTATTAAAATTTTATAAGCCTTGGCTAAAATATAACAATAATTGTTGGACGTGTCGGAAAAAAAATAGGCCGCCTGGGAGTTTTCAACGAAAACGCTGCCTAAAGATATAACAAAATAATGTATGGGGGAAATGTGTATCTTAAAAAGGTCTCCAAAAAAATCCGCGATGGCATATATATATATACTATATCAATTTAATACTTTAAAAATTGGCAATTATAATGCAATAATTTGTAAGTTATTGACACAAATACGGTATGAATATGAAAATGAAAATATGAAAGCAATAATAGTATCCTAAATATGCCTTCAGAAAGTCTGCGAAGGGAAATATGTATTTATGTTCAAGATTAAATACTCACGTAACGTATCCATTTTAATACAAAAACTTAGTAAGTAATTATTAATTAAAAAAAACTAAAAACACGCTTTTTATAGAAACCCAAACTAAAAAATAGAAAATAAATTTTAATAAATTTAAATTAAGAAGTGTTAAAATTTTTAATAACTATAAATTAATAATAGTGTAAATAAAAAAAATTATTTTATTTTAAAAAAGCGTGGGGTGCATGGTGTCAATATAGTTATAAATATTTTATTGACAGATATGAGTAGAGTGATTATCATTTTGATAATATCTTAAAAAGCACCCCACGCTTTTTTTAAAATAAAATATTTTTTTTATTTACACTATTATTAATTTATAGTTATTAAAAATTTTAACACTTCTTAATTTAAATTTATTAAAATTTATTTTCTATTTTTTAGTTTGGGTTTCTATAAAAAGCGTGTTTTTAGTTTTTTTTAACTGTTATTTATTTTTTACTTTTTAGTAATTATTTATAAATATTATAAATACGGGGAATCAGAGTTCGATTTCGGAGAGGGAGCCTGAGAAACGGCTACCGGAACCAAGGAAGGCCGCAGGCGCGCAGATTACCCACGGAGAGTTACATACTGACATACTGACATACTGACAAACTGACAAACTGACAAACTGACAAACTGACATACAAGTGAAGCTAATAAAAAGCGTGTAAAATAGAAAATGATCATGTGTTTAGGATCGATAACAAAACCATAAAACGCTCTTTATATAATGTAATTCTTATGAAATAAACTAAAGTAAAAAAAAAACCTAGTAAGTTGCCATACGTTTAAAATTATACTAGGACGGACAATAAGTTCACGCCGGGTTCAAGAAAGTTCATTTGTTTGGAGACTACGCGTACCTCGTCGTGCGGGCAGGGCGACGGCGCTCAATGCATAAAACGCCCGAATATACTGGCCTTAAGCATTTCTTTGTTATTCCTCTCAGACGTTTTCTTGGAATTCTAATAGTTGTACAATAATTGTGCTGGCCTAGCTAGAGAATATTGTTCCTCAGCTTAATTAATGTGTTCATTTAAAAAGAAGAAAATTGAGAAAATGTTGAAAAGAAAGGATAAGCTAACACCTATTATAATGATCATTTGGGTTAAAAATTTGTTAAAAGCATTTTTTTAAGATGGCACAGTACGTCCACTAACACGAGAAATTTTAAGTGACATATGTTTTCTGTGATTATAAATATATTTATATGGTTTTTTTAAGACAAAGTGATATTATGCTTTACAGCAGAATTGGGCCAGCATGATTGGGTTGGTATCTTTCGCTCACATAGTACGTAAAGTTCCTAAAGCTGTCGCCTTTTGTGCGGTTTTTGAGTTTCTGATGGCCTATTGGAGGATAGGGTAAAAAAGGGCAATGTTTGGCTTGGCTTCTGGTTGCGCGGATGTCTATAGGCGTCGGTAGCCACCATAGGACATCGACTGCTTGCTTGCCTTCTTATGGCACAAAAACAAAAAAGTAATGTGGTGTCGTGGGACACCAGGTAGGAACGAAGTTTCTCGGCTAAAAAGAAAGGTATTATACACTACTCGCTTGTGTATGCGACTGTCGCTCCTGCGCACGTCTCATTTAACGCTTTTTATTCCACGCACTTTTTCTTACGGTTTTACTATCACATTTTTTTCAGTTCGGTCGCGCAGCAAAATCCCTATCCCCTCCAAGCCTGCCGTAAGGAAATTCATTCCAAAAATCCAAAATTAATACTGGAATGTACACGAAAGAGCAGAACGTAATGTTTTTCTCATTTTTACTAATGGAGGTAAGGACGATACAATTGTGTCGTTATGGACTCTTGCTGTTTATATTGATGCTTTTAAATTATTTTAAATTTGTTTTGATTTAGTTAATGATTTTCTTTTGTAGACGTAATGATAATTTATATGTACATAGCCTTGGACTTCTCTTGGCTGTCTTTTTTAAACCTTTGTGAGTCATTGCAATCTTATTATACTCTCTCACGCGACAGATTTTGTAAAAAAATGTGTCAAAATTTTAAGATTATTTTAAGAGAAAGATAGATAGAATATTGAAAGCCGCCGTTAATTGGGCGGGAAACTCAAAACTATCTCTGGTTCTAAATTCTACTGATTTGATTCGTTGCAGGTCTCGAGACAGTACCAAGACAACCCCTTTCATTATTGAACACATGACATAACCAAACATGTCAATTCCTAGTCGATGTGATTTATAGTGTCGTGTCACAGCCTGTGACATCGGTGTGTGTCACCCCACTGTGTCACCCCGCGATGTCACCGTCATATAAAACACTCGGTTTGGGCTCATATCGTTTGGGTTATTTGTCCAATAACTTTTATTGTGTTTGTGTTCTTTGTATCCTTAGATAAATAGCATGTGTTTGGGTATCGCTTTATGCCTATAGTTAAACTAAAGTTGTTATATCTTAGTGGGCCCACATTTGAAAGCTTAGCAGTTATTATATCTTAATATATATAAATCTCGTGTCACAATGTTTGTCCTCAATGGACTCCTAAACCACTTAACCGATTTTAATGTTTTTTTCTTTTAAAATGTGTGCTTTTCTCCAACTTAAAAGATAGGATAGTTTATTTCTCAAATTTGAGATTGCTATTTTATTTATTGCAAATAAATTGTTTTGACAGAACGAAGTCTGTCGAGTCCGCTAGTAGTATTATATAGTATATAGTATATTATATAGTAGCAGAAATTAAAAGAATTGGCAGAGAAAGGATTAGCGATTATTCCACCGATAAGGGCAGAAGAGAGTGTCCCAAGTGGAGAAATAAGGAGATAAGAAAAGGAGATTTGCATGAATATGAGATTAGTTCTCAGCCGAAATATCAAACCATTAAACCTACAGGCTATATTTAGCCTCCGGTTCCGCAATAGATGATACACAGATGACAGATGTTACACATTCAAAACCAGTCCATTAGGATTCGAAGTCGTTACAGTAAACAAAGCCACAATGAATCGGTGTAGCTAACGGTTATTTAATTTCCGTTCCGAAGTTAAGGCTGATCAGGCGTTTAAGTAAGATGTACCTAGCCTCGGTGAGCAAGTTCGCTACCTAGGGTTAGCAAATTAAACTGTTATAATATCAAAATGTTCCCATTATATGATATAAATATATCAAGGAATTTTATTCTATATTAAATCTTATACCTTTAAACGAGCTATTCTTGTATGTATTTATATTTATATATAATCTGTATCTCGGAAACGGCTCCAACGATTTGTATGAAATTTTGTATACATGTGTTAAAAACGGCGATAAATCGATCTACCTAGCTCCCTCTACCTAGGCTAAATTTTCAGAAAACTTTTTTTATCCGTGTTTTGAGGCAATGATAAAATATGATTAGAATACGAACGTAAATTTCGCTGTCACACAGTATGTCATGGTAGCTTAGCGGAGAAATTAGGCAGCTATGAATAGAAAGGAGCCTGGTTCGTATCTCCTGTCCGATCATTTTTGTCTTATTTTTTCAAGTTCATTTTTTTGAAAGAAAAGATCATATTATAACTAAGGAATTATAAAACAAAATTTAAAAAAAAACGAGCAAATGCTCGGTCAACCAGGTACTATGTATAATATATCGTCGATGAACTTCTAACAGTGCGCCAGTCAAGTCATTTACTTTTGACTGTTTCGTGAGTTGTAATGGCATTGAATAAAGCATAAAGACGCGCATCGTATCGACCAATTAAAACACCATGACTAACGGTAATGTCAATTAAGTGATGATAATATTCATGATCTAATGCCTTGCTGCAGAATCTTACTGTGGCAAAATAGATAAATCGCTCATTTGCGAGAAGGTCGACATATCTCAAAAAACATCATTTTACAGATCTATTCAAGTGTTACCTGCATAAAAGACACGTATTAAATTTGTATTAAAAACGTTATTCCTGGAAATATAATAAAATAAATTTTACTTAGCTTTCTACCAAGAGCGTTACTATGTTAAAAATGTCGTTTTTCTAGAACAGAGGTACAACCTACTGCCAGAATTGTTACACCGCAAATAAATTATGTCGTTGTGCGTGCGAATTATGAAAAAGAAATAGTAACTCTAACGACACAACTATGACTATCCTATCCTATCTCTCTTCCTATACACCCTAGAGAAATGGCGTTTTTACAGTAAGCGGAGCGCTAGTTTTTCTACGCACCTACATTACTAACTTAAAAATCATGAATTTTGAGATATGTCATCCTTGCAGCAACTGAGCGAAATGTTAGAGTGAATTAAAAGATAAGTCAATGTGATTGGTGTGTTTTGCCGACGGTACTCGCGGAGTTAATTTAATCGCTGCAAACGGAACCCGTAGTTTATCTTCCGACTACTCCTGGGGGACAAGTGGGAGGAATTAAAGAAGTTCATTTCCAATAGACGATCGCAGCAGCGATTACTAGTTTCTTCTATGGATATTTGCTCCGATGTTCTTTAATTGAATGGAACCAGCCAAATTCAACAAGTTTAGAAGCCGAAAGGAGGACTTTCAATTTAGGAGCAAAGTAGGCAGGAGTACATGTCTAAAATATAGGATTTCTCGGTATAAATAATACTACTAATTAAATATATATATATATATATATATATATATATATATATATATATATATATATATATATATATATATATATATATATATGAATTATGAACTACACCGACGCTGTTGTGTAAAAAAAATGAAGTCAATCAACCCACATAATATGTCTCACTGCTGGGATGGGTACTCAGATGGTCCCCCATTCACGGATGATCCGAGATGGGAAATTTCAGTCAAGAACACGAAAACAATCAACAACTTAGTTATTTGTCCCGCTAAATATATTTTTCGGACTTTATAAGGAAGCATTGCGTAGACAAAACCAAATAAAAACATGCCAACGATCTAGCTTAAGCTTCAAAACCAACAGAATCTCTGGACTAGCACAGAAAATTCCATAAAAAGAATTCACACCTAGGGAAGGTTTGATTGTAGGGTTTCCCCGTCGATAACTTTCCGAGGTGTGTACGATTTGACACGATGATGATGGAAGGAGCCAACCCTGAAATTTGACACTTACCGTCGCGGTGCGTATACGAGTATTGCTCCGCAGTCGTGCTCTCTCTTTCTCTCTCTCTACCTCGCTTGTTCTGGGATTTCAGCAGTTTTAAATATACATATAATATTACTCGTCAGGTATAGGATATATAATATTACTCGTCCCACCTTCAGCTGTAGATTAAAACAGGGCGGTCTAAATAAAAAAGATTTATTTTTAATATTGAATTTATTTTTTTGGTAAATGCGCATTACCCAGACATTCGAAATTATGGCAACGATAGCGTTAACTTATAAGTAGAAGCGGAATTATTAATATATTTGTAAATAAATAATTACTTATTAAATAATAACAACGTCTGATAAAAAAAAATGTTTAAAAATTAATATATACATAACTCACACAGAGCTGTGTATGAGTGACGGCTCTAAGACTATACAGCGTGTTGGAGATCAGAGGTATTGGATTTTTTTAAATAATATTTATTTTTATAAACTTATTAAATCAGTATATTTTTGCAATATTGTAGCACCACTCAAACATTGTTAAGGAGATCATGATGTCTATATACGCTGAAATGAAATTCCTAAAGCTGACACAAATACAAAGCCACATTCTCTTAAACTTATTAAGTACTTACAACAAAACTATTCACACATGATTTATTTTGAGATTACAAAAAAAAATAGAAAAACATCTATATATATTTACATTATAATGACTGGCAGTTATAAGAAGGCACGATAGATTTATGATATGTTATTTTAATTACAGCAGTTTTATTATAGTTATACATAATATTTAGTACATAGGATTTAATTAATTTTATTTTCATTACTAACCAAATGAACGTCCAGTCGACTATAACCGCCCAAAAGTGCTTATTTTCTACCCTTCGCTGTTTCTCCGCTTTTATTATTTTTATAGTTTTATTTTTTACTTTTTTTAATCCGCTAGTAAAAAGTAGATACATAAAATGGTGTATACAAATATTTGAATATTTCGTTTGTAGTACATATTCTAGATTACTACAAAATATATATTTCATCTAGCTAACTCTAATTACATCGATTTTTTACTCCATAAAACTTTCAGTAGTATAGAAAAACATTATATAATACAAAATGTTTTGTGTACGGGTACAGCATAGATGTATTTTTTAATGATTATAATTGTAACCATATTAAAATCAGTTTTAGGAAGGAACTTTAGAGGTATGTAAATATCTTTCTCGAGTATAGTTCGTTGTATATTATGAAAAACTGTAAACTACTATGCAATAGTACATTTTACTTATTTTACTATAATATACCTAATTTGCCAAACGATTAGCTAAAAGATTTAAAAATTACTACACAATTTTCTAAGTTATTGCTAGCTGAATATTTTTCCAAAAATTTTCAAGGCACTAAATTTTATACTAAGTACAGCGTGTTCAATTTTGCACCAAGTATTTTATTGCTCATGTTATTTTGTGCTAAGCAAAGAGGTTGTGCCTCCTATGTCATATTTTTTTTTATAGTTTAGTTAATTATTAGTTTATATTCGACGCCATACACTTCCATAACACACATACGCTTATTTTTAGAACTCTATCACACATTCTAACCGTTTTTTTTTCTATTTTGGTTAAAACACTTTTTATTCGTGACTAGTTACGTTATAAATATTTATATAGAGTTGGTTTTATTAACATTTTTTCCGGAAAAAAATGTTCAAAAGTCCGAGAAAAACCGACTCAAAATAATGAGACACGTTACAACAGATATGTACAACGATTTCATCAATAATTGCAGTTTTTCCAAATTAGTAATATCAGTAACTATTAGAATATCCTAAAATACTATCGCGTAATAGGATCCTGTCTATTAAAATACTATCTTTTTTCTTCTGTAAATGTCTACCACATTAAATACTGGAGACTTATCTTGGCATAATTATAAAATCTTGTGAATAAGGTCTGTGGCTAAACCAGCCTGACTTTATAGGATCCATACGACTAAGCATTAAAAACTTATTTTATAAGCGACGCGACCGCACACCTAGTCTAAGAGCTCGCTGCGTTTATGAGTAGATAAATAAAATCTGGCATTAAAATACACTACCGGCACTTGCGGTATTTACACCTACTAAATGTTACACTAGTGCACTTGTATTTACACGCTTACTACTCATTGTCCGGGCCCGTGAACCGGTGGTTCATCATCATGATTAGTACCGGTCCATGCTGGAGGAGTCCCGACTGGTGACGTCACTGGCGGCATCCGTGGAGCTGTCGGACAGGGAGTGGAGGGTGCCCGAGGTGCCAGAGGTGCCGGCCGCGTCGCTGGGTAGCCCCAGCTCGGTGGTGTATCAGAGGTGCTCGTCGCGCCCGTTCAGCGGCTGCCGCTCCGCGTGGTCGGAGGGACGGTTGCGCTTGAAGAATCCGCACTGGGAACACAAATGAACTATTGAATAGAAGAAATACGCAAATTCTTTTAAATTCTTCTTTTAATCTATTAGAATATAATGTATGTCTCAAGCAAGTGAAAAGTACTTTAATTTTAGTACCAAAATAATATAGAATAACAATTCTTAAGGATTTTTTGTGCCGAATTTTTTGTTTGGGGACATGTCCCCAGTTGGCACTCGCTCGCTCTCTTAGGCACATATGCTGGGAACATCGCTGTATCCTTCTCGTCACGCCGCCAAGCGGACGTTTGCGTCGCAGAAAGTTTGTCCTCAAAGCGCTCGTAAGAACTGTCCTTCTATATTATACGTCTGAATTCTTTGGAAATGTGTTTGCTTTTCCATCTAATAAGTGTTATATTATTCTATCATCAACAAAGGACAACCGCCTTGTAAAGTCAATCTAATATAGTCCTTTACCCACAGAAGAAACTAGTATTAATTGTATATTTGCCATTACCCTTTTAAAAATTACATGACCTGTTATAAATATACTCAACTTGGGTCTTGATGCGTATTTTGTCATCGAAAACCAAAGATACATGAAGCATACCTTGTAAAGCGCGAAGATGAGTAACAGCAGCAACAACGCGCCAACAATGGCGGCGAGGATAATGGCCCAGAGAGGTATCGTGCCGCTGGAGAGGGCCTCCAGCTGCGGCGTGAGGAGGGTGTGCGCCTCCGCCGTGCGCCAGTCCTCCTGCCGCGGGCCCAGCGCCAGGCGGGACACGCGCGCCGCCGCCAGCGATGACAGCTTCACCGCGCGAGACCCGGACAGCTACAGACAAGTGTAATGCAGGTAAGCATGTCTGCATGAAATGCTTCACGCATATTTTCAGAATCTCAAACCAATAATTGTACCCCCCAAATAGCGGAAGGCACTCTTTCGCACAGCATCCTTGATAGCGATCAAGTTTGCAATACGCTGATAAGAATTTTTGTTGTATCAGATAAAAGGAAATAGAATGTGTATATGATTCCCCGGTACTAATATTTATTCATAAGAGTTTAGGCCAATTGTCTTCTATTCGAACGAAACTACGAGCTTTAACGATACTAGGCGAAGCCTTACTTTGTATCTTATAAGAATCAGACTTTATAAACATAAGTAATCAGACTCAATCTTTATATTTTTTTTTCAGAGGGTCCTACTTACATCGTTTAGCACCGTGGTGTTAATCCTCGACCGCAGCGCTAGCCAGACCTCTTGTCCCTTCAGCAGCCGCCCGGTCCTGCAGCGCAGAACCTCACACTTGTACTTCTCCTCGCACTTTTCTAGTATCTCCTTCAAATGAGGGTCCACCTACAATCATCAAATGACCATTATTTATGTTATCGTCAATAACGTAACATTTTTGTTATTGCCTCCTGGACTATTTCTACAAACAAAGAAAATCATTTTATCATCAGCGGTACAAGTTCCATTGACTATAGTATACAAACATGATTGCCATCTGAATCTTTTTGAGACAGGTCAATCTGCACACCAGTTCTATTCTTTATCAAATTGAGATACGTGGTTTTTATAAAGATCTATTATTAATTTAGATAAATTAAGATTATAACTATGGCCCGATACTCTCCTCGCCTGAATTCGGGGAGGAGTCAGTGCCCAGCAGTGAGACGTACATAGGTTGCTACTTTACTTTTTTTTATAAGTGGATGGATAATGAATAAAATATATTTGACTTGGCAACAGTAAAGAAAGAAATTCTAGAAGTAATGACTGTTTGTAACAAAGCCTTACTTCGTCTTGACGACGCCTCCTGGTGCTCTCCCGGCGGTGTTCTGATGATGAGCTGAAGCTGCTGCTGCCACCTGACTGCGAATGGCTTGAATGACCTACAAAATGATTTCCCTTTATTATTAACAATCATACAGTCTATACAATAGAGTATAGATCCTGAGAAGTCCCTTTGATCTATCTCATTAAAATTTCAGATCTTTCTAGTTGCTTGTTACTTGTTACTACGTCCTTTCTCAGACTGGATTTTCATTCCTTATTCTGGATTGGTTGTGTATTAATAATATTATATACTATATTATATGCCCTTGATTTACTTGACAGGCTTGAAACATAATTTAATTTTGGCTAATCACTTTTTCCGACGTTGCTATTTTATAGAGAGATAATAAAAAAACCCTTCAGGGGAAGAATCTTAACAGTAAAATTTAGGAAACCATTTGAACGATAATTGTAAAAAAAAGGATAAGGGCATCATAATATTTACCTGAGTGTGATGAGTATGAGTAGCCTCCGCTGCTGGCTCCATAGCTACCGCCACTTTGATAGCCTCCCTGCTGGAAGGCTCCTTCTTGTTGGAACCCTGCTCCTTGACGAGCACCCCCTTGGTACTGTCCTCCCTGGTACTGCCCACCTTGGTGGCTTCCCTGATAGCCACTTGATGCTCTAGAACCCCCTTGGCTATTGGTAACATCAGCGATGCCGTATTTGAACTCGTTGTTGGCGTTCTGCGCCGCGTAGACCCCGAAACCTTCGAGTCTGTCCTCCTCCTCGTCTCCGACGACCGTGACGCTGGGGCTGCCCACCCCCCTGTACGTGGAGGAGACAGCGTTCATCACATTGGGGTTGACGGTCTCGGTGGTGGCCCAGGAGCCGTGCACGAAGCCTTGACCACCTGCATAGTTTTGGTTGCCACTTCTCTGGTTGTTGTATCTGGAATGCGATGTGCGTCAGTAATATATATACTGGGTAACAAAGAAGGATATATTTGTGGAATTTCATGCTAAAATGTATACGGAAAAAAATGGAAACTACATCACCGATACAGAAACCCATGCATCTAAGGCAACGTATGATAAAACTAGCAGTCCTTTCGACTATGCACGGGTAAATAATTTAAAGTCTGTCGCTCGCTGATATAGATGAAAGATTCTTTTGAATCTCGTGAAAATCCAGTGGTTTCGGAGCCTGTTCAATGCAAACAAACAAACAATCAAATCTTTCCTCTTTATAATATTCTATAGTACAGATGATACAGCGACGATGGTCTTTTATCCAATGAGTGGCGGTTCAATGAGTATGGACTCGACCTCTCGAGGTCCGGGTTCGATCCTGACCCTCTGTGGCGCCTTAAAATGGTTTTTAAAATTTATAAGTGCACCTAAACACGAGACCGTGAAGGAAAACATCGGGCGGAAACCTGCTTGCCCGATCAGATTGGAAGGCAAAGGTTTGTAAATTTCACCTGCCAGCATTAGGCCAGCGTATCGGTGAACTATGTCTCAATTACCTATGCCCACCGGGACATATATGGGTTAATATTTTACAGATGATCCGAGTATCATATGAATTGTTTAAAGCTTGGTATTGAGAGCAAACGTGTGGGTACCTGTTAAAGGAGCTGCCCGCTTCCCCCTCGTGGCCCAAGGACCCGTACTCGGTGCTCGTTTCCGTCTGCGATATAACGTTGTGGTTGGCGTCGTATAAGACTGTCCTGTTTTTCACGCGCACGACCTGACCGTCGCGATTGTAGCCTCCGAGGTCAACTTGACCACCCTGGGTATAAACATTTTGACCTCCGTACGCCTGACCCGCTTGGCCAGAGCTGCCTTGGCTGTATCCACTTTGCCCGTGGCTTCCTTGGCCACTCTGGCTGTGACCACTTTGTCCGTAGCTCCCTTGACTTTGACCACTTTGACCATATCCGCTTTGACTGTAGCCCCCTTGACCACTTTGGCCGTAACCGCTCTGACTTCCTTGACTGAAGGTTTGGGTTCCTTGGGTAAAGCCTCGATTTACGCCTTGGTTGTTCTGTACGGCGGCTTGTAGGTTTCTCCTTATAGCTTCCTGTTCTTCTGCGGTTAAGCCTTCGTTGGAGGAGCTGGACCAGGTTCTGTTGTACCCGTACGTGCCGCTTCCACCCCCCACTTGGTCATTGCCATACGAGGCTCCAGCGGCGACTCCACCTGCGCCATATTGTTTATTCACTTGGCTCGTGCCGGATTGTCCACCCGACACGCGCCCGCCGCTGGCCTGCCCACCGTATTGTCCGGATTGTCCGCGGTAGCCACTTGATTGACTTCCTGACTGCGAGTATACTTTCCCATCGCTGGTGTATTGCTCCTCCCAATAATCTGTAAATGTAACAATTGCCAAAATGAGAATTGAATGCCCTAAAATATTTTATATAAATGGAATTTCAAAAATGTTTAAAGACGAAACGGTTTGTATTCTTAAGCGAGAGGGTCCGGGTTAGATCCTAACACCTCCTGTGGAGCCTTGAAATGGGTTTTTCTGAATTTCAAAGTGCTCCTTAACACGAGACCATCGCTCACTCTCCAGTGAAGGAAAACATCGTGAGAAAACCGTCAAGCCCTATGAGATTTAATATATGGGTTGATCATAATTAAAAAAGTAATTGTGTTACATTTTATTGCACTAGAACATTTTATTTGTATAAATCTTTCATAAGAGAAGATAATAGTGTTGATAAAATATCTCAGAAATCTTATAATATTAAAATATCTTACTTTGTCCATAGTAGCCACCACCTCCGCTGATCTGCGACGCCGTGTACATTTCGCTGCTGATCATAGCTGCAAATAATAACAATTAAAATATTTACAAATCAGGGGGCTTAGCCAAAATGCCATTAAGAAAGCGTTAGCGAAGTTCGAAAATGATAAAATGTATGGGATTGACATAAGACCGCGCTTAATCACGTGGTCCATCCTATACATTTTATCATTTCGAACTTCGCTAACGCTTACTTAATGGCATTTTAGCTGGTATCTCTGTCTCAGACGATATTAGTATAAGGTGGTATCGTCCACTACTGTATATACACCACGGAACGAATACCATTGCATGGTGGTAACGTTATTAGTATTGACGTTACTGAACGTTACAAAAAATGGCTATGATGTCGCGTTTTGTGCAGTTTGTGAGATTCCGGTGTCCCATTAGGGGTAAGGAAAAGGAGTGCAACACATGTCCATAACTTTTAGTTATGCATGCTTATTGCACACCGCTACGACTGCTTGAGAGCCTCCATATAACCAAACGAAATTTAAATTGAGTGTTATCTCTGACCTCCTGGGAGTTACGCACGAGAACGCTAACCACTCTTGAGTCTGTCCTCAGAAAATAATAATTATGAAGTAACTTGGTGATTCAAAATGTTTACCTTCCTTCTCCTTGGCCAGCAGGAAGGCATACGGATTCTGCACAAACAAGTTCTGGGGGTTGACGTGCCGCGCCACGTCGCACGTCACGTCACCGGCCCACTGCGGCTGCACTAGCATGTACATCAGGTTCTCGCCTGTAAACAGAAACATTAATGTCAAAGAAAGTCTAGAAAGATCCTGAACATTATATTTTCTTTGTTCAGAATATAATAAAAATATGTTTAAGAATAAATTATTTGGCATGATATGAAAAATTGTTGTTATACCACAAAGAGATTTACCTCTTTGGGGTGAGGACAACTGCTTACTAGTACTATCATAGTATAGTGTGTAATAGTCTCACGATCAATAGATTCGACGATTAAACATATCAAGCACCGCGACATGCAAAATGAAAACATCCCGTGACGTAAAAATTAATCCTGCATAAAATAGTTTTAATAGTGAAAAAAAATCGTGTGTTCTGATTAAAATTACCAGCATGAGTATTGTATTACTCGGAAGTCTCAAAATTATATTATACTAGTGTTGCCCGCGGCTTCGACTTTTTTTAATCGTATGTATGTTACTTCTAGTACCTCCGAGAATATGTGTACAGTTTCATGATGATCGGTTGAGTGGATTTCGCGTGAAAGCGTAACAAACACTACCCCACTATTTTCAACAACCTAATTAAAACAAAACCCCCTTATTTTCACATATATAATATTACGTATTTACCATTGAGAGTCTGGTAGGGCCACATGATGTAGATCTCTGCCTCGTCCACCGCGAAGGGGCCCTCGTTCTTGATGTTGTACTTGTGGATGACCTGCGGGCCCAGCCGCGTGTCGTCGGTCAGGTGCGCCGGCTCGTACAGCGACGTGTTGTAGTGGAGCTCCGGGGGGTCCGACGTGCTGGGGAACAGAGTACTCGCATTGAGACAAGGGATACTCTTCGCAACTTACCATCATTATATGAGCAAGGGAGCCCTGTCCCTTGAGGAATTGTTGTGTCTTGTGGCAAGTTTTTTATATCAGCAGGAGACCAGAAAGTGGGAAGCTCCTAAATCCCTTGCCTAGTGAGCATCTATCATTCTAAGGAAGGATTATTTGTTCTTCAATTTAAGGTATCATATACATGGATTGTAAAAGCAGAAAGTCAAATTACTCTCTAAAAGCTGTTCTGATAACGCGCAAGAGATTTCTCACAGGACCACTTTGATTAAGGAAAATGTTTATGTAGATAAGGGTACCAGTCTAGTAATGGTACTAAACAATATGCTTGAGCGTATAACGCCTAAAGAAATAACTTATTCTAAAGAAAGTGAACTTTTTTACTCTATAAAGTATTCATCTTGATATAGCTGCACAGGGGGCCTAGCCAAAATGCCATTACGAAAACGACAGCGAAGTTCGTTCGTTCGTTCGAAGTTGTGATTGGCTAAATTACGTCGTCGATCGCTCGACCGTTCAATCGACGGCGTGATTTAACCAATCACAACTTCGAACGAACGAACGAACTTCGCTGTCGTTTTCGTAATGGCGTTTTGACTAAGCCCCTGGAGAGTAAGAGATATCTACATTCGTGATTCGCCTCGGAAACGTAAAATTGACAGAGGAAACGGCTTTTGTATTGTTGTCTGTTGCCTCACCCAATAACAGAGAGCACGGCCTTAATGACGACGCCGATGACCAGGTGCTTCACGTTGTCGTAGTCGGTGCCCTGCTCGGGGTTGGTGGAGTTGGTCTCCATGTCGAACTGCAGAGCTGTCACACGAGAGTCCACCTCCAGGATGATACGGAACTCAACCTGCAAGTCAGAGAGGTTACGGGTTAGAGAGGCTTTTATGAGCCTAATATATTGTTCTCACGGTCTTTTTTTATAAGCGCATAGTATTTGAGAATACAAAATACCTTCTTCACTATCATAATCAGCCTTTATCCATCAACTGTTGAACATAGTCCTCCTTCAATGAACGCCAAGACGACAGATCTCTTGCCACTCGCATCTAACACGGCCACTGCTGTAGTCGTCTTTACAAAATCCTTCTTGATCCTGAATCGCTCATCATATTTCACTGCTGGATATAGACCTGTTTCAATGAATGTACTGATGGCGCCCGTCACTTACCCATTACGAAGACATCTTGAAAATAGGCTGATAAAAGACGAGAAGACGGAAGATTCACTTTCAAGTCAGTGTGAAAGAATCATCTTCCTCGTGATAAATCATCACTTACATTTTGTCCACTAGCCATCGGGTTGCCGAGGTCACACTTCAAGGTTGTGTTGCCGCCGGCGTGTTTGCTCTTAATCGAGCAGTATATTGGTGATGCGTCAGCGACGTCCTTGTCTAGCCTCTCCATCTTGGTGTAAGTGACACCGGCCGGTAGCTGCAGGTAGTAAGCAGCTTCGAAGGCGTCTTCTGCAGTATTTTCTACTTTAACATCGATGTGAACGTTTTCTCCAGATCCTAGTAAGTAATTTACAGTTGGACTGAAAATAAAAATAAAAAATGTTATCGATGGAAAAAAATTGCTTTATGCGTCGCCTTTTTCTATATTATATTCTTATCCTTATCTCTTATCCTCAAAGCGACGATGGTCTACTTAAGTTAGAGGAGCGGGTTAGATTGTGACCTCCTGTGGTTCAAGAGTTTATCTTTACTGTTTACGTGGCCGAATTCACCTATACCCTCTTAATTCGTAACAAAGGCACTTGTTAGCACTAGAGCAACACATTAAGAGCATCAAGCACACTAGAGCAACACATTAAGAGCATCAAGCATTCATCTCAACAAGATCATGGGAGTTCTTGGCTTTCTTAATTACTGCAAAGATATGATCAAGTTCTTATTCATACGAATGTTAAAACTGTGCATTAACATTGTGAGCCATCCAGCGTAAAAGCGGTCCAAGTCCCTTTACACATGGAAGGCGGAGAAGAAAATCTTGAGGTGTATGCACTATGTTTAGAAGTAGAAGTAAAATAACAGGGACTTACGTAGTGACGAACATCTTGAGGTCCGGTATGCAGACGTTGTCGGGGCCGCAGTTCTTCTGTATGTTCAGAGCGTCGGTGTGGTACGTGCGGCGCGTCTGGTCCAGCACGGGCGGCACCGAGGACCCTGATGGCTGGTTTATCAGACTGTACGTCATGTTCACCTCGATCGGTGTCAGCTTGTCCCGGATGTCCTCCTGGAATATTTTGCAATTGAACAATCCAGATGTACATTGATGACGTATTGTTATAATGTAACAAATTTTACGGAAGTTATCATTTTTTAAATTTAGATTTTCATTGTTATTAGTGAAATAATTAGTGTAAAGATAAAAAGACTACAGTTGCTACCTAACCTAACTTAGATCCAATTTAATGGGAATAGGAGATGACAGTGAAGATTTATATAAAGTGTGTAAAAAGAGTCGATAGCTATTAAGATGTAAAATATGTTTGCAGGCAACTGTGATACAATGAATTTGCAAAAAATTATATCTTCAAAAATGTTATCTATATAACCAAAAGCGACGGTGGTCCAGTGGTGGACGGACTCGGCCTCTTATGCGAGGGTTCCGGATTCGATCCTAACACCCCCGTGTGTGCCTTGAAATGGGTTTTTCTAAATTTATAAGTGCACATGAGACCATCGCTCGCTCACCGGTGAAGGAAAACATCATGAGGAAACCTGCATGCCTGATGAGATTGCGTTTTTGAAGGTATGTGAAGTTCACCAACCCGCACTGGGCCAACGTGGTGGACTATTGGCCCATTACCCTCCTCGCCTGATTTCGAGGAAGGAGACCTGTGCCCAGCAGTGGGACATATAAGGGTTGATACTTTACTTTACTTTTTTTTATATAACCAAAGCTGTTTTGGGCTTTCGTCTCGAATATTGCTTACTTCTGGAAGTAAGATAAAATAACTCACATCAAGATAAACCATGACATCTTTGCACTCCTGTTGACCTTGGGTTAGCAGTATGTGAGTCTGGTACAGGGTTTCCCTGCTCTCCATCAAGAATAGCCGCTTCCTAGTCTTCTGTCTCGAGTCCAGATCAAGAGTGACTTCGAAGTCTGTAAAAATCAGATATTAACTCCAGGTGTCTTAAACATTTTATCTTATCTTACACAGAATATCACGAATGGCTGTCTACCTCTGAACATTTAGTGCGATGATGATTTGGTGATTACTAGGAGTGGTTTATTTACAGATTTTGATGATCATAATTTCATTATTAGTATACACCTATGAATCAGGTAGTGACTATCATAGGATTCAAAGGTTCCTAGTGCTGAAATGTTACAGGACTGCATAGTAATAAGATCAATTCAACTCCTACTTTCGTAACAAAGTTGACATGGATGTTATTTTACTTCGATGAAAATATTTCGTAATACTATTTTTTACCATTTTAAATTCAAAAGATAATTTTATTCCAATTAATGAAAATATAAATTTATTTTATCAAAAATAGTATATATTTTTTCTAAATCAAAAATGTATATATATAATAATAATGAAATTATGTTATTTTTGACTACCAATCGTTTGCTTCTCCAACCACTCACCGAAATAGCAAATATATCCCTCCGCTTGGAAAAAAGAAATTTCAATTTTGACAAAGAATTTGTATAATGCATAGATAATAATACTGGTGAATGTATATCATTGAGAAGAATGTTTAAGTCGCTAATCCGCACTGGGCCAACGCATAATATAGGCCTTGGACCTCCTCTTTGTCTGTTTTGCAGGGGAATGCTAGTCAAACTAATAAAGTTAGTTTATGCATATTATAAAGTAATGTGGTGTGAACGTAACGTCGTTTTTTTAAAGATAGCTTTCAGGACCTAGAACAGCCTAGTTCTATCCCAAGAATAGCAGAACTAGTCTGTTGGGCTCACAGCAACAGAACTGCTAGATTATCGGGCAGTTTTTCATTTAATTGCGTCGTCTCACAGCTTCAATTACGCGAGCGTAGCGAGAATTTTGAAAATGATAATTTAAAAAAATATATGAAAGCCATATGCCAACTCACTGATCTGTTGGTCGACGTTGACTCCGTCGTAGGTGAGACAGAACATGAGCTGCGCGCAGGCGACGCTGGTGCCGTTGGAGAGCTGGCAGCGCCGGTCCGTCAGAGAGATCAGCTTGCTCTCGCCCATGAACTTCACCTCCGCCATCACCTTCACCACGGGACGGGATCTGGCAATGTCAATTATGGCGTGAAACATCCGTTTATAGTGCGTCTTGGCAGTTAAATCTAGGTTGGCAGAGAACTCAGATTTGTGTTGCATGTGATACAGAAGAATTACGTTCTTTACAATTAAGACGGAAAGACTATGATGAACATACATTAAAATATAGGTGCTTTTTACATTAAAGTACGTAAGACATTGGATTTAAACTTAGCTGACACTTTGTTTTTACTAGAGCCATTTGGGAAGAGGTCAATAAATTATATGACAATATAAACAAGTAAACCTTACTTCAAAAAGACGACGCTGTCAGACTTGTATGCTCCAACAGCCAAATCCGTGTAGTTGTTCCTATCCAGATCTATCCCACCAGACAGAGAGAAACCGAAAGTGGTAAGACTGGGGCTGATCTCCTCTGCGGTGATGGCTTGAGAGTACTTTTCACCGATGCCAAGCTCGCTTCCGTGATAGATGTATACTACTCCCTGACCGTTGACGCCGCCGTAAGGAGCCCCAACGGCGATATCTATAAGAAGAATTTTTAGAAATGTAACTTCAACTGTTAATCGAAAACTAAAATAGCTTATTATTAAAAAGAAACGCATTTACATTTCAACAACAGTCAATTTAAGAAAATTAGTAAAGCAGATACAAACAACAAAATGAATTAAACACTACACATTATAGTGAAATAAATATATCAAGAGCTGTATCCATTATTTACCGCCAAAACCGTCGTAGTTGATGTCTCCAAGTGAGGTGACAGCCAAACCAAATCTACCTCGAGAAACCTCGCCAGTACGTGCATGGTTTTTGTCGAAAGCCTGTAAAACAAAGATAAAAAACTAAGCACCATACTTAATGTAGGTGACGCTCAAGAAAATAATGTCTTATTATTTTCCTGTTTCCAGCTGAACCTTATAATATATTATACTCTGTATACTTACTCTGTTCTGTCCCTGGTATATAACGTAAATTCTTCCGTGTTCATATCCATCACTCCTGGGTTTAGTGAACATGGGAGCACCAACGATGATATCATCAGCACCATCCCCATCAATGTCACCACTGGCCAAACTGTAGCCGAAGTACGCACCGATTTGACTACCGCTTATGTTCTTAATGTTATTAAGTTCCCATGTATAAAGCACCACCTTTGAAAATAACGAAGTATTAAAAAAATATCACACATCAAAAGAAGTAAATCTCAATTTAAAGGAGTAACTAAACTCTGAAGTTATTGTACTCTTAAGGATTACGAAAGAAAAAGAAAGATGAAGAGTAAAGGCTGCTGAGAGGGAACACGTACCAGTCCTTTTAATTCTGATCCTCTGGGAACACCAACAGCGACACCCTGAATGCCCTGACCAGCAAAATCTCCAACCGTGACCGAGTAACCCATATACGAGTCATCATATTTGGGACTCGCTTCGGGAGTTGAGATTAAAGCCGGTCTATTGTTTATCGTTTGAACCTTAAGCTGACCTAAAACATAAAGAAGTCGAAATTCAAAACCAAATTATAAAACAAGCAAAAATATGACCATGGATCTTGAATGATAAGCTTGGAGTTTTAAAGATATGTTGATCTTTGATGAATAACTCCCAAAAGAAAAGAAGCCAATTTCAAAGTTTTGGCACGTTACCAATGATTTCTGTGTCTACTATCAATTAAAAACACGAAGTTATAAATACACAAGAAACGAAACTAATGTTAATAAAACAAAAATGGTACTTGTTAGTAGACACAGGTTTGCAATCAGTAGAGATAAAAAATGTTAAAGATTCAATGACAATGAAGTACTTTCTGATTCAGAATAAGCGTATGATTTGATGGACAAGTCCTTATTGCAGCGCCAACTCCTGGGTCAAATTGCTTTGACGTATCAATTCTTAATTATAATAAATCCACCAACTCGCAGACCAAATTAAAAGCCAATGGGGTGAATATTTATAATTTAATTAGTTTTAAGCGATGGCCATTTATTTGTAGAAAGCGTTAGAACCTGTCTACCCCGCTCATGTGAGGTATTAGAGTGGATATCTAAGACCCTCCTCTAACTACATGGGTATAGTTATATTATCTATATATTCCTATTAATTTTGTTTCTTCCACCTAAGTGAAATGTAATTTGTGTTTCTCATTTAATTTAACAAAATTCTCATTTAGGTCTTCTCGTACGTTAACATTTTTCCATTTATTCTACTAAAATAATATTGTATTACGAAATACATTTTGTATCTGTATGAAATAAGGTACGAAATATCATTTGTTTGTCCCCTTTAAGAATATTCAATAGTGGGTTCTTATACTCATATGTACATTTATACAGACGACTTCTTTATTATTTCCAGAAATTTAAAACATCTTGAGTTACATTTTTCAGCTACATCTTGAGTTACATTAATGTCATATACGTTACTTGCTCTGATTTTAATAAAGTATATAAAGTCCAAAGAATTTGATCAAATTTAAAAGCTCCAATTCTGTTTCAATATATATTTTCTTTTTCCGTATCTGGCAATCCATTAAGTATTTCTACATACACATACATAACATCGACGTTTAGTTTGATAGAAAAGAACGAGACGACGTCCATGTATTCGTGCATCCTTGTCTTCTAAAGGTTGGGGCTGATGGATATAGGTCGAACATGTCGATCCTGTTGACGTGACATGGAAAGCTAATGATCCTGATTATTCATACCGCCGATGACGACCGGTATCACATACCAAGTGCGCAACGACGAGTATGGATAACTTCAATAGGTTTACGTCTTACTTCTCTTCTAAGATACCGAGCAACCAGTAATATTAGCACGTTATCCCAGTGAATATTGAAAAGGAAGGATATCTTGACTCAGAATGATATTAAAATAAATATAAAAAAAAATATTAAGTAATTTATTGCAAGACTTATTCTTCTCGATATTCCAATTATTTAATAAGCAAAGATTTTTAGAAAACTAATTGTAAACAGTTTACAGAAGAAAAATATACATTTAGTGACCAAATTTTTTCAGATGGTTTTTAATCATCGCAAAAAATATCATTGGCAATTTTAGTAATAGAAAAACTCTATGATAAAGTTATTAGATAAGTTATTGAATTCAGTCAATTTGAATGACAAAGTGATTCTGCGGAGTGATGTTTTAGATTAAACGTGTTAAGTCCATTTCTGTTCTAGCTATAACAAATTTAACGTACATCTGGATGCTCGATATCCAAAAGAAAAGTAAAACAATAGTCAGTGCAAGGCTATTACAAATAGGATTATGCGTTGGTAAGCGTCTCGCTATGTTATCTGTTAAGAGTTACGAGGTCAATCTGAGGATACCAGTTACCTTCCTTCGGCATATAGTAGTCGAACCTTGCGCTAGTGTCTATCGACATTGTTCGGCCTGTGGATTGTCAGGAAAACAAGAATAAACGTTTACAACTTAAACAAACACGTATTGAAATAAAACTTCTTTAAGAGCAATATGTTCTTAACATTTTTTTATGGGAAAGAAATTTTATTTCTTTATTAATGGACATTATTGTTATGCTTACCTTGCCAGTAGAAGCTGCCGGGGGCTCCCATGAATAGTCGTTGTCCATCCTGAAAAAATAACTTACATTAATTATACACATAAAGCTGCGTGATAGAGTTTTTACGAAGATATTCTATCTATTTCTTAAGTCCTCTCTCTCTCTCTCTTTGTCTCTATCTCTCTCTGTCTTGTTAATTATGGTTCATTAAAACTCATTCGACTCTTCCAAGCTGTTAAACTTTTACAAAACTTTTAAATGTTGATTTCATATGTTTTGGGGAAAAGCAAATTGCTATAAATAGACCTATATATTTACACCTACATTGTTTTCTTGTTAGTGATAGGTTTCTATTAGTTTCTATTAGTTTATCTCGTGGGGAAATGCTCGAGCTATCTACCGCAGGCAATTAACTTTATCAGTGTGATGTGTGAACACTTATACCACTCTGCGGCTATCAAATCAAATCGGTACATTAAGTCGACGGTTCTCCACTACTCCACTATACAGGGTCATTGTTAAAAGTTTAATTATTACAAATATTACTAAAAACAAATCGTGATTAAATTATTAATATTTAATATCTTTTCCGTAACGTTTAACATTAGTTTAACATTTAAAATTGTAATAATTTATATTTTTATATTATTTTATAGTATTGTATAATTTCGGTTTCGTGTATGCCAACTAATATTAGTATCATGGATATTTAAGTTATTAAAATTTTACATTTCCGTCGTTTCGGATACTTATACAACTACTGATATCAAATAACTCCTCCTATATAAGAGGAGTTATTTTTTTACGTGAATTGTTAGGACTGGTATATCCAGTCCTAACAATTCACGTAAAAAAATACTATAGAATATATTACAAACAAATTATATTTGTCATTCAATCCGCTTATATAGAATTCTCTACACCTACATACGTTTTTGTTTCGTATAACATAATTCAATATCAATTTGTCTGTCAATACCACGCCATTAGCTTATCAGACGAAACGCAGGCCTCGTGTGAACATCTTCGAGCAACGAGCAAAAAAAGACACGTGTTATGCTTGTATGTCACTTGTCAAAGCCTTGAGATTGTTTATCGTTTGACTGCTGCTACAATTTGTTCAACTTTTTGTAGCTTGTCAAGTCTTAATTTAAAATATTTATTTTTATTTTATAGAAAACAAATTGAGAAATTGTGACATGGCATGTTTATGTTATTATAACTAGATCTTACTCAAATATATAGCAAACTATGACGTCAGGTAATTCACAACGTGTTAATGACATAACGATCACAAAGTTACCTAAAAGTAAAATATTGAGATCTCTTAAAACGGCTCAAACTCTGGGGAAAAAAGTTCCGAAACACATTTTCCGCCCATAAAACTCTAATTTAGCACTTTAGGCGTCGTATAATAACATTAAGGACCACAATGGGATAAAAAGGGATAAAAGTGAGTGGTTTAATATGATACAGTATGGTAATACGGGCGCCGGCGGGTCGGAGCGCCATATACGACATGCGCCCGCGCACCACGTGCCCGTGTGGGAAGGGAATGTCATATTGACATTATTGAGCGCCTTATTGATTACAAAATTATATTAAAGAAGTGTCTTGGCGTTCATTGAAATAGAAAGAAATAGAAAAATATAGCTGATAATGATAGAAAAGTCAATGTTTAAAAAAGTAACCTGAAGTGATATTAACAAAGGATTCTTATTTCTCGAGATCCATGACAACCGAACCGAACCGAAGGGGGCCTAACCAAAGTGCCATTAAGAAAGCGTTAGCGGAGTTCGAAATGATAAAATGTATGGGATTGACAGAAAGCCACGCTTAATCACGTGGTCATGTGGGACTCGCTGCGCCCGAAAGATGGTACCACTAAAACCCGGCGAGTGCCACCGCTGCCGCCTTTGGTCGCCAAGTTGCCAAGCAACTCGGCACATCAACGGTTAGTCAGTCCCTCAGGGGACCGGGGATCGACGCCACCTCCACAGAGCGGTTGTTCCGCACCACAGAACAACCACTCCCAAAGTCAGGAAAGCGATAAGGTGTGGTTCCCATCCTCACCCCTTGCCCCCTGCTCTTTTGTCCCCTCTTCTAATAAGAGGGGTACAAAGAGCCCCCTCACGTCGGTTCAATTCGTTTCGCCCAAGGTGTTGGGGTCATCCTGGGCTACTGAGCCCCAGCACCACGGCAAGGCCTGAACCATGGTGGGGAGGGCAAAGCATCTGCATAACTTCTGGTTATGTGAATGTTAATGGGCATCGATAGTCGCAAGGCTTCGATTGTTCGTTTGCCCTTCTATGATAAAAAAAATATGTACCAGCTAGGCCTGCCGGGCTTAAAGTTAATTTGTAAAATAATAATCATAAAATGGATGCAGTAAATTGAGCAAGCAGTGAGACACGCCGTACAAAACATGCACATAACATGTATTGCCCATGTTTAGTATACTAGAAGTCAATTTTAAAATAAAAGTACAATGCCAAATATTATGATCCGGCATTTCATTTATGACCCCTGAGAAACAAACCGAAGATACAAACTCATAACTTGGTTATTGCAATACTTGAATAACACAAAGGGTACTACTTCAGTAGGGCTATTCTGTAAAAACCATTTCGATATCGAGCTTCACCTGAGCGATAGAGCTCACTTTAATATCACTTCGAAAGTGATATTAATTTATTTTATTGATATGAGATAGTCGAGTTTTAAAAAATACAAAATCGTCAAATACGTCATGTCACCGCGGATTCCGCTTTCGAAATTCGAAAACGACCTTACAGAATATCCCTGCAAATATACTCAGACTCTTCAACGATTTTACGAGCATATTAACAGTTTCGATGGTAACCGACGATGTATCGATGGAAGTTTACAGCTTTAGAACAAAAGATCACAGCCGGAAAACCATTACACTTGCATCCAAAAGTACAGCTAAACGGTTACAACGAATAAATGCATATTCAATTTACACCCATAAATATGAGGAACGTTTTAAACAAGACTGAACGGTGACTACGTATTGAAACAAGACCCTGAATGTCTTTGTAATTGTACTGTTAATAAACGCTTGTTTAAATAAAGTTTTTGCATTGCGTATAACATTTATTTTATGCAAACTAAATTGTGTTAATAGAATCAGGCGTTACTTTGCGGAAATCCATTAAAAAAATATATTAAATTATATATTAATTAGCAATATATGCATGCATTTGCGTGCAATCACACATTTACTGTAAAGACTGCATGGTTCGCGGGATATTGCCAATTAATATACAATTTAATATCTTTTTAAATTGTGTTATATGATACCACACGTATTTGTATTGAAAAGTATCAACCCTTATGTCCCACTGCTGGACACGGGTCTCCTCCTCGAAATCAGGCGAGAAGAGAAGCCATAGTACACCGATGCGCTGGCCCAACGCGGGTTGGTGAACTTTACATACCTTCAAAGACTTTCAGTCTCTTTAGGCATGCAGGTTTCCTCACGATGTTTTCCTTCACGGGTGAGCGAGCGATGATCTTGTATTTAGAAATTTTTAGAAAAACCCATTTCAAGGCACACGGGGGGTCGGATCGAACCCGGAACCTCTCGCACAAGAGGCCGAGTCCATAACCACTGGACCATCGTCGCTATTCGCGCTACTACTAACTACGCGCATCGTCGTATTAAAAAACACAAACATCGAAATTTATCTCGACTTCTGTATCAAATATCCCGGTAAATATAACGCCACTAAGAAATACGTTAACATGTAATTCTTAATATTTCTTTTATCTCCGTATCTTTTTGTTACAATAAATAAAACAATCATTCGGACAAATCCCTAAATGTCTTTGAATCGTAAGGCGCGCCTACAGCTTTTCCCGCCAACGCCATTGTCTGCAAATGGCCGCCGTTTACGGTTGCGTTCTGAAACCATGTTTGTAGATTCACAAAGAATGTTTAAGACGTTTCAATGACAGGGAATTTTTGTTTTGCATATGAAGAAGGCATGAAGAAATAAAAAAGAAAAATAATAGCTCCCGTGTTTATTCTTTTTGAATTTAAAATTATTACCCTTTGTACAGAATGAATTGTAGAGACAAAATGTGCAATCATAAATTGCAACTTAAATATTATAAGAATGAATTTATGGTTTTCCGGCAAGCTTTTACTGTTGTCTGTTTCCCATAAACTGTAATACGAATTACCATTACTCTATTCAAATGAAACGTCACCCACAAAAGGATTTCTCCATATTTACCGTATAGGTATGCATAATTATATATATACCATACTTGACGAGGATACATTCGTACAAATACATAGACAATACCTCTTGGTTATTTAACATTATTTATATAAATATGTGTATAAAACGAGTATTCAACACGATTTTTTTTCGCTAATAAGCTTACTCTTTCAAACTCATAATATTATGAAAGCTCTCAAAACCTTAAATCTAGTTTCGTTCAACACTAACCGTCCAAGCAAATTTGCAAGGGCGGACGGTAAATTTGACAGGCCCTATAACTACTTGGGGCTATGTTATTAACTAATTGTAATATTTTATTCATAACTAATTTCAATAGTAACGACAAAACAAGTATTTTATATTAGAATTGCCAAAATTGATTATAATTTTAAAGATATTTTAATTTTATATTGTTTTTAACAGCATGAGGTCCAATCCAATCCAATCAGTACAATTCCTTTGTGGTCTCTATATGTAGAGAATTATAGTCAAATATAATCTTTATAATTCTATATTCATAAATAATAATGTGTACTTATTATATTATATAATAGTATACATAATACGCTATATTCAATTCGAATATATCATTTAAAATAATGAAATAAAAAGACACTACTAAAGAATTAATAATAATAGATAAATTACATTGAATTCTCAAAGCTAAGTAAATCGATATCCAACAATCGAATAAGTAATCGATTATTCAGTACAAGCACATAAATGGCTCAGCTTACATCAATCGGATACGAGATATTTATGCGGCTGGCTTCTCTTGCGTTCGCCGAAAAGATCTCATCTCAGTTGTGCCACGTACCACGATAGGCCCTGCATAGATATTACTGCGATCGTATCTAATAGGACGTGTTAAATTGTTTTGGTAACTATATTGTTGATCAACGTGTTATATGAAATAGAAATGGCAACATTGTACAATTTAATGATAATATATTTTTACCATATAAATTTATTATTACCTAATGAATTAATATGTCAAAAACCCGAGTTTATAATATGAGAAGTAGGTGACTTTGTAAAGACTTTGCGTTCAATTAGCTTGATTTTAATGAGGACTATAAAGTTATGCTTATGAAGAATGTACTCGTACATTCAAGATTTCCTAAAATGAACGCAGCCTTAGACTAATTCAACTTTAATTTATTTAAACAACCCAAGTTACTTATGAGTTTACAAATCACTAGATCTAGTAAAAGTCTGTCAGATAATACAGAAAATCAATCAGGCTGTCATAGCCATCAACAACATACCAAATACAGAAACATAAAATTTGAAACAATTCGCAATATTGACTGCTATTTTCGGAATAGAAATGTGTTTTGCTATATTTTTTGCTGGCAACAATAAATGTTGTTAATAATTCATAAGGCGTGTGTCTGCGCATGCGCATCACGTACTACGGCGATCACGATGATAACAGCGCGGCAAAAATGATGCTATTCCCACGAACGCGTTTACGTCAAATATTTTTTTTTTTGTTAAAGCAACGTTTTGTACCCTCAATTTCGGAAATTTTTCAATGATAAGATCTTACACGTTTAAAAGTGTGAAAGCAAAATGATAATGTATAACGATAATATTCCAGTAAGTTAACTGAGAAAAAAAGCTTGGACCAAAATCAAGCAAGTAAAAAATATATAGAGTTGCGTATCCACTTGATATGCATGTATCATACCAGAACATACTTTATTTTTTTTAAGATTTCCATGATGGTGCTTATTTATTTTATTATACATATTATATAAATGTAACGAATGATGGCCATACAAGAATAAATACATTAAGAAAAAACGTTATCAGAAAGCCCTAAGGTATATGATTAATTAATTATAACCGGACAATGTGAAACGCGGGTAGCCGTTAGTGAGTTCTATTAAGAAGAAACATCTTTAGCAGATCTAAATTTTGCATCTACTCTAAGCGATCAGATCCATAAGATTAAGGATAAAAGCGGTCCAATTCGATATGCACCGCCTGATATAAAATCTCTATTCGCATCAGATTCGTGAACAGAACGGCTAAGCCGTTATGGGGATTCTAAGAGCTTCTCGATTATGTATGCATCCAATGCATCACAGAATACAATTTCACAATCAATGTTTATTTTAAAACTTTGACTAATGCCTTCTCAGGCATTAGTCAAAGTCTAGTCTCTGAGAACGTCATTCTCTCTGATAAAACACAGTTGCTTTAACTTAGTGTGCTTTAACGTAAATAAGGAAAAAAAGAGTAAGTCATCACGACTTACTCTTTTACACAGCTCATAAACAACTAAATATTTGGTTTTTTCCAAAACCCGCCACATTTCCAAATTACAATTTAGGTACTTATTGCACCACTTTCCTTCTTCTTTTTTTCATGTGGCAATTATCCAGGTAAAGTAGCGAATACATGACATTTGAATCGAGGCTGACTGCATTACGCGAAATAACTATAATTATTGTACTCACCTTTGATACGGCCGCTGAAAAACCTGCCTGGCACACGCCCGTCTTCCTTTGCCCGTGGGTCGCTGGAAATTGTTAAATTGAATTAATACTAAATCTGAGAAAGTTGCAATTTTACATAAGGGTAGACTACACACTATTTTATCGATCTTATAATATAACTTTTTAGATTTTTCGTTTTCTGGAATGTCCGGGTAAAATTTAATAGTTTTGGGTGACGTTAACACTTACCATCAAGTTGGTCTACTAGGTTAGGCTAGTCACCTTCTAACATGCGATGTTGACTAGGTTTATTAATGTTGATTTACAATTTTTTGATTTTTTTTTTTTACTTTTACATCATGAGTCGTGACTTACTCTTGGAAGGGGAAAATTAACGGTCGTTTTTCACATATAAGTTATTATATTTGTATAAATGTACTCATTACAGTCAAATTTTTGGAGATACGTCTGTTTTTTATTAAAACGTGTCAGATATATAACAATAAATATTTAGGGTTGCGTGTATGATACATTAAAAGCACACATATACACATATTAAACACAGTTTACACAATATCCATGCGATTTACATATTAAAACGAGACACCCGACAATAATCTTTAATTCAAAAAATCTGAAATGGTTTAATTTACACCCCAGGCCAGAAAAAAAATACGATAAACAGTGGCACCGCTAATGATCGCAATGGCGTATGCGGCATAAACCCCGAAAATAAGAAATAAGTCAATTAAAATAAACTACACAAGTAAATATCATGATTTTACCCTTTCATGATTTTTTAATTAGCAAAAAAGAAAAAATGGACATCCTTCGAAATAAAAATCTATGGAAGTAATCTAATCGTGTCTTCAAGGACTGGTGGCCTTATATTATTATGACGAAAATATATAATAACAACTACTAAAATTTCGTAACGTAATTAACTTACTCTACTCATAATATTGAACAATCTTGTAACTGTGTTGTGTGCTTATCATCCGGATCAATGTAAGTTATTTGATATATTGTATTGTTTACTATGTATAAATAAATATAAAGTATAATAAAGTGTATTGAAAAAGCACTGCAAAAAGTTCGGATGCCTCGTCTCAGTATTTACTATATTATTAATAATAGTGTAAATGTAATATTATTTATGATACAGTATTATTTTTATAAGATTAATGTATGGTCTGAGTGGATAATTATATAATATAGAAATATGCAATAAAATAAACAAAATATTTTGTCATATTTGATGAATTGTCTAATTTATATGAATCTATTTTTCAATTACAGAAATGCTTTTGTTTTTGTTGTGTGTTTGTTTCTTTTTATCTGAAAAAACCTAAACTTGCAATCATGGTTACAGATTAACCCCTCTAGTATATTTCATACATTTTGTTTATATCAATAATGAAAATCTTTAGAATAAATAAAATAAAACAATTAAATGGTTGTTTAGTACACATTAACTTATGTTCAGAAAAAAATGTAAATTATTTTTAACATTCCTAATGAAAATTAAATATGCAATATTCTTTGAACGAAAAAGATGTAGTGGTAACTAGTGGTACAGTGACGACGATCATGGTAGGAAATGGTCTACCTCGTGTGCATCATAACATCGAGTCACAGGTCATACTCACCCTCGTCCAGCGAGCGGAACCCTAAAAATAGTCAAACTTCCATTCAAAATGGTATTTAAAAAAAATTGTAATGTGAGTGAACCTTTATGTCAAATGTATGAATGTTTTATAACTAAAAGCAAAAAAGTTATTGGATTTTTTTTTCAATCAATTAGGCGTATAGCCTTTTTAAAATTAAATTAATAGCCAATTTCAACATGATATGTAAAATCATCAACTTGAAGTTTTAGTTCCGACTCCCGGTTATTTTTGCTTTTAGGTTTAAAATTTCATATGTACATCCTTCTATAAAACAGATTTTGATATATAAAAAACATGGTTTTATCGATAACAGTGACCATGAGATTGCATCGATCGAAATTTACCAAAGGCTGTGGCCAGCCTTATAATAAATCAAACTGCCGGGGGCGCAAGTCACGCTCGTCTCTCAATCCGCCATTACCGGAGGAAGTGATTTTGGCGCGCTTTTACCAACGCCATTTTATCTTTATTTTTTAATTGGCAACGTTATTTGTATTTTATCGTAACATCGTGTTAATTGTAAACACAAGTGACATTTAAATGTTACAAAATTTAAAATAAGTACTTATAATAAGATTCATTGACTATAATTTTTTTTTAAAAACAAAAGAGCTCGTCTAACATTTATAGAAACACCAAACTTTGATCTAGTAAAAGAACTAATATCGTCGTTAAAAAACAAGAGTTGACTGTAAAAGGGTGAAAAATTAGGATTGTGTGTATTTTAATGCCACATTATAAAAAAATAAAAAACTTTGTCGGAAAAATGAAAAACGAGTCGATCTCGAAAAACAAGCACCTAACTCGTACGGCTATTGAATTAGTTGTCTAAATTTAAACAATATCAAGTTTACACGGTGGGGACCCCCAATGGCTTATAGGCTGGATTGATAGGTAGCCAGGGAAGAGCCTGTTCTGAATGATTTTAATCTAATGATTAGTAAATAATCAATTAATGATCTTAATAAACTCCTTACAATTTCGGCACGGCGAGAACTCGTTGACGTCTATGGCGTCGGAGGTCCTGGCCACGAAGCAGGAGCCCACTGGGTCCCGCTGGTTCTGCTTCGCAGACACGTAAGACACGTACCGCGGTGCGCACGCCTGCAACAAATGGTACTTTAGTATGTGTTTATCTGTCAGCCGTCTCGGTGTTCGTTGAAAGTGGTCTAATCCAACAGTGGACAGATTTTTTTAATAAAAATAGTTATTAAATTTTAATGATCATGATGATGATGATGATGAAGAAGAGGAAACCTTCAAATAAGAAAATACGCTTTTAATTTATTAGAACTTAAAGATAATGTGTAGGATCTGACATAACGTGTTTCCTCCAATTACTTGGCTGTAGAAAATGATAAATGTTAATAAAATTAAAATCAGTGTAAATATTGCACACTTTAGTGCCTCGGTCTGTGCTTCCTTAACAGTAACCACTAAAATAGACAAAATTTTTATAAATATATACGAATTTTTAAAAGTATCTTTATATCTAAAGTATATAGTATAAAAAAAGATACTACTCAATTATCGATACATTTTGCGGATCCCTAGATTACCAGTACAATAAAAATATACTTGTTACTAAATTCGTTTCCATCCAAAAATATACTCACTTAACCATTCCCAAAAGAAACATAATTAACTACTCAGGATACGTTTACGTCCAGAAAGTTCTACGCACTAAACAAAGTATACCGTAACCACAATGTTTCATCACTGTAATGTCACTGGATTTATGATAACATCCTATTACATTCACCCCGGGCCTGAAGACGCGAACTAAAAATACACGGGAATGAACTTGAAACCGACACTGCAGTTCATGAGCCCGTAGACATATGGGCTAGGTTATATATTATACAGGGCTACCAGTAGAAGTTTTCTGTCATGTCCTATGTCCTTGTATAACAAAATAAAAACAAAACAACTGTGTGATTTTTAAGACTCTTACAGGACAATGTTTTCCACTTTTTCTGTTTAGAGTTAGTTACTATAATTATTTGAGCAACAAAAACATCAAATTTGGTTTATTGTATAAACGCCAGGTAGTTTCATCGTCGATTTAAATTTAACTCCTAAAAAATGTTATTCAATTCTAGTCATTACATAAAACATATTGTTTGCTTTGAAAAAATAACATAAAAAATAATTTTCATTAAAAAATATTTTGGTACGTAATACGTATTACATTAAAAAAAAACAATCAAACTAAGCAACAAACGAAATAATTTCTACAGATTGCCGTGAAATGAACATTTATAAATAGATTGGAAGCAGAAACAGCTAGTCACATCCCAAAGGCGCACCCCTACGATGTGTGAAGCATATAAATAGGGACGCACGCGTCGCGTTAATAACAAACAAACAAACAAACACTGTTATAAAAAACAGAGCCATCTGGCGGAAACAAATCATATTTATATGTACTCGGAACTGCGGAAACATAATCAAGAGGAAATTAACTATACATCATCAACGGTACGTATTCGTCTTATACATTTATACCAAAATGAACTATAGTGCTACTGGAATAATGGTAATATGTATATTAATAATTAAAGGCAAGCTTATTAATTATTATTAGGGTGATTTATATTTTAACTCTTTTCTGTAAAGCATTAACTAGAACTTGGCTTGTCACGCTACCGCGTGTCTAGACAGCCACAAGTTTGTTAATACAAACACAATAAGTACTTCAAATTTATTTCTTAATCGTAAATTATTGTATTTTACTGTTCATGGTATTTATTCATTTAGAATTTAATAAAAAGGGCAAGATTAAAAAAATGAGTTTAAAACCCTATAAATACATTGATAACATATTTGATGATAAACATAATCCACATTGCATCCAATTTTATTTCGTACCTAAAGTATATTTCATCAGAGCAACAAACTCATTTCACCTTCAGCTTATTTAGCATCTTATTCAAAACCTCGAAATTCTCGAAATGAATCACCATTGTATTGTGTAGGTGCAATAAATTCGAAGATACATTTTATTTAGGCAATTCTGAATGAATTATATCATACTGACAATAAAAGGACGGAGGACTTAGTCAATGCATTCTTATTTGATTAGGTTTGGTCTTTTCACCAACAGGTAAATTGTCGGAGGAGTCCTCTGTCCAGCAGAAGTCCTCAACTTAATCAATGAATGTTATTGAATAATACAGGCCAATTTTGATCATTAAGATATTAAATATATCCATATCGAAAACTTATAAAGATGTAGCTACCTTTTAAACTACTTTATCTTATTAAAAAATCCTTTAACAGTTTCACCATAAGTACGAGTATGTGGCAAAAAATTTGATTTAAGTTAACGTGGCAATGTTGCGGGAATCAGCAAATGCAACTGAAATTGCATCAAAATAAAACAATATTATGAACATAGAAATGCATGCAAAAGGCAAAACGCTATAAGTCATAAATGACAAAAATTACACCGTAAATCACAACTTACGCAAGCACATACAATTGACAACCCGACCTACATCCGATACGAGAATAGGATCCACAACTGGGCTAATGTTATGAGGCGCCTGTTGTAATGAAATTTTGTTACGGCTGTACAAATAGAACACAAAAGTACTGACAGACCGACCGATTTGTTATCAATCGGTACGTTTGAACTCGAATGATGCAATGGTGAAGTGTGTATATGATGTAACTTCGGCAAATCTTTTTGGTGTGTTTGATGAAAGAAATTCAAAATGCTTTACATGTTATGCTGTGTCTACATCAAACCTAAAGATTCCTTTTATAGACTTAGTTTTATCGATGGCAGTATAAAAACTTCACCCTTAGAGTTCCTTGTTTAGAACTTGTGCGTAAAAAATAATTGGTTTCTTTTTAACTAATTTATAAGAAAACAGGAATACAGCAAGTTTTATTGTCGTGGAAATAAGGGAAATAATTGTATGTCTTTACTTGATTGTAAAAACCTGTACAATAAAAGTTTATATTGTACAGGTTGACGTGTCCAGTAGAAATGCATTATAATGAATGTGTCGATTACATGAACATTATTTATTCTTGACTTATATCCATCGATAGAAAAAACCAGGCAGCTTTTGAAATGGAAGTATCTCATAAAATCTATGAAGACGACTTATCATAGCTATATATCTTGTACAAATATATAAGAATCGAATTCTATCAACGTTTATATAACTTAGGCTTTTATGATAAAAAAATAAAATTGTTAAACATCATAGAACTGAGGCTGCAATGCAGTCGACTAATACATAACACTGGCATATAGATTTCATCCCGAACAAAACATTTTGTAGTGAACTGAATGGTGAATCTAAACAACTTTTGAATCCACTTGTACTTATAAAAAATCATCAGAATAGGTCCAGCCATCAAGGAGTTCAGTGACATGCTATGAAAAATTATGTATACACATAAAGATATCATATTGTATAGTCGATAGAATGTTGTCACATACGACATAAATTATAAAATAATGACTTGTGTTTCTTTGCATAATAGGATATCCTTGTTTTAGTTTTATTTTTATTGGCGTAAAGTATTTGTCCCTTTCATCTTTGTCGGTTTATTAGCCGTGTCTAATACAACTTAGCCGAAACGCTAATCTGAAGAAGAACAAAGGCTTTCAAAGGTAGATGTAACACGAGTGTTATTTTGAACTTTACGATTTCTTACTAACCGCTGCTTAAAATCGACTTGGTCATAAATGCATGGTTATTGGTTGTTAATAAAAGAAGTTGTCACAGAAATACTACTAAGGCGATTTTGATGAAGCTTAACAACAGTTGGGTAGACGATTGAAATTATTATCAGCATCTTCAACATTAAACATGTATCAAACCCATTTTAAAGGAGCATTGGAGCCCAATCGTCAATAAGGCATTCGAAAAGTGAAAAAAGTTAGTTATTACATGGATGAAATTTTTGTATGTTATTACTTATTTTCATCATATATTCTAAGGAAAATGGGATAGGAAAACATGATTTGTTTCCCGATAGATTTTCAGGTTAAAGAAGTATTCATACGTCAAATTTTGGGAAACGATAGTAATGCTTATCTACCGCATCGGGAAAAATAAAATTATTTACTTTCATAGTTTATTTCATCTTATTTATTTTATACTTTCGTAGCATACGCTATTGTGTTCATAAGCGATGCCACTATCTTTCCTCCCTTTTTCGAGCACGGAAGTAAATTAATTAATTTAAAAAAAAACTTAATGAGCGGAGCGAGCGTGGGAACCTCCTCTTTACATCTATATTTGAAAATTAGTCTTCTTAATCTCTTAAACAGATGAATTTTTCATAAATATTTGCTCCCAATGGAATTCAAACTCGCGACCTCTACACACGAGAAAGGCAGTAACAATCATAGTACTAAAGCTAGATATTCTGAATGACGTGCTAAATACTTTTTCCAGTCCGGCTGCCTTATACAGCGTGCGCACTTTTTGTTCCTCTCAAACGTTCCCGATACTAACAGTACTGATAAACTTGGATAATAAGGCTCAACGGCCACAATCTTATTTCACTAATATGGCATTATCCAAATATGAAGTTAAACCGTTTTATCAATGAGACAAAAATAATCTCCTACGTTTTATTTACAATTTTAAAGCTTAAGTATGGGAGCATTAAACTCTTTTGATAAATCCTTACCTAATACTCTACATATTATATTATTATTTATATATTTATTCTTCGAAACTTAAAAAATGCCACGATGGTGTCATGGGTGTTGGCTGGGTGGGTTTTTTGCCCCCTGTGGTGTGGTGGTGAAAGTAGGTTTTTCTAATTTCTAATTGCACCCTGAACACAAGACCATCGCTCGCTTGCCGGTGAAGGAAAATACGGTGAGGACATCTGCAGGCCTGATGAGATTAAGAGTCTTTGAAGATGTGTGAAATTCATTGTGCATCGGTGAACTATGTTAACCTTCCTCACTTGTTTTCGAGGAGAATACCCGTACCCAGCAATGGGACATACAAGGGCTGATAGTTTAGTTTTACTCAAAAATAGCCATCGTTTAACACAAACAACTACAAAGCTAACGTAAAAATATAATATTTTGTTATATTGTTTTCTTATGTTTACGCGAATTTCACTCATTATAATAATATTTTGTTTTTCCTTCGGTGCTATCCCTAGAAAATGCAATAAAATATAATATGAAAAGCATAGCAGTTTCCAAAAGATTTATTATTTTATATCGGCTAATTTGAACAATTGCGATGATAGGTCTTGACATATAAATTGCAAAAAAATTACAAAGTGCAACGAGTTGATCAAGCCTAGCGTCACAATTACTCACTTTTTACCTTACTGTCTTTTAGGGTTGCCACTTTACACTAAAATTACACAATTTCCCAAAACGGTGGCGGACAAAAGGACAGTAAATTCGCGCCAGTATCGAAAAGACAGGACTGACGTGATTTTTAAGTGGTGTTCGGTGTTCCGGACCCATTTGGAGTCCGTTTATCAGCGAACAATGGTTCCGTAGCGGATAGGACACATAAAAAGTGATAGGCAATATCCATTGTGGGACGAAAATAGATTGTAGTGCAGAATTATGAGACGCACAGCTTAGTTTCAAGACTAATGGATGTCTAAAAGCGGTTTCAGTAATATTTTAAGGATATCTGAGTTTAGGACATTACCTTAAATCTAGGATTATAATACACCAGCATTTCATCAATTTTTTTCATAAATTCAAGGCTTGTCTTTACCAGTCTTACACTCCTACAACTTCGTTTATGAACATAAATCCTATCCCAGAACAAGCTTCTAAATTTGTAATTTTATAAAATACAATACAATTTGTAATTTTATAAGAATGGAAAAAAACACGAGAAAAAGCTAGTAAAATTAAATTATTTAAAATGGAAAACATTAAAAGTAATTTAATAACTTAATCGCGGTATTCGCGGGTGATTTTCATCATCATAATTGTTTATAATTATCAACAATTGTACAGGAACGAGCCGAAAAACTGACCGGTATTGCACTCTCGTTAATAACATAAACTGTCGCCATCTTGTTTTCCTGGAATTTTTATGATGGCAGATTTAAGTATAATATACGTATGACAAAATAATTACCCAAAAAATTTGACAGACTGTCGAGTTGTTTTGACAGGTTACGAGTTTGAATCCCACCAATTCCATCGGGGTTTTGTAAGTTGTACTCACTGAGCTTATACACCAACTTAAATATTTAAAGCTCTCAAAGCTCTAGCTTGAAAAAAAAGCTTGATGATTTATTTGGTAAACATTCACTTTGGTCTGGATTTAGGCGAACGTTAGTACAGTGAGTATGGGCTCGACCGCTTAACGATCCGGGTTGGATCCTGACCCCCTTCTAAATGCACCCTAAGCTCGAGACTATTGCTTGCTCACCGGCGAAGAAACACATGGTGAGCAAACATACATGCCTGATGAGATATCTTTGATGGTGTGTGAAGTTCACAAGCCCGCATTGGGACTATGTCAGTGAACTGTGGCCTAAAATAAAATATATACCTTGCCTTTCGAGGAGGAGACCCATGCCCAGCAGTGGGATATAGTAAGTGGGTTGATGCATTACATTACAATACAGTAGGGCTATTCTGTAAAAAAACATTTCGATATCAAGCTACACCTGAGTGATAGAGCTCACTTTACGTCACTTCAAAAGCGAGCTTTATTGATCTAGACAGATAATCGAGTTTTAAAGAATACAAATTCGTCAAATTCGTCATATCACCGCGGATTCCGCTTTCGAGATTCGAAAACGACCTTACAGAATAGCCCTACTGGATTAAGCAACACAATTACATTAATCGTTAATATCCAAAGCTATTTATGTCATGTTCAATCCACTGCTATCTAAGATGCTAGGAACCTAGGTATATCGGCAAGTCTAGAGATTCCATAGCGCATATGCAAGAATAACTGTTTACACAATATAGTCAGGAGCGCAGTACCACTTTTTCCCTGTCCTTTCCTTCTCTAATTGTCGGCTCCCGTTACTCGTCTCCGGGAACCTCTATACATGGGCTAAGCCAGTTTTTAGCCTGACCGTTAGCCCTCAGTGTGCTAGGAGGGACCTCGATATGACAAGGCTACGCTATGTAGAGCAAGATATTCTTGGAAGTAGCAGCAATATGGACAATGTGACTGTTACTATGAGTCCCTTATTGGTATTATCTAATATCAAGTGTTGCTGTGACTTATGAGGCTTTGAGTGCCGATTTGCCTATTTCTAATCTAATTTTTAAACTACTAAGAAATTTGTGAAACTAATCTACAATAAGTATTAATAATTGTAAATAATATTATTAAATTGTCATTGTTGGTATAAAATTTATATATTTTTTAATCTCATCGACAGATTCCCTCAAGATAATTTCCTTCACCGGTGAGCAAGATGCATTTTCAGATGCATTAAGAAAATTGAAAGAACCCATGTCAAGTAACCGCTGGGCTAGAATCGAACCCGGAACTCTTACTCATGAAGACGAGCCCATGCCGTCCAGATGATCGGCGTTCTGCAATCGCGAGGTTCAGCAATTTCATATTATAATTACTGCACAATTGATTTATTGCATACTTAATAAATATCTGTCTTCTCGGAGACATGACAAAGTTATATCTTTAGAAGGTCAGATAAGAGACCCACAGCGAACTCTGTGGCCTGGGTTTGGTGATCTTCATACATTTTCATGTTAATTTTTGTTACACCCAATTTTGAATCCAATTAATATTAAAAACGCAAAAGTTTTAATGTATGGATAGTTGGATACTTGTCACTCTTTTACACAGAAAGTACTGAATCTACTATAACGATCATCATCACCACCATCACCATCAGCCTTTATCCGTCCACTGCTGAACTTAGGCCTCCCTCAATGAACACAGACCGGCAGCGAAGTCGTAAAATTAAATAAAATTGTATAAAATTGTAAAAAATAGAATCATGTGCAGGCGCTCGTGTAACCGTAAATTAAATTCTCACTAAGTACCCATGTATCTGTATTCCAAACGGAAAATATAACATACTATTTTTCTATGAGCCCTATCCATTGCCGCTCACATCCAAAATGGACATTCCTTCTTAGCCATCTTTTGATGTGAAAGGAAGGTACTGTAATATAAATAATAGTATTGGTAATGACATAGTTGCCGTGGCGCTAAAATATTAAGCGTCAGGTCGTTTGATCGTCAATAGACTCGTATCTACTGAAATGATTTTAATGAAAGTGCACTGTGCAGTTTTGTACACCATTGGATTATTTGAAACGGTCGCAATGGCCTGATAAAGTTAGATCGATGTCTACCCTTGACTCTATTTGAATTTTGCTATATTAAGTTCCGTGACTATATTTAAATCCCTTCTCTGCCGTGAGCCCTAGCGAAAGAATTGGATATAAATAGCGCGGGGTGCCGTCGACGCCGTAACTCACAGGCCCACGTTATCACCCGGTAACTGGCTCAGAGGTCAGCGCTATCTGAGATGGTACGGTCCCTCCTCCGGACGGTACAGCACGGAGAGGGTCAGTGTTATTCTATTAGAGTTCCGTACCTCAAAATGAAGCGAAATCCTTAGAGGTTCGTTATCCATCTGTCTGTCGAATCCAAACCTATGGAGTATTTCCGTATCGTGTTTAGCAAGAGGTGTTGTATAGTAATGAATCCTTACTAAGATTATGTGAATGTTTGTTACTCTTTCAACCATTCAACCGATCACCATGAAACCTTTTACACACATTCTCGGAGGTATTAGAAGTAGCATAGGATATATAAAAAAAAGGATTTTTGACGTGACAACATTTTATAAATCGCTGCATGCACGAAAAAACATGACTCATGAGGCGTTACCTCGCTCTGAGGCGTTCCATTTAAGGCTTGAAGGGCAAGCGAGAGCGCGGAACGAGCGACAAAGAGGCACAATCGGCCCATTAGTATTTTCTACTTCACTACTTAGTTCAACTATCTTTTTTTTTGCTAACGCGGGCAACCATAATTCTGCCCGCTCGATGACGTTTTTCATGCATACACTCGGACTCAATGATGATCCAAATAGTTGAAGATGATTGAAACTTGTCTTGGAACGGCGAGTGTGAAGACCTAGAGAGAAGGTAAAAGTTGAACGTACGGTCTATCGTGATAAAGACTAAAGGATTCATATTTAAGAAACAAAATGTAGGCGACTTATTCTCCTAAACATAAATTTATTTCTCAAATGAAATGTACAAAGGATAAAAAGCTTACCTAGGTCTTAAGTCAATTTTCTAGCACCTATCAGATATCTAATGTTAATTTAGTCCCATGTTTAGGCAGCCTTGATGATGATACGGTATAACACACCATGTATATTATATACATAAAACGCGTAACTAATTACAGTATGAGGTATAATTTATACTCGCACTAGTCCCGCCCCGTTTCGTTGCTCGCGCTCGGGGGAGGAGCGCGACGGACTGCAGTACAGTATTATAAACGTCTGCGCTCATATGGGCTCTCTACCGCTAAACTTACAAATACGGTATTATATTTCTGTGGAGTTCATACTTAAAAGTCTGTACCTTTATTTTTTTATACTATAAGTAGGTAAACGAGAAGCCAGTCAATCATATGGCTCCCCATATGATTGACTACCTAAGCCGCCTAAAGCGACAGTATAGATGTCGCTGTACGCAGGTATTATGTGAGCGAGAACTACCACTGCTGAATTCGGCTGCATTGCAACTATAGAACTACCTCTTAAAAACTATTAAGATTCTATATGGTATGGTCAGATGTTCTGCCTAGAATGGAACCTAAAAACTGACCACCGGCGATAGTGTGCAAAGATTTATTACAGTTTCCATAATTTCGGAGATCGTCGCGGGTATAAATGATCCCATCAAAAACATAAATGTGAAATGAGAGCCAAGTTCATTATTAAGATATTATATGCCTTGTTGTTGACTCCAACGACAAAAGAAGTGAGATCTAAATGGGTGCCAAGTTCAATGGTCAGTCCTGAAATTTATTTATAACAAAATAAAATATCATTTCTTCTTTTAGCTTAGGATAATGTATTGTAGCCTTAGGTCTGACTTGGCTAGTTCTCATACCTATACAAATTATAATGTTCGATGGCTAGTTTCTACTAACAAGCCAAATTTTCGGAATAATAAAATAAGAACCGACAAGTAACTGGCATAGAACTTGCGAAAGCTACAATATAATTCATATAGGAAAACTAGCCAAGTCAGACCTTAGGCTACAATATATTATCCTAAGCTAAAAGAAGAAATGATATTTTATTTTGTTATAAATAAATTTCAGGACTGACCATTGAACTTGGCACCCATTTAGATCTCACTTCTTTTGTCGTTGGAGTCAACAACAAGGCATATAATATCTTAATAATGAACTTGGCTCTCATTTCACATTTATGTTTTTGATGGGATATCATTACTTTTTGTACTTAAATTATTAGCAAGTAGGCAGGTAGGTACTAGGTATTACTTATTTATAAAAAAATTAATACCAAATTTTTTTTAACTACCGTATTTTCCTACCTTTACGGGGTATAATTGTCTCTTTTGTGTTATTTTCTATGGTACGACTCATTATACAATTCCCTGTAATCTATTAAATTCTCAAGAAAAACAATTTGTTACCAATGAATTTTCACTCTCAAACTTAATCAGAGTTAGGTAAGGATAAAAATAGTAATATTATATTATCTATGGACGCTTTTTACACCACGTCAATCTGGTCCCGTAGTCACTTTCCGTTTTGTTCCGTAGTCACTTTTCCTTTGTGTTACTGGTACCAGACAAGGGAAATACATTTATTTATTTAAGGGCCTGTTTCACAATCTCCAGTTAAGTGCCCAATAGGCTATCGGCAACATATTTGACAGATAGAGTATGGAGTATATGTCAAATATCTGTTATATGTTCCCGATAGCCTATTGGGCACTTAACTGGAGATTGTGAAACAGGCCCTAATACTTTTATATTGATACAACCTATATTTAAGATTTTTATTATATAACACACATATTTAATGCTCATCCATGACCCAGGAACTCGGAAACTTTTTTTGTTCCTTGTCGGGATTGGAACCCGCTACCTTCGGATTTACCCAACGCGATATGCATTGAGCCACAGGGGTCGTCGATACATAATATTATTATCTACTTATAACTATACTATTATAACTGTACTATTTTTTTTATTTAAACTATTGCCTATACCATACGTACTTACTAAAAGAATTATATTATAATAATATTAATAATATAACCACAATTAATGTAATGCATATCTAAGAACATTTCCATGAGTTACGACTTACGAGCGCCGCGGTCAGTTGCCACTTGCTCGGTTGCCCAAACAAATCACCGCAAACCATATTCAACCCTATTGTGGTGCGCATAAGCATTAATATTAAAGTGTATAAGTTGTGTCCCAAATAGAATCAATTAAGTGAAAAACTATAATAAAATGATACAAATTTACCAGTTTCAGATTTTTTCCTTTGTATGCACCTTATTACCTACCTGCTTGCCAAATTTGAACTTTCTAGGTCACCTGGAACTGGGTGTTAATTTTAATGTATAGGTAGAATCAATTAAGTGAAAAATAATAATAAAATGATAAAAATTTACCATTTTCCGATTTTTTTCTTTGTATGCACCTTATTACCTATCATCATGCCAAATTTGAACTGTCTAGGTCATCTGGAACTGGGACTTAGTTTTGATCTATATGTCAGTGATAAAAATCACGATTTTTGGACATTAATATCTAAATAACCGTTTCAGATATATTTATGAAATTTGGAGTACGTGCTTATCTCGCAGGTCTCAATATATGTGCCAAATTTCATACGTTTATGTTTAATAGTTTTTGAGTTATGAGGGGGTAAAAAGTAGCGCCAAATGGTTCGTGTAATATTACTTTACGTACGCTCGCTCGCCAGCTGAACTTGGCTTGCCGCGCTCCCGCGCGCCTAGATAACACCCACTGGAGCTTATGTGCGAACAGACATTTCAAAGATTCATTTTTATTTATATAGATAAAATATCTATATGTTATCTATATAAATTATGTTATCTAACAGGATTTATTCCCGTAAGCAGAGTAATTATTAGACCCTTCATATTCTTCCATAAGGTAGTCGTTTGTCCATACGTGGAAACAAGAGATTGAGACAACCATGACTGTCACTTGATTCCAAATAATATTAGCAATACAGAAGGACCTTAATGATGATGATGATGAAACGTCCTTTATCCTGGTCCACACACCAGTACCAAACAAACAAGTGGATCCAAGCAATAAGTTCGAGATTAATATATAATAGAGCGATACAATTTGTCCCCACCTGCACTAAAAGGAAAGCTCCACTATTGTGCTGGATATGGTGACCATTGAACAGTCGGGAGAATATGGCCAGGGTGACGCAGACACGGACAAATGACCGGGCTATAAGCAGGCGGAATTAGCTGGTGGTCATAGCCATATATGAGAGGGTTAGTAGATATATATCGTTGAATTTGAAACTTGAAATATATTTTATTGACTCTTCTCATAAATGCAAAAGTCATCATCATCAGCCTTTATCCGTCCACTGCTGAACATGGGCCTCCCTTAATGAACGCCAAGAAATGGGAAGACGATCTCCGTGCAGTGGCAGGTCCGAGTTGGACGCGAGTAGCAAGGGATCGGTCGTCTTGGCAAAAGTCATATGTAACAATATTTCTAAAGCTTGATATCGTATTATGTAGAATTATACCCATATATTACCACTAAAGAGTAGGGACCATGGCTTACATTAATATTTTATAAAATAATATCGTCCACTTTTGCATTGATGTCGCTATAAATCTAATATATAAAATTTCCCTGTCACAATGTTAGTTACCGTACTCCTCCGAAACGGCTTGACCGATCTTTATGAAATTTTATATGCATATTCAGTAGGTCTGAGAATCGGCCAACATCTATTTTTCATCCCCCTAAATGTTAGGGGTAGTCCACCCCTAAAGTTTTTTTTTAAATTTTTGGACGAAACTTTTTGTTTTTATTTTTTTATGATACAGCATACAAAAATACATACAACTCTAAATTTTCACCCTTCTACGATCAACCCCTATTTTGTAATTGCAATTTTAATATTGGCAGAACGAAGTCTGTCGGGACAGCTAGTATTATATAAATAAGAATCTTTTACGAACTCTGCCCGACGTTTCGGATACTTTTGGACATGTAAAAATCATAATAAACTGCAATAAAATCCGTAAAAGTTGTGTCATTTTGGATATTATGAGTGAAATTATTTTCTTATATACCTATAACATTGTCTATCATTTGTAGGTCTGGCCAGGCCCAAAAATATTTTTTTTAAGCAAGCTCAATATTTCAAGGAAAGCTTTCTTTAAATCTATCTTGATGACTTATGACCTGGTATGCTAAGAATCGCATGTTTAAAAAGAAATCAGTCCAAAAAATGCATTCAAAGGCGTCGGTATCGAGGTCAAAAAGTGAACAATTGAAGGAGAAAATATAAAATCGTGCGATTATGTGTCGGTAAGTCCCCATACCTCCGCAACGGTGAATAATTATACTTGTCCCCCCAGGCTATGAAGACAATGGGTATTCTTGGGTATACATGTGGATTTTGATCCTACCTTTTCAGTGTTAAAAGGTTTTTATTTTTTCCCCCGTGGGATTCTTATTAGACCGCGTGTGTCTTTTATTCACCATATTATTGTTTGTTATTATTCAAGATTCCTTCCGAATCTTTTCTAGAAAAATCCTAGAACTGACTATTCGACAGATATAAATATTGAAGAATGTTAACATTTGAATGGTCGTAAGATAAAAGTGACAAGGAACTAAGCGTGAGCTTAAAGGCCATAAGGCTTAAAAGTAAAAAAAACGTGATTTTTACACAGGTTTTTTATAATAATAATGTTTCTTCCCGTAATTCAAGATATCCTTCCCGTAAGGTAAGATGTGAGTCACGTTGTGACATGTTAATCGCGTTCCTGTCGTTTAATGCGTAGCACGATTCATAGTAATAATGATCATTTCCATAATTACACTCATGCGTTTGCGTAAGCTCAGTAAAGTATCATATTTTCTCATAGATAGAGTAAGCTCGTCATTTCCAAGGTTTACTGGAATTCTACTTATCATCGTCATCAGACATCCTGGATGGACGCTAAGACGACCGATGGTATGCCACTCGCATCCAATACGGACCAGCAAAGATCGTCTTCCCATCAGGTTATTAGCCGACCATCTGCAAGTAGCATTGAAGTAGACGAATTTGACTCATAATGATGAAATAACTTTTTAACTGTGTTCCGTTCATGGGTGAGTTCCTGTTGCCTGTAGATTCAAGACAAATATGGGGCTGATGCCGCTTACAGGTGGTTTAGTGCGTCACTGAGATGCTCCTGCTGCCGGGATCCGAGACCCTCAAAGTGCGGAAGATATCGGTTTATTGTGGTAGTGCATTGACCAAGAACGAGTCCTGCATATTAGGTCCAGGAGCCTTACACGACGTAAGCCTGGATTATCCATTCCCAAGAGAAGACATGTACATGAATACCAGTAAGACGAATGCTGCTGGGTAAGTCGATGAGTGACGTACCTACCTATAGTCTATCTCCATCGACAAAACCAAGATATCCAAGATACCGCGCGAACGCTAAAAGGTGTCTCGATCCAATTGTGCTTAAAACTGTTCTAAGCACAATTGTGAGTATGATCTCTGGTAATAATTTTCTACGACTTCCTCGATGCGCATTCTGTAATTCCATAAGTGCGAAACCCCGATATTGAAAATAGAACGTTATTTTTAAAGAATAAGGGCGTAAACAAAAGAAAAAAAAATTACTTTTACTTTTTCACTTGCAACTTAGCAATGGCGTAGCATGGTACACTTTTTCGTCCATAGGTAAAAGTGTATCTAGGATATATTTGATCGATGCCTATCTCACGTTATATTATACAGATATGTGGTAGGGTACAGCATGCGACATCCTTGTAACGTAAAGGCTGATTAACAAATGGATTCGATAAACAGACGGCGCATGCTTTTAAACTCGCTCAAGTTAAAAGCTTTATCGAAATAATTATACACTGATGTATATATTTGTTTGTCCATACAAAAATTGTTTAAAATCTTATTGACCTAACTTGCGTGGATGTAAAGTTGTAACGAAAATAAAAATAATGTAAGCATGAAAATTATAATTAAATTATATATCTGCTAGAATCCTTACTAATATTATAAATGTGAAAGCGTGGATGTTTGTTACGCTTTCACGCAAAAACTACTCGACGAATCATCATGAAACACATATTCTGGGAGGTACTAGAAATAACATAGGATACATTTTATTTTAAAAAAGGGAATTTTTTTTGCTAACGTGGGTGAAGCCGCGGGAAAAAGCTACTATACTAGAATGTATGATTTTATATTGACTAGAATATTCTATAAGCCTAGACGCATTATCAGTATTGAGTGATCAGAACAGGTAACTATCTGTTCTATAGACCTCACACTATCGTGTCTATTGATCTTCCATTAATTAAAACCCAAACAGCGGAACGAATATCTTGAGATTAATATTACAATGATGGTCTAATGAAGCGGACGGATCTCGAGGTGATGATGTTTTTTATGGTATCTAATGTATCTTTGTCCGTCCGTGAGTGATTTTATTGTGGTTTTTGCTTTCGCTTTTTTATCCACGATCCTACTAAACGCATGTTGAATCTCTTATCAAAAATAATCGACATGTTATCGAAATAGTATGGCTGTCACATCAAGACTTAAGCGCAATGTATTGGAATTCGTGTTTCATTAGAAAAAAGTAAAAAAATATATATGCAGCATTATAAATATATTACTGAATTACAAATTAACTCTGCTTCTGAATTTCTCTGATTCTAAAAAAATCTCTCATACAAAATATGGTATACTGAGAAGAATCGAAATAAAATCAGTCTAGTAACTGCACCCCATGACTTCATAATTAAATAATTTACAAATAACAATCATTCTAATAATAATTTAGTAAGAGGTAGTGTCATGCTGCTTAAAAGCCCAATCGCACTGGCACGACCGGGGTGGTACCTTTCGCTCACATAATACCGGCATAAAGTGATAGCTATAGTGTAGCGTTTCGTGCGGTTTGTGAGTTTCCGATGGCCCATTGGGGATAGGGAAAGAAGGGGAACGCATCGGCATAGCCTCTGATTGTGTGGATGTTTGTGGGCATCAATAGTCGCAAGGCTTTGACTGTTCGCTTGCCCTCCTATGATATAAAAAAATACCCTATCACCTATAATATGACTTTTTAAGTATCATATAAATTTAGAGGTATAAATCGAGTTTATCATCTAGCTGAGCTTCATGATGATCCTGGTGTAAGTAAAATGACCATCTCAGCGTTCATCGAATACTATTGAATAAAGCCTCGCAACCCAGTGTCACGTTTAAAATACATGTAACCATCCCCAATTCGAAAGTCTCGCAAAAAATGTGGAGAACAGCTAGCCGGAGACAATAAGGGGTCCTCACCATACAAGGGCCGGTACGTGGTAGCTGTCAGCGACGCGATGGGCCATATAGGGCCCACGAGACAAATCACGGCATTAACATCTGAATGCCGCCGAAATTATTCGCCACTAAAAGTCACGTATTTAACCGTCCACTCGGTTTTTTGGTAAATTAATTTGGAGTTGGCATTTCGGTTTTGTGTGACGCGCAAATGTAAGGATAATTTGAAAATGTTTTGTGGTAATTCGATGACAATCAACATCTTTTGGCGCGCCTTCGTCTCAAATGCCGTGACGCTATCGTGTCGTGATGCTACAAGCTGTCGAATACTTTCATGTGGGTACGCGAACAATAAACTTATTTATTTTATTCTATCTTTCCTTATAGATTTTTATGGTGATTTTTTTTAATTAAGCAAAGATTTTTGGGGTAGGTATAATTAAAAAAAATATTATCCATTGTTTACTTTTATTTATAGTGGTCTAATAACTTTATCTGTGTAGAAAATGACATACATATTACATGTAATATATAAATATACCATAGTATTTCAAATTTACTTGGCGTTGTTTGCACAGTTGATATAATACAACATAGGTAGGTGCAGAAATTCCGAATGGAAAAAGCACTGAAATATTTCCATTATATTCATCATCATCATCATCATCCTCTATATGTCCACTGCTAAACATTTGTCTCCCTTAATGAAAAACTAAGTTATGTTTATTTCGTAAGAACATAGTGACTTGAGACAATATTTAAGGAAATTCAAATCCCGTTAGGATAAATATGCTTTTACATATATGATTTTTAATGTATTAATATTTAAATTAACAAAATCCCTCTTTTTTACATAAATTGGCTGCTTTTACAGTTTTATCAGCCACACAAACAATAGCCTTTCCCTTCAATAATTAAGCTATAAAACACAAAAAGCTATTTCCCAAATCCCATAGCGCCTTGGCTTTCATACTTCAGCTCAAATATAGATTCACACCAGATCAACTTCTTACTTCAACAAAGTAGGCAAACAATGAAAATATCACAAATGGAAATACACCAAGATCGTGATAAAGTAGACAATACCCAAACGTGAGGATATCTGGCGTCACTCACAGAGAACACACAAAACACAAAATACACATGACACGGCATACAACAGAAAACACACAACACAATACACAGCACACATCCCATCAATATTGAATTAAATATGAAAAACTACATGATAACTATTGTAAAATACAATTTACATGAATTCAAGAATTAGTGATTTCAAGCAATGTCGAAAAAAACGGTTTATGTCGGTGTAAAAGCTCCATTAAAAGGTATATAATAATTCGTGGGACCGTTAGTGCTTTTAAGCTTATTATTTTAAGTTGAGTAGTTAAAACAATAAGGCAGATTTTGATTAGTAAAATTTTTTTGCTCTATTTTGTTATGCGTTTATGCTTTCCGTGCAAAGGTCGTTCGTTCGATCGTGGTCGTTTATTCGACAAATTATTTACTATTTAATTTATAATTAGAAAATAACTTAGACAAATATAATTAAAATAAAATTATAAACCATTGACGAACAGATGGATTAAAAATTGTCTTTGTTGAAGGAATACATTACTTATTAAAGTAACATGATTTATTTATTATCATAAAATAAATTGCTTAAATTGTACTCACAATCCATTATTTGTAAATCTTTGTTACTTTATGCAGGAGTACATACAACATCCATATGTGGATGTCTGTCTGTCCGTCTATTAATACAGAATCCACATAAGGCTCACTACATACATATTTAGCATCACACTATAAAGGCCGCTCAGCTACACACGTAATCGGAAACAGACAGAGTAGATATCTCGCGATTTATCGCAGGAAATATATTTGGAATTAAAATGATATTTGTTAGAATAACTTATTCTGTTTTCCTGCATAATCTTAATCGTGAATCGATCAACTCGGATCTAGTACACTTTTTAATGAAGACAGCTAATCCAGCTTGGACTGGCAATCCAGATCAGAATGGCTATCTTGGTTTCCCGAACCCAGCTTTTACTGACTGGTGTGTTCTGGATAATTTTTCAAGACCTAATCCTAATAATAGGCTAAAACATTATTAACTCTACTTCACTTGTCTCTTATTCTTATTTTCAAATATTTTTTTGTGTTATTATTATTTGATTACATTTGCCGCGAACTTTTTAAAATCTATATGGCACTAATAAAATTCTTTACGTTTAATGATTATTACAAAATAATAACAAAATTAAGATACCGATTGTACAAAACAAAAGCACACAAACTTGGGAAATAAAGATAAAAAAGTTATAAAACGAGCATTAAACCATTATGGATTCCGAAAGATCTATGCGTGAGAATGTGGAGAAATAAAAAAGTCATCCCATAGATGGAACAGTACACGCCAAAGTGAGTCCTTACCTCGGAGCCGGACAAATTGTTATAAATAAAAGATGGCGCAAAAACCACCACTTACTGAGCAATTATAAATCAATACATTTTAAACGATAGGTAAAGGATGCTCCATATATTATTATAGAGATTCTGATGTGGTTTTCAATATTCCCAACGTTTCAGATACATTCCTAAATTTGGTCAAGATGATGAAATAGTTTTTCCTTACATAAGACAGGGCAAATAACTCTCGGCTCACTCGTTCACCTACGTCTATGGATACCAGCTAAACCAGAAGATTTTCTAAATGAGCCATGTGCTCGCCTACCTAAGGATTGAGCTAAAGGTCGTCAGGCCGAAATATCTAGACCTTTCGAAAAAAAAAGAGGATTACGCGAGAAGTAAATAATATAAGAAATAAATACACGTTATAAGATAAACAATGGCATGTAAAATGTAAAGTTAAATTACATACAAATAAATTGCACTTACAGCCATTAAATAGAGACAATAAAATAAACATAAAAATAAAGATATACGGAGACCACGCGCAAAGCAGGGAGAGGAGATAATGCCATCAATTACCACGAATAGCCAGAATATCACTTAGCACTCGTAAAATTCAACCAATAAAACTATGAATATATATTACTCACCGTGGATTTCGATTCACTTTAAATTATCTATTTTGTATATTAAAAATGTACCAACAAAGTAATTTTTTGAATCTACGACCTCACTGGTACGAAGTAGCTTTTTGAACGTCAATTGAGTCTACCTCATTTTTATAAATTGTGTTTGTCTGATTTTTTTTAAATAATCTTTCTCCTTTACCAAAATCTATTCGACAACTTGGCGCGCACCTATGACGAAGATATTATGAAAAGATCCATGATTTTTTTCATATCCCTACTAATATTATCAATGCGAAAGTAACTCTGTCTGTCTGTATGTCTGTTGCGCTTTCACGCTTAAACCACTGAACCGATTTTGATGAAATTTAGAACAGGGATAGATTATAGCCTATGTCCTTTACATAGGCTACTTATTGTCGCGAAAAAAAGCTTAGGGGGGTTTAAATAGGGGATAATAGTTTGTATGGAAGTTCGTCATTATATATAGAAGATGACGTCATGAAACGTAGCATTTAGGCACTCGATAAGAATTAAATAACTATAATAATTTTTAAGGTTTTTACCTATATGGACATGAAATAGGAGATGAAAGCTCGCAGGGTAGTTCAGAAATATTCTGTCTGTGTTTACTATACGTACGTACGGAACTGCGCTACTCCGAATTTAACGCGAGCGAAGCCGCGGGCAACAGCTAGTTTATAATAAAGAAAAAAAAGTTATACAATTTGTACTAAATTCGATTTTCGATTTGACCATGTTACTTTGAGTATTGCAGAACAAGAAAATATTACCTAAATAGGGATTGATTGTCCGAATTTGTCTGTTTAATTAACTTAGATTTAAACACATATTAAAGTGTATTCGGTAAACTAAAACCATGATATTATATCATGAAAGTGTGAAAGCTTAACACATAAAGAAAAGCACTTACACACATTTCGTCTTATCCAATTACGCATCGATAACCGATTATAATCGGCTGAAATCGATTTTTTAACACTCCGCCATTACTCGGCGATAACGATCTTTAAAATTAGCGATACTTTCCATACTTATCGCTGTTACTTTTTGTCGCGCACCAAAAGAGATTTATTAAATTATCGTAAAATGATATTATTTAACATTCTTCGGTGCCTTAAACTTAGCTTTAGGGGTGTGAAAAGTACTTATTTATATATTACATTTTTATGATTGATTTTTCAATTATTATAATTTATATTTACATTTATATATTTGCAATAACTACACTTATTCGAAAATCTTATTAGCATTCTAAACTTAAAAAAGACCACCATAAAAGTAGCAACTTCCAACTCGCCAAAGTATAAGTTATATTTAAAGTTATATTCAAAGTATAAGTTATTATTCAAAGAACAACGCGCTAATGGCAGGATATCCCCCCATAATAAATAGATTCTGTTGACAACAATAGCTTACAGATACAATTACGAAAGTTATAATAATATAATACATCGAAATGAGCATGATACATTTCTAAGAATGAATATATTCAGCAGAAAGCTGATGATGATATGACACTTCGAAGGAACTTCCTCAATCGGATCTAGCTTAAAGAACAAAGACGATAAATCTCGTAAGAAAATTCGTAGTGCAACAAAGTCAAACATATCTATCTATTTCTGGAATGATTTAAAAAGATAAAATTCGAGCAAGCTCTCTGCAATGTATATTATGTATATGCTTATATATTATTAAATAATATTCAAACCACTGAGTTTGTTTCACCGGTTTTCTGAGTGGGTTAGTACTGATGAGATGGTAGATTCAAAAGACTACTTTATTTAATATTTGGATAAAAAATAAATTTAAATTTAATATGTATCTATATACATTTATTAAAATAGTATATATATAAACAAAAATTTAAGTTAAGCGGTGCTAACGTATTGTGATTTGGATAAATATTATTGTAGTGAACGCTAAGACTTAAAAAACGCATCTAACAAATCTCAAACACCCTGTACACCATCGCCGATTCCGAGCACAAACAGAATAAAACGCCAAACAAATTGCTACAGCCCTGAGAGAGTCCCCTTTTTGCACTAATTCGGCATACCGAAATAAAAATTCCGCCTCCTTCGGCGAGGTCGCAAAAACCTCGTTCTGCGAAGGCGTGCGTCTTGTGGTCGCGAGAATGCAAAAAGATACACCATTTGTATGAATAAGCGACTAAATACGTCTTCCATTTTCTTTTACGGCTATTTGTCTATCGATTGTAAGACCGCATATTTTTTAACTTCTCCAAGTGGCCATAACATTTAACTTTTTAATAAATAGGCCAGCTAAATAATAACATGTAGTATAGAGATATAGAGTGTTTTTTAACGTTTACGGGAATTTCATTAATTATAATGAAACCACTATTATAATTATCCTAAGGAAACAACTTTTACGGATTTTATTGTATGAGTAATAAGTTTTTTAAATACCCGAAAATAGTTTGATTTCAATAATGTAATTTTAATTACAATTAAAATACCCATGCGTGTTTCAATTACGACTGTTTAATCCAAAACTGGTCACACACTCAGCAGAACGGATGTCCAGTGGGCCAATAAGGTTCAAAAGCGTAGGCCCCGTTTAGCTAGACGGAGTGTCAGCTAGCCAAGACGATCTCCGTGGAGTGGCCGGTCTGTGTTGGATGCAAGAGGCAAGTGATCGTCGTCATGGCGTTCACTGATGGAGGGTTCAGCAGTGGACGGATAAAGGCTGATGATGATGATGATGAATCTGAAACTGTTAGTTTTAATAGCGATTCAAACTAATTAAAGATGTAGAAACTTCAATTTTATTTATTTAGTAAAATACCTACTGTATGTGACGACGATATCCGTGGCGGTGGCAGGAGATTGACCGTCTTTCCGTTCAGTGAAAGAGTCCTATACCGTTAAAACGTTGATAATTGTGACAGAAATGATTCAACATTATCGCCATTTTTACAATCTTGACTACAGTCAATTACCCTACATTCGTTGGAAGACCTCAAACACCCCTGCCCCACAGATAAAGGTCATAAAGCTGACCCCATACTGTCAACCCCTTAGCCACTGACCCACTTGCAAATGTCAGGGTTCCGACCCACGGGACAATTAATGATGCCACGTAATAAAGATCAAGGTATTGGAAATAATGAAAGCTTTATTGATACCGTAAATTGGTGACGATGGTTAATCATTTTCATCATCATTATTATTATCAAACTTTTTTCGGTCATTGCTAGCCATAGGATGCTTCTGATGAACGTCAAGATGGTTGAAAGTGGATGAAGGTGGATGGTCGACAACGTGGTCACCACTCCTGGACTCTAATGGAATACCGACAGCCGGTTCTCTAGCGCATGTACCAACAGACAGTAGCATTGAAATTATTAGCACAGGATAAGTTAAGTACAACCTTTAAACAACATAGGCCTCCCTCAATGAACGCCATGAGTGACATGATGATGATGATGATTAACCCTTATTTTTTCCCCCCGGTTGGGCACGGGTTCTCTTCTCGAAATCAGGCGAGGAGGGTGTTGGGCTATGGCCCATCAATGTGCTGGACCAATGTGAGTTGGTGAACTTCATACCTTCAAAGACTTTCAATCTCATTGGGCATGCAGGTTTCCTCATGATATTTTTCTTTACCGGTGAAAGAGCGTTGGTCTCATGTTTAGGTGACACTTAGAAATTTTAAAAAAATCATTTCTTTATCAGCATCATCAGCCTTCATCCGTCCACTGCTGATATAATCAAATCAATCAAATCAAAAATATCTTTATTACGTAGGTACAACTTGTACACTTGAAATAAGTCAAAAAAGAAGTAGTTAATAAGTAGTAATAGTAATAAAGAAAAAAATATATAGACCTGCTTCAATGACCGCCACAGAATATTAAAATTAAATATAATAAAAATTAATCAGTCCTTGTAGTACCTACTCAATTTGAGTACAATATAATTTCATAGCTATAATATGATGTATCTTGTGACCAATCATAACAATTTCTCAGCTAATCAACTGTCCCACAATGAACTCAAAATTAACTTAAGAACTTAAAAATAACCTATATCATATTAGGTGTACGTAAACTTGTTTTTTTGTTCATGACATGTAAAGCCTAAGCTTCACTGTCAATATAACTTCATAAAACACAAGGTACGGTAAGGTTAAATCAGTTCCCGACGACTAAGGCGTAACAGGAAGGGTGTAGCCCGTTCCATAAACTTTATGGGTCACTATCTGTTTATGGGGTCACAGGCGGTATCTAAATGTCTTTATTGTAGTGTCTTGATAAAAATTAATTGGAGATTATATAAACAAAAGGGGAAAGACGTTAAGATCAAATCAGAGATGTTTTGTCGAACTACGAGTCGATACAAAATTGTGTATAAATATTCCGTTTGAGTATGTATAAAGATTGTGCCACAAAATTTCATTAAATAATAATAATAGTAATATGTATGGGCGCTTTTTACACCACGTCAATCTGGTCCCGTGGTAAGTTCTCGAAGAGACTTGTGTTACAGGCACCAGACAACGGAAATAAATATATTTAATGCCTATTTTTATATTAATACATATATTTAAGATTTTTATTATATAATACACATATTTAATACACATCCATAACCCAGGACGAAGAAACTTTTTTTTGTTCCCTAGCAAGATTCAAACCCGCTACTTCAGGGCTAACGCGTTAACCATTGAGTCACAGAGGTCGCTATACAAATGATAGGTTTCCGTACTCATGTTTGATACTTTTTAATTTCTTAAGATCCATCATTTGAACAGAAAGCTTCTTCATATTTTGATAACGGAACCTTAGAATGCAAGGTGATAGCCTTCTTTGTATGAGATGTGGTGGTTTGGGGTACTTTATTAAAACTGTCTGTTTTTCGTGTAGAAGTAACTCACCACAATGGGTCCATTCCTGCCGGTGCTGGTGAGGGTTGCTCCGAACCACTGGTTGGACTTCTGGTCGATCTGCCGGTGCGCCGTGTCCACGTTGTTATCTGGAAGAATGGAATTATTAGTGATGTTTTGTAAGAAAATAGTATATGTGGATGATGCGATATTTTCACTAAGAATAACCCGAGATTTAATTAAGTCTCTGAATTGTTATTAATCTCCCAACACAAGGAATACTGTCACTAGCTAATGCTTCAGTGAGATAAATCCTTACTAATTTATTTACTCGGTTCAAAACATTTTCAAGCCGCCAAAAAAGATAGGCCGCAAAAAGTTCACAAAAACCTCGCGTTAAAGAGTTGACTAACGGCCGTTTTCAATATTCTATCTATCTTAAAGTTTTCTTATCCATCTTAAAATATTGACAGATTTTGTAAGAAAATGTGTCAAAATTTCACGATGGATAAGAAAATTTTAAGATAGATAGGATATTGAAAACCGCGGTTAAAGAACAGTCACTGCATTAAGTCGGCAATATTTGTTAGATTATATTATATTAGAATTTATAAACCACAGGACCTCGCAAAAGAACACCGATTTCAACCAAGAATGATACGTTACAGAAATTAAAGAACAGAACATTTCAATAGAGAAGGTGTCAATTACTTGGGATCCCATAATTACAATTAAAAAATCAAAATCCAAGTAGATGGAACCACAAAAATTAATGTATCTTATGATAGTTTCGAATAGCTTTGTAACATTAGGAGGTCTGACACCGTACTCCTTGTTCTCTCGGGATTGCTGTAATGCATCCGAAACGTCGCGCATATAAACCGCGATAAAATTCGTAACATTACACTGAGAAGTAATTCGCGTAGCGATAGATTTTTAGTAAACAGTTTTATCTCATGGCGACTTTTATATATGATCTAAATGGTAGCTTTGCATTTAATACATACTTACATAGATGTAATCTGAGAACATTTTATCCCGAAATTATTGGACCGATTTGAAAAACTATTTTACCTATAGAATGTCACATTATCGGCGATATATCATAGGCTATATTTGTATACATAATTGAAATCGCTCTTAACTAATAAATTAAAAAAATATAAAAACGAATCAATAATTTTGTGTAGGTTTTTTTATTATAACCGCGATTTGTAATGGCGAATAACGTGATCAATAACGTGAATTATAACGTGTAATAACTCAATCGCTCAGTATTTATCATCCACGGATTCAATTCAAAGATGATCGACGTCCATCGGGTACCAGTTTTTCGAAGTGAAATTTAATCGATGTAATATTTCATACCGTAAATAAGTTATTGGGGCTTGTGTTATTTTGTTTCTTTTGTATTGTCCAAGTTTTTGTATAAAGCTTTGTCATTTTGTTTAACTTAACTATAAGTCAAATGTTTGTTTTAATGGAGGGAAGGATTTTCAACTTATCATAAACTAGCAGCGTCCCGCGGTTTCACCCGCGTACTTCCCATTTCCGTGGGAGTACAGGGGTAAATTATAGCCTATGTATTATTCTGATATATAAGTTATATTATTGTAAAGTTTCATTAAAATCCATTCAGTAGTTTTTACGGGAATGAGTAACAAACATCCATACTTACAAACTTTCACGTTTATAATATCAGTAAGAATTATGCTTACTAATGTACCTTACCATAATATATAAAAACAACATTTTAATTTCATTATCTTGTATATTTGTGTGTGTGTACAATAAAGTATATTCATTCATTCATTCATTCATTTTTGTGTTAAAGATTATCAATTCTAAAAATTTGTAAGTAACATCCCTACATACTTAAAAGTATTAGAATGTTTAGAGCCCGCCAAAGAAATAGATTTACGTTAACCGATCGGATTTTGTTAATATTTGGCACAAAAATAAATTATGTCCCAAGGACATGGGCTATCAAAATAATCATTATCAACCCTGATCCAGCTGTATATCAAAGTTAACGATACGGCAAAGCCTTTATTATAATTCTCCAAAGTACCATATAAATTTAATCCATTAATATAAATCCAGTTTTTATATCCACGTGCCTCATCCACCAGATGTGGCTCATTAGCGACCCATGGCCGTGTAATGGTACCGTCCTAATGGCCTACAACAACAAACCTAATGACTGTTGTGTAAGGGAGTGCCCTAGAAAACGTAGCGTGTATTTTAAGCCCTTTTTATATCAGTAGCGATGAAAATGTGCATGAATTATAACTTAAAAATATTAAAATTTTATGTCAATAATTTATTACTAATAAAGTATTAAAACATTGTTTTATAATATTTACGTGAATTATACACATTATAATTAAACAAACTGGGTATATGAAACTTAGTCTCGGTGAAATTCGTAAAAGTTGTTTCATTATAATATAACATTCAAATATCTACCAAAAGTTAGCAACGTGGTGGTTGCACCAAGCGTTAAACTTTCATTATCTCGGTTTCAATACTATTGTATATGGCCTATAATTGTTGGAGAATACTTTAACACGAGGAACTTGAAAATAATCTCCACGCGATTGTTTCATAATATTTACGCAAATTTCACACATTATAATGAAACAACTTTTACAAATTTCGCGGTTTATTTAGAGTTTAAACAGCCCCTTGACCATGGTTGCTGTAAAATATCTGAAACGTTGAATATGTAAGAATCATAAACCGTGAAAAAATCGTAAAAGTTGTTTCATTATAAAGCGCGTTTATTACTGCGTCCCGTAAAGCGTCATTCCGTCACCGTAAGGAGGATGGAGGTCCCGCGTTGCTCTATGCTGTGTCTTGACAATTGCATATATAATAATTTAATGACATGGTTACAAAATTAACATATTTTTAATTATAAAACTCTGAATGTTTAAGTAATTAATAATGCCATCAATATCATAATTATTTTCAAAGCACTTTTATCAGCATGTAAGATCTTTGTAAGTTTTTAAATACTATTTTAAATGTATAGAATTTAATAAAGCTATTATTATTATTATTGCTGTGCCTGTGTATTTTACAGCCTTCTAGTAACGTTTAAAGAAGACGACTTTGTCAGTGTCCAACTTAGTCATCGCAGGACTTCTTTGTCCGTAGACCGTGCGCGTGTCACCCGCTGACTCAGCAGGCAAGCGCGCGGCTTTCTTTACCTCACGCGACATTACTCATATGAATATTAACTGTAGCAACTACGGTTACATCTATTAACCATCGCCATGTGTTCCGCCCGTTCCATCCGTTATGGCGTTTGGGATTCCCGAAATATAAGAATAACGGTCATCGACATAGTTACTAAAGATTTTAGTAATTACTAGCTTTGGCCGTCAGCTTCGCTTGCGTTAACTAAGATTTACAACGGGATCTTAGTACACAAAATAAGTAACTTTTCTGGTTGATTTTTTACACCTTGTGTCCGAAAAACCCAAATATCTTATGGAACCCTATTTTTTTTTCAGAATAAAATTTAGCCTATGTTACTCATGGATAATGTAGCTTTCGAATGGTGAAAGAATTTTTAAAATCGGTCCAGTACTTTATGAGCCTATTCATTACAACCAAACAAACAAACAAAGTTTTCCTCTTTATAATATTAGTGTAGATGTAGATGTAGATGTAGACAGTGTAGATGTAGATGTAGAAGATGTAGACGTAGATGTAGGATTTGATTAAGCGTGACACCTGTGTGGAGGGCTCAACAATTTAAGGATAAAGCTATGAAATCGCGTTAATTCCCGTATAAATATTAATATTTTTTTAGTATTTTAGTAGGCATTCAATTAAGTGAAGCACATTCACATCACGTCATGGCTTTTGAGCATGTAATAATGACAAACTTTCACAGATTTTTTCGTGGTTTATTACGAGTGAGACACCTCTTTCTCCTTTGCCATGGCTGTTATAATGTGTCCAAAATGTCGGGCATGATAAAATTTAATGAACCGCGATGAAGTCCGTAAAAGTTGTTTCATTATAATAAGTGAAACTCGCCTAAAAATTGAAGAATTTTCCTAACTATAGACAGAATAAAGTATTTTCTATCGACTTTCTATTCAACAGCACCAAAAGATAAGTCTAGCAAAAAACTAACTACAAGCACTGTAAATTATATTGAAACCCTGAAGATTTACATTATACGAGTAGATGTTGATGAACTCTTTAGATCTAGGTTCTAAAAATAATTTGTTTGTATTAACCTGCTCCTCTTTGGAATCACTTATAGGAAAATATTATCTTAGTGCTTGATAGACTTATTGTTGAAGATTTGAAGATATTTTATTACTAAAAGAAAGTTTTTAATTCGTTTTATACCGGGTGAAACCGCGGGAAGTAGCTAGTTATCCCATATACGTACAGGGTCATCTAGCCGCTGGTGGACTCGGTCATTATCAGCCACTTAGCCCGCCTTATACGTCCCATTACACATGTTGTTCCTGATATCTCCAGTAATGATATACATTCACTTATACAGGGTGGTATAGAAGTACGATAAGATATTGACATAGTTTAAGATTCCGATGCAGAACAATGAAATCCTCTTTACTAGGTGCTACATACTATAGTTTATTTCGATTCTTTGAGGATTGGTCAAATTAGAATAAATACGTCATAACTATAAGGGACGGTTATAACTAATAGTTACAATAAGAAATAAGAAGCTCTTTTCAGAGCAACTCAATTATAATTTTACCGTTCACCATATTGTCCAAGAATAACAAGGATAATTACAAAATTAACCTATCATAGGCGGGATCCTCTGTTGACATGTTGGCTTTAAAGTACCAAGGGCGTCGCCAAGGGGGGGGCAGGAAGGGGCAGCTGCCCCTCCCTAGAGATTCTAAAAAAGTTGCCAAATATAATGCAACCAAAGTCCTAAGTCTTTGAGTTGATTTGCTTGAAGTTCAAGCCTTGAACAATCATTCCCGTACGTCGAAACTCGAATGAATTCACCAATTCCACTCCTAATATTCTGTACGCTCAACTACGCTCTGCCTGCTCTACTCTATCGTTGAAGCGCAAGAGGGGGAGTGGGGAGCAACATGTAACCGCGCTACTACTTCTACCTACTTTTCTCATTCATAGAGAATAAGAAAAGTATGAATTGTAGTAGGTAAAGTCAACTTGCCCCCCCCCCCCCCTGCGCCATCGGCTGGCGACGCCTTTGTAAAGTACTAATCCTAAACGTCTGAAATGTTAAAATCCTATTATACCACAACAAAGTTTCTACAGCGTAGTTTCATTATAATAAGTGCAAGTCGCCTAAATATTAGGATTCAATATTTAAAAGAAATATAATCTAGTTATTTTACCATTTTATGAGGTACATATATTTCTTATGTACTTATAATATCCTATTAACAAATGATATCTACCTAAACAATTAAAAAATCATCAAAAAATAATTATTACAAACCAGAGCACACTGTATATCCAAACGGCTTTATTGAGACATAAAATTTTGACACAAACATTTGACGAGCACAGCAATTAAAGAGATGCTAATGTAGACCATCAGCACGACCATCAGACCTACCATCATCAGTAATTGATGTCTGCGTAGATGGTAAAGTTTATGGGCAGATCATATCGCATTTCCTGATAACGGGGCACCCAAATTATACCGAGAATACAACGTATATATCATGTTAGAGTTTATTTAACGATAAAATGAAATTCAGACAGCTTTTGTAAGCAGATTCAAATCCAAAATGTTTATTAAATATTTAAAATAACCATTTATGCTCCGTTTCCGAAAGGCTGATCATCGCAAAAATTAACAAATCAACTGTCAAATCTCTTGTATAGTGTCAAATGAGTTGCTAGAAGCATGGTTAAATTACTTAATTCGATCAGCCTGTCAGTTGACAAGGCCACTGCAATGAAAAGACCCCAGAATCGCATATTAACCGCCATTAACAGTCATGTTAGTTGATATACACTTTGACCAACGTTTCAGAAACCGGGCGTTAATCTTCCTGAGGTATTGTAGATATGATTAAAGGTAAACCATCGCAACCTAAAGCTCCATTCATACGAGCGTTAAACCACAGTTAAACTATGACTCATGCCCCCCGCGGGCTTTATGTAATTCAAAACGGTTAAAATAAGGGAGAGGTGACGGTGACCGCCGACCGGAACGGATACTCATAAAGATTTTTGACATTAATGTATTTTGATAAAACACTATTTGACCTTATTGTTTCACTATAATATATTGAAACATCCGTTGAACACAACAAAATGTTTTGATAATTTCTTTGTTAAATTCGAAAAATTATAATTACATATCACGGGAAATTTAACTAGACTGTGAACACTGGTCCAGTGGTTATGGACTCGGCCTTTTATGCGAGAGGTTCCAGGTTCGATCCTGACCGTGGTGCCTTAAAATAGGTTTTACTAAATTTCTAAGTGCACCCTAAACACGAGATCATAGCTCGCTCACCGATGATTCAAAACCTCGTGAAACCTGCGTGCCTGATGAGATTTAAAGTCTTTGAAGGTATGTGAAGTTCATCAACCCGCAATGGGCCAGCGCATCGATGAACTATGGCCCGTTACCCTCCTCGTCTGATTTCGAGGAGGACAGTGCCCAGCAGTGGGAGATATATGGGTTGATACTATCCTTTTTTATTATTTAACTATACCTTTGTTAGAAATAATTAAGTCCTAAGTCACATGCGGTTTACAGAGTGAAATTCGAATTACAACAGAAAACATTATGTGAACCAATACAGACTGAAAACAGCAAATAAAATTCGTGGAAGATCTTACAACAGCGCCGAATATAAGCCGCGATAAAATCCATAAAAGTTGTTTCATTATAATAAGTGAAATTCGCGTAAACATAAGAAAACATATTATTATAATTATAAAAGTTACAATAACTTGTTGTAATAAAAATAATAATAACTGGATTTTATAGTCACCCTATTCCAAATTATTGTTGTTTCACAGGACACGGACGGTGGCATTTCTACCGGCAATATCAGAGGTGCGACATTCACGGATGGCGCGTTTTAGGGGCACCACCCCTAAAACCCCTATCAGGCTTAGTAAGCAAATGATTATCGTTACAAGATTCATATTTTACTACCCGACTACGTAAAACTTAGGAGTGTAATGTGTTTAAAAAATTAGATCTGACTAAAAACAAGATAGTGGAAGTATGAAGAAGTAGACGTATAAAGAATGTAAACCTAAGTATATACATTATTTAGACATTAGACCTTTACAAGTCTAATGTCTAAATAATGTATCTACTTAGGTTTACATTATTTTATAATCTTGGCGTTCATTGAGGGAGGCCTATGCACAGCAATGGACGGATAGGCTGATGACAATGATGATTATATATATATCTTAAAGGTAGCAAATATTCAAATTCATTAATCTAATACCTAGTACCAAAAAAATCTCATATCGAATACGTACGCGCCACTGACAAAAAATTCCATCGTTTGAAAATCGTCAACATTAAATTGTGTGTTCTTATTTATAAATAAAAAAAAAGTTTTATAGTGGCCAGTGTCTCCACCGTTAACTATCATCTAAATACTCAACTTTGGTCAGTTTATGGGTGGACCTCAAAAATGTGGACCCCAGATATGCGGAGTCGTAAAAACATCATAAAACAATTAAACAAGACGACCGAGTTATTTTATAGTTTTGCATAAACACTCGCGTGTGGGATTAGATCTGTGTGTATAGATTTTCAATAATTCGGTTCCTAGACGGTAGATAATATTATGTGGGAGTCGCCCCTTAGGAATGCAATCACTGAAGCCTTCAGCCTCTTTTTAAGGGTTCAGGATCTGTAGGTAACAGGCCAACACCCTCACCTCCTGATACGACATAACCTGTACCTTCTCCTTTATTTGTTCCATATAAGTACGTCTCGGTCCACCTCTTTCTCAATTTTTTCTTCTATGATATTTTTTAGAAACAAGTCATGTCGTATCGGGTGACCAATCGTACTTCCTCTTCGATTCTCTATGGTTTTAATGATGTCCAAGCACTCGCAACAAATTTATTTAGAAAAAATTAAAAAGGGTCCTACCCTATAATATTAGTTTCAAATAATAATAAGGGCGAGTGACGATAGTCCAGTGGCTTCTTGGGCGAGAGGGTCCAGGTTTGATTCTGACCCGCAGTGGGCCTTGAAATTGGTTTTTCTAATTATCTAAGTCCACCTTAACATGTGACCATCGGTTCGGTGAAGGCAAACATCATATGGAAACCTGCATGTCTGATGAGATTCTAAGTCTTTGAAGGTGTGTGAACTGTAAAGTTCCCTAGCCAGCATTAGGCCAGCGCATCGGTCAACTATGAGACAATTACCTTGCCCGATTTCCAGGAGAAAACCCGTGCCCAGCAGTGGGACATATATGGGTTGACACTTTACTTTTTATAGATAAGGGACTGGTTATGAATAATTCACATTATTCTATATAACGGCAGTGAAAAATGAAAATCATTTTAGCAGAGTCTATCTCAGCATTAAAACGACTTCACCTGCCCTTACGAATGTCGCTGTATAATATTTACCAGGTCAAAGTCCAGCCCATGTTGCCTCACAGCTACCTGATGGTCACCATAATTTAAGAGTTCTTACAAAAGAATTGTATTACAACAACTTTACAACAAACAAGAGCTCATCAATCAGTTCTCAATTGGGCCGGAATTGAGTGAATTGGCCCGGAGGCCACTTGCCACTAATTGGTCCTGGACTATTAGTTGATTGGGCCAGTTATCAACAAACATTTACTGCTGGCAAACATTTTACACGCTAATGAGGTTGTAAAGCATTACTGTGGCTGTGTAAAGCCTATCCCGAGAGGCAGATAGTAGCTCCCTGTTAAGCAACTTATATAGTTTAATCCTACCATCTTATTGAAACACAACAAAGCTAATTCTAACAAATCAGTATCGCAGTCGTGCTTGAGATTCTTCTTTCCTAAACAACGAAATTGTTAACACTATTTTATAACCTGTATTCTAGATAAGAAATCATTATGAAAGCTTACTAGCTACCAAAAACCAATAGATTATCATCATAAGGTGTTAAGTCTCTGTGTCAGTAATTACACTGCCTGTATTGCCCTTCTTTCCGAACGACAGCAAAGCTGTTTCATGGAAAAAATAAGCAAGACAGTGGTACCCATAATGGCGCGCGGTATCACGTAGGTATCTTTTATTTCAAGTATACGTTCTAAGTAAGTTATAAGTAAGCCAATACTAATTAAACAATCATATTAAATATTTTTTAACATGTCTTCGTTCACAGTTATGCCTTCCGTATTCAATTACACAACAAACATTTTCCGTAATCATCAAGCACAAAATGTGTGTTAGCTCTGACCACTCAAGAACTGGTCTGTGTCATTGTTTGTGTGTGTTTGTGTGTCATCGTTTGACCATCAGCCATCTCGTTTGACAATCATAACAAAAAATACACACATGCTTCTAAGATTTCTGCTAAGATTGATAGGATATTTGACACCGACTTATTTTTATTATAGATATAGAACCTTCTTGCTGTCTTCAAGGAAACACCGAGATAGGCGATAATTAAATCTCCAAAACAAGCCCACTTAGAATACAGACAAGGCTAGAACAAAACAAACACAGTTGAAGCTTTTTAAATTTTCTATAATAAGTATATAACTATTGTCTCGTATGCTGAAACGCCTGGGAGGAACGCCCTATTCCCGGTGTAGTATCTTCGTCTATTTTTTTTTTCGTTATAGTATTAGGTATATTTTTATTTTATCACACAAACGATCTATAACTTTTTAAATTGTTAAACGTATGAGTTTCTAGGATACTATTGTAAAAGCGTATGCAGTGGCCTTAAAAAATACTTTTGTAAGCAAGACTTTGTCATGAATTGTCTGGGCTAGTTACAGGTATACTTATTTATGTTGATGGGTGACGTCGACCACTTACTATCAGGTGTCACGACAGATAGCCCATCCAACTAACGATCTCGATCAAGCCTTTTACCTTTCATATTCATGTCGAAAAGATAACATTCTTGTTAAGTCCTGACTCAAATGATTATCTTTATTCGAGCTTCATTCCTGTCATCATGGGATTTTGGCATTGCGTGATTATACGAAATCGTTAATCTGAGTCCGAATGCGAGCGCATATGCTCTCATATGCGGCCGGTCAGTGACCCCGTTTGCGCATCACATCCAAATAAATGACGCTTCTGGAGTGCGGCTTCAAAGTGGAGCCCGACCGGCGCTAGGGTGAGGACTAATTGTTGAGATTCATTTAATACTCAAACTTTAATTAGTAATTAATTATTGTTTTCTTATGTTTACGCGAACTTCACTCATTATAATGAAACAACTTTTACGGATTTTATAGCGGTTTATTTAGTTTTTTACAATCCCGACGTTTCGGACACTTTACAGCAACCATGATCACGGGAAGTGTCCGAAACGTCGGGATTGTAAAAAAACTAAATGAACCGCGATAAAATCCGTAAAAGTTGTTTCATTATAATAATTAATTAGTTTATTACATTATGATTATAATCAAAACAAATGGAGTAAAAATAATATGTATATGTTTGTCTTTCTTACAGTTTAAAACAATTGTAGATTTTTGGAGAATTTAAAACCTAACTATGTTACTTGTAATAAAATCTATATTATAATAACATTTTTTTCAATCAAAGTCAAAGTCAAAGTCAATTTTTTTTATTTTTTAAATAGTACAATAATTAAAGTATCTTTTTGAAAGTCAATTGAGTCTACCTCCGGTTCCAAAGCAAACGAACAAACACACTCAGTCTGTGTCAAGTCAAAATCGTCTGTGTCTGAGTCAAAATCGTCTGTGTCTGTCTGTGTATAGGCGACGGCGATCATAGTTGTCACCAAGCGTTTACTTAAAAAATCAATCATTTATTTTCTTATAATGTTCACTGAAAGATAAACTTTCAGACTTGTGAATATAGGTAGAAAACTATTTCAACTTTTATTCAAATTTGATTATTTGTCAGAAACATATTATATTGTGTCAACTAATATAATAGTACTTATATAATCTCAGAAAAATGTTTTCTTTTTTTAAAATAAATACAGTTTAGTAGACTAGATATGTCCCACATCCACCCACATAATGGTGTCACCACTCGCATTGATTTGTGTTATCAGTCCGTTAATGTAGCGCTCAGCCGGGACGGGACCGAACCCACTACCCGAACACGCAAGACGTACGGCCGAGTTATTACAGCCTTTTATTGATACGTAAATCATACTATTAGAATTATAATATTGTTAATACTTTACAGTATATTCAGAATCAAAAAATATTCAGAAATCACTATTCAAATATTTTCTAGACAGCAAAAAAAATATTACAAGCTAGGATACCTTTCATACTGTGCCGAGAATTGTAAAACAACTGGCAATGACAGAAAAATAATGTAAGAGATTTGAATATAAATTAAGAACTGATGATGTTGATGATGATGATGATGATGATTGTAGAATCAATAAAAAATACTCTGACTTTGAATCAAAGAACTTGTCGCTTATAGACTGTAACTTCATGTTTTCCATGAACAAAACATTGGCTCAGAATTTAAAAATAAGTGTCCCATAATCTTGGTTTTACCTGGGGCAATAGTAAAGTCATAAATGTTTTCTAGTTCATTACAATTCGCACGTCTGAGTCTGAGCAAATAGTGACATAAGACAAACAACCGGTTTTGAGGATGACGTTATCTTAAACACAAGTATTTGTCCATGTTATTTTCATTTAAATATTATAATATATAAATCTTGAAGGCATTTTGTATGAGAGGCGTCCGTCCACCGCCTTACTTGTAGAGCGAATCTTCTTGGTTCGTATCTATTCCTAGAGTAGTATATAGTACTATCATGCTGCCATAATAATATTGTATGGTGGTTAGGTATATACAAATATTGGAAAACTTTTAGCGTGAGCGTCTTTAGTCGCTTTTGAGGGTCTTGGATGTACAGGAAACAAGGGCACCTCAGCGATAGGTTGGCCCCGGGATATTCCACAGCAACCTCTTCTAACAAAGGTACTTACTTCTGGTACGTACTTCTGGTCATCAAATCATAATAATAATATATTGGGTCAACTCCCACACGGTCATCTAGTCTAGGAAAAGCGTGTTCTTATGGTAACTAGGTGGTTAGGTTGCTTACGGGACACTGTCGTCTCAATAAGCATATGCAAATAGTCGGGAAGAGTGACACAAGGCACTGCAGACTCTGCTACTCAGCAGAAAAAACGCCTATGCACATTCTCACTGATTGCCCCAACCTAATGCATAGACGTAGCTCTATTCTAGGGAAGCATGCATTGCACCCTTCTGGGTGCAATGCATCATCAGATTCAAATCAGAGATCAAATCTCTTGGTGCCAAAAAAGTCCTAGAGTTTATAGGAACAACAGGACTTGGACCGGATCTGTAAATAGTGGCGATCACAATAGATCAACCCTGGTCGCAGTGATACGAAGGCAGACCTTGTCTGGAATAGCCGCTCTTTGAATAATAATAATAATAATATGGTAACTAGGCAACTGATATATAATATGCACATATATTTATAAATATGTATATACATATTGCTATCACGCTCATCACAAAAACATTTGTCCTGGGTGGGAATCGAAACCACGACCTTCTGGTCTAGCATTCAGGATTACTAACTACTATACCAACAGGCCAAATAACGGGTTATTAAAGAAGATTCTAGGCTACGAATTTAATTAGATATTCCCTATTCTAACATCATAAATGTGAATGTAAGTTTGTTTATTACGATTTATAGCCGTTGATGAATGTTAGTCTTTTTTCAATTCTTTAAATTAGTAATGCTGAATCCAATATCCTTTAAATACAAAGTAAGCGTGATTAGTTTCGTAAGAGCTTGTATCAGATCGCGTTACGGCCACAATGAGGCTGGGACCTTTGTTCGTTTCGTAAGATGACCGTGCCATACTGTCACTAGCTGTATCAACTACTATTTTTCCCATGATTATTGCTGTTTTTTTTGTTTTTTCAAGGTTTTTTCAAGGCTTGGGGGCCAAACTACTCATTTCAACCGGTATTACTTCCTTATAGCCAGGATCGACAGCGGTAACCACCAAATGACTCTATAAATCCTCAGGAAGCCCTAAGTCTTTGTGGGATATATGAAGGGCCCCGAAGGGAGATCTCCGACCGAGCGAAGTGGTATACTCGGCTAAGCCAAAGCCTACTTGCTATTATGTTATGTGTTGTATATATGTACGCATCAACTGTGAAATTCTGATAGCGCGATTCAGGATCGTAGCGCTACATCCTAATAAACCTATTATGACTAGGTTAATGTGTATTTTTAAATCACAGAAACATTTTGAAAGTCACAGGCACCGGCTAGTAGCTTGTGATGTAACAAACAACCCAATTTCAATTTGTTATCGAACCGGCAATGTTATAATTACACTGATAATAGCTTGATGTATAAACTAAGACGGCGGATGTCGCCCAGCTTCCCAGAATCGATAGGAAACGCGCTCGAGTGGACCGTTTGAAAAATTATCGATTTTATTTATATCCATGTTTGAACGTACTCTACGTTTTAAAAATATATCGACCGATGATTTTGTATGCGTCAATAGGTAGAGCTACCACAGGCTAGTTTAGTAGGGTTAGGCGACCTTACCACAGGAGGGTAAATATAACAGATATGAAAACAAACTGAATTGTTATTTATTTGACGTCAATTACTTATCTTGACGATGACTGATTGTCTATTAAAATGAATATTAAAAAATATGTATTTTTTTTATTTAATAAATTCTTATGTGATAGCAATTATGTACTTAATGATTTATTAAGGCCCAAAAATCTTTTTTTTTTTTTATTTATTTATTTAGTAACATACATTTACATACAGTTGTGCTTATCTCTTATAGAGATTTCTGTCAGCTTCTTCAAATCTTCTGTTTGCCAAAAGTAACAGCACTAACCACGGATGCTTAAACTTTCGGTAAAAGACTTGTAATTATTCAGCTCGTTGCTGTTGTCTTTTATTCCAATCACAGTAGTACCATACAAACCGAAGTCTGACCTACAAAGAGCTTATTACTTAAGGTCAAAAATCATTACACAAAGCGGGCACCGGATGTACCGCGTTAGCACACCCACACACACAGACAACTTTTGCTAAGCCTCACATGCTATTTGGACAACCTACATGACCAACTACGCAAAAATAACACTCATTTGGGTTCCGTGGCCAAATATACTTACAGTTAATTAAATTGATTATATTAAACTAGCCGTGATAACCTGTAATTGGATTAATTTACACCAAACTGTTAACTTTTAACTTTTAGAATACCATTGGTTTTCCTTATCTAAAATCAATAAATAAATAAATAATTAAGCAGTGTCCTATTTGAAACATATCCTTGTTACTCCGTCTAGTTTATATATTGTTATATACATTCTTTTAAACATACATAACTAGAAGCGCCCCGCGGTTTCACCCGCGTCCTTCCCATTCCCGTGGGAGTACAGGGCTATATTATAGCCTGCATGCTATTCTAATGTACAAGCTATATTACTGTAAAGTTTCATTAAAATCCATTTAGTAGTTTTTACGAGAAAGAGAAACGAACATATTACAAACTTTCACGTTTATAATATTAGAAACAAGTAAGATAGTAAGATCTACTCTCTTGACTATCTACTGTGTAAAGAAGGCATCTTACGATGAACATAAAGATATCAGTCACATCAGTTCTTTTTTTATTTCGTTGTTTTAATAACTTTATAAGTACTAACCACCTGATGCGTCTGTCGCAACCGTCGCCCATGTTGTCAATGCCAGTGGCCGCCTACGACCCTCCCACAGCCCAATATTGAGTCCACAGTCGCTTAAATACATTCGCGATTCGTGTTAAGTTGATCTTAAATGATAGTGTTGTGATAAACAATATAACAATCTTACTAACTTAAAACATCAAAGGCTTATACTTCTGTTTATGTAATAAACAAGTTTTTTTTTTCTTAAAACATCACAGGCATCTGATATAAATAAGTTCATTGAACCATAATATGTTATAGATTAGAACATGGAAATCTCACTTTCTAATTGTAACAATTAATTCAATCTTATTTAGGAAATCTTTCTCCAACATTTGAAGATCTTAGACAAATTGACAGTTTTACTAGTTTACTACATAAACTTGGCTTGTAAATAATTAAAAAAAAATCATTTCTAAAAAGTATAAAAAAACCTTCGCAGTTTCTTTTTCTAAAACAAAAAATAGAAAAATAGCACCTGACAGTCGATTTAGAAATGGTACACAAGACGTATTCTCCAAACGTAGAGATGTTCAGATAGAGCACGATTTGTACGCGAGTCGTGGCCGCGCCGCGCGCCGTGTGAAAGTGCCTTTGCATCATCAGCCCATCCATCAGGACCTCGACGAACGCCAAGATTATCTGGGCCAGTAACTACGGCCTGAGCATTCTAGTTGTTCACGACGCCGAACATTTAAAAGCACGACTTATAATTTTCCTATCTCACTGAATATATGCTCTCTGCTATGCTATGAAACTTAACATACACAACAAGTCTCAGACAATCATCATCATCATCATCATCACCAGCCTTCACCCGTCCACTGCTGAACATAGGCCTCCCTCAATGAAAGCCGAGTCGACCGATCCCTCGTAACTTGCATCCAACGCGGACCTGCCACTGCACGGAGATCGTCTTCCCATCTGGTTAATGGCCGTCCAACACTTTGGCTAAGACAATGAGGCTTTCCAATAATTAAAAAAAACAAATCTAAATCGATTTATAAGTAGATAGCAATGAACCGTGGTAATTTTTTTACACTTCAGATTAATTATATTGAATCTTATCTTAATTACAATTTGTTAATCTACGACTTTTAAAGATAAGCAGCAATACCGCTAAACTATTTGATACAGCTGCCGTCTTGTTCAGATAAGGTTCGTCTTATCCAAACGTAACCATAAAAATGTCGGCAGCAAGTGTAAGTGAACTCCTAGATAATAGTCAATGATAACGCAAACACCCAAATAGAAGATGAACATGCAAATAAACAGTGATGGATGTGTTCTATCGATATTTGACCTACTTGTCTATATTAAATAAGAATGTAATGTTCTTTTTCTTTATTCGATAGCGGATAACGTCAGAATTATCAGAAATTTTTTGTATAGTCCTCGCCACTTTTAAAGTCCTGCGACTAATGCCTGAACTAAATTTGACAACATTGACATCTTGACATCTGTCTGGAGTAAGAAGTTGTGATATTTTAAATTGTTTTACGTGAAATACGGAGCATATAATATAAAATAAGGTGTAAAAATTTAAGGCCGTATAATGATCGTTAAAGTGAAATAATTTTGTGAATTAGAAAGTAAAAATAAACAACAATTAACCCCGTTAAATAATATGTTTATAAATGTCACAGCCATGACAGGTAAATTTTAGAGATGCCAGAGTCACTCATTTTTGCCTAATTTATGGTTAAGATATTATAATTAACTCTATTCCTACATTTATCTTATGATATTTTATATGAATTTAAATACAAGGTAAAAGAATTAAAACCTTGTTTATATGAATGATATTTTCAGGTATTTCTGTAAAAAAGGTCGAATAACAAAGGAAGTAACAATGGCAGCAATTACTTCTGAGAAAATCGTCGCTCCTGGCTAAAGCCGAACACATCCCAAGAAGCTTGTTTTAGATGAATTCTACTATTCGGTTATACGTAAAAAATACGAATGAAATATTAACAAAAAATGTTTTATTTTACTAAAACCTGGCAGGGAGATTTTTATTTTGTTGCTATAATTATTTTTGTCATTATTATCATACTCAGTCTTTATCAATCCACTACTGACCATGGGCCCTGTAATTATTCAAATTTTTTATTGTACTAGACTTGGTGGAAAATCATTACACTATAAATTGGCAACATTGAGTTATGAGACCGCAGCGCCGCGTCTATCGGACTTCTAAAGTGGCGATGACTATATGTAAATTTTGGCATGTTCAGTAAGTTCTCCAAGCTTTTTATTAATTTTAGCATCGCGGGTGTCATTAAATTCGTTTATTGCAGGAATAACACGATGAACTTGGTCGTAGTTTTTTTATTCTACTTCTTGCTGAATTTCATTTTATGTATTACAAAGATCAAAATATTGAAATTCATCAGTAAATTCTTATAACAACCGATAATGCATTTGAAATATCGACAAGTGTCCCATAACCAGTAATGTTATCAGTATGCACTGTGCACTACTGACAAGCGATTGCAATAATCAGCACCGCATGCCGAAAACTCACTCTTATCACAAATAGTTTACCATAAGTTACGACTTTTTTAATAGTTTTGAGATATGAGAGATAACTCATCCGTAATCATTCCTCTGTTGAATTTAGATATAATTGAAAATTAAAATATGGTAATAGGCATAATAAGATAATAAAGATATTCAAGCCCTATGTTACATTCTATAAGAAACAAATCATGGCAATTCGAAGTCAATTTTACTGTTTTAATTTATATTATTCCTGTAGAAGAAGACTATAAAAGGAAGAGGAAAACAAGTATTAATTAGGATTCTATAATTTCTATACTTAAAAATATCAGGCCAGAAATGAAAAATTTATAAATAGTGACACAGTTAACATAACAGTAAACGTATGATTAGTATGCAGCTTAAACCGTACGCCGAAAATAAATGGCCCCTGGGCCAAGGTACAATACAGTTTGAAAAAGCATAACGACGATCATTGACTAAATACACTATTCTACTATTAAAGTAGAATAACATTTCAGTAATACATCACGAATATGAATTAATTTTAACAATGTCTCAGGTCTTTGCATAAAAAGTGGGCTTCTACTTTGGGGTACCTCTGGGTACTATCTTAGGGCCGTATCTTTACATATTGTATGGAATTAAGTACCACATTCTACCGTGACAGACTAGGCCCTATAAATGTAATTAATATCAAAAGCCAGTTTGGCGATTATTCTGGAGAAACCTACGCACCGCCCACACTCTGACCCACTAATCCAACCGACTAATTAAAGTGTGATTATATCATTAGCGATCTCTTCGGTGCACTCGTCTCAACGAATTGGAGGTTAAAGTTCGAAGAAAATACGAGAGTTCACATTTTAAATCTATTTTACTTGTATTCATAACAGGTTTGATTATTTATAATTTGAATATTTTTAAATAAAAAGACAAGACAGTTTTTGACACGGATGATCAATTATTTTGCGCGTTGGCGCTCAAGCCGGGAGGTAGCAGGTTCGAATCCCGCCAGGGAACAAAAACTTTCTGTGTTCCTGGGTGGTGGTGGTATATAATTTATTATGTATATAATTTAGGTGGTATTGTATTAAATAATATAAATCATGTATTAATATTACATAAAAAGTATTATCTTTATATGTATTTCCGTTGTATGGTACCCGTGACACAAGTTCTTCGGAAACTTACCGCGGATCCAGAAAAAAAGTTATCACAATTCCCCAAAAACGGAAATATGAGCTCTGTGAAAGAATGTTTTGTATTATGTCCTGTTTATCTAGTTAAAGCGTAGATTATCTGTACCATAACTATTTTAATAAAACATTAAAAAGCTTGTATTTCGTAAATCTGAACACAGAGCTTTAAAAGATTCAATTATACAATAACATATTCTTTACCCGTAAGTCTTTAAACTTATGTGCCATGGATACAAAGTAAAATACAAAGAAAATAACCTCAGAACTGAGAATTATTCGCGTCCAAGCATCTTAATGCCTTACTTAATTCACTGTAATCGCTTTGTGAGTCAAAATCTGGATTCAAGCGTAAACACTCTGAGTGAGCGAACGTTGCAATATGTTTTTGATGCATATTTAAGTACTGTTAAGAACACTTTTTGTTTAAAAATTATATACTGATGATTACTTTTGTGTGATAATTAATACTTTTGTACTAAATAAGAAATAAGTAGATCCGCAGTCGAACCAAATTACCGACATAACCCGAAAAATATCCCTAAGTGGAAATTGGCACATTGTTCGAGGAACCGATGGTCCGGGGGTCGAAGAGTTCTGGAGTAGTGACCATGTACAGGAAAGTGCAGTGCTGGTAGACCTATCATGAGGTGGCAAAGGTCGCAATAATACGCGAGACACCAAGGGCGACTACCAGAACGCACTAAGCCCAAGTGAAGCCAAGAAGATACGTCATATGTATAAGAACAGTAATAAAATTGTACAAACTAACTTTCACACAAAATTCCAATAAATTGACATTGTTTATAGCTGGACATAAAAAATGTAAATATATCACAATAGATTATGACCATTAACGGTTGACAATAATGTAGTCGGACCTGTTTTGGACACACAAATGTGGTTTTGATACGAATTTTACAAGACGAAGTAACGTGTAGAGGCAAGCGACCAGCATTCACATGTCTGAATCGTACACATCGTACGCATGACAAACAGAATGGTTTCTTTATATTGCAATCCGTACAGCGCGATTTAGTGGATGCACTGATCCTATGTATGTGCGATGCGACTCGAGCGAAGCGGACATGTTAACGCTTACCTTAAAAGTTACACATGTATTTTTGAATTATTTACTTAGCTTTAAAATAATTAATGGGAATCATACAGAGAGAAAAATAGTTTCAGAAGAACAGACTTCGTTACGGGTTATTTCCTCGCATCAACTTTGCTATGCCCCAGACACGAAGAGAGGATATAAAGTAAAACTACTAAGCTTTTGTAAAAATAAAAGTATCAATCCATGTATTTCCTATTGCTGAGGACAGTCACCTCCTCGAAATCAGGCGAGGATGGTATAAGACCGTAGTTACCTAGGTAGGCTTCAGATACCTCCCAAGACTTTAAATTTTATCAGACATGCATGAGGAAACCACTAATGATGTTTTCCTTCACCGGTAGTTGAGTGAAGGTCATTTCAAGGCACCACAGGGGAGCAGGATTGAACCCAGATCCATCCATCTTTCCATAAATCCATCATTTCTCAAAGCTTTGTGCCCAATTCAAAATTATTGAATAAATCTTGTAAGCAGCATCCTTTATGATCTATACTATAATAAAAAAAACGAGAAACAGCAGTCCCAATTTTAATTTTTATAACCAACAAGTGGACGGATAAACTCTATAACGTGCCCTTAAAAACCTGAAATGACCACGACAAACGATCAGATTTATATTTATTCCAACAATAATATTCTTTGTGTCTCTGTGTCGTATTTATTTAAGTAATTCAAAACTGCAACATAAGTATTCATCAAGTCAAGGATCGTAGACTGCGATGTAGCAAATGACATCCATTATTTAGAAGCCTTTGCAGCGTTCGGTTGTTTGTGACGTATTAAATATGGTGGGTGCTCGCGATAAATCAGATGCGCGTGCGCAGCCGCGGCAGCGCACGCCAGTCATGCACGACGGGACGGGACAACGGGACGCACGACCACGGGACATTAAAAGATAGTTTTTTTTTTCATAAGATGTCTTTTAATTTTTGTCCGATAGGCAAAACTCGTAACCTGAACATGGATAAGAATATTAACGGGTTCATCCGGGAGTACCTGAAGCAACTGATTCATGTGTTTCCTATCCTAAGATGTAAGATAGGTCTCTGTGCCAGTTACAGCATCATATCCTATTTTAAGCTACTTTCCGGAAGATGGGTAATGGTTGTAGGATTATCACGCAAATGGATACGCAGCACAGGCACTTGGAAATACAGTATCCAAATTCATTTGTACGACAACTGAACATTCAAACAAGTTGAAATTCAGGGCTGAACAGATCCCAAGTAGCCAAATTTTGGAAGATCTAGAATACTTATAAAGGTTCTTTGTATATAATATAGTACTTACTTCTGTTCTTGTCGAACTCCATAAGCGAGCACATCTGCAGCGGGTTGGTATCCTCGGCGGAGTAGGCGCGGCGGCCGGGCTGGCAGCGGTACACGGCTCCGGGCTTGGTCACGCCGCTCACCCGGTAGGGCTCATCCTCGGGTGCGCCCACCAGGATCCTGTAACGATCACAATCTTTTATTAACTTGGCGCATTAAATATTATACAAGCTGTCATTAAAACAACCAGAATGACAAAGACATCAAAACTGGGCACATATAGCACTAAGCCCGTTGTCAGCAGCTTCGCCAAATCTAACTTAAACTTAGGTCCATGTCAAAACGTATCTTTTTCTCAAATTGTAATGAGATTCCTCCGGCCTAGATGTAAAATACTCATATTTGCATTTATAACATAAAGGATAAATATAAGGATGCAGATTATCCTTGCCTCCTAGTTAACCAATTAGAAAATATTTGACACTTCTCCTGAATTGCTCTGATTAAGATGAGGCATCCGAATAAGTAAGTACTACTTAAATGAAGTATTAGTGTATCATTTTTAATCATACATTCTAACGATATGGGATAGAAAAATACGATGAGCAAAAATTTCCCGGATTTTTCATTACAAAGAAGTGTCCAATAATTTTTTGCTAATAATTCCGGCACAATATGTATTCATGCTTCTAAATTAAAAGCAACGATACTAATGCTACTTATTAAGCGAGTAGAGAAAAATCATATTATTTACTTGGGTAGTTTATTTTATTTCGTCCTTTTTTGCGAACAGAAGTCATTTAAGCTATTTATTTCATTGAAACTATATGAAATGGACGGAGCGAGCTTGGGAATTATTTTAAATTAAACCTGCTAAAGTAAAACTAGCATACAATCGCTGTGTCCCATCCGTTCCATTATCCGATTCCATCCCAAAACCATTATCTCGTTATTAATCTTTTAGTACTTTTAATGGTTACATTTATGTGCTAAAGGCCGTAAAATAAAAGAAATTTATGAATACCAATCTTAATAGTCATCTTTATTTGCCTGACGATGAACCAGCTTACCGATTACTCAATATAATTCATACCCTTAAAATATGGCGCCTATAGCAGGTGAACTTTCATTTGTGCAATGATTTTTTGTTACTGTATCAACGGCCTTTATCGAAGAAAACAGCAATCCTCCCGTCAACCAGCAATTATTTATCCTACATATGAACTCAAAAAACTTTATAAACATATGAACTCAAAAATTATAAGAAAACGCGACAAAAACCTCAAAAAAAAACTTTTTAAAAATGAGCTACATTCGCGAACACATGCATACTAAAAACCATATTTTTGAGTACTTAATTCATGAATATAATTAATAAGCTTAGCATATCTTGGACATTAATAATTAAGGAGTTCGCTTTGGCCATGTGACGCTCATTCAACGCCTTATATAATTTTAACACATTGATTTTTATGAAAGATCTTACCTAGAAATTTTCTCTTCATCCATAATTTTATATTTGAGTTTACATTGTAATTTATATATTTTTTTGAATTTACCCAAAATCAACATTAACATACTTACACAAAAAAAATCGCGCGAATCTGCACTCTACAGCTTACAACGCCACGAGAAAGAAAAGTTAATGAAGAGAGATTTTTGTTAAATAATAGAGAAGGAAAATAAAGGTCACAACGCTCAATACATAGGAATACGAACGAGACAGACAAATAGGCAAACAAGTATAGAAGTATAGACGAAAAAGGATATAATCATGTATAAAATGTTAAATACGCGAAAACCTAGCAAAAAAAAACACAAAACATGATACATCAGGCGCAGACATCTCTGACCATTAAATAACAGGAATAAGGTCAAACAATCCCTGGCGCGAGGCCAGGCCAGGAATAGACGCAGTTCACTCCTCTCGACAGATCCAACGCTGACTCACTCTGCGCAACGCTGAAGTAATGACCAGCTCCAACTCTGGTCAGTCAGCCTATGATCATGACGAGACCCGACTGCAAGTCTTTTTTTTATGTTAATTGTATTATACACCAGGCAAAAAAGCATTTGACTTATTTGATGATAAGTGATCAATGCCTGTGGAGTTGATCAGCAACTCGCTGGTGCCAGGTGCAAGTTCAGCCCTTCATGTTGTTAAAAAAAAAGTTTTATAATGTAATTTGGAAAAAAGTTATATATTTTTAAATTCCACGCCCTCATCGATTACTGGCTCGCTTGCTCATCGTGAATCGTGGTTATTATAGAAATGTGAAATTGCCTCCGGCTTTGCGCGCATAGGATTCAGATTCATAATCGCATACGGGCTTATTAATATTGTTAATATGTATTTTAAAAACTGCAATATTTATATGTTCTTAGTATTCATATTAATTTACTTTTTGTGTGTTTAGTAAACATTGGTTATTTTCATAATTGAATTCCCTTTAACAAGGCGTTCGTGAACGATGCCCAAATAGCTCTTTGAATTATATGTAAAAACCCAAACATTCTGTTTTACCAAACTTGCATTTTCAAATTATTACCATAGACTTAATAACTATAACAGACTAAAAGGTTTGGTGCCAATTGCAGAGAATCAGGCAGAGGATCAGGCTTCGGGCAGTCCCTGCATCAAAAAACGTCTTGGCGTCACTGAAATAGGTACAGCGGTGGCGAAGATTATGATGATTGAAAACGATACAATGTGATATTTAGTTCCTGTCTCATCGCTATCCGATGTTGATGGCTGACGGTCCCTAGGAGTAGGAGTATAGAGGCGACACATCTATTCCCGGCGCCGGAAGAGGGAGCTATTTATAGCCACGTCCCACCTTACAGCGGCGGTGGCGAATAGTATTTAAGAAATATCCTATTAAATGTGAAATGACATATCACTTCATTTAATACTTAATCACTCAATGCTGAATAGATAAGCGCGAAGTTTTGGACATGCATAGGACATATATTTAGATATGAGATACTTTTTATTAAGGCAATAGATGGTACCTATAAACCACCGTCTGTTTCGTCCATAATATTGCTAATAAGACGTAAACACTATATATAGACTTTCAACATTGTTTAGATACTACGCGTAATACTAATGACATGTATTACATACATACATACATCAACGCAAAAATTAAGAAATCAACTGTCAAGTCTCTTGTTAAGTGTCGTATGAGTTCCTAGAACCAAGAGCAAATTTCTTAATTTGATCAGACTGTCAGTTGACATAGCCACTACAATGAAAAGCTGTCAAATTTGACTCTAGAATCGTATGTTAACCGCCATTAACAGCCATGTTAGTTGACATACACTCTGACCAAAGTTTCAGAAACCGGGCGCTAGTTTATAATATCTTGCGAATACGAGACTAGGTAAACGTGTTGTTGTCTGTCTACAGCCACTGATTGCCGACGACCCAGCGCATCGGAAGCGATTGCTGACTCGTCCCGATGGCGACCTGCCAAAAACCTGGCCCACTTTTTATAACCTAATATTACATCATTGTTTTCTTGCAAAATATACATTTATATGAATGAATCGGTTAATGCTTATGTCACATTATGAATTTCATACCAGCATATAAAGCTGAAGAGTTCGTTTGTTTGAACGCGCTAATCTTAAAAACTATTGGTCGGATTTAAATGATTCTTTCAGTGTTAGATAGCCTTTTACTGGTGAAGGCTATATAATTCCGCTAAGATCTCGCTGTAAATCCTACTTAACACAGGCGGAGCTGCGGACAACAGCTAGTTACATATAATAATATAACATATTTCTTGTACGTATAGAGAACTAATAAACAATGCAACTGATACATTTAATAAACCTCAGTGTAAATTAGAAACCTCGAGCAACGCAACATAGTAACGCAAATCCAATCACCTGATAAAATTAATTATTCTGTTTAAAATTAGTTTAGTAGTTTATTAGTACAAACTATTACAATACTTTGAATTGAAAGAGACTGAAAGTGACTGACTGAAGTGACTTTGAAAGAGACTGAGGGCTGAAAATACGTCGAAATATAATTTGTACATTGTGCTTATTAGTTTTGCTGAGATATCGATACTTTAGCAATGTCTTAATCGCCATGTTCACAGTGAGATGTAATGTAAATACCCAAACATCATCATCATCAGCAGAAGCATTTATCCGTCCTGCCATCCACAGCACAGAGATTATTTTTCCACCAACAGTTCGTCTAACAAAACGCGGCCTCCATTCTTGAACCTTTTGTATATTCAAATATGAATAGTGATCGCGTTAGTTGATAACAATATTGTACAGAATTATCTAAACATTGTATTAAAACAAACGTGTGAATAGCTGGACCCGAGATACCTCCACCAGATCTTACGTCGTGACTAATAGAGACATTGTTCTCGGGGTGTGGCAGATCGGCGTGAAAATTGTTATTATATACGGGGTGTATATAATAACAACCAATCGTTAAAATATACCTTAGGCTATTCAAATAGGGTCCAAAGCTCTAAGAAATTATCGCTGAGATTTTCTAGATATCTATTAGTTATATTAATGTCTCTGCTGATTGCTGGACCTTACAAGGTGAAACGAGAATTTGATAAGTGAAGTTTATAGTCTATAATTTCCGAAAAACTTTTGTCGTTCGTAACAATTCTGTCCCTGTCTGTGAACCACTTATAGCCGTTTAAAAAATTGATAAAATCCTTAAATTTAACGTACATTGAACCCTAAAGTAAAAACTTTAAAATGACATAGAGTATGTATATATAAAAAATTACATAACGATTTAATACACGGTTTTATATACTCTATATACTCGCGTTAAAATGGAGAGCATAGCTAAATTGATTATAAATATTATTATAAAAACGATACTAAAAGCAATTTGATAATGAATAATAATGCAACAATTTTTTAAGAATTTTATAGCGGTTTTTACGTGCTCGACGTTTCGGATACTTTACAGCAACCACGGTCACGGGAGTACTGAGGTGGCAGAAGTCTGTCAAAATCTTGATAAACCACGATAAAATCCGTAATAGATGTTTCATTATACAGTGTCCTAGAACGAGGTTCTCAGCATACTTTTTTACTGTCTTGGTATCTTAAAGTATCTTTTGGTTGGCTTGTTATAGAAATGGTGCGGTCTTTTGTAAACTATGTTTGTACAGAAGCGGTTACACCTAGTAGGTGTTAAACTACTCGTTGACACAGGCTACTCTGTTTATAGAGTGCGCGTGCGCACTCTCAAATATTTACCAAATAACTGCATTCCATTTATATATAGCACTAACAGTATTAACTAGAAACGGTTATACCTATATAAGTTCATTTCCCCATAAAAAAATTTCGTACGTGTTTTTATGTCGCTGTATAGATGGCGCTGTTAATTTTATGTCCTTTTATTTTGTTTTTACTTGAAGTAACTTTAACATGATCATGCAGTCAGCTACATATAAGCGTTATTTAATTCATTATAAATCCCTCTAGACAAGTAGCAAACGCTCGCTTCTATTCTTTTGCGTTTACTCGCTAACTCCATAGGGTTGCTGCAAAATTTTTTAAGAACGTTTATTAAGATACATAATAAATATGGTTTAGTTTTTTAAAACGTTTAACAACCTCTGTACTTCGTTTAAAATGAATACTATTGTTATAATATTTCTTGAATTTTTTTTAATGTCGTGAGCTAGTTAATTCCCATACAATAAGTATTCTTTTCTATTATATTCGTTTATCGTTTATGCCACTCTTCTAGGGGGAACGAATTACATACGTTTTTAGACGTTTTTACAAACAAAACCATACACTTTATGTGTCTTAATAAACGTTCTTAAAAAATTTGCAGCAACCCTATGGACTTAGCGAGTAAACGCAAAAGAATAGAATTGAGCGTTTGCCACTTGTCTAGGGGTGTTGATTTTCTAGCTGAATTGAAGAAGCTCTCAACTCATTCATAAGTTGCCAATCCTATGATATAAGGTCATAAAAGTTGATAAGTCTACGTCACCAATTACACTATCTATCCAACATTTCTTTTTGGAACATATCAGAGGATGTAATAGAAAAATATGGTACCCATTTATCCTAGATAGTGGTATATATACAGAAGGACTCAAAACGCTTTTCTTTGACAGGTATATTGTAGCTCAAGAGTCAAGTGAAATCAACACTCTTTCTCTATCTACTCAAATACAATACTTTCAAATGAAAACAACAAGTTTTCCTCGTGATAATAGTTGCGACATTCCACATTTGTAATTTATGACATGTGCCGGCAAATATTAGCGCGTCGTATTGACATACCTGGACCAGTTATAATGATAAAGACATGCAAAGTGGTTTTATCAAACGATGTCATTTGGCATCATCAAATAAAAACCTCATGCCTTCGTATGAATCCTCTATAGGTATATTCTACTGCCTCCTTCGTGGCGATTTTGAAGATTACAATTATTAAAAAACTTATGCATTAACACAAATATTTTCAATTTTTTTGTCCATACATTAACTTACTTGTCAGAGATCTAGACGTTCATTGAAGGAAGCCTATTTAGCAATGGACAGATTAAGGCTGATGATGATTATGATAAAATACTCTACAATACTGGCTTCATGGACCTCTAAACTTATGCTCATCACAAGTAGCAATTTCTTACGGAAAGAGAGTTTCATAATCTATCTCCTAAAAAATCATAAACAAGAAATCTTAACAAATAACTCATAAATTTATAAATCTCTTGCTTAATACTACAAAGTAGCATTCTACACTCTAGAAAAAAGGTAGACAAAAAAGACACTCTTCCATCTGGATATTAATGAGGCTTAATAACAGGATGACTGTTATCGCGTATCATTACAACACGTCTGACAAACATCATGATAACGTATCTTAACGGTGTGTAAACATATTGCATTATCACGAAAACACAAACACTTTATAATGAGAACAGAAGAATAACTGAGTGGACCAAATCAAAAAAAAATTGATGTGTTTTGGATTTATGTAGACGTGCCTTTCCACCTGCAATGAGTAGATTCACCTGGCGATAAGACATCATGGTAAACATCTGCGTCAGAGGCTTGCTTTTTTTTCGAAAGGTCTAGTCTGTTAGGCCTGATGGCCTTTAAGCTTAATCGGTAGGTGCAGATGGCTCATCTAGTAAAATTCGAAAGGAGGGCGCGCCCCAACGTGCCCCGCAGGGGGCGCGGTATATCGCGCGCGCTACTCTGGAGCGTAGGTGTTTGGCTAGTCAAATCCAATACAGTCGAAAAGTCATTAGCAGATGCAGTTAAACTATTAGTCGGAGTGTCAGAGGCTTGCATATGTATCGCTGACCTTTCAATAAACTTTTAGCTGCTTTTGTCTTATTTTGAGTGCATAATTTGATGACACACATAGTACAGCAGCATTTGAACCACACGACTTGTGAAGATTCGTCTCGCCAATTAAGTCTCGTCATACTGTCGCGTCAGACTTCGTGATTCACACTGTTCACTTTAATGAAGTACACTAATACGCTGCACTATTATTTTGCCTGCACAATCATCATTCCTGCTAATCAGCTGTTACTAAACTGTTATCTAGGAAATATTGTTTTGTAATGTATACCTACCTGAATTTCACTCGTTCCAATGAAACGAGTTTTGACTGATAAGAGTCCTCAAATGCTTAAAGTGACGAAAAGTTGAAAAAAAAATTTTTCATTAAATTTTGTCTACATTTTTATCTTTATAATATGTAAAGCAAAGGGTCTTAATCGCATTTAAATGCTTTACTCGTAATACAAATTTAAATTGCCATAAACATTAAAGAAAACATGTTGGCGATGCAATTTAATTAAACTAAACTTTTTTTAAGTCGTAAATAATTTCTTTACATAAAATACATACATTTGTTTAAGTAGTAATTGCTGACTTCAATATAAATTATCACCATTATAGTAAAACCTCCCCAATTTTGGCCATAAAATCTTTTTCACAATTTTCAGAATAAACAAACCGTATTAGAAACTCGATTGTATAATAATAAATAGCATTACAATCTTTATTTTAAATCTAACTCAAACTAATTGGTGATACAAATATAAAAGGACCAATACCATTTATTACCTATGCAAGCGAAGAACTATGAATGCAAGTCATTTGCCCAAGGTATTCCCTTTAAGTGAACTTATTAAAAGAAATATACATGCAGGTCCTGAGAATAGCGAGATAAATCTGTTACAGGGTCCCAGTACATCAGCGCTGATGTCTATTTACATGGAGATGGATGGAATGGTCCGTAAGGGTTAGCTGATGCTGCACATAGTAATGTGAAATTGCGTTACTTTTTCTTTAGATATATTATGTAGCGTGTGGTGTAATGATGTATTATGTTGTTAGATCGAAATTTTAGGTTAACGTCGCATATCATTGTCAAGAAGCTTTTATAAACTCTTAGGGAGCGTCCATAAATTACGTGAGATGTTTTTTTTTTTTTTTTTTTTTTTTTTTTTAATTTTAACCATATTATTTATTTTTTACTTTAACCATTTTATTTTAACCATTAAATAGTATATTTTTTTGTTTCAATCAGAAAAAAATTGCGTGATATTACTGAGAACCCCCACTCTCCCCAACGTAAGATTAGATGAGATTTGACTCGACCGCCTCCACCCTTAAACATCTCACGTATTTTATGGACGCTCCCTTATAAGTCATATTAGATTAATATGGTGTAAATATAATAAATAGTCTTTTAACGTCGGATGCAGGTGGCAATGGACCGGTCACGCTGGAGAACAATTGGTGAGGCCTATGTTCAGCAGTGGCCGGCTATAGGCTGAGATGATGATAATGATGAGTCTTCTATCATGCACCTGGGCATCTGAACTTCTCCTGATCATCCAATTAAAAAATGGAGATTTAAAAAATACGTCAGTAATTCTTGTTATTAAAACTAGTAATACGGTAGTCAGGCCTAAAAGTCTAAAAGTCTAGACCAATCAAAAAAAAACTTGGATTTTTTTCATTACTTGGTGAAATATAAGATTACAGTATGTTATTGGACACCTTTTGAAGTAATAAAACATATTTCAGTATAAAGTAATGTATATCGGTGGCAGATGGTAGGTGGCAGCCAGCGGCCGCAGATTGAGCGCTACATTGTAGGGTTTCCTGGACACTCATCAGATGTGACAGCCTGTCACGATCACACACACACACACAAGACAGGTTTTGTATCGTATAATTTAGAAAATTTACATAATTAATTATATAAAAAAGTGAAGTAGCAACCCATATATTATATTCCAGTACTGGGCATGCGTCTCCTCCTGGAAATCAGGCGCGGAGGGTATGGTTCACCGAGGTCTGACCGTTACCCACCGAACCACTTAAAGATATTCTTTTAAATTACAATATAACAAAAAGATAGATAAGATTCCATTTTTTTTATTATTTTAACAAAGCATTAAGTTGTTTCAATATTATGTATCTAATGTTTATGAGAATTTCCCAAATTCTAACAAAACAAACTTTTACGGATTTTATCACGGTCACGGGAGAACCATGGATGCTGTAAAGTATCCGAAACGTCGGCAAGTAATTAACTTAATAAACCGCGATAAAAGTCCGCAAAATTTGTTTCATTATGATTGAAATTCACGTGAACAATATAAAACACAATACAACTAATGATTAAATTAAAGCTTGCTTGTTTTAAATTAACTGTTAACGTGGCTTCGTTAAATTTTAACGTCTGTTAAAAACAACGCTCTTTGGTCACTAACGTTCGTTACCGCCATCTTTAACGATTATTCGGTAAAATCGGTGGATGCAACCCGCCCTAACCCTTCAACTGTAATCCTAAACAACATAAATGAGGCCAGATGTATGTATGTCCGTGTATCTGTGGTGTGTCGTAGATTCGCGTGCCGCTCGCCATTCTCACGGGCTCCTTGCCACGGCAATCTTCTCATTGAGGCAATCAGCGGCGCACCCCATGCGGGCTTCTCTTATGTTTTTTTTTTTTTATTTCGTTTCATATGCAAATGCTATAAGCTATACAGTAACATGTTCTGTTTTAGCTTCTTATAAGGTTTTGTTGTATTTATTTATGGTGACATCAAAAGCTAAAAATATATATTTTATCTATGTATAATACTTTGAATAACTTTCGTCTTAGTGGTTAGTGACCCGGCTGCTACACCGAAGGTCGTAGATTCGATTCCCACACAGGACAAATGTTTGTGTGATCATTTGCTCTATGTTGGCCGTAATTTATCTATAATATATCTAATATTCAAAAAATATATATGTGCTAGTTTGGTATCAAATGGCCGTGTGTGAGTTGTCACTTGTCCCCACGTATTATTGTAATCAGCGCCATTTATCTCCGTACGTAATACTTTATTTTTGATTGTGTCCACGCAGTACACCTACTGTGAATTATGACACATATTGTTGAAAGTGTTTGACACGTCCCCTGAGCATCCTACACCACTTTCACCGCTCGTTTGGGAGTTTTGTGACGCAACACCATTGTCATTGACACACCATTTGAAAGTATGCCTTTGAATTTCCCCCTGACCTTTCTGAAATTGGTACACGCTACAGCAAGCACCTTACTTGTACACGATTACGTCGAAGCAAAGAAACAAAAGAATTATGATATAAGCAGTGTATGTATGTTTGTCTTTACATATGTTCCATGATAGCGCTTAAATTTTTTTATTCGATTATATAAGTGATGTGTCGATCGATTCAATTGTGATACGGGTGGCATAGCCGATTAAAATGTATTTACACTAGTTTCTAGACTGTTTATATTATAACCTTTCCTTTCGGCTTTCTAAAAGGATTGGGATTATGGATAAACCCTTTTTATTATAATTATAGTTTAAGTGTTTATAAATGGATCATAAATAATTTGGGTTGGCACCTCGTGTTAGCTCCCAGCTCGTTATCTTAATTGATATCAACAATGGGCCGATCTTCCAGTAATTAGTACCCTAATCACAGATTAAGACCCCGGTATCAGTGGAAATGTGTTGGTGCGATGCATAGGCGACGGCGGATGACGGACGACATATCTAATACATTTTCGTATTGAGAAAAGTAAATTGCAGGTTTATATTTAAGGCATCATAATAAACTTGCTGTAGTTTTGCAAATAATGTGTAAAAATCATTCTGGGCAGACATATTGGTTTAATGGAAAATACAGAAAAAAATCTTGTTTATATTGATTTTATTGATAAAGTTTACTGAAACTCCCAGGGTCATTAATTTTGTAAGTACGCCATATTGACTTTTTTCTTTACATTTTCTCATTGGATAGTTATTTTTGTTTTAGGATCGATTTTAATTTTAAATAAACGGAGTGATACTGTTGTTATTAATGGCATTTAATGGCACACTCATCGAGCACGTATAACCAAAATAGAGCAGCAATGCTATGTGCTATGCTGATTCTGCACTCTGATTGGCCGATAAGTCGTACAAATAGATTACTAGTGGGTTGAATTGTTATCACATCAGTGAAAATCGTTCTTGAAATAAAACAATTGAAGTCAAGTTTCGGATTACGACTCGCATTACTCTATCCGGTTATAATATGTTCCACGTATTATACATTTGAGAAAGGTAAAGAGAAATCCTTTCATATCAATTATAGGACTTCTATTATTCATCCTAAGTTCTGTCACAAATTATGACGTCCTCTTATCACTTGTACCACACCGTGCGTTTACGATGGTAAAGCGTGGTAATTTACGAGGCGACTCATGCGCGCGGTGGTGACGACCACCCACCACCCGCCGCATGCGCACGCCACCATCATAATAATTCTATAAACATAATTAATAGTTCAATGAACACGTGCATTACAAAGGAATTTTGGTAATGTTGCGTGTTTAAACGGAGCATATTACAGGAAAATTAACAGTTGGATGCGCGTGGCAGTCTCGGCGTTCATCGATAGAGGCGAGGCATGACGAAATTGTAACTTGTGAGTAAAGCATGCTTTAGTAAACCATGCAAGATTAATCCGTGTCATATACATTCACATGAAGCATCTTAAACCTGTAAACTGAGTTATAATTTACTTAAAAGCTTGTGAGCCCGATTTTTATTATTATTGATTGAAGTTATTATTATTTTTTTATTCTTTATGCACATACAATTAATAAGAACTAATATAATATTACATGGTGTATTACAACGGTGTGCTTATTTCTTTAAGAGATCTCTACTAGCAAACCATAATGAGTGCGTGAAGAGATACTGAAGCGGACATAGTAGAAAAGAATCTGAAAGAACATTTATATATAAATATATCATCACAATCACAAATTCATCTATAAAACCACATACATACAAACAAATAAGTATATATACAAAAATATATATTTACATAAAATACTAAATGTACATATCATAATTATATAAAATATTCCTTCCGGTGCATAAGGTCCATAATATCATTAAGTCTACAATATCATTTCGTCCATAGCATCATTTCGTCCATAGTATCATTTCGTCCATAGTTTCATTACGTCTACAGTTTTAAATTGTCCATAGTATCATTACGTCTAGTTTTTGGTATTGTTTGAGTAAAAATTTTTAAAACACTTTACTGGCCATTTCAGTTTTCGATGACATATATGAATGACAGTGTGTCTTGTCAGTGCAATAATTATCGTGCCCATCTATCTCAAATAGACTTGTTTGTGGCGTAATTATGGCCTGTTTTAAAATTATTATAAATTAAAGGGGCAATAAAACTTTAATTCGTGGTGGATTTCGCTACAACGTAAGTGTAAGAAATAAAGGCGGGTCTGTATTATGGAGATGTGTAAATAGAGAAGAATGTTCAGCTACCATTACAATAAAAAACGAAAATGAAATTAAACGTGAAAAACCTCACACTTGTAAAGGTGATATTGTAAAAAATGAAGTTGCTTTAGTGAAACATGAATGTAAGAAGGAGGTTTGCCGAAATCTAGGATCGGTACAGTCAATATTTGAAAATAAATTTGAAAAGTTGAAGATGAGGGGAGGGCAATATATGTATGAAATTCCTTCCTATGAAGGTTATAAAAATACATTGTACAGGTCAAGAAAAAAATATTTAAACGTGGAAAACCTTAATTTTGTACATTTAAAAGACGTGAATATACCGAGAACATTAGCTAAAGACTTTTTAGTTTGTGATGACGGTGATGAGGAAAAAATTTTGTTCTTTTGTTCTAAAATATGTAGAAAAATAGTTAAAGACAGTAAAAAAGATTTTTATGCAGACGGCACATTCAAATGTGTTCAGAAACCTTTTTACCAGTTGTATAGTTTGCATATAGATATGAAATCAACAGCTTTGTCAGTCAACGTGTTCCCTATTATTTACGCGTTATTGCCAAACAAAACCGAGGCAACATATACACGTTTCTTTCAATTAATTAAAGAAAAACTGGGAGTCAATATTTCAAAATTTAAATCGGACTACGAGCGAGCCCAGATTAAGGCAATAAAAAAGGTTTTTCCAGATGTTGTTGTATCTGGTTGCTTTCACCATTATTCCGATGCAATATGGAAAAAGAGCAAGGACATTGGGCTTGATCGCACAAGAGATGGTAGGAATATTACCAGATGGTGCTCATATTTACCACTGTTACCAGCACATCACATACCAGAGGCGTGGTCGGAAATATTAGAAGAGGCTCCGAATTCCGTCGAAATGGAACAATTTAAAATGTATTTTGAGCGTCAATGGTATTGTAATATACAACTTATTAGTTGTGCTGCAGACGCACATCGCACTACTAATTATTGTCTAGAGGGGTGGCACAGGAGAATTAATAGCCGAATACCGCGTTCTCCTAATATCTTCCGTTTTATAAAATGTTTAATGAAAGAAGCTAAACACTACGATTACAAATGTAAAAAAATGTTATTTTGTGCTTTGCGGAAAAATAGGCGAAATAAAGATATTCGTTTTGATAAAAAATATAAAGAATTTTTGATAGAACTGGACCGTGGCTATATAACCTTAATAAATTTTCTGAAAAAAATAGTGTACATAAGACTTAATATGTAATAATTAGGTATTACGAGTTTTTATTTATAGAAGAAATATAAGCGATTTTTTTTCTTTCACTTGAATGTAAGGTTTTTTTTATTTTATTTACCTAATAAATTTTTTACATGACACGAAAAAGTGTATTCATTTTGAAGTATATCTATAATATACATTATTAGATATAGACGAATTGGTACTATGGTCCATTTGATGAACTAGACGAAATTATACTGGTCGTTATGATACTATGGACAAAATGATACGGTAGACGTAATGATACTATGGACCTTATGCACCGGAAGGAAAATATTATATCCTATTACATAAAATACATATTATCAATATACATATTATTAATATATCTATGAAGATGACAAGTAGTGGCTCTTTAATCTTGATTTAAATGTGGATACCGATGGACTTTGCTCTACGTTTACGGGAAGGGCATTCCACAACTGAGCAGCACGAACAGAAAAGGAGTTTCCATAGAAGCTAGTGTTGTGTAGTGTGTGTGTGTATTACCAGAGCTTTTTTGACGGTGCAAGATCTTACAGGCCTGTCACTCGGAGGGGTATAATTGAAGCATTCAAAGAGATAGGGTGGAGAACGAGTGGTAAGAATTTTAAACAGAGTTTTGAAAACAGAGAATTATCAAAGTCTATAAATGATTTGGCTACGATCTAGCGCGCCGTCCCGGTTTGAGATCTCTCGCTACTTTTCCTGCTATGAAACTAATAAATAAGCACGTTACCACTACATGAATAGAGAAGTCCCTAACAACAAATCACCTATACATAAGGCTAACCTTTAGCTAAAAGTGTACGTGTAAGCTAAGTACTCCGGTTGTTTATACACGGCCAAGTCTAAACACTAACGCGATCTAGACTTGCTTATTAATCAATTAGTAAGAACTCTAGCGCTTACAATGCAATGCATGCATATATACATATAGAATCGAGTACTTTGGAAACAAATATGTACTTATATAAGAATTAAACTCTTTATGTTTGTTGTATGTATTTGGACCAGTTATCATCATGGCTCCCCACCATGGTTCAGGACTTGTCGTGGCGGTAAAAAGAAAAAAAAGATGAAAAAAAATATAAAGACGAATATGAAAATTTAGTAAAAAAAATGTATAAAGCCTTTAAGCTAAATACGTATAGTGGCAAATGGCTCACCAAAAATATAAATAAAGAAGAGAATATACTATGGCTATGTAAAAAAAATCATTTTAAAATTGTATTGGACTAAGCCAAGGAATCGGTCGTCTTGACGTTCATTGAGGGAGGCCTGTGTTCTGCAGTGAACGAATAAAGGCTGACGACGATGATGATGATGATGATGATGATGATGAGGCTATAGTCGAATAGTCTCCACCCCTGATTTCGAGGAGATAACCTGTGCCCAGCAGTCGGATTTATAAATTTATCTTACGCTATGATAGTGAACAAAGTCACAATATAAAATAACTTAACACAACATGGAATAAATCTGACTAAAATATATTTTCCAGATAGCTTATTTAGCTTATAAAATATGAATAAAGCTTGTAAATCATTAATATGTACTTATTATCCTACAAATAGATATTAATGACTGTTTTACGGCGACATAAGTTACATTTTTATACAAAGACAAATTATTCATTCGTTCACATTAAATTTTAACCGAGCAGTCATTTATAACGGTTAGAAGCCCGTTAACTCCGATTTAATTAACTGAGGTTTAAAGGGGTTGAAAGGAATCATCTTCGTGCTAATTTTAGCTTGTATGTCATGTACGGTAAAGTTTATTTTACTGTGTTAGTTTACGATATCGAAATACTTCAAAAACTATTATTAACATTTGTATGGCTTAAAATAACGCTTTGATTTTAGCTTTGTTTATACATTTTCAGTTAGTCATAATTATACTTACTTATAAACTAGTTTCTAGCAGAGAAACAAATGAAGCCCAACAAACAAGCAAGCTCACATTTTATAATATTAGGATAATACATCTTTTACATCTGGCTGTAGGCCTTTGTAAAAAAACTTAACTTGAATCTTACTTTACCCTAAGCCTAGGCTGCTAAACGGTCATAATATTATCATCTAGAAAACACATCAAAAATGCATCTTACTACCAACTAGGTCGAACAACCTTCTAGTTATCAGAAAAATATTATTTCTCAACACAATATACATAATATATTGTATAAAATATTAATCAAAATCAAAAAAAAAATCATTCAAAAATCATTTATTTTACTTACAAAGGTGGTAACAATTTTTAACAATGTATCCCTGGTCCCTACACTAGGATTCCCTGTGTTGTAGGTGACCAGTCTCTTCCCTGGTGCTGATGAAACACTTAATTTTTAGTAACAAAAATATAAGAACAAATTTACTTAGGGCCAGTTTCACAATCTCCCCCTAAGTTCCCCACAGGCCACTGGCAACATTAATGATAATTGTGTTCATTCGTTTTAAATAGTTTCGGTATGACAGGATAATTTAAGCAAATTTAAACCATGCGCAAAGAAGATAAGACAGTGGCGCAGCTAATGAACACATCAGTTAAAATAAAGTATGCTACCTGGATAGTTTGTTTTAGCTGCTAACATGATTTTTAATTCGCTAGATAAGTAACATCACTATCGTTTCTTAAATTTTAAGTATAAACATATAATTTCGAAATAATTCGCAAAAAATGGACATTTCTTCAGAATGAAAACCTATTGGAGAAATTTTTGCTAACGTATCTTTCCAATCCAGTTCGTTATAATATAATATGGTGAAAAATAACATACTAAAATTTAATTCACGTAGTTTACTTACTCTGATTACGATATCCAAAGGTACACTGCCAAAATTCCAATACCTTAATTATAATTTCAACACTAATGTGGCTTCAGTTCCCAACACCTGTTCGAGCTCAGACACGGAAGTGGCCGATGGCCGATAAGCCTTTGTACACGGAGGAAGCACGCGCTTCCCGACAGGTGCCGCGCCGTTTGTCGGCCGCGCGGACGTGGTTAACTTTATTATAACTGACAAGACTTGACAGTATATTAGCATCAGATTGTTTAGGATATGGGCATTATTTGGGCTTTTTGCCTTTTGGTGTGAATGAACCTTATGAACTTATTATCTTAGACTTATTATCTAAATTATGTGTTTTATTTCAAATTAAATTGTGGATTTAAAATTTAAAAAAAAAACTACATCAATGTGTATGAGAGAAATACAATTCAATATTTACATTCTGCAATCTACATTAAAAAATGGAAATAGTAAAGCTCATCAGATTGTCATAAAATATAAACAAAAACTCCTTGGTTTTTAATAACTGGCGATATATTTTTAATTCCACCTTATCGATACTCGGATACAAGGAGAACTCATTCACATTTATGAAGACATCGATAATAGAATCGATTCTAAATATCATAATCGAACGCGAAACTCGTCGTTATAGTTCCCAGCGAATGGCGTGAAGCCGCTAAAAGGAGAAAGGTGAAAATTGTCTGTCCATCACTGGCCTGGCCATTCTAAATTCGCAGGTTCGAATCCTGTCTAAATTGTGACGCATAATGAAGATTAAAGACTTTTTACAATAAGAGATAATTGAACCGAACCGAGGTTAGTATTAAATACTTTTGTGTGGCGTATTATATAAAAGTAAATCACTTTGCGAAATGACCCTTTGCTAACTTCATTCCTTTAGATTACCCTAAATAATATTCTCTACTTTTGTTACATAGTGTAAAGGATTTGATGGTATTGTTGGTTTACGGAATGAAAGTACGTGTGTTCCCTCTAAGCGTTTATTCAGAAGTCCCTAGAACTGTCAGATTTATTCTATTTATTACTTTTAAAAATATACAAATGTAAAAACGGCCAGCATGGTAAATAAAATATTATATATAAAAACTTTATGCACTAATATGCCTAAACATACCCCCGGGCGTTGAAAGCGTTGCTTTCAACAGAATTATTAGAATCAAATAGGGGCATATCTTGCTAAAGGATCTCCCGATGACTCCGGTGGAGGTCTTGACGTAGGCAACACGACTGATGTCATCAGAGCTGGATACTGTGCTTCATGCGGCCTTATTTCCACTTCATAGGTGGAAGATTATCTTTCTTTTGAAGAACTAGAGTATTAATATTTAACGGGTCCTTACGAGCAAACCATTTTATCTTCTTTGAAGTTCGGAACATACTCCTTGCATCATCTTGCTCAAGTGTTGGTGGAGTTGTCCAATCCTCTGGAACCTCGTAAATTATGTGGAAGAATGGCTCGTAATGTCCTGTGATGGCAGTGACGTGAGAGGCCGTCCAATTAAAATGACCAGGAGTGAGAGAGTTCCAATCATCTGGGCTTGTAGCCAGTCAGTAGTCTTGAATTTTAAATCGCCTTATATCGTGATAATAATATAGATTACAATTTCCCAACACTCTTTTAGTGAAATGTTGTTGATTTTACACCAGCCTCCCACAATCCACCGAAATGAGGTGAATATGCCAGAATAATATGAAAGTTTATGCCATCATTGACTGTGGTTTCCAACAATTGTATTATTATTATTTATTAAATCTGAGAAAACCTATTATATGTACCTACAAATGAGGTACCATTGTCCGAAAACAAACTGATAGGCTTACCACGGCCTGACATAAAATACACATAGCGGACTGAAATTTGCCACTAGTCAAGTCAGTTATTAGTTCAAGGTGGATCGTCTCAGTAGCAAAACAAATAAATATAATTATGTATACCTTCATGAGTCTACAACCTCGTCCCTGGTGACTAGCAGACATAATAGGCCCTGCATAGCCAATGCCTACATTTTGAAAAGGGTAACTAGGTGTAACTCAATCGACTGCATCGAACGCATTGAAAGAAACATACTCTTGCTAAAGAGCGACCACCTAACAGCCAGTACATCTCGCGGATGGAGGCTAATAAAGTTACATTTCTGCGTGCACGAGTTTAATATGCTCAAAACAATATATCAATTTATTGAAATGATGTGTGGACTGTATTAACATAGAATATTACTGAGCATAAGATTAATAATTAGAGTGAGCTAATCGCCCCCCAGCACGCATGATGTTATTTTCATCTAGAAAAACATTGAATACTATTAAATAGCCTTTTTTTAATTAAGTGGTAACAATTAATACCCTGAAATAACTGACATTAAGATAACTTAATTAATGATATAAGAGATATATTTAATTCTTCTCTTGTTATAGAACTATCCTTATATATATCGATCCTTACCTTATTTTTGCATGCATAAATAAACTTTAAAACATAAGCAAATTATTGGTTTAATCGTTATAAATTAGAAGACCGAATAATGGATCTGTTAGTATCTACCGAATTTAAAATTGAATATGACTTCCTGGCGAGTTACAGGTAGATTGTTGATAACTCCAGGATTGGATGGTCAGTCGCATAAATGACTCTGTATAAATACAGGACTTGACCACCAAAATTTTAATAATTAAAAACAGCCTTTAGCTCTTTGAAATGAGTCACCTAATAACTGGTGATATTCCTTTATAGGAATTTTAACATAAAATAGTCTATCCTCTAACCTAACTGTGTTATTATTATTATTATGATCCTCACATGATTTCTCTTCTTGAGAATAATGAGATGGCTGACGGTCAACTCCTTTGAGTTGCCAAAACCGCATGAGTTGGGTTCGTGTGTCATCATCATCAGTGTGGGTACGGGAGATCACCCGTGAGAAATGACATCTAGTATCGGTAGGGGTAGACTTGAAATTGGAATTAATTGTTCCAGATATTATCCAACCTAGCCTTGTTTCATACAGTGCGGGTTGGCCTTTACCTAGATCTAGTCTTCGCGATCCTAAAACATCCCAAAAGACGTCAGCACCTAAAATTAAATCGATTTTCGAGGGGCTGTGAAAACATGGATCTGCCAAAGAAATATTAGATGGTAAACGTAAGTTAGAAATATTTATTTCTTTAGCCGGGACTTTATCAGTGATGGTCGGCAAGATTAAACATTTAATATTTGTTGTAAATTGTTCATTTAGAGATTGAACTTTTACGTTACACATTTTATTTACCTCAATCATCGAATTATTAATACCAAGAACCGATTTATTAATGTCCTTATAAGGCAAATTTAATTTTTCATACATTTGCTGTGACATAATGCATGATGTACTTCCGCTGTCTAATATGGCACGAGCTATGTGTTTTCGTTGTTGAGAATCATACAACGTAACGAGTGCAGTGGACAGGAGTACTTCATTATCATTGTGTGTGTCACTAGTCGATGTAACACTCGCTGACAGTGCCACCTCCCCGTTCAGACAGCCAGGCACTGACGGAGTCGAGGCATGCGTTGACGGCTCATGATGCTGATCTGGAGTCAATGTAGTTCCAGTTATCACATGCCTAGATTTGAAATCAGCGATGTGAATTAAAGTATTGTGTTTACGTTTACAAATCTTACAACCTGATTTTTTACATGAATTAGCGAAATGACCGCTTCGTAAACAGTTAAAACATAACTTGTACTTAGGTAATAATCCTAACCTTTCTTCATTGCTCAATGCAAGAAACTGACAACAGTCACTTAAATAATGTTGGCCGTTACATTTCGGACACAACTTTGACGATATATTATGACTTATTGTATTGTCAACACGCTGGACTGATACCAGTGTTTTTAAGTTTGAGCTATGTTTTCTAGACTGAGCCAAATTATGATTACTAATGCATGACATTTCTAGGGTCTCAATGAAGTCGGCATGACGGCGAAGAAATCCCATAAAAAACTCAAAAGTTAAAGGCTGATCCTTACCTAAACCTCCCTTACACTCTTCCCAATCACGATAAGTTTTAGAGTCTAACTTATGTGTAACAATATAAATGAGAAGAGTGTCCCAGTGTGTGGTAGGCTCGCCAAGCGTTTCCAACGCTCTTAAGTTTTTATTAACTTGATCTATGAGTCGTATTAATGTAACGGAAGACTCCCTTGTGATCGGTTCAATGTTGAATAATGCAGACAAATGATTGTGTATTAATACACTTTTATTGTCAAACCGATCACATAAGAGATTCCATGCGACTTCATAATTGCTGGCAGAGAACCCAACTGACTGTATCACGACTGCTGCTGACCCTTCTAATGATGCTCGTAAATAATGATATTTATTAATGGTATCTATGTCATTATTGTAATGAATGAGACTCATGAAGGTATCATGAAATTCCAACCAATTATCGTACGATCCGCTGAACTTGGGTAACTGTATAGTGGGCAGCCTTACTGGTACATTTCGGGAATGTGAACCTTTATCACTAGCATTGTCGAAATTAATTAATTTTTCATATTCGTGCACTATGTCTTGAGCCCTTGCAAGAGTACGATAGTAATAAGATTCGAACTTTACTCTATCATCTAACAAGGAACTGGGTTCATCGGATTCACACTCCAGCGCCAATTGTACCTCATCGTATTTATCATATAACAGGTTTACCTTATTCAATCGCAACTGCAACTCACTTACATCAGCTGATCGCATTAACGACACATTTAATGCATCTAAATAGTTGGAAAACGCAGTCAATTGTCCCTTATAACTGGCTCGTCTTTTAAGTAGCTTTGGTTCCTCTCTTTCTGTCATTGTAAGGGGCTGATGTAAACTAATCAACCTGAAATTTTACAATTAACAACTTTATTCCTTTCGTGACCTCTGAGTTATATTTTAGTTTGTGAGAAAATTAACTATGTGCCTATCTAACTATGAATTATACCTAACTTGTTAATATTTAATTATACCTAAACACCCTAATAACGTCCTTAAAGGCTCAAATGTTATTTTTCAACATCAATTTAAAGTATTTAGTTATATAAGCTAGGCATATCTTAATAAACAAATGAATTCTTATTTGTTATGTAGCTAGGCAACAGTCTTAATAAACAAATGACTACTCACAAACAATCTATATATTTTACGTATCTATACGATTAGAAAGGAACAGGAAGGATTAAAAGGAATAATATCTTAATAATTGTAATTAGTTTACAATCAATTTATTAAATACTAACCTTAATTTCCGTAATACTAATTATTACTTAATACCTAACAATACCTGAAGAGTGATGGGTTAAATAATTAAATCACGAAAATAATTGAATAGTGCGATATCAGCTTCGCCCTTGACGAACGGTGACTATCAGCTTTGTCCCTGACGCCGCCGCTCAGCAATTATCTTTATTTTATTTAATAAACCGTGATATTTCCGTCTCCTCCTCTTGAATCCTTAATTAATGAATGGTTATATTCCATCCGGCTCGTTCTTGGACCATGTAAAGGATTTGATGGTATTGTTGGTTTACGGAATGAAAGTACGTGTGTTCCCTCTAAGCGTTTATTCAGAAGTCCCTAGAACTGTCAGATTTATTCTATTTATTACTTTTAAAAATATACAAATGTAAAAACGGCCAGCATGGTAAATAAAATATTATATATAAAAACTTTATGCACTAATATGCCTAAACACATAGTATTACCAATACTATAACTAATACTACACATTGTATTACCCCCATACGCTTTTATTGTAACATAGCTCTCAATATAAGTTAAGTCCGACTTTGCGTACCTACATAAAAAAAATATAATTAAAGGTAGTTCAAAAAACGCTTAAATCGCTTTTGCAAATTAAAAAAAATGGAAAATTATAATTGAATTAGTGTATTTTCACCGGTCTTCAATAGATCTACAAAGTTTGAACGAAATCCGTTTGAAGCGAGTCAAAATCGCGTCTAAAGGAATCGGATACAAACATACATACAGATAAAGCTAATAAAGTGCGCATTAAAAGAGTATTTAAACACAGAAATTATGATTTCGATGATGCTGATGATGATGATGATTTAAATATCTGTAAGTAACAGATAAGAATAGTACCGCTATAATCAGTTACCTCATTATCACGTTGCAACGGCTACAGCGATATGATGCCTGCCGCGTTGGCAGAGCAATAACAATATAGAACGAGCCACTTCCTCTGCTTTATCTCGTAATGTTTACAGACCGCCAGACACGGCGATAACGTAAGACGCTGAAATAGCCGCGATGCTGCGCCCGCGCATCCACGCAGGGTCACTCCGCGTTATTAATAATATGTTGGCCTCTATCAATTAACGTCAAGACGGTTGATCCCAGGTAAATATGTGAAATGGTGGTTACCATCTATCACCAGACAGAAACTTGAAAGATAGAGATTTCTTTTTTCGGTTGGAACTATGCCCTAATGGCTCTAATGCTTCATCGGTAGCCAGGTGAGCCGAGAGGCTTCAACCTGTGATATAGTTAGTGGGGGGTTTCCCCCAGCCAGCCGTGGAGTGTGACTTCCACGGCTTCATGGACACCATGGGTTTGTTCCTCTGGCGGGTCTCGGCCTCACCATCCTCGGTTTGAAAAAAAAAAAGAGCCCGTCGCCTTAACTCAATTAGTTTCCCTGTGGGAGGAATGCACTGTGCCGCGCTTTTGCCTGCATGGAGACCACCATATTGTTGGTTTCTCCCGTGAAACAGATGTACTGTGTCTCGGAGAGAAGGGTAAAACAGGCAGAGTCTGGCACCGGGACTTAACATCTTATGACAGGACAGGATATATACAAATTAGTTGTCTGTCCTAGTTCCAGGTAAATTAGTATATGATCATGGATGACGTCAACCACTTACCATCAGGTAAGTTGCCAGTTCACCTATCCCACTAGTATATTAAGCTTATTGAACATCAATTTCATCTAGCACTCGTTTCAAAGTTAAGAAGAACCACCGAAACAAACTCAGTGTTAGAGTGTCTTTAGAATTAAATACTCTATAATATAATCTACATTTTGCTATCCTGAAATGGCCTTGAACGAAGTTAATTCCTGAATTGTGGTATCATCATTATCAGCCTGTATGCGTCCACTGCTGAACATAAGCGTATATCAATGAACGCCAAAACGTCTTCTCAGCTTTAGTCAACCAATAATATGTCTACCTAAGCTTGTCTTCCACCTAGAAGTAAAGATTTATTTTAATATATAAAGTGTAGCCAGCCCTGTTGTGTGTTTATTATTGTACGGTATTGTTTACTCGCCGGCTCCCGACTGATGCACTGGTTCTGATATCAGCTCGGAACACGCTGAGCACTCAATGTTCATAATCTTCATCACTTATAGATTATTGTATATTTCCTTCTTGTATAATCTGACCTTCACAGCCCTGTAAAGTGTAGCTCAGTAATGTGGTACCGCATGATACGACTGGTTGTCAGATTTAAGGGCTTCTGATGACTCGTAAAGACTGAAAGACGAGACCGGCTTAAATTGCTTGCACAGCGGAATCTTGGTAGGTAAAGATGGTCACCCATCCACGGACCAACCCCAGCAAGATAGCTTAACCTGATGAATCTATCCGCGCGGCTATTATAACTTACCCGTGAGATCCTTCCAGATATAATTTGACGACCTCTGTGACTCAATGGTTAGCGCGCTGGTGCTCAAGCCCGGAGGTAGCGGGTTCGAATCTCGCCAGGGGACATAAAATGTTTCTGTGTTCCTAGGTCATGGATGTGAATAAAATATGTGTATTATGTAATATAAATCTTAAATACTTATATTTATTTATGTTGTCTGGTACCCATAACACAAATTCTTCGGAAACTTAGCACGGAACCAGATTGACGAGTTGTAAAAAAGCGTCCATAGATTAAATTATTATGTAAATATATCCTAAGGAACACTTTCAAAAATTCCTTTATTCATCAAAATGTGATCAGTGTCAGTAAAAATGCCTTATTTTACAGAGATTAATAGACCAGCTAACATCGATATATCCATATCGATATATATATCCAGGAGCGAAGCTTTATCTCGATGAAGCAAGGTTTCGCTCGTGACGCGCTCGACATGACCACGTCAGTCCGTCGAGGGACAGCTCAATCAGACAGTCACTCATTAGGGGTCAGGCTGGTCGTGCGGGTCAAGTTACCGGGTCGGGTTACCGGACCACCAGTAGCGATATTAAACGTGCTCAAAAGTCATCCACTTGGTAACGCTTCCAGAGTATTTTAGGCTTAGATTAACATGCTACCACAATTTTAGAAGGACTTTTAAGTTTGAACCTCTTTGTGTTGAAGGGTTTTAAATGTCTATTTGTCTGTCTAAAGAGCGGTTTATAAGTGGCTGATATCTTAATCTCAGGAGCTAAGTTTCATATATTTGTTAGCTATTATGAGTTACATAGCTATAGCAGCTTTTAAGAGGAATGTTAGCATGTGCTTAAATGATTTAGATACACAGTGCACACAAGCGAAACAAAGCACCAAAAACTAATTAATACTTTTATAGATTACCTGCATATTGTATAGGTTTTCATTTTCTGTTACTTTAATATATAATATTCATTATTCTTATGTCATAAAATAAACAGCAGCTAAACTTAGTAACAACGATATAGAAGATGGAATTTCTATTTTCAAACTTCTTTCAACTGCGACGAACGATGGGTGTTAACAACTCAGACGGTTATCATCGTTTCCTACACAATCGATTTTAATGCGATTCACAGTTATATAGTTTATGATTCAAAAAATGATAAATAATCTTTCAAAATAATCATTATCAACATTGTTATAACCACAGGTTATAACTATTGTAATGTAGTTGTAGAAAATCTTTATCTGTAGCTCTATTTCCATAGAGATTGACAAAAAGTTTGAATACATTATGATATAGTAAAATTGTCAAATGAGGTATTTGTGTCAGCGTTTACTTGTTGTTCCATTGTAAACCATTTTATGGTGTGTAATAAGGGCGTGTGGTGGGTGACGGAGTCTGTGTGACAGCGCCATATGGCCACGCGTGGGCGAGTGGGCCAGTGCCGTAATCGTTCTCAGAATACACTCGATACACCTCTAGTCACGATTTTAAGAGTTATTGGTGTTTATTATATCCAATAAGCCTGTTGTATTAAAGCCATCCAAACACTAATAAATGTAAATATTTGTAATAAATTATTGGAAATTTTGCGACAGTGAACAAAATAAATCACATAGAATGAATGTAAGAAAAATATTATTTATTATTCACAACAAAAATCAAGATTTTATCTAAAAGTAGTACATATTGTGAATAATAACAATAATAATAAAAGTAAAATTAAAGTGTCTGTTTGTCACATCCATTGTCAAATGCAAATTATAGAGTCCTAAAATTTGGTATATTTGGTTCGGTAAATCTCCGAAATTCACTACATATGATAACTGATATTTTAAGTACTTAGGCTAATGCTAAGACTGAATAGATTTTGATCCAATATCCATAGAAGATAGCAAATGTTCTATTTGAGGCATATTTTAAGAAATGAACGCTACTGCCTTCTACGAATTATAATGATGGGAAAAATTGAGGGAAGAAGGAACGTTGGTAGGAGGAGAAAGTCATGGCTCAAAAACATTCGGTAATGGACAGGAATAGCCAACGTTGAACAACTTTTTCGATTGGCGAAAAATCGCGACTTATATACCGAAATGACGGCCAACCTTCATTAGTGGAGAGGCACTTGAAGAAGAAGAAGAAGATAGCAAATGTAACTTAGTCTAGTGCTATGGACAACTAGTATATTTTATTATTGGCCACATACATAAAACTCATTTTCTTTCAACTTGAAGGTAAAGCTTTTCTAGCATGGTAACATATTTTACCATTACACCATTCACCGATACATATATTTTGAACATTTCAACGCGATGTATCCATATCAATTTACACCCATAACAACCAATATGAACCATGATCTTTGAAATATCTACGACCAAAAAGCTGTTATCACGCAATTACATGGTATTTACGGATTCATTCACGACCGAATGACCGGATGGAGTCAGTGAATGGGGAATGGTGAATGGTCAGCCCACGCGTCATAGAACCAGTTCAATCACTAATTTTACGAATCGCCAAGAATGCAATGTATATAATACTAGCTGTTGCCCGCAACTTCGCCCCGATAACAAGAAATATTTCCTTTTTTTAATGTAGTCTATGTTACTTCTAGTACCTCCGAGAATGTGTATACAAAGTTTCATGATGATCGGTTGAGTGGTTTTCGCGTGGAAGCGTAACAAACATCCCTACTTTTACATTATTTTATATTATCAGTAAGGATTTAGAAATTTATTATGACTTGCAGGCCATAACACAAGTTACGAACCGACCACGGGGTTAAGTTGACGCGGTGTGGATGTTGAATAATGTTCATTTCAGAAATAGACAAATAAAAGCTGGATTTTGATGATATTCGAATAGATTTTATCAATGTATTAAATTAAATTTAAATCGACGTCCTTACGACGCCACTTCTACCACCATGGTCTCAGAAAGGCTGATCAAGTAACAAGTTGTTTCATTATAATATCTGGAATTCACGTAAACCCATTCCAAAGTGTAGGTTTCAGAGTTATTAAAGTTATTTGCCATATTTATGTGGATGTTGTCATACTCTCCACTACTAAGTAACGATGACTCAAGATTTGCTCAACGGCGGTATTTATTGGTTTAAAAATTCGTCATAATCACGAAAAGACGTGAGCTGCGCAGGCGCAGACGTATCAGGGCTGAGTCACGGGACATGGGATGACAGTGTGCACTTTCAATCAGCGGTTGAGTTCCTTGACTGGGTTATTGAAATATTAAAATTTGCATCTCGCCCGGATAAGGGCTTGAGATGCCAATGCATTTACGAACTTTTTCGTCTAGTCTACCCGACTACGAAAAATCTTAATAGATAAAGATACGCCAATTCTACTGCGCTCTGTCTGCAGCTTCCAATACAGTTATTTAAAGAAAGTTCAGTAGTATTTATGTGATAAACGATAGTCAAAATCAAAGTCAAAAATTTTATTCAAAATAGTAATATCGATATCTTTTTGAAGGTCAATTGAGTCTACCACCGGTTCCGAAGCAAGTCCACTGAGAAGAACCGACGAAACAAACTCAGTAGAACTAGTCTTTTCAAATACAATATTACAAAAAAAATACAAACAATACATAATACTATAGTAGTATAGTATATAAGAAGAATTCAGCAAGAAACTCTGTTGGGTTGCTACTTTCAAAATATAGTTTACAATTCTTTATAAACATACATAATTACATACATTTATTACTATAACACATTTATTACAGTCTTATACAATATATGAATAGTAACTTTTTACTATATATGAATAATAAATTCCATTCATATATAGTGAAAAGTCATTTTTAACTATTTATTCTTAAATTACCTTCTTTTTCTATTTTCTTGTAAATATTTTTAAAAATAGAATAGGCAAATGCATAGAGTATAAATTATAAAATTAAAATAATGAACCTACGAGCGTGTCATGCTCCACTCCTGTCTGTTAAATTTTCACCGCCCTTCATATTTCCTGCATTTGGTTGCAGTCGCATGCAGACGGCCCGCGACGATCAATGTGGTGGGATTCCCCCCACTGTTTGTGGTACTGTAGCGTCGCAACCATGTACACCGAACAGGAATACCCGAGGAATATCCAACAAGGAGTAATGAATTATATCGCGACGGTTAGATATTAATACAATTTTATTTTTATGTTAGGAATTAAAAAAAAAAAATTTTTTTAGCTTATGTTTAATTAACTTCTAACATACAAATAATCACTTATAATATTATTAATTAATTATCAATAAAGATATATATTATATTATAATAAATAGAATTGGGATATTTCGTCTTGGCGTTCATTGAGGCAGGCCTTTAGACGGATAGAGACTGAATTCGAAACCTGTCAGAATTAATGAATCTGTACCTTAACACATTGAGCATAGGTAGGAAGGTAACTATATGGAATATCTTTTATTTAACTATCATCATCATCATCATCAGCCCTTATGTCTGCAACTGAATATGTACCTGTCAATAAATGCCAAGACGGCCGATATAACTATAGTGTATTTAAAGTACATCATATTGTACGTAACATATACTTAGATATTGGGGACATGAATAAGAACATCTTTGTGTATACAAGATATGCTAATTGTATATAATGTTAATTAATAAACAGATAAGCTTAGAGTAATTGAAAAGAGGTTGAGAGGGTCTTAACCCCAGATAACAGTAATCTAGCAAATTCATTATTATTTTTAAACACAATTTAATTGAACTATATAATGATCTTTGCACCGGTTACCTTGTGGACTATATGTTATGGGCTGGTATTTATTTTAACTAGCAGTTCCCTGCAGCTTCGCCTGCTCTCGCCTTTACTAAGATTTACAACAGCATCTTAGCTGGATGAAATATAATAACACTGAAAGTTAGACATAGGCTAGCTGTTTTCCGCAGCTTCGCCTGCGTTAACTAAGATTTACAACGGGATCTTAGTACTCAAAATAAGTAACTTTTCTGGATGATTTTTTACACCTTGTGTCCGAAAAACCCAAATATCTTACGGAACCCTATTTTTTTTCTGAATAAAATGTAGCCTATGTTACTCGTGGATAATGTAGCTTTCGAATGTTGAAAGAATTTTTGAAATCGGTCCAGTACCTACTTTTTGAGCCTATTCATTACAACCAAACAAACAAAGTTTTCCTCTTTATAATATTAGTGTAGATGTAGATGTAGATTGATAAGAAAAGCTTTTACAATACGATATTGTGCGATGATTGGTCGATGATTTATAAATCATTAAAGAAGACATATTGTGCGTTTACATTTTATGTTCCGTTTCTAACCCAGTTATGAAAATAACAGACAAAATTAACAGTTTTTTTTAGTGACATGAAAATTTCAAAATTCCAATTTAAAAATAAAATATCAAAATATTAAACAACTTCAAAAAATATATTATAATTCCAAATATTTATTATGAGAGTAGAGTATTTTTACGTTACATGAGGAGGAATCTAGAAAAATAACCCAATCATTATTTTCATACAGTAATTAATGATTTTTATTAAGATTGATGTTATTATTCAGACGTCAAATTTTATGAAGAGTTACTTGATAACCAGTAATTGCCGATCAAAAAAGACCCACATCCTTGGCACGGAATTCATTAATTATGACGGACAGTCTGACAAGCAGGTCCGAATTCAGAATTTTAGGGTTCACATGTGTTGAAACCCCCGTAGCTTGACAATTTTGATGGGTCACAGATTCAAATAGCATTTATGTAAAAGTAAATTAGCAACCCATATATGTCCCACTGCTGGGCACGGGTCTCCTCCTCGAAATTAGGCGTGGAGGGTATTGAGCGATAGTTTACTGATACGCTGGCCCAATGCGGGTTGGTAAACTTCACATACCTTCAAATACTTTCAATCTCATCCGGCGTGCAGTTTTCCTCTCAGGTGGCTCTCGTTTCCAGGATATCGAAAGTTAAATTATTTAATATTGATGTATAAAAATTTCAATTTTTTTTTTAATATATACATTTATAGAAAAACCCATTTAAAGTTTATTTATAACATTTATAATTAAATACAAAAAAAGATATTATTAGTTTTTAATTACTTATCTCGATTTCACAATAAATTCAATTATTTAATAATTCGGGATCAAATAAAATTTTCATAAAATTGCTTATAATTTTAATGCGGTTTTAAATGCACAAATTATTAAAACACAATAAGTATATGTATAAACAATTAACTTTCAAAGATGGCGCCTCGACATCCTGGATGTGCGCACGCGCATACTAAAGCCCTGGCGCCATCTGTCGACGGCGATGGGAAACGAGTGTGTGCGTTTGTTTTTAAATCATTGGCAATTGGACAGAACGGAAACGGATTGTGTCTCGCGAATGTTGAGGTGTCAGAATGGTGCCTAGGTCGTTGCACCGAGCTAGCTTTGCGAGTGTAGTATTGGCTATTGGGTAATAATATCTAATTCAAAAGTCCTTTGGAAAACTCTTAGAATGAGAATGATTTGAATTACATGAAATTGTAACAAGTCCTTATTTTACCACAAGCTTACAAATTCTTAATGTTCGTAATCGTTTCATCATCATCATCATCATCATCATCAGCCTTTATCCCTGCACTGCTGAACATAGGCCTCCCTCAATGAACGGCAAGACGACCGATCCCTTGCTACTCGGATCCAACGCGGACCTGCCACTGCACGGAGATCGTCTTCCCATCTGGTTAATGGCCGACCAACGTAATCGTTTATTATATATTAATTCGAAAAATGATTCAAATATTTCATGGTATCTCGATGTGCCATACATTTTATCGTATTAAAGGTAGTCAACGCTTATGGAATCGAAGTGGCTCGGCCGTGGCTGGCTATTAATATGATATTAACAAATGATGATCATTAGATGATTCACGATCAGATCACGAGTCATTTGTCACACCTGGCCACTGACTCACCTTTATCACCTCACACAGCCGGAACTGAATGCATTGTTTTCATATAAGCATCAATAGGATCCCTCGTTATAAAACTAGACATATTTAGTGCCCTGTTACTAAAACCCTGTACTAAAACACTTCAAATGTGGTGGCCTGTGACATCCACGGGGCCGTTAGTGGGTTCTTTTCGGCCAATTAGTTCTATCAACTTAAACGTTATTTGACGGTGACTATTTTAAAGCCTCTCGTCATAGCGTTGCATTATTTTCGTAACAGAGCCGTAAATAGGGCGGTGCCATCGGTGCCCAGGCACAGGGCGTAGACTCTGGGTGGCGCAAGAATGGCCAGACCAGGCAGGACTATTATTTTTTCGGTTTGCTAAGGGCGCAGTTATAGAAGCTCGCACAGAACGCAAAAAAGGCTATTTACAGCTTTGTTTTAATAATTTTCTTATTTTATTGAAAGAATAGATTCAAAATTAAAACACACAAATAATACCACTTTAAATTAGCACAGATACATGAATTCTGTATTTAAATATTGCTTTAGGATATTATAATCCAAAGCTAGAAGGTTATCAGATAAAAACCAGTTATTAGCTACGTGTGTAATATTCCAACGTATTTTAAGTTAATGACGTAACGTATAATAAACATGACAAAAGGTGGATATAGTATAGGATACGGTATATAAAACGACATTCACCAAGATGCTTATTTATTGAAACCGGAGAAAATATGTTTAATTTTTTTTTTTTTATTATTAATTAATTATATCCTGGACTGAATTTTTTTAGGTAACATGTTTATTGACATATTAAATTGTATATAAAACAATTTTCATCAAATAAGCATCTCGGTAAAGGTAATATATACCGTATCTTAGACTAATATAGACGTTTCAATGAACACCAAGACGGCCGATATATACAAGAGAAGGTGAAATTTTTTATTGTCAATATGCATGTTTTTAAGTGTACTCTACTTGGACCTTAAAGGCTTGTTAAATGCGATGACCTCAATCATATATGCACTACAATGGATTATATCGAACACGATAGGCATTGTCCTCCCGATTCGGAGTGACGGGCGACTGACCTCAAGACCACGAACTTGGAGAATGTAGCTTTATTTCGTCAAGTATCAGTAAATTACAAAATATTGGAATTACAACATGTAATATAGGACCTTAAAATATATTGCTTTAATTTACCTCCAGATAACTTAATTTTCTGAGTCCTTTAACGTAATGCTCTCATGAAAAAATATTGTCAAAGGGCTGTTGGGTTGAGTTTTTTTTTAGTTCAGTCGCAAAAAAAAGGCAGACGAGTCAATCGATGATAAGTGGTTACTGTCGCCAATTTTGACAAAATTTATATGCTGCTTATAAGCTTAATGGTACATATTATATACAAACAAGGACGTGCCCTTAGTCCTCGGTAAATAAAGGTAATTTTTACGTTTTTTTTTTTTTAATTATTATTACAATATATAACGTTTACTTCCTATACCCTAGTAGGTATGTCTTTATATACCTAGTTCGAAAATGTAAACCTTGATGCTAAATATAATTATTAATGCAAAAATTTTAAACTTCGTTTCAAATGTTCGGCTTACGACCTTTAGCAGAAGAATATATGTACAATAATTTTACTTCAATATATAATGAGATGTTCCTTACACATTTTTTATAATGAAATTCCTATAGGTATCTTTCTATGAACGCTAAGACGACCGTTCCCAAACCACGCGCATCCACCCAGGACCAGTCCAGAGGCCAGTGTTTAGCAGTGGACGGAAAGGCAGATACTGATGATGATTATGACGAAACGTCACATAAACTTGATCAATTTTGGTTTTATGCATGGTGTCATCGCGTCCTCTAGTCATCTCGGCAGGAGCGGCTGCGCAGGCGCTTTTGGGTCAAGACCGAGACTGAGGCGTACCCTTATTACGTTTAAAGGAAAAACCACTATTTATTGACATTGACCGCAATTGTTTCGAAGAAATTATTGAATCAGTGATACATAATTTTCGACATGAATGTATATTCAGAATATTTATTGAACACAATTGACTGTTTTATTAAGAATTTATTTATTTTTGAAAACAATATCTTAGGGCGCACTACAGACAAATTTATTTGTAGGCTGTTAGTTAGGCTAAACCATCACGCTCCGAGGTGAAAGGCTCGATCGGCTGAACTCGGGACCGCCGAGTGTACCCGAGCAAAGATACTATTCAATTTATATGTTATAATTGTTATTTACTTCAGCAGTATGATCTTAAACACACATATCTTTTCATCATAGGTTTAAATCTCACGACGATTAGAATCGTTTTTGTTTTTAACGAATTCAAGGAAGGAGACGTTTCTCAATTCGACCGTATATATGCTTTTTTTATGTTTGTTCGGGGCTTATTATCATCGTTTATGAACCGATTTTGATCATTCTTTTTTGTTATTAAGTATCCTTAACATTAAAATTGTTTTCTTTCTAATATACCTAATTTAGCCATCTTTTAAAAGACAAGAAGAACTACTTAAGAAAAAAAATATTATGACATTGGATTTTTAACGTGTCGGGGCATATTAAAAATATTTCTGGCTGTGATACATATAATTTGGAATGCTGTCCATAATTATCAACCGGCATATATTATGCCATTTGGCATATCGGCTCATTAGCCAAATAATTGACACTTACCGACATTATCGTGACATGATAATGCGTACTTACTGACGATTACCGATGATTACCGACCAGTGATTACTTAATGGTTTGGAGAATTCACTGATATAGGTTTTTAGCGATATAATATATACCACTTGGTTTTAAACAGCTATCATTATGAAACAACTTTTATGGATTCTTTTGTGTTCACAGCCACCATGCTTACAGGAGAACGAGTTTAAAGTTAATGTAGATCTGCCCCCCTAGACAAGTGGCAAACGCTAAACGAATAGAAATAGAATAGAATACTTATTGTGTGGGATTGACATTAGTTTACGACATTGCCACTTGTCTAGAGGGCCTGTTTAATTGTGAGTTATATTCATGTAAATTTTAGAAAACAGTATTTAAATTGGCAGCTATATTATCTCATGGTGAGTGATCCTCCGTCGAGCGTTAAGATGTCAAGATGTAGTGCCGTTTGCAGACGAATTGAGCCAGCACGACTGGGGTATCTCTCGCTCACATAACACCAGCGTAAAGTGACAGTTATGCTGTTACGTTTCGTGTGGTTTGTGCGTTTCCGGGGACCCATTGGATAGGACAGAATAACAGCCATGCTGTTGCGTTTCGTACGGTTTGTGAGATCACGGTAACACATTGGATCCATCTGCATAATCTTTCGTTGTGCGGATGGATATAGGCATCAGTAGTTTAGCCGTACAGCTCCAACTGTTGCCTCCTCATGACAATAAAACGTAGTCAAAGACATTAGTGATGTCTGCTTTGCTACTTAAACTTTAACGATTGCATGTTAACTTTATTTTACGATTGATACGCTCACAAGAACATTGACAAATTACATCCGAAGCGTCTGTATACAATACATATACCATAATATTATGATACATATTATCTACTTACTAACATCTAAATTGTAAAAATAAAATAAGTCATCGGATGGAAAAAAACTTATTAGAAAATATATACACGACTCACATACATTACAGAAAATTATCGACTGCGACATCGTATTTAAGAATTTTCTCCAAAACTATAACTAAAGCTCCAACTACATTTTTATACAATCAAAGCCAAATCTGGTTTATCACATCTTTACGAGGGATCCTCAGGAGTTTGATCTTCGTGTCAATTGTCATGCAAATAATAAGTCCAAACTCCAAACATACACTTGATTCCATTGTAGAGTTTACGCAAGAAGCTATTTACCATTTTAATTAACAAGCTGGTATTTGGTCAGTCTGTCATATCATTTCTCATTAGTGAAATGACGTGTACTATGCTCATGAGATCATATTAGTGCCGAGGTCGTGAGCACGCGGTACCTTGTTGCGATTGTTCCGAGGATGGAGCGTGACTCGCTGTCAAACCGGCGTTGTATGTCGCGTAGGCATTCGTTTCTTGTTCGTATACAAAGAAACCTTTATTTTAACTTTGAATACGTCCTATACACATAACAAATAATATTGACGACTTACCCCCGATAGCTTAGCACCTAATAAGTCTAGGTTACCTAAGAATGTCATAACCGATCCTGTTGATAAAATCACAGAACTGTTAAAGCGCGACGCTGAAGCGCGACGTAAGCTACAACACACACTCAGACATAACACAGCCGGTGTTAGGCACACATTCACACCGCATGGGCCCCGGGGTCGTATGCGACGTCGAACCCTACACTCCGTTGACCAGTTGATCCGGATCAACCGCGACAGCATAGGCTCAGATCAGCTACGAGTCGACACCAATATACACCGTGTAATCACCGATAGCACTCTGCTATCGGCAGCTTGCTCGGGTCCCGCGCTTGACCCGCCTCCCCCGCTACCGGGGGAGGGGAGGGCCGGCCCTCACGATAGGTTTCTAACGTCACCCGTTCCAAACCAGTCGACCGTAGCTGACCAAGTTAGGTACAAACCCGACGCCATGAACATGGCGGGGGGCAACCCCCCAAATTTTTAACGTCATAGGATGATCCAACCGGATCACCCCATTTCCGATGACGCATAACGGTCACTAGGACCATTAGCATAGATCCAACCGAAAAAAAAAACCGAAAAATTGACGACTTGACGACCTCTGTGGCTCAGTGGTTAGCGCATTGGCGTTCAAGCCGGAGGTTGCGGGTTCGAATCCCGCCAGGGAACAAAAAAAAGTTTGTGTTTCTGGGTCATGGATGTGTATTAAAAATGTGTATCATAATATAATAAAAATCTTAAATATAAGTTTAAATATAAAACGTATTAAATATATGTATTTCCGTTGTCTTGTACCCGTAACACAAGTCTCTTCGAGTACTTACCACGGGACCAGATTGACGTGGTGTAAAAAGCGTCCATAGATATTATTATATTATTATTATTATTATTATTACTATAATATTTGTTTACAACATTTGAGTGTAAAGAAATACGCGAATCTAAGTTATCATTAATTATCAGCACTTATTTTACCACTGCGATGATGGTCCGGGTTCGATCTTGAGCCCCTGAAGTGCCTTTAAATAGATTTTTCTAGAATTTCTAAGTGCACCCTTAGGACGAGACCAGCGCTTACTGGAGGAGACTCGTGCCGAGTAGTGGAACAAACGTATAGGTGATAGGTTGATATAATCTTCCTCTACACTAAGGGCCTGTTTCACAATCTCCAGATAAGTGTCGAATAGGCTATCGGACAGCTATCGGACAGAGACAGAGTATGGAGTATCTGTCAAGATACTCCATACTCTATCTGTCAAATATGTTGCCAATAAACAGGCCCTTATATTATAAAAAGGGAAAACTTTGTTTGTTTGTAATGAATAGGCTCAAAAAGTACTGGACCGATTTCAAAAATTCTTTCACTATTCGAAAGCTACATTATCCACGAGTGACATAGGCTAAATTTTATTCTGAAAAAAATAGGGTTCCGTAAAATATTTGGGTTTTTCGGACACAAGGTGTAAAAAGTCGAAGCTGCGGGCAACAGCTAGTAACTGATAAAAATAGGAACTCCGTGTTGATATCGCCATCCCATCTAACTCATTATTCATCAAATAAAATCTATTTCCGGAATTCGATCTCACTACCCACACTCTAGCCTATACTTTAATTCGTATCTGCTACCGTGTGACCACAACGTTCGTGGAGGTGAAGTCGGGTGGGCGCCGTCGCCGGTCACAGGTTATCTGCCCGCTGCACCCAGATAATGTACTGCATAACAGCATATCAGCACTTGCTGTATGCTCTTGAAATTCCTCATATCCTTTGGCTTAGAATTATTAAACTTATATAAGTTGATGTACTTTATTCCTGAACGGAATCTTTTTAGAACGAAGAAAGAAAGATTTTTTTATAATTAACGAACTTATATTAGTTGATTTATTTTATTGTTGAACGGCATCGACATAATCTTTTGCATCGATTGCACTTGGACACAGAACCCACTTATTATGAAACAACTTTTACGGATTTTATCGTGGCTTTTTTTTTTTTTTTTTTTTTTTCGGTTGGATCTATGCTAATGGTCCTAGTGACCGTTATGCGTCATCGGAAATGGGGTGATCCGGTTGGATCATCCTATGACGTTAAAAATTTGGGGGGTTGCCCCCCGCCATGTTCATGGCGTCGGGTTTGTACCTAACTTGGTCAGCTACGGTCGACTGGTTTGGAACGGGTGACGTTAGAAACCTATCGTGAGGGCCGGCCCTCCCCTCCCCCGGTAGCGGGGGAGGCGGGTCAAGCGCGGGACCCGAGCAAGCTGCCGATAGCAGAGTGCTATCGGTGATTACACGGTCTATATTGGTGTCGACTCGTAGCTGATCTGAGCCTATGCTGTCGCGGTTGATCCGGATCAACTGGTCAACGGAGTGTAGGGTTCGACGTCGCATACGACCCCGGGGCCCATGCGGTGTGAATGTGTGCCTAACACCGGCTGTGTTATGTCTGAGTGTGTGTTGTAGCTTACGTCGCGCTTCAGCGTCGCGCTTTAACAGTTCTGTGATTTTATCAACAGGGTCGGTTATGACATTCTTAGGTAACCTAGACTTATTAGGTGCTAAGCTATCGGGGGTGTAGTTTGCCGCACTCACGACGAGTGGGTTCGGGTGGAGAAGTGCCTTTTCGAAGTGACGTTCTGACATCGCTTTGAAATGGCCCCTAATCGAATCTAGTCTGAGGTCGCGGTGTAGGTCGATGTTTCTTACGTACCACGGGCAACCGGTTGCCACACGTAAGAATTTATTTTGGATCGTTTGGAGGCCTCTGAGTCTATGCTGAGGCACATGCGCGAATGCCACACAGGAGTATGACATGATGGGGCGGATACATGATTTATAGAGGGTGAGCTTGTGCCTGAGGGGCATTTTGCTCTTTTTGTTTATGAGGAAGTACAGTCTACTACTGACGAAACGGGCTTTTTTAGAAATCGCGGCGATGTGTGGTCTAAACGACATCGACCTGTCAAGGGTGACCCCCAGGTACTTGACCTGTCTAACTCTGGGAATAACGACGTTATTTAGTAAGATTGGTTTCATCGTGAACCATGTTTGTCTGCGTTTAGGTAAGCGTGTCTTTCTCTTACGAGAGAAATGAATCGACGCGCTTTTATCGGGGTTAATAGCTATTCTCCATTTTGCGAACCAGTTGCCTAGTTCGGTGACGGCACGTTGGAGAAATAGCGATGCTCTATTAGCATTAGGGTGGGTAACGTATAGAGCTGTATCGTCAGCGAAGAGAGCCAGTTTGACGTCCGGAGGTCTGGGGATATCTGATGTGTACAGATTGTATAGAGTTGGGGACAGCACGGAGCCCTGGGGGACTCCGGCCCTCAGAGGTCTCAGGGAAGAGAGGGTGCCTTCGACCCTATACCTAAAAGACCGGTTTGACAGATAGTCGCGGATGATGATGACTAGCCTATCCGGTATTCCTAGCTTGTACAGTTTGTACACGAGGCCTTCGTGCCATATCCTATATATATATATAAGGCCTTAGCTACATCGAAAAATACGGCGCACGTATCGCGGGAGTTCTTTTTATTGAAACCTCTGAGTATGTCTTCGGTCATACGATGGACTTGCCTTGGACAGCAGTGGTTTTCGCGGAAGGCGAATTGCTCGTCTATGAACAGGTTCTTTTCGCCTATAACGGCTTTGAGCCGCTTAAGCAGAACCCGTTCGTAGATTTTGCCAATCGAGCTTAGTAGACTGATGGGCCGATAGCTAGACGGTTCCGTGCCCGGTTTGCCGGGCTTAGGTATGCCGATAACCGTAGCTTCTTTCCATTGGTCTGGGAACCTACAGCCCTTTAGGAGGGCGTTGAAAATGCTAACCAGGAGGTAAACAAGAGCGGGTGGGAGTATTTTAATGACTTTGTTGGAAATCCCGTCCGGCCCGGGGGCCTTCTTGGAGTGAAGTCGTTTGATAATGTCTTGGACTTCTTCTACATCCGTCGGAGGGATAGGATCCCCCTCCGGCGGCGCAGAAGTCTTCGACTCTACTACCCTAATTACCTCCTCTACGTGGGAGACTATGGAGGGTGAGGGGGTAGTGATGTTGGGGGTACACTGGCTCTCTAGTGTGTCGGCTAATAGTTCCGCCTTGTCGGCGTCCTCTAGTGCAGGCGCGCGATTTGGTCTTTTTAATGGCGGCATAGATGCCTCCGTTTTCTTTTTAAAAGAACGAGCGAGTGGCCAGTAGGCCACATGGGAGGGTGAGATTTCACTAAGGAGACGATCCCACTTTTCGGCTTTGTGCTCTAAGATGCGTGTTTTAACGTCTCTTTCGAGGTTACGGAGGTCACGACGATACTCGTCCGCCGGGTAGCGAGCGTATCTGCGCCTTGCGGTGTTTTTGGCGCGTATGAGTGCTTTAATGTCATCCGGGAGCTCCCAGTGTCCATCGCTGGACGTTGAGATCTCCCTAGATGACTTTTCCATCGTCGCTACCAGATGGTCGGTAAGGTCGGAACTGGCCGCAATGGCCGCCTCGGGACTCTCTATAGTGTCCGGGATGTTGTCGAGTTGACTCGAGCGAAGTGAATTTAAGTTTTCATTTAGTAATTTAAAGTCGATGATCTTTTTCTTTAGATTTTTAGTATTATTCTCGGGGTTACCTAATTGAATTAATACTGGTCTGTGGTCTGAGTTAAGCTCGTGTACTGTTTGAATAGAATGCACCAGAAGGGATACATTGCGTATTATACATATGTCTAATATGGATGGCCGCACATTACTCCTATCGCTGTTTGCGAAGTCGTAGCGTGTTGGCTCATCTGGGGCGACTACTGTACAGGCTAGATCATCAACGGCGCGGCAGAGAATTATACCATTTTTATTGTTTTCTCTGCAGCCCCATGCCTGATTTTTACTGTTTAGGTCGCCGGCTATAAAGACGGCGTTGCCTAGTTCTAATAGCGATTTGAGATCGCTGAAGAGTAATGTTTTATTACACGATTGATATACCGAGGCGATGATGATCGACTGATGGCCAGTCATGCTCACCTGGCAGACGGACGCCTCCAGTGAAGCTAGAGGCGGTGTGTCTAATGGGATACAATGGAGTGTTCTTTTGTAATAAATTAGTGTACCTCCGAGTCGGGATCGCAACCTATCATTCCTAACGATGTTATAATTAGGGATACGCGGATTGCTATTACATGGTTTTAGAAACGTTTCCTGCACAAGGAGGACGTCAACATCGTATTTTTTTACGAAAATGCGAATTTCCTCTAAATTCGCGCTAATGCCGTTCGCGTTGAACGACACTAGTCGGAGAGAACGCGGTTTTGTCCTAGCCGTGGTAGCCATTTAAGGGCTTTGAGAGGGGGGGGACCTAATCTTGGCGACCAGGGTGGCATGTTCACTATATGCCTGGCATGTCTGCTGTAGGGTGGTGGCGACGCGTAGTTTGCGGGCCAGGACGGCTAGCTCTTCTGGATCTATATCGCAGAGAGCCTGAAAGACAAACGCTAGGTTTATCCCGAATTCATCAGTGGGGGAAGCGGGACAGCTGGGGGCTGCTCGTACCTTCGTACTTGCAGGGGGGGCTTGCTGCCTGCTTACTGCCGCTGGGGGGCTTGGAGGGCCCGGAGCGGGTTTTGCGGGTGCAGACGGCTGGGAAGCCGCTCTGTCATGCCACGCGTTCGTCTTAGGGGGCGGAGCGGGGACAAACTTCTCCTCCCTGGGTCGGGTGGTGGATCTGGGAGCAGGACCAGGTTTTTTCCCGGCTCTCCTCCCTTTCCTTACCACCGCGGGGGCTTTCGGGCAGCCGCGGTAGTTAGCCGGGTGCCCTTGGCCTCTGCAGATAACACAGCTAGGTGGTTCCGTAGCTGTGGCCCTATCGCGGGGACAGTCGGGGGTCCCGTGGTCGCCGAGACACTTAACGCACCTGGGGTGCGCCTGGCAATTTCTTGCCGAATGACCATATAATTGGCAACGATGACATTGCCCTATGATGCCCCTTTTACGGGGAGACTCTACCTTTAGCCCGGTCATGTTACACACGGCCCGGACATTAAATATGGCTTTCGCCGCCGGCGTTAGCGGCAGGATAACAAGTACCATCTTGTACTTGTATTTATTGCGGGGGTGGTACATTCTATGTACCTCCTCCACAGGGTATCCCTGGAGGATCAAGTCCTCCTTGATTTCGGACGGGTCTATATCCCGGGGGACACCGCCGATGACAACACGCAGTACGCGCTCATCTTCGAGCGCGTACGTGTGGTATCCTATTTTGTTGGCGCTTAAGAAAGCGGTCAACCTACGGTGGTCATTAGAGTCCGCCACTTGGACTCTTATGCCGTCTGCGCACGAACGTGCAGATTTGTATAAAATCTGCTTCGCGTATATAGCCTTTGAGACTATTGTCCAGCTTTTGGTATCCTGGACGACTATCGGGGGGGGCGCTTTCGTGCGCGTTTCGGTGTCCATGCCCTCGTTTGGGGTGGACGCCGAAAAACCGGGCGCGGGGGACGCGACTTGGTCGCGCCTAGTGACCTGCGGCGATGATGATAATGCCGCTGTCTTGCCCTGAGGGGGCGGGGTCCCTACCTTCGGAGCCTTAGGCGGGGGGGATGGCGCGGAGGACGGCGCGGACCCGGTGTCCGGGCGCCGCCTCTTCTTTTTATTGCGGACCTCCGTGAATCCGCTGTTGGTGGTCTCCTCCTCGGAGGAGCTGCCGGCTACCGACATCTCCTCCTCTGACGGAGTTGACGAGCGGGAAGTCCGCGTGTTTTCCGATCCGGCATCGGTTGTGCCGGACTCGGTTCCTAGCGGGCCGTCGTCCGTTGACGCGGCGGGGGGCACGGGTGAGTCGGTCGAGAACCTCCTCACTTGTTTGCTGTGGCTACTGCCTGATTTTTTTGCGTAGGCTTTTATTTTTACCTCGAAGTCGGGGACGTATTCCCGCAGGAAGGCCATAAGGGCCTCTTTGGGGATGTCATTAAGTTCCGCCATTGTTTTATTGTTTGTCGATGTTAAACAAAAACCGGTCGTCATTAAGACGCCATTGTGTTCCTACCCTCCCGCCTGGCGGGAGGTGTGTAACAAAGGAATTAAAACGGTCGACTACCTGGGCAGGTACCGGGACGCAACCCAAGTAGGTGTGTAAATAACGAAAACAACTTACGTGTTCGGCTTCGGGAACACACTTTTCGCTATGCGAGCGATTAATAACGCGGCACTATCACAACGAACGGGACTATGTGGCACCGGAACACCACTTAATTACGAACGCGGTTCTAAGCGCGCGATAAAACGGACGAGTTTAAACGCGATTGAGTCGTCTGACGGCCTCAATATCTAGGAGCACTTGTAACCTGTACGAAACGCACTAGGATGACGCAACACTGACTCTAACAATAGACAAAGGACAGTACTGGGGCACAGCCTTTGTCTACGAGAACAATGGAGCGCGAGAACTTGTACCTGCGCAGAGAGCGTAGGACGGTAGGTCTGTGCGTGTTGGCGGACACGCACCGAATGGTTTATCGTGGCGTATTATTTTTATATGCCTGAAGTTTCGGATACTTTACAGCAACCATGGTCACGGACTAGTCAGTTCACGATACGGAAAAACTGTTGATTATAAAGAGTGAAATTCGCTTAAGAAAAAAATATGGAAACGACTTTGGTAGCTTTTATAGAAGTTTATGTTAACATGCTCAAGAGTCATCTGACGCTTTCATGTATTACCTACCTTGTGAAAAAACGTTAAAAATCATATTGTTACTTCTCCTGCAATTCATATTGTATCCTTAAGTGTAGTATAAAGACAGTGACATAACGATATTCTTAACGTCTCTCACCGATATGCGATCGAACCGCCTTGAATGCATCTGGCAGCATAGCCATTAATCATATAATAGTATCAGGCTGTGATCGGCAATAAACGCCAGATATCCAGTTGTCTGGTCATCTTAACATTAGCATGAAAGGGACTGTTCATAAGCCTTCTAATGATTCGTCGTACAGTCAGCTGCATAGCAGAAGTTATATGGGTTGTTTTTATGTTTCCATGAAACACTACGAAAGAAGTTTACAGATTTAATCAATGTTATTAAGTTATCGGTAGTAGACGGTGGTCCAGTGAGCGACGGTGGTCCAGTGGTGGACGGACTCAGCCTCTTATGCGATGGGTTCCGGGTTCGATCCTGACCCGTCCATGTGTGCCTTGAAATGGGTTTTTTTAAATTTCTAAGTGCACACGAGACCATCGTTCGCTCACCGGTGAAGGAAAACATCGTGAGGAAACCTGCATGCCTGATGAGATTGAAAGTATTTGAAGGTATGTGAAGTTCACCAACCCGCACTGGGCCAGCGCGGTGGACTATTGGCCCATTACCCTCCTCGCCTGATTTCGAGGAAGGAGACCCGTGCCCAGCAGTGGGACATATAAGAGTTGATACTTTACTTTTTTTTTATTAAGTTATCTTTGGTTATTAATTATATCGTAACCGGAAGGTGTGTGTTGCTCTATGTTAATTATACTTAAATTTTATATATTGTTGGCAAAGATTGATTGCTTGCCAATGCTCAGGAAAACACGGGTAGGCAACTTCACATACTAGCTTTCATGGCACAAGTTTCCGTGAAATAACAACTATGAAATTGACGGTACGGGTGAAATTAACAAGAATATCTTATTTATCGTTACTTTAAAAAATTACCTCTTATATAACCTACTGCATTTGGTTCCCAAAACTGGCACCGACTCCCAAAATAACTAATTGTAAAAATTATAAGTAAGCCATATGAGTTTCATTATATTCATTGATTAATTATTTTTGTTAATTTACTTCACCTCGAAGTATTTAAATATTATTTAAAAGTTTTTAGTTGTACATAATTTTAAGGTATAGTTTTGAAGTCGGTTTTGGTTTTTTTATTTAAAATTAACTTTATTTTTAGTATTTCGCTGACGAACCCTAAGTGGGTCTTGACCGACACAGGATTCTTTTATGTCCTAGGCAGGCTGTCTCAAATCAAAACTCATTGTAGCTATACAGATTTTGGACTTCATTCAAGCTATATTGTTCTATACAAAATATTAGTTGGTACACTTACAAGTAATCTGTATAATGAATCACAAAAATTTACAACATTTAAATTACTTTTATCGTCTATCTTGAATCTGACCGTAAATTAATAATGAACTTAGCATGCGTTTGTGTGGCGCATTGTACATCGTAAATCATGCGAAGACACCCTCGCAGGAATAGCCGCTCGTCACGAAAAAAGTTAAAAAGGGCGCTTCGCCCCATGTGTTGCGCATGTGACGACTGCATTTCCGGGCTCCGGGCCCCGGGCTCCTGGTACCACAATGACATTTAAGTTCATTCATTGTTTTTGGGTATTGCGTGGAATACCTACTGTCATGCAGCGAGTGCGTTACTTTACTTTATGGTTACATGTGAATATGCTTCTTTTTGTCTATGTTGGTTAATTATGTTTACGCGAATTACATTCATTGAAATGAAAAAGTTTTTTACTTGCGTATTTTAATACGGTTTACAAAGATTTTTACATCCCCGACGTTTTGGAAAATTTAACCTTAAGTAAACCACGATAAAATGATATTATAATATTGTGCTCTATTATAATATTTCTCATTTAACTAATTACTCAACTTTTTATAACCTTTAGTTCCTTAGTTCAGAAAATTATGAGATATTTTATTTAACATTATTTTTTTATTTTTTTTATTTTAGTTAAGCTTGAATCAAAGTATTAATTACTCTTAATGCCTACACTAGTCATTAAGAGTAATTAATATAAACGGTTTGTGTCGCAAGAATACCTTATTATTTTGTATAACTAAATTGCATAATAAAAAAAACACAATAGTACCACTAATGTATATTTTTGATTTTCTATTCAATCCACCACTGGTTAAAAGACAAGCCTATTGAGACGAACCGGCAAAACAAACTCAGTGGAACTGATCTTTTTAAATGAAGTAAAAAACACATTTGTCCTATTGCCGGTTCGTGTTGGATCCGAGTAAGGAATCGGTCGTCTTAGCGTTTATTGAGGTAGACCTATGTTCAGCAGTGGACGGATAAAGTCTGATGATAATTAATGACTATTTTAAAATAAAAGAGGTTACTAGGTCACCTTTTAAATGCATAATCATTTATACAAGTTCGATCAACTATGTTCTTAGAAATAGAAATTCAAATTCTTTAATAGTAGCGGTTAAACACGTTGTGTATGTAAAACTATATAAAAATCAAACCGCATTCAAACAAACCGTCGAACCAACCAGTTAATGTGCTCGGCATTGACATTAATGCTTTATTTACTCAAATGAACCCGTTAGTTACGTAACTGCCCAAATTACTACTGAATCTGTCGTATATTACGAACAAACAACAGAACAGACAGACGGAAAATGTATTTATCGAAGTCGGAAAATGTATTAATCGACCTTTAAGTTTAGTCAAAGTGTACATAATAAATATAAACTAAATGTGCAAATAAGAACCATATCGGTATATGTATGTCCAAGGCTGCAAACGCCAGGAAAAGAGAGTTTAAAGAGAGAAGTAGAGAGATAAGTAGGCTTTTGATGATAATCAAATTGGATATAAATAAAGAAGGCGATGTCATCAAAAGCAATCATCCAAGGAGCCTATCTTCATCATAATAACTTGAATACATCCTTTGTAAGATGTAGAACTCGACTAACACAACCTAACCTGTCTCTTATCTTGTAACTATTTGTCCTTTTTAGATAATACTAAGTATTCTCCGTGACCTCAATTCAGACTCCATTTTTGCAAATAAAGTAAATGCTGTATAAGTATATTTTACATTTTAAATAGTCGAACGATCGTGTTTCGCAAACTTTTAATATATTTTTAGTTTCGTAACGCCGTGATCTGATTACGACACTCGAGTTTTAAAACTATATTTAATATATTTTATTATAATCTAACACTAGAACAAACAACATTTTTTATGAATTTATAGGCGGTTTATTGAGATTTGTAGTTCCCAACGGGTTGGATACTTTATAGCAACCAAACCAAAAAAATGATATTTTAAAACTATTTTACTTGGACTTAGATGGACGCTTAACTAAAACCTCGAAAGTAGTGTTCGGGTTGGTCGATTCACTCAAAAAGAACCAGTAAGAAACTCCATGAAGTATATTATATTTTAAATTTACTTCTTTAGGTTTATAATTTTCATCTCTACTGCCCTTTATGCATTATTACATATTGAAGTAAGAAATATACAATAATTATTGTACTACTTCTCGTTTCTTAAAATAACTTACAGCAAGTTACGATAAAAATGCAATAATTTATGTTAATATACAAAACAACAGAAACCATTCATCTGTGTTATAGTGTACATACAAACATGAAGTCATCTTGTAATCATCATCATCATCTTCAACATCAACATATGTCATCTTATCAGACTCTTGACTCTACTTGCTTTATTTCTAATTTCAAATGTATACAAATCTGACATATTATCTGTAACTGTGTTTCATAGATGTACATCCAAGAAATGCAACATCAAAGCAAATTCTATAAGTGAACTCATTAGAGATATGAGGTTTGATGAGGGCTCGACGAACCGCGGCGAATCCCATCAGGGTGTCGTCATCGGTGAACTCAATTGGACCTCGTCCACTTGCTGGCTGCGTGTGGACCAGACGCGGACACGAGCTCATAATTATAACAACCCAGATCCGACACTGCGTTGAACTCACCTTGAAAAAGATGCTGTTCAAACTTAAACTTTAACAAATATCAAACTTATATCGTAAGCAACTCAGTGGATTCGGATGAAATTATAAAGATAGATAGCCGAGAGAAGAGAAAACTATAATTAAGCCCTAGCTTAGCCTAGAACATGGTTTCTTAAAGTGTGGTCCACGGACCCCTTGGGGGTCCGTAGCATGTGTATCAGGGGTCCGCAGTACCTAGGTCAATCTCTAAACGTATTTACTAGGGAATTGTGTAGTAAATTCGACGGAACCGAGTGGCGAATGAAATATTCAGTACCGCGTTGTGTAATTGTAAGTGTAATGAAAATATTAATAAAAAATATTTTTATTAATATAAATAAGGCAAATTTTTTTAAATACGAAAATAATTTTTGAGAGGGGTCCGTGGAATTGTTTCAATTGTGAAAGGGGTCCGTGACTTCAAAAAGTTTAAGAAACCCTGGCCTAGAACTAGAGAAATTAATATATAAGTATAAGTAAGAGAGAAAGTATTCTGAAAGTTCTTAAGCTAGGGTTTAATATTGTACGATTATAATAATGTCTTAACTAAAACGCTTACAAATTCGGACAAACCTGCGGGCAATAGCCAGTCATATACCAGACAGCCTCGTATGAGCATACAAGCTATTTAAATACCTCGAATCAATTGAAATCTCGCTAAAAATCGCACTCATCAGCTTCTTGGCCGATGATGTCATTTTAAACTCCTTGATATGCGAGCGCATAACCTTCGCTATCGTTTATTTTCAACTTTGTACCGCAATATAAACTTGACTCAAGGATTTCTTATAAAAAAACTTATATTTTCCCAATTCTTAATATAACAATACACTGTGTTTTGACTTAAATATTAACGCAATAAAGATGAGATCGGGCTGATGATAATAGTTTAATACTTAGAGCTTTATTGTTTTTAAGGCTTTTAGTTAAACCATATGGAGTCTATTTTGTTTATGCAAGTATATTATACTAAGATATAAGATAGTTTAGTCCGCCGAAGACAAGATAATATATTTGTTAATATTAATAATTTTTGTATAAAATGTGTAGGTATTGTTGAAAATAATGTAAAAAATACTCTACTATATATTTTCTACTACATATAATAAATATGCCAGCGTAAAATATCAACCTAAAATATGATGGTGTGATAGAGTTACAAAATTCAGATATTTTTTTTATTTTTTAGTCAAAATTTCATATAAGTTTACTACTTTTTTAATTAAACAATACTTACATTTCTCTGTCCCCATCCACATGGGACTGCACCGTAAATCCGAACATAGATTGGTAATTGCCGGTGTAAACTACCCTCGAAGGGATGTCCACATTGAACCCTAGGGCGGCTGCCCAGGCGCACAGGAAAATGCACACAAACAACGCCATCGTTTAAAAATAGTCACACACAACACAAAACACTATTACACGTATATTATATAATTCGTCCTCATGATTCGTTTCGAGTACAAGATCGAGTTCGTTTGCCAGCCGTCGACACGTGTGGCGCGTGCAACGGATCAAGCTACACTGACTGAAGACAAGGCCACAAAATCCCGCCAACAGTGAAAATACAGAAAATATATCGGACTTTTCGCGCGTTTTCTCAGTATCACTGAGACTGAGCTGAGTCAAAGGATTACGTGTTTTTTGAACGATCACGTAGTATGTGAATAATAACCGTGGTTTATGCATTTCCATTCATTATTATTGATGAAGCATTAGTAACGTCAAGGAGTTAGTGGTAAATATTTTTATTGGGAATTAAATGTAATTGCGGTTGGACCTAACCTATGGCTGGAATTAAGTGTTATAAATTTATAATTGGCTATTTTAGCCTTTTGAAATATATGGCATATTTAAAAAAAACCCCACGGATAATTCTAGAGTTTGGCGCATTTAAATAAATTTGTCTCTAACATTGTAATTAAACAACTTTTACGGATTTTATCGCTTTTCTCTACATTATTTGTAATTATGGGTTTTAACCACTTATTAATTATTATCTGATCTACTAAAGTATTCCTTATTTATTTCCTTATTTCCTTATTTATTAAAAGTAAATGTAAAGTAAACTATGAAATAATTTGTCTCGAAGAAAATAATTTAATAGACTCTACGTAGAGTCACTTTTGCGTGTCCCGAATTTTATTTTTTTAGGGTCAGTTCAGACAGACTTTACTGTTATAATGATTTTCATGATCATGTCATTGCCATAGCCGAACCAATTCATTGAACGCCAAGATGATCAATTCACCTAGGGGTGAATTTGGAAGGGTTCGAAAGTTGGACTCTTACCCTTTTTAAATGGTTCTTTTAAATACTCAATTTAGAAAAAACATCTTCATGGTGTGTTAATCACTTACTTACTTTCAGCCAAAATATGTCCACTGCTGGACGTAGGTCTCCCCCAAGGATCTCCACAACTACTGTACTGTAGAATATTCTGAATGAAATATTAAAATTTTAATTGTCAGGTGTCGATTGATGACGGACAGACAACATTCATATAATGATTTGAAAAAGAGGGTTAGGGATTTTTAAATATTCAACAATTGCTTCGTATCATATTCAATAAATATTTATTTCAATACAAAATAACAGGCAGTATAATTCTACTTATACAAAATACTCACATAATTATAAAAACATCCTTACATGATTTATACTGTGTACATTAGCTTCCCTATAACCTCAGAGATTCACTCTTGTGCGCGGACAGTAATACTTTAGACTTAATATATACTAACATATATAAAATTATATTACCCATTTAATAAATAATAATGTACTGTAATGTATTTTCCTAGCTAGTAGCGTCCCACGGTTTCACCCGCATCCTTCCAATTCCCGTGGAAGTACGGTGATAAATTATAGCCTATGTGTTATTCTGAGGTATAAGCTATGTCATTGTAAAGTTATAATCCATATCATAAAAATCCATTCAGTAGTTTTTACGTGAAAGAGTAACAAACAACCATACTTACAAACTTAGTAGGATTCTGATGATGATTTAGATAAATGTTTACAACATCTAATTCATAAGAGGTAGAGCCATGCTGCATTGCATCCGGCATAACCGACCCCTCGCTCAGATGATACAGACCTAAAGTGACAGTTATGCTGTCGCGTTTCAAGTGATTTGCGAGTTTTCAGTGACCCAATGGGGAATATGTAAAAGGAAAGCAATAGATCTGCAAAATCTTTGGTTGCGCAAAGACATCCATGTCGGTAGTTGACATAAAAAATCTTTAAAAAAACTGACCGAATAGACAAATTATATTGCTATTTTAAAAATAAACTTTCAAAGATTTGTTTTTAAATTGATAATATAATAATATATAACGTGAAGAACGCTTCTTTTTTTCTTTGTAATCGGTAACATCGTTGCTCTTCAGCTAGGCGGGATGTATTTCTTTGTCTTAGCATTAATGAAAAATCTTTATTTGCCTAGCTACGGTTTGACGATGGTGATAATGATTGATGATGATAATGATATATCAATAGGCTAAATTCATAAAATTTTCTTGTTCTCATTTTAACGCCCGGAAATACAGGTTTCATATTTGTTCCAAAAACGAGTAAACAGATTTGAGTACAGCTTTATTTTATTCAAAAGCACCTGTTTTCAATGGCAATGGTCAAAATCATTTCAGCTATTCCTATGTCAGCTTTTTTTTTACTATTTTCTTTTCATCGTAACTTTAAGTCAGAGCTTACAAACAAAGGGAAAAAGTAAGTAAAATGGTCGTACATTCAGGCTAACTAGTAAGTGGATATTTTGAATATAAGCCTTTATCAAAATCTATCATTTATATATTTAACACTGTAATATGTCGCAGTACTCTAGGAACATTTAATACGAAACGTTTTACTTATGGAGAGACACGATATAACGTCTCCATATTATTATAATGGAATGATATACGAGCTTAGAGCTATGTCTTTAATGTTAATTATAAAACTAATTTCGCACTCGCCCCAATTGACATACTCTTTCAAAATAGCATTTCTAAACTAAAAAAAGAAAGATCAACACTAAAAGGCTAACTAACAACACTAAAAAATATAAATAATTTTAATTTTAATACTCAAAATCGTAAAAACAACGTAAGAAAAGGTTAAAAAAGTAATTCAAGACCAAATAAACTTACATTTTAAATCATATAAACTAGTCATTTGTTCTGTACGATGATGATGATTCATAAACAACTTTTTCTTATAGGATGAAGCATACGCACAATTCATTTTTGGCGGTAAACACGTACACAAATAAAATAACACAAGCTTCCTTTATCCGTTCCAGAGACTCTTAGAATATCTCTATTTAATTTGTCTATCTACATTCCACCACAGTTTGAATATAGCTTCTCAACTCAGCAGAAATAGTACCGTCCTATGATTAAAAGTGAAAATATTATTATTTTGTTGGCTTGAAATCATTTATATAAATTATAAATAATATCGGGATAAACATAGATCCTTAAGGAACACCAACTAATATCGGCATAATAACAAAGATTATACCGTTGGTTATGACACTAGAGACTCATTTCAGGCGTGCAATTAGCGGTGAAATTAGACTGTTATTAGTATCTGTATATTTAAACAAGTCTTTTGTCTGTGCCGAACCTTACTAAAAGCCTTAGCGACGTCTAGGTTATATCAAACGTCTATCTTGATTTCTATAAACTGTTGGCGGTTACGCACTGTATGCGATTCTAATATATTGATAATGATGGTGAACACGTTACACTTCACATAATATTTTGTCAATACAGATGAACGTCAAAAGTTTTGGACCTCAACTTAATATGTCGAGTACGTCTTCTTTCAATGGAACCTTCTTATTCGCCTTTTGCTATGATTTGGAAAATTTAAACACGCTCGACGCGCTCTTCTTATGCGGTTTATTTTCCGTTCCCTGAAAATCATACTATTATGACAACTAGTAATATAAATTAAAAAAAATATAAAATGGACGCAACTACAAATTTTAAAATACATAATTTTGATAATTAAAATTTCACTTTACAACTTACAACATACAAATATAGCATATTATTACTTGTGCAAAATGTGGTATGTATTTATGTATGTAGGAATTATTTTTACCGTGCGCTCGCCCAGTAGCAGACGTGCCTTATCCTCTTCAAGGGGCTCCGGTGCGGCAGCAGCGCGACGGTGCAGCTGCAGCTTCTGACGGATGGCCTGCGACAGGATCACCCTGGGAGACAAAGACGGCAACGCTCACTGACTCCCTTCTTTCATGTCAATCAGATAAGCAAAGTATCAGATGAACTAACTGATGCTAACTAATCAGCGTCCCCGACGAACATAAACTATTCCACCAGATAAAAGCCCGGGTAATTTAAGTAAATCAATATTTGCTTATCCTGAAATATAAGATGATAGGTCTCATTGGCAGTGTACATAATATACAATAACCCTGACCTTCTTAGACAAGCAGATAAATTTGATATGGATATCAAAACGAAGAGATATAGAGAACACAAAAGTTTACAAATACTATACCGTCTAGTATCGCTCTTGGTGGCGAGCAGCAAGTCGAGCCAGGTCCAAGTGACGTTGTGGTACTCCAGCGTGGGCAGCACGAGCGGCAGATCCCGAACATCCTCCAGGTTCTTCTCCTTGCTGCCCTTGTACGAGACGCGCACCGGCACCTCCGGTATCTTGATGTATATGAACAGCTTGTTCTTCTCTGCCCGCTCCTGCCACACAAACATGCTTCTAATAAATATCCAATCCATATTGAATATTTTATTTGCATTGCCATACAAACCATAGAACTGTATTTAAAAAATGCAATAAGTTATAAAAAATACCCTGCTCAAACTCCGTGGAGAAATGTAAACGTATAATGTTCCTGATATCTTATAAAAGCTTACTTTTACTGTACCCTAGTGACTTTACCTTCATTTTCTCCACATCATCCTTGTCTCTCTTGTCGCGCTTGACGTAGAAGTTGGAGTTTGAGTCTTTCCCCTTCTTTTTGGTCTTCTTATTGGAGGGCGTGACTAGACCGGCGGAGGGCCCCCCGCGGACAGAACCTTCGCCCTCCTCCTCACCCTCCTCCATCGCGTCCGGGTCGCGCTCCGGGAAACAGAACTTCAGCATCGTGTTGAAGAACTTCTTCGTAAGTCCTAAAACATTAAATGTTGTAACGTACATTCAACTGTACAACCCGGCACCTCTTTATTCGACTAGTGACTCCCAAATCAAACATCTCAGGTCTATAACTTCTATTTCAATTGTAAAATAGGCGGTTTCTCTCGATATTTCAATATACACTGAGACAGCTTTACGTACTTCCTCGAAATATAGACTTACTAAAATTAAAGAATTCTCACCGATACGGATGGGTACGATGTTGACCTCAAAGTGCTCCTTAACAGAAATGCCACCTACAGGCGGTCGATCACGGCAAAAGACGCGCAACGCGGCGCGACGGGCTACCGGTGCGCGTCCTGACGCTGCTTGCGGTGCCAGCACCTGCGAGAACCGTGTAACATGATTAAGGGACTACCAAGGACCTCCAACTGTATGTAATGTTAAAAGTTTAACCGAAAATAATTTAATATCCGACTCGAAGGACCAAGATAATTGTCTAATACTTAACTGTTACTGTTACCGTGACGAATAGCCTTAAAATATCATAATACGTTGATAGATACGATAACAAGAGGATTAAAAAAAAGTCTAATTATTGGAACCTAAATAGAAGTTTGCAAAAATCAAACCTCCGGGAAAGGCTCGTTGGGCAGCAAGTTGGTGACGCGGACGTAGCCCACCTCCAGCTGATGCTCCACTGAGTCGTCCGAGCGCGACGTCTTCGTATACCTGCCCAAATAAGCCATTATAAAGATATTATTGTCTTTAGTCAGTACATAATATGTATGCAATTGTATGCTATACATTATACAATTATATGCAATTTATTGCTAGATTATTTAATGTTTTTTCTAGATTCCAAACTAGATGCTCATCATGCTTGTAATAATATTTAAATCTGTGTACAACCTTGGAAGATCATATCGTCTCAAGATAATATAAAATTACAAACTTACAAAAAGTTGGTGAGTAGTAGATCAGCGATCCCGAGTTGTCCATCGGCGTCGGTGAGCCTCCAGCGGGCAGACTTAAAGCAGATCTCGTTGTAGCGGTGCGGAGGCGCGTGCGGCGCTCGCGGGGCGGGTCCGCCCGCTCGCCGCCCGCGCGCCTCGCGCCACGCACGTACCATGGCGTCTAACTCCGCCCCCAACGACCACGCTGACTCCTTGCACTCGTTCACCTAGATACATCGCCTAGGTTACTCTCTTTCCCAAAAAAAAAATTGTAAAATATGATAAGGCGGGCAGGTAGGCAATTCTGTAGCTGGGGACTACTAGCTGGGGACTAGCTACTATTCTAACTGTACCTGGTCGTCAAGGCACTTCAGTTCCTCCAGTGCTATGGGATCGTTGCCGATGATGGATCTGTTTTTCAAATAGTACTCTTTCTCCAGACGCCGAAGCCTCGCCAACGTTTCTCTAACCTGAACAAACAAATGAAAATTATCTACAGTTTTTCTCAAGCGGGAACTCTCTCAAATATTTGTTGATAAAAGCAGGATAATATACTATTATTCGATTTAGTGCGAAGATATCTCATATGAGGATCTCTCAAGACATTTGGTTATACTAATATTGTAAAGAGGAAATATTTATTTATTGTTTGATTGCATTGATAAAGCCTTAAATTCTTTTATCTATACATACTAGAAAACCATAATTTTAGCGAGTAACATAGACTATATAATAAATCGTATACCTTGCCGAAGTGGGGACAGACCGTTAGTAAGATATGTATTTTTTTCTTTAATATACCTTTGTAAATAAATGTTAACCTCTAATAATAGTTTCACCCAATCAACCGGTCGGATTAAGATTAAGATAAGTGGATATGATATGTTACAAAATAAAACCAATCCCTTCGTGTCTTTATAGTACAAATCAATAAATAATTTACATTAATAGGAGACTCACTATTATAAATTATATCCGCTGTATATCCTGCCAAATGCTAAATGGCTAAGGAAGTGGATGGACTCATACGAGGACGGGACACCAGCGATTCCCTTTAACTGGTAAATTAGTTTCATATTCGCGAGTTCATTAATCTTTGACATTCCATCATCCTTGTACTACTACTATTAAATGTGTCTTTCTCTATGCTTCTATGAGTCTTACTTGGAAATAGTTTGTGTCATAAGCACGCCCTGGACGTGTGACACCTCCAATGAAAATCGTGACGTAATGATCGGACTCATTCTTCTTATATCAAGTATGACTGCAGTCTTCATAATAATATCTCTCACCTCCAAAAATAGTGTCATAGTAATATAATAATGTATCGCGTTAATGTGCACGGGGCATCGACCACATAACCCATAGACTCCTAATAACAGGGGAACGGGTTCTGGCGACACATCTGACTTATAGTTCCGACGTAATCCGTAAACAATGTACTCAAACTATCGTGTCGTCTCATTCTTTCCCGTTGCGAAACATATCCATTTCTTTTTAACGTTCCGTGATTGGTAATGTATGACATTGAATTAGCTACAGCATTGGAACCCCTTTCGTCTCACCTCAGCTAGTTGCCAGAATGCATTTAATACGAAAAATCAAACATTAGGAGTCTATAGGTTGTGTGGTCGATGGCACGGGGTGATCTGTGTAAGCGTGTTGTTCACCTTGGCGATTCGTCCGTTTTTGAAACATGACACACGTACGACCACTCCAAGGTCACATAATGTTTTATAATCTTATGCCATATGTTATTATATTTTTGAATAGCGCCTTTAGAAGGCATGAGGAAATTGTTTATCACGTAGTGCCGATTAAGGTTTGATCTGCCAGGATTCTAGATAATCATAGCTTATCATACATAGTATATTCGATAAGCATACGCTGTAAAGTATCCATTCTAGAAGTAAATAGTTTAAATAATTCTAGAAGTTGTCGGAAATAAATTGTCATCAATTTTAAGCTTTTTAAAAACCAAATTTTTAATCAAAAAAACATACAAACGACACATTTTTGATTAGCGGCGTCTTGGCACCATAACTGAGTGATTTGTTTGTATTAAAGTTGAGCAAATCATCAAATGAATATGACCTTCAATTGACCCAAGTGGAATTTCAAGAATTTCTATATTCAATCATTGTCAAAGTCAAAGTCAAAAATTTTATTCAAAATAGTACTATCCAAGTATCTTTTTGAAGGTCAATTGAGTCTACCACAATTGATAACATAATGTACATTGTACGATCACACAAAGAAAACTTTTATATTACTATCCTTACTATAATATTGAACGACAGACTCACGAATCACGATATCCAAAATAATCGTGAGTCATATTTCAGGTGACGTCGGATTCTCGTCTACGCTTAGAATATGATTCAAAATTTTAACTTGTCATTCACGTCTTCGGTAGTATAGTGGTCAGTATCCCCGCCTGTCACGCGGGAGACCGGGGTTCGATTCCCCGCCGGAGAGATCCTTTTTTAAATTTTTGCGTATTTTCATAAATTTAACTGCAAGGGTTTTTAAAATTATATTCACTAATAATTCACCAAAATTCGTATGTTTCTATTGTAAAGCCCATTTTTTATTTTATATAACACTGCAATTCAATACCTACTTTTGATGATCGATCTCACAATTTTATTCATTATACAGGTATATAATTGTTAAGGTCACTCTAAATCCAAAATACAATCTAGATATTCATTTTTAATAATCCTAGTTTGATTTTCTTGAAATAAAAAACATCTTGAACAAAGAACAATTTCACGAAATACCTCTTAAAAGTTGTTAGAAAAAATATTTAAAGGTAGTTGTAAATGTAATATTATTTTATATAATATTATATTGTTTACTTTATTACATAGTAAATTAAAAAAAAAAGAAAAAACAACTACCAAAATGTTAGAAAATGTTTAAAAACTTATAAGAATATCAAAAAGTTTCTCTCCGGCGGGGAATCGAACCCCGGTCTCCCGCGTGACAGGCGGGGATACTGACCACTATACTACCGAAGACTTACGACATTGGTTGAAATTTATCAAATTAAGCCACACTCGACATCGATGGTCTGAGACATAACATTTTTACATAAACAATAAATAACTTGAAAACTATATAATAAAGCAATGAAATCATTGAAATATTTTAGTTAATCGTTTATGAAACTATTTTGTTATTTTAATTATTTTGATTTTATTATTATTTGTATCAGTTAATTTTATTCTAGCTAATTAATTAATTTTGGATATATTTATGATGCTATGAATCAAACCTAAATAAAATGAATTTGATTTATTTTTTCAAAGTTCAAACTCATGAAATAGTCTTTATGGGTTTTGTAGATGGTTCTAAAAAGGCAGCCTCCTACCTGGGTCTGTAACTTGTGTATGAGATGCCGTGGGTCTGTGTCTCGGTGCAGCTGCAGCTGGAAGCGCATGCGCGCGCGCCGCTCCAACGCTCGCCGCCGCTCGGGCTCCACGTGCAGAACTACATTGTTGACAACGTCCAGTAACATTGCGTACTGCAAATTATTAAAGATTGATAATTGTTAACTATACAAAAATATTGCTATTAAAGTTCCATAAATTATTACTTTATGGATGATTAGTTTTAAATTAAACTAGGCGCGGCAATAGATTTTATTCTGAAAAACTTAATAATTAAATCCAAAAAGAGATATTTGAAAATTAAGGTATTACAATATTGTTCCAAAAATACTACGATTATAAGTATTTATAAAAGAAAAAATTTACTTGATACACGAGTAGTCAATAAGACAAAGCTACATTAACACCCTCCTTAGGTTAGTCCAACCAGACTATTCCATTGATAGTGGTGGCAGTGGTGATACTGGTGCTGGTAGCGGTGGTAGTAGTAGTACTAACGTTATCCTGCTGGTGCGGTAGTGGATAACACTGGTGGTAACTTCACCTGCAGCGAGTTGGTGCACACATCCAGGTCGTGGTGCATGAGCGTGAAGGAGTCGTAAGGCTGCGGGGAGGCGTCCCAGCCCGCCGCCGCATCACCCGCTGTGTCGCTGTCCTCGTGCGACACGTAGTAGAATTCGCACGCGCACCGCGACACGATGCGTTGGAGCTGCGGAACCATTACCAATCATAACTCGACATAGTTTTAGGAAACGCAAAAAAAGCCAAAACAATTCCATTGCTGGACTTAAGTCTCCGCCAAAGATCTTTACAACAACCAGTCCTGCGCCTTCTGTCATTACAGTTATAACAAATAAAAATTAAAAGTAATTTAACAACTGCTAAATATATTTTTTTATCAAAAACACACACATTTTTTCATTACATATAGTGATTTAATAAGGGAAAAAACGAATATGCCATGTGCGAATGGCGATGGTCGGTACCTGAGCTAGGCCGGTGTCGGCACTGGGCCCCACGGTGCGGCCGATGACCCCGCCGGCGGAGTGCCCGGAGCCCACGAGTCGCGGCACGTCGGGCAGCGTGCTGATCTCCGGCCCCGCCCATCGCTCCTCGATCTCCTCCACGCACACCCACTGGATGTTCTCTGTACACATCAAGTTACATTGAATATTGTTGTTGACTGATTGGCAAAATATGAATCACGTTTAACCAAATGCGTAAAATAGTTTGCGTTTGTTTATACAACTTTTAGAAGGACCGTGCTTTTAACTAACTATAAGTATTAAAACTTTTTACTATTTAAAAACTATATTATAAGATAAGTAAGAGGTTTGTTTCCACCATAGCGAGATTAATCTAAGCATATTTAGCCACTTATCCCCTAGATAAAACGCAAAGAAATGTTATAGAAGTTTTAAGCTTTCCATGGATGTATTATATTGTAGCGGTACCGTCCAGCTGGTCGCGGTCGGCGGCGCTGACGGTGGCGTAGTACTGCATGGCGGACAGCGCGCCGCTCCAGGCCGTGGCGGGCGGGGTGCGCCGCACGCGCTGCCGCACCTCCGCGCGCGCCGCGCACACCACCACGTACCCACGTGTCTCGCACCCCTTCAGCACTACCTGCGAGTTCACCAGCTCGACTGCAACACACAGACAAGTAAACCGTTACAAACAATCAAAACAATATAGGTAAGTTAATTATTCGATTACAAATTATATACTTATAGTTTATAGTTATAGTCGTTATAGTTTTTTTATGTGTAAGCATAATTTTTGGGATTCTATCACAAATTAAATCATATTACGTAGTGAGATTTATATACGTCACCATAACAAAAGAGAGCGTTGTCGGACTGGGCTTACTTCGGAATCGATTACCGAATCGATTTGACATTCAATAAGCAACTAAGTAAATCATATTGAATAAAAAACGAATGTTGAACTGACTGAGGCAGGCGGTGTGCGCGTCGTCGTCGTCGAGCACGTGGCGCGCGTGCGGCGGGTGCGCGGGCGGCGCGTCCCCCTCCGCGCCCGCCAGCTCGTCGCTGAACACCACCGGCGCCTCGCCACCCGCCTCGCCCGCCTCCGCCACCAGCGCTGCCAGCATGCCCGCGCCGCCGCCCTGCAACCACGATAACGTCACGCACGCACGCCAGCACGCACGCACGCTCGCGCACACGTACAAGTGACATCACACATATATGCTGCCTGCACGCACGCACACGCGCTCGTTTTTCATATTGCAAATATGTTACCGTTATATTCGTCATAGATACGAGTAATACATACGTCCACGATGTCTCGAACAATTTGCCTGCAACATTCGTAGCGAGGTGAGACCAGCTGAACCACCCTTTATAAACCTACTAAAGCTTGCAGACGTAAACGAGATATAATATACATTATCCTATCTAACAGTTCATATAGGCACGAGGAGAAGTGAGAACCACAGAAGAGAACCCAATACGCTTCAGCCTCTTATGTGCATTTTACAGACCTGTATGTGTCTTATGCGCCAAAACTTTTTAAGCCATAATTAAAATAATAGATTATAACCGAACACTGAAACCCGTTTTTACCTGTGTGGGTGCTGGGGGAGGCGACACGACGTCTGTCTCGCGCTGATGTTTCGGCGACGTCGTTGGCTTTTCTTCTTCTTTCAATGCTTTCGTCGATAAGTTCTTCTTTAATTGCTATAAAAGTAAATATTTTGTCACAAAACTTTTAAGCGACTTAAGTTCTTTCGGAAAACAAATGACATTCAATTTTGTTAAACGCACCTAATTTGATATTTTTTTCGAACATAATTGATACAGAACAACGGCAGATTTGAAGTAAGTGTCACTGAATGTGCACATCAAGCATTTTGCATAAAAGATCTGTTTTTACATAATTATCAAGTTCTGCAATCTGAGTTCAGCATTCTGCAATAAGTGGGCATCAACCACCATTGTATTGAATGATCCTTACGCCATACTCGTCGCATGCGGTGTCGCGTGCGGGTGTTCTGCCGTACCTGCGTCTTGATGTAGGTGTCGATGAGCGCGAAGGCGAGGTCCCTGTTGAGCTTGGTCCAGGCGCCGCGCAGGTCGTGCACGGCCAGGCGGTGCGCGGGCGGGCCGCTCGCCTCGCGCCCGTACGACACGCGCCGCACCGACACGCAGTAGCACTTCTCCATGGCGCCGGCGCGCGCGCGCTGCGCACACCACGTTAAACTTTTAACTTGTCTTCCATTTGGGTAAGCCGGCAGCCTGACAAGCTGTGTCTTACAGTCGGGTGAGGTCAATATACTACATTTATATAATAATAATAATAATAATGACTACACTATTATTAAAAACAAAATATTATATTTATGTAAAGAAATAACATTTTACCCAATATAATTTACACATTCACACGTTCAAAAGTTATTTATTGTGTCCTGCCGCGTGTTTAAAAAACCTGTTACATGATAATGTCTCGAGCGTAATCTTTGTCTCAGTGTGAATAAGCTTCTATTCGTTCTAGAAAAAAACGTTCTAGAAACAGAGGGCATTAGGTTTGACAATCTTGAAAGTTACATTAATATATTACGACCTCAAAGAACAACTATTCGAATGGGTTCCTGTCACGTCCGACAAGGGGCGTGGCTCAATGCGTGCTATTCGTAAGCGTATTAAGCCTGTTAGAACGCATCTCTCCAATCCCCTTTAGAATAATAGGATACGTACGTCCTCGTGGTCGGGTCCGTCGGCGGGCGGCGGCGGCTGCGCGGCGGTCTTGAGCCACACCTCCACGTCGCCCAGGTCGCAGGTGGTGTACAGCGTGGCCCAGAGCGCGCGCGCGCGCCGCACCAGCGCGTCCGTGTTGGGCACCAGCGTGAGGCGGTGCCGCGAGCTGCACGTCACGCGCACGCCCAGCATCTCGATGCCGCGCTGCATCGACGACGACGACCAGTAGAATACCTGGCACACCGGACCTCATCACACTTTAGTTATCAAGTTACATACTTTCAATACGCTCATACGTAAATAATTTGCTGGAGGAATAAAGAAATCGGTACCTTCGTTAAGGATCCATATATATTTTATAAGTGTGTTTATGTTCATTTCTAATATTTATCTATATTAGTTAGGTACGAACTTATCATGAGACTAATATAATGTTATTACTTAAAATATATTTATAATGCAAGATAAGTAAATATAGGAGTAAATAATACAGATCAGAGACTGAACAGAACAGAGTCATTTCAGGAAGCATTCCACTCCCTAGAGTGGTATGCTTCCTGAAATGACTCTGTTCTGTTCAGCCCCTAGGCTATACCTGCAGGTTGTGCAGCGTGAGCGACACGCTGACGTTACGGTAGTGCCGCGACAGCTGCGGCTTGCGCGGGCGCAGGTTGCGGAACACGCGCCCGCGCCGCGTCGGCCGCGTCGTGCCCGACAGGATCAGCTTCAGGCTCTCGAACCATCTGCAAACGACCAGAAACTTATCCGTGAGTTTTGCAGAGACAGTTTACAAATATTATTTATCATGTTACATTTTTTGTGCTGTAAATAAATTATAATATGAAATAAGCTTAATTAATTCGTAAGGTCCGTTTTCTGCAGTTTTTTTAAATAATAATTATAATTATGTATATGTACTTATGGCATATGTTCAGCAGTGGACAGATAAAGGCTGATGATGAAGATATGTACTTATATATTACACTTATATATGTACTTATATATTACACTTTATTACACCATACCTTAAAGTGCTGCCGTATAGCAGAAGCACCGGCCCGTCGCCTTCGATCGGTTTGGTGTCCATACTCAGGTGGAGGTCCAGTCCTTGCGAGCGGAACGCGCGGTACGAATCGTGTTCCTGTAACGTAAGAGCACGATTGGATCATTTGTTTGTATATTATTCGATCACGTGTTAGCTGACTTATAATTTAGTAAATAATTTAGAAGAAAGTTGGTAGATGTACTCAACTCATTCCTCAAACTAACAATAAATATATACCAATTCAAAATTACTTCACAAATATCCCAATAATTGTGCATTTATTATTTATTGTGAATTAACATAACTTTTTTGAATATTTATCTTGTATATAGTTTTATCTTGAAGAAGAGCTGAGTTGAGCTGCAGTTCATCAACCCCAGATATACATAGCTTTGGAGTCTTTGTCTCCAAGTATTTGTAGTATATTACTGTTTCGACCACGTAATTGCAATTAAATATGCTTTTTTTGTAAAATATCTGTACGATTGATAGATTAAAATAATTAGAAAAACTGCAAATTTTCATAAAATTATTAATTATTAAAAAAAAATATGTTTTAAAAAATATTCTGATTCCCATTTACATTGACTTTATATACTTTTTTATAATAATAACTTATTATTTTCAGCGACATATACAGAGAGCGACACGGCATTGAGCGTACCTGGTTGCTGGAGTACTCCGGCAGGCGCGTGGGCGCGCAGGGCGCCACGGCGAAGTGGTCGCGCGGGTCGGCGCCGCTCAGCCAGCCCAGCTTCACGGCCAGCCGCAGCGCCGGCACGCGCAGCACGCGGCAGTCGTCGTACTTGCTCGCCGTGCGCACGAAGACCTTCAGCTCCCCCAGGAAACCCAGCTTGCCTGGAATCAACAGTTTATTATATTATTTATGGGCCTTTTTAAACCAGCAATCACATTTCAGGAATTGAAAAAACCCAGATGGGGGTTCTGAAACCTAACTTCTAACTAAATTTCATTGTTCTATGGTAAGCGGATCAGTAAAGTGGTTCAGTAAGAGTCCCATTTTGTAATTGTGAGGGAATATAAGAAAGTGAAAAGTTCAAAAAAAGGGAAGGTACCATTGGTCCAATCGAGCACGAGGTCGGTCCAGGTGAGCTCCATCTCTTCAGTGGTGTTGTAGGGGTCGAGCGACACGTGCAGCAGACACGTGAACTTGGCGCAGTGCAGCGTGAGCCGCCCGTGCAGCAGCAGGCGCACGCGGTCCCACCACGCCAGCGGCGCCGACGGATCCAGCGAGCCGCGCGACACGTTGTCGAACGCTGCGTGCGTGCGTGCGTACACGGACGAATAGTTTATAATAAAACCCACGAGGGAAATAAAATGTATTATTTAGTAATTTTTTGTATGTAATTAATAATGTATCTAAACAAAGTTAAAACATGCAATCGTCAGACCTAGGTTGCAGTGCGCGATGACGGGCTCCCAGCACGGGCCGAAGGCGTAGCTGTACTCGGTCATCTCGCAGCACAGGTCGTAGTACCACTTGAGCGGCATCATGCTGCGCTCCACCTCGAACGGGCCCCACGGCTCGCCCTGCTCGATCACCACCGTCCGTACCGCTGCAATGCGTTTACTCCAGTTTCATATCCAGGAAATATTATATGTAATTGTGTATAGTTGTTAGGAAGCAACGTCACAAAAAAATTACGTATTCGCGATTTTACACAAGTTGATAGACGATTTAATAAATATTAATGATTATTACTGTATAAATAGAATACGGTATTATTATATTATTAATAACCCACGCATTTTTTAAAACAGCTGTTTTATAAAAGCAGCTACCGGATAAGTTAAAACCAAAGAGTGCAGCGAAAAGTGCGGGTGGGCGTTGAAGGCGTTACCTCTGGGCGGGGGCTGCTCCTCGGCACCCATGAGCGTACCCCAGAGGCGTAGTTCGCTCATGCTGAGCAGTGGCTGCGGGAAGTCACGCAGGCGCAACTGCCATAGCGCGCAACCCATGCTCACGCTGCGGCACCACAGCGTCGAGAACTCCACGCCGTCCTCCGGCCATGGGCTAAACATAGTTACTACTGTATTAACACGCATAATCAAAAAAGTGGGTGATAAACAAGAGCTCATGAGATGAGAAAATATTAACGACCATATAAATCAATAACTTAAGAATGAGATTTTATACATATGAAATGACACGACCAAACTGACGCTAAGTTTGGGCCTATATAGACCCAGGTCCAACCTGTCAGCGTCCAGCTCTCGCAGGCGCGCCGTGGCCCGCTGCGCACCGTGCACGCTGGGGTCGGCGAGCGCGAGCAGGCGCACGGCGGACAGGCAGCACGCCACCAGGCGCGTGCGCGGTGGCGGCGCGGCGCGGCACCGCTGCACGTAGATCTGCGCGTCCTTCTGCCGCAGCGCTGCGTACAGCTCCTCCACCTTGCCGGCCGGCAGGAACATGGGCGGCTTGCACAGCTCTTGTACCTGTCACACGACACAATTTTGAGATCCTCGTGCAAGGAACGGAAATTACATTGATAATTGTGTTGAGACTGTTGGTCTGTCTGTATTCGAGACTAAGTTCCCAAAATCGACTAACGGGATAGTGACCATTACAATAATAATTACGCATAGTGCATATTAGAAATAGATACCAAAGTGGAGGGATACGAGCCATCGCCACCAGTCCCCTTACCTTCGCGTCGAGCATGGTCCGTCGCTTCTGGCTCTCCTTGTACTCGTCCTCCAGCAGCTCGTAGTTGTCGCGCAGCTTCACCTCGAACGGGTCGTCGCTCATCTCGATCATCAACTCTTCGATCTGGAAAGAGTGTCCCTCAGAAACTTGTAGTTCGGTAGAGAAAATGCCCATTTGAGAAATATTTTTTGTTTACTTTTTTATTTTGACTTTTTCAATCGTATAAATTGTTACCTACAATATAAAGATTTTACTTTTAACGTTTTCTATATAAGTATAATACATATATAGTTTTAAAGATTTAAGATTTTAGATTTTCGACGTTTCGGATGGAAAGCAAAAGCAAATTCTCGGAAAAAACCTATCGGACTATAGCTCCGCCTTAGTGATATAAAGTAACTACCGGTCCACCGACCTTGTTAGCATGGACAACTCACCTTGATGTGCAGGTCGCTGGGCAGCGGGCTGTCGGCGGTGAAGGGCTTCTTGCTGATGCCATGCACGTGCTTGAGCCACTTGAACAGCGACACAAAATCGCCCTGCACGGCCTCCGCGAACCGGTGCTGGTACGGGAACACCACGCGCACCAGACCCACGCTCACCGACCTGTGGATAGGAGGACGTTAGAGCGGCCAAGTGCGACAGACACAAGAATGGATGTGGATCTTTGACAGTCGTTACGGGCCGTCAGAAGCATGAGAATCTGAACCAGTCTAACCGTGGAGTACCATATCACCGAGTTACTGGGTTGTGGAGGTCCGACAGCAGTCGCTCCATGTAAAATACTGGTATTCAGCTATTGGGGTCGGCTTCCAGTCTAACCGGATTCCGGTTAGACTGGAAGCCGACCCCAATATATAGTTGGGAAAAGGCTAGGCAGATGATGATGATGCACGATGATGTTGAATAACCAGCCAATGCGTGCATAGAAATTAGGTAGATAGGATTTGAGGGCTCCATAATCTCACCAGACTTTGTTCCAAGCGAGCAGGAAGCCTTCGCAGGCGCGGCGCTCGACGCGCACGTCGGGGTCGTCGCCGGCCCGCTCCATGGCGTACCGCTCCACGCCCACTATCTCATCCCCGTTCAGCACCATCCGCAGCCGCGCCCATACGATCGACAGACCTAGCTCGTGGTCGTACGAGATTGTCATGTCGTCTGGCAAAACATTTGGTAACATTACCTACTGAAAGGGCGAAACTAAAGAACGGGTAACGCTACCAACCTATCTAGAGAGTAGAGACATCGAAACAAAATTTTCTAATCCCTTTTTGTATTATGAAATTTTGAGTGATTAAAAAAATGCTAAAACGTATGGTCTAGTAATTGTGTGGAAAAACAGCATCGTGGAGCTATTACTGTGATAGTGTCCATGTAAAGAGGTTAAAGAGTACTTATATAAAAATATAAGAATATCTTTTCTTAAATGATACGTATAATTCTCGGATAAAAACTTTAAGAAAAATTATTGCTTTCGCGATTTTGGAACAGATGAATCGACGTACCGCAACAAGTAACAAAAATCACGATTCAAGCATATCACACTATAACTCACCCGTATTGAACAGCATATTATTATCCTTGGACAGTATCAGAGACAGGTTCGTCTCACACTTGAAACTAACCCTCCAGTCTTTGGAGATGCCACTCTTTTTGGCGATCTCCCCCCGTCTCCGGGAGAACTGTTCCCTGAAGGCGCGGAAGTTGCGCACGAAGGTGGTGACCTTGAGGTGGAGGTTGGCGCTCCACTCGCAGAACACCGTCTCGATGAAGTGGAAGTGCCACAACGCCGAGTTCCTCTCCAGAGACGGCACGTGTTCGATGCGCGCGAGCTTCACGTGGAAAAACGGCGACGAAATCTCCTCGGATTTTTGACACAGGACATTTTCTAAAAATGAAAATATTTGAAATTTTTATTTTGACAATATACATATTCTAATATATTTCCTACTCTTACTAAAATTTACTAAATCATTATTTTAAAAGTAGTTTTAAAGTATCACATATTAGGTCCGACTCCACTACTCAGAAGTAGCAGCGATAGAAACGAGTGATATGCCCAGAACGATGAAAATAAAATATAAATAAATAAATATCCATCAGTGATGATGTTATTTTCACTAAACCTAAAGAGTAAACTAAAAAAAACCTAAACTTGAGAGATATGTTGATGCATTTAGTGATTGCGCTATGGTAAACACATTCGTATAAAAAAGACATCATTCTAACATAGTCTAAGTTGCAGTCGTTACACGTTTTTTACATTTACGTTAAGACAACAAAATATACCACTTCTTCATAAAATACGGTAAGAAGGCGTACTGTGGCATGAATCAAGGTCTACCCAAGCCATCCATGGTAAATCTGTACTCATCCACTAACCCCGGTACGGCACCATCTCGACCATCTTCAGGCCCGACACGGCCGCGACCGATTTTTTGACGGTACGCTCCAGCGACACCGCGTCCACTCTGGTCATCACACACGCCGCGTCGTCCAGGATGAGGAACAAATTGATATGCTCCAAGGCAACGTTGAGGGCAACGCTCCTCCCTTCGGGGGGCGGGAGGCGGGGCGCCGACGGCTTCCGGTAGTCGTTCAGGCAGTCCACCAGCGCGAGCACCGCTACGGCCACGTCGGGACTCCACTCCAGACGGAGACTGTCCATCATGGCTTCGATCTGAAATATTAAATAATGTACCTGTATTGCCTTGTAAGGGAAGACATGTGATTTATTATGGCACAAAGATCACAATTATGCCTATGTGTGGAATGAGAAATAAAATATAACTATTATTATTTTTTGGGGCGTTTTGGAAGGTGGTCGCAAGAATATTAAGAAGTTCACCCGGGATCAGACTTTCTGACAAACCTGCGTTAAACCAAAGCTAACGTATCACGTCATCTGAGTAACCCTTCAGGCAGGCAGCCTATCTTACACAGTATAGTTGTTTAAGATGAACGAATTAAAGCAAATAAATGGTAACCACGGAGTCGCACTCACACTAAGTACATCATTTTCATTAGTCAAACGTGTTTACCTTGTCATCGCCGGGCGGGTGTGCTCCCCATTTGACGAGCGCCACGGCCAGCAGCGCGGACCGCCACGTGTGAACGCGTCGCCCGGGCGCCACACCCCCTTCGCCTGCCCCACCTTCGATCGCCACGCCTAGTCGCGCCCACGCGCTTGTCACCAGCACTTCGGCACTCCACGCGCGCAGGCCATCCTCTACCCACACCAAATAAATCAATTAGCATTCCGACGCCAATGTTAAATACATAAAAAATTATTTTTGATATTGAATTATGTGTAAATCCAGATCAATTTTTTGTATTGTATTCAATTCTTATTTCTATCTTCTACTATTCTATACTGGTATTCAGCTGAATCCGGTTAGACTGGAAGCCGACCCCAATATATAGTTGGGAAAAGGCTAGGCAGATGATGATCAATACTATTCCATGTAATCTCATTTTTAAAAACTCTATAAATACTAATCTTAATTGCCATATTGTCATTTGTCATCTATTATATCTATTAACCTCTGGTGTCCACCAGCTGGTCCAGCTTGAACTTGAGGCCGTTGCAGCCGAGTGCGAGCGCCGCGCCAGGCTCTCGGGCGCCGGTGTCGGCCCGCAGCAGCACGGCCTTCAGCTCGGCGCAGCCCTGCACGGCGCACGCGCTGCTCACGCGCCGCCACAACGCTCCACTCCAACCTATAGGCATCGAAACAGGTTAGGGAGGACGCCACTAGGCAGTCGGGCAGTCCCTACTGACAAGTAGTAGAGTAGCCTGTCCTTGCCGGTGCCTGTCTGTCAGATGATGATGTTGCCTGCAGATCCGATACCCTTTTAATCGGTTAAAGGCACTCGTATGTGGTTTAGTGCATTATCCAAGTTGGAGTCCACATAGGTCCAGAAGCTTTACCTGTTGTAAGTCTGAATAATGTGAAAGCCTTAACCTGCGTCATCAAACAAAAGCGCTATCTTTTGCGTCCCAAGCTTTCTGGTGTATATTTATAAAGATAAAAGGACATGTTCACACACTTCTGCTGCTACATTGTAACATAGTGACATGTACAAGTATTTAGTATAATGTATGTACATCTAGGAAATCACTGGATAGTTTTGGAGAGTTTTATTCAGAAACTTACCCGAGGTGGGCGTGGACGTCCGTAACGGCACGAGCGGGCGTGAGCGATGCAACAGCGTACGCATGGACGTGTACCATTCCAGCGCGTCTTTATGGTCGTACTTTACATTCAGTGTGCTTATGATAAGGTACAGGTTTAGAACAGCTTTCTCCAACTGAAAATTGATTTTATAGTATATATTATCACAGATGCTTCAAAATCATTACTATCACCAAATCTAAATATCCATATTGTACTAATATTAAAATGTAAAAATAGTTCTGTATATTACTCTTTTAACGTCTATACTAACGTTAGAAAGATGAACGATTTCAAAAATTCTTTCACCATTACAATGGTAAGTAAACACTGGCTGCGTTATGCTATAATCATAATCATTATGCCAATATATGAGCCAGCGAAGCTGCGGACACCATCTACTTATACAAAAATGATAAACTGCTACTACTACTAATTTACATCACCCTTTACAGATTACAAACCTTTGCGTCCAGTTTGAGTTTATCCATGAAAAGCAAAACGTTCTCGTGTGCTACGACCGTGAACTGATCCATCTGGAAGGCCACGTACACCTGCGGTATGCCCACCACCTGCGCGCCGTATGCGCTCACCACCACCGACGCGGCGCTGAACCGAGAGTTCACCTGCAACATACTACCTCATTGAAAGGATCTCTTGAAGTTCCGAATAGGCTATTCGCAACATATTTGACAGATACTCCATACTCTGTTCTGTCATATGTTGTGAATAGCCTATTCGGAACTTATCTGGAGATTGTGAAACAGGCCCTTAGAGTAGCATATTCTGCTTATAAATAATATTTCGATATAAAGTCGAGAAGAGTTTTGGCACGTAGTTACGATAGCTCTGTTACGGATGAAATGGATTGTGAAAACTATTGTTTCCCAATCTGTTCATTGTGTGAATATTGTAGAAGTCTATGTCATCTCATATTGATGAACAAGAATCAGTTGTGATGACTTCCGTCTTTAAGCTATTTTAGAAATGGGTCGTCAATGTACAATGATGATTGATACGCATTGAATTGATATAATCATTCATGTATATTACGTTTGATACCCTACCCCTCTAGACAAGTGGCAAACGCTCGATCCTATTCCTTTGTGTTTACTCGCTAACTCCATAGGGTTGCTGCAAAATTTTTAAAGAACGTTTATTAAGACACATAATGAATATGGTTTAGTTTGTAAAAACGTTTGAAAACCTCTGTACTTCGTTTAAAAGGAACATTAGTATTATAATATTTCTCCAATTTTTTAAATGTCGTAAGCTAGTGTAATTCCCATACAATAAGTATTATTTTCTTTTATATTCGTTTAGCGTTTATGCCACGCTTCTAGGGGGGACGAATTACATAAGTTTTTAGACGTTTTTACAAACAAAACCATATAATTAATGTGTCATGATAAACGTTCTTAAAAAATTTTGCAGCAACCCTATGGAGTTAGCGAGTAAACGCAAAAGAATAGAATCGAGCGCTTGCCACTTGTCTAGGGGTGCTATTTTCTTAATTTTCTTCTTTCATCATATTTTCTTAATTTAATTGATTACAAATTACCTGTATACTTTGCAGCGACATTTCGAACATCGTCTTGGATATATTATCCACGCAATTTATCTTCGTCGCATCAATCTTTAAACTGAAAATCTGTAATAATACAACAAAACATGTATAATGCTTAAAAATAACACAATAAATACAGTAAGTTTATTAAGTAATTAGTATTTGAAAAAAAAAGAATGTGAACATAAAACTGTGTTTCAGTGTAAGTTTTTTTTTTTCGAAAGGTCTACTTTTAGGCCAGATGGCTAAAGGCTATGGCCTTTAGCTCAATCGGTAGGTAGGTGAGCAGATGGCTCACCTAGTAAAATTCGAAAGGGGGGCGCCCCCCTCCGTGCCCCGCAGGGGGCGCCGTATATCGCGCGCGCTACTCTGGAGAGTAGGTGTTTGGCTAGTCAAATCCAATACGATCGACGAGTCATTAGCGGATCAAGTTAAACTATTAGTCGGAGGGCCGGCCCTCTCTTCCCCCTCTGACGGTGGAGGTGGGTCGTGCGCGGTACCCGTGCAATCGACCGATAGCAAAGTGCTATCGGTGTTTTCGCGGTTTTGATTAGTGTAGACTCGTATCGGATTCGAACCTAATCTTACCCGATCGATCCGGATCGATGTATTTACCATGTGTAGGGGTCGACGTCGCTCACGACCCCGAGGCCAAAGTGGTGTGACTGAGTACCTAACCCCGGATGTTGTATTGTTATGTGTGTGTATTCTAGCTTGAATTTCACGTCGCGCTTTTACGTCGCGCATTAATAGCTGAGATATTTCATCAGCCGGATCGGTTGTAACACTGTAAGCTCTTGCATGATCTATTTAGTAAAAAAAATGGAAGAAGATTTTTAATGCAAATATTATGTCGTCAAAAACTAACCGGCAACATTGAATTACAGTAGAAACTCGATTATCCGAACCTCAGTTATACGGATTCGCGATAATCCGGACTACCGACCGACCGGATCCATATACGGAAAAAAAATCCAAATAATGTAGGGTATTCGGTCTTTCTACCCAAATGTTCGGCCAAGCTGGCACGCGCGCCGCGGGATCACTGCCCACGCCATTTATTATTGTTTTAGTTAGTAATTTACGGATTTTATCTTGGTTTATGTAGGCTTTTACAGGCCCGACGACGGGAGGACTTCCGTCAAATGATAATCACTAAAAATTTTAAAAATTAAACCAAATTAAACTTACATATTTCTTATTCTATTTCATGATAACCAAACGCAAATTTCCAAATACACATTGTTAAGAAATTATATGTACAGTCAGCGTCAGATTGATCTTAGCAGCCAAAGTGCTCAAAAAGATCTGACGGACAGAAATTCAATAATATCTAAGCATTCAAAGTTGTCATATTGATGTTAGCATCCAAAGTAGTCAAAACATCTAAGCAACACATTTTCCATATTTATCGGAGCAGCCAAAGTATTCATATACATCTTAGCATACAGACTGTTCACAGGTATCTAAGCATCCAGAGTGTTCAAAAATATCTTGGCATAACAGGAAAATCAATCTTATTACCAGTACTTAAGGTGTATGTGACTTATATTGATGGCAAACGTCAGTCGTAGATACTCAATTAGTATCATCTGTCTTTATTTACCTCATATGTCTTTTTAATAAGCTATCCCTTTCCTTCAATGTGTTTGGTTTTTGACATGTTATTTTTCTATTTCAGAATTTGTTGAAATCAAATATTTTATATAAAACATTAATTATGTGATCATAAAGTGTGTTACACATTATCGCCAAAATTAATTATAAGTATTTAAGTTTATCAAACACAAGAGTTCGCCTATTCGGCAAGAATTGACTATGTAGTATGTGTGTAATTTTTGTTTGTGACCAAATCAGAGGACTCTTGTATTACATAAAACTAATATAGATATTTAAAAATATCGATTAGATTATATGAAAACTATCTTTAAACTTGTCGCTAATGATAAGTATATCATCATCATCTTCATCATCATCATCAGCCTTTATCCGTCCGTCCATCCACTGCTGAACATAGGCTTCCCTCAATGAACGCCAAGACGACCAATCCCTCGCTACTCGCATCCAACGCGGACCTGCCACTGCACGGAGATCGTAAAAAATAATAATAATAATTGATACGATAAATATATGTTGTAGTATATTACATTACAAAAAAACGTGCATAATATAACGAGTGAAAAAGTGCTCTGAACAAAAATGTGTAGAGCCGACCCAAACTTGTGTCTCAGAGTATAGTACGCTCGCTGAAATCTTTTGTCGAGAATGTAGAGCGTCCTTAACAATTACCATTTTGACAGCATAAATGATTTATTAAAAAACTAACTTTCTATCCATTATCATCATCAACATGTATCCGTCCATTTACGTAAGCCGATATGTATTTCTGAAAGTTGCTTCTTACCGAAAGATTTTTTTAAATTTACAATTAGCATCAAACCATTATCTAGTCATGTGATAGTCAATCAATTTTGAAGGTTAACTTTCTTACTGATTACAACTAGAACAAGTCTACCTAAGGTTAAAATGTCCCACTAGAAATAGAGTGGAAACTGAACTACGGAAAACTTTTAGACCAATTGCCTGTTGTTGGTCCGACTTCTTAGCTCCTTCTATCATATTCATATGATACCTAAAATTGCGATGCATATTTGAGAATTTTTTAAGTAATATTATTATTATTACTATTGCCTGTACAGTTTATTTTATTTTATTAGTTATTTATTATGCACCGGCAATAAAACTTATAAGAAATAAAATTCAACAAATCAAATTAGGCAAATCAAAGTTAACAATAACAATAAAAAATTTATACATAAAATGAAAGATGACCAGTTAAGGAAAAATTAACAGCTAAGCAAAAATTAAGAGTTGAAAGTTTAAATTAATGTATAATAACAGAATAAATGATGACATAATATACTGTTGTTTCTTTACAAAAAAGGAAACGAGAAAAATATATAGAAATATATATAGACGACTGATCATTGATCATCATTGATGATCATTGAAAAAGGACTATGTCTGGAAGTGGTCAGAAAAATAATAATGATACAATAATCGCGTGTAGCCGCCATCAAAGCAATCAGATTTAAATGTCTGCTTTCGGAAACATAATATACATAATATTTGATCCAGTCCTGCTTTGTGGAATAAGCACCCATCTTGCATAAACGTAATCAGCTGGTCACCTGGCTAAACGTAGGTATAGTCTTGGCCTCTTCTGGAGTGAGGGCTCGAGGTTCAATCATGACCGTAAGTAGTGCTTTGAAACATGGGTTTCTAAATTTTTGATTACACTCTGAGCATGATACCATCGCTCACTCGTCTCTCGATTCACTAACCAGCATTGAGCCAAAGCATCTGTGAACTGTAGTCCAATAGCTTCTTCATCTGATTTCGAGGAGGAGACCTGTGCCCAGGAATAGGACATATTATATGGGTTGACACTTTCCTTTCATTTATGATTACTCCAGCTCTAACTCCGATAAAAAGTTTTTTTTTGCGCGTCTATCTTTACTGCTATAAATCGCTGGAAGGCTTCCTGCAATTTAAGTGACTCGACGTGTGGGCCTTAGAATAAACTAAAAAAGTAAACTAAAAAGTTTGAATTTCGAGAGGGAAGACCTTTGGAATGGTGCCCGTTCTATGGAAGCTCAGTCATATTCTCGCGTCGTCTACGCCTCAGAGTTCCAAGACGAAGGACTTCAACCACTGATCATTCACCGTGATGACGTACGGGGCCAAAATGTGCCCTGTAAATATACGACTTACCAGAACGTTTGTCGTAGCTCAAAGTTCTATGGAGCGTGCTATGATGGGTGTTTTTTTGACAGATAGGATTCGAATCGAAGATATCTACCAGAGACGTAAAGTAACAAATATCACGCGAAAAATAAGCGAGTTGAAGTGACAGAGAGTTGATCAAACACTTAGGTACCGGGTTGTCGATAGGGCGGTAGGTAAGGTTGGTCAAAGAGTGGAGGTTGTATTTAGTTAGACAAAGTGTTGGTCGGCCATTTGCCAGGTGGTAAGATGATCCCCGTGCACTGGCAGTTTTAGATGCTAGTCGCAAGGGATCGGCCGTCTTAGCATTCATCAAAGGAAGCTTATTTTCAACAGTGCATGGACAAAAACCGATGATGATGATATTTTACGTGACAACAGCAAGATGACAAATATAAATGCTCAAATAATATAGAAGTACCAGGTTGACCGAGCAAATAATTTGGTTTTTATTTGTTTTGTTTTGGATACCCTTATATATGATATTATGATAAAGGTTTTCTCCCAAAAGAAGGAAGGAACAAAAAAAAAAAAGAAAAACAAATTTATTGCACTAGAGATTCGAACCAGGCTCTTTCGGTTTCGAGAAAGTCGGATTTTCTAACTGAGCTACTCAATCTTAATGTTGCATTGCGAAATTTACGTTTGTATCTTAATGATATTGTAGCGGTTTATCATTACCTGATAACACGAATAAAACGATATTTTCCAACAACATATCCTAGCTAGATCTATTCATCGCCCCTAAAACCCCGCGTATACAAATTTCATGAAAATCATTGGAGCCGTTTCCGAGATTCTGATTATATATTATATAAAAGATATAGAATTTGTGTCCTTTACATATTCATTTTGCTATTTGGTATAATTTCATGTTTGCAATATCGTCTATTGATTATTATCTAAAATCTAAATTTATACAAAAACATCGAAGAAAAGCAAAATTCTTTAAATTATAACTTTGACAATCAATAGTAAATATTGTTTGTTTTAATTAATTTTATACTCTAACTACGTCTAATAAGGTAATGTTTTCCTTTTAACAAGACATTAATTGCATATCCAAGACTGACGTCTGCCAGCAATATAAGCCACATACACTTTAATTACTGGTAATAAGATTGATTTTCCCGTTATGCCAAGATATTTTTGAACACTCTGGATGCTTAGATACCTGTGAACAGTCTGTATGCTAAGATGTATATGAATACTCTGGCTGCTCCGATAAATATGGAAAAATTGTTGCTTAGATGTTTTGACTACTTTGGATGCTAACATCAATATGACAACTTTGAATGCTTAGATATTATTGAATTTCTGTCCGTCAGATCTTTTTGAGCACTTTGGCTGCTAAGATCAATCTGACGCTGACTGTACCTACTTATTTAATTACAGGATTAACGTTAAATTATTTTAGTATCTACAAAGTACCTATGTTGGATGTATCTCTTAATAATTTCATAATAAACATTGATTTTCGTTATTTTTAATAAACACAAAACATGTGATACATAATATTATGCACAAACCCCACTATTCTTCATACATTCGATTATCCGGATTTTCGATTATCCGAATGCCTAACGACAACAATTAGTCCGGTTAATCGAGTTTTTACTGTATTATTTTTTATAAATGTATGATATAAGTAGAGCATATATTAAACATAATAAACTGTTTGTTATTATTATTTTGATTAATATTTATTTATCATAATAAATAATATGCACCTTAGGAATAGCTGGCGACAGCCTATCTATTATCGTACCCAAATGATCCTCGACTGAATTAGACTCAATAAGAATATTGTGTCTTTTTCGCTGTTGTACATACTGATACAACTCATCTTGAATTAGTAGACTTGGTGTACTTATAACAGTGTGTATTTTCTGAAAATGCAACATTATTTGTATTGTTAGGCAACACTTGCATAGATATAATAATAATAGGATAATAAGAATATTGATATAAATTTGAGATCTGGTAATTTGAATCATGACGTCATTTGTTGTCATTATCATCATAATATGTATACATAATTGTTCAATAAGTATTTAATTTATTAAATTAAAACGTGTAACATTACACATTTTACACTTACAAATACAATGTGCTAATGAACTCTTAAGGTTTCCAATTAATACCAATTATAATTTCTATTCTTAAGGTTACAAAGATGAGGTCATGAATTAATATAGCTTCAACAGTTCAATCTTCCCATATAAACAAAATACTTAATAAATACTATAATGCAAATCTATCACACACAAATGACATAGAACACAAACCTCAACATTTAAAGTCTCATCTGCCTTTACAGTTCCTTCAATAAGAATACTAAATGATGCCTCTGCTAGAGCATAGTCAGACTTTACAATCTTCAGACTGCTCTTGACCAAGTTAGCAGAGAATACCAGTGCCCGTGCCGGGCCTCCAGCTGCTCCATCCGCATGGATTTCTGACGCACTGGCATGCACTGACCACATATTATCTGAATTGCTTCGTAATCGTAATTTTGCATCAAATATGTGGACACCCATAAACTAAAAATTGTTTAAACATTTAATTATGTATCATCATCATCATTATCACCAAACTTTTTCCATATGTTGTTAAACGTAAGCCACTACTGAACACTAAGATGGTCCACTAAGAGTTTTAAAAGTATATACATTATTATTACTATGTTTACAGCAAAAAAATATGAACTCATTCAAAAGGACCTTTGTAATTAAGTAGTAGAATTGCAAAAAGCTATCTCTGGAATAGATTACAATGCACTTTCTATTGCCCAACACATTGTCTGCATAATCATACATTCTCAGCTATATAGAATTATTTTTTAATCTTTGTTACTAGTGATAACATAGCATGATACTGGTAAAAGAATATTTTAATGGGATAGGTTAGTTAGTTAAAAAAAAAAGAGATAAACCTCCATATTGTATTGATATAAATAAGTAAGTATTGCTATTTACCTGTGCAAACATAATTAGACTTGGAGGTAGTCGTTTATTTCTAAAATCAAGTAGTTCCTGTTTCTTCAACATGCTCAGATCTCTACTAAGATTGTTATCATGGTTTGGATCAATTTCAGTACCATCAGATCTAGTATTTGAATTTTGTTTAGACAGCAAAGGTTTGAGTATTGTTTCAACAACGGCACTCCTCTTTTCCTCTGCACTGTTAGTAATGTCCATTGATTTAATAACTACAGATAATAATTTATTGATATCCGAGTTAAAGAAGCTGCTCCGGAAGGATACTTCATCAATGTGCTATAACAAATTAGTATGTATATAGGTGAGATATATTGTGGTAATCATAATATGCATTATCTGATTTTTGAATTTCAAGTTAAAATATATAAGTCATCTTCAGTATATCATTCAATGGACAAAATAGCAAGCCAACAGCCTTTGCGAGCTAGGGGCAATAATTCTACTAAACATTCACTCACTTTTATACTTGTATCACTACGAACATGACATATTTCCATGATATATTATTTTAATACTTACAATGAAATATCCATCTTTAGATAAACTAACATCGCGTAAAATTAGCTTTAAAACGGCAATTCTACCAATCTTTAATTTTATATGAAATTTTCTTTTAAAGAGCCATGCCAGTAGAGCTGGTAATAACCTGAAACGATGATCATAATATATAATATTATATTAACAAAACATTTAATAAATGAATAAAAAATTTTGCTTAATTTTGTATGTAACAATTTACCATGAAACACAGGAATATATAATAATAAATATCGAAACGAGTATTATTAAGATGTTCATATTGAATGCAATAATATGTTTTACATCATCACAACAATTTATTTTATTTGTTTACATATATCCGGTGATATCAGCTTTGTATAAAAACAACCTCTAAAAACCCGTTTGACTCGCGAAATGATTGACAGCTGACATGTGTCATGATCATGTACAAGTCACAGACATATAATAAATAGTATATCTGTGCTATATACAAGTACTACATGGAGGTGCTTTGAAGAGGGAGGTGACATACAAAGAGTCACGAACAAGGATTTCTAAAGTATGTGCTGTCTGTAGAGTGTAGAGTTATTAAAAAAACATATAAAGGTAAACAATACGTAATTATATAGTTTTTTTAAAATAAATAATGTTCCATGTTTTTTTTATAAAATATATCAATTTGATTTTGCGAATAATTTTTATCAGCATCAGCCTTTCCTGTCCACTGCTTAACATAGGTATCTCTCAATGAATGCCAAGACAACCGTTCTCTTGCCACTCGCATACAACTCGGTCCGGCCACTTCACGGAGATCGTGTTCCCATCACGTTATCGGTCCCCCAACACTTCGTCTAACTAAACGTGGCTTCCACTATTGAACCATATTGATTATTGACCCATGGGTCATCCGTTCTTCTGAGATAAGATCATGAAAATAATAAATCCATTACAGCTAAGTATGTATTATTCACAATCATATTTTGTAGGTACCCTTACATAGCTTGACACCTACTATTCATCGTGGCCAAAGAATTCAGACGTACGTCCACGTGAATTCTTTGTCGGTGCGAAAGTGCGACGATTAACCAAACCAGTTCTTTGGTATACATAATAAATTCAACTTCTGAAAGCATCCCCTACAAAACTCAAAAGGTCTTGCAAATGTTAAAGATATTACATTTATCAGGTGGACAGTGGCAAAGTAGAAATTGCGCAAGGTGTTTATTATGAGATCATACATCACACTAAGAATAATCTTATTGAAGTGGCAGTGGACTGGTCACACACTCAGTAAAACGGATGGCCGATGGGCCACTAAGGTTCCAGAGTGGAGGCCACATTTAGTTTTACGAAGTGTTGGTGGGCCATTAACCAGGTGGTAAGATTGGCAAGGTATCGGTCATCTTGGAATTCATTGAAGGAGGCCTATGCTCAGCAGTGGACGGATAAAGGCTGCTGTTGATCATGATGATTATGGTCTTCTAGAAATGTTTCTCTTGAATCACATACTTAGTATTTATGTATGTGATTTAAAAACAAATTAAATAAGGTTTGAAGGTTTAATAAAATTCCTTTTCTATTTTTATTGCTTTATTTATACTATGTATTTACATCTAAAACTAACATAGTTATATTATCTTAGGGCCATTTCCTCTTGGCAGAATAACCCTCATACTTTGTTCTTGGTTTGAGACCTGACACAATAGTTGAACTTTGTGGGAATGCTGATTTTCCATTAAACAGAGTATCTTTGTCTGAAAAAAATACCACAATAATAGCCATCACTTATAGTTTACTTTCCTATTTTTTTGTGTAATTGCATATTAACTCATCCTTATAAACATTACACATACAGTTCATATAACACCACTGGACTGGCACTTCACACACAAACATACTTAATCCCTATTTTACTCTTTAGCAAGAAACTGTAATTGAAAACTACCTATTTTTACCCTTCTAACTTCAGAAATGAGAAAATTCCATACAAACTTTACTGCCCTATTTCTCCCTTTTAGATGTTGAATTTTTAAATATCCTTCTAGAAGTATTAAAATGAACCCTTGTACCAAATTTCAAGATAGTAGGTGTGTTTTGGTTGAATGTTGATATGTCAGTGAGTGCAGTTTGCATTTTATATATACAGAATTACACCTGTATATTGTAGTGTAAAATGAATGTTTTTAATTTTAAATGTATCTGATATGACATAATATTATTTTACATGGTGACCTGCTAAATGATGGTCTCTGTATTAGTACATTGTTATATTCTAACTTTAACAACACAATCTGGCAGTTGGACTTTACCTGGATGGAAGCGCACATAATCTTGTTGGACATGAAGATTTTTAGGTAATTCCATTTTCTTCAAAGTGTCAAACGGAGTCAGATTATCTACTGGGGTTTCATAAAACTCCTTTAGGTCCTCTGAAATTTTATAAAAGTTTTAGTAAAAATAGTTTGAGATGTTTATCTTCCCAATGTTTAAGATGATTTAAGCTATAAAGTACATGTTTACAAGAGGAAATGCCAATTGATCATGTAAAAAAAACTACAATCTGATGCAAAGTATAAATACTACAGGATATTTTCTAATACATACCAACAGTTTCAATTGTATGCAACAACGAATTCGGAACACTATGGCCTGTTTCTTCAAAACATGATTTTAGTACTAAATATTTGACTTCGAGTGATTCGAATTCGGATTCTGAATTTAGCCCATTTTTAGAACAAATTATAGTTATCTGTTTATCTATGTCAGCTGGTGGATCCCAAGGCTTATTAGGTCGCAGAAAGCTGAAAATTCAAGATCACAATTTTATATTTAAACCGACAATGTTATTAAAATATTACAAGTTATTGTATATTTATGTTGGTTATTTACCCTCTCGCTGAAAGCGATTCCGCCGCTGCCTGTATTTTTTTATCTATTTTTGGTACTTTCTTTTGTTTGTTTCTAATACATATAACCTGAAATAAAAAAGGCCAGTTTTAAAAGGGAATGTATTATTAAATTATTACTAAAGGCAAATATAAAAATATAACAACATAACCTGAAAATGTTGGCGAGTTGCAGGTATCAACCAACTTTTAAACATTATGAATATTTGTACAACCTTAATACTTTAAATCACAAATATTTACAGTTTTATACTTTTGTTCAACTTTTAATATATTTTTCCCAAAACAATATTTCATCTATTTTGACATATTTCACATCTGCAGAATGTCTTTATTGAGTTCCATTTTATGCATTATAGTATGTTGGACTGAGGCTCATACTACCTTAAGCGCTTTAGTTTAGCTGTGATATATATATAATGTTACTCTGATATATTAAAATTTTGCTCAAAAAAATTAAAATATACTCATGACATGCACTTACTATAATTATTAATAAAACATTTTATTAAATTTAATTTAAAAAGTTCCAAAATGTAATGGAACGTTAAATATTTCTGGACGAAACTAGTACTAATTTGTGCCGCACCGAGCGCTAGTGTCGGCTTGGGTTGTTGTTTCCTCTCCGCCATTTTCCAGTCGCCATTGAAAGGTGAAAACTTCACTAAATGTCGGTGATGATTTTAAGATTTTGAGTGGTTTCTTTAAGATTATAATCGTTTTTAGTGTTGTGAAATGAAAATGAAGTGCCCCGGACTACCATGACGCATCAAAATCACCAAACAAACGGTGCAAGTCTCGAGGATTGCCACACAAACTTCTTTGCCTTGGTAAGTCACTTTTACATTGATGAAAGAACTCATAGCCCATAGGTACTTTTCTTTCGAAATCGTTACGTTTAACATGACAATAGTATTGTGTGTCATTAAGACTGAAACTAATATAGTTAATGTAAAACGTAGTCAATATTACATCCACGATGTACAAATCGTTATTTGTTGCTGATATACAAAATTCACCTCTGTGTGAAACGGTAACGCAAGCGGTTAATTGCGTTAAATATTTTGTATGGAAGAATCCATGCTTAGTCCGTTCATGACGCTCGATACTTAGTCATCCTGGCATCGTACTCCCAGCAGTAACAGTCATGTCGTGTTGCTAACTCACTAAATGTCATCGTATTTAGCGAGCGAGGCCACACGAAGCTACAAACCCATAGAGGTCATTTTGAATTCACCTGGCCGTAACGCGGACCGTAATGCGTTTGCAAGACTAGTTTCGCCAGGTCGAAGAAATAACTTTCTTATTACTGAGTACATTACAGCTGCGTTCGGTTCGATGCTCGGACATAGTCGGTGATAGTGTTAATGTTTATGTATTATAAAACGGTGGGGTCATTCATTATCGTCTTGTTTGTAGTGCGGTTCGCTTTGCGTAACGTTCATAGCTGGCGCGAATTTTATCAGATTGTATTCGGGTGAGGATTAGCGGCGGGTGTGTTGAGGAGCCGGGGCGCGAGGGGGCAGGGGCACGGTGTGTGGGGGGTGGGGGCGGTCGGTCGTCCTCGGCGGAGAGCGGAGCGGCGGGCGGCAGGCGGCGGGCGCCATTTCCACCTGACGCGTTGCCACATCTCCGCGCCGCGGCGCGCGCCTTCACCCGTCTCTGTCGTCGCTCCGCCTATCTCGGGCGCAATACAATTTACTGATTTCTTGCCCTGCCTGCTTATTGTCTAATTAATTATTTATGCGACGTTCGCGGACATTGCGCCTTTTGTTGTGTGAAGTTGGTCGATCGCTTCGCCCGGTTGCGGTTCGCTGACGCATCGGCCTAATACGCTGACATTGCACAAAGTTCAATCAACTTAAAAAAACGCACATGCAATTCGCACCTATACAAATGATTTTTCTAGAAAGCAGTCTTCGTTATTAATAATTGATGAAAGTAACGAATATTTCCCGTCCCATGAATGTCGGGTCGTATAAAACACGGTGAGCAAACATAAACATTGTTCCCATACATCGATACACTTCTGTTAAGTACAGTTAAGATCGCGCGTTCCGTCTCGCTCGCACGTACCTTCCAACCTATTGTCCGACAAGGACAGCTGGCTGTAGGAATTTCGAAGTAACTTCGCTAAGTTTTAAACATAACTTACATAATCGACCGCTGTAATGTGTAAGTGAACCCCACTGGCTTTAGTCTTAGATTAATATTACGAAAACCTTCTAAATATGAATGTAATTCAGTTCACGTGTTTGAATATGTTTATAACTAAAACTTATGATATTGTTTAACGTTGAGTCTTTTCATGCGTAAGTGGTTTTAGCGATGAGCTAATTGAGGTTGCGTTTACGGTTGTTGGTCATTAATGATAGAATCACAGACTAAATAACAAGACGTGGGCCGAGTAACGGCACGCACATCACGGCGAAGGAGCGATTATGTGATTTGTACCGAAATAATTGAACTGTGTAGGTACATGGAAAGTGAAATTATAATTAAACTGTGAACAATCACATCGCGGTAACATAGTTGACGGGCGGTGTGTCTGGATATAGCCGTAATGCGAGTTACCTACGGTTACTGAATAATGGAAATAAATGGGATTTACATTAATACCTATACACTATAAAGATACATGACAATCTATGAATTGATTGATTTGACTAAAGCTGGTCACAGATCTCTTGCCGTTCCCGAGCCAACAATGATGACGTTATTAGTATAATTGCATTCAAAATGTATAAGGCTATGTAGGTATTTTATAATACCACTAATAATGAGTCCACGTTTACCTGCATTCCGGCCAAACTCGACGTTAAATGTTTGTAAACAAACCGAAACAGCTGATTTTTAGGGTTACCATTTCAGCACGATTCACAATCAAACATTTTAATTAGTTACACTAACAATCATCAGACTATCCACAATATCAATTTTAAACTCAAGTAAAACATAAAAAATTGATTAATATCAATAATCGTTTCAAATCAAATGATGTGATTAGTTTCAAATATTGATCACTCAGTATTATTTTATTGGTGGGAGGGAAGCGCTATGCTGCGCTCCCTGCAGCATGCAGCATAGGTACCACCATCTAGCTTGTTTTCCGCGAAACACGCACTGTTTCGGAGAGAAGCAGAAGCAGCTACACAAGCAGGATAGGCAACACAGATGAGTTGCCTGGTCTAGTTTTTTCTATTAGTTTATGCTAATGACCGATTTGACCACTTAGCATCAGGTGGACAGTCTGCCAGTTTGCCTATGCAACGAATATAAAAATATCTTAATTTTTTGGAAGAAATCTATTTCAAATTTTTAAATTTGTTATATTATTTCATGATGTAAAAAAATACCAGAAGAAACCTATAACAGTTGTAAACTGTAGCAATATATTACTGATCTCAAACAAACGGGCGTCATGTGCTGTGGGTGAAACGATCAGTTTGACTTTTCACTCACAATCAAATAATAAGTGATGGAAAGGAACACCAATTTTGAAACAAGAATGATTCGCGAGGCAATTGAAATTTTAAAAAAACATCATAATTTCAATAGAGACGATGGCTGGCCACTACCACCTGCTTGGGATCCCATAATAAAAATACTTATATTGATTAGTCGCATATTTTTAATTAAGGATTTTATCAAAATCTTTTTTACTCCTGCTGTCGGGCGGTTGCTTAGCAACGATTTATAATTAAACACTATAATATCTTGATGATTAACTTTAGTATAGTACCGTAATAAGCTAATGAATAGTATTACCAGAAGACCTCGGTACCGATACACAAGTTTTAAACAAAACGGGAATCAAACTTAATACCCCGTCTGTGCCGCTACCACGACACGAGGCGGTACATAGTACATACTAGGGGAATATAACTATAGCGTAACCATTGACATGGGCACTGCGTGGGCGTCTTGCTCTCGGCTATGAATGGCTGGTGCTTTCCCACGCGCCCAACCGCACTACAGCCATTCTGAACCCGCGATAACACATCGTCTACCGTGACGGCTACAACTGACCTCTTAACCTCATAAACGAAAACGAAAAACTGCTTGATATACACATAAACGTTACTAGTAACTAGAGCCATATAACCTACATGCTCGTATGAAATGTTCACTACATTATTATCGAGTTCTCTCAAAGTTAGATTAGCTCTTTTGATGAGACAATGATTCCCAAATCCATCCAGTCTCAAACCAATAAACACCGTAAAGAGCCTTCAAGAAAAGAACATAGTCATATTTTCATATTTAAAAGGCCGACAATGCTTCTGCTAATACTCTGGTGCCTAAGGTATCTAATGATGTACACTTACCATCAGCTGAACCGACTGTTTGCCCCCTCTTCTATAAAAAAAAAAATCCTCCGTACTATCAGTTGCCACTCTTGTCCGACTTGGAGTCTGGAGAGTATTTGTACGAATATCGTTATCGCCTTAATTGGAAGTTTAATAGAAACTTAACTGATGAAAAATAAACTTTTTATGCAAAAAAATCTAATCAAATGAATAGCGACGAAACATAGTGACGTTATTGCTGTAGAGTTTACAGCGATTTCTTGCGGTCAATAAGGAATTACTTTATCGGGCGGATGCGCGTGTATACTTTTATTGCATAATTTGGTATAAGTCTGCAACAGCCTTACATAAAAACTATGAACATTTAATGTAAGAATTCATTTATCGTTATTAGGAGTATTATGATTGGCCATTGGCATCCACAATTACGGCGGACTGGCGATGATGATTTTCATACCACGTGTTCCGGAGATATCAAACTGTGATCATTGTAACTAACACAATAGATATTGGAATAACCTAACAAAATACAATTCTAACTTAATATAAGTGAAAATGCACGTTTATGTTAAAGTGAAGCACTTTAGTTGGTAGGAAGAGTGGTGGCATAATACATGAGCGCTCATTTCCCCGGCGTCGCTCCGTAATACGGTTCTTAGACCGCCCAATTCGGCCCTAAGTTATTCATGTGGCTCTGCGGATGGCCCTAGCCCCTACATCCGATAACGCCCCACGATCCCGGTTTTCGTATTATCGCTTTTTTGTGAGTACCTTTATCTAGGACGGCTAAACATTAACCCCCATTGTTGTTTATCGATCATACCATCGATATGTGGACTATACTAAAATAATAAAACAGTTTATGTAAACTAGAAATTCCAAACGAATCTTAAAATATTTTGGCAATTCATAGCCCGTTTATTTTTTAAGAAAACTTCTAGTAATATATTATATTATCCGATACGGGATACGGATAACGGGACAATGTTGATGAAATAAAAATCCTAAAAATACCATAAGTATCTCCTTGTTGTCACAAAACTACACCCAAATAACACAAATATCTCGTATTTTAGTACCATAATCAAACAATTATAAATCGCTTAAACAGTTTAATATGCGATTTGCATTTTATTTGAACCTCTAAAGTATATTGTAATATAGGTTTATGGTGGTTTCTAAGAAATCACTTAAAATATATATAAAAAACTTGATATAATTTAGAACCTTCTGAGAAACGGTCTTTGTGTGTATAATCGCTGTCGTGAACTGAAATGTAGTGGGCGAAAAGTAATATTTAAAAAGTTACGTTTTTTATACTTTTATTTGACTCTATTTAAATAAATTTCGTATAATCAATTTCAATGATGAATGTATGAGCGAAATTATAATGATCGCTAAAGAAGAGAATAATCTATACTCATGTTATAAAGAAGTTCGTGAGGTTGTAGGTCTAGATCTACGGAACCGATTTTTAAATTATTTTACCAAAAGAAGGTTACGTTATATGTGTGACATAGGCCTCAGTTCCATTACGCGGGTACTGCTAGTAATTTATATAGGAGTGTAATTAATATATCGGAATTCTACCATTTTGTATATCGATGTAAACTAGTAGACTCGCTCATACGGACGATTTAGCTCATAACAGAGATTAGTAAGCTCATTTCATAGACCAAGCTTTATTTCCTTTGGGTGGCTCGTCTCTCGTTGTAAAAGTACTTAAATGATAAAAACCCTGATTAGTTTGTACATTTAGCTGTTGTCTTATCCTGTTAATCAGATACAATATAATTGTCGAGAAGTTTCAAGTAGCTTTGAGCAGTCATAATGTTAATTGAGTTGAAAGATGGGGCGGGATGATAAGTGGTTCAGGGATCGTTTTATTTTAATGATAATTTAATTGACACACTCCGTCGTCAACACCATTGCGCTATAGATAAATGTGGCACGGAGTTTCGCTTTCGTCTTGCCTCTATAACAGCTGTTTTATAAACCCGTCAAACGACATCGCACCAAGAGGCTGCATAGTGATTTGTAAAGATTCGGTAATTATACGAAGGTTTTCGAAATATTAACCTGATTTTTCTCTTATATAAAACTTATAGTTTTCGAAAGCATTTTTTTTTACATATCATGTGTAAATGTAGTTAAAGAGATGCCTCATATAATTTGAAATTCGTATGTTAAATCTTAACTATGAGATAGGCAATGATAGGCATGACTAGAAGCGTCCCCTCAACCATCAAGTCAAAGAAATCCGTATCATCGTAATACTTTTATCCAAGGCGTGCTGCTGCTTTAGACGATAATAATATTATGTTGGCTATGAATTATGATGATTGTCAAATTTCCATCTTCTTCTTTTTCAATATTAGCTTTCTCAAGAATTTGCCAATGTCAGAGTGAAATTTCGGTTTTAATGTGTGTAAAAAAGTCAGTTGACAATTTTGTTTAAAGCATCAAAAATGTATTTGGCGGTAAAGTGAACCTTGAATCTCAAAGATATAATTGTCATTGGAAAAATAATTCCACTATACGTTTAAAATGACTTCACATTATAAAATATGTATGTAACTATGTACTATGCATGTCTTATATCATGCAGAATACGTATTACCAAATCAAGTATTATTTATTGTCAAATAAATAATATTAAATAAATTTATTTAAATATTAAATATTATCCAACAAACCCACTTAGCCCCGTTGTAAAAGAAAGAAGTAGAAGAAATTGTTGTAAAAAATTTAAACAAATACTTACACACACATCCATGACCTAGTGCAGACATCTGTATATGCAAAAATTATCTGCTCTTGGCGGGATTCGAACCCGCAGCCGCGGTGCGTAGTGTCTAGTAGACTGAATTACACAATTCTAGATTCCGATATATTTTCTATCATCAAACTGTTTTTTGCAAATAAAAATATCGACCCTACTCTAAACCAGCCACTAATAAAAGATACCTCATGCGTCATATCGTTTATAGAAGTATTGACGTCTTTTCACGCGTGTCCGATTGAAGATCTTATAAGATGTCAAAGTGTTGTCAGCGACGTGCTATCTACGGTAGGAGTGAACAGTACAGTACGTATCTGTTACGGGCGCATCTATCGACTGTTAGATAAACGTTATCAGTGACGTGCCAACCGCGGCCCCGCTGGCGGCGGTATAAATGTACGTTCTAATCGTGCACTGTACGCTCGTATACACGAACTTCACACTCAAATATAACTTTTTAAAATAATTTTCATAGTGAAGAATCTTATCGATATACTAAGCTCGTTGAAGTTATTATAAATTAAATTCAAAGAAAGGGTTATTTGTATTTCTTTGTGTTTTTTAAATTATGTACACAAAAACAGTGACGTATATTTTTAACAGAATGAAACGATAAGCAAATATAGCAAGTTATTATACGGTACCGGATTTAGTCGTTTGTTTGGGCTAAAAATAAATTATCATATTTAAATTCCTTGAGATGCTTCTCGATCTTTAAATTTAATCCTAAACCTAGTTTTTTTTAAATTAAAAATCCATAATATTTTAACAATAAATTTTTCAGAAATAAAACAAAGTAATGTTTAGTCTGTCGTTTTCGTTATCAACGCGTGGACGGTGGCGATCGTTATCAGTATCACAGCGGTCTGCGGCGGCCGGCGAACAGTAGCTTCTATTGTCAAAGTGAGCATCAGCTCAATAACGACATTAGGTAATATATTACTAGAGGTCGCTCAGCGATCGAAATACAATCTCAATTAAAACAATAAATAAATCAACTTCAAATACAGCTGACAGTACATACCTAAAAACTAATGTTTTAAAACTTCTTTGTAAAAAATATATGTATGTATTTATTAAAATTTAAAATGGGCATATTGTAATGTATGTAAAATTTTATTAAATTAATTTAATATACGGGAAAATTAAAAATAAGGCATTATTACACATTTAAGCTGTCTCAGCTCCCTCCTTATTTAATATTCGACTGTACTAAATTTCAAATTCCTCCCTTTACGGAATCCTTTATTCATACAAGTATTTATTATATTGAAATGGACTATATAATAGATTTAAAATCAGTATCATGGTACCAACACGTTCATAAAATACTTGAGGTTATATAATATACTAGCGGACCATACAGACTTCGTTCTGTCAAAAAGATTTGGTATATAGCAGGTGTTTTGTTCCTACCTATTTCATCTCAAATTCGAGAAATAAACTATCCTATCTTTTAAATTGGAGAAAAGCACACAAGCAATTAAGTAGTTGCGGAGTTCATCCCGGACAAACACACTGGAATTATATACCATAGATAATAGGCTAAAATTATTCATCAATATAAATCATCAGCAACAACAGCCAACTTGAAATAGAGAATTTTTCTTAGGTTGAAAAGCGATTTCAATAAACGACAACACCTTATTTTTATTATTATTGTTACAATAATAGAAATATATCATAAACTTTATGGATAGACAAAATCATGTAATTTAGTTTATAATAAGGTCTTATAAAATCTCAGCCAATCAAAACAAGAGCCACAGTAAATGAGTCATGAAAGCAGTTTACATATTATAATGTACGTGACATAACGAGCCCGTTAAATGGCAAATATAATGTTTATAACATGTTTTAAAAGTTATTAACGTAACGAACATAAGTGGAAAATATACAAATAGCGGTTGACCTATAGTTGCTTGTGGCATTGATTGGCACAAACCTTGCGCCCCGCTATCAGCGGTGATAAGCGATTCGCGTTATCAGAGTCTTTGAAACGCCTTCGCCACCCGCCACCCCGCCGACCACAATGCTCTATCTACGTTCAATTTAATCATCATCATCGGGTTCCGTCTATGTTGATGTTTGGAGGTCAGGCGAAATGCTTTGCGACCTCACGCTATATATATTTTTTTTCGGAGTAGCTAAGTCCATCCCTAACTGCCGCACCTGTTAATTTGTTCAAATAGTTAGGACAAAAAGTATTATCTCTTTTTATTTAGTATTTATTTTTTATGTAGAGAGTTAGGCAACACAACAAAGGCGGTTGTTTATTTTCTTATCTTTATACTATGTAACATGTTTATGAGATACAGACATGTTGATGGGTTACGGAGTTGACTAGAATGTAAAGCACCGTTTCGTTTGACGGACTGTGGGACGACTGCCTTGCATAGTAGCGAGGGAGGTCACGGGTTCAAATCCCGTCAAGGCTGTGATAATAGGGATGTTGACAATTTTTTTTAATTGATTTTATTTGATAGATATACTATAGATAAACACAAAAAAAACATTTGTAAAGAAATATGTCCAATTTTAACAAAAAATTAAATAAAGAAAAATAGTTTTTAAAATTGCCGTTAAAACGCTCCAAGCGTCATTACGTCACACACCGCATTCAGAGCTCGCGCTATGTTAGGTGAGTTATGACAGTTTGTACTAAGTCAATGTTCAGTGACGTCATCGCCTTAGTGGCGTTTACAGTCACGTGATAATGTATGATAAATAACGCAATTTAAATTAATTTTCTAAATTTTAAGACAAATAAGTAGACTTTTAAAATGTTATTTTAGGTTTTCAAATACTGTATTTAATATGTAAAACATAACTTTACATGAATTTGTAACATGTGTCAACATCCCTACTGATAATATTGATATTTTCGTTCACTGTTTCCAAGAGTCTACAGAGATATAGCGAAACTAGTGTGCTGTAAGAAATAGAGATTTAAATATTGATATCACCTTACAACTGAACGAATGAGCCTGGTTACTGGTACTTCAAACCTGGTAATAGCTGGCGTCGTAAACATGTAACAAAGCGAAGGATCTAGGCGAAGGACGTTTGACGAGCTTCGTTAGTTATCAAGGACGATAAGACGTTCTGTTGTCGACGTTTGTGCACGCGACACTTGGCCTTATCGCTTCCAACTACAGGGAATCGGGTTTAAAATCCGCTAGCTATTCCCCGCTGATTTCACCTGCTATAAAAATTATCCTTACAGTTAAATTTGCCTATGTACTACCACATTAGGCTATAAAATGCGAAAAGAATATAAATTAGCACGTACAAACAAACTATTATTTTGGTATCAATTTGAATAAGTATCAATTTTATAGTTTAGATAATTGTATCATTTATAAATTACACGAACGAATAGGCCAATGATTTTTTATTTGTTTAATCGTTCGAGATCGATTTTGACTAAAGTGCACTATGTCTAATATATTTACTTATCAACCGTCAATTAGTTAAAATATGCTGACTAACGCCCGGTTCCCGAAAGACTGATCAACGCAAAAATTTACAAATCAACTATCAAGTCTCTTGTTAAGTGTAAAATTAGTTGCTAGAAGCATGGTTAAATTACTTAATTTGATCAGCCTGTCAGTTGACATAACAACTACAATAAAAGCTGTCAAATTTGACTCTAGAATCGAATGTTAACCGCTATTAACAGCCACGTGAATTGACATACACTTTGACCAACGTTTCAGAAGCCGGGCGTTAATGTATGGCCATGTATGTCATTTTGGTGTTTTTTTTATAAATGCCAGCCGTATTCGACTAAATATAAAGTTGATACAATAAACTGTAAATTAAATGCAAATAACTCGTAATGAAACCGTTGATGCATCTACTGACTGCTCTGTCTGGGGATCGCATATCGCATTAAACTTAAGTGGTTTCGAAGGCGATGATTACAATTGTCTCGTATATTAGGATACTAGCTGTTACCCGCAGCTTCGCCCGCGTGAATCTAAGATTTACGGATTTATCATGTCTGATGATGTTCATTTTCTATTTTTATAATAATTACATTCTAAGTTTTTGTATTAAAATGGATATAATATGTTATCTTGAAAATAAAGACTTATATCCCTTCGCAGATTTTTGTAAGCGTATTTAGGATACTATTATTATAATATTATTCCACCATAATATTATGTTGATCATATTACGTCTACCAGAGTTAATACACTACGGCCTTAGACACCAGACAACCACCCGTGCGAATCACGCCAACACGATTTATTTTCTTCTGCATTATTTTGATTTTGCCATATCTCCTAAAGTATTCATTTAATTTGCATGATGTAAAGGGCAAAAATAATCTTCATGAAATGCTCAAGCTAATTAATTTATTGAAAATGATAAGTATTCATATCGTATTTGTGTAAATAACTTTTAAACTATCGCGTTATAATTGCCCATTTTTTTAAATTATTAAATGGATATAGTATGATATCCCTAAGAGATATACATATACCATCGCGGACTTTTTTGTAGACCTATTTAAGATACATAATTCCACCGTACATTATTTTGTTATATCTCAAACGGTTTAGGCAGCGTTTTCGTTGAAAACTCCCAGACGGCCTATTTTTTTGCGACACCTCCAACAATTATTGTTATATCTTAGCTAATGTATATAAAAACTTAATAAATTGTGTACATAAACCTTCCTCTTGAATTGTCCTATCCATTAAAAAAAACCGCATTACAATCCGTTGCGTAATTTTAAAGATTTAAGCGTACAAAGGGATATAGGGACAGAAAAAGCGACTTTGTTTTATAATATGTAGTGATTTTACGCGCGCTACGCATACAGAAGTGCAATCCACAGAGGTGAATATCTAATCGCTTGGTACTGATTGATTATAATAATTATAATTACTATGGTCATTGTCAGCTCTTATCCGTTCCTAGCTAGACATCTCTTTTATTGAACATCCAGTATTAATACTATGCAGGTGCAGATCAATAGTCCACAATGATTATAAAATGGCTATGTTATTAGGCTTCCGAAAGACAACGTGTCAAGGACTTTACTCCGGTGTGGCATCTGCTGTCTTGGAGATTATTGTTAAATCTTATTGTTCAAAGTTTCGCCTGATATCTGCAACAAGGCATGTTCATTGAACGAACGGTAGTCAGCTTAGTCGAGTGCTCAGCCTGGCAATTATGAGCAAATACCATTGACGAGCGACGATGGTCCAATGGTGGATGGACTCGGCCTCTTATCCGAGAGGTTTCGGGTTCGATCCTGACTCTCCGTGTGTGCCTTTAAATGGGGTTTTCTAAATTTCTAAGTGCACCCCAAACACGAGACCATCGCTCGATCACCGGTGAAGGAAAACATCGTGAGGAAACCTGCGTGCCTGATGAGATTAAAAATATTTGAAGGCATGTAAAGTTCGCCAACCCGCACTAGGCCAGCGCATCTGTAAACTATGGCCCATCACCCTCCTCGCCTGATTTCGAGGAGGAGACTTTGATTTTTTTCCATTGACACGCCCATTCTCACTACTACACGAGTTCTGGCAACTTGCCACGTGATGATTATTTTTGATAGTCGATGGGACGGTAACGCGAAGTGTTTTGGTGAGTAAATTCATACGCACCGTAATGACTAATAAAAAGCGAACGTCATCGCGCGGCCTTCACCTCAGGCGTCGTCCTTTTCCCCGTTTCGACGCGGGCCCACCTATTCTAGGCCAAGGTGGTGTTTTGATGTGTTGAGGAAAGGCTGTCCGACTGTTACGTCACGTCATGACAGCGCGTGATGGTCGTATGTAGAGTTGCGGGTTCGAATCCCGAAATTATTACGACCCGACCGCGAAACTAGGCCACCTGATGACAAGTGGCTGTTGCCGACCATAAACTTAAACTTTACCTATCTACAACTAAGCCAGGCGAATCATCTTGGTTGCCTATCCTGAGAGATAATATATTAAGTCTCTTACCATTCTCCCCGAAACGTTAGTTTCACGGGAGGAACAACCAAGATTATGGTATCCATACTACAACCTTGGTTGTTCCTTCCGTGCAGCCGGGAGCGCGGAGCAGCGCATCCCTCACACCAGCGAACAAGTTGTTCCGTTTCATAATTAGTGCCATTTATCGTGGCTGGTGTGTACTGTGTTACGCGATGCTGCACGCAATAAGATGTTCTCACACGTGCACGTACATGCTTGCACTTGGCATAGATTACGGGATTAACGTATCACGTCGTATCATATCTATATGTTAATACGTGAAGACTTTGTACCTCTCTTTAAGCGCATATGCAGACGTCGAGATTCTGTGTGGAAAATTTTGCAAAAATATGAAAACATTTAAGAACATGTTAAACGTACAATTAAATTTAAAAAATTCACATCGAAACATTGTTTACGCTCATGCTGTCAATGTCAAACACATTAAAGACTTATTTTATAACAACGGCAAGGGCACAATATGTAGCATATATAGAAACAGTGAAATATAAATTGTATAAAGGTTCTGCATAAAATTTATTAAAAAAAATTACAAAACCCATAATATGTTTCACTTTATTCCTAAATACGCTAAAATAATAAACATGCGGTGTCTTAAATCATACTATCCTACTTATGTCATAAACGCACAAGTTTGTAAGAATGTATGGATGTTTGTTACTCCTCACGCAAAAGCTACTTAATAGATTTTGATGAAACTTTACAATAATCTACCTTACACATTAGAATAACACATAGGCTATAATTTATCTCCATAATCCCATGGGAAGTGGAAATACGCCGGTGAAACCGCTGGACGCGGCTAGTATTTAATATAAATAAATAGCTCATTATTTTGAAGTACCGAAATGAAGTCACGGTTAACTAGTATTATTCTTAGTCATAACGTATAGAAGGCATATCTGGTGGCAACCGTGATAAAAGAATTTCAAGTGTTCGAATTAAGCGTCAGTGACGGTCGCGGGATTATGTAGGGGAGGACGAGAGGGGACAACCGACCACCGACCACCGACCACCGACTGACTGGCTGATGCGTTAAAAGTTTAGCTATGTTACAAGTGTCGGTTCGCTACGTACAAGTGTTGAAAAGGCTAAATACATTTTCAACACCATGAACTTTTGCGTGTCAACCGAATTGTTTTAGCCATTTTGAATCTAGCGAAAAGAAAATGTGCACACTTCACTAGCTGTAATCTTATTAATCTACATGCATGTTTAATGATACTATAATTTATGGGAATAAATGTTTTTTATTTCCTCACAAGTTGAAAACATTGAATTGCGTTTAGTCGTTTTTTATTGTTGGTTACCACAAATGAGTTAAAATATGCTGGTCGTATACGCATCCGACTCTTAAGTCCTCATACGGGTATCGTCATTACATCTAATTGACTCTTGCTTAATGCATCTATCAAAACGGCATCCGTTTCAGTACATTACAACCGTTGACAAAACTTAATAAATAGGTCAGATAGGCGATAAACCACACGGCGTACAACAATGCAATCGCAACGAATCCGGTGTTCGCTACTAAAGAACGCATTCTGGCGGTATTGTAAATTAGTGCAAGACTGTGTCGGTTGCGCAATGTATTATGCGTCGTAAACAATGGCCCGTCGACTCGGACGGAGGTGGTTCTGTACTGAGGACTGAGGAGCGAGGGCGCTGCGATTGAATTTAAAACGCTTTCACTACGCACAGCGCCCTCTAAACCCCCCCCCCCCACCCACTTCAGCGTTGAAACTGCACGACGCACAATTGAACGATTATTTGGTCAGGATTATTGTGATGTATGCTTTTATAATCTGCTCCACAAATTCCGTCATATATCTCTCTCCCCTCCCCCTCTCTTTGACTCTTTCTATACGTGTTGAGATTTCATGATACACATTCATTTTTACGTCCATTCATAATTTGCTTTATAACAATGCATATCATTTCAATTATATCTATTAATATGTAATACTTATAGTGATGTTAAAAATTTGACAATATCTACATTCTTCTTTATACATCTGACACTAACATGATTCTTTTTTCGCTCACTTTTAAACATTTTTTAATTTAAAAAAAATATACTGTCGCGTGGGGGTGGTAGATGCCCCCAGCGAGCACGATAGAAAGGGGGAGGTTCGGACAAGTCTCACCTTATCTCGAGCCAGAAACTTTCTTTAGCTGGCCCACGTTCCGACAGCGTATTGCGTAGGGGTAATAAGGGAGGAATCACTGGCCTGACTGGACTCCTGGCGATGGTAGGTTGGCTGCAGCTTGGTTCTTCACACTGGGCGTTCGGTTCAGCCGGCCGGCTGTTAGATGTTCACGTTTGGATACTTAGCCTATCCAAATTCTGCTCCGCGAACTCCCAGCGGAATTCAAAAAATAGACGAGGGTTAGCCTCGGCTTCCGCCAGCCACGAAGTCAGGACAAGAAAAGGGCCAAGAGGTCGGTTAGAAGTGACCGCAAATCAAAAAGGTGCCTAATCACAGCTTGTCTATCGTTCCATAAACAATATAGTTCTATAGTCAATTGTCAAACGGACTTTATAACTAATTAAGTTTTAATTTAGTTTATTTGTAATTTTGTTTAGGGATTAGATTAAATTATTATATTTATTATTATAAATTACAAGAGGTAAATTAATTTTATTTGAAAAAAGGAAAGTAGAAACGGTTATTGAATTTTAGAGAGGTCGCTACTGAGCCAATAGAGTATGTCAATAGTTGACACTAGTTAACGATAGATGGCGCTTATACCATTAGTATGCTTACTTAAACAAAATATCTATTGCTGAATCTTGAATTCAAGCCCAAAAACATGTAACGAGCTAGCGCAACGTTACAGTACCCCGCCAAAAAGCGTAGGATTTTGCCTACTACAGCAAAATCCGACTAAACTAACTACCTATTAAACTCACTGCAAGATAATATACTGAACTGCAGTCATACATACCAACTATGCATAGAACTAAACTTACTACACTTCCATCCTATACATACATCACACCTATACATACATCACATCTACACATACATCCCATCACATACACTCTTGCATCTCTCATGATATCTTTAAGTTAATAGTAGTAACCTAAAGATCCTTACATATAGAGTAAACAACCCAGCCGCTGTTGACTCAATAAGTTAGTTTAAGAGTATTAATTAGTATTATTTAGTTTAATTAATACAGCATAGGTTAGGTAGTAGATGTTAAATATTAAGAGTTTAAGTTAAGTTCAAGTTAGGTTAGGTTAGATTATTTAAATATTTGAATTTTAGTTAAAGATCAATTAGATTTGTTAAAATAATTTATTTAGTTTTATTTAAGTAGGTTTTATGATTTATAGTTTACTAATTTAATATCTTTAATATGCCAGTCACCTAGAGGTTTACCTGACATATCAGCAAGTGTGTAGACAAGTGGAGACTTTTTATTAATTACTTTACATTTAATGAATTGAATAAATGCAAATAAATCTTAGTAACGGTTTCAGTGGTTGCTCTCTTGATAAGAAAAAGTAAGCAATACATACTAAAACAACAAGTCACAACTAGAATAAAATAGTTGATTTTAGTAGGGGTAGAGTCCTACAAAATCAATAATTATAACCTAAAGAATAAAGATATTTGATTTTAGTAAGATGTAGGGTCCTACTATATCAATACTCTTAACCTGAAGAGGGCTAGGGCAGCATCCTCGCCTCTGATCAGTACTTCATAGGTTAATTCGTATAGCAAAAAGAATTTAATTAGGTAAGTCTCCATATTATCTACCTATCAAAACTATTTATGTTATGCTATAGAAAACAATTAGGTTATGTAGGTTTAAAAATCTTAAGTAGTTAAAAGATTATTGAACGATAGATCAGCTGTTTACAAGTAGTTATAGTTAAATAGTGTTTTTTACAAAGCAATCTCCCTATTACGCTAAGTGACAAGTGAAATGTAAAATATCAACGATAGAAGTTTATGAATTTAAAATAAAAAATTAAGATCAACTAAGTATTTAAATATTTTGAAAATAGAACTTGAATTTACTAATTATTACTAAAGCTTTGCGAACTTTTACGTATCACAATAAGTATTTAGTGTTTTTATAGTAATTTCAATAGTATTAAAGACAAAAGGTTAGATAATTAAACTTAAATTTTGACGTCTAGCACGGCCAAAACAAAAATATTGTAGCAAAATATTATGATATAGGCACAAAATAAGGAAATATAGATGAAATTGTAACAAACAGATATTAATTAGTTAAATAATTACGTACCAGCTCGCTCGGCGTCACCTCACGCTTACAACATTTAGTATATGTGGGTATATAGAAAAAAAATTTTTTAGATACTAATTTTAGAAAAAACACTATATTTCCTTAAAAATACGCTATCAGAACTTGGGCAGGCCTTAGAAAGAATACACGTTGGGCGCCAGCTGTCGCGTGAGGGTGGTAGGTGCCCCCAGCGAGCACGATAGGAAGGGGTAGAATAGAGTAGGTTCGGACAAGTCTCACCTTATCTCGAGCCAGAAACTTTCTTTAGCTGGCCCACGTTCCGACAGCGTATTGCGTAGGGGTAATAAGGGAGGAATCACTGGCCTGACTGGACTCCTGGCGATGGTAGGTTGGCTGCAGCTTGGTTCTTCACACTGGGCGTTCGGTTCAGCCGGCCGGCTGTTAGATGTTCACGTTTGGATACTTAGCCTATCCAAATTCTGCTCCGCGAACTCCCAGCGGAATTCAAAAAATAGACGAGGGTTAGCCTCGGCTTCCGCCAGCCACGAAGTCAGGACAAGAAAAGGGCCAAGAGGTCGGTTAGAAGTGACCGCAAATCAAAAAGGTGCCTAATCACAGCTTGTCTATCGTTCCATAAACAATATAGTTCTATAGTCAATTGTCAAACGGACTTTATAACTAATTAAGTTTTAATTTAGTTTATTTGTAATTTTGTTTAGGGATTAGATTAAATTATTATATTTATTATTATAAATTACAAGAGGTAAATTAATTTTATTTGAAAAAAGGAAAGTAGAAACGGTTATTGAATTTTAGAGAGGTCGCTACTGAGCCAATAGAGTATGTCAATAGTTGACACTAGTTAACGATAGATGGCGCTTATACCATTAGTATGCTTACTTAAACAAAATATCTATTGCTGAATCTTGAATTCAAGCCCAAAAACATGTAACGAGCTAGCGCAACGTTACAATACTTAGACCATTATTACCGCCTTAATATATAATATAAAGCATATAACTGCCACCTAGCGGTATAGTCTATGCACTATCAATCTGAAAATATCGATTGAAGTTCATGCAAACCCATGGACTCATACCAGTGTGGAATAAAGCGCTAATACATAAATGAAAGTCGCGGTTGTATGAACCGAGTCGTCTCTGTATCGAGTGTCTTGCGCTACCATTTCCCGTGGTCCACTTACCAAATGGTGCATGACATTATTTTCGTGTCACCATACAAGTACTAAAGTTTCTATGGTAATGGATTTATTGTGGTACCACAAAACACGCCACTATCAAAGGTTCATTGGAACCAAATTGTATTATAAGTAAAACTATAATTACTATGAATATATTTGCTATTTAAAGTGTAGCAGTAGTATATAGTTCATGTGGCATAGCATTTTAAAAACAGTCTAAATGAATTTCGCTCTTTTAACCGGTAAGCGTGGTTAAAGTTATATATGATTATAACACTTATATTATATCATGATTAACATGCTTATAGAAATACTAGCTGTCCCGACAGACTTCGTTCTGCTAAAATCGCTATTAAAAAATAGGGGTTGATCGTAGAGGGGTCAAAATTTAGGGTTGTATGTATTTCTGTATGTTGTATCATAAAAAAATAGAAATTAAAAATTTTGTCTAAAAAATAAAAAATAAAATTTAGGGGTGGACTACCCCTAACATTTAGGGGGATGAAAAATAGATGTTGGCCGATTCTCAGACCTACTGAATATGCATATAAAATTTCATAAAGATCGGTCAAGCCGTTTCGGAGGAGTACGGTAACTAACATTGTGACAGGGAAATTTTATATATTAGATTTTATTGTTATTAATTTGTCAAAGTAATGTATTAATCGCTACACATACACAACATACAATACAAAACTGTATATTTTCTTAGATGAGCCATCTGCTCATCTGCTTTTCGGATGTAGCTTTAAGGCCTTAAGGCCAACAGGATAGGTCCTTTCGAAAAAAAAAGAAAGAAATGTATATTTATCAAACAATTGGTCGGTACTTTGGACTCGAATCCATAACTTTTGTATGAATTAATCTTGAATTTTGTACTTGGTGAACACACCTATATGTTGGGCTGTTGAGCGAGTGGACCATATTCGGTTCCTTTTAGGTCCTTGTAGCCTGCCGTCCGTGGTCCGCATTGTTGAACCGCGTTTCGATGGCTATTGGCTATTGTATCACTCGACACATGAACGCATATCGGTGGCCGACGAGATTGATATCCTTGACAAGATACCGTGCGGTATACAAACGATTTGAAACTTCTATCACATATTGATTGAATGTGGCCGAAACAAAAACATCAGAGATAGATGTAGCTATTTAATGAGTACAGAAGATGTAACAGTGTAGGTCGACCCGCTCTCGGACATAACCCGAATGTTATATAAGTTAGTAGATAAAAGAACGCAAGTTATGTATTATTTAAATATCTCAACCAAGGCGAAATAATCGCTCTTGCAATTAATTCCTTAAAAATGATTAAAAATAAAACGATTTGTAGGAATGTTGTATAGTGTTATTATTGCTCCTCAACATAAATTATAACAATTTGTATTTAACTTGTTACTATTTTAATACAATAGTTGAATATCAATATTTCAATAATTAGTCCGCGACCCAGAGTTAAGGTACGACCCGATGTGATTATGGGCCCAGCTATCGGAACTACTGACGGACATGACGAAAAGATTTGGGCTGCACACCGCCTGATATGTGGTCGCTACATAATACTTTGTTTCTGCAATACTCAGTATGCACTGGTCCGGTTCGAGTCCTGATCAAATCTTAATAAATATTTTTCACACACATTTCTTATAGCTGAGATAATAAATAGGTCTAATACGGTGATGGTTGGTACTACAATAGTGAGGAGTTCACACACGACATAAACGTCGCGAACGACTCTTGGCGGAACGGCAGTGAATTTACACGTAGGACAACGCGATCATGATGATCAAAGTGATTTCCCAAGCAAATGTATTTAGGTCACCAATTGAAACCTGACTCATCATCTGCTTCTTTTATGATTTTCTTCCTCATATAATATTGAATCGTATCATTTTACCGCATAAAAATATATGTAAATATTTTCCTATAAGCGCAAAGGCCGCACTGCGAAATATCGCTTCGCGAATTTTATATCGATTGCACTTTGCAGATATTAATAATGTAATGTTTTTATGTGTTGTTTGAAATGAGAGAATGAGATGTTAGTGACCTTCGGTTACAGGATTGTTTGCTTTTTTGACAGACAGCTGTTGCAGTTGTGAGGCGATTTAAATTGCGAGGGACTCGAATCATGTCTGGCAGTTTTTTGTGCGTCTGTGTCTCTTAACTAATATTGAACTTCTTCCGTTCTTTGCTATGCAAAGATTTTTTATGGACGTCTGTTATGTTCACCACAAATTATTACGCGATTACTTTTATCAGATTTCCGTTTTGTGATAGTTCATAAATATGCGAAACGTAAGTATTGTGTTGTGTAAGAGACGTCACAATCACAACATAGAAAACTTCATTATTCGTGTTCCGTTGAATCCTATTAATTTAATTACTTTCTTCTTTGTCATTTGAAAGTAAAATACATGCACCAAAGCGAGCGACGTTACGTAAGCGGCGGTGAAAAAAACTAGGGCGAATCCTCGAAATTCTAGATGCACTGAGCGGGGTTCGTCGACCGCGTCTTACCGCTAGCCGCAGCATACGTCTGCCTGTACCTGTGGGCTGTGCGCCTGTGTAATACCCGTGTAACCTGTGTGCCTGTGTACCCTTCACCCTTGGCTAGGGTGTAATTGCCTCCACGCTCCCTCATTATACTCGTCCCTGTGATGCATCTTACGGTGGCTGCATGTCATTTTTAAATGCAGGCGTAGTAATGTGAAGATGTTTGATATTGTGATGGTGAAAATAATGTCGGTGCATATGCAGTAATGTTTGAACGGATTTTTCAAATCTTATTTAACGATGGCTGGATTTGGTTTCTTTTTATTCGTCGTTGAACAAAATAAATTTTAATTATATTATTTATGCTTTACCTAATATGCTACAATTTCAAGGTGTGGATACTTTACTTAATCACAATGACTCTTTATGACTTCCTCCATAGAGGCTTTAACTTTTAAAGTTAAAACCTCTATGAAGGAAGGCCGTCCATTTTATCCAGCACGTATTTTAATAACAGAGACATTCTAAAATCTTTTTGAAACTCACACTTTTTCAATATAATGTATAAATACATTACGTTTTGTAAATATCCTCTAAGGTATATCCTATCAATCAGTGCTCCAGACAATGTCATTTTCCTCTAACATCATAAAATGCACGGACGCAAAACCAGACTTGTGACGTCAGAAATGGTTGCATAAACTATGAAACGGATAATACAATGGCGGCTCATTGAAGTGTAACATTTGAACGAGGTTCTAATGGAGTGGTGGCTGGCCTACACGCGCCAGAAGCCTTAGGAGGTACGAAGGTGCCAGTAATTGATCACATTTAATACGTAACTAGCCATACATGTTGTTTAACAACGACACACGCATACCATGCATATAAGGGACTATCCCGGCCTCATAGTACATTCGCGAAGAGTTCATGCAAAAATACTAACAAATATAAAAGTTGAATCTACTTTACATAAATTGACCTTAATAATGTTAAATCTAGCAATATCAGGAATAGACTATGAGGATTCCATTTATTTTGAGCATTGTTTTTGTTAGTTGGTTTGGGTCCACATATTGTTTTCTTATGTTTACGCGAATTTCACTCATTATAATGAAACAACTTTTACGGATTTTATCGCGGTCCAGCGACCCTGGTCACGGGAGGACTGAGGTCCTCCCGTGACCATGGTCGCTGTAAAGTGTCCGAAACGTCGGGATTGTAAAAAACTAAATAAACCGCGATAAAATCCGTAAAAGTTGTTTCATTATAATGGTTTGGGTCCCTTCATATTTAGACGTTTTTTCGCGCGCTTCAAAACGTGTCTGAAACTTCTTGAAGCAGTATAGATATGAATAGATTACCTTAATCGGGGATTTTTACAGACAAAGAAAACGCTTTGTTGCGAGAATATGATACATACAAGTTGGCATAATTAAGCCCAAACCTACACTACAATACCAGATTGGTCTGCGTTTTAGTGTTGTGTGTAATGTAGCGTGTATACGTAGACGACGTTGCATCCGAGTCTGCGTATTATGTGGTAAGAAAGAGAGCTGCTTTTCGCATGCATGTCCTCCGCCCTCGTACGTTTACTACACGGTTCATTCTCACCGGTATTAACTGTCCCGTCTGTTATCAACCGGCGTTATCCTCTACGCCTAAATATAAAGTCTCTTAACAACACACGTGTACATTCAATGTAACATGCGCCATTTAACTTGACCGGTATGATGCTAGCTAAAGTTAAATTATTGCAAGCACTCATGTTTTTGTGTTGAAATGCTATGTTAAACTAATTCGAATAGACGCGACCATGCGACGGTGGTCCAGTGGTGGATGCACTCGGCCTCTTATGCCAGAGGTTTCGGGTTCGATCCTGACCCCCCACGAGTGTGCCTTGAAATGGTTTTTCTAAATTTCTAAGTGCACCCCAAACACGACACCATCGCTCGGTCACCGGTGAAGGAAAACATTGTGAAACCTGCATGCCTGATGAGATTAAGTCTTTGAAGGTATGTGAAGTTCACCAACCCGCACTGGGCCAGCGCATCGGTGAACTATGGCCCATTACCCTCCTCGCCTGATTTTGAGGAAGAGACCCGTGCCTAAGAATGAACATAAAGGGTAGATACTTAATTTGAGTAGAGCGCATTGTAGCTTGACCCCATTCAAGTTTATACTTTGAAACGTACTACTATAACAATTGCAAGGAAAAAAAGCCTTCGCCACTCTTAGTTGATTTCACCCCGTAAACGAACGGCTCGTAAATGGTTTAAGTACGAGCTAATCGTATTTTATATCGGCACATGTTAAATGATTTGAATTACGCGTTATACAGTTCAACGGCCCGCGGGCGATTGTTAATTTAATATTTGTACCGATTACGACATCGTAGCGACGCGACGCTAACAATGGCGCACATGCACGATGATTATATATATTATACAACTAATCACTCACTCACTACCTAAAAACTAATTCAGTGGTCATTTACCGCGGAAGAGGAGAGATTTCACACCGGTACGGGTGCTAGATGAACCTGTTGAGGTGAAGGTATGATCCAGTCGAGTTAGACATGCTATCAATATCATCAGCCTTTGTCTGTCCATTGCTGAACATATGTCCCAACAAAACGTGCTATGATCAGGAATACCTGAGTAATAATGCCTTTTGATATCCTACTAATATAATAAACGTGAATGTTTGTAAGAATGAATGTTTGTTGCTCTTTCACGTACAAAATACTGAATGGATTTTGATGAAACTTTACAATAATATAGCTTATACAGTAGAATAACACATAGGCTATAATTTATCACCGTACTCCCACGGGAATGGGAAGTAGGCGAGTGAAACCGCGATAGAATTGCTAGTGTTTTATATTTTTGCTACGATTTATACTCGGGTTTTTTATATGTATATATTAATTTTATATTCCTTAGTACATTGTTCTCTCGCTGCGTTGATACGTCATATATGTAATATCGGAAACGTCCAAAAAACCGTACAAAGGGTGACTTAAACGAATCGATAAGTGTGACTTCACTGTGGGAGTCAAGTATAACTGAGTACGATGAGTGTCTCGGTGACAGATGTCAAGTTGCACACGCCTGGGGTGAGCACATCAGCCGGTTAGGTATTGGAGTGGTGGCGATGCTGTGTGGCGAGAGTTAGTATGTCCCCATACGATCACGGTTCGCAGAGATATAATCTGTCATAATATAAGAATTATAAATGCACTGGCTGGCTCTTCAATAAAATACTTGTTATGGCTTCATAATTTATTTAGACAACCTTATTAGGTGATGGTAGGCAGACGACTGCTCGCGCAGGAGGGTCGTCTGTCCTCGTCCATACGTATTACAATGTTGCAATCTACTATGCTGACAATGCACTCTAATACAGCGAAATACATATATATTAAAAGGGTGTGGGCTTGTCTGTATATCGCTGATGATGTACGCTACAGAATTGTTATATACAAATCTTGAGTGATATCAGTTTTTAGCAGAATTAATCTAAAGAAAAACCGGGATAAGATGATTGTTTCTTCGTTTGCTGTGTGCCGTATTAAACTGCTTCTGGAGGTAAACGTTAGTGGGTATCAATAATTTTTCATCGCAGTCGTATTAAGGTCTAAATCTGTAAATGATATTGGCTGGTAACGTTTGATATTATGTTTGATTGCATCGACGCCATGCTCGCGTTTATGTCTTTTGGATTGTGATCTAGTTTACGGTACGTCGCCCCGTGCGATACACAACTTCTACCAGTTTGGTCAACGGAACGGCGCGTGATCGGCTAAATGGGTACCGCCACAAACACACCCAGCTCAGTAGGGCTATTCTGTAAAAAACCATTTCGATATCGAGCTTCATCTGAGTGATAGAACTCACTTTACGCCACTTTGAAAGTGAACTTTATTGATATAGATAGAGAGTCGAATTTCAAAAAATACAAATTCGTCATATCACCACGGATTCCGCCCTACTAATAGCCCTACAGTTTCCCCGCGGCTTATAGTGTTTCGTACACAGCAGGTGAAACAGGATAGAGCGCAGACGGTGGTGGAGTTGAGTATGACACACTTACACCCGTATACATAAACAATACAATGAGGTGTCACAGTACTCCCGAAAGCCAAGGGTCATCAAACTCAAGTTAGCCAAGTACGCTACTTGAATACGGGTGTTAGAGCTGCTGCAATGAGCAGAAAAAGTCGATGCTCATATGACATGATTAACCGTTTTCGGCTCAGATTATGGGTATACACTAAAAAAATAAATATAATTAGTATTTGCCAGAAGTATTGAAATTCTTCTACGGACTGTCAAGTAGGTATTCCACGCACATATTATTTTACTTCAGCCAACAAGCTGTAGTAGTAGTAGAAGTATTTTGGACCGATATTCCTATAAAATATTATGGATGCATTTTGGATAATAAGAAATACAAACAATACGTGACTGCAACTCATAATATAGTTGATTTTAGTCAAAATTACAAATGGCAATGCAGTTAAATTATATTCTGAAAATGCTATGCTATCCCAAAACTTGCTATGTATTAAGTCTAATAATTTTTAATTGTTTTAGGGCTGCTAATTATTATCCCATGTGATGATAGTTTTGTTTTTCTATTTGTAGGATGTCTGTTCCGCATATTTTAGTTGGTAACTAATAGTTTTGTATGAGTAACAATAATACGCGTGTTTTCTGTCCAATTGTAGTAAATATATATAACAAAATATGTTAACACGTTTAATTATTATTGATGTAAATTTAAATAATTGATAATGACACGTAGGCTATATTTTTATGGATAACAATAAGAAAAGGCAAGGAACAATTATGTAATAGTTTTACGTAGGGAATGAATTAACGCGAATTTGGATGAAATTTTTATTTTTCAATCAAAATTGTAAAAAGTCTTTCATCCAAGATTAGTTATTACGGCTTTTAAGTACAAAAAAAAATCATGTATTCCCGATGATTATCGCGCATAAACAAACAAATTCTCCTGACAAATACATTACTATAACGTGTTACCGTTACCCTAGTAACTCTTTAACAGGATCTCAAATGAACATTTAATGAGTTACGAATTCGTCAATGTGATAAGATGACCTATTGGCACAATTTTAATGTTTGTTGTGGTGATCGGATATTTTGTTACCTAGCAACAGAACATCATGGTTTTGGTGTTGCAATGACGAATTAACTGGATTAGATGGCGGGTTCGAATCCCGCCTGGGGTGCGAAATGATTGTGAGAATATCAATATGTCTTTAGCGAGGTATCTTATTCTAACCATTATACATATTTAATACGCCTATTTAATTTATCGCATGTATACGACTAGGTTAACAGAGGTGTATTATTTATGCATCTCTCTCTCTCTCTCTCTCTCTCTCTCTCTCTCTCTCTCTAAATAAATAAATACCAAATGAGAATTTGACTTAGTTTGACGAGTCAGGGAGTGGGTGATTATAATTTATAATCCATAAAATATATTTGAAAATATTTTTGTTGTATTTGTCTTTGTTCAAAATATAATAAATATATGCGATCGATATCGATATACTTATTTGGTCACAACACTACAACTATTAAATTAGAACTGTCATCGAGAAAATAAAGAAATGGATATAGTATAATAACAAACTTTACTATTTACATACGTCTTAACTAACAATATCGGTCGCTCCTATTTTTATACTTGACCACTCCGCGTCTTTTGTGCGTAGGTATGAGTCGTTTCTAACAAATTAATTGACAATGACGCTCGACTGTAAAAATATACGTCATTTCGTTTGGGGGCGTGACATTTGATAGTCAAGTTCTCGTTACGAAGGCGCACTTCGCCCCGGCTGGCGGCTAAGTGGGGCGCAGATTTAGTCCACGATAACTGAATCTCCGAGACGTATTCCTTTTACGCAGACGAAGACTGCTCGAATGTACTCGACGGGGAAAAGCTTTTGATTCGATTTAAAAATTCACGTATTCATTTCGAAAGGCGTTTTCATACATTTGTTTCTTTGATGATGTATGAATTGATCTCAGTCTCTTGGAAAGTTTATTAAGTAGTCATCGCACGTGAATTAAATTGCTATACTAATAACTCTGAATTTGACTTTTGCTATGTCTTATTGGTTTAGAGTTAGAGTTGATTTTGTCATGTAAATACAGTTGCTCAGCGATTGCCACTGCTCTTCCTGGCCATAGTCGCCTTCTAATAAACATCAAAACGAATAATTGCATAGTGCATGTGGTTTTAAATAGGGCCATTTTCATATTCCATGAGCGCCTTGTCCTTGTTGTTCTCAAACGCCACTTAAATATCTGGGGGCTCCTCAAACTACTAAACACGCCTTAAATCCATATGTCATCATAATGTAAGCAGCTTCTAATTTTGAGTTCCGTTTTAGTATGAATTAATACATTTGTTTCAATTCGCATGTAAATTACCTAATTACTTGAGGCTAAGGTACTACCTATGAATGATATTATAATCCTTGCGGGACGACGACCTGTGTCCTGTAGAGCTATTCTGTCAGAAACCATTTCGATATCGAGCTTCACCTGAGCTCACTTTACGTCACTTCGCAAGTGAACTTTATGGATATAGATAGATAGTTGAGTTTTAAAGAATACCAATTCGTCATATCTGATATCACCGCGGATTCCGCTTTCGAGATTCGAAAACGACCTTACAGAATAGCCCTACTGTGAATACCTACAAAATAGCCAGTTTAACGCACTCGCAGACGCATATGGCGATTGTAGTCAACGCGTGGGTGTCACCTGTCCGTATGTGATCATAAAAAATATTTTACCGCATATTATGAATATTGTTTTTGAGTCCTAGCAAATTGTTGTACTTCAATACGTTTATTTTCATTGCAATCCCATATAAAGATAGGTTACATCGGTAACGATGTAATTTGATTGTTTACATCGTAACTAACTGAAAATAATATTTTATTCTTTGTACTATAAAATGTAATGTTTCTGAGTAGTGGAATGTAAGATGCACGATCTTGAAATATTTTGATTTGAAATAATCTTTCATCACTACAATTCAGTGTTTATTATAAAGTATCATTGTCTATTCCTAAGCATATTATCACCATCAATCTGGAATCAGCAGTAGCTGGTGGAATAACACACATATCGACAGGTGATCTGTTGGGTGGTCTGCTTTTATATAATTAATAGAAACATCCAAGAAGATTTGGAATTTTCTACGAATCTAATAATTCAGTCTATGGCAATAGTTTTGAATGTACCTAGCTCCAAATCCACCAGAGGCTGACATTAATTCAAATATTTACAGGCCGAAATGGCTGTGATTTGTATAAGGAATCGTGGATTTAATTCCTGCCTATGAAAAAAAATGTCATCGACGCGTAGATAATATGATATCAGTTCCTGTTATCTATGACACAAGTTTTTTATTATATTTTTGGATTATGTGAACATGCGACTGATTGTTCATACATATTTATATTCATTACAATATATTATTAACAAATCGATTACGAAATAATAATGTTACATGACTTGTCTCCGATACGTCTGTGACGGACACGGCTAAGCCTGGCGTTGAGTTGGGCATTATCAATGTACACATACAATAACATCCTCTATTGTAGGTGGTTATGGACTATATTCGCTAGTGTGCGTGTTGCGGAATGCTACGCTCGGTCCATGATAATGATGAGGTTCGCGGAAGTGGTCGGCTGTCGGGCCGGCCGCCGGGGTCACGAGCGCTACGTGTCGCATTATAATATAACACGTATAACAAATAATATAATAAGTATCAGAATGTAGAATATTACCCGAGGAAACTGAGCCTGGTGAAATTGAAAGGTACTAATCGTGCTGGTAAACGTACGCCGGACATTGGTGATTGATAAATCTGCAAGTGTCAGTCTCACCTTTTTTTCCCCTGTTATTGTAGACATGAGAATTGTTAAAGGTACGATGGGACTGTAGTGTCCTGCTACGATAGAAACCACAAAAAGAAACAAAGATTTAAATGAAAATATTTTTTTTCGATTTATGTTTCTATGTAAACGTCCTTGTGCCACTACATAAAAAAAGATTTTGCTTTCCCTAGTCAAATTAATGTTTAAAAATAGAGTTTATTTAAGTAGATATTTTCCCATGCTAGTAATATTAAGTATGTCGTATGTTTGACGTCACACTCTAAAAATGCAGTAGTTAAGTGCAGGGCCGGGGGCGAGCGGCGCACGCGCATCTCGTCATATCGCCTCGATTGTTTACCCCCGCGCGTAAACGTAACACCAGCCACCGGCGCCGCGCGACGTTGCCGCTCCGCGCTGCACTAGCCTCCTCTCACTTTCGCCTCGGCCGTCCCGCTCGCACCGTAGTGCGCCGTCCCACTCGCTCGGCTAGCGGTGTTGATCTTTTTTGGACATGCAATTTTTTTTCCGTCCCCATTATGTTCCTTACGGGTTAACATTTAACAATGTGAATAACATTGTTTACATTACGCGAATTAAAGTGTTCCTATGAAGGATGATATAAACTCGACAAATAATCGTATGCTCGTGTCAAACGCTAGCTCTTATGTAGGTCAGGTCGACGGTTACTTTTAGAATATTTGGATGCCCAACAATAAACTAAATTATTGCCATTTAGTACAGAACAACAAATGTAATATCATAATAAAATGTGTTACTAATAATGTGTTACTTGTATCTAATTGTCTATCCAAAATTAAGGCGTAATGTCACATTGGATCATCGGTGGATAAATATTTGGCAGTTTCCAAGATCTTCGAAGGTCCACTAATCGCCTCGAATATTAAAAAAGAGAAGTAAAGTACGATGAACCATAATATCATAAAACAACACAACACGGTGATAGATAATAAAACGACAATATGTATTAATCTTATGATCTTGGGTTACAATCTTGACATAGGAAGGTAATACATAGCAAGAGATTATTTAATTTGTCTTCTTTTCATTCATATTTGCTTAATGCCTTGAACCTAGTATAGATAGATAAAGTCTTTGCTATCACGATTTAAAGCATCCTAAACGTTGAGAATAACCAATGTCGTGAATCCTCGACCATCTGATGGCCATCATAAACATCTGATGAATAAATATGACAACTAACGACTTATTAAAGTAAGTTGGTCCTTCGTGCCGGATACTTTGCTCGGTCAAACCGTGTTCTTCACCGGCTCCAGCCGGGTGTCTCCGTCCGAAGCGACGGGCCCGTCCCCCGTTTCGAATTTAAAATTCTAATAACCGCAAATACAGCAGACAAAGTTTCTTCAGCTACCCGCAAAGCGCTGCGAAATTGTCGCTTAATATTCACTGTTTCTCTGCATAATACAGTCTAGTCTAGTCTTTGATGTAATGTTAAAAAAATTATGTGCAAACGCAATAAGATTTGAATTTCTATAAATACAATTATTAGCTTGATTGTTTTAAATGGTTTCACATAGTATTTGTATGCCTAAAATACCTTCATGATGTAATGTACATTATTTTAATCATGTTCAAATTCAAGATGGCGTAGGAGGTTACAACTTTACTAGTGCTCAAGATCGGAATGACTCAGGCTAGCTAGTATTGTGGTCTAGTGATTAGGGAACATAGAACGATGTGATTGATTGAAAACATCTATTTATATTTTATATAAATATTATTTGAACGCTTGTTAATGTACAATAGTTTGAACAGTGAGGGTATAGCGCAGCGTCTGTAGAAAGTGAAGTTTTGTTGTGCGGCGCGGCGTTAGAAAGCGGTCGCGACGCGCGCATTCCTCCGCATGTAACGTCTTACGTGGCGATACACTTTGTTTATACTGCATAGTGCATACAGCGACACCACCACCGCCACTGTCACGGGGTTCAGGGGTAACACACTCGGACCGAGTGATAAGATATCATAGTGGCTGGCGGTACACCACCAGCCACTATGATCCTTTACTCTTTTACGAAATCCTAGGTGAGTGAACTGTGAGCTAGATGAGAGATATCACAGCGTAATGAATAATGACCCTTTAGCGTGAAGTCGTCGAAGACTTTAAATGTGCCAAGCCTAGTGTACCTGGTGTATCTAGCAACGTAAGGAATATATTATGAGCTTTCTTCAGGACGAGAAGAATTATCATAGCATTGATAAATCCAGTTACAATAAGATGAATCATATTCAAGCGGACGCTTTTTAATTAATTAGATTAGCCACAGTATTCCCCAATTTGAGCAATGGCTAGTTATTTTTTTAATGATCGTCTTGGTATTAGAACCTTTAGGTGTGTAGTATTATAACCACTATTAAAGTTTTCTAATATAGTAGAGAACGTTACATTTTATCGAAACGTGTTACACAAATAGCGTCGTGTCCGACGACATCGGTTGGCGGCGGGCGCATTGATTAGGAGTCCCCTTATCGCGAAGGTCGGCCCCACGCGAGTCTGCCAGGTGCGGCGCCCCTTCCGACTGCAGATGGTAACCTCACGGCTCACCGTCGGAGCGTTGACCCGGCGGCTTAAACAGATTCGAGCTAATTAAAAAGTGAAATTTACGTTTTCATTTTATCGTGTTAACGCGTTATATGAAATTTTATGTATCCGATTTATAGGCCGGTGGTTTTAAATACATATTTTTTAGTCATCTGAACTTATTTGGTAGGTTAATTTCATTTCAAGTTTATGCATGACATATATTGATGTAGAATTTTTTCCAATGCCCTAATAACTTGGTGGTTCATTAGCTATTAAAAATGAATTTGAATTGCCAACGAAATAGAATATCATTCCCTCCCGCCCCAGTAAATTTTTATCGCTCCCAAAACCCAAGCCATGCTGTTTTTGACCTACCCTAATACCCTAAACATCGTGTCTGTGAATTAACGAACATGCAGTTCCTTTACAGCCCAATAAAGTACCGTAATGAAATGTCGTAATAATATTAAAAATGAATAAATTAGCGTCAAAGCCACCGGCTACCGCTTTAATGATCGTAATGGATTTAATTCAAGATTGTGCTCCCGTTTCCTCGAGCGTTTCCCGACTATATTTAGCGCGTTTACATCGCTCACATACCATATCTTACGGTCCGAGAGTGTTCGCACCGAATACTATAAATAGAGCCACTTTATATTGTTAGCTTGGAATATGTAATAGAGAGAAAGAAAATACATAATAATAGTAGAATATGTTTTGTGAGAGACAGTGTCATGCTGCTTTACAAGCGAATTGGGCCCGCACGACCGGGGTGGTACCTCTCGCTCATATATTACCGGCGTCAAGTGACAGCTATGCTGTAGTGTTTCCTTCGCTTTGTAAGTTTCCAGTGACAAAGTGGAGGAGATACTAAAGAGGAGGGCCACGCATCTGCATAACCTCTGGTTGCGCGGATGTTTATCGTTGTCGATAGTTGCCAAAAAGCTTTGACTGTTCGATTGCCCTTCTATGCTATAAAAATGCCGATAGTAAATGTGCTGTGTGGTTACCTATATTTATGTGAATTATATTTTTTATATTAAGCTCCATTTTCGGTTGCTATAGCTTATGAGGCAGCCGGTTAAGTCCATGTTAGATGCGAGTTAACGGGCAATCTTTCGTGTTGGTCCTTATATTAGATATCTCAGCAGCAGACCGCAGTGGTTCGATACTGATGATTGCGTTATATCCAGTTGGGATATTCGTTTATTTATTGTTGATTAACAATATAAAATAACGAATTCGTGTCATATGTCGAGCGTCAAGGTCGCGTATACTATACTCTGCGAGTGAAAACCGCTCCGTCAGCGTGACGACTTGACCTCAAATGGAACGCGAGAAATAACCTATTATTGCAGTATTAAATATTAATGTCTAGAAATGTAGGAGTGTCGATGATGATGAAATTATGTTGAAAATGTAATGTTACTTTTATAGACTTGAACGCTTAAAAAAACTTTTTTTTTGACCGACGTGTATATATTCATCAATAATTTATCAAAGACAATTCACTAAATATGAAAATCTTTTTAAGCGTATGTACGTTATAATATGTGTGAAATGTGATGATACGCGAATGTTTTTGTTTAAGTTGTGTTCATATTAGGTGCGTTTGAGAATTGGGTCAAGTTGAATTAATAATACGACGCGACTTCGTGCTCGTTTGTACTGTATCAGCATTATTAGCCCGTCGCCGTCCAAACACGCCTGCTCCGATGACCGCCAATATGTTACCAATTATTAAATATATGAAGATAAAATACTAGCTGTTCTAAATGTATGATGAAAAGACCTTTCTTCAAAACTCATATTCTTATTATAGATAGCAAATGGTCCTCGATATAATTAGGTCATTGAATGAATCTTGATAATTGGGTTATTGGATGCCGTAAGAATATTTTAAATTCAACTATTGATAAGTGCGTTTAAATAAATCAACTCCTCAGTTTTGTTATATTAGTATAGATATGTAAATATTTAATACAAAAATATTTATTTTGATCTGATATAATATTATGTCCCATATTGGTGGGTATCATAAGTGGGCGAGCTTCGGCTCCGCGACAACAAAAACAAAGCGCTCGTATCCGGCGTATCCTGTCCGTTCTGCCGGCGGGAGAGCTGGACAGGTGCCAACCGCCAGGCCAGCTACATACACTAGTGTGGCCCGACAAGCTATCAGAAGATCGTAAATCCCGACCGAATTGTAAATTGATCGCAGCCTCTGAGAACGCTCGCGTTTGTTGCCTAATCTAAATTAATGAATGTTGATCTACCGACGCGTAGTTTAGTGTTTGTAAGGTCTTTGCGATTGTATTCAACGTGTTCATTTAATTTAAATAATTAAAAATGATTTTGACAACGTGTTTGACTGGGTATTTTGTTTTCTGCCTATTTGTTACACGTTAAGTGCTCAAGATCAAGTTGTTCCCCTTGCCAATGCTTACGCTATTTGTAAGAATCTCTTTGCGCATAATCCACTCGGCTGTGGGAAGGAATAGACAGGTGATGCTCACGCGCATCCCGCCCGCTCGGAGACATACGTTTTTTTAATTAAAAGGTGCTGATGATCGTATTGTTTGTTACAGACGGAGCTGTATGGCATAAAATGGCGTAAGCTTGTTTGGGGCGAGACTAGCGGCGGGGGCGGCGGCGGCGCGGGCGGCGAGGGGGAGGAGGGCGCGGCGCCGCTGGCCGACCCGGTGATCAGCAGCTACGCGCGCTGCCTGGCCGGCGACATCCTGTGCGTGTGGAGGCGCGTGCCCGCCGCGCCGCCGCCGCTCGACTTGGACATGGGCCTGGCCGCGCCGCCGCCGCCGCCGCTCTCGTTGCGCGCGCACAAGGAGCTTTGGATCTTCTGGTACGGCGAGGAGCCTGACCTCAGCGGCCTGGTGGCGCCCGAGCTGATCGCGAGTCGTGAGTACCACCCCCATATTAGACACACACACGAGGTACCGCCGTATGATCCTAGTGACATTTGCACGTGGGTAAACGCGGCGGATGTACAATAAAAACTTTATCAATGTTGCGCGCTTAAAATTGTCAGTTAATATTGTAAAGTTGGCACCGATAAGCAGCCACATTCAGCGCACAGTTAATGGGCAAAGTTAACGGCCCGTTTAACAGTTCCCCGGGTGCTCTGTATCATCGGTAACAATTAGGCGAAAGATTAAGATCGCGCGCCGTCATCCCGGACAGGCGTCGGCGGGGGCGCCGGTGAGGGGAGGGGCGGGGAGTGGAAATTGAGATCGCTATTAGTATAATGAATTAAATTTTGAGTATACTCTCGATTCTGTGCCACTTTTAAGTGGAGCTTCCTCGCGTGTAGGAAAAGTACATCTGTCGACGTTCGTAAATTATTTGTAGGAGACTGACTGCTAAAGAAATATATTGGAATAATTAGTATGTATTCAAAAGTCAGCTATTATTATTTAAGGTATATTTCAAGTACCTTTTGATATCATGACAGTTTAATTCTTCAGACAGTTTAATTCTTCAGACCGTTTAATTCTTACTAACCATTTTAACTTTACTATATAAACGCTTTATTATTTTGTTAATTAGAAGAGCTTACATTAGTAGGAAATTAAATTCATAAACATTGTTTCGATGTCATAAGATAACGTTTGTATGTAATGTATGTTCATTCATAACTTTTATACCTCGTAAACCAAATCTGTTATCATGCGAATAAAGTGGCAATTTTTATGTTTGCGCCGAAGATATTTTAATGGTCTCCCAACTTTATTCTCAATAAAGTTATCCTGTGAGAACTGGGTGAAGATCGCTCCAACAGGTGGTTACACAGCATCAACATAAACCCCGCGCACAGTAAACGTAGCTTTTTGTGTACACTATTAAGTATTAATAACCGTATATAAAAGTTATATACCTGTAATTATATAGTGTAGCTTATTCGATACCTTTGTTATAAAATTAATACCAAGAATACTACGTATTTTTGTTTCGTTTTAATTAGACAAATTAAATTCCATTATATGCTAATATCGATTTTTTTTTCATCACATTAGTCGCATTTTATTTTTAAACAGTGCTCAGACAAAGACTTTGAAAAAAAGAGAACAACGATCGCGAGAAATATATTACAACTAATGTTTTCTTAGAAATGTATTTATTGTATGAGAACACCAATATTTGATTTTAAAGATTTACATTGTGTTCTGAGTACCTACGCCATTTTAAATAATAATAAAAAAATAGTTTTTTTTTTTTAATTCAATTTTCTTTTCTTTTTATTCAACATGGATTGGCCGTTGTACTAGTGTTATATACCAGCCATTCTTAAGAAATGGAAATATTATATTTAATCCTACGTCACAAAAGTTGCTCTTTATTTATTAAAAAAATATGTATTCAATTCGGTGGTTAAATAAACTTAAAAAAACAAACAATCGTATTCCCCTGCGAATTATGATTTACACACATAATATGTAAAAATCGTAATCGATTCAGCTGTAGGGTTCATTGCCCTATATTTTTATGCGCGGGCGCAAGTTCAACCGGCCGCGGCGGCCGCGCTGAAATAGCGTGTACGGTGTGACATAAAATCGCATAAGCGCTTTGCTAACTATGTATTAATAGACGAGGTACTTACGCGGCTCGCGGAGGGATGAAAGTGATCACGGTCAGAAGGGAACGAGATTCGCGGGCACTGACAGGCAGGACGAAATGAGAGATAAATAATATTGAGACGTTTTTTGGAACAACCGTATATTGGAATGATAGTTATACAGCGTGTTTGTGATTTGTCATCATTAGTTATAATATATTTGTAATTAAATATTACACGTTAATGTTGTTGATGTGTTTGTTGATAATATGATATGTATGTATCGTGTTAGGTAAATTATTAGTAAGATTATTTTTGTTAAGTTGTAAAATAATGTTCTTTCATATAGAAAATTATATATCTGTCTGCATTTGGAATTAGTTTAGGGCATCCAGTGGGAAGGGGTCGATCGTTTTGGCGCTCATTGAAGGAGGCCTATGTTCAGCAGTGGACGTATAAAGGATGATAATGAAACTTTTTTACTGACAGTTGTACATACTTAACTTGGCTAAAGAACGGCAGACATACGTTTATGTAAAGTAGATTGAACTCTAAAGGACTTATAAATTTGTTGCTTTAGAGGAGATATAACTATTTGATACTGGGCTATTACCATGCGTATGAAGTAAACAGCGCTACTAGGATGTGAAGCGAGGCTGGCGTGACCGCGGCGTGGTCGCACCAATTGTTTTACCCTTGAGCGCGTGCGGACCGGGATCCTCTGCCCACTGGCACATGTAAATACTGGCTCGTTTGTTCCAATGGGTTTAATAATACCACCCAACGGGTACAGGACATGTGTGATTAGACTAGATTTTTATTAAAGTTTGATTAAAGATTATCCTCCTCGTCTGATTTCGAGGAGGAGACCCGTACCCAGCAGTGGGACATAAAGGGTTGATACTTTTTGATTAAAGAACTGGCAATATAATAGTTGATAGATAGATGGCTGGCAACTACCATCTGCTTGGGGTTCCCAAGCATAATAAAAATATAAAATCTAAATCCAAGCATAGTATGTCACAAGCGAAAGACTCAGCACTTTCTGCGTAGATAGCGTATAGCGTAGTTTTGAATAACTTTGTAACGTTAGGACGTCTTACACTCCAGTCCTCCCGTGACCACGGTTGCCGTAAAGTATCCGAAACGTCGGGCTCATAAAAAACCAAATAAACCGCGATAAAATCCGTAAAAATTCGTTTCATTATAATCAGCGTGATAGTGTTTCTCGCTCTTTACCTCTCTGTCTATCTCTATGTAGCTGTGTATGATGTAGCTATTAAAAGTATATACAAATGTGTTGGTATTATTCCCACAAATCGCAGGTTAAAATCTTGACAGTAGCGAACATTAAGATCGGTGTTAGGTACCTAGGATAACAGGGGTTAGGTTTAAAGAACTTTATTTCTCATAAGAATTTTACAATTACAAAACAAAACATCCGGGCCGTTGGATAGAAGGCTTTCCTAGTTACTTTAGTGAGGATAAAATATGATTCTTTAGTTTGGTTTTAAATATTCTTAAACTATCACATTGTTTTATTTCATCTGGCAATTTGTTGTATAGCTGTACTCCTTCAAATAGTATTGTTTTTTTACCATAATTAGTTCTTACAGTATCAACATGAAGTTTATATTTATTTCTTAAATTCGAAATATGCGATCTTTCATAAATTTTTATTTCTGATTGTATGGAACCTGATTTAATTTTTTTGATTAGAATGCATGAATTGTATGTGTAAAGTTGTGATGTATTCATTATTTTTGTATTATTATAAAGTTGTGTAGTTGGAGTGAAATAGTCATAATTATATAAAATTTTGAATATCATATTTTGTATTTTTTGTAAAGGATTTAAATTTGAAGTATTGGCGGATCCCCAAACCTGTATTAGATATTCTAAATGTGATTTTACTAACGAATTATATAAAATGTTTCGGACTCTTTTTGGTATGCAATTGGAAATTCTGTTGATTGCTCCTAATGTTGATTGTAACTTTGTTTTAATGTGGTTAATATGTATATTAAAATTTAGTTTGTCGTCTAACCATAAGCCAAGGTATTTTTCATGATGAGAACGTTGTAATTTATCGTTGTTTATTGTCAGGGGAGTGAAGTCAGGTATCTTTTTATTTTTAGCAGAGAAAATAATAAATGAAGTTTTAGCTGTATCGGGTTAACGGTAATATCCGATTTGCTTAAGGTCTGTGTGGTGGAATGGGTGTTTTATGGGAGTCTGTGATCTCCATCTGACCATGACATCCACATGACCATGAAATGACTTGTCTGCCCTCTGGCCCCTTTATTAAAATGATTTCTTTTACCAAACATTAACCTCTACAAAGGTTATTGGTTCGCTTGTATAATACACCGGGTGTTGTATTTACATTGTACATTCAGTGTATCGGGAAGGCATTAGCGCGATCGGTTGCGTAATATCGCACTTAGGTGCCAAGTGTGCTTAGCATTACGAACCGGCGCTAACAGCTTGTTAAAGGGTATGGAACTGTACCGCCTACGTACTACGCGGCTGTGACGACGCACCGATTACCGGGCTACCGTCGCATATCGATCTACTTACAACAGTGATGCCCCCTACTTGAGGATTACGTTGACTTTTGTAAGACTATTTAATCTGAACTCTTGTGGTACTAATGAGTTAGTTTCGTTGTTATATTAACCGGTATTTAAGTAAGCACGACCAACTAAGAATAACACTGGAACAGATTAATATAATATCATCGAAGTTTTTAAGATATTCGCGTCATATTTATTTCCTGTAAATGATGGTGGGTGGTACGCAATTGTGCCGCCATGACATCCGAGATGGACCGTTAAACGACAATAGATCACGTACACCGGACAGCGGGGGCAATAAAAGAGAAAAGGCGCATATTGCTCTCGGCCATACGGAGACGGGGTGGGCAACGCGTTATCGACTCGCCATCCTCTACAGTCTACCCTCTACACCGCATATAAGTGTGTAGTACAGACTATAGCCTACCACGGTTGTCTCTGTAATGTGTATAATTTAAATTATGTATCCTTGATATAAAAAAAAATTGTTATGTGTTAATTAATAGCCATTCTAAATATAAAAATAAATAATACTCTGAAATGTAAAGTGTATGCACAAATTACACTACGCTTTCGTTCACAGATATAAAATAGTGACCGTAAAATTAATGTGTCCGCAAGGAAGTGTTAATACGCGTTGTAAAGTATGCAAAGCAAACGTTTTTATGACATTGGCGCGCTCCTGTAATAGCGTTTCTAACAGTAGCTCACTATCATCATCGCACCACCGCCGTCCACTGCTACACTGTAGAACTGTTATACAATCGAATTAATAATTAATAAATTTCATTGAATATTACCTCTATTGAGTATGATGTTTTTAAAAACTTTTATACATTGAGGTGAATATTTTAGCAATTTATTTTATAATAGAAACTTTGTCATTATTTTATATCATTTTTATTATATTTTAGAATTCAATAATAAATTTAAAAAGTTAATTAACTAATCTATGTACCTACACGTAATGGTAAAACTCTTACCAACGAGATTATGTTATAAATTATTGCTATCTAAAAGGCGTTTACTATCCCACGTACAGACAATATAAACGTCCCAGCTGACCATAAACATGGCAGGTTACTGCCCAATATTGGTCTATGTTTATGATCTAAGCTGGAAAGATCATAATCTCTACTCATTATGTTTGGCTGTAAAACGTTTTGTACCGACCGTAACGTAACCGATATACATTTAGAAAACTGAAAAGTGTACATAGTTTTGCCGTAATTGGGAAAGATGCAATAATATTGAACGTTTCCTAGGAGATCTTTACTAGGGTGAATGAGAATGTAACAAAGGATTGCCGATCGTAGTCAAATCAATTAAACCAGTGTGAAAAAATGCTATCGTAACAGCTTTATTTAAAATATTTAATACGGGATATTTACCATAGTTTTTAGCATTATTTCGCGGAGCTCGATATTTCGATATTGTCTACGAATGTCATGCTCACAAGACTAGTTTCAGTCTCGTTTTAAATAGTTTAAATAACGAAAATAATCATGTCAATTTAAAATCCCGTAATAGCTTTCTATCTACAATCACCCCTGAAGAGGCATGCACTTGGACAAGTTATGAAATAGTGGTCAGTTGGAATTTGAAACCACTAATCTCGCTAATGTTCGAATTCTTGTATAATATGTCAGAACAAAACTTAGATTTCACAAGCGTGGCGCTACTAGTATATAGAAAATAACTACGCAATTGCAGATAGTCGTTTCAGTGCTCACTCAATAGTGACAGCCTAGTGGTTATGACGGTTTTACTGCATTAGAACAGATTCACTCGACATGCTCTGAGCTATTTCCAGTAAAATACCGGTTAGGTATTCAAATTAGATTGGAGAACACTCGATTACTGAATCAGCGCTGTGCTAGTCACTAGGTGATAGACAACTAGTTCGCTCACCGGCGCCGTGGTGTAACGGGTATAAAGGTAGGAGCGTACTAGACGGAAACTGCACCGCGGTGGAACCGAGCCACACGACGCGTCAACATATGACAAATGGCATCAAGCGACAGTAGAATAATTATTGATCAACTAACAAAAAACTCCGCCACTTGTAGTTCCACTTCCGCTGACTGCGATTCAAAAAACTTCATTTTCATAGTACCCAAGTCTAATGAGATACTAGGAAGCGCATAATCGTTTGTTAAAATTGTCGATAGTTGAAAAAAAAATCATTGTACTCATAATTGGATCCTTTTTGAGTTACAAAATAGGGCCTATGCTCGCCTTATTCATGTTGCTAGTTTGATATGTCGTGTAGCGATATTCTTTGCTTTTTCTCTTAAAACAAGGAAATAGTCTATCCAATTTCATCGCTTATGTAAGTGTCGGAGGGAATATATTTTTGTAGCGTCGCTGAAGTTCAAGTGCGGCTTACCAAAATAGTATGCGTCATGTCGCTCAGTTCAGCATTGGTGCAGTTCCGCCCAGTGCGGTTTTACCTTTATGGAGCACAATGTATACATAGCGTTTTACCAAGGGGGTATGCAAGCGCTGGTCTTGATTGGTACGACCATGTTTTTTTCTTGCCTAAAACGGCACTTCTGAGTGTATAAATGGGAGGACAGACAATGTTATTACCAGCATCATATGGTCATAGGATAAAAAACGCAACGACGCGGTCTGCCCGCCCAGGTTAGACCTGCCTCGTTTATGACCTATTGACCACTTATCTGGAGGCACGTCTGTAGTTTCCTCGACGCTGTCTATAAATGTGATGCAACGATAGCTGGTGGTGCATTCGATCTAAGGTCGCCAGCCGGCTGCAGGAAATAAACGAACGTACGGCAATTTCCCGTCCCACCGTTCACACACTGAGCTTATCACGTGGTTCGTGTTCCCACGACTTTATTGTATCCAATATTAAGTATAGTCACCGAATTGCGAAATATCAAGAATTTACAACGTTTACTCTTTAGAATTTCCGAGCACATTGATAAAGGATTCTGATTAACTTTTCTCCATTAGGGTAAAATAAGGGAAGCAAGCGTGAATGACGTAAAATTAAATAATTCTTGACTAATTTTATCGCGGCTTATTCGTTTAGATTTAGACAGTACCGACGTTTAGCTTACTTTGCAGTTTGCAGCAAAGACGGTCATGGAATTATTATGTACAGGAGAATAATTGAATTTTGAAGATATTATATTGACTCGATTTTAAGTAGGTGGTTTTTAATTTTTTTTTTTATATTTACTCATGATATAATGAATATTGTGTGAAAATTCGTAATTTAATATTTTTATAATTTTTTGTACCTAACATTATGGTAAGACAAGTAGGTAGGTACGCTAAAATATCGATTTCTGGTATAATATTGTTTGGTTATTGACATGTGCTATTTATTACTGAACGCTCCTGGGGTGTGCGAATATCGCCGCCCCCGGCGATGAACGACACGAGATAATCTGCTTAGGCCGGGTCCCGGATGAGAGATCCTACAGTACAATATGCTCGTGCTGCACCCTGTATTATACAATTGACAGGACCATCTGAAGTCTAGACAGACCGGCGTATAGTCTAGACTCTAGACGTCTAACGCGCTGAGGAGGTGACTGAAAATGATTGGTGTATGGTAGGGGACTCTATGGGAATATTTTATTGCGCGTAAGGCTGAATGAATTTTGCATAAAAGCCGGGCTAAGAGGCTACTAATTTACGATTATTCTACGATATTATATCGAATGTCTTACCAACCACGCATAAATCATATTCCATTCTGAGTCAGCGAAGCTATAACTGCGGGCTAACAGCTAATGTGAGAGGCAAGCCGAGTACCTATTACCCATGTTTCGATATCGAAAATCAATTGCGGTTCCGCACAATAATGTACCCACGAGTACACTCCCGAGCCGATATTAAATTAAAATCAATTCTCCCTGTGATTGATCGAATTGAGTGCCATCGTTCAAAAAAGTCGATATTTGTGTTTGATGGCGGACGGATTAATAGAGTTATTTCATGGAGCTTATCAGCTGAGTGGTTTTACCATTTTATTTTTTAATTGAATACACAAACGGCCACAAGATGGTAAGCGGTCAGCGTCGCCCATGGACAGAAACATGTTTAGGCTACAATTTTTTTAGGGAAATAAAGGTGCTGGTGCAAGCAACGGCAAAAATAACAAACAGGAAATTCGGTTATTTCATCTAAAATATAAATACCTAGCCATAAATAAAAGTCGAGCGTTAAATCTTTTAAAACGTCAAATAAATTATAGAGTATTTGAAAAAGATTAGTTCCACTGAGTTTGTTTTGCCGGTTCTTTCCAATGGGCTTGCCTTGGAAGCGGTGGTGGATACTGGGTTGGTTATATTTTGAACTAAAATATTTATTTTGATTTTCATTAATCTGAGTAGGTAATTATTTTGTCCCTGTCCGTGTATCTAGTCACATTTTAGATAAATATAATATAGCCTTTTACTTTAATTACAGTATTAATAGAGCCTTTTACTTTAATTACAGTATTAATCGCTTATTGTCAAGAGTACTTACTCATTGGGTATATTAAAAACAACAAGTTGCGTCATATATCGTGCAAACGCTGGTATTTATATGTTTTATGCTCGTCCAAATATCCGAAATTCTTATCACAATGGAAGGGACTGACATAAAAAAAGTGATGGCGCATTGCGGGCCCGCCTCGACCCGCGCCAGCCGTCAGGCTATGGGGTAGCGCGGCGCGTATTTAATCATTATCGAATGGTTTTATTGTAATTGTACCAGACGAGGGCAAAATTGAACGAAAATTTTGTGTATTAAGATGGGATTATTGCTAAAGGATAAAGTCAGTTATTATGAGATTAAAAATATTTTATTTGTTATCTTGTTTGAGAATTAAATTAAAGTGTACATTATTGTATTACAAGAAATTGTGAAATTATGATTTTCGTGAAATAATCTGATGATAATAATAATTTTGTGATACACAGGTCTAATAATTTAACGATAATTATTTTTGATGATAGTAAATAAACTATACACTATTATTTTTGTTAATTCATGTCATGTTAGGGGTTCAAATACAGCTCAACGCATCCTAAAAATTGCCTGCTTAGGATACAGGCCATTCTATTAGTAACAATCATACGTATATATTAATATTTACAATAATAAAACTATGGATATAGACGGAGGGATGATGATGATGATAATGATAACCAGATATGAAAGATAAACGCCTAAACGGTCGCACAAGTGTCACGAATCCGCGCCCCGTTTGCTGGGGTTGCATTGACCGTGCCCGCAGCGATTACCGCCCGCGGGTGACTGTGGGGTTATAAGGGCCGCGGGGGTGCCCGGAACCGTGAGCCGTGCTACTGGTGCTATATTGCAAGTGATTGTTAACTACGACGTGTAGAGGGATAACCGGTAGATTGGTGTTAGAATCTAACTTGAATACGGCATTAGAGTCGAAGACTGATCGCCACTTTATGTTGTCTTGCCTGAATATTTATAAAAAAAAACATACACACAACATTTACAATGTTACGGTCATCTGATCAATCAAAAAAGCTCTTATTTTTCTAAAGAAAGAAAGAAAATTATTTTTATTGTTCACAACAACATAAAAATATAATAAGACAAAATAATTAAAAACTAACTTAAAATAGACATTGCAGCCATTTAATATGGCTCACAGTATTGATTTTGCTGTTGTAAAACAATAGAGACAGCAACTCAGCATTTGTCACACCATTACAGTAATGTTGAGACGCTGATTTACAGTGACTCCTCAGCTGATTGGACTCTTCAAATGACCGTCAACACACAAGCAACCTACTACAGTATTACTCGTAAAATATTTGGGATTTTTCGTCATGCCATTGATGCTAGTGATAGGTTGTTATTAATAGATCCACCTCGGTCAATGTTTGGTTGACGCGTGGAGCCGCACGCATTAGTGCACTCGAGCCCTTTAAACCGTGAACCAATTACCATGCATTAAATTAAGCCCTTTACATGTTCATCTTGTTTACTTATCATGGGGAACAGGGTAAGTTATGACTTTAACTTTTAAAGTAGTATATTAAAAAGTTAAATCTTGCCAAGGTTTCTTTTTTTCTATTTTAATAGTTAAGAAATATTTCATAATTATAATTCATTTAGTAGAGATGTTACATAATATAAAATGATCACATTTTACCATCTTTATGGTGTGCAAATTTTTTAAGGATTTTCACAAAGTAGAATTTAAACAAGTTAATAAATAATAATTAATAAATACCTTACACAATATTATATTAATTACGTATAAAATCTCATTTCGATTTTAATCGTAAATGTAAATCTAGAAATTTTAGCTGGTTATCAATGCTTTTCTTAAACATTATAATTACTATAGTTACAAATTTTAGATTGTCCTATATTTGAAATTATTTCGGTAGACTGAATTGTTTCGCTGACTAAGTTGCTAGACCTACGCCTGACGGCCTAAAGGTATGCCCGTAGTAACGTGCGACCGTAGCAGTGCGGTGCAAGCCGGCGCTTACACGGCGCGGCGTGTGCAGCCCCAGGGCCCACGGTCTGGCGGGACAACCGAGTTATAATTCATTTTTCGTGTGTCCACCGCAAGCGAACACTACTCGAATTTATGTTCACCGTACCAACCGCTGTTTATGACATTGTTACTTTGTGACTGTAGTAGCGACCAATTAGTAGCAACTTGCAACGATTTGAATTAACATTTCAATTTTAGAGACAAAAGTTTCAAGACCAAAATCTAGTTTTAACTATTGTATTTGAGTAACAGTTGTATTGGAAGTTTATTCTAGAAGTTCATCGATGATGTTTTAAAGTTAACAGAGAAAATACATGCTAGTGTTATGACTTCTAAAGTTTGTTAGTTTGGATTGATGTTACTCGATCATATCAATACAAAACTGTTTAGTGTAACTTTAGACTAAAGTTAAATTTAGCTTAGGGCTCAGAAATGCGTCTTAGACTAATATTACCAATACTCAATGGTTAACTTGGTGTGTTAATGAGTGTAGTAGCGACACACATTGTACCTATTTATTATTTCTAAGATGTAAATTGCAATGTTTTTATGAATGAACCATCACAAGTTCCGTGTGAGCAAAATGGCTTGAAACTGTTAATTTGGGAGACCTGTTCCAACCATTCATTAGACTAATTGTTTTCGTTTCATGTATAAATGTATGTTTGTATTAAAATTTATTATTATTTCACGATGAATCGTATTTTATCGCCGAACCGCCGCTATTTCAATTTATACAGAAATGCTTTTAAGCGTTCTCTTCGTAATATAATCGATTCACAGTAGCGACTGTGCTTTGAAATCCTTTCAACTGTGCCCGTGTATTTCTTTAATGGTAACATATTCATTTGTGGAAACATTTAGTGTAATGAATGTAGGTTTTGTATTATTTCACTACTTATTTGTTTTTCTATAAAATTACGTTAGGCTTTCATTTAGTCTAAGCTTTAACTTCCTGAAAAAACTTCTAAGTAGTATCGACTTATAAATAGACAAATCTTTTTCTTCTTTAGTCGTTTAGTCAACATGCTTTTATTTTGTTAACGAGATAGTTTGGATTGTTATCCTGCAAAAATCTAGAAACGTTTTCCTTTATTGTGTACAGAGCTTAGCAGTGATTTGTAGTTATCCAGAGCTAAGCCTCGCATACAGCCTGCAAAAGATCGTATTGCCGAATATTCACCTCCCTATACGCAAACACACTGCACACGCGCGCATTCAATATGAATCGAAAGGACAAATCAACTTAAGATTGTCATGCCGCAAAGCCTACGGCTGTAACTTCGTATCGTACGATTGAATATTAATACGAATTACCCGTCTCATTGTATTGATCATCATGATTATGATGAAAGAAATAGAATTTACTTGAACTTCCGGTTACAAGTTAGTAAATATCATCCTGAATTTCAGGTTGGTTATCCCATCAGTCCAGCGGTCTACTACATCGTTCTATTGACTTTATGCAGGCCCCAAATCGAAAAGCGAACGAAAAATTTATGGCGATCAATATTTAAATATTTGATCGTGAATTTTTGAATGTTGGGAACAATGAGTAGCTTACAAATAGCCATAATGTCAACAGCTTCACTAAAGCGATAAAACACGGGGGTGCGAGCGGGTGGTGTGGGGCGGGGCCGGCACTGAGAGGTGCGGACGGAGTGCGGCCGCGACACGCTATCGATCCGTCACGCCTGGCCCACGCGCGCCGACCAGCTCACCGCCGCGCCAGCCCACCGCCAGGTGACCACGTGCGCCGCCCTGACCTTCGTTGCCTACCGCAAATAGCCGCACCTTTCAGGTTGGCATTTCGAGTGACTATTTTCTAAAAAAAAAAAAACATAAGGATGATAACCCCCTTGATTGTGTGCGTGGTCTGCTGCTGATTAAAATGACAAGAATTTGTATATGATAGCGACTTGATAGTGAAATCTGAAATCTGAATTACTTGACGGTATGACTACTTGGGCCGCTTTGGCGCTTCGTTGAATTAACCCAGACCACAGAGAAAGCTCTATATCGAGCGATAAATTATATTATAAACGCGAAACTGTAATGTCTATTTATTACTCTTTCACGCAAAAACTACTGTATGGATTTTGATGGAACTTAAAGTTTATAATATGTACATCAGAGTAGGCTTTCATTCATCCCGTGGGAATGAGAAGTATTCTGGATATACCGTGGCGCACTGCTATATACATTAAATATGACATAGAAACCAATTTAGGTTTGTCATTTGTACGAGTTTAAATTAACACGTTCTTTGTATTTCCACTACAAATTGTTTACGACGGAAAAATAATGGCGTCGCGTACGTAATCGCGAGTTATTGATGTATTATTTTTTACTTCATTTTCTAATGAACCAGTAAAACTGGTATACCAGATTTGTTTTTATAGTAAATACGATGTGAGAATCCTTATATTGTTCTCAACTGTAAACATACAAGCGCATCGCCCGCGTTGTTTGTTTAATAATATATATTTATTGCTAATTTATTATTATTTTCAAGTTCATAAAAGCCTCGAAATTACTTGGTCCTTCGAGCCGGACATGGTCATATTAAATACATTGTTACAAATTTCTAACTTGCCAACTGTTAGTTACATTAATCTCGTCGCATTAAAAATAAGTAGTAAGAGAACCTAATGCATACATTCTAGAATTTTTAACAGGCAATACAGCGAGTAGCAGCTCATGTATTCTTATTTAAAATAAATATCTTCTATTTATTTCCGCGTGTCAAAATGTTTATGAGCATATCTCGAGATTATGTACGGAATAAGATGATTCATTAATAAAAAAATATCTATCTCACTATACGAGTGAGAATTACGTAAACCAAGTTCAATGTCCTTATAGTTCGGTTTGATATTGGCTTCTGTGAATTTTCCATGGGCGTAGCGTCTGTTATCATGTGATAGACGCTGCTCTCAGATGAGTTTTTTGTTAGGGATAGTTTTGTTTGTACAATACTATCGCTACTATACTTATACTATTTCAAGATGATAGCGGATTGATAACAATAAGTGTGTTATCATTATGCGATGTACATAGATGTGCAAGATTACGTTCTTATTGTTTATTACCTTCCAGATCCTTTAACTTAACATCTGAAACGTCTTAAAAATCCTAAAAGAGACAGAAGTTTCTATATAATATCAATGGTTATGATGATTATAATGATACTATACACACTATAAGGTAGGACGAAAACGATATCATACCACTCTAGGTCACAAAGTGTGTCAGCGGAATTAAAATATTCATAAAAAAAATCCGGATGTAAGTTTGTAGGTGAGACCCGGTAAGTCGGTCAGAGGCGCACTCGCCGACCGCGGCGCGCGGCGGACGGTGGGCGGGGGGGTTACCACTCTCCACCGCCGTTACCTGCGACGTGCGAACACTGGTGACGTAACCGATATCGTGTGCGTGAATGAGATCAGACGTTTGTTTGTAGGCAAAATGTACGACACTTCTCGGGATGTTATCAAACCAAATATATATTTATTTCGTAGGTAACAATTTGTACATTTGAAATAAGTCAAAAAAAAGTCAATAAGAAGTAATAAAAAAAAACGTTAACAAACGTAAACTATTTGAATCCATATTTAAGTTATTTTATCACAAACGTATCAGTTTATTTTTTAGCTAATTTTATCTCATTTAATATAATAGAATATATAGACCGTAAAACTAGTAATAACTCATTAGTAATCTAATGTAAAATAACACATATTCAGTGATCTGTTAGAACAGCAGAACTCGACAGAATGGCAAGTTTGTACTCAAGCGCCCACCGATGAAATACCTTTATCAAAATCTATAAAGAAGAATTCAATCGTTAGTCAATAATTATAAAACCATCGAATACATTTAAGTACATTGAACTTAATGTTTAGTTTAGTGATAAGAAAAGTCCCTTAAGAAAGCACCGCCACTGTATTATCTGAGACGCGTCTGTTTCACCGTGATAAGATACAAATTGAGAAATTACTGAGAACTTAATCATATATTTATAATATGATTTAAACAATCACGTAATTATTAAATGATTCATATTGCGAAATGATGAATTGACAAAATATATTCCGCACTTGGATTACATGTTTCAACGCTAAGTACAAATATATTGGCTACTGTTATCGACAATTATGTGTACATATTTTCTTATTTTTATGATATTATTAACGTATTAAATTTTCCTACTTAAACCTTATCATCATATTCTGCCTTGCCTTTTCCCAACTATATTTTAGGGTCGGCTTCCAGTCTAACCGGATTCAGCTGAATACCAGTATTTTAAATGGAGCTTCTGTCGGATCGGATTTGAATGATTCTTTCAGTTTTTGATAACCCATTTATCGAGGAAGAAAGCTATATATCATCCCGCTAAGATGCCGTTTTAAATCTTAGTTAACGCAGGCAAAGCTGCGGGCAACAGTTAGTATAACAATATGCTGTGTTATTGTTATAGAAAATTAATAACTTTGAGAGTATTTAAAAGTTGTGTATGTAACACATTTTTAACGTCGACCGCACGTAGACGTTATCTATTACAAAACAATATGGAGATAAGAGAGCCCTCGGACTTGAAATTTTCCACACCTTGGTGTTGCAATGGATGCGTGGAAACGCAGCTCGCGAGTGTTGTTAACACTGGTTGTTGGCGCCGGCCTGAAGTGTTGCCAGGTGGACGCACCGGGGTAGACTGTCGAGACATTGGAATAAACCATTTTATCTGTTTGATATTTATGATGTGTATGAGATAGTTCAAATGTATTGCAACTGAATCGGGTCAGCGCGATCGGGGTACCTCTCCCTCACTTAATACCGCCGTAAAGTGACAAATATGAAACTTATTGAAAAGTGGATGAATGAGGATATATCGATAAATTTATATTTTGTATATTTTTATCGCTACTTATAAATGGTATAATGCAATGTTAACAGTAATAAGCAGGCGTGTAATTTATGCACAATCACCCGTTATACGCAATCAATTAGATTTGTATGATATTATATTGTCCAACGCGTTGTTTGTTGCGGTGCTCACGATGCGAATATACAATGTTTTATTTAATTTTAAATCTTTACAGTGTACTGTATAAAAATTAGACGAGACTACTATTATTAATATGTAAAAAAATATAAATTCAAAATGTACAAACATACATCTTAATTTAATACCACGACTGATCTCACCACTCGTATCCTTTAGAATTCAGAGTAAGACATCAGTGTAAGGGCTACAATCAATATCATTTATTTCACGGTTGGCGAAACATTATACGTCACGACAAGCTGAATAATCAATAAACTCGTTACTACCATAGTAGTAACGAGTAATATAAACCGTAAAAATCCTTGTTTTCAATCGTCAGTGACGTGTCACTGATGTAACATCAATTCAACCACCCAGTAATCTCTGTGTTCATACCATCTGTCGATCATCGATCAATGGCCATCAGTCGGCCAATCAGAGCGCCGAAGCACTTTGTCGGATTTTTGTTTTCACTTTGTATTCATACAAAACCATAATATTACCGATATATTACCATTGTATTAAGATTTGGTCAATGGATTATTACTTATTACTTATTAGCATAATAGAAATAGTCTCTATTAACAGTGTCTCTTCTCTTCAAAGCCTTTTGGTGTTTATGCATTGAATATATTTTACTAATACAAAATGCATACAGTATAAAAAATTATAGTAACATTTAAATATAAAGGAAAAAAAAAACAGGGAAAAAAAATTTGGATTTTACGTCAGCAGACACCTATTTAAAAATATATATAAAAAATTAACATAAATTTAACAATCATATTGTTTAGTTTTTTTTTTCTTATAATATTATTAGTTTTTACTTTCCATCGTCTGTCGGTAACTGGTTTAATAACCCGTTTCGGCCCGCCGGTCAGGACACCTGATCCGCATGGCCCCTACACCTCCCACCCCCCGAAGCTGCAGGCGTGACAGATGGTCAGGTGGTCAGGTTAGGTCCCACAGGACACCTTCAAGACCATAATAATACTATTTTATTTGATATGTATCGGCACACGACAATCGTTAAAATTTTCGCTATCAATAAATTAATTAAGCGGTCAGCGGTAATCACTTATAAACGAGTGAGCCGTGCGTTCGTTAGCCCCTTCAAGTATCCCTAAATTCCGAGACAGATTTAAATGGATTCCGATGTATGGACCGGCGCGCGTGTCGATCGACCGAATTCCTCACAATGGTTACCCCCTTCTTGTTTTACGCTTGTCCTAGACGCGCCCACTTTGAACTGTTCAACTGACTCCAAACAATTTCAGTATGCTTAATTTATTTATAACTCAATTGACTTTAATGCTTTGACTTCGCGCTTGACAAGATTAATTAACTATTTCAGTATATTAATAAAATTTAATTTAGAGTTTTTTAAAATATAAATTAAGTTGTCCACATTTTATTGCGGAATCGCTATTGTAAAAGCGGAATTATTACAACAATAGCGTGTACGAATGACCTCAGGACTTGCCAATATGTGCGTTGTTAGCCGCACGTCCAGACGTTGACCCGCGCGGTGAGTCCCGAGTCCCGCCCCGGCGCAGGTTCGATGGAACATGTGTCGCACGGCTCTCAGCGCGGCGGTGCGTTACAGAATATAGCTTGCATGAAGAGAGTGTTCAGTGTTATCTACACTTCTACACTAATATTATAAAGAGGAAAGATTTGTACCTATTTTTGTATGTTTGTATGTTTGTAATGAATAAGCTCAAAAAGTACTGGACCGATTTCAAAAATTCTTTCACCATTCGGAAGCTACATTATCCACGAGTAACATAGGCTAAATTTTATTCTGATAAAAATAGGATTCCGTAAGGTATTTTGGTTTTTCGGACACAAGGTGTAAAGAATGTTATTTCACGTACTAAGATCCCGTTGTAAATCTTAGTTAACGCAGGCGAAGCTGCGGGCAACAGCTAGTAATATATCAAAATATAACGGAATAATCAACCGGACCGCGCACGCAGTTTATTGACGATAGTGTGTTGTAATTATAACCACTTAAACCGTAGTTTTATAAATAGGAAAGTATTTTTTTGCTTGTTGTGCTTTTTTGTAAAAACCAATGTACAGGTTTTGATAAAATATAGCAAAGAGATAGATTTAGACTCATATTGCAGACAATCTCCATCGCTCCTGTACGATTTGAATTGACGACTGATGATTATTATATTAACTTTTGTTGCAGTCATTTCTAAAATTGGCCATGGTATTTATGAAATGATCATTATTATTAACGTTTTCATAACTTTATAAACCTAACAAAAGTTTGGAGGCATGATGTAAATAAATTATTTGTATTTATTGTTGGTTACCATGTTAAAGCCTACTAGTGTATAATATAATACTATAAAACTACAAACTATATTATTTATAATTTCAAAATAAATCAAGGAAAAATATATCAAGTGGAGAGCCGTTAGCTTACGATTACCCGGTGACGACGGTCTCGGGCCGCGTGGGTCGCGGGACGTCTTATATACAATGGCGTAAATTGTGAGTAAAAATACTTCATCTCACACATATTTGGGTGTGATGAATACAAAGATTGAATGGAATTTTATGATTCGTCATACGTAGTGTAGTAGTGTAGAATGTTTCTCTTGTCTGTTGACATAGTCTAACCGACTGACTAGCCATTTGATATTGCTCAAAGACTAAGCTATGCTGCTACAGCTAACTCACACTATCTTACCCGGATAAAGGATTTAAAAAATATCATAGGGTCATGTTCTATAAAGCTTCCATTTTGAAATAAGTCGCGAAGCCGATACGTTTACGCCTTGTGTCAATCGATTGACAGTTATTTGTCATCTAGTAAGATGGCGATTCACCCCACGCTCTATAGTCCATACCATAAAAATAGCTACGAGTTGATATTGCTAAACCATAATTTATTGAAGAACTCTAGAGCATATACATAGATGTTGTTTGTCATCGGTGTTTGTGTATCGCGGTGGGAATTTAGGAGAAACGTGGGTCGTGAGAAAGGCGTCTGCGCCGGCGCAGGCTGCACCATGACATAACGGTGCCACCGCCACTAGAACCGGATTGATCGTACTATGAATGGCGAGGCATCTCGGCGGAACTAAAAAATAGACATTGTACTTGACGGCCCCAATGATGTATCTATGGGGTCAATGGTGGTAGAAACACGAGCTTAAAGTAAAAAATAAAGTACCCAGTACCTGGTTGACCGATTTTTTTTTTTTTTTCGGTTGGATCTATGCTAATGGTCCTAGTGACCGTTATGCGTCATCGGAAATGGGGTGATCCGGTTGGATCATCCTATGACGTTAAAAATTTGGGGGGTTGCCCCCCGCCATGTTCATGGCGTCGGGTTTGTACCTAACTTGGTCAGCTACGGTCGACTGGTTTGGAACGGGTGACGTTAGAAACCTATCGTGAGGGCCGGCCCTCCCCTCCCCCGGTAGCGGGGGAGGCGGGTCAATCGCGGGACCCGAGCAAGCTGCCGATAGCAGAGTGCTATCGGTGATTACACGGTCTATATTGGTGTCGACTCGTAGCTGATCTGAGCCTATGCTGTCGCGGTTGATCCGGATCAACTGGTCAACGGAGTGTAGGGTTCGACGTCGCATACGACCCCGGGGCCCATGCGGTGTGAATGTGTGCCTAACACCGGCTGTGTTATGTCTGAGTGTGTGTTGTAGCTTACGTCGCGCTTCAGCGTCGCGCTTTAACAGTTCTGTGATTTTATCAACAGGATCGGTTATGACATTCTTAGGTAACCTAGACTTATTAGGTGCTAAGCTATCGGGGGTGTAGTTTGCCGCACTCACGACGAGTGGGTTCGGGTGGAGAAGTGCCTTTTCGAAGTGACGTTCTGACATCGCTTTGAAATGGCCCCTAATCGAATCTATGGTTGACCGAGCATTTGCTCGGTACCCTTAGTGATTAAATACGATAAAATTTTTCTTCCAAAAAAAATGATTTTAAAAAAAGGAAAAAAAATCGGACTGGAGATTCGAACCAGGCTCGTTCGGATCTATCTGCCTAATTTTTCCATTATAAGCTCATGACATACTATTTGACAGCGAAATTTACGTTTGTATTTTAATCACACTTTATCGTTTCCTCAAAACACGGATAAAAAAAGATTTCTAAAAATTTATTCTAGCTAGATCGATTTATCTACGTTTTTAACCCATTTATACAAAATTTCATGAAAATCGTTGGAGCCGTTTCAGTTATATACCTTTTAAGTTAATGTAACTTATGAGCCTTTGATAGCTACTATACGTTATTGTAGTCACATGGCATGTAGTTGACGGTCGGATTCTTAATAGATTTTAAAGGGATTGAACAAGCTCTATAAAAGCATAATTTACGGTAGCGGTACACGTGTGGAAACGATTAAGCAGTTACGTGGTAATAAATGGTGTAGTTTCAGTTTGGAGCGGGGTTGTTGAACGCCGCGGTACGGCGTGCGCCCGTCGTGACGTATTCATGCGCTTGCGCATCCGACCACGATATAGATCGAACTTTATTGGATCACAGGCCACAACACGTATGGAGTTGTAATACTGTTTAATCGGCGCGTTTTGTAGGATTTTATCTTTTAGCCTTTATTATTGCAATTATAATGTTTTAAATTCTTCTTACTTCCTAAAGTTCAAAAATAATTACATATTGTTTTCTTATGCTCACGCGAATTTCACCCGACGTTTCGGATACTTTACAGCAACCATGGTCACGAGAGTTTTTTTTTCATTATAATACATAATTACATACCTATATTAATGGACACTGTTATAAGTAGTTCACGCTACTCTTAGCCCTTATGTGATACTACATATGAGTACTAAACAGTACTAAGCACCTCACCCCGCCGCGCTGGCTGCACCCGCTGTGCGGGCTGCGTTTTTTAATGTTTTATTGAAAGTACTAGTACATGTCTGGGTGGATATGATGCGTGTTTAAGAACTGATGTCACAATACTGTTAAAAATATTGTAGAGTTTACTTGATCGTTGCTTGTCGACGAGCGATGCCTTGCGACTGTCTTGCCAGCTGCACTCGCAAGGTGTGTCTCGCACTCGCGAGGGTCAGGAGTTGGCAGCAAACGACCAGATGTGTGCGCAAATGACTCTGAGAGAATATGCCCTAAGTTACCCTCGTATTTCGTTAAGACTTTAGTGTCGACATGTCTTAAGTTAATTAATATGTCATCAACAAAACAACAAAAAAAATTGAACAATAATTTTATTATGAGATCAGATAGGTATTTTACAATAAACGTATAGTAGGCTGCCGCCTGGTAATGATGATTAAAGAAATAATACATTATGTAATATGCCGAAAGTTCACAACTAATTTAGCCGTTAAAGGAGAATAAACCTTATAATTCAAAAAATTTGAAGAAATTTCCTAACCACAAATAGAATTTCTTTATTATAAATTATTGTTTAGAGCTTAGCAGTTTATTCACAGTTTATTGAAGCTCACTGAAACAAATAAATTAAGACTTATTTAAAGCTAAAAATTATAACAATGCAAAGCCCGCGAAAGTAAAAAACAAAGGTAACAAACTTGATAAGGGAGTGAATCTCGTAAGCGGCGCGGGGGTGGGGGCGCGCGGGGGTGCCTCGGCAAGGGGGTGTGTGACGTAGCGGGCGGCGCGTGACGTCACATGCACGTGGGCGTGCGAGAGCAAGGCGGCGGAGTGCCGTCCCCCTCGCACGCGCCCGCCGCAGCCCGCCAGATCCCGCGCTCGATACAATCTCGAATCTCATTACCGGCGAATTGCTGCTCTTACACGGTTTGCCTCCTAGTATAGTGTACCCTCCCATGTAATCACATGGAAAAGTAACGCTTCAGGAATCAATACGATTTGGATCTCCGAGATCTAAGCTTTAAGATTATTGATGACTATTTCACTGCAGTTACTGTCGATGGGTTGTAGTCATTGTAACTTATTCGACGACCTCTGCTGTGTTTTGACCAACAAGTAGAGCAAAAGCCAAGCTTGCATGTCCAATCTGATATTAAAAAAAACCTTTAACTCTAAACTCAAGGCATTTTAATCTACCATTCGCGACGTGTCGAAGATCGGACGGCCGATGGGGCAGAAAGATCCTAGAGTGGATACCACGTACCACCAAACGCAGCGTAGGACGGCCATCTAACAGATGGACCGACGACCTAGTAAAAACCGCTGGGTCTCGGTGGATGCAGATGGCAATAGATCGGTCGCGCTGGGCAACCATTGGAGAAGCCTATGTCCAGTAGTTGACAGCTATAGGCTGAGATGATGATGATGTCGTGATTGTTTGTAAATGGCTATCTAAAGACCAACAAAATAAAACCGATATCATACAGAAGAGGCTCATTGATAGTAAAAGATCATTTAATGAATGTTATTAACATGATGCTAATTGGTCCATATGATGGTCGACGAGGTAAGGCGGGCGTGACGCTGCATATTATACAAGTCCCATTCACTCGACGAGAGCTTAATGTACCACCATTCATACGGTCAATAATCAGAAAAAAGTAAGGGCCCTTGATGGATGCGAACGGGAATCGTCTTGGCGTTCCTTGAGACTTGTAGATGTAGTAGATTTAGAGTAGAAATAGTCTAATGAAAGCATAGAAGGCCTTTGGGAATAGAAGGAGTGTCCTGTGTAACCTGTAGTTGGCAGCTCTGCAGTGATGTTAAAACAAATAAATATAAATCAATTTGTAATATTAAAAAAAAAAAACGAAACACATCAAAATAACATTTATTACTAATTTTGTCTGTCTATTTGTTAAGGCTTATCTTTTGAAAGGCTGTACCGATTTTAAAGAACTGATTGCTGATATTGTAAGGAATATAATTTTAAGGTTAAAAAATCATCACCACTCTGGATACTAATGCAAATCCGCAACTTCGCCCCTGTTAGCTTATAACAGGGGCGTAGCTGCGGGTGTCAGATAATCCATAGTACATGCTCAGGTTGCGAACGTGAATGCTTGTTTTACTATATTATCGGTTATGAAAGCGCAGGTAGGACACGGTAGTCGCAGGTCCTTTGAAGGGCATGTCACGTGGTTTAGAGTACGTAAAACTGTGTAGCACTGTATTTGATCGGAACACTGGCATATAGGTTGGGCGAAGGTTGCAGAGGTAGGATCAGTGATCGAGGTTTAAATCACTTATGGTCTTCATAAATAATGTATTAAGTGGATGTTAATCATGTCGGCATTAATAAAATTAATATTCGTCGTGCTCGATCCGAACCACTCGGCGGTTATGGTGGCTGGACGTGATGACTTTTATTAATTCGCACGTATGTTATTGCAATAAACATTACTGTTGTATGTCGAATATGGACCGTGTTGGATGAGTTTAAACACGTCCATTATAAATATTATATCACATCAATGACACACCAAATGACGACGGTGAGTGGGGGGAATCACAGGAGATGCGTCTGGTACTTGCGAGAGCACTTTCCTCGACGTGTATTTTCTTGACTACATGGTTACATACCTACTATTTATTCAGTCTCTCCAATACATATATCAACTACCAACTACGTAACAGACACATTTATATAGTAATTGGGAAATGTTATCTGCTCACCTCTAAGTATCTATGTACTTTGTCATTTGCCTACGACCAACGGCCCTTCTATCCTAAACACAACGGACTACGGAGTATAAACAAGTGAGACGCGGGCACGCAGCAGCGTTAGCATTGAAAGTAACACATGTGAAACAGGTTAATGTTATCGAAGAAAAGTACTCCTAAGTGGACGTCTCATAAAAAGCGGGTATACGTGAAGGTCGCGCGTTATTAATGGTCCGCATTTGATAAGTGCCTCGCCTTGTGCAGGGCCGCCGGTATGTCCGCAAGGCTCATTAACATATCCGGAGTTTTCCTCGTAACTCGCTCCGTAGATTCACTCAGTAGTAAATACTAGAATGTGACTTGTAGTGTAAGTAGATTTGTACTTCGATGGTAGTGTGTTTTTTTTTTCATAGCATAGGAGTGCGAACGAACAGTCGACTATCAACGTCCATAAACATCCACACTACCAGAGGTCATGCAGAAGCGTGGCCTTCCTTTTCTCTATCCCCCCAATGGGCCACCGGAAACTCACAAACCGCACGAAACGCGACAGCATAACTGCCACTTTACGTCGGTATTATGTGAGCGAGAGGTACCAGCCGGGCCGATTCGGCTGCAAAGCAACATGCCACTACCTGTTTCTATACGGATAAAGTTTCTTTTCTGTTGGAGCTGTGCTAACCGCCCTAAATATGGCTTTAATGATTTATCGAACTTGAGGCGAACCGGTTGGCTTCACCCTTTGATGAGTAGAAATGGGAGGTTGCCCCTCGCCAGCCATGGAGTGCCACTTCCACGGCTTCTATGCGTCGGGTTTGTTCCTTGGCGTGTCTATGCGGCGCCACCTGATGAAATGAGACCCCAGGCGGACTCGGATACAGAACGTTGAGTTTGGATGTAAGAGTCTAATCTCCGCAACTACTCGCCTTAAAAATAATCTTATTAGTATAATTTATCTGCAAGAGTGATGCAGGCAATTAAAATAGGCATCTGTGCGGATACGTTGGTACCTATATATTTATGTGGCCACGGGCTAGTGGAATATAAACTTCTTGGGACATATTTTCATTGTTTATTTTAATGTTTAATTATCTACGATGATTCTGACATTGCTATCGAGGTCTCTTATCAATCATTTACCTAATAGATATTGTATTCAGATTACGCACAAACGTAAAAGACCTTACACTATGTAGTATGTTTCCGATTACGGACCATTTGTTGGGTGTTTATTATAGACATACAGTCCTTGCCTACGTTGCCGGCAAACCTTTGTTCTGCAATCGAGAGCAAACCACTCACGGTATTGCTAGCTGAATTCGGTCGCATCGATTATTTCTTCTGCCTTTAGCCAAACAAATAATATACGAATAATTAATTGTCACATATTTCCACACGTCCGTTGAAACGTTCACCGGTTGATATTTGCCAATCGGTATCACCGAACGATCGACGAATATTAAAATTCCTTTGACGTGAAATCAACCATTTATTTTTATATTAATTTCTGTTCAAAACAAACGAGTGCAATGCGTTTAATAAAATTTTTACGTGTGTTTTGATTTTGCAGCTTTTCGTTTAATTTTCGCTTAACCTGAAATATGGTAGTTATTTATATTGATAAAGAAATCCGAGTAGGTATATAGGTATATTGCCTATACCTATAGTATAAGGATGAGGTATAATATCCTTTCTTTTTTTTCTTCTTCTTCATAAACTTATAATAAGGGATGATGTTGTATAAGTTGTCTTCCTCTCACGTCTTTATTAACAAGTCTACACGGGAGCTTACTGTTCTCAACGCAGATCAGCGCCTGTAATTACATTTTACCCTTTCATTCAGAACAAAAAGCACCCGTTTATTAAGCAGAAGCGCGTTTATAAAGTGCATTCTTCCCACCGGTTAATAAGACTTGCAGCCGATCTTCACTAATCAAAGACTTGTGCAGGTGTCGGTCGACAATAATCAACCAAACGTACCTGTAAAACAGCTCAATAATTTGCCTTTGTAAATGTGCAGATCAAGTTAACTCGCATCAAGAGTTGTCTTATTGTTGAGTCAAACCTCAACGTATTGTTGTTCAACAATACGTTGAGGTTTGTCACGAGTTACTTCGCGTAGTTTGTATGCACACGTACAAACTCGGTAACACTTGTACGGCTCGCATAAGTTACATTGCCTCCATTGAATGTGCAACGACTAAGACCGAAACTTACGTCTCATACAACATCGGTTTTTTATAATGTATCATCATGACCATCGCCATCGGCCTTTATCCGTCCGCTGCTGAACATATGCCCTAAATGAACGCCAAGACGATCGATCGATCCCTTGCTACTCGCATCAAACACCGTCTGATCGCCTTTCCACCTGGTTAATGGCCGATCAACACTTCGTCTACCTTGACGTGGCCTTCGATTCGATGTCCTCCTTGTCGTATCCGACAATGGCGAACCCTTACTATGGATTCCTTTGATGGAAACGAATGTGACTTGCGAACCCTATCTTCGCTTTAAACACTGGTGACGTGGCCTACACTCTTTAACCTTCTCTCTCATCGACCATCCGTTCTCCTGAGTGTGTGGCAGTCCACTTCAACGCACTTATTCTTCGCATGAAAAAAAAAATGTTTACTCGAATATAATGGAACTTTAAACTAACTTAGTACCTTCGTGTTATCATCAGTCCTCTTGACTCATGACTACCTTGTTAAGGGATGGCAAATGATCTGTCAAAGCAAACGTTAAATTAGTGAATGAAAAAATTATGAATTTTCCCACAACACAACTACGAGCGAATTGATTGGCGATTGCAGTTACCATCATGTTATTAATCAATTATTTAGCCTCCATTGTTTCATAGATTTCTCTATATTTAGAAAACAATTCAAAACTTGGCAAAGAAACGTAAAGATTGTGATTCGGTTGCGTGCAGGCATATCGCATTGATAACAATCTATCCAATAATTTTAACTAAGGTGAGGAAATACCTGCTCACCGAAAATAACTACTCTATAACATATTAGGATTATAGACGCTGTTACTTTAGATATACTTTTTGTTTTCTTTGTTTCGTGCAATGGAATGGGTCAATCTGCACATGCCTGCACCTGTAGCACCTGTATTCACAAACAATACTATGAGGTGTCACAGTACTCCCGAACGCATGAAATGAAACGCAATGAAATCCGCCACTGTCATGGATCTTTCAAACTATTAACACGAGGAACGCATAGATAGTGCATTCTTTGCATAGTGTTGTTTTATTAGTTAGCCAAATACGCTTCTTGAATACGGGTGTAAGAGTCCAGATGAGTCCAGTCTTGCAAGTAAAAAAGTAGCAACTCATATATGGGTTCGATCCTCGAAATCAGATGAGGAGGCCGGAGGGTATCGGGCTATAGTTCACCGAGGCGCTGGCTCAATACGGGTTGAACTTCACACATCTTAAAAAAAGGTGTGTGTGCGATTCATACACGATAGAAGTGAAACACACGTTAAATGCTCAAATACAAGCAAGTATTAAACAGTCTGCAATATACATACACACCGACATTTGCCCTCTCGCTCTTTTGTATTTGTGTCTCTTACCTGTCGTTTTTTCCGTTGCATCCGGTTTGAAATCACAACGATTCTAAAGAAGTTTCACTTCAAAAATATATATCATTAGGCATGCAGGTTTTATCACGATATTTTCCTTCACCGCTGCGCGACCGATGGTCTCGTGTTCAGGGTGCACTTAGAAATTTAGAACAACCCATTTCAATGCATTACGAGGGTTGGGGGCGCGGTCAGGATCGAACCTGGACCCTCTCGCTCAAGAGGCTGACCCCAGACCCACTGGACTATTGTCGCTCATTGTCTCGCAGGTGGCAACTGTTATTTCTGGGACATTGTCCAGAAGTGAATGCAAAGCAACCACCATGTATCCATCTGGTGGGATCAAGGCAATTTCTTTGCTAACACGGGCGAAGCCGCAGCTAGTATTAATATTATAATAGTGTGTACATTAATATAATATTAATGTGTATTGTGTATTGCCCGCCAATATGTCGGGGATCCATTGCGATCGTGACGATAGAACAAAACGATTTTAATACACAGTACGACCTCGTTAATGTTTTAATATGCGGCGAGTACGTGCCTCGGTCGAATGATCTTTATCAGACGCGGTTGAAATTCTTCATTATCGTGTAGTCAATACTATACGTAGGTGACTGTCGAATGTTACCAATGAAGTTATCAATGTCTACACAATGTATTGCCAAATCTATTACGATTCTCATGTGTAATGAATCGGTGATATGTTTTTTGGTTGGAAAGGTTGCACGGGGTATTTATCATGATGATAATAACGTATGTTATTTGGAGGTGTGATGATTTGATTCATATTAGTTATGTTTATTTGGTATGTGATTTTAATAAACATATTAAAGATAGAAGAATAAAAAGAAGCCTATCGTTTTTACAACGAAATAATTTTAAAATTTAAAAGTAGATACTCTTTTATTACATCATATATTTTTGGATAATTATCGGATAGGTATCAATAAATATAATTTTCTTAATAATGTCCAACCATGTTGGTTAGTGTTTTTTTTCTACGTACAAACGTAAACATCGCGTTATAATTGTAAATACAAATTATGCGCCCCTTAAGAAACATGCGGTCGTCTGTTACATTGCCCAAGGCATAGTTTCCTAATATTCGATGTGTGTAAATTTTTTTGGGAAGTTTAAATGTAACGAGGTGTTAGTACTTAGTGTAAACGGTAAGGTTTATCGGGTGTTGCTCGATAGTGGCGCTTGTCGTGTACACCGCGCACGCCTCCGCCCGCCCTATCGATCCCACGCACGCCCGCCCGCCCCGCGCCGCCGCCGCGAGATAAACAAACACCGCGACACACCTGATACAAGTGATACTACATATTATACGACGACCAGAGAATACTTGACAATTCCTTTAACACGATATCGATATGATATCAGTGACAGGCTAATGAATCCTCTCCTCCGGCTGAAAAACTAAGTAAACTCGGAGTCCGGACGAAGCAGCCGGATAACGGCTATGTGGTTAACTCAGGAACAGCGTGCTATCTGATAACCCGTTTATGGTTCCGTCCGTAGGCGTTCTGTCATAAAACATATAGTATAGGGGTATGCGTTCCCCCTCCCAGCGCACACAAACGACCTTGGACCTCCGTAGGGTTCTAATTGTGTAAATAAACTAATTACATCCAAACGCAGCGGTTATCAGGTAATCGTCATAGCGTTATTGACCCGTTTGTGCGCTGTTGCCGCGGTTCGTTGGCCATTGTAATAGTGTCAGTCGATCTCCCCGGCATACGCGTTACATTCAATGTACCAATTTGGTCGTAGGTACCGACGCTTGTGAGGCTTCACACAAGGTGCCACCCTCGTCTTTGGAGACCGGGTATCGGATATTTGTATTGCTTTTTGTTGTTATGAAGGTTTTTTTTTATGTTCGCTGAATATGTTAACTGGCAGAAGTGCGTTTAAGTGTTGCCTATCCTAAAACATGAGTTGTTAAGTCGTGGTACCAGTAATTACACTGCACTTCTTGACTGTTTTACCGGAGAAATAAGAATTTTTAAGTTTTAATGTCATTTTGAACCTTATCAGTTCCAAGTATATATATCAGTATCAAAAACCATAAAATCGATTTTGGTACGGTGATCCGAATGTGATTCACCCGAGCGGTTTGCGATCAGCTGTCCGCGCCTCCCGCGCCCCCCGCCGAGGTCGCCGATGTTTTTCTATGTAAAGACCACCACAAGGTCGGGGACTTGTGTTGAGATGTTCTGGTATCAACGGACGGACAAACTAATTATATATATGAATCCTAGCTGTTACCCGCAGCTTCGCCCGCGTGAACTTAGGTTTACGGATTTATCATGTCTGATGATGATCATTTTCTATTTTAATAATTACTAAGTTTTTGTATTAAAATGAATATATGTCATCTTGAACATAAAGACATATATCCAGTGACCGATTTAGGCTTAATGCCGCCCTAGGCCCTGTTTATTTTGCCGCCCTTAATGCTAGAAAAAAGTAAAGTATCAACCCTTATATTATGTCCCACTGCTGGGCAAGGGCGAAATTATTAAGATTTAGTCATTTTTAAAAGCTTTATATGCATGTGATATTCAGTAATGAAACAAAAAGTAAAGAACATCATTCGGTAAAGACTATAATTATTAATCTTTAAAAAAAAAAATCTTATTCATAGACTGAAAAGTATATAAAAAAAGTGAATTCATATAGGTATATTCTATAGAGAATTCTTTACAAAAATTAATCCAAACTCATTTTCAAACGCAGTCTTCTTTACTTTTTTCGTCTCTGAAATTTTGGCGCCCCTCAAATCATGCCGCCCTAGGCCCGGGCCTCACGGGCCTATACGTAAATCCAGCACTGCATATATCCCTTCGCAGATTTTCTGTAGGTATATTTAGGATTTATAATACTATTATTATATATTCCACCATACGTTGATCATATTATTACGTCTACCAGAGTTGATACACTACGGCCTTAGACAGCAGACAACCGCCCGCGCCCGTTCGTATCACAGCAACACGATTTATTTTCTTCTGCGTTATTTTGATTTTGCCATATCTTCTAAAGTATTCATTTAATTTGCATGATGTAAAGGGCAAAAATAATCTTCATAAAATGTACATGCCAATTAACTGATTTAAAATGATAAAGATTCATACCGTATTTGTGTTAATAACTTTCAAATTATCACGTTATAATTGCCCATTTTTTAAGTATTAAATGGATATAGTATGATATCCCTAAGAGATAGACATATGCCATCGCGGACTTTTTTGTAGACCTATTTAAGATACACAATTCCACCATACATTATTTTGTTATATCTCAAAGGGTTTAGGCAGCGTTTTCGTTGAAAACTCCCAAGCGGCCTATTTTTTCCCGACACCTTCAACAGTTATTGTTATATCTTAGCCAATGTATATAAAAACTTAATAAATTATATACATAAACCTTCCTCTTGAATTGTCCTATCCATTAAAGAAAACCGCATCAAAATCCGTTGCGTAGTTTTAAAGATTTAAGCGTACAAAGGGATATAGGGACAGAAAAAGCGACTTTGTTTTATAATATGTAGTGATATTACCAATGACGATAGCAGTAGTATCGTTCATTCTCCGGTGGGAGCGATGCGGTATACCGCGCTCCCGGCTGCATGGGTACCACACCACCATCTTCCTTGTGTCCTCCGTGAAACTGTTTTGCTTTTTTTCGAGACAAGGCCAACACAGGCAGTGTAATGACTTACACAGAGACTTGACACCTTAGTATTATGTGGCCGGATAGTCAAAAACTAAATTAGTTACCTGGGCCATTTCCAGCTTCCGGGTAATAGTAGTAGTTTATGGGTAACGTCGACCACATACTATGAGGTGGCATGTCTGCCAGTTTACCATCAAACTAACAAAAATAGTCTCTGTTCTCTCGACTGTTGGACCGGCTTCCTTCAATGAACTCCTATACGGTTCCAATTTCCTCTAAATTGTTAAATATGAAAATGATGGTTTTGTAATAAAGCAAGTATTTAAATTCGAACACTGTGCGTTTCTTAACACAGATATTAACTTAATAAACCTATTATAATAACAACAACATTTTATGATCGTTTATTATCATTAGTCTAACAAATTATTTGAAATGAAAATGAACGGTGAAATAATGATTATTATTTGTTGTTTGATTACAATCATACAACAAAACGCGGGTGTTTGGTCTATATTAGTAGTGATAAGATGTTGCGGCGCTCCAGCGGCGACGGTCGTGACTCGCGCCCGCGCACAACGGTAACCGGACCGTTCGCCGGCGCCCGGCGGCCTTGCCCACTACCACCGACCACTGCACTACCGGCCACTGCGCAAAATAATACATGAGCGGTTTTGATTACTAAACATTGTTGCTAAAAGGGGCAAAAACAAACGGTCAAACTATAATAAAAAAATAAAAGTTAAATATCTCTGGTCACATGGATAAACGAGTTAAACAATGCAACACAGATTTACAATATAGTGTAGTGTATACATATTTCTGCATACAATTAAGTTTTTGTTTAAAAAAACATAACCTGTTCGCGCGTTTAGGAAAACGCTTATGAATTGAAAATGAAAATCACCATGTTTGTTAGCATACGCTAGATACTGGAAAAACTAGTTCAACGGTGGCGCGGGTCGCGGGATGGCGCGCACCTGGACACGAATGTCAAGGCTGCGCGCGCGCTTGGAACCGCTCCAGCACGAGCAGAGAGCACGCACGCACGGAAAAATCCGCACCTCACACCGCATAATGTCGCGGACAGTTTGACACTGACAAATCTGATTAGCGGAATCGCGTTTACAAACAATATTTACACCGATATCGAGCGAATACGTTTGTTTATTTGCCGCTACCCTATTACGATATGGTAAGGCGCAATATTCAATGTCAATTTAAGTATGAGCGGGGCCGACGCTCGCGTGTGCGTCGCGCCCGCAGCTCGCCACAAACACTAGCACGTGCGCCGCGGGCGCGTGACGTCACAGGGGCGACCCCCGCCGCGCCGCGCCCCACCTCACCCCCCGCGCGCGAGACAAGGATGGCGCTATCGAGCGGGCGGGGCGGCAACCGCGCGCAAATATCTCCAGTGATAGGTCGAGTTTATCTTCCGATTGCAACAACAGCTATTTCTGGCGTTCCTTGCCGCTGCATAACAATGCAGGGTCGCTTCCTAACGCCCGCCACCGCCGAGCTTTTCAGTGTCACAACGACCTTGGCTCCTAGTGTGGCCGCTTTGAGCTATCTCTTCGAATGTGGCGATGTTTTGGTCGTCCTCACAGTGGTCACGGGCTAGACAGCATCGTCACCGGGAGATGCTAATCATTTGGGCTTGACCAATGATAGTCCCGTTACCGGCTCTGACGTCCAATGTCAAGGTGATAAATGTTGGCGACGACATGTTTACTCGTCGTTTTTGACGCGCCCGAGCACGGCAGTTACATGGATATCAATAAACGAGTCGTTAAATTTTCCTAAGACGTCATTTAAAATAATACAAGTAGATTAACAACAAATAGTAGGAACGAGGATATTCTATATTAATATTAATCACCTGGAGTAATTGAGTGGCGAAGGGCAAATTTTTTGAATACGTGTGATTAAGATAAAACTGATCATGCGTATTGGCCTCCATTGAAATAGGACTTGTTCAGTGGACCGGTACGGATCGGTGTTGATAGAGTAAGGTCGTAATGGTCTCCAACCAGCATGTAAATCAAATATAATATGTGGTTCCCCTGTTCATACCATGTATTAAAAATTATGTTATTAGCCCATTAAAACTTACCCATTCCTATAATAAAACAAGTATTTTAATACTACCTAACCTAACTGAAATTCAGTCAATATGTTTCTATGTATTGGGTATTTAGGTAATATTTATTGTGTTATGTGTGATGATATTGAATATAACGTAATTAAATATAATGTTTTTATTCGACAGAAGGAGAGCAAGGCTCGTGGGAAAGCGGGCTGTCGTACGAGTGTCGGTCGCTGCTCTTCAAGGCACTGCACAATCTGATAGAAAGGTAAATATATATTATTATACTGATCGGCTACTCTCAGTGTTTTAGACCTACCACATTTGCTCGCCTCTATTTGTCCTGAGTAGGCAGGAAAGAAAGCGGTAGCTACTAAATTATGTTAAGAATTAAGATCCCAAAAGGCCGAGGGACGTTATCATCAGTCGCAGTATACGTAAAGCACCCTCGCTGGCAACATCCACTGTTGAGTGCCGTATGTATGGTTCACTCGTGAAAAATATTGTGTGATTGTGTGTCCTCTTGTAAACAAAAAAAAACGATTGGGCGTTGCCAGACATAAAACGTTTTGGCTTAGAACCAGTGTGGCCATATAGATTCTTACCAGTAAGAGTTATAATGAGCGCAAAGAGGCTAGAAAGACCTGGATGAAACGAAAGAAGAAGTCACAGTTGCTAAAACCACTGCTAGAAGTTCCAAAGAAGAGGCCTATGTATGAGTAATGGCATAAGCGAACTTGTCGCGAGTGCTCGTACCCACGTATTGTTGTCTCGTTAATGTTGCGGGTTAAGGACCGCAACGGCTGCCAGATTATCAGACGTTAAACTCTTGGTGGCAGAGTAAACTCGATTACTACGTTACATGTGACACCTAGCGCCTGTCTGAGCTCATCAATGTGGGATAATTGTGATTATATTGTGCAAATATCATATGTGTAGTTTGATCGATTTGGAAATATGTGACCCCATCAAACCGGCCGGAAATTTTAAAAGATTAACGCCCGATTTCTTAAAGGCTAATCAACGCAAAAATTAAAAATCAACTGTCAAATCTCTTGTTAAGTGTCAAATGAGTTGCTAGAAACATGGTTAAATTACTTAATTTGATCAGCCTGTCAGTTGACTTAGCCACTGCAATGAAAAGCTTTCGAATTTGACTCTAGAATCGTATACAGTTAACCGCTATTAACAGCCATGTTAGTTGACGTATACACTTTGACAAACATTGCAGAAACCGGGCGTAAGTCTTCTTGAACACCCGATGCCTAAAGTTTTTGTGTTGGCTTGTTACATAATAATCCAGTGCATGCCTACCCGCTAGCGCTTATTAAGTGCCATTGTAGTAATATCGATTTATATGCGCATATTATTAATTGATACATATATACGGGCATCGCTCATTCCAGTCGAACATGAAATAGCTCGGTCGGGGACGTGAAGAAACCGCGAGGCTCCATTTACAAAAAATATAGCTTAAATATTTAAAGTTACGCCAGCTGCCCTTACTTTTTTGTTTCTAAGTCATAACTTTAAAGTCGGACGGAGAATCCCATCAAATGTTTTGCTATAGACATTCCAAGCGTAGGTGATGTGAGACAAAACGTGACGTAAATGAAACGCTTGTTGGGTCCTCGTCATAAAAGAGAGAATTGTTTGATTATTATCAACCGCAATTGATAAACGTAATAATAAAATGAGTTTCGATTAGTGAATATAACTCGATAATGGTGGGTCATTTGATGGTGAATTATGGGGCTATCGCGGCGGATCGCTCGCACCTGGCGTCTGGGGCCTGCGCCCGCGCACGGGACGTACCGCGGGGCGCGGACCGCTCCGAGTCACGCCTCACGGCTCACCGACGTCATTGTAACGCACATCTCGACGCCGGCCGGACGTCCCGTAACACCATTCCGAACTAGTACCACCATCATAACATAGAAAATATGACCGTCCTAATAGCGCACGTCAACGGTTTGTTTACACAAATCTCCATAAATGTTCATAAAAACTTACCCGATTTGTATAGTGGCAATAACTTTTGTATGTATAGGTAAATATGTGCGAAACGGTCGCGACTTCACTTTTCCTTTCGACGCCATAAATATTATATAGTTTACGACCTGCCGCTCCAGTCTCCACTCGACGAGCGGAGATGTAGCAGTCGTGGCGCGTAGGTATTGAGCTCTGAGGCCTGCCGCCTGAGCGGACGAATCTCGGATGTGAACGAAATCCTACAGAGTCGATGACCCCGGCGGCGCGTCAAAGAAACAATGCGTGCGCCCGATCGCGACAATTTTACGATGTCATAATGAAGGGACGAATGTTTTAATATATTTTTTTTTACAATTTAGTTATTATTATCGGCTATAAACGCTGCCGTGAGTGCTTTTAATCGGCTGTTTGTCACATTGTAAAAAGAGTATAATGTGAAACGATTAGGGCATCGCTTTCAGCAGGACTCATTAGCTTTTTGTAAGGCTGATTGGAATACGACTGTTTGTTCTAATCGTTGGTATTTCATCATCATCATCATCACCTATTCGTGTTTTAGTGATATACTAACCGAATATATTGTGATATCTTTCTTGGCGTATCTTAATCTTCTTACACTCCTGATAGATGAATTCTCTCTCTCTTTCTCTCTCTCTCTCTCTCTCTCTCTCTCTCGTAAGAAAGGCCTGTGCCTTCCCAGAGCATTAATCACCATCGCCGACAGCGTATTTTATCTCGTTTCCACCCGGGGTTTATGATTACGTCATATTGTTGAACGTTAGTGTTTGTAACAATGACTCGTAATTCGTTCACGGTTTAACACTGGTAATCGCCGGGTTGTGTCAGTCGGGTGGTAGCTGGTGGTGGTAGTGTGGTACAAAGAGATTCGTCACGCCAATACATAATCTATACGTGTATAAATAAACGGTCTTGCGACACAAGCTCGTGTACCAGTCGCCAGTGCTGTCACTGCGCTTACTAAACACCACAGTCCACATTATTGAAATAGCGCTACGTACAGTATAAAAGAGGCCCTCTTACTACTAAAACCCTGCGGGGCACGGAGGGGGGCGCCCCCCTTTCGAATTTTACTAGATGAGCCATCTGCTCACCTACCTACCGATTGAGCTTAAAGGCCATCGGGCCTACAAGTCTAGACCTTTCGAAAAAAAAAAGTATTAAAGAGGTAGATACTAGGTAGGTAGTAATCCACTCCAGAAGCCTAATGGCTGATGTATAGGGATTAGGGGATAGTTTGGATGCCGCGGATGGTGGAGGCTAGGCCCAATAAATAGATGATAATAAGATAAACACAGTGATCGCTTCGCATTTCATAGAAGCTGATAATAGGTCGCCTAAGCGATAAAGGGGTCGATGGTGGGCTGATGATGATGATATGTATCATTATAGAGAAAATAAACTTTGTCATGCGTTTGAGTCTGTAATAAGGATATCCTCCATAAACTGGTTTAGTAAGATTAATATTAAAAAGTTGTAATGTGTTGATCACATGTCTAACAAAGAGTAGGGTACCTACCTCGTTGAGTCGACAAGATTTTGAGACGGGAACCATGTTTGATAAGACTGATGATATACCGTCGACGAGTATCCTGCTGAGTATTATAAGACAGGAGAGCAAAAAATGATTCATCATCAGAATATGATGATAATGATTTATTGTGATAAGCCCTATACACAGTTTGGTGGAGAGTGTCTTGTGTTTCATGTTGTAGGTACTGATGGGAGGTGTCGACCAAACAACTTAGTCCATGGCAAAATTATAGTGTGGCGAGTCTTTGTTATCGCTTAATGTATGGATATGTTATTTAAATGGTCGCAATTTATGACACATTGTTCACGAGACACGGTGTGTGTCTCTGTGTGTGTGTGTGAGAGAGGGAGAGAGAGAGTTGCGACTGGTGGCGATGGCTTACGTTTTGTTAAGCTGGCTTCGAGGAGTTTCACATGTGGTTGTATCAGTAGAGGTTACTTTAAAGTTAATTTATGTGTAGTATAATGTAACTCCGTCCTACTGCTAAATGTGGCTCTATCAGAGGCAAGCAATAATGTTAGACATAGTTTCCTTAGCGTCAGCCGAATGTGTTGGCCAATTTCATGTCACGTCATTTGTTCGCGATGTAGGTAATTACTGAGCCAATATTATTGATATTTTGCACTCTGAAGTTTTGAAGATCTTGAAAGGTTACCAGCTTAAGCCACTATTATACGCGTGTTAAAATACACAAAATACTTTATAGTAACTGATAATTTTTATCTACAAATCATCATTGGCCACAGCATCTTCTCAGATGATTGTTGCAGCGCCAGCGGGTAACAATCACGAAGCTCTCGGGGCAACCACATCTGCTAAACAGAGGCCTCCTTTAATGAAAGCCAAGACGGCCGCTCCCTTGCCACTCGTAACCAACACGGACCGGCCACTGCACCGAGATCGTCTTGAAGTTTAGAATATACAAATATAGTGCTTTACTACAGCTTGTTAAAATGATGTGTTTTCCTTTTCAGGTGTCTGCTCTCTCGAGATTTCGTACGGCTGGGCAAGTGGTTTGTACAACCCTACGATGGCGACGAAGAAAACGTTGGCAAAAGGTAACGAATACTTGATACTAATTATTATGACTATAATATAGGTGGAAGTGTAACTTGTGGCGACTCTATTCTATGGGTTGTTTACAAATAAACACGCGTGGCAACGCGCGTGACGCTTCCTACAGCATCATGAAGATCTCTGTGTCGCACTCGTCAAGATATTAGGGTGCTACTTCGTTCCCCTTCACACATTTCTAATATAATTTAGACTTAGTTAATAATTTTTTTTCAACAAATAAAAAAGTATATTGTTTACTATGAAAATATTTTCTATTGATGTGATTTGTTGGAACTAAACTATGTCTTCTCTCGTTGTAGCCCGTGGCACCTGTCGTTTTCGTTCGCGTTCTTCCTGCACGGCGAGAGCACGGTGTGCGCGTCGGTGGACGTGCGGCAACACCCACCCGTGCGCACGCTTACGGCCAAGCGGCTCGCCCGCTTGCACCAGTCCGCGCCTGCCGCGGACAAGCGGCACGACGATAAAGGTATACAAAACTATTACTATTAATCATAAACTCGTGTATAACGTAAAACCTACCAATGTAAAATACAATTTTAAATCAAGTAAACTGATCTGACCTAAGTACCTGAAAAACTATACTAAGGCTTGAATGTATGAAAATATTTTATAACACATTATTGTTGTTCTAGTGATCCTAGCCCCTTTCGGCTTGGAGGGGCGGGTGACCGGGCGCACGTGGAGCGACAGCGACGCCTCCACCGCGCGCCTACTCGACGCCTGGCGCCAGCTCTACCCGCTCGAGCAGGGCTGCGGTGCCGTCGAGGTATAACCCCTCTGCCCGTCTACTACTATATACTTGTCACACACATTGACCCATTATTTTATTTATTTATTTATTTAGTTGCACCAACAAAGTGAACACCAGTACAAACATTTAAGAATTAGTTTAAATATAATGAGTTGAGTGTCACCTCAATTACAGGTGCAAACAGCAGTGCAAATTAGAATCATTTTAACAACATTGAAAAAATACTTAAAACAAAAAAAAAACTCAGTAAACAATATTTTTATATTTTCTTCCACTTCACTCCATATTGTTTGTTCTATTTCTTGCATTATAACTTTCACTCACTCTAAACACTATACATAAAGTATTAATTGTCACGCAGTAATAATATACAATCTGTGCAGGTGGAATGCGGAGGCGTGCGCATGCGCTACCCGACTCCATACGCGCTCGTGACGGAGATGGAAGCGCCGCGCGAGCCGCCGCCCGCCGCGCACCTCGCGCGCCGCACGCTGCGAGCGCTGCACACGCCTGCGCCGCATCAGGTACACGCACGCACGCACTCCTTACTCATTCACTCACTAGTCACTACCGATACATGTTGCGTACCGTAGTTAATATATTACTTATTTAATAAGATATTGACTTGAAATGAACGATGATAATAGTATATATGAGACTGCTGTTATATATCGTTATTTAGAAGGTATCTTCTAAAGATTATGTCCGTAAACAAGGTTATTGTAGTGAAAAGATGATGCAACTAACCTGTTTAGTCAGATAATAGTCATACTCACTTAGAGTACTGGAAGTAGGAAACAAGGTGTCGTCGCAAGATCTACTTCACTTTGAGTTAACTTCCGATATAAATATAGCAGGAGATTAAAATATAATTCAAGAATTGTTTATATTTTGCGCACGCCTTCTATACATTTAATTTTCATTGTTTCCCTTAAACGATTGTGATAAAGTGTTCGTTAATATTTTCTTCGATGTGGTTTCAGACCGAGGAGCTGGCGTACGCGGAGTGTAACGGAGATGCGAACGACGACTTCCTCGATCCGACGCGAAAGACACCTTGTACCTGTGCTAAGTGAGTGTTGCCTGCCTTATTGTAGTGACGATAGACGAGGTAGATATTATGTGTTGCTTTGTTGAAAATAGTTGTATGCTTGTTTATGATTTTGAGCTCAGATATATAACGCTATGTTTATACAAAACAATTGTAAAATGCAGCTGACCTATATACAAACGCATTCTATATATTGTAGTTATTGAATATTTTGTTTATATCATAGTGACACTAAGTATCGAAATTTTCAATATAGCAACTTTAATAGTATACAGTAGTTAGGTAGCTTGAATAAAAAGTACGGTAGAATGTAGATGTACGGATGTTGTATGACTTGCTATTTTATGTATGGAAGTCATATTTTATAGTGTGCGACAGATTAGCTTCATCAAAAACAATTACAGTGGATATGTTTGAGTAATATTTGTGATTATTTTCTCTATATTAAAATATATAGTCATTTCTTTTTTGTTGCGTAAATAGTTATTCATGTTATTTAGAAAGTATATTTGTAATATAATAATGGTTGTGATCAGTGAAACTGTATGCAGTTTTGTGTTATATAACTTGTGGGTATGTTGTAGTGATAAATATTAAATATGTAGATTTTATGTATGTAGTTTAATTATTATAATATTACTCATATAATTATTTTTATTTATACAACAGTAGTACAAGTAATGGACCGATGTACACAACATTGTTTGTGTATCAGTTCGTTTCTTGACGGAAGTGTCAATATTGTAACTTTTATATTATCAATTGTACATGTATTGGTACTTCCGTATCTGCTCCGATGCGTACTTGCTTCTGTCACACTGTGATCCAAAACAGTATTCGCTTTTGCCTTTAGTCTCAGGTTTTATTTTATTAAATGATGCATAAGTTTATTATTTATTTAATAACTCAAGTATCTCGTAGTTTCCTTCTTGTATGATAGTGGGGCCTGATATTGGATGTCACTAGTTTTATGTAAAGCATGACCTAATAGCTTCGTATCGTTTGTCGCGAACCGTGAATAACTTCAGTTTGTTATTAATATCAAATGTAACACAATAATATTATATTGTTGGTTTAATGTTTTTTTTTTTTTTTAACTTTAATCGGTGTTAATATTTGTATAATACAACAAGAGAAGGGCGTGTATTGACTTCAGCAGCTTAACAACGGCTAGTGTAGTTGTAGGGTCGTTTCGGTGACCATGGAATTCCGGTATGGGTGGTATACGTGCGCGTGAGGGGGCGTGTAAATGGCGTGTAGGAGGTAGGTGTGACAGGGGCAGGGCAGCAGTGGGCGGTGGCACTAGCGTTCTCTTGTGCAGGTGGCGGCGCCGACGCGCGCCCCGCCCCCCGCGTCCGCCGCCCTTCCACCGCCGCACCGCGCCGCACCACCGACACAGGTACGTCGCACCACGATCACTGCCACCATCGACGATCACAACCACTGTCCAACCAGCCACCGACCTGTGGTCCAAATGCCTATTACCACCAATTATAGAATACGAAATCCATTTTTGGTAAAAGCCGCTCATTTTTCATAAGTCCGCGGTTTCGAATTGGTCACATCACATCATCAGGGTTTGTTGTACGTGTACGTGTACGAATTATCAAATGGTATGCTTCAATGTCATCACGTCTCATATTTTGTCATTTGGAGCTAGGGTAAGCTAATACTTGTAGAGAAAAAGTGTTTAATTCAAAATTATTATACGAATTCATTACAAACAAATGTTATCATGCTTAACAAACACAAACACTACTGCCGTATTGCCAACGTTATCAATATATCGTGGGTCAATGTAACATTTTATATTTATACTACAGGCATGTGAAGAGTATGTTATTGTGTCAGATTGTAAAACATATTTATTTGTTATATGCATGCTTCAATATTTTTAACTAGTTATTTGTTGGTTGTGATTTTCTTTAAAGAAGTCATTTGTCTCTCTTGGCCCTTAAGTGTCTAATTACTTTGTTTTTGTACTTAAAAGTCACTCAGCGTTCAAAAACTAATGTCGAGATAAAAGTGAAGTGGATTGTATATACTTTTTTTAATAGAATGCTTAACTGAGCTATGACTTCTTATGTGAAAGACACAATAACAATACCGAATTTGGGTATAAACATTCGCATGCTGACTTAATATTTAGGCGTGCATGCATGCAGTCTCGCTTCTTTTAACAGTAATGTCAAGGTGTAATGTGTCAATCATTTGGCAAGCGTAATATTACTTTCATTTATACATTATCTGTAACTGAAGAATAACTGCTCGTAGGTTCAGGATACTGCTTGTTAATTTACAACTGTTTATTTCTTGATGGAAAAATAAGAATTAAAGACAATGCTCTGTACTTCTGCATTATTATGTAGAATTGCGTTTATATTCGCAGAGCTTATTATCTTGAGTAAATAATTGCAAAATTCTTGTCATAATGTCTGACTTGTATAGAACTATCCTGTATTTTGATGTGTAAATAACAAAAGATCATCGATGATTTTAATAATAATAGTAATAATAATGTGCATAAATATGGGTGTTCATGGATCATGTGCTTGTTTCCGTAGAGCTAGCGGCGGTGGCGGTGCGCTGGGAGCTGGCGGCGCGTGCTCGCCGGGCAGCTGCGGCGCCTCCCCGCCCGCCGCCGGCGCGCCCTCGCCACACCACGCCCACAACGCACTCACTTCTCACCAGGTACTACATTTACCTTAAATAATAAAGAAATCTTACTTATATTATAAATGTGAAAGTTTGTAAGTATGGATGTTTTTTACTCCTTTAATTAAAAACTACTGAATGGATTTTAATGAAACTTTACAATAATAAAGCATATACATCAGAATAACACCGGCCGTAAGGTATATCAATTGGCCATAGTGCCTCAAATAAATGATTTATCAGTATTCCCACGGGAATGGGAAGTATGCGGGTGAAACCTCGGGGCGCTGCAAGTATATAATATTTATATATATATTATAATTTTTTACTGTATCGCTTACTTCCAAGGGTAATCTTTATTATGATTACACTATATAAAGAGATTTTTATTTATAATTAAGTATGGTGCGTCATTTAAAATATAAAATGTCGTTGCAGCAAACGGGCGTACCGACAACGCTGCACACGCCGGCGCCGACACCCGACCCGCTGGCGCCGCCTACGCCTGCACCGCCATCCGCGCCGCCGCACAAGGTGTATGCACAGGTACAGATACACTCGCGAATATATCACGGCATAGCATACCACCTACCGTGGTCTATGGTTATATTTGTGGTATGAACATAAGATGGACGATTTCAACTATTTAGTGTTTACTTTGTACTAAGTACAAAATATGGCTTCTACAAAGTAATACGTTTTGCAGGGCGAGTCTCCCGGCGCGGGCGCAGTGCGTGCGGCGTCCCCGGTGAGCGGGCTGCTGCGGACGCCAGTGCTGCCGCCCGCTGAACAGCGCCTCGATCCGCTGGAGGATGAGCACGAGTTGCACATGCTGTACGACTACACCACCGTGCACGCGTGGTACGTACCTCCTACACGACACAATCAGCGAGTCACTTACGGTCACACGAAGACAAAGACTTTCTTCCTGTGCATCTTTTACTCGCGACATTACATATCACCGATTCGCGCAGTTGCAATATAGAGTCTGTGTTGTACGCGTTCAATGTCTGGTGACAGCAACAAGTTTATTATACATTCGTAATTTTGTAAAAGTATTTTATTATACGTTCGTTTCCTTTTTTAAATAATTAATATTAATTTTATATTACGTGTCGTTAGGTTGGAACACCCTGTCAAAAGGTTCAAGACGGAGGAAGCACCGTTCCGCGAGGAGCTAGCGCTGGGCGCGGCGGCGGGCGACTTGTACGCGGGCCACGACCACACCCACATGCCCGCCGCCGACCGCGCGCTGCTCGCCGTCAAGCAGGAGAAGGTTGAACACGTGAGTAGCACGCGCCTTATTTGTAATACCAATTCAATGACTTTCAATCTTTTGCTATGAGTTTGTAATATTATAAACACGAAAGCTTTAGATTATAAATATTATAGACATAAGGTATAGGCTATCAAAATAATAAACATGAAATAAAAATGGTGAATTTGTGGGATAGAGTATATTTATAAAACAGCAAAGACAAAAATATAATTCAGTGATGTTTGATCTTTAGTTTGTAAACCGTTATTTTTTTTTTTTTTTTTTTTTTGTATAATTAATAGTTGTAGAACTTTAATGCTGACAAAAATTTAAACGATTTGGTTGAATTTTGACAGTCAAGCGATTACTGATAAAAACTGTAATTAAAAAGTAGATCCTTTCACAGGAGGATTCGAAAGAGTACAAGAACCTATTCACGTCGGACGGCTTGAACCCGACTCTAAAAGACCTGGACCAAATATTCGAAAACTCTGATGACGCGGCGAGCGGAGATGAGACGGTAAGACTTGTGAGTGTGCCTTTTCCTACTATTTACCTCACCTAGATCATTTGTTTAATTTCATAATCCATATAATTATCGATAGAAATAATAAAAATCCCTGCCACAGAAAGATAGTGATGCTGCTTTTTTTGGTCAGAATGAGTGAGCTATTGTAGAGGTAAAGCTACGTATACAACGCGTAATTTACATAGTCGCATAGCGACTTTAATTTGGCCAAAAAATAATACCTGTGTCTATTTTATTATCATCATATTGAATAAGATTTCACATTGCTTTGTTGAATAAGTTAATTATTTAAGATGTTTTTTAAAAAGTTTAGAAGAACATCATTGAGTAATTACATTTATGCGTTATCCGCAGTTGCAAGTGCAGACGCCACCCGATTCCAACAAGTCGGAGGAGATGAGGTGCGCGGGGGGCGGTGGGCGCTGCGTGCGTGCCGAGGAGCTCAGCAAGATGTTCCCCACGCCGCCTAGCATGGAGGCGCACGCGCAGCCCTCGCCTGGCTTCAGCCCGCCAGACGATGCACACGCGCTCGCCTCGCTCACGCACGCGCACCGTCTCCATGGCTCGCCGCCGCCCGACCCCATCGAGGTAATTATAACATTATTAAAGTACTGCTACCACTTATATACTTTTATACCGAAATTGAACCGAACATAATATCCTATTATAAATAAGCGAAGCGAATCTTGATTTGTGATAAATTTCATAATGTACCTGCAGGACTGGTCATACGTGTTCAAGCCACCCACCATGTACAAATACGTGGGCGCGACCAAGTACGCGCCCCTGACTACGCTGCCTAGCCAACTGCTGCCGCCCGTGACGCTGCCGCCAAATGCCGTATACCGGCCGCGCTGGCTGCGCTCCGAACGCGAGCGCGACCGCGAGGAACGGCCTCGACCCGAAACGGAAACCAACGGTATATATTACATTTATCATAAAAATCAACATAGTCTAGAAATATGCCTTTTTCCTATTTTTAGTTGCTAATTTTAATTATCCTATTTCTTAGGAACCGGTACAACCTCAGGTGGCTCCGGGGGAAGCGTTAAGCGCGCACTGTCAACGTGCAGCGGAAGTGCGGGTGGTGGCGGGGGCGGGGGCAGTGCGCCGACCGCAGGGGTGGAGTCGCGGTCTCCGCCGCGCCGCTCGCCGCTGTCGCCGCGCACGCCCGCCACGCCGCCAGCACCCGCCTGCCCGCTCCTGCTCAACGTACTGCTGGCCGATACCGTTTTAAACGTTTTCCGCGACCACAACTTTGACAGCTGCACTCTTTGCGTCTGCGACTCTGGCTCTAGGGTAATAAATATTTTCATTTTCATACTATTTTAATAATTTTATTTACAAAATAATTTGTAACAGCTTTACTAAATGTATTTTTATAATTTTAGGCTGGAAACATTCGCGGTGCGGATGCTGCCACGTACCTACCTAGCGGCGACTGGGGCGGCAACGTGGACGACGAGCCGTCGCGGTGTTCGTGCGGGTTCAGCGCTATCGTCAACCGCAGGCTCGCTCATCGAGCCGGCCTTTTTTATGAGGTATTTTATTAACTTTAAATTATTAACTTTCTATTTCCAAATGACCTCAAAATATGTTATATTGAAATAACTTCCTTGACACTTTCATAAGCAGCGTTGTTATTTTTGTGTATCTTAATATCACAATAATAATATATCTTCCAGTCTTTTTAATAATCATAATTAGTATTTACTAATACTATACATAAGGAAGACATGATCTTTTCAACTGAACTGAGCTGATACCTTTTTACATAGGCTATAAAAAAATCAACATCAATCTGGCTACGATTTTACATCTTAACTAAATGCCGGCGAAGCTTCTTTAATAAAATATCTGAACACTTTTGAGAATTGCAGACATCACATCTCACAATTAATGTTTGTTATTTAAGAAATTTATACCACAAGTGATCGTCATAAATATAGATGCCTATAAAATGAGATCAAATTTTCATTTTCAAAGGACGAGATGGAAATCACGGGTATAGCTGAGGAACCTGGTGGGGGCGGAGGAGGACGAGGATTTTTGGGAGAGGTGGCGAGCGTGCTGCTAGCGCAGAGCGCCGCGCCCGCCGGCGGGGCCGCCTCCGCGCTCGCCCGCGCCGCGCGCCGCGCCGCTCGCGCGTACGCTCCTGACGACTTACGGCTCAACCTGCTCGAGTGAGTACACCGCACGATCGCAAATAGTAATGTTATACGCGAGAAAAAAATATATTTAAAAGGGCTTATTTTATGTTCTATTCGTGCAAAAACAATATTGTTACCCGGCAACAAAAGGTTCCTTAGTACACTAATGTTAATATAATTAAAATAAACTATGTCGTTGTTTTGTACATAAATGGTGTTCTTACAGATATTCCGATGGCGGTGCGGCGGCGGCGCGAGCGCTGCGGGCAGCCATGGGCTGCTCCGGCAGCGTGGCGGCGTTGCCTACCGGCGCGCCCGGCGCGGTGCACCGCTGGCCCTTCATCGGAGCGCGCGCACCACGCTCTTCCAGAGATGTTGTCAGGTGCATTTTAGGAATAATATTATTCAAATTAGCAAAAAAAAAAAAAAATGTAATGCAATATGAACTACCCATTACTAAAATTTAAATGAAATTTAAAAGTCGTTCAAATTATTTATAAAGCCACTGGGATCGTACTAGGAGTATTTTGTACCCTGATTATGTATTATTAATTTAGCATGTTATTGAACAAAACTAAATGAGAACGTATCTTATACCCACAGACTGATGCGAAGGTTACGGCCGCTCCTGCAAGACGCCATTCAGAAACGGTGCTGCGGCGCGCGCATGTGGGACGGCGTGAGCGGGCCGCTGACGTGGCGCCAGTTCCACCGTCTGGCGGGGCGCGGCAACGAAGACCTGTGCGAGCCGCAGCCAGTGCCGCCGCTGCTGGTGGGCCACGAGCGCGACTGGCTGGCGTTATCACCGTACGCGCTGCGCCACTGGGAGCGCCTGGCGCTGGAACCGTACGCACATGCGCGGGACGTTGCCTACGTGGTGCTGGCGGCTGACGTGCCCGCGCTGCACGACCCAGTGCGGGCCTTCTTCCGCGACCTGTCCGCCGCCTACGAGGCCTGCCGCCTAGGCCGCCACCGCCCCGTCACCCGCGTGGCGCGCGATGGCATAGTGCGGACCGCCACCCGGGGCGACCGGTTAGTGTTATACTTATAACATGATTTTTTATTATTAATACGATACAGTAAATTAAAACAAAATTGGGTTTCTCTCTGTAATAAAAGTAATTTATTATGTTTTTTTAGTACATAAATATTATAACCACTAAAAATATTAACTAATGTATATCAACCCTCAGTTCTGAGATATAATAATTATGGAGCACTTAAATTAAACGAAAAAAATATTTGCAATAACCTGATGAAGTAACGTTTTATGTTTATGTAGAGATAGCAACTGTGAAGAATGGAGTGGTGAACTACCGCCGGGGCGATTGGGAGAATACATGCGGGCTTATGCGGAGACATTACGATCCAATCTCGTTCCACAATTGGCCGCCTTAAACGTCGACCGGACGTTACTCGAGAGTGAGTATCGTATTTTAATACACAGCAGTACATGTACGTACTCACACGAACACAAACACACACACACACACATACATATGATATTATGTAGGAACTGATTGAAATTGGATTGCAGAAGTAAAATTTATATTTGTGCATTAACTGTTGTAGATGCTAATACTGGTACGATGCGCCCGCCGGCAGCTCCGGAGCGGCCGGACACGCCGGGTGGGGCGAGCGGGGTAGCGGAGGGCGAGGCGGCCAGCGCAGACGCGGCGGCTGGAGGAGCCAGTGTGGGCGCCGCCTCCTGGGAGGAGGACGAGGCGGGTCCACCGGCGCTTGTAATCTACGTGGTGGAGCCACCCGCCGCCCACTCGCACCGCCCGCGCGCGTTACGCACGCTGATGCGCCTCGCTTCCAAGACCGCACACCACCTACACCACCACAACCCCCTCATCAAGGTAACATATTTTGTTTCAGTCGAATTATTACTACTGCATTATTATTAATTGAAATATGCAATTTGACGACCAATACATTAACATTAAATTAATACTATACCCATCATCGTCAGCCTTCATCCTTTCACCGCTAAACATAGGCCTTCCTTAATGAAAGCCTGGACGACTATATCTTTGTAACGTGATATTACACACTATCCAAGTTTAGATAGGGATTGCAGCAGCTCTATGTTAACTAATATCTCTTATTGAGAGTCACAATAATATTGTTAATTATTGTCAATTGTTGGACGAGAACTGAAAGTGTGCCTTTGTCCTTACAGATAATATCGTTGGAAGGCGTATACGAAGCGTGGGCAGGGCGTGCGGGCGGGTCGGTGGAGACGCGCGCGCTCGCATTCTCCGTGTTCGCGGGCGCGCGCCGTCAGCTCGCGCACTCGCCCACCGGCAAGTCACTCACCGGCTTTGGCACCGCCGCGCAGGCTAACCTTTTCCTCAGCAACAAAGACGTGAGTCAAAACTGACTATTGTACAATTTATTTGTGTATATTAATTAAAAAGAAGGAATCCAAAAGAAATTTTGACAATATTACATGTGCACATCCAATACAGAAAGCCTTTACCTTTATAAACAATTTCTAGTCATAATTTTTCGTCGTTTGCCTATAATTGGAATGTACCATTGACAGGAGAAAAACCGCGCTCCATACCACCTGTTCGGGCCGGCGTGGGTGCTGGCCCCGCCGCGCGCGCTCAAGGAGGTGGCGGAGACGTGGGGGCAGGCGGGCGAGCACAGCGCTGTGCTGTTCGTAGCCTACTGCCTCTCGCACGACCAGCGCTGGCTGCTGGCCGCCGCCACAGACGCGCGCGGCGAGCTGCTCGACACCGCCGCCATCAACATACACGTGCCCGCCAGGTATGTCCTCATCGCCACTTACATTTGAATGTCATCGGGTATATGATCTTGCACCGATAACACCGTAATTTATACTTGCTACGACATTGGGACCATAGTCACAGTAAAAGAGATATATCATGGTAAAAATCGCGTATAAACAAAAGAGACCCCAATATTAATGACGTACACATCACTACCAGAGAAATAAATTTTACTTCAACATGTTTGCTCTGACATTTATTAAAAAAAAACACAACAATGATCATTATTCTCGGGACAACTTTCGTTGAAATCTGACTTTTGTACAGATGTGTTGGCAGACACTGTTTGTTTGTGTGAGGAGTCTAATTCATATGTAGGCGATGTTTGTTTCACTATTTCAATACCATAGTAACAATAATTGTAATTGTCTAAATTACAGATCAAGGAGAAAGCGCGGCGGTCCGGCGAGGAGACTGGGGCTGACGAAGCTGATGGATTTTATGCTGGAGGTCATGTCGCAGGCCGCGCAGCCCTGGCGCCTGGTGGTGGGCCGCGTGGGCCGCATCGGCCACGGCGAACTGCGCGGTAAGACCCGCTCTCCGGTTACACACAATTACAAATTCTAAACAACAATTAATAAGTTATGAAAGAGAGTCGAAAAAATATGCAGTCGGTGAAAACCGACTAAATGATAGGTTGCTAATACTTAGTATGAATATTTAAGGAAGGATAAATAAAAAAGTATATATAGTTATATTGACAAAGTATTGGTAATGTAATTATCCCTTGTAGGGTGGAGCTGGCTGCTGTCACGGCCCAACCTGCAGCGTGCGTCCAGTACGCTGCGCGAGCGGTGCGGCAGCTGTGCGCGCGTGCCCGGCGCGTCCCCGTGCGTGCTGTCGGCCTGCCTCGTGTCCACGGAGCCCGACTCGTGCCTCCGCCTCATGGCGGACCGCTTCACGCCCGACGAGCGCTTCTCGCAGGCCTCCATACAATCGCACCTGCACACGCCGCGCGACGTCACCGCCACGCACATACTCGTCTTTCCCACCTCCGCCACCACGCAGGTGAGACGCACTACACTCGTGTATGATTATATAAAATCAATAATAAAAACAAGATCGATACTTATACATTATGTAGTTTGATAAATATATTCTATAATACTGATAAACTTGAACGTTTCCAGTCAAACCACATGCCGTTCGAGCCGCCGCTAGCCAACGGGGAGGACAACGACATGCTCTTAGGGCTAGAGATGAACATCGACGACGAGGAGAACATCGGGGAGCTGCTGATCGGCGACATGTTCATGTGGCCCGCCGGCTCCCCGCGCGCCTCCCCCCGCCGCGACGAGGAGCCCGACAGCTGCGAGCGGAACATGCGCGCGCACGCCGCGGGCCACTACCCCGCCGACGACGACCACGCGCCGGTGAGACATCCAATAATGCTTCTTTTACCATAACGATGATGATAAACATATTCCTTGTGGGACGGTCATTACCCCTGGTTAAGAAGTAGCCATATGCTGCTTTGCAGCCGAATGGGGCGGGTCCGACCGGGGCGTCACCTGTCGCTCACACAATACCAACGTAGTGACAGAGCCATGCTGTTGCGTGTCGTGCGGCTTGTGAGGTTCCGGTGGCCCATTGAGGGTGTAGGGAAAAGGAGGGCAACGAATCTGCATAATTTTTGCTTGTGCAAATGTGTCGGCATCGGTAGTCGTCACTATAAGGCTCAACCCAATTCATTTTTCATTCACATTATATCTGGTCGATTCACCTGTGACCTTAAATCGGTATATAATATTTATTATCGGCACTCGCAGGAGCAAGTGGGGTCGATGCTGCAGCAGCCGTTGGCGTTGGGCTACCTTGTTTCGACGGCGCCGCTGGACTCCATGCCGCGCTGGTGGTGGGCGGGCTGCGCGCACCTGCGGGACGCCTGTCCCGCTTTCCTCAAAAATGCGCTGCACCTGCAGTGCAGCCAGGCCAACGAGGACTACCCCTCGCTGACGCAGCGCCGCGACGCGCACCCGCTCGACTCCACCACCACCACCGACGTGCTGAGGTAAGGAAACTTACATAATATTCTCATCGTTAACTTGTTTATCTTCCCTTCCCGGTTCGTAACGTATCGTTTGTTGTGGCAGGTACGTGCTGGAGGGGTACAACGCGCTGTCGTGGCTGGCGCTGGACGGCAGCACGCACGACCGCCTGTCCTGCCTGCCGCTGCACGTGCAGGTGCTCATGCAGCTGTACCACACGGCCGCCGCGCTGGGCTGAGACCGCCATCGTTGATCGAGCTCGCAACAGTCTACGAAAAATATATTTTATTAAATTTTGCTTGTGGAATGTTGGAAATTAAAAGAATAATGCGCGGGCTATGTCGTATCTCTGCAGAGAGTTGCACAATTTTATGTAAAGCTCGTCAAGCTCCGAGATGGATTTCATTTAGAAATTGATTTATTGTTATTATTTTCTAAAAAAGGCTCGTAGGCCGAAAGCTTTAATTACAATATTTATTTTTGTTGAATAAGTTGTTTATACGCCAGCGAGTGAGCGCCGCCGCGAGCACGTCGTTACCATTGATACGTGTGCGGGCGGCGGGCCCCGGCCCATACTGACTTTTGCATTTCTCCAACCTGAATTGAATAGTTTAAATATTGACGCGGGACAAAAAGAGAAAAATAATCGCGTTGCGTTGTCGTAGTTTTTAATAAAACTATCATTCGGGTACACCAAAAATCAACCAGCTAAGCTATTCAAGCTATAACGGGCATTTGGCCTTTCAAATTCCTTCCAATAATAAAATAAAAAGTACAAGATATCTATACAAAGTATGACATTATTGCAATTCGTGCTATATATATTTACATTTATTTGGAACTGTATTAAGGACGGTATCGCATTAAGACTAAGTATACATTTCTAAATCGTCCGGTGAAGACGACTAATTTAAAGATTAATAATTACAAAGGCCACTGTCGGAACAGTGTCGCCGGACAGACAGTACTTAGATAAATTAAGTATGGTATGGCGTGTATAGGCTTTGTTATAGGACGGGCGTGTTGCGGAGTTATTGCCCTCACAAGGGTCGTTGGAATAGCCGTAGTTGTTAGAGAGCGCCGTGGGTGGTGACTCGTGTGGTAGACGGGGGAGTCGTATTCCATGAGACAGTTGAAAAATTTATCGTTCATCTTGCAAGACTCCTTTTGCCCATTGAAACCGTGGAAAACGACTCAATAGTTGGTGGGGTTAGCAAAAGTTACCACGCACAAAGATGTATGATTATCGAATGTTACAAAAAATATTATTAAAAAAAAAAAGTTAAAAAAAAATCGGTGGATTAGCCAGGTATCTAGTATGTACTAACAATAACAAAATTCAATGAAGGTCCAATTCGGCGTAAACAGTGGTTTTTAATCTTACCTTGTATCTAATGGATGTTTAAATGTTAGGGTTTCATTTGCATGCGTGCGTGCAAGCTATCGATTACTTCCATTGAGTCTTTCTTTATTCATTCTTCCTCGATCTCTCACTCCAAAATGAATCACCGAGAACCTCATTTTCAATAGCTTTGATTTTAGACAAGTTTTTAGTGAATTAAGCTAATTTTGTCGTTGAACAGTGACTAGGTGTAAATCATTAAATAATGGATAAAAACATATTTATTTTGTACTTTTTTATCTTTTATAATTGTTTTTATTTATTTGATATATGTTTAATTTTATTATAGTCCGCCAATAATGAAATCAAATCAAAATAGAACAGCAGTAGAGTAATTGACTTGGTTCGATAACATTAGTAAAATATTTGTATCACATAAAATCAAAGGATATAATGTTATTTTCTGAAACGGAACATCTTATTGTACAGACTGTTGAACGGAAAACAATACAGCTTTAATGGTTCAATGTAAATGGCTATTTTGTATTTAAATCTGATATTTAATTTTTTCTCATCCTTTTATTTTCATATTCTAAACAAAACATAATTTTCCGTTTCATAAGAGCCACGTTTGTCGACATTCCTTTGATTTTATGTCAATCACGCGAAGACGTATTCCGACGTAGGATGCCGGACCGCGGCGTCGCGTCTCGTAGTACAGCTGTAGTCGTATACATTTTGTATGTAATATTGTGTACATTGTTGTGTTGTAAGCCGGTATGATTTACCAAAGGAGTTAGCCATTTCTCTTAGAGTTTTAGATATTTATATCGACCGTCGATGCTTTTTGATAGTTTTGTTCGACAGGGTTCTCGTTTCGCTACCTGTATCCAAATTTTTGGATATGCATTAAATTAGACACTATTTTTATAAAGGTTTTTATGTTGAAATGACAAGGAATTATCTTCCAAATATCATATTTAAAGTCGAGTTAGATCGTGTAGATTAACGTTTAGAAACAATTATACATTAGACAAATCGACTCGTCGAGCGAGTTTTCTACCGTGTACAGTTTTATACCCAGGAGACGACGGTTCGTGTCGGGTATGCCACCTCGGCGACGGTACGTTAAATTAGTTCAAAATATTGCAATTAATTATATGATAAATATTAAGTCGAACGCCAGGCGACCTCCACGTGGGTAGGGTACAAGATTCTAAACAGTGTTGCTAGTTATATCGTTTCTTATATTGAAGAGACCTCCGGTCGGCATTACATTAGAGACATCGATAGTTACTGTTAGTTAGTGGCGAGGAGAGCCCTAGATCATGTTCGGATTAGCATTTATACACTAGAAGTCATTTTATAAAATTTACTAAGTGGACCCATCATCTCCAAAAACGTAGGTTCGTGGAATCTCTTACAGTTCGGTAGCTATATGAAATTTTATATTTTAATATATCTAAAGTAAGTAAAACATAGGTGTTACGTATATGACGTGTACATAACTCCATTCGGACAGAATTTGTTTGTTGCAACCAGTATTTTGTATTCCGGTACCTTTATATACATTTTGGACGGGGCGGGCCGCCGTCGGCCGGCTGCCTGTCCGTAGGTGTGTTATGTAGTGGACGCTGGGCGTAGGTGAATTTGTACAGGTTTCGTTTGCTAGCGGCCGTACGCCTTTAACTTAAATTATTTGAGTGTTGTTTCAACAGCGACTTAACTGAATTTAGTCTAGTTAAATATGAAATGTTTTAAATGTGTTACAGCATTTGAGAATATTTAATGATGTTGTATATAGTTTATATTTTGTTTTGAAAAAACGATTTGTAAATAGGATCGGGTAGTTGGATGTGCCGTTGATGAATCGCCCACTTTGCCGACTCGCGTTTTAAAGAAACCACTCGTAATATATTTGTACAGTTGTTAAGTGAGATTTGTAGTTGAAACGATTATTTTTTAAGATTTCGTTTTCAATTTTTGTTATTGTGAATTTGTCAATTTTTTTAGGGAATTGGGATTGTACTGTACATAGACCTCACCATTTTGTCATATATTAGATATAAGTGATCAAATCTGATGATTGAGATGGAAATCAAATTTTCTAAATGGAGCAATCATGAGACGACGTAAACAAAAGTTAGTGTAATACTTGATATTAATATAACTTTATAAATAACTGTGAAAATAGGTAATAATAATTATGAATAAAATATTACATATTTATTGCATATTTTTATTTGTATTTTACCTCATCAGTTACCTAAGGTAATTCACACTACCTACTTCAATACTACAATACAAAAATTAATGCTCTCTAAGGCCGGTCTGAAATACCTAATAATATATTATAAGTACTATATAGTACTAATAAACTAAAGTGACATAGCAGACCTCATTTTTAGTAATTTTTGGGGCTAAGTTTTATATGTGACAAAACAAGTCTAATTAACGGCGGCTTTCAATATCCTATCCACAGATTTATAAATACATATGTATTTATGTGTGATCCTATCTATCTTAAAATTTTCTTATCTATCTTGAAATTTTTACACATTTTCTTACAAAATCTGTCAAAATTTTAAGATCGATAAGAAAGTTTTAAGATAGATAGGATATTGAAAGCCGCCGTAAATGGCACAGATGTAAGCTATTTATATCATGTATGGTATGGAAGTCTTCCTGCATGACGAAATGTAGAGAGCACTCGCACCACGAACTTGAAATTGACGTGATGCGTTTCCAGTAGGTGCATTCTTGCTATGCTTATATGATATACAACTTTTTCGGATTTTATCGCAGTTTTTTAAGATTTTTATTTGTCCGACGTTTCGGATACTTTACAGCAACCATGGTCTTTTTTTTTTTTTTTTTTTTTTTTTTTTTTTTCGGTTGGATCTATGCTAATGGTCCTAGTGACCGTTATGCGTCATCGGAAATGGGGTGATCCGGTTGGATCATCCTATGACGTTAAAAATTTGGGGGGTTGCCCCCCGCCATGTTCATGGCGTCGGGTTTGTACCTAACTTGGTAAGCTACGGTCGACTGGTTTGGAACGGGTGACGTTAGAAACCTATCGTGAGGGCCGGCCCTCCCCTCCCCCGGTAGCGGGGGAGGCGGGTCAAGCGCGGGACCCGAGCAAGCTGCCGATAGCAGAGTGCTATCGGTGATTACACGGTCTATATTGGTGTCGACTCGTAGCTGATCTGAGCCTATGCTGTCGCGGTTGATCCGGATCAACTGGTCAACGGAGTGTAGGGTTCGACGTCGCATACGACCCCGGGGCCCATGCGGTGTGAATGTGTGCCTAACACCGGCTGTGTTATGTCTGAGTGAGCAACCATGGTCATGGGAGGACTAATCCTATAGTATTTATTTTTAAAAAATCAAAGTTAAAGTAAAAAATTTTATTCAAAATAGTACCATCAAAGTATCTTTTTGAACGTCAATTGAGTCTACCACCGGTTCCAAAGCAAGCCCATTGAGAAGATCCGCCGAAACAAACTCAGTGGAACTACTCTTTTAAAATATTCGATTACAAATAAAAATGAAAAATAAATTACTATACTATAGTATAGTACGAAAGAATCTAGCAAGAAATTCTGTTGGATTGCTCTTTTCAAAATATAGTTTACAATTTTTATAAACAAACCTAGTAATACATACATTTGTTACTAGCCTTTTACACACTAGATAAATAAGTAAATAAATTCAGACCCAGGAATATCCAAAACTAACCAGAGGATATTAATAAAAAAGAAGAAACTCAGCTAGGTAGAAACCTCATAACACGACCAGCCACCACAGCAGCACCCCCACACAGGCTAGGATGCGTGAGCCAGCGTCAACCTCTTCCACATATTAGAGGGAAGTGGAAGACCCATCCCACAACGCCACCGCTGCAGTGGCGTAAGCGAGCATCAAGCATGACATGTCATACGTTTCACCTTTACACGATTAGTTTAGTTCAACACACTGTAGGCTCAAAATTTATCTACATTCTAGATAAAATTACATCTTTATAGTAGAACGATTTAATCCCAAAGTTTGGCATTGTCTATAATGAAATAAGTACATAGTTTATAGATACATTGTATAAAACCTTACGAGTGAGTGTCTTATTCCCAAGGTCTGGCATTTTCAATAAAATATTTTATTTCATAATAGGCTTTACCACACAAACCTTTCTTAACAGTTTTCTTAAAATTAATGGAAAGATTTTGAACGTTTTCTGGGATCCTATTGTAAAATCGTATACATTGTTCCATAAAAGAAGTACTAACTATATTAAGTCAAAAAAATGGAACATTCAATTTATATTTGTTCCTAGTATTTATGTTGTGATGGTCGCATTTTATCCATAGGTATATAATGTGGTTGGTAGCTAATATTGTGGTTGACTGTTCTGGATGGGTAAAGTTTGAAGTAATAGTGAATACTGAATTTATAAGGGACGCGAAACAGGACCCCTTGGCGTTTCCCGTCGTTTCTTCAATTTACAGACTAAAGATAGATAGATATAGTCCTCGCCACTTTTAAAGTCCTGCGACTAATGCCTGAACTAAATTTGACAACATTGACATCTTGACATCTGTCTGGAGTAAGAAGTTGTGATATTTTAAATTGTTTTACGTGAAATATGGAGCATATAATATAAAGTGAGGTGTAAAAATTTAAGGCCGTATAATGATCGTTAAAGTGAAATAATTTTGTGAATTAGAAAGTAAAAATAAACAACAATTAACCCCGTTAAATAATATATTTATAAATGTCACAGCCATGACAGATAAATTTTAGAGATGCCAGAGTCACTCATTTTTGCCTAATTTATGGTTAAAATATTATCATTAACTCTATACCTAAATTTATCTTATGATATTTTATATGAATTTAAATACAAGGTAAAAGAATTAAAACCTTGTTCAGATGAATGATATTTTCAGGTGTTTCTGTAAAAAAGGTCGAATAACAAAGGAAGTAACAATGGCAGCAATTACTTCTGAGAAAATCGTCACTCCTGGCAAAAGCCGAACACATCCGAAGAAGCTTGTTTTAGATGAATTCTACTAATCGGTTCTACGTAAAAAATACGAATGAAATATTTATAAAAAAATGTTTTATTTTACTAAAACCTGGCAGGGAGATTTTTATTTTGCTGCTATAATTATTTTTTTCATTATTATCATACTCAGTCTATATCAATCCACTACTGACCATAGGCCCTGTAATTATTTAATTATTTTTTTGTACTAGACTTGGTGGAAAATCATTACACTATAAATTGGCAACATTGAGTTATGAGACCGCAGCGCCGCGTCTATCGGACTTCTAAAGTGGCGATGACTCTAGATTATAAATCTGCCATTTGATACTCGACATTGGCAAAACACCAAGTGCAGTCTTTTGAAAAAAAAAAAATACTATGACATCTAAATGTCAGAATACGTTTTGCTTGAAATGGCTTGAAATGATTTTTAAAAGTAAACAATAATAAAAAAGGCATCTTACTTATTTTTAAAGCTTTAAAGTCAGTTTTAATTTGTTACCTTGTCACTGGTGAAGTCGTGACGTCGAGTGCAAATAAAGAAAATAACAAATAATTATGTCCGTAGCGACTAAACGCTACTATAAATAAGTCATTTCCTAAAACGCAAATAGTCGAAACATGAAGATAAACGAGAAGAATTTATGTGCTTTCGCTTCGTCTGCGACTCCAGTGGACCGTGAGGGATGGTTGGACATGAGAAGTGAAGTCGGTAAGAGTTATCAGAGGAGATGGTTTATGCTCAAAGGCAATCTCTTATTTTACTTCGATAAGAACGGTGATAAAGAGCCAGTCGGGGTTATAATACTAGAGGGATGTACTATAGGTAAATCTTCTTGTATTTATTACATCGTTTATCTTTTATTATCTTTTTATATTCAGATGTGTACTTTCAATGATCTTTCCAATTTTAGAGCTAACAGAAGAGGAGTCATACAGTTTTAAAATAGTGTTTCAATGTGAGAATGGCCGTACATATTACATATGCACCAACTCGCAGGCCTCTATGGAGGCTTGGATGAAGGCTTTAGCTTGTGCAAGTTATGACTACATGAAGCTAATGGTAGCGGAGTTACAGAGGCAGTTAGATGAGGCTCAGGGTAATAATAATACTTTTTAAATATTGTTCATAATATTTTATAACTAGCTGTTACCCGCAGCTTCGCCCGCGTGAACTTAGATTTACGGATTTATCATGTCTGGTGATGATCGTTTTCTATTTTACTAATTACTAAGTTTTTGTATTAAAATGGATATAATATGTTATCTTGAAAATAAAGACTTATATACCTTCGCAGACTTTTGTAGGCATATTTAGGGTACTATTATTATAATATTATTCCACCAAAGTATTATGTTGATCATATTACTTCTACCAGAGTTAATACACTATCATGGCCTTAGACACCAAACCGCCGCGCCCGGCGCCCGTGCAAATCACGCCAACACGATTTATTTTCTTGTGCATTATTTTGATTTTGCCATATCTCCTAAAGTATTCATTTAATTTGCATGATGTAAAAAGGGCAAAAATAATCTTCATAAAATGCACATGCCAATTAACTGATTTAAAATGATAAGGATTCATACCGTATTTGTGTAAATAGCTTTTAAACTATCGCGTTATAATTGCCAATTTTTTTAAAGTATTAAATGGATATTGTATGATATCTCTAAGAGGTAGACATATGCCATCGCGGACTTTTTTGTAGACCTATTTAAGATACACAATTCCACCATACATTATTTTGTTATATCTCAAACGGTTTAGGCAGCGTTTTCGTTGAAAACTCGAAGACGGCTTATTTTTTCCGACACCTCCAACAATTATTGTTATATCTTAGCCAATGTATATGTCGCAGTCATCTGGTTGAATCAGTCAGTTGATTGTATCACTAGCGCGTTAAACAAATGACGACATTTAATTGAATCACTATGCCGAACGATGATTGAACAAGCGTCGCTCGTCGTCCAACTAGATAGCGGATTGTAACATAGCCTTTTGAACAGAGCGGACGTAAAATCAGTCAGGTGATTGCAATTTAGTTCTTTTTATTACCACCGCGGCGTTAGTAGTCACCAAAACAAATATGGCGTAAAATAACACTGAAATGATCACCCCTGTAAGCGACTCATGTATTAGTGTGTTAGTGTGTATTTTGTTGATGACTCTTTTTTAAATAAATAAATAAATAAATAAATAAATAAACAGCTCGCGCAGATAACACTGCCTTGATATTTTTTTTGACTAAATTTACATTAAAGTGACTTATTTGTAATAAAATTGTGTGACAGTATGGATTTACCTATTAATACGCTGCCACCGGCTACTTTTAAAGAAAAATTTGAGATGAAACTGACAGAATACGAACAACATAATCAAGGTCAGTTGAATGTTATGGCTCAGTTTATGTGTGAGAATTTAGGCTTTGTAAGTTAATGGTTGCCGTGAGCACAATTACAATTTATTATGATTTTATATTCATGTCCTCATTATTTTTATATAAAGGAACTCGTAAAACTTATAGTCACCCTAAACAAACATTACAAAGTCGGCTATATCCCATTCAACAACAATGCTAAATGATGTTCAGTCAAGACGCTGAACGTTACATTCAACAACTTGACGAGTTGTCCTTTAGTCATTCAACTAAATGTCGTCATTTGATTAACGCGCTAGTGATACAATCAAATGACTGATTCAACCAGATGACTGCGACATATATAAAAACTTAATAAATTATGTACATAAACCTTCCTCTTGAATTGCCCTATCCATTAAAAAAAACCGCATCAAAATCCGTTGCGTTGTTTTAAAGATTTAAGCGTACAAAGGGATATAGGGACAGAAAAAGGGACTTTGTTTTATAATATGTAGTGATGATGTTTTTTATTAAATTCTGATTATCTTTTATAATAATAATTAATTTCGTATTTATTTTATTTGTGAAAAGTCTAGTGGGTATGGGCTCGGCCTCTTGAGCAAGATACTGCTGTGTTCCATCCCGACCTTCTGTGTAGCCTTAAAATGGTTTTTCTAAATTTCTAAGTGCACCCTAAATACGGCCTTTGCTTGCTCATCGGTGAAGGAAAATATTGTGAGAAAACTTGCATGCCTGATGAGATTAAAAATCTTTGAAGGTGTGCAAAGTTTACGAACCTTCATTCGGCTTGTATCTCGGTGAACCATGTCCCGATACCCCTCCTCGCCTGATTTTGAGGAGAGACCTGTGCCCAGGAGTGAAATATTTGGGTTGCTACTTTACTTTTTTTTTTTTTTTTTTTAATTTAATTAAGAGGTAAACAATACACAGAACCATCTTTACAATTTTTTCAGCTGAAGAAGCAGCTGAGGCTGCTGCACTGGTGACAGTTAGTCCCCCAGAGGAGGAACCAAAAGTACCACCTCGGGGACAGAGGTACAACCCATTCAATAAAGTACCAGAGGGTGAAACTAAATCAGTACCAGGAAGCAGACATCGTAAGTTTTTATCTGCTTATTTATATGTATATACAGTAGAAACTCAATTATCCGGCCCTCAGTTATACGGATTCGCGATTATCCGGACTACCGACCGACCAGATCCGACTACTGAGAAAAGTCCTAAATAAGGGTGTTCGGTCTTTCTACCCAAATGTCAGGCCAAGCTGGCATGCGCCCCGCGGGATCACTGCCGACGCCATTCATTATTGTTTGACGGCGGTTTTCAATATCCTATCTATCTTAAAATTTTCTTATCCATCTTACAATTTTGTAAGAAAATGTGTCAAAATTTTACGATAGATAAGAACTGCTGGTAATTTACGGATTTTATCGCGGTTTATGAAGTCTTTTACAAGCCCGACGTTTCGGATACTTTACAGCAACCATGATCACGGCCCACGGGAAGACTCCCGTCAAATGATAATCACCAAATATTTTAAACCAAATTAAATGAAAAAAATCTATTTAATGATTACCAAACGCTAATTGCCAAATACACATTGTTAACAAATTATAAGTACCTGCATATTTAATTACAATATGATTAACGTAAAATTATTTGAGTATGTACAAACTACAAAGTACCTTTGTTGGACGTATTTCTTAATATTTTTTTAATAAACATTGATTTTCGTTAATATATAGGTATTAGCTATTTTTAATAAACACAAAACATTATGTACTACATAATACCTATGCACAAACCCCACTATTCTTCATACATTCGATTATCCGGATTTTCGATTATCCGAATGCCTAACGACAACAATTAGTCCGGTTAATCGAATTTCTACTTTATTATTATATTCATAGTTACAATGTCTAGGAGTCTTACTGTTTCGAAAACATATTTTTTCCTTAGAATATTTTCTATTTATAAGTAAGTCACATGCTGTTTATAATATAATGTAAATCATGAGTAAATTTTGTCACTTGCCAGGCAGATGGCAGACATTATTGATATTGATAAAAATGTAAATATTATTTCCAGACAAAGAAAATGTAAGGCCAGAAACACCTAGAAAGAAAGTCATGTTTCGTGACATTCACAAAGGTTTTGGACGGAAGATCCTAGCAGATCGCAATGAATGGAGGGCTAAAATACGACAGCGAGAAGAAGCCGTAAACAAACCACTGATACAGTTGTAAAATCTGCATATTTTTCATTGTAGTTAAACCCTATATACCGTCTACTCTATACGTGAGTAATAAACTATATTGGCCCAATTAATGTCAAGCAGTATACTTGGAATGTAAATGTTGTTATTGCGATTAACTAAGAACAACATTTTATCAAATGATATTAGTTGTCTTAATAAATAAAGTAAAGTGTTTTTTGCATTGTGGAGAAATTGCGTTCAAGTCAATGATTATCTAAGCCAACTTTCAAAAGGATGAATGTAATTATAATCACTTCATGTTATATTAGAGGGGCTTGTGACTAAGTGAGGCACTTTTGGCTAAGTAATAATAATCAATATTGCCCGAGTTGGTTTATTGATGGGCATGATCTTTACATACAAGGACTCCTCCGTGCCTCTGTAAAACCATGTTAAGCCATTCCGGCTGTCATTTGTTGGTCTCTGAGAATCATTAGATATCATCAACTGCCCTTAAGTCTGACATGTCTGTCTTACCATCGGGTTCCATTTTACATGTTAAGTTACTATGTTGTGTAGACGAAGCTTCGACGTTTGTTGCGGGAGGGATGCCCTGATGGAATTTATGTATTTTAGAATCTTTTCAGGAGGGATGGCAGTAATAAAAATTAATTACATTTTAATTACTAGCAGCGCCCCACGGTCTCGTCCGCATACTTTCCATTCTCGTGGGAGTACGGGGAATGTGAGAACCAGTGTTATAGGTACTAAAGTTTCATTAAAATTTATTCGTTAATTTTTATGTGAAAGTTTAACAAACAAACATCTATACAACCTTACAAGTTTCGCGTTTGTAATACTAGTGTAGTTGCTTGCCTTTCATTGATTACATAATTAATTTGGTATTTACATGTTTTGATGTATTATACTATTTCCATTTCTTTATTTTCTCGATGACAGTTTTAATTTAATAGTTGTAGTATTGTGACCAAATAAGTAATGATATCGCCATCATCATCATCATCAGCCTTTATCCGTCCACTGAATATAGGCTTCCCTCAATGAACGCCAAGTCGACCGATCCCTAATGATATCGATAGCATAAATTTATTATATTTTGAACAAAGACAAATACAACATAAACATTCAAATATATTTTTTCGTTTCGTTTATTTCGTTCATTGTCGAGTGTCGAGAGTCACAGTTTTACAAGAGCTTCGAAATTTTTAGAGAAATTGGTATTATCAATTAAGAATTATTAATAAGTGTAAAATCTTTTAATGTAATATAATATTAGTTAATACAATACAAAAGTATTCGGCAGTAGTTTAGTTTCTTACATCTTGTAAAAAAAATATCACGTCTGTTATCGTTTTACATTTATCGATATAGCTCTATCCCTATAAGTTTCTCCGACTCTGGTATAACCTTGTACGTGTGAAAACGTCATATTTTTATAAAATAATACATAATGTAAAAAAGACGCTCGTTCAAGTCTCAGTCAGGATCTGTCATCGAGAAAATAAAGAAATGGAAATAGTATAGTCCCGAAAGTTAGGGTGCTTTAAACGAGTGATAATTTTACTGCAATTTTTGAAGACAAATGCCCAATTATTGCCCAATAGCCCGGCTATTAAGAAGACATCTTAATGCAGGATGTGACTGGAAATTATGTTTGTAAATTAAAAATAAATTGTGGCAACAACTGGGTAGTAATGGATAACGAAAAACGCTTCGCAGTGGTTTGAAAAAAGATTGCAGATTCGACACATACATTTAAATAGACGTGATACTTTCGATACCATAAGTACGATTATGATTACGATAATTAATTGAAAAATATTAATATTTTTTTAAAGTTAGTACAAATCGATTATTATAAATGTTACATTAAAATATTGATTCTCCAAGCTGTTTACTATGAAATGTATAAATACATAGTAGTATGGCTTCTGGTCTTAGCCTGTTCCAACATGAATAAAATATTTAAAAAGCAAAAAAAAAACGGTGTGTTTTGTTGTGTGTGTGGTTACTTTAATGAGCCTGTTGCAGTAAAATGATTGCCCGTTCACAAGCACCTTATGTCATACAATAGTATTTACATGTCTGGTTACAGCCAAATAAAAAACAAAATTGTATTAAGTAGTTTTATTTCAAAAAATCTTTGTTATATAAACCAACACTTTACAATGTCAACTTAAAGATTAAGGGAGATAACATATGTGAGGTGCTCATCATACAGATGTCTCATTGATACATCATCAGAGCAACTTGATTGTTGAAAGATGTGACCGGCTAGTGGGTGGGGTTGACGTTGCTCCGCCCACATTTTTAAAACTTTGCCATTCAAAATGTCCGTCGACATTAATATGTTCAGCTCACAATAAGACAGCTGTATCATCACACCCAAATCAAAAGATGAGATACACAACGAAAGATGTTTTGGTACTCATTTGAGCAAACAATTTTGAACCAATATATTTCACTAACGAGGCATTTTTTGAAGCTAAACAGTGACAACTATACATAACAACGTGAAATCAAATAGTGGAAGACGAAATGCCCGGCCGGAAACATGGTAACGAAACACGCAGTATGGGTGGGGAAAACCGTGTGCAAACCAAAACTATCACTTAAAATAATTTCTTACGCATATTGTCGAGATATTAATAAGAAAAGTTAAATCCGTGACCTCACAAATTGTGACTCGGGTATTTGCGTTTACATCTACGGAGAATCGGCCCCGCGGAAATCTAACGGGATGCCTAAGTTTTATTAAAACCATTAATTTATAAATAAAAATAAACAACCAAACGATAATACAGCACAAAACAGTGCTTATGTCAATTGAATCTCCCAAATCCGAATACATAGTGTAAGTATAATAAATCTACAAAAATAATAAACAAGGGTATTAACTCTAGAGCAGGCGTGCGAGGGGTCCGCTGAGAGCGAATCCCGCACACGCCCGGTGCGTAAAAACGCTAACGTGAAAAACGTATAAATAAGAAATATTTGGTAACAAACTCCTTATAAAATAAATGGACAGGCGTAGAAAACTGGTTACAATAGATGAGTGGGTATTTACAATGTTACGAGCGTCGAGCGAGCGAGCGCCGACAAGAGGAGAAGCGATGACAACAATGTACACTCTACAGGTCATTAAAATTAGGTAAATAAAAACAATTCAAAAAAAATTATATACAAAGTGGTGGGAGTGGAAAGTTCGGACCGCTTCATGGAGAAGGACTTTTTTGGTCTTAGTTAATAACTTAATGTTAATATAGATTATGTATTAGCGTTTAACGTTAAATATGTCGGACTACGACTTACAATTCTGTGATCTCTATATACGATACATTTGTTCGATTATTCATATATATATTAGTTATATTTGATAAATAGCGTATACGGGTACAATCAAGGTGGGGCTGGTGCGGCGGCGCGCGGGTTAAGGGCGGGTTGACGTCACAGGAGGAAGCGTTTGCGGCGCTCGGCGACCACGCCCGCGAACGGACCGCCTACTCCGCCCCTTACGACCCCCCCGCCACCGCTGCCGCCCACCGACGGACTACACTCTTTCTTCTTCAGTTCTGTTGACAAAATAATGTTTTATTTAATGATTAAAAGGTAAAACAGTTAGTTTATGTCAAAATCAGCATTTCTATGCTGTCACAAATATTTGTGACAGGAAGTTTAAGAAATAAATTATAAAAAAAGTATAGTTATGTGTTAAATGTATACTGATTGCTTACCGGTACCGGCGACAGCTGCAGGCTTCGCGCGGCATCCGCGCTGGCGTACGGCGCGTGGGGAGCGAGCGGCGCGCGGCCCGCCCGGGGCGACTCCAGCAGCGGGCTCGACCGTGACTTGTCCTATGATACACACGTGATTAATATAATGCACTTCCTGTACACAGTACCATGTATTAAGGATTTTTAAAGTCCTTTTTATTCATGTCCCATTCAATTAAAATTCAATCGTTTTTGACACCATGTTGGGAATATTTAACAACTTAATTTGGAGGTCAGGTAAGAACAAGTTTTTTTAATGCACAATTAATATTAAATACTTTCGTAAAATTGGTTTTAAGGGTTTATAAGAAATCAATACGATCACAATATCAAAGGTTATTGAATAAGAAAAGTACAATAAAAAAGTACCAACACACTAAATTCACACAAAATAGTGAAGTATCGTTCCACATAAGCAAAAGCAAATTAAATATTATATGAGATCAGTAGTAGTAGTAAGAAAGAAAAAAAAACAGTTTCCAATTATTAAAGAAATATTAAAAATTAATCATATTATGTTTACAAGGAATGGAGAAACAAATATTGTTGATTGTTTACCAACTATTTATATTAATAATATAAAGTATTTTAAATCATATTCTACGCCACGCTATGCCCAAGTCAGGTGGTGCCACTACAAACAGACACATACGAAGACAGCTAGGTTTTTATTAATACATATCTTGTTTAAAAGATCAAAGACATATAGACACAAATACAGATGCGCAAGAGTCATCATCGACAATCATATATTATTTACAGTTATCAATATAAAAATAAAGGGGATAATTATATCATACGTATTTTTTTGGGTTTAAGTTAAATTATTAAGCGGGCACACAGGCACAACGCACCCAACACCCGGGGGTTACCTGCGGGCTCCGGGCTGCGGGCAGGCGGGGCGCTTTCCTCCTGTCGTTAGTAAAGCCTGTACGCTCGTATATATATACTACCCCCAACCCTCAAGCGTGCTTGTACGTAACCAGACGTTGTCACACAAATCAGAATCAAACAAGAGTTATTCTAAATACAAAAACAATATTGTGACGTATAATTTGGCGAATGAACAAAAAAAAATGAACCATTTTGTTTTTTATAATTTTGATTTATCCACTGTCACTCACGATTAAAATAAATTCAACAGCACTGTTCAATCTAAAATTCATTGAGGATACGAAACTTGCCTAAGAAATATATTCAGGCATATTCATATTTAATTTATAGTTTTAAAACTTACTGTTTTTGTAAAAACTTTATAAAAACATTTTATTTATATAAAACGTTCAATTGTTTGATTCTAGATTACATAAACACGTCTGTTACTAAGTTTGTCTTATGTTTAGTTCCGTTTTACCATTTTAATAATATTCAATAACTATGATTTTTAAAAGTATTATAAACAGTTGAGTATTGAAAGGCCATCAGTGACCGACGGTTCTAGGAAAGTTCTTTAAGTAGGTCGAGAGGTGAGCCGATAGGAGGATTCAATTGTAATAGACAGCATTAAGGAACTCTAGCCATATTCTCAATTCAGGTGTATTGAACACACAAGAGCAGAGATGGCCGATGGGCCAATAGGGTTCAAAGTGGAGGACGGGTTTAGGTAGACAAAGTGTCTAGCTAAACGCGGTAAAGATGTCGATAGGAAGACTATCGCCGACAATGTTAAATGTGAGTGGCAAGGAATCGGTCGTCTTGGAGTTCATTGAGGGAGGCCTATGTTAAATAATGGACGGTTATTAATGATGATGATGATAACAGACAGCTTAATTCCATCGAAGTGATAGTAATAATATATAATTAAATAGATATACTTATGTAATAGTTTTTTAGAAAGTATCAGATCTTTAATCCTAAACTAATTGAATATAAGGCATGAAGTGACCAGCATATTCGATCATGCATATTATTTCGAAGTTTCAATCAAATACACGTAATAAGCCTGATGTTAATGAATACGTACGGGTGACGCGTCCTCGAACATCGGGGAGAAGTTGGTGTTCTCTGACATCTTGATGTCGTTGGCTTCGGACATGATGTGCGCTCGCAGTTGCTTGTTCCTGAAATAACAAAATAACATTTATCATTTTATCCTCATAATACGCTCTAGAGATATTTCCGTTCAACTTGTGGTAATTTACGCTTCAAATTGGGAACAGATTTTTAGATATTTTCGCGAAAATTTTATTCTCAGAGTTGGAAAGAAATCTAATTAGATAATCTTACATAATATCAACATATTTTTAGTCTTATGCTAGATAATGATGTTGATTTATGATGTTTTATGGCGTCTTCGATAATACCCACTAAGTTTTCTGCGAAATAATCCGCAAAAAGAATTGCATGTAAGTGTGCGCGCTCGCGTGTTTGTGTGTGTACGCACCTTGCGTCCAGCTGCAGTATGTGATTGTGCGCGTGCGCTAGCTGCGCCGACGCGCTGGCCAGCCGCTCCTCGAGGGCGGCCGACTCCACGCACTTGATGGAGTACTTCTCCGAAAGCGACAGGATCTCGCGCTTAATCTCCTCCATCTCCTGCCTGGAAACGAAAGATTAAGTTAAATGCGGCTCATCTTGCAACTGGTTTGTGTCTTATAAAACAATCAAATTCACTCATGTGTTGGTACAAGCAAGTTTACCTCCTAAGATTAATATGTTATTATGTCGTGGTATGTGGGGGTTGGGGTGGTGGGGTACTCACTGGTGTCGCGAGCTGAGCTGGCCCAGCTCGGGCCCGCGCGCCAGCAGTTCGCTCTTGAACTTGTCGACCTCGCGGCGCACCTCGCTCTCGTGCGCCTTGCGCATGGCGTCCAGCGCCGCCAGCGTCGCGCGCGTCTCCTCCGCCAGCGCCTGCTCCTTTTCCAGCCTGATCACATGGAACACACGGCCGCTCTTAGTAATATATAATAATATACGTGTGTAAGCCGTTAAAAACATTCCGGTCCGTTTGCGTCGCCATTTGCGAGCATCGCTTAGTTCATATTTTAAGACTTAATAAAGTAGAGAGAGTTGTGGAGTTGTGTCGCGTGGGGTACCTGAGCTGGTCGCGCTCGGCGCGGTGTTTGTCCTCCATTTCGCGCACGATGCGGCGGTGCGAGCTCTCCATGGCCAGCAAGCCCTTCTCACACAGCGCGCGCAGTTGCTCGATCTCCTGCTGGTAGCGCGCGCGCAGCCCGTCGCCGTGCGTGTCCGCCGCCACCGCGCTCTGCGACACGGTATGTTTATTATTCACACATGTTTAATACGCATTTAACTTATTCGGACGCAACACTCGCGATACCCACCTGGTAGGCGGCGCGGAGACTGTCCAACTGCGCCGAGTACTCGGAGTCGAGAGCAGCGAGGCGGCGCTGCAGCGTGCGCGCCCGCTCGCGCAGAGCCGCCCGCTCGCGTTCGTGCTGCGCCTGCAGCTGCGCCCGAGCGCGCCGCGCCGCAGCCAGCGCCGCCGCCTGCTGCGCCAACGCCACCTCTCCCCGGGCGCGTTCCGCCGCCAGCCGCTCCAGCGCGTCCTGCAGGCGCGCGCACTGCCCGCACCGCAGCCGGCCCACGCGCCGCCGCAGCGCCTCCATGCGCGCGAGCGGGTCTCCGCCCTCCGGTCCCTCGTCGTCCGGGCCCTCCTCGCCCGCGAGCCGCCGCTGCGCCTCCGCCACCTCCGCCTCCATCCGCTCGAGGCTCTCGCCGATCTTCATCGAGTCTTCACTGTTGCCCGAACAGTCACTGGAGAAGAGCGCTCGGCACTCGGTCGAGAAGTGCTGGAAGAGGTACACGAACTCCGCCTCGCAGGAGGGGTCCGTCTCCAGCGAGGAGATGGCGTCCTCGGGCCGACGAGAGGCGTCGCGGGGCTCCGAGGCGCGGTAGGTACCCTCGACGACGGCGACGCGCGCGTCAACCAGCGCCTTCTGGGCGAGGACGTCGGCCAGCTGCTGCAGGAGCGCGCGGCTGTCGAGTCCCGGGGAGCCCTCGCGGCGGTCGGCGAGACACTCGCGGTAGCGCGCGGCGATGTCCCGCACGGCGGCGTCCATCTCGCAGCGCAGGTGGTCATGCGCCGCCTGCCACCACAGCTCCAGGTCGGCGCGGTCCTGCGCGGTTAGCGTGAGCCGGCAGCGCCGCACGTCGCTGAGGCTGCGCTCGCAGACCTGCGCCGCGCGGGACAGCGCGCGAGCCACCTCGGCCTGCACCAGTTCTGCGCTGAGCGCATCTCGTGCCGCTGCCCAGGCCTCTCTCACTCGAGCCGCCTCCACGTTGGCTCGCTGCTGCTCGAAGTCGCTGTCATTCGGTGTCGCGTAGCTCAGCGTCTCGCACGCAAGGGCGGTGCATAGTTCTGCTAGTTTCTCGGACTTGTATTTGTCGACCGCCTCCGCGATCTCCCTCTGAGACGCTTTGAGAGCCTCGAGGTCGGCGCCGTGAACGATAAGTTCGGACGGTTTGGATTCCCCGCCGTCTTTGCCGTTCGTCATCACGTCGATCTTGCGAGACAGTATTCTCGCCAGGTAATCCAGGGAGCTCTTGGTCGCCGATACTGTTTTGACGTCTTCTCCGTTCATTTTAGACTTAAGATTATCGATTAATTGACTAGTTTCGATTATTTCAGACTTTATTAGTCTGGCGAAGAACCTACTGCCGTTGGAAGATTCTAGAGCTTCTTGTATTCTGCCAATCAGAACCGCTTCGTATGCCAGCTTCTCTGCTAAAATTTCCAAATTCTTCCTTTGAGTTAGCTCCCCGGCTTCGTACAAGGCGGCTTTCTTTTTAGATATCTCTAAGAGCTTCGTTCTCAATTGTTCCTCGAGCTGCAGCACCACTTGCGCGACGCTGTCGTTTATTTCTTCCTGGTGAATGTGCTCTGTAGAATCCGTCACGCACTTATCGGAGCACTCCTGTAGTAGTTTGCTGACGTCCATCAAACATTTTTCCATTGATTTAATACTGTATTTCTTTTCTAAGCTCGGAGACGGTGAACGTCTGGATTTTGCAGCGCGCATTGCACTCATCTGGATGAGACATTCGTTCACTTTATTTCTTGAATGTATAACCACGTCTTCAAGACTTTGTAGCCTATCGAGGAGATGTCTCTGCGACTGTGTACCGATCGAGTTATTTTCTTGACTCTCGTTATTGTTCGGGTTTTCTGAGGAACCTATTACGAGACGCAAGGAAGCACAAGAATTTGTTAAGTCGCGACGGTTCTCTAAGGCAGATGAAACTTTGGTTTCGAGCGAACTTAGCCGGACTAGCATTTTCATAGGTTCTGAACTGGTGGCACTATCTAACGACTTTCTACGCAATCTGGCGGCCAACCTTTTCATTCTTTTCTCATCTGTAACGCTGTCTGTTTTGGAAACTTTTTCTTTGGCTGGTGATGAACTTTTAGACGGCGAATTTATTATAGGGACAGGCTCTCCTGTTTGCAGTTGTGTTATTTTATTTTCCAACTCCGTGAGCTTTTCTTCTACTTCTTTTCCTAATGTTAAAGATTCTCTTCCTTTTAATGATAAACTTCTACGCTTTTCTCTTGACTCTGTTTTTTGTATTTTATGTTTTAAGGTCCGAACTTGCTTGTCTGATGCGGTCAATTTTTGCGTAAGATCTAATATGCGAGCTGCCATTAAATCAATTTCTGATCTACTGCACTGTTCTCTGAGTTTCATCTCGTTTCTCAGTTTCATGTTGGTTATTTCGAGTTCATCGTACATATTATTTGCTTCACGCAATTCTTTTTTCATTGTTTTTATTTCTTGGATAGCTTTGAGAAATCTACTTCTTAAGTCAACGTACTCTTCTATCAGTCTATTTTTCTCTAAGGATTCAAGATTTACATCTTGTTGAACATTGCTCAGTTCACTTAGTGATCCAACACTCTTTCTTTTCTCTCTAGTTGGTGATTCTGTGATAACTTTACCCTCGAGTTCCCTTATTCGTACATATAAATAATCATTCTCTTTAATGCTTTTAATTAATTTTTCATTTAGTTCACTGAGTTCTTTTTGAAGTTGCAGAACTGTTTCTTGCGCGGAGTTTAATTGACGAGTTAACATTTCACAATGTTCGGTGGATTCTTTCAAAAAAGTTTGTGTTTCCGTTAACTTCTGTTCCCAACTACATTTATCTTGATTGTATAGCTTCTTTATTGCATCTAAACTTTCTACTTCTTTCGTCCTTGCAGCAATTTCTTCCTCTTTTGTTTGTAAAGCTATAACCAATTCCTCCATCTTTTTCTCTCTTAATGCCGCTTCAGCTTTAACTTTACGAAGACGTGCAAGTTCAGACTCAGCTTCATTGACATCGTTTAGTGCTAACTTAAGCTGTTTACGTAAATCGTCTATTTCAATAGATTGTTTATCTATGGTCGAAATATAGCTACGTTTCCTAGGTTCAATAGGTTTTTCGTTTTCATCGATTATTTCTTCGGGTAATTCATTTTCTTTGGCTGCATCGATTTCATCTTTCTCTGCTTTTGAGTCAATTGTTTGTGCCATTTGCTGACAGGCTCGTGCACGCACCTTTTCTTTAACTTTCGATATCGGAGTGCGGTTTAGAATCGGAGATGGTGGCGGTTGGGTCGAAAGATCTCCCCAATCAGCACTGTCTCTCCGACCACCTTCAGATGCTGTTTTATATTCTTCGTCAGAAGAAAACGGCGCTGATCTTAAATTATTTGGTGTAATAGGCGTTATTGGAGATGTAGATGATTCTGAGACTTGGTCTATGTTATCTTCGCGTAGAATGAGAGACAGTGGTCCGGTGTCAGGTAAACCGGCGGTCCTGCGCATCGCTGATACCCAGTTTGCTCGGATGCCAGCTGTAACTGCCGATAGTACAATATGTTTTCCATCCCATGTCTGAAACGAAAACATTATACAGATTAAGTATTATAAAAACAATAGCCCAGCAGCATGCATATTTGGCAACGGATAACAAATTGTGATATTAAAAAAAAACAAAATTACCTCAGTTTCGAAAGCATATCCATTGGTAGACGGAGAAGTTGGCAACTCTACTACTCTTGAAATGCCGCTCAGGTCAATAACACCATCCATCAAACCTCTGTGCTCAGCTTGAGGATCTCTGAAGTAAAGTAAAGCTGCACCGCGCAGAACGAACCAGTGCTTGGACCATCCCGCCGGTCCTCGACGTTGGAGCCAACCAGCCCTAGCATGAAGTAGTCTTTCCGCAGGTAATTCTACTCTTCCACCTTCTGTAGTCTCTGTTGCTTCTACTGCGTCAGTGGTCTCACTACCTTCACTGGCTGAGCTGGTGATACCTTCCTCGTTTGGAACGCCACCATCTGGAGAACCTCTGGCCTAAAAATTATAAAATTTCAAATTAAATATTGCTTTCGTAATAAAAATTGCGTGGTTATAAATTGATTTTTTTATTATACTGCATCGAGGTATTTTACGACTTGACGCGATAAGGATACACATGACACTAGAAACCTTGAAGTGACTAAAAATGAAGTTTCATGAATTGTGCAATTTATTACGATGGTTTCTTTATAAGATCCACGGTGTGAAAGGTCGAAGGCACTGGTTAGGAACAACTGGGGTATTGACTAACCGAGAGCCTTTCAGGTGGCGGCAAGCGGGTGGGCCGCTCGAGGGTGGGCGGTAGCGCCCTGCGCGTGCGCGGCCTGGTCAGTGACGCCGCAATATCCCGCAGCTGTTCGTCGTACAGCTGGTTCTCTTGCTGCATTAATGGAGTTCTTGGGTTTCCTGTAATGTTAATTTCATTTATTAAACTAAACATTATGATGTACCATTTTTTTATCATAATGTTACTTTATTTCTGTTGTGTACCCTTTACACTATTTTAATATCAACTCTAGTATCAACCCATATATTCGGTCCCACTGCTAGGCAAAGCTTGAATCGGACGAAAAAGTATGTTGACTATTTTTCTATATTTCCAAAAGCTTAAAAACTTTTTGTTGAATTGTTTTATTTGATTCGAAAAAAAATTCGTTTTACGAACACAACCTTTCTGTTTCAATAAATATTTCTTTATGGCAATGTGTTGCTTTGATTTGATACAACAATTTTAAATAAGAGTTAGGAGAGTTATAAGAGATAATTAGTACGAGGTAATTGACGTATACCTTCATCAGAGGCCGGTGTATTGGGGTGTTCTGGCCAGGTGTCCCGTCGTCTGGAGCGCGCCTTCTCCTCCCCGTTGATCTTGTCCCTGGTGGGGGGTGACGCTGAAGACACCGGCTGATCCGTGTACACTGGGGACAGGGCGTTGAGAATATTATAACATACTATGACTTCAACATTTTGTAAAAGCTCTTTGTTTAGTACAATTGGTAAGAAAATGACAAAGTCAAAGTCAAAAGTTTTATTCAAAATAGTACTATCGAAGTATCTTTTTGAAGGTCAATTGAGTGTACCACCGGTTCAAAGCAAGTCCACTGAGAAGAATTGGCGAAACAAACTCAGTGGAAAAAATTATATAAGTAATAGATTTTAAAGCATATGTTTCACTGTGTTGAACATGCGACGTTGATCAGGAAATTGCACCACTATGGTATCAGGGGTGCTGAACTTAAACTATTGACATCTTATTTAAATAATAGAACTCAAAAAGTAATTATAAATGGTAAAAGTTCCTCTGGTACCAAAATAAAAATGGGGGTGCCTCAAGGATCCATTCTTGGTCCATTTCTCTTCCTTGTTTATATAAATGACTTGGCTTCACTCATGAAGGATAAACATGAAATTGTATTGTTTGCTGATGATACATCTGTAATTTTTAAAATTAAACGACAACAAATGGTCTTTGACGAGGTAAACAATGCTCTTTCGAACATGGTGCATTGGTTTAGCGCCAATAACTTATTGCTTAACTCAAATAAAACAAAACTGATAAAATTTACGCTCCCTAATGTTAAGCAGGTGCAAACTAGTGTATCACTTAACGGAGAGGTGATGGACTTGGTGGATTCAACCAAATTTCTCGGAATTACCATAGATACTAAGCTACAGTGGGCGCCACATATAGCCACGTTGGCAAGTAGGCTCGGTACTGCAGCTTTTGCAGTTAAGAAAATAAGAATCATAACGGATGAAAATACGGCGCGATTAGTATATCATGCATATTTCCACAGTATTATGTCTTACGGCATTCTACTGTGGGGGAATGCCGCGGATATTAATACGATCTTCTTGTTGCAGAAGCGAGCTATTCGAGCCATATATTGTTTAGGCCCCCGTGTATCATTGAGAGATAAATTTAAAGAAATTGCCATCTTGACTGTCGCTTCTCAATACATATTTGCTAATGTGATGTATGTCCGTAAAAATATTAATGAATTTGTAAAAAAATGCGACAACCACAATATAAATACTAGAAACAAAAATAAATTAAATTTTCCATTCTTTAGACTGAATAAAGTTAGTACTTCGTTTATGGGACAATGTATACGTTTTTACAATAGGATCCCAGAAAACGTTCAAAATCTTTCCATTAATAAATTTAAGAAAATTGTTAAGGAACGTTTGTGTGGTAAAGCCTATTACGAAATAAAAGATTTTATTGAAGATACCACACCTTGGGAATAAGACACTCACTCTTAAGATATGATGTTACATGTTGTATTTATAAAATATTATGTACTCATTATATTGACAAAAGAGCAACCCCTAAGTTTTTTTCTCGTTTTTCTTAGGGGATCCTGCATCTCAAACGAGTTATATACTATTACTACTTATTGACTACTTATGTTTTGACTTATTTCAAGTGTACAAGTTGTACCTACGTAATAAAGATATTTTTGATTTGATTTGATTTGATTTAGATTTCACAATATTGGATAAGTATTTCGTAGAATGAGGATGATGTGTCATAATCATCATCAGCCCTTATCCATCCACTGAACATAGGCCTGCCTCACTGAGCGCCAAGACGACCAATCCCTTGCTATTCACATCCAAAACGGACCGGCCACTGGTATGTCTGGTAAGCAATAATAAAAATAATACTTTTTATGCTCGATAAAAAGTATTGCTTGTTTAATCATATTATACTAGATATAGGTTAGGAAATACTTTCTTCTTTATAATACGTATTAATAAAGATAAGGCCTTAAAAATCAAAAATAAAACCTAAAAGGACTTTTTTCATTCTTGCAAAGTCAATCATGTAATGTATTTTAAGTACTAGTTCAGGTTTTTAAAACCTGTATCATGACAAATCTAGTGAACCTCTCCATAACTACTTATCCGTGTTCGTTTACACTTTACATGGATCCACAATGTAATCAGTTTATTGTCGCATAGTAACATGTTCCATACAGCCCGGGGCATAATACCGAGACCAGCCGAAGGTTGACATTATTGAATCAGCCAGGACGGAGATTATTGAAGGAATCCGAGCAGATCGCGTGCCAAGGTCGCCAACACGAGCAAAACTCCAAGTATTCGCCCTTTAAACCGATGATTTACGAGTTAGGGCGCCTACACACTTGTTCAAATATTAATATATGATTGTATTAATATTTTTAACATCGCAGCTGACAGTGACCGCCTGCGAGGTTGATATATGTTTTTGTGAAGGCTTGCTATGAATCTGTTTGTAATGATTTTTTTACGATCTTCCAAATACAAATAAATTAGCAAAATGTTTTATTTAAGCACACAGACTTATAAGATTTTTAATCATAACAATTTTATGTTTGTACAAAATAAAATAGAGCGACGGTGGTCCAGTGGCGGACGGACTCGGCCTCTTATGCGAGGGGTTCCGGGTTCGATCCTGACCCGTCCGTGTGTGCCTTACGATTCTAGAGTCTTTGACAGGTTTTTTTATTGTAGTAGTGGCTATGTCAACTGACAGGCTGATCAAATTAAGTAATTTAACCATGCTTCTAGCAACTCATTTGACACTTAACAAGAGACTTGACAGTTGATTTGTTAATTTTTGCGTCGATCAGTCTTTCGGAAACCGGGCGGTTTAAAATCCTATATAATATAAGGTCGAGAATATTTAAAGTGACTATCTGATGAAATTATTTAAGGTATATAATTGACAAAACATGACATTTTTGTGTCCCAGAGCTTTATTTCGGGACAACGGGACAGATTACAAAGAAACGGTTCGTGTGGTCAATATAAGAATATCATGTCTGTTACGTCTTGTCCATTGGATTTATAAATGTAAATACGAACTAATCTCGTTAAGCATTGAATGGCAATTTGTAAGGCAGGCTTTGTGGCGGGAATCGACGATCAAATAATATTAATGAACCTGTCATTATGCGAAATTGTAGACCTCTGGGGTTAAATGGTTCGTCCGAGCTCGCGAAGGGATATGGTATTTTTATGAGATAAACCGAAACGTACCTACACGATAAACGCAGTTCATATGATAAGTGAAATATAAATATAAGAGTTCTATTTAGTAAATAAAAATATTTCTAAATATTGAGTTATTTCATAGAATTATCTCACTTTCTTACTATGCTTCTCAAGTTTCTATGTAAGTAATTATCTATTCAACTTGAAAAATGTAAAAATTATTTATACGGAATTTTTAAGAAAGTATGAATTCTTAGTTTTACTAATCAGATTGGAAATATCTTTTACGAATCGAAACAAACAGATAGTTATAATATCAAATGTTCAAATTGGTCGAAATTAAGTAAACCTTTCTTCCTAGTATTTTTACATAAAAATAGTTTTATTTTAAGAGTATTTTACATAGGCCTATAAACTCTTGGAAAAGTAATGTTTAGTCTGCAATAGATGGCACGTCCAGATACATGCAAGCTAGTTCGTTAGCTAGTCCATCGAGAGTGCACAGGTCTGGTGCCTGAGCTTTGTCGGCGCACGCGCATATTTGTAACAATTTATCACGCAGATGCCGGTGCAGTCCGGTCGAAGGTTCGGATCCCGTCAAGTGTAATTTGCATGATGAATTGTATCGGGTCATGGATGTGTATACTGTGTTTATACCTATATTAATAATATTAAGGGCCTGTTTCACAATCTCCAGATAAGTTCCGAATAGGCTATCGGCAACATATTTGACAGATACTTGACAGATACTCCATACTCTATCTGAAACAGATACTTGACAGATAGAGTATGGAGTATCTGTCAAGTATCTGTCAAATATGTTGCCGATAGCCTATTCGGAACTTATCTGGAGATTGTGAAACAGGCCCTTAGGATGTTACGTAAGGATGAGGAGATAGAGAAGAGCCTTCGTAACTTCTATGATGATTCTTAAATCGAATAATTAAAAAATCTGTAATGAATTCGGTAATAAAATAAATCACCTTACCGCTTCTAGTAACTACAAATTCTTGGAAACTTACCACGGGACCAGGTTGACGTGCTTTCATTGTTCATGCACTCGTTGATTAACATGAGATGAGAGCATTACATAATCATCAACATGCGCATGTCTCGTTTGTCATTGAATTAATGTGAATAGATTTGTAATTAAGTCACTTTTTTGAGCAGACTAATATTTTCACTGTGTGTCAATAAATGTGTGGAGAAAGCTGTTGAGTTAATTCACTGTTTATTATTCCCCACCGGGGACAGTTCAACGATTGGTTTTACGCGATTTCCAGCAGTTACTTTCGGAAACAATAAAGTGGTTGGTTCGACTTGTTAGTTCTGGCTTAACCGGTGGTAGAGAAGCGACCCTTAAAACTGAATACCACTTTAACCAATGTTAGGACTAATGCCAGGATATTAAATACTGGTCCCCAGATTCTCTTGTATTTATACAAGCACTGAAATATTTGTCAATTTTCGCTTAGAATACTGTATTGTATATAATATTCGTGCCAAATAAAGTTATTATTTAGTATTTACTACGAACCTCATAAATCTGTTATCGTATAAGCATTGGAAAACAAAAACATTAATCCCATTTTCATATCCCGTTTTACAAGGACAGGCTTTGGAAGAACTAGTGGTGATTGAAGTAGAATCATTATCATCAGTCTGTAGTCGTCCACTTTTAGACTGGGTCGAGTACAATGTGTTATTTTGGCGACTTGAGGAGCAACACCGGATGATGATGATCATCTATAACATAATATGGTCCTCACAGGTAAAACAATAATATTAACGTGGTGGTAAAACCCTTGACTCATTGCGTCGAGCTCGTGATTAGAAGTTAAGATAAATGATTGCAGCTTATCAATCTGCGTCAGAGGCTCGACGGTGGTTCCGCGAAATATTACCAGGATATATCTTCATTACTGGATAAAAGCTTAAGACCAAATACTAAATTAGTTTTATTAATAAGCCAAAAAAAAGTTCATTCAGAAAAAGTGTATGGCATTCGATAACGCGAAGTCTGAATTGTAATTCATCATTATCAGCCATTATCCGTCCGCTGCTGAACATAGGAGGGCCCTCAATTAATTGTAAACAAAATAGATTATTTATATTTTTACATGCCCGGCGTATAATTGTTCGTAAAATTAAAATAAAAACCGTTCCTGGATCATGTTATGGATGTATTTATGCTTTAGTTAAGTGAGAAAAAAAAACGCACTCTCCGATTTTATGAACGAGATATGATGATTGCTATTACTATGATTCTTTCTGTAGTCGTCACACAGCTTTTAAAACTTTTTTTACCGGTAAAGTAAATTTTAAAACTGAAATAGTTTTGAAATTATTTTACGTAATAAGGAAATCTATTAGTTATGTGTGTAGTTAAATGTGTTGCAGCCGGTCGTCGACCCCGGTGACTAATCCCGTACTTCTACGGAGCTGCGTCAGCGGTTTTTTGCGCCGTACGTGTCTCATTTCGCTGAATCCATTCAGTGAACTGAATTCATTAAATCAGATATTTTTAATGTACAACATAAATTATAAAAGGACAATATACGTTTGACGGATCCGGCATTTGCGTTGATTGAAAGAACTCCAGCGGGATAAGAATAAATGTAAAGATAATTTATTTACAGATACAGAACACCAAATAGTCAACTGAGGGTCTAATAAGAAAAATAATAATTTGCTAAACTTAAGTATGCACAGTATGGCACTTGTCAGATAAAAGGGTAGGCAAATTAAGAAATTAACTCCGAGCAGGCATTATCTTTGACTGACACAGTAACTACTCGTACCAACCCCTCATTATGGGCCGATGTTGACCATGAACCATTTTTCCATTGGCCAGTTTATTTTGACCAACATAAAAAACTTTACAAAACTCACAGATCACATAAAATATGTAAACCATTCGCTTTTATTATAACGCTTTATTGCTAGTATAATAACTATAAAATTTATAAGTTATATAAAATATGTTATAACATGCACAGATAAGTGATAAGTCAAATGAAAGTATTCGCAGCATACTCCTATACTCTCGACTGAAATATCTGAGGAATTCTGTTGGTAATTAGCACGTGTTAGTGAAATGTGTTGATTAAATGATAATTACCTGAAATAGAGTTTCTTGTAAATATAGAGTTTCGGTCACCGGAGCTGGCAAATAATCGGTTCATAAGCGACGATCGCTCGCTGTAAGGTCTTGGTATGCTTATAGAGTACCAGTTGTTGCCCGCGACTTCACCCGTGTTATTAAGAAAAGTGACCATCAGGTGGCGTATTTGTCAGTTTGTCTGTCCAACTAACACCAAAATTATGTCCGGTAGAAGCTCGCTCATTATCAGGTAAGGTGGGACGGTGTCGCGTAGGCGTTACGATTTCTCTTTATGTGTATTGATGGCGTATACTTAGTAAAATATTTTGTACGGTAAGACGGACGACGGTAAGTGGTTACCGTCACCTAAACATGAGTACAGTCCAACATGACATTTTCAACTCGAATAAAACACAACGGAACGCAACTCATGCGTCACTCTACTGTGCTGTCGATTTTGTAAAAGACAGCTAAACTGTTCGACACTACGCGATAAGCAATATAGATGTGCTTAGTATAAATAAATAATAACTTATTCAGGCGTTCATCGTCATCGCTCCTAAGCCAGTCTATCCAATTAAATTCACTTCAAATCAGGTGTCTAATCATCATGAGGACTTCTCGTTGTATTATCATGATTAATTTCATCCTGGTACTCGGTGGGCCTCACGCGTACTCGCCGTGTGGTGATCAGCTGATAACCTTCGGCTATAATTAATATCGCGGAAAATACTCGCGCACAGGAACATAACTGGTCTCTATATATGGCCATTATATTATTCATTTTAATGTGGATTCTTTAAGAACCTTCGCCACTTCAATATTAGTTTGACAAAATAATGAGTAATTAGTCAAAGCAAATAGATTGGAAAATCTATTTTCAGGTATAAATTGAGTGCTGATGATGAGGCCTATGTTCAGCAGATGGAGCTGATGATGATAATGATGATGATAAGGCTTACAGAGGAGTGAATGTTTAATTTGATAATAATTGGTGACTTGTTGAATAAATTTTGAACATCATATTAAATTATGAAATATATTGGTATGCAAAATTTTACATAATAAAGTGAAAAAAAAACTCTCAGTTCTTCCGTGACGATGGTCGCTGTAAAGTAACCGAAACGTTGGCAATATAATATAAACAGCAGGACAAAATCCGTAACGTTTTTACCATAGTGGTAAGAGGTACATACCTACTGTGATTTGTTCAGCATATTTATACTGTTAATTAATAAATGATAGATGGATCATGGAGCTACTAGATGGAGCGACTATCTGCGCAAGGTGGCTGGCAGCAACTGGATACTCAAAGCTCAAGATAGAGAAAAGTGGCGTGCCTTGGGAGAGGCCTATGTTCAGCAGTGGACTGCCGCAGGCTGATGATGATGATGAATGAATAAATTTTCAAATACAAATCAGCCTCAATCAATAGAATACAAATCAATTCATCTCTCTTGGCTATAGCAGTTGGAAGTGGTAACAATACCAGCGTGTCCTGGTGAGGCGGGAGGTTGCCGCTAGTGTGCGCGGGGACGCTGGTAATGGCGGTGTAAATTATCATTGACGGGAGGAATCTCACCAGCCTCCCGCGCACACTATACACGTCATTAATACGCACACATTTCACAACAATTATACGCAATTAACAAACAAACAGAATAAACATTCATGGATGCGATCTTGGCAGTAGCTGGTAGAGAGAGGCCTATGCATTGGACGGTGAAGTGTTGGTAGTGATGATGATGATATTTTATTTCAGTCACTGCTGTAAATGCCCTTGGTAAGATTCAAAAAGATGTATTGAGTAGAAGATATCTCTAAATATTGAGTTTTGTAGAACAGTTTACTTAATTAATATTTAAGATATTTAAATTTCCCTGTAGTTCCGTCTATGTATTCTCAGTACTCATATTTACAAAGTCGAATCCATTGCATTAACTTTACAAGCACAAAATGCGCTAATACCTTCACAAGGCTCGTCTATAGCGTGCCGTTCATTGTCTAGTTAGAGCTGCAGGCCATTACTCTCGGTGACCCATATTCCCTCCCTGGTAACGGGTTCTAATTAGGAGGACCTGTTGTCACCAGCCACACCAGTTCTCCCAGCAGACACCACCAATACCACATCAATATACTAATGACTAACCATTCGTTACGTCGCTATTAACTGATTGAAAAATATGATGGGATTTTACTAAGGGCTAGTAACAATATTTTATGATTTTATGTTCTCTGTATAAATGTCTAGGATATTTTGAGTTTTGGTTGTGGTAAAAGAATCTTCCTATAGCCTCTTATTAATTAAGGAATCCAACAAACAGTGGCGTAACTATACCGTTCGGGGCCCGTGGCCAATGTTAGGAAAGACACAATTTTTTTTACTAAATGTATAATAATAAATGTTGGCAGTTGGAATTCTCCTCCGACCGGGGGCCCCTTTCAGCTGGGGGCCCGTGGCATTTTGCCGACTTGCCACCCTGTAGCTACGCCATTGCCGACAAAGATAAGAGTAGCCTCAGGACGCCTAATAATAATAAAAAACCGGCCAAAAGTGAGTCGGATACGCGTCGATGGGTTCCATACCGTTATATACAATATTAGACACAATCAGAGGATTATCTCCATTGGCGTCACTATGTATGGACGCCCTTGAATTAACATGTTTTATTTTTTGGAATTTTATTTTTGCTTATAAATCTTGCTGTTTGAAATCAGCAAAACGAAACGAAGATATTTTGATTTTATTTGATTCGATTTTACTTCCACCTGTTGCTGGGACAATCGCTGGTAACACGCGGACAGACGGACAAGAGAGTGTATATATAAGGGTCCTATTTTAACTTTTTTGTTGCTATTGTTATATGCTGCGTTTGGGAATTAAAACAGTTATTTTAGTTATACTAAATTACTTAAAAGCTGGATGTGTGACTGATTCAGTCTTGAGGCAATACAGTTGTACAGGTTATAATGATATAAAGCTGATATTCCAGTATTCGCTATCCACTCTAAAGACCTTATATTTCAACATATCCGCTCTGACTGCAGCGGCTGGTAGTTTGCAAATTTCTCTAAAATATTTCGAGTTCTAACTAACAGTTATAAGTAAGTTATGGGACAAAATTTGAAATGCAAATTTGCGAGAGCGCCATCTATGAGGAAGGTATGTTCGGATGGGACGATCTACACTCGCCCGTGGTATTTGAACTTGTTGAATTACAAATATTTACATTATAAGAAATAAGTGTTACTTTATCGTTCGTTATCACCGACTGAGTTATCGTCACCGAACGCTTTAGAGACCAATTCAAACTTTAATCCTTGATAATAAGCTTTCCTTTATTAAAAACAAAAAAAAAATCCGAGATAATAATTTAATAAACACAAGAAACTCAGTTTCTACGTCAAAATATGATAAGAGACTTAGACACCCGCTACACCAGAATAACTCAATGGAGCGTTAATTATGTTTTTTATTTATTTCATTAAAACTTCTCTTATTAAGTCTTCCGAAGCATGCCACTGAGCCCGGTTGTTGAATGTTGCAAGGCCGGCACTCTAGTCCTCTAGTGTAACCATCTTCTATATAAAACACCTTATAAGCCATTTACTCCTAGTCGCTGTAAATGTATATTTTTCAGCATAAGGACGTCATAATTTATGTTATCTACACATGATAACGTCTACCTCAGAGGTTATCAATCTCATGAAGGCTGCATATGATATAAAAATTATCTAATAAATTAAAAGCGTAACAGTTAGTAGAATTGCGGTAATGTGTATCTCGTCTCTAGCTATTGCAACACCCTCTATATCTGATGCATGCTCGTTTGAAATACGGGCCGACGTCACGAGTGGGAGTGGTTTCTGAATAGAGAGAACATTGGTATGACCGAGTAGTTCTACTTAAGTAAGTACTGATGAGAAACTGTATATAAAAAAAAAAAACTAACCAAGGGGTGCCTAAGGGCACATTTCTTGGACCTTTGCTTTTTACTATTTATATCTGTAACATTCCAAGAAGATAATGTTCCATTCAATTCTTGAAATGAAAATATTATTCTACATGGACTCGTAGGATTCTTAATAAGTTATAATAGGATGTTATAACAGGGAATGTAAAGTACCTTTGGTATCAATGTTGGTCGGCGTGGCGAGGCTGGGTATCTCGGGCTGCGGCGGCTGTACGCGCGGGCCGGGCCACGTGGTGGTGCCTCCGCAGAACCGCGGTCGCCCGGCGCTTTCCGCCGCGTCCCGCAACGTCGACGCGTCTGCGGAGTATTCTGAAATAAGATCGCTGCTGCTCAATTTAGGCTGATTCACTCAGCCTCCCCTCAATTTTTACCCAAGCCAATTTTTTAAGCAAATTTGCGGAACGTTAAACATAATATTTTCGGATTCCAAGTCGTATGGTTAAAATGTGTTATTAAAGCAGCGATTGGCGTCATTCGGCTTATATCTAAAACATACTTCTCGTGGTGGTGGACTGCAGTAGGCTTCCCGTTTGTCCGCCAGGAAACGTGGCGTTGCGCTTGTGTCTACCCTGTTAACAAAAACATTCTTAGTTATCTCGTTTGGAGTATGATCGATGTTGCTACCACTTGACGCATCAATAAACGTGAGTCTCACAGAAAGTGGTTAATACTAATTGAGTTTACATCACACATTTTCTTAATTTCTCAAAACCAAGCTGGCGGTGTTAAAGTCTTAAAAAGTAAAGTAACATTCATAAAACAGATATTTACTGATTGCAAAAATCTTTAGAGTACATTCTCAGCATCATTTGCATTTATCATTAGCTGATCAATTTCTTGTTATAGAACATTAAAACACGATACCAAACAATTTATTGATATCTCACTCAAGACGTCCTGCGTTTAGAAAACACGACTAGAAACTCGTTAATTGTTCGAAAGCACATAACTCAGTAACTAGCTGATACCGAAGCTAACAGATTAATTGTGGCGGCAACAAATTGTGCTGCCATATGAGGAACATGCTCGTATACGTCTCCACGTCTACGTGGGCCCATACCGGATACTTTGGAACTAGCATCAATATCTGTTGTTGAAGTAAACATTAATTTGATTTTACATGATGAAATTATGTTCGATATTCAATTATTTTGTTTGTCAACCTGAAGTGGGTTTAAATTTCGTTAAGTATAGCAGACAAATATAAGCTTTATTTACTGATAACACAAGTTTAATAATTTGAAAAACATTTTACGTAGTTGACATGCAATTCAATTTCTTCGCTTTAGGTATTGCTATACATTAAGCTTTATGTCTATTGACCTATAAAGATATTAAGACATTTTACAATTTGACGACATTTTAAATTGCAGTCTTTAGGCTTTGATGGGGCTTGATTCTAACATATCTGTTCTCCAGCCTAATTTGATTTTACCTATAAATAAACGTAAGCAAATACTACATCGTCTTCAGTATTTACTTCAAACATAATCCAGAAGTCGTGAATAGATGCAATACAGATGCGATGTAAAAATATTGAGACTTGCATTAAAAGTGATTCATAGGAGACATTTCGCTTCTGTTTTACTTTGAAATACGTTCTGATGACTTGAGATATTTATGCTGTTTTGCCAAATTTATCGTAACCTTTTTATATGTTAGACCCAAGCATAAACCTTATTAATTTCATTTCATTACATGAAATTTTCACTTCCATTCCCCTCCGACTAATAGTTTAACTTCATCCGCTAATGACTCGTCGACCGTATTGGATTTGACTAGCCAAACACCTACTCTCCAGAGTAGCGCGCGCGATATACCGCGCCCCCTGCGGGGCACGGAGGGGGGCGCCCCCCTTTCGAATTTTACTAGGTGAGCCATCTGCTCACCTACCTACCGATTGAGCTTAAAGGCCATCAGGCCTAAAAGTCTAGACCTTTCGAAAAAAAAAAAAAAAAAAAAAATCACTTCCATTCTAGTTCATTCAAAATTATTTCTTCTGGTTACATTTATAAAAAATGAAGTCTTTTATAATTAAATTTGTATTTCATAATTATAATAATTCGAGTCATGTTCGTTCGCAAGCGACGTAAAATAACGCCGTCAAAGCAAATCTGATTCAGATAAAATGAGATGGATTAAGGGGATCTCGATACTGAAGTAGCATACCATATTTAGATGTTTGTTAATCTATCGACGACATTGATGTATGCTGTGTCTAGATTATTGGTTAACACGAATCACGCATAGGTTCCTGGTCTTTTATGGTCCACGGAATGTCCGCTTGTAATGAGAAATACTAATTAGTTTAATTACATCCGATCTCAGTGTTTATGATTTTAATTGTGGTATTTATAATTTTGTATCGTTTATGGTGGGATATTGTAATAAAATAGAAAACATTTCCATGTGTGGTCTACAACAGGTGAAACATTGTAATTTAGTATTGAAGAAAAGCTCGGAAATAAATTCGATGAACTTGGATTGGCTACATCCAGGTGTTGCAGGACATTATTACATCATTATCAACCCGCATTCGTCATGTTCGACAAACATCTTGTAATGAATATCAAGACGACTCTTCTGGCTATAAACTTACCTTTAGCTTACCAAGTCTTCTTTCGTACGAACCAACTTTCGCTGTACCTATTTTGTATTAAAAACACACGCTATGGCGCCAAAACTTGGCTAGGTTTCCTTGCCTGATAAGATCGTAGATAATAAATTCGGCTAGACACTTGTCGGCGTCTTTGTATAGTTACGAGGTGAGACGTGGAGATCTCATGATACGGAGATAAGGAAGTAGACTGTTTTGTATAGGAAATATTTAAACATGAGGATGCTATTGAGTTGATGTTATAGATGAAAACTTGAGGTGGTAAGTAAACTGGTACAAATCATAAGAGCCTGGAGAATTTCATATATAATAGCATGAAATCTATCCGTGGCAGAAAATTTAAGGTATTTGATATGTACTGGAAGTTTCTTATATGTTTGGACAGCACACGGCCATCTGATGCCAAACTAGACTAAGTCTGTATTTTGGCAACCAGACAACTGATACATACTTATATATTCGTAAATACATTCCTACTCAAGATTAGGCCCAGACACACAACAAATGACCATACCCTTTACACAAACATTTGTCTTGGATGGAAATCGAACCTACGACCTACTAGTTTAACAGTCAAGGACATGTGTAAGGTAAGTTGGTACGAACATCCTAGATTATGAGAATAAAAAAAATCTTAACATTTATTAGAATTATTCTTTGCGCAGATAAAGTTTTTATGGCAATAGAGTATAAAATTCAAAGTCTATAATTAGCGGATGAAAAAAAAAACAAAAAAACTGTGTCAAAGTTTAAAACAACATTGCGACATCGTAGAAAAACTTTCGTCTTAGCTTAGAATTAAGACACGAAATAACTAGAGTTAAGAAACGGTGTCGCAACGGCGGTACCACTGGCATGACTCACTCGAAACTCGATCCTGGTTTAATTATGGCTTTACTAGGCCGACCGATTGGCCTAATTGAAAAATTGGGATCACATTAATCTACTTCGTGGAAGAGATTATTTTTAGATCTTTCTCGACACGGATAGTTTAGGTTTACTGGAAAAATTATATTAGTACTTTTTAGCTTGGCTCCGTTAACTAAATTAAAGTTGATTTTGAAACGAAAAATAATCGAGATTCTCGAAAATTCAACAAAGAAATCAAAAACTCATATAATTCTATGCAAAAACTATTTCTCAAACCCAACTTGTATTTTCTAGGGATCAGTTGAAAAAAACTGTTGGCTTAATTTTTTCACATAACTCTTTATATCACATTAGTAGAGATATAAGCTACAAATCTACAAATGAATATTAAATATTTTACAGACGCTTAGTTCTAAGACGCATTAACAAATGTAATTAAAGTATTTATTTGGCGGAAGATTACACACCCATCGTGTGATAACTCCCAAATTGTATCGGGTGACCGTCGCTTATGTGGCTTCTATTAAACCTCGGATAAAACAAAATGTCTTTTTTGATCAAAAACAAGGAAAATAATTAAGACTAGTAAAAAATAGCAGAAACATCAATTTATCTAGATTGTAACAACAAATATTAGATGTCATAAAAGTTTCAAAAACTATTTGTTTTAAATTTTTAAAGAAGTCAGCTGGACCAAGATTCACCTTTTGTCAGGCCTATGCTGGTAAGGTCTTCACATACTCATAAAGACTTAAATTATTCTTCTTATGAAGCGATGCTTCTTTAATAATATGACATTCCATATAGAGTTCTAATTAGAAAACTACTACTATTTTTTAGTTGTTTTAAATTCGAGTTCGAGAGTCAAAAGTAGGGTACTAGATCCTGTCTAAGTGTCGTAACCCGACGCCAGCGGCAAGGTGTTCCGTCACGCGTCACGCGACACGCGTCACGCCGCCGCCCGCTTTGTGCACTCGACGGTGTTGGTTTCCACCCCAGTATAACTAGACTCTTGTATGTAGACCTTGACATCTATACGCTAGAAGGGTATTTCGATGATAGGACCATTTTGTACTGAAGGAAGATTTACTGGTTTTTTTACTGGAGAAAGGTAAGCGTCGTTTGCATACCTACCGCCATGGCGCATGTTGCGTGAAGCAGCTGTGCTGTGGACAGGCAACTATCTTATCTCGAGACAAGAACATATAATTTTGATGAGTGGCCACTGCAATTTTTTGTTTATATCCAAGAGTGATGCTGACATCCTAACTTGATTTTTTCCTATCAATCAAAATTAAATTATTTTCACATAGGCCTGTATGGGTATTTATAAAACGTCGAAAAAGGTGCACGGTTCACGTTGGTCGTTTCAATGGGGAAGAACCAGGAAGATACTCTATGGTTACTTGTTTCAAATCATTAGTATTACAATATTAGTATGATATAGCATTAGTATTTAATTATGGGAGAGGGGGGAAGGGGGAGGTGGGAAGTGTAGGCCCGATGATCGTTGCTTCCAATACTAAAAATAACAAACAAGATAAATATCACAAAAGTTAGTTTTTAATAGTGTGCCGGGACGTTGACATTTATCTGTTCAATACCACCATGCCTAAACTAAAGAAAATATTAAGTTATTGCCCCTAGACAGTACGTAATGACCATCTCATTATTATCATTATTATTTTTTCACCTTTTAATTTATAAAAAAATTTGATTCTTGTATGTTTAAATTTCAATACTTGTGCACTTTCTTACATGAAAACTTGTAATTGGCCTCATTTTTCTTGTTAGTCAAGATGTGAAATTGTCTAGCTGTAAGTTTTCTGTAAAATAATAAACTAAAATAAAGCTAACAAGCACGTAAAAATCTATAAATCTATGAATCTTACTATAAAAAACACAAACATCCAATTCTACTACATTATGGATAGTGTAAGCTGAATTTGAATGTATAATGTATTCCAAGCTGTGATGCCCTGGGATCGGGTTTGGGAGCAGGAAGTCGCGGATCTGGGCCGGGCTGGATACCGGCTAATTGACTCACGGCAGGCTTATAAACTAGTGACGTCATGGATTCCATGAAATATACATTTCTCAAGGAAAATCATTATTATAATGAAAACAACTTTTACGAAAATAATCGCGGTTTATTTGTTTTTTTATGAGCCCGACGTTTCGGATACTTTACAGCAACCATGGTCGCGGGAGGACAGAAATTCGTGTAAACATAAAATAATGACAAATATTGTGGTAATCTAATGATCGATACCCATAATCATCATCATCATCGTCTTTTATATGTTTCAACGCCAACACAACCGATCCCTTGCCACTCGCATCCAACGCAACATCATCATTGAAAGAGGTCTTCAGCAGTGGGCGGATAAAGGCTGATGATAGTGATGATGATATACGATTCTAAATCTAAAAATGGGAAGCGGACAAAAGCTCGAATTTCAAAAATGATTTTTTAAATTACAATGTTTTGAAATTGGCTGATATTTGCAATAAAAACTATAGGCTACATAAAACTCATTTGGCCTACCTCATTGCAGAAAGCCTGTAAACAAAAAAGCTCAGATTGTAAAATCGCAATAGTTATCAATAGCTAATTAATTGTACATTAATTAATTTAAGTCATGCGAACATGCATATGCAAAGTATAAAGTATACTAGTTCCGCAGATAGCATCTGAGATAAACTCAGTACAATGATCTACAAATCTTAAGGACGCCGCGCAGGTGTTCGGAGTAGATTGTCCAACACTTCGACTAGATTACACCGACTAGATTACACGGAGTCCGTTAGAGAATACTATGCTAGTCTAATTGACCGGGGTAGCTTGACAGTCGCTGAGGTTACTGGCGCTGATCAACGCAAGGCTCTTTTGTTTTTTTTAATTTATTTGTCTCATTAAATGTATAGGTTCTGTGGACATTTGTCTCTATCTGTCAATGTGTTTACTTGTTCAGGGAATTCCATGACGTACTCATACTATTGTTTATTATTTGACGCACAAATACGTCGTATCATTTGTAGTAAAACATATAAAAATAAAGTATGAACCAATTATATATGTCCTAATGTTGGGCACGACACTCGAAATTATTGAAGAAAGGCATGGGGCATATTTCACTGATGTGCCGGTTTACCTCTACCGGTAAGTCTCGTGTTCAGCGTCTATTTAGAAATTTGAAAAAAAAATTGAGACACCATAAGAGATCAGGATCGAACCGGACCTCTCATTCAAAAGGTCAAGCCCATACCCACTGAACTATCACCGTTCTAATGTGTGTAGTGTTAATATTCGAAAGATTCCAAGGCCAGACCACTCAGTTCCAGAGAAGAGAAGTCGTCAGGAGACTATTCAGTTCGTTTCGCCTGTGCTTCTCAGTGGGCTCATCTTTTAAACCGCTGGTTCAAAAAGATTCAAGCTGCAAGCTGGTTCAAGAAGTTTACATTATCAGAATTTAGCTGTTGCAATTTAAAAAAGATATTGAATTTGAATTTGGAAGCCGCAGAAAGTTTCGCAATACGCAGACTATACATGTATATATGCATTCATAAAGCCTTCCACATATAAACTGTTCTCCTCTAGTTTTGCTGAGACCGAAAGAAAATCCAATCAATCATTATCCTCGCCTCCTAAATGCACAAGGAAGTGATCCAGTGTTTATGGACTAGGAATAATAAGATGTCTAGACTTTAGCGCTTCGTGGCCGTCGGTAGTTCATTTTAATTTGGACTGCGCGGAGTTAACTGCTTCCAAACACGAACGCGTGTTGTAACTGCAGTATTTTCGGCCCGTCCGCCATTATACTCAAACGCTAATGTGGGGTTTGGTGTCCGCGTCGGTTATTTGTGAGGAGTTTGAAGCGCCAATCTACTTATCAAAATCAAAACTGATTATTTTTGGTTATAGAGTAAGTAAGGGTAATACTGGATATGCAATCATTGTGCGCGTCAAGGTTATAAGGGCAAAGGACTTGTATCCAGCTCTTAATAAATAAAAACAAAATGTTCTAGGTTATAAAGGTACTGACATTAAAACAGCAGTGATGATGCCTGACTTCGTCATCCATTGAGCTATAATAATCATTAGGAATAATACTTTTGAAGACCTCTGTAGCTCACTGGTTAGCGCGTTGGCGCTCAAGCCGGAGGTAACGAGTACGAATCCAACTAAGGAAAAAAAAATGTTTTCGTGTTCCTGTCTCTTTGTTGTTGTCTTGGATGCGTGTTGAGTATTATATAAACCTTAAAGATCTTGAATATATGTATAATACAAAAGTGTTTACCACCGCTTACCTAGTAAGGCCATATTCCTAATACTGAAAACAAATTAAAACGAACGCAAGTCCTGGATAAATTGACGTCCACCGTAATGACGTAGGTAGTTCCCACTATGATGATTTTAATTTTACAACTGGCAGACATAATATACTCGAATACATGAGCTCACTGGACTTAGGTTTTAAATATTTATTTGGGATTTGAAGCTGCGACTCCTTAAAGGTAAGACTCGACCGTCGAAGACTAAAACATTCTTATATTGCATTAGTTATAGACTAAAGACTACATACCTTGCTCCTCGGATAGACGCTAAGCACATCCGCCCACCAGCGCGCCTCCTCCCTGCAAGTGCCCTTGATGAAGGTGACCCGATCGGGGCTGGTGATGGCCAGGCTGTAGGGGTGACCCGTGACTCCGTCCGCGTCGCTCACCTCCAGCACTGACGTCATGTCCACGCTCGCCTGGGGGACTGTGTCCGGCTGTAACAAGAGATAGTCAAATTGAGTGCCAAAGTCCAAAAGACTAAAAGTAACGTTCGGGGTTTCATCGATTTGTCGTTTACTGTAGAAGAATGCGATTTGGCGTTAGAAAAAGCCAGACAATTTCATGGTTATTTGAATGTCGCTATTCAAGAGATTACAGATGCTTCAATTTTCATAAAGGACTTAAGAAATTTAGCACTTCTCCTGTCAAATTTCTTAAGTAGTGCTAACTCAGCCAGAAGCTTGTGCCGGTTAGAAACTATACTAACATTTAATTGGTGCAAGAAAATATGGTAAACTTTTACATTTATAAATGCTTATTGTCTACTGTACAGTGTAGAAATTAGATATTATATAAAGTGCAGTGTACAGTAGAGCCTACATAAGACCAAACATGGCGGAGAAACATCGCACAAGTAGGTGTAAAGTGGATTTAAATGATAGAAAATATCGGATGCAAACAGATGGGCCTTCGTTCCATATATGTCCCACAAATGTAGATGGGTCTGCTCCTCGAAATCAGACGAGGACGGTGTTGGGCCATCGTTTACCGAAACTTTGGCAAAATACGGGATTGTGAACTTCAAACATTGTTAATTTTGATGGTTTAAATCTTATCAGCCATGCAGGGTATTACGATGTTTTCCTTTACCAGCGAGCAAGCGATGTTCTTATGTTCGTAAGCACGGAGAAATTTGGAAAAATCCATTTCATGGTACCGGTCAGGATTGAACCCGGGCATCTCGCTCAAGGTCATCGTTGCTTGGCTCACATTACAATCTTATAGTATAGTATATATCGTCTAATTGTGGCCGAAAAACTCAAATATCTTAGTTACTTACTTACTTTATTATTATTATTTTTTTCAGAATAAAATTTAGCCTATGTTACTCGTGTATAATGAAGCTTTCGAATGGTGAAAGAATTTTTGAAATCGATCCAGTACTTTTTCAGCCTATTCATTACAACCAAACAAACAAACAAAGTTTTCCTCTTTATAATATTGGTTTAGATTATTGGATATCTTATTGATCACTATAGTGATATTCCATGACCCAGAGTTCTAAATCCATTCGCGGAAGTCTACATTCCTCACCATAAGTCGTGGTGGTGACCAGCGATTAGCGCATGGTGTGATAAGTGCTCACACCGTATATCACTTACACGCTACAGGGAACTGGAATTCCCGTACGAATAGGTGTTCCGTTTAGACACCTTGTATATAATTATTTTGGCCTCGATACTTTTTCTGCCAGGATTTCACTCATATCGGGAAGTGATAGAATGTTTATATAAGGCATAACATTTTCTTTAAGCGAGCAATATAAAATCGTTGAATTTGAAAGTCATCAAACGTTTCACGAAATATTTTCTTATTTTTTGGCACGACTTATCTCAAAAAACGATATATAAAATCATAAAATTGTAATAAAAGTGAATATTTTAGTAAGAGGCAGTGCTATGCTGCTTTGCAGCCAAATTGGGCCGGCACGACCGGGGAGGAACCTCTCGCTCACATAAAATCGGCGTAAAGTGACAGGTAAGCTGTCGCGTTTCATGCGGTTTGTGAGTTGCCGGTAGCCCATTGGGGGGGATAGGGAAAAGGAGGGCATCGCATCTGCATAACCTCTGGTTATGTGGATGTTAATAGGCGTCGATAGTCGCAAGGCTTCGACTGTTCGTTTGCCCTCCTATGCTATAAAAAAAATTAAAAACAAATTATCAATATAACTCTTCTTAGTCATCATTATCATCTTCATGTTCCTTTTGGTCTTTTCCATCCGCTATCCAATAACAATTTATGTTCATTTCTCTCGCTTCTTCGTCGAAATCCTTTTATAGAATGTGGATTAACAACCAAATAGGAACAAAATGGCGGATAAATAACGTGATTGATATGTAAAATACCGTTGTGCATAAATCTGAGGTGCGCATCCTGTTGGGAGTCGAGTAATGACGGCCCCCATCTTCTGGTCAGATAATTGTCTCATATCTGGCTTTTTAAGTATATTCGATACCACTACCTTATACACAGAGTCCGTCTAAGTTATTTGATGTGGTATTGTATCGCGGAATGGAGATATTTGCTTTATGATGCTAATTATATTTGAGCCCGACGCAGTGTATGTCTATGGCAACGTAACTCTCAAAAGGCGAACTGATTTAGATGGCGTTTTATTTTATTTGGACGTAGGATGCCTAGCAGTGGTTCTAAGATATATTTCACAGGATTCGGTGAATCCGTTTTGTTATATGCCTATTGTTATTGCGTTAGGGTTTTTTCAAGTGTAAATTTTTGGTTTGTAAATTTTTAGTCTGTTAATGTTAAGGTAACGTTTCAAATATTCAATAGATTTTTTTACATAAAATTCATTTATTAGTACATCTTACTGCCAATCTTGAGGCAAATTCATATTTTCAATACAATAAATAAAAACGACGCAACTGACATTGTGAGTTCTCACGATCTTGAAAAGTTACGTATTGCATTTCGATTTTAATTGCCAAATATTAATTAATGTTATTTTAATACCTAAATAAAATAACTATTAATTTACCATGACCTCAATAAGTTATTTTGAGTAAAATAACAATTTTTAATAATAAATGTTTATAACAAAATATATATTTAATGCGTGCATTGACTCATTTCCACTAATTTACATAATAATACGAGAATGAGTCAGGCTATTTTTTATGTCATTCAGATTCAGACACGCCTTTCAATCTGAACGGATTCATGGGCTACCGCTTACCGTTTACCCTCCGCCAGGGGGCCTAGCCAAAGTGCCATTAAGAAAGCGTTAGCGAAGTTCGAAAAGGATAAAATGTATGGGATTGACATATGGCCGCGTTTAATCACGTGGTCCGCCCTATACATTTTATCATTTCGAACTTCGCTAACGCTTTCTTAATTCATTTCGGCATTTCGGCTAGGCCCCCTGGTGGCCAAAACGGTATGCCCCGGATTCCAACATGATGTTTTTATAAATACTATTATTATTTTAGAATATTGAAAACATTATGTGTAAAGAGCAAATTTCTATTAAAAGAAATAAATAAAAAAAACACATTACTTATACTAGCATTTTATCAAGCATTTTTTATATATTGTTTTTATAATCTTTTCACGGAAAAAAAATGAAACATCGAACATAAAGAATAAATAAACAACAAACAAATACAAAACAATAAAATATAAGCATAAATATTATATAGTAGTATGGGTAATAAATAAATGTTTAGTAGAATGAGATTTCTTTTTTTTTTTGTATAGTATTTTTCTTATTAAGTTCCTTGTTTGTTTTCTTTGTTTGTTATCTTGACTGTTTACAGTACATATCAGTATTAGATACATCTGAGGTCCGGCTTGTTTACTCATTATCGATGACCCCTGCAGGTGACCCCGGTGACCTCGACAGTGACACAAATAGCTTCATTAACACCTAGTGCCGGGTGTTTTGTAAATATCATCGTTGTCCTTTTGACCTCCACTTTATGCGATAATGTTAATCATCTTCGCGGAATTTGCATGAGAGAAAATTGTTTTAACGTTATGTTATTAGAAAAAACCTTTTTGACAAATATGCTCTTAAGCGACTGCGGGATAAGGGTGTATTTCCAAATGAGCCGAGGAGGCTATCAGGCCATATTTTCAACTTACTGAACATGTACATAGATCTTTTATTTATAAGTAATCAATGTTCATGTAGAGAACTGATTTACCATTAAGACTCCTTTCTGAATCTTATGGTGAACAGAATTGTTTCTGAAAGGGGAAAATTTAAAAAAAAAAAAGACGTGTGGCACTCGGGGACTGCCGCGGTAATGCTATTGCATAGCATTTTGTATCAACTTATGCAATTATAATTATTTATTTATTTTAATTATTAATGCAGTATTTATTTTTCTTTGATATTAATTCAAGTTACACTTTTTGAGCGTGGTGACCGATAAGAAAACATTTTTTTTTCCTTTATTAAATAAATAAAAAAATATAAATATTTTAAACAATATTAACTAATATTGTTTAAAATATTTTTATTATTTTACAATACATGTGTTATATTTTATTGTTATTCGTGCGAGCTTCGTAGTGTCGTACAATACGTCTAGTTGCAAGCACACAAACACCGTGTCGAAGACTGCCGAAAAGAAACGACGTTAGACGATGCATGGCCTTCAAGCCACACCTCCGCGTGCCCGTCGGAGTGGGGAGCGTTAGGTTTTATTTTCGTTACGGAATTTCTGTACTCGGTCCCCGCGCTCAAGGCCCGCGATAGAAGCTATGCAATAGCTTAATATTCATAGAAAAAAAAAACATTTTTTCCAAAATGCACGATTCTCACAAAACACAAAATTATATGCATTTCTAAAATTTAAATTATACTTAAATGTTTATGTAAATAAATTATTATGAGACATTCAAATAACATAATCGATATGAAATGAATTATTTAATAACTTAAATACAGCTAATATTATGAACACATAAATTAGAAATTGTTACGTTATATTTTTAGTATTCAATATTATGTTAGACATGGAAAGTTTGTGTTTCTCTCCTTTAGTAAGCTAGGAACTTGTTTCGCAGGTATAACGGAACTAAATTTAAGATATCCACGACCCAGTAGCAGACATGTTTATCATAGACATGCCCTGGGCGGGACTCGAACACGCGACCCCGGCGTTTGATATACTACTTCACCAATCCTACTAATTCCTACCCAACATATAAATGTGAAAGTTTGTAAGAATGTATAAGAAGGTGTAATCTATAATTTATCCCTACTCTCACGGGAAGTGAAGCGCTGCTAGTAGTAGTAGTTGTCTAGGGATAATCAATGACTGACCTGATCTGGGTGTGCCTTTTTTTCAGAAGTGACGTCGACCGAATGTTAACAAAGTACCTACATGGGACGATGACATGGTCAAAAGCTAGTCGAATTCATGATTTTAGCGTACAAGCTGTCCAAGTCAACAAACGTCACAAAATCTGGAAATATAAATTACTGAAAGTTACATTGCTTGTTATTTTGAGAACATCCGACGCTACGCAAAGGAAACCATCAATGGAAATTGCATAATGTAATGTCATGAAAACTCATTAATGCAGTTGAATTGTCCAGTGACGATGATTTCCTGCAGCGGGACAAAGCATGTGACTGAACCGTGAATGGACAGAAATCCTGTCCTTTTCTGTTCGGTCTCTGATTGGAAATATAACAGCATATGGTAATATGTTAAGGAACATTAAAGTGCCTATACCAGCTGAATTTCATAGCTTCACTCGTATTTATAATGCGCTAGTTATCTTTCAACAAGATAATATACAAAGGAACACACAACAACACAAATGACTTAATGCAGTTTAAAATCGTTTCGATCTAATTTTATAAAATTCAGATCAAGATGATTTTAGGCTTAATTTATTTATCTGTTATAATTGTAGTGTTAACAAATTTATCTGTATCGATATACTTAACTTGCCAGCTGCGTGAAACTTCCTAAAATATTATTAAATTATTATTAAAAAAAATAGTATTACAAACTACATATTTAAAACCATTTAACATGTAGATTTCTTTAACAGGTCAGGTTATAATCCGGATTCTAAAAACCGTTGGGGTCCAACCTTCCCCCGCGAGTCCTTACGGTTATGGATGTTGTGAATCTCATTAGGTTACATATAAAGTTCCGTTAGGTGACGGGAGGAGGTAATTTGATGGAACGAAGCCACGGAGGCTGGAGGGAGATGTTTAATTGCTGTGACTGATCAGCGATCATATCTCACTCGCTGTTTATTAACTTGTGATCAACTACGGCCTTAGCGTGTATTTAGGTCATGGCGATTGGCTAGTGGACAAAATGTTCATTGGAAGGGTCCCATTGCGTTGATGATGAGGATGAAGATGATTGGTTAAATGCTGATGATGGCTGCTGGATGAGAGTCGTAAAGAGGTAGTGCCGGCGTTGCAGCCCAATTGAGCCGGCATGACAGGGTCCTCTCGCTCAGATAATACTGGATTAAAGTAGCAGTAATTCTGTCGCATTTCGTGCGGTTTGCGGTGCGCCCATTGGGAGATAGAAAAAACGAAGGCAACGCTGCATAAACTCGGGTTGTGATGATCTTAATGGGCGTCGATATTCGCCAAAAGGCTTCGACTGTTCTTTTGCCCTCCTGTGCTATAAAAAAGACCCGCAGTTAAGATTCTAGAGTTTTTTTAAAGGTCTAGACTTTTCGGCCTAATTTCCTTTAAGCCAACGAATTAGTAAAGATATCTAAGCTCGCTGCTTGGACCTCAATCGATAAAGGTGAGCAGATGGCTCACCTAAAAATACTCTGCAGTTTATACGATTCTAAAATTAAGATGGATCTCTCATTTAAAACTTGGTTTAGATAGAAGCAATAAGATGTTCCACCTGATGATAAGTGTCTAATGGTCACCAACTCCTACCCAACACCGGGACGGAGACACGAATGATGCTGCCCTTTAATCCTGGTGACGCGGAGACCTTAGTTCTTTTTTTGAATGTTCATAAGTTTCGATCGTTGCAAATTGTAGTATTTTCAGTTTTACCAAATACACTGGACCCGTTTAAGTTACGGTTAATAAATCTTGTTTGTGAGCGATACGCTATCTTGTAATTGGCTTCGATCTCCGTCAGGTAATCCATTAGATGGCAACCCTGCCCGAGTTTCTAAGATTAGCTTTCCTGTGATAATAAGCATGGCGATGTCAATGGTGGTTTGCATATAGTAGGGTTGCCACATCTGAATACTATTTATTAGTAAAAATAGCATTTATAATTTTCTATATGCAATTTCTATTTAATTTTACGTCACGCTTGTTTGCGGTAATCGGTATCCTGCTTGCTTCGTCGACAAAACAGATTTACTGTGTTTCAAAAAGATTAGAATTGTTTTCGTGTTATTTATATACAATGCTACCTTTATTTCACATCTCAAGATTAACAATAGTAGAACTCTTTGGGCTAGTTACGTTAGCCCGTCTGGGAGCTCAGTAGTGGAATTATCTTCTTCTGCTTCTGTGTAGAGGGTGGAGGTTCTAGGAGGTAGAGGTTCTACAGTATTGCATCTGTCTGAAGATAATCAGCCCTTGACCGAATACGTGTATGGTATATATGCCAAAACACTTTTATTTTTTTACAACGAAACACAAAGATCACCTTGTGCCTAAGATGTTAAAAAAGAAGTTAAAAGCTCTATCATTACGCTGTCAAAAATTTGATTACAGGAATTCAAGGACACAGTAAATTTTTTATACTTTACAATTTAAGTTGGTTTTTCTTTACAATAATATTGATGGAGGTTTCGTATGTATCAGCCCTATATGCCTGTCCCTCGGCAGCGGTCGTATGTAGAGCGCGTCCCGCCACCCGAGCCGTCTCGCCGACTCGCACACACACGGACAGCTCTCGCCGACTCTATTATCATGTATGAATATTTTCTATTACGAGAAACTATTCATATATATGCAATCGATTGATAGGACCTTTTTACATGTAAATATGTATATTGAAGAATTTTTAGTTATTTAATAAGATGTAAAGTGTATTAAGTGTGTATCAAGATAAACAGTCAAAAACATATGTTTTAAGTCAAGAGTTTAACTTTACCGGGATTCAAACGATATTCACAAAATAGATGCTGAAAGAAGCAGTTTTTACTGTACAGATTATTAAAACTAACACCCACCGACCAACAGAACCAGCAGAGTATCGTATCACGAAACAAAAGCATAAAAAAGCAACTCAGACATATTTTGACACGAAAAATTTTAATATACAGTGTCACTGTTATAAGTAAGACGAATTCAACGACACCCCTTCTCGATAATACTCATAAATCCGTTGAAGCTGCAACGCATGAAAAAGAAACATACATACCAACAAACAATCCTTCTGACGCAGTTGGGTAGAAAGAAACAAAAGATAGTATTATGCCAACCCTCCGGCAAATACTGAGATATAACATCTGTTTGAGAGATGAAGACAAAGCGAGAATGCCGCTAGAATGCAGAAAGTAGCATTCAAATGAACAACACAGGCATTTACTGGAAAGTGTATCAACTACCGGGCGGAGACTCCGCGGCACCGAATCACAGCCTATGACGACATGATTGCATGTACCGCGTTGCAGGCCATCGACTTAACGCATTTACTTGTAACTATGGTACGAGACTTGAGAATACCTAACGAAGATCTGAGAGGATAGAAATAAAGACTAGGTTCGATTGGAGACCGGTTGATAATGAAACTTGCCGAGTTTTGAAATTTCACTTGCCTAATAAAATAAATATTAATGAAAATAAAAAAAGGAAGAGGCAAAAATAAATTTCTAAGATGAAAGTTGTTATTCTCGAAAAGTAGCATTATGTCTATGATAACTATTTAATTAATTCTTTAAAAATTTTAGATCTGTATCTTTATTTTGACTGGTTTCATTTTGATTCTCAACATCCACACAATAATTAAATTATATTAATTAGCTAGTGAAATATAGATTATAAAGGAAAAATAAACTATAACAATGATTGAAAATATTTAAAAGTTGCAAAATATGTGACGTGACATTTGGGGGAGTCTCACAAATGTGACCACTTAGGACAAACACGAGGAAAGGGTCCAAATATCTTAAAATTCATGTGACGTAATTTATGCATGGGTAAGCTTCATATAATTATTTAGATTTAAAAAAAATATCTCAATATATACTTTAAATATTTTCACCGCTGTCGCCTGTCCCTTATGCCCAATCACACCCGCTTCCTGCGGCTTTGTTTGTATTACCATTACGTGGTGATATCGATGTTTTTGTATCGAATAGCGGGCCCCCGGGATCGACTCGGATCGAGGTCTGCGGTTTCACTCGATTGTCTGCTCATTGTTGCGTCGCTTCCCTATTTCATATTTCATACTTCCAATGGCGCTGCATCAGATACTGTTTTATTATTATTGTTTTAATATCTCTAGTCTATAAAGCAGTTAAATAGAATCGGCGATATGATTACAATGGAAATATGGACGTCATGAGTATTTTATTACAAATGTGACGCCTTTGTCGAAAGTAGAAAGAAAACGTGTAGATTCGATATTTGTGTTATATTTTTGTTTCAAAAAATTAAATATCTTTCATTTTTTTTTATTGGGTACTTTAACTAAAAATACCAATTAATAAATTTTGTAATTAAAATAGACCTTATAGGTTCAAAATAGTAATTGTGATTAACTGACAAAATGTACTCGTACTTTTTATTGTTTGATTGATATTTCGATAAAAATATATTCTACGTAGAGAAACACTGCAGAGTTTTCCTAAAAGAGTCATTATGTCCCGCTAGCCACGTATCTAAATGATCATCTTAACATAATGCACCAATAAAAGTTTATCACGTTAATTAGGAAATCACTAATTATGCGATATCACGTGATAACGATCGTGATGTATCATGTGGTACCGTGATAATTTCACCAGACATCGGAATGCCACCGGTTACGTAACCACTTTCACTTTCAAAGTGTATCGCTGTCGATTCGTTATTAATCAAATAAACATAATTATGTGATTGCTGATATTGATTGAAGACATGTACGACCACTGAGCTAAGCTGGCTGAGCGACGCGATGGCAAACACAAAATAGGGCTAAATTAAGCCAAGAATACGTACAGCGTTCATTTTGCGTATATAGAATAATGCTATGAGATTTTTTTTTGACACATGAAAATCCTTATAGATGTAGCCAAGTACCCAGATGATTTCTGACCCTATATGAGTCTCACGATTGGGCAGTGCATACCGAAATTAAAACCACTGCGATTGCCTTGAGACGCTTTTTGTCTCTGATCAACGGGCACCAGGCGTTCTCCTGGCTCCTTATCCTCGCAGGCGCAATCAATCAATCCCCATGTAACTCCCGTGATGTCGTGCCATACTGGGTTAGCAGGTTATCCAGGTTCCTATCCTGAACAAGACACGAACACAGGGCCCCTTGGTTGCGTATTAAGAAGCGCCTCCTGCGCACCCCCCTTTATCACCCGCGGGGGCGTGGCCTGGTCCCTCGCCAGGGGCCTCCTCTATCGCTCGTCGGCCTTTTTCTGGGTTGTTTAAATTTTTCCCCTGTCAGTGATATCGTGTGACTTTTTTATCAAGTATACTCGATACACGGACGGCTTATTACATTTAATACTTCGGCAATATTTAATATATCAATTTCACCAAAAACAAAAAAACACAGACTGGTCTCGTATGTTTATTGATGACTAGACAATTAAGCGACTAGTCGATATCTAGTTGGTGTTGGCGAACACCAAACGGCCTCTACTTGAAAATTCCGGCCCACCATCTGTCGCCCATATACACAATATACACATAGTTATGTCAAGGATAAATTGTTCTCTTGCATTTGATAAATGTGGTGTATAAATTGAGAATTTATATTTTTATTGCAATTAACCGTATGTGCAAGCTGCACGGAATAAATCATAAATGTTCGATAAACCGTAATTATCGACGATATATTATCGGAATCGATTACAAAAATCCGAGTAACGATAATCGATTCCTGTCCGCGAATCTCGTATCAGATTACAGATGTGATTCTGACCGAAATCCAAAGAGACCTCCAATTAAATACTTGTTATTAAATAAATATTTATGAATCGAGTTTTTCTAGTCCGTAGTGACTTGCGTTTTGTATCAGATAACGACAATAATTCAAAGTCATATAAAGGGTCAAACATAATGTTTATAAATATGGCGACCTCTGTGACTCAATGGTTAGCGCGTTGGCGCTCATGCCCGAAGATAGCGAGTTCGAATCTCGCAAGGGAAATAAAAAAGTTTGTGCTCCTGGGTCATGGATTTGTATTAAATATGTGTAATTATATAATTAAAATCTTAAATATATGTATTAATTTAAAACTGTCTTAAATATATGTATTTCCGTTGTCTGGTACCCGTATAACACAAGTCTCTTCGAGAACTTAGCACGGGACCAGATTAACGTGGTGTAAAAGCGTTCATATTATAATAGTTATTATATGTTTATTCATTATGTAAAGGTACTAACCACGGCTCTTTCATCAGAAAAATGTTAAAAGTTTTTGTCAGCAGACCTTAGCTTTCCTTTCCTTAGTCCACTCTCTTCCAGTCCTCCCTTGGAGGTTCCCAAGGGGGAGTAAAGGTTGGGAACGACACGATCTATGGAATCGAGGTGCGGACTTGTACCTCCCGTTGTAAAAAGATTCCGATAAGATCCAAACCAATAAAGGCCATGCCATTTTTATCACGCTAAGTAATAATAAACATATAATATAAAATAAATCAATTTGAAAGTGTGTGCCATTCTGCAGGTCACATTTTAAAAGTTAACAAATCGAAGACTGCAGTAAGCACATTTAAAGTAATCTCATGTGTATCTCCTAGAACAACGGTTAAGCAACATTAATGCAGTTAATATAAATCGGAGAGCAGTTATTTTAACGAGATGTTCAGAGCATGCGAGAGTACAAATAGGAGGCTGTGTGGACCGGAGCCCGACACGAACTACGAACACTCAAACTTTGTCTCACGACATTCACCGGCTTTTCTCAATTTCGATATACAAGCTGTTTGCGTAATTCAATCACATTTTAGCTTTTATTCAAAGTTATATATGAAAATTAAAAAAATGTAAATAATACGATTTTTAACATACAATGACTGAACATATGTATCTACTCTAAGTTATAACAAAATATTACATACTTTAGATAAGTTCAAGTTAACCGATGCCAAGTTTACTAATTGCCAAGATATACATAAGTTTTGCCAAAAGGTAAAGATAGCTTTAATATTAAACTATTTTTTTTCATTTAAACAAAAATTTAAGACTGTGACATATGAAAGAAATACTACAGGTTCGATGCAGGCCTACAAGTTTAAGCCATTTTTACAATGACTTTAATATTTAATACGGGATTATGGACATAATTCATGATATCATGATTGTGTCATGATATCATAAATTATGTCATGATAGATGTGTGGACGGAAAAGGGCTGATTATGGTGACAAATGTCATTACTTTTTGTAATTCAAAAATAAACTTTATAAACATAAAAATCCATAACTCTCCTTTTGTATTAGCAACCAGTATTTTTACGTTTATTTTAAAAAGAGCACCGACAAAAAAAACACGCTGTATAGTGTGACTGCGCTGTCTTGACACATATATGGTAAGCCGATTAGCTGATCAGCTGATTGCTAGACAAGCCCTCCGTAATACTGTTGATGTCACACGAGACGAGGCTGCTGGGCTGTGAAGCTGGACCCACTTACACCAACTCGGCCGAGTATGAAGCGGTGTCAGATTCGAATCTGTGTCAACGTGGTTTCGAGAGAAAATTATAACGCCTGCTTTGTCAAGATATAAACATTTATTTTGATCATCGTTGGGTTAGTCTTTATAAATGGTGTTACTTGTTACACTAAGACCTAATGACCTGTCACACAAATCCATTTGGTGAGAGGTCCAATTTAATTGCTATATCCTTAGCATGTTGCACGCAGCTTCATCTGCGTCAATTAAGATCTTTTCGAAAATTTAATATAGCATATGTTCAACGGGGATAGTGTAGCTTCCCAACAGTGAAAGAATTTTTCAAATCGGTCAAATAGTTTCGGAGCCTATTCAATACCAACAAACAATCAAATCTTTCCTCTTTATAATATTAGTATAGGTTACAAAATAAATGGAAATAAAAATCATCAAGAAATATCATCTTGATGAAGTCAGTTTTAAAGTCATCCATCTTATTGATCCTAAGAGTTTTGTTGCATATTCCAAATCGACGGAAGTGTTTTAAAATCTGATAGCTTTACAACTCTTGGCTACTGTATCCTACCCAAAATAGTTTTCGATGTCTGATGGATACCTTGGGCTAACTTAAAATTTAAAAGACTTAGTTTTTTAACGCGTGACAGCCTAAGATGAATTTTTTTTTCTATAAATTCTCAGCAATGAATGAAAAGAAACTTAAAATGATGTCGAAAATTTTGTGTCATTGCTACTCAAAATCAGACATATGTTTGCTCTCCGTCAAACTCATACTTTTGACCTGTTCTATAAAATTGTTAATCTCCGTATCGATATGATGCAGGATGCGCCGGCGGAAATGGCCGCAGACAATACCCCATTGTGGTGGTTAATTGCCCGGGACAGTCCCATTGTCGCGTGCCCCACTTTCCCCCACCACGGATTGTCCTGAGATAAGAGATTTTAAGGGTTATTGCACACCTGCTGTTAATACAGTTATCTATATATTGATATTGCTGGGCTTGGCTAACATACGCGTGTTTTGTTTTCTAAAATTACTCGCTTTTTATTAGCCTGTTTTTGTTGGTTTGGTTACAACCCCACTCCTTTGGACTTGATTTTAAGCCGCTTTAAGCAGTCGAATTTAATTTAAACTTGGTAGTAGACTTAACGAAGGCAGATAATTACAATAATGTCAATATACACCGGAGCTCTTCACGATCACAATATATTGTATTAAAAGCAAGTTTTTTGTGAAAGAGGGATGTGTATATGCCGACAGTGGGTAAACAGCCTTATGGGTATCACTTAATCATCGTGTCCCATTATAATACAATAAGCAATCAACTCTCAGCGCTCTTCCCTGCCCGGCTTCGGGAACATGGTGACATATGCTGCGAGAATCGCTTTCATTTTGGGTTTTTATACGTTTTGTATTATAAATATAGCATAGAATACGTCTCATTCACAGACGTTATCTTAATGGGATCTCGACGGGACAACGATCTCCGTTTAGTGGGCGATTGGAGACGAGTGGGGCGGATGGGCTCTCGCGACTCCCATAAGGGCCAATGCATTGACGGGAAAGAGCTAGCAATGAAGACGAATCGCTATTTATGGTTAGGAAGAGATTATCCGTTTTTAGTAAACTAGTAATTATAGTAAGACTATAACACCGAGTAAAAAGTCGAAAGCGGTAGCAGACGGGAATATTAAACCCTATGTTTTGATCATCTTCCGCATTGAACTGAGCGTTTGCGAGCTTACATAAAGAAAATGTGTACGTACATTGTGCACAAACACAAGGGTGATTCTCCTTTCGGGAAACAAAATATCTATAAGATCCAAATATTTAAAAGAGTTTTGTGATTGCATCATAGCCATTAATAAGTAAACTTCCACGTTTCAGACTTGAACGAAAGGAATCTGCCAAGGAAGAAGAGATCGATGTCTCATTACTCTTGCTAGAACTTGATATAGCGCGTGTAGGATAAAAGCCTCGACGGTAGTGAGATTTATAATTTTAAAACAATTAACATAACTTTATTCTTTATTTTGATATTATTAAATTAGATGATGTGTTGATTATTATAAGCCTGTAATCATCCAAGTGGGATATGACGACCTCTTGCAGCGTCCGGTCGATGTTAGATGCGAGGCGCATGGAATTGGCCGTCTTGGCGTTCATAGATTAGGTCTATGGTCAGCAGTGGACGGATAAATTGTTGTGACAAACAGATGTTATATTTATAAAGAAATACTTTTAGTTTGTACATTTTAGTCGAAAAAAGTACGTTAAATAACCGTATACAACTATAAGAATGGAATGTAGACGTAAAAGCCTAGTGAACTTTAAGCTCGCTAATCTAAAAGCTCTCTGTCATAGATAAGTTTATCCGTACACGACCCTAAAAGCTTTCTTTTGGGTCAAATGATTAAAAGGTATGTGAAGACTTACTACATATTGTGTAGCTGGTAAGCAAGAGATATGTGTTAAAAGTGTATTTAAAAGATTTATCACGAAAGTACTTTTTTCGGGTCAGTGGATCTTCCTTTTATTCAAAATAGGTGTTCTATGCCCTTTTAACATGCTTTATAAGATATGGACAAACATGGACCTTATATAACATAAAATATGACCAAACTACAGAGTATTAAGACACTTTTACCGGTTTTTATAGACAGGATTCTAATTAAATATCGTATTGTTTTTGGCAAATCGATAAGCAAATCTACTGGATCATTACTGGAAGGTGTGGTCATGAATAAGGACCTGTGTTATTGCGACATTGACTATTTACTGTCGAGCCTTTATGCTAATATGTAAATACTTCTATAACAGATCAGTCGTCTTGGAGTTCTTTGAGGAAAGCCTAAATTTAGCATAATACAGATATATAGATAAGAGAGAAGGAAAATAATGATGATGATTATGATGATCATATTGATAATGATGACGATGACGATAACGATGACGATGATGACGATAGAAAAGCAAAGGAAATATAATAAAGAGCCGATGTTAATTATTTATTTTCTATTAACAAAGTTCTTGCACGAGGAACATTACGTTATCACCAAGGCTACAAAAATATCATCATCAGATCAAATCGAAGCTAACACGGCGCAAGCTGCGGGCGATCATAGTAATCTATAAACTCTGATGAACCGTAACGGGAACGCTCGAAGGGCTGCCCAGCGGAGACGTTCTGGTGACGAACCACCGGGTATTATACCACATACCATTACAGACCCTCAATCAGCCTGTCCGTCCCAGGGTGTTATTACCCTTCCCAGTTCACCTCGCACAATTACCATATGTAATACGATTTTAAATATAGCTTGTGGCTGACATTCTTAAGGAAGTTCGATCGCAAAATGTGTATACCTTTTTTCTCCTATGAACAAAGTTTTGTCTGAGAGATAAAATTGGCACATTTTCATCATCATCATCATCATCAGCCTTTATCCTGCTGAACATAGGCCTCCCTCAAAGAACGCCAAGACGACCGATCCCTTGCTACTCCAACGCGGACCTGCCGCTGCACGGAGATCGTCTTCCCATCTGGTTAATGGCCGATCAACAATTCGTCTACCTAAACGCGGCCTCCACTCTTGAACCTTAATGGCCCATCAACCATCGGTTCTTCCGAGTGCGTAACCAGCCCATTGCCACTTTAACGTGGCACGTTTTACGTTTTATAAAAGATTTCAATCGTTCTTTGTGTATTTTCGTCCAAAGTTTGACGAAGGCAATGAATCCTAAGGTTCGCTTCCAACGCAACTTTCCTGAGAACAACTTTGGGCATCCTATCTAGTGTCAACTGTTAGGCGTTAAATTAATTAAATAATTTTACAAAAAACAATAAAGGTTCACGTGGTTCTTAGTGGATGCTTCACCAAAAGTCATTCGTAAGCAATAGCGAAATATTGGCCTCTGCCAAAAATGAAAATTTTGTGGACCATTTAAACAGTTTTAATTCTAAGGTAAGGTTGCGAGATTTTGGCTATTCACGTTCTTTCGCCTATTCTGTTGTCCCACCACTCTTTAATAAGCAATAACTAAACACGCAAACATAATTAGATCACTGCAACCGACAGACATATATCACATACAAACACGTTATATGTACAAATATTGTACATCAGAGTACATGTCTATTCGTGCGAATCAATGTTTCATAAATCGTTAATTGCTCAACAATAAAATCGCAATGCTAAGGCGAAATGTCATGGAACAATCATTTCCTTCACGAAACAACCAATTTCCTAGACACTCGTTAAGAGGAAAATTGGGCTGTACGTAGAATACCTCGGACAGGTGAATCAAGTGGGTGCGCCCATAGATTATACACGGGTGCGCCTGCGCATCGCTTGCGCAAACGACCGCATTCCGTCAGCGAGCGCGCCCGCCGACTGACGTGCCGCGAGTTGGGAAATAACATATCATATTCGTAGGAATGTTGAGTCTTATTTGAAATTGTTAGATTTATAGCTTATAAATATGTTAGAACATTACCGCTTATAATTTATAAATAAATTTACAGGACATATGTCATTAATGCGAGATAAAATGTTATTGAGTAAGTTTCCCATAAGATGTCGCAATCAGATAGGAGTGTATTCGAATAGAACGTTGGTTGTAGCCACTGATTTGTACACTATTACTGTTAATTGTATGACTTACATGCAATAGATATTTAACTTTATGAGTTATGTTTTAATACTAAAAATATTATGACAAACACAATAAATTTAAAATAAAGTTTCTTCCCTTCAATGTCTATTTTCACTGTACTCAGGCTCGATTAAAATTAAAAATAATGTTTCAATCATTTATATATAATATTACGTAAAGTTAACTTTAATATATGTTGGTACAGAAATCATATTTATCAAATTGCACTTGGTATTTCAACTCTCAACTTCTGACCTGACATCACATCATTTATACATATCACAACACGATAACCCATTTGCCAATGCCAAAGCTTTCTTCTAAACTTGACCCACCCGAGATATTTCAGAACCCCAGGGCGATAATTTATTCCGAATTATATCGTGACGTGTGTATTAATGATTTAAACACCTGTAATTGTACGGACCAATGAAAAATTGACTCCATTTTGTTATGAACCTCTGATTAATATTAATCTTGATTTTAATATAACATGTCATGACGAATTGCGACACAAAACGAGGTCATGTATTAAGGTTCTTTGAGCTCTGTTAAAGGTCTTTATACGTTGAAATAAGGCTAGAGCTCTCGGTGGAAATATAAATGGTAAATTACATTGAGGAAAGGACTTTTTATGATATGATAAAGTCTGTTAATGGTATCCAGGAAAGGTCCCTTTTATTGCAGTAGAAATAGTTGCAGAATTATTTTTTTAAATGATTTATCCCGCCAAGGATAACGAACGATACTTTTGTAAAGAGGTAGTGTTATTGAATTGGGCTGGCGCGACCAGGGCTGCATAGCCTCTGGTTGTGTGGATGTTTATGGGCGTCGATAGTCACCAAAAGCCTTTGACTTTTCTTTTGCCCTCCTGTGCTATAAAGATCGTCGTTCTAACCTGTGTGAATGATTTTAGGACAACATATATTTGTTTTAGTGCGTGCACTGTTTCATTTTTCTATATGATAATAGCAGTAAAGAAGTTTTCGATGAAACAACCAGAATTGTATTCAATAATTTTCTTTATAATCTCACTGAAATAAACCTTAAAAGTTAACAGCAAAAAGGATCTACTTTTAACCGCGCACCCATTTGCATGGGTTTCTGTTTTCCAACCTTGAACGAGCATCATGTTTCGGGCAAAATGACGGGATAAATAGTGTAATTACAAAGTTCGAGATACTATACCATCTCGAGGTGGAGGATGGGTGTACCTACTCATAAACCTATCCTGCAGGTAGGTCAAGCAAGGAGTATGTTTAAATCTCGGCATCTACCATCGAGTAGTACGTTTGTCAGTTTGTCTATATACATTTTTTGCAATAGTTTTTAATAGTGCCAAGAATACGTAACTATGTAGCGGGTCGCCGCTTGTGTGGCTTCGGTTCGTTTAATCTAATAGACGTAAGGTTTCTCGGTGACGCAACCGACTAACACCCCTTTTACGTACCCCTTTTAATATGCCTCAAGTACGTGGTGGTGAAAAGGGATTTTGATATCATATTTTATTAAAAGAATTCACTGTCTTATGTTACTTGGATGGGCAGACAGACAGACGTGCCGCCCTATGGTAAATAGTCGACATAGCCTATGAACACAAATTAGTTTAATAGAATCTAGCCCAAACTTATTCCTATGTTGTCTTTCATGAGACATAAGATTTTAAGACTTTGCAATGTCATTATATCTGTTTCATCTGCCCTTGTCTCCGAAATAAAAGGAAACAAAGAGGTTGGACCACCATTGGCTATAAACCCAAGTAATCCAAGTATCTCCCACCGGTATATTAGGATGAAAACTATTAAACAGAAGAAGATATTGATCACCTTTCAATGATAGTGATGAACTATGATATCATCATTAGGTTAGTCAACCTAGAGATTAAGGCAACACTAAATCTTACTATGTCCAGCTATATCTGCTGAGATTTGATGCCAGTAAATATACAGATTTTCTGTTGTTCTATCTTTTTGAGGAAAAATATTACGAAAATAAAAAATATCAAAACCAAACCAATCATAGGGATTATGATAGAAGTGAAAATATAATTATAATTATGACATCTTACATTTACATTAAAATCTGTCATTTCATAATAACTTGCTAACACGAACCTAGTATGTCGGTGACGTGAGCCTATAAGATTTCACCCAACCAAAAACTGATCAACGCGGCTATAGAAGTTATCACCTCAAAAAAAAAATACAGTAACAATTTCAAACAGTCCATACTCCAGCGTGGATGATTAATATTGAAATTCTGCCCTCTACCGTTATACCAGCATTACTTCGGACTTCTATAAATATAGAATTTGATTTAAGCACCGCTTTCAACTAATACGCGCCTCGAATAACTTATTCTATTTCAGTTACTAAATCTCAAGGGAAACGACCTGCCATTTGTTAATGGCAAGTCCTTCCTGTGATGAAATAGATCTGTTTAAGGCCTTTGGAAAATAGATTATAGCTCATACAAATGTCTGTTGTCAAAAAGATAGTATCGTACGATCGAATGACGCCATTACACGGATTTAGGAGATAAGAATTATACAATATATTTACTTTCCACAGCACTAAACATTTTGTTGATAAAGGCTGCTGATGATGATGATGAAACATTTTGTCATATAAGTCAAATAATAAGGCGAATAGTTTAAGACGTTTTATTGAGGATGGGCGTCCCACCAGCGCATTAGACAGGAACAAGCGTGTTGAGAGCAGGTTTACTGTACATTTATACTGCCGTGGGCAGAGCTGACGACACCAAAGCTTCCGTGTTCATAAGGCCACATTCAATTAGGAATCTACTATTGAGTATTTAATAGTCAAATGATTAAAATTCAAAAATATATGATTTCACTACAATCTTTTTATATATTTTTTTTTAATTACGGCTTCGAATTTACTACTACAATGAACCTGCCTGCCAAATAACAAAAATATATAACGCGTATATCACCAATTTAAACTAGTATTTGAGCCCTATTATTTTTTTGAGTCACCTGACATTTTAAACCAAAAATTGCGAAAACGACTAACGGAAACATAAAAATAACAGGATCTATTAAGAGGCATAATGTTAAGTCGATGTTAATGTATTTCCTATAGAATTCTTTGTTTTCAACAAAACAGTTTCTGTAGAAAATCAACCTCAATTTGCGGTATAGTGGATTTATACATGTAGTTTAATTTAGATTTTTGGAACGCAGTTCTTTATGGGACGATGCGGAGGGGTAACCTAATCGGGAAAAGCCCGTAACGTAAGATTATTATTGTGAACTAGAAATCTGAATAGCGTGTTACGCGAGCCTTAATTTTTTATAAATAAAATAAAATTGATAACTTTATAAATAAGTTTATTTTTTATTTTTATCAAAAAATAAAATCGCTTACGATTGTGGACCCACATTTTTTGTCACGCTCATCGTGAACCCCCTTCGAGTCTTCCGTGGACCCCTGGAGGTCCACCTGGACCACTTTGGGAATCACCTTTAAGGAGAAGGCGTTTTAAAAGCGCGGCGTTTTTTTTTTATGAAGCACTGTTGAGTTTTCGACGTTGAGCGTCGGAAATTAAATCAATTTGAGCATGCGAAACTAGTAACTCATGCCGAAGTCGGAATTTACCCTACGCTTTTTAAGCGTCGCGCGAACGGGACCCAAATTATTTACAGTTTGTGACATTTTTCTTACTTCCAGACTTTCTTCTGAACGAAAGGTCTAAATCGAATAATTTGTCATACAATTTATATGGATATCGAATTATATCATGATACCAATTCCACCACTTTAAAATACCACTTATATTTTAAACATTTCCCTAGTTAATAATGACGTCACAACCCTACATTATTTTCTGGTTTGTAATTTTTTCCACTTTGAGAATCGTGTTGGATATTCCATGACTGTCTATTGGCTCTGCTGGTGGCTGGTAGTGATGAAGGTGGCTGGTAGTGATGGTGGCAGCTGCTGGCTGGTGGCCGGGGTGAACGCTCAGCTGGGAGTCAATTAGCCGCACCAGATCCCAGCCTGACTGGTTTGGATTCGTCCGATAGGGTTGGCTCTATGGTTTATTACTTATAACCTGTTTTCTAGCTTTGATTAATGTTTGACTAAGATATGATTAGGCATCTAATAATAACTTAATAATAATTGTATCAAGAAACATAGTTACGACTATCACACACATATTTATTCGAATTGTTTTTGCGACCTTTACCAATTGACAGGCTTGTTAGCAGTTTCTCTATCTTAAATAGTTAAACAAAAGGCCGAAAAAAAAACTTATTATAAATTAAACATTTTTTTGAATTATAAATACAAGAAAAGTAATAGGTACTTTAATAGTCATTTATTTATTATTATTATTCAATAACAATTAGCACTTTAATTTAAGTATCTAAAAATGAACGATTTAAATAAAAATATCAAACGTGGCAACCCTAATAAGCGGTAATAGACGGGATCGATCAGCCATCAGACGAGATGTTTGACTCCACTCGCAGGAAGTTCACGGATACGAGCGCAGCATCCCGCGTCATACACGGCAGACATTAGACTTATCTAAACTATGTCCATCCTAAAAATTATCATCCAACGACGCGGGACGCCTGATCGATGTCTTAAAACAAGAATATTTTCTTATAAGAATTCATAACTAATCAAAATCTATAGGAATAAAACAATGGTATGATAAGCGTCACACAGCGTCATGCCGTTTGACGTAATGACATTCGAGTAGATTTTTACAGTCAAGGTTTCACAACAACTATTAAATGATAAATTATTGCCTATGTGTTATTCTGATGTATAAAGCTATATTATTGTAAAGTTTCATTTAAATCCATTCCGTAGTTTTTACGTGAATGAGAAACAAACATCCATACTTACAAACTTTCACGTTTATAATATTAGTATTATATATTCTCTTGACAAATTAAAATATCTTTGTGCCATACTATATACTTGCCGACTTGTAGTGTGTGTTAATAAGTGGTTCTCCACATCAACAGTTACCGCGCTCTGTGTGAAACACTAAATCACCATTACAGGCTACACACGCGGTTACTATAGCATTATGTACTTACTCGCTTACTACTCACTAGTGTGAGTATGTCTAGGTATTCGTTTTAAACTAGTGTAGTGTACTTACGTGTTCGTCTAACGAGTAGGTCAGCTCGCCGTCGTCGTACAACACGAACCACCTCCGCTGCCATCTCTGAAACAACGATTACAAATGTTACAACAAGTCCATAGAAAAACACCTCAAAACAATAAAAAAGTATGAAAAAAGACGCGAGGGAAAAATACAGAAGGCTTTCTTAAAGCTACGCATATTGAAGTAGGCCTTAAAAATACCGCACGGAATCTCGCGTTTATTGTAAATAGGATATCATGTAGGTATAGAGTCCGCGCAACGAGCGGCCCGTACGTCCTCATGAAAGCTTTGCTCTAAAAAGTTCGTGTCAAAAGCTTCATTACAAAAATATATATAGTACGCTTATAAAATTATATCTAAGGTAAAAAAGTACGTTTGAATGAAAAACGTTATTTTCATTGACTAGAAATTTATTTGCTGAAAGTTTCCGTAAAGAAGACAATATACCTATATATCTATATAACCAGTAATCTGGGCAGACGGTGAGTCTTATCGTCCACTGTTGGACCGGTGCGCTCAGTCCGCTTTGGTGAACTTCAAATACCTTCAAATAATTTTAATCTCATCAGGCATGCAGGTTTCCTCACGATGTTTTCCTTCACCGGTGAGCGAACGATGGTCTCGTGTGCACGTGGGGTGCACTTAGAAATTTAGGAAAACCTATTTCAAGGTACACACGGGGGTCGGAATCGAACCCGGAACCTCTCATGTAAAAGACCGAGTCCATCCACCACTGGACCATCGTCGCTCAAACACTATGATTTGCTAAGTATTAATTAGAAGCATTTAATATCGCACTGCCTACAGTAAGTGGGCGAGCCGTTCTAATATATTTAGAATAGATTAGCATATGATCGAGGTGAAACAATGAAATTGTCCAGGCCATTACGCGTTGGCCACGCACATCAAATTGAGAGCCTACGAGATGAGGGTACAGGGTAATGGGAGTCATCACATATGGCCTATGTGCCAATCGTATGAACACTCGAGTTTATTTCTGCATTTGTTCAATGATTGGTTGAACTAATTCAAATTTAACGTAAATAAAATTGCCTCTTACAAAACACAGTACAGAATTTGTTTCTATTTCTGCTGATCACGGGTGTTAGACCAAGATCGGCCACTGCGGCCACTGCACTAGGTCGACCGACTCGCGACGTTTCGTCTTCCAGAACGATTTTTTCACTTACAGACTCTATAAGTCCACTATTATTCGTTTTTAACGTTCACGTGTATTTCACTTTTTATGGAATGGTAGTATTAGATTCTAATAATTAGAAACATATAGCGAGAATTACAAGTATTCTGCACATTTTGGGTTTAAGGTTTTACATATTTTAAAACGCTTTAGACATTTGTGAAATATAATAAACCTGCGTTTCTAATCCATGTGTAATCTGTATTATTGTAGAGTTTCATCAAAATCTACTCTTTGATACAAACAACACCTACTACTTTGATAAAAACAACAAATTCACAATTTCAGTTACAAAACGACAGTTTTATCAATTACGCACCCTTTCACCGCCACGCTAGCATACGGCGTGGGAAGTGCCGATTGATTTGTTAAGAGTGTGTGAAAAACCTTTGCGTTACATTGCGGAATCGCAGATCCTTCGCAAGTGAGAGGTTCCCGTAATGCGCAATGGACCTCACCATGATCATCACAGCTGCAGATTACAACTTAACTTCAGTGCAGAGTCCTTATTTACCTTATTATTGCAATGTTTTCTCCAATTGAACAAGCTACTTTCAGGAGTCCTTGAGGGCGTTAAATGATACACTGCCTTAGGATTTTTAGAAGTTTTTTATTCAATGTTTAGTTTACACTTAACAGTTTGGTACGGAATACCGCTTCATTTAACTTTATTAGCGCCGTCTGTTGGCGACTAGCGTTAGTTTTACATTGGACACCAATTTTTAATCGTATTTTAAGATTAGGAAGCACTTAATAGGTATTGAAATTTTTTCCGTGTACCTTTAGCTATTGTATTAAGGTAACTAGGTACGTAAACTAAATGTTAGTAAGTATGTTATTTTATATATTCCACGTTTGATGCGAGTAGCATCGAATAGATCGGTCGTCTTGGCGTTTATTGAGGCAGGCCTATGTTCAGCAGTGGACGGATAAAGGCTGATGGTGACGATGATGTTATTTTCATCATGTATTCTAACGAACTGGAGTGGGAAAACACGACTAGTAAAAAACAACTCCATCGATTTTAATTCCAAAAAAGTGTCCTTTTTTTAATATTCGAATATGAATTTAAAATTTTGAATAATACTCATACTACGCAATTTTCAGAAACGGTAGTTATCTAGCAAATTGGAAACAATATGTTATTTACTTGTATGGTTTATTTAATATTGTTTATTTGATACTTTCGCCGCTTATGGCGCATACGCGTTTTTATTCATTAATCTTTCGTATTTTTCATTTGCGGACGAAAGTAAATCAAGCAATCTCGATCGAAATTATTTTCAGATGCCTCGTCTTAACTGATTTTTTTTGTGTGCTTAAATGAATTTATGGAAGTGAACTACAAAATGTTTTAGTCCAAGAGCCCAGAGCCCCCAGACCTACGTCATTTTAGCAAAGCTGAAATTTTCAGGATTACTAGGACAATGTCTTGTTAAGACGTATGCGTACCCATTAGCTTGACAGCGGGGCTATTTCTCAGGTAGTGCGAAGGACAGGTAGAGAAAAACTTTACTTACCTACGTTAAAGTAAAAACGCTAATATTTAAATATTTCCCAAAGAATATTATTTATCAGGCCGGTTATCACGTTAGCCCGGCGCATATTAGCAGGGTGTGACAAGTTGGGCCTGAACGAACCTGACCGGACGCCTGATTATTATACTGGTGTCAATTAACCCGCTTACCACTAGGCCTATTATACCTAGATATGTTTAGGTACTAAATTATTTTACACTAGTTTAGATGCTCCTATTAAGTATACTTATATTTAAGTACTAGCTGTTGCCCGCAGCTTCGCCTGCGTTAACTAAGATTTACAACGGGATCTTAGCGGGATGATATATTTTTACCGATAAATGGGCTATCGAACACTGAAATGTTTCATTAAAATCCGACCGATAGTTCCTGAGATTAGCGCGTTCAAATAAACAAACTCTTTAGCTTCATAACTTAAGGATTAAAAGCGTGAGTAAAATAAACTCGTTTAAATGTAGTCCAAAAAAATCAAAATTTCTGAATAAAATATGGTTGTTGTGCCTTACTCGACATAGATAGGTATAGTGTGTCGTGGACTTTTTTGTAGATATTTATAAGATCTACAATTAATTAGAACATTTTATGGTTCTATCTTTTATAGTTTAGGCAGCGTACGCAAAATAAATAACTTTTCTGGTTGATTTTTTACACCTCGTGTCCGAAAAACCCAAATATCTTACGGAACCCTGTTTTTTTCCAGAATAAAATTTAGCCTCTGTTACTCGTGGATAATGTTGGTTTCGAATGGTGAAAGAACTTTTGAAATCGGTCCAGTACTTTTTGAGCCTATTCGTTACAACCAAACAAACAAACAAACAAACAAAGTTTTCCTCTTTATAATATTAGTGTAGATGTAGATGTAGATGTAGATGTAGATGTAGAAGTGTAGAAAAATGGTTGCATCTAATCAGTATTTAACACATTTTCTGCTGATAAAACTTAAATTATGGTTACACGTTTTTCTTGATAATAGACCTCTTTTAATAAATACCAACAATCGCCATCTTTTATCGTTTTCGAGGTTTGTATTTTCATAAAAGTCATGTAAAAACTGCCTTTTTTTGTTGACGCAGGCGAAATGCTTTTGCATCTAAAAGGGCCTTGGGTAGGCAAACTAGTGTGTGTGGGCCTCGCATTGGGTTGCACTACCGCACTAAAACCGCTGCGAGTGCCTTCAGCTGCTCTATCAGGTCCCGGTTCCGCAGGCAACAGGATCACCTCGGCGACCGGCTGGCCCCGGCAAGAACTCTCCAGATAAAGAGAAGACTGCCCGACCGCTACAAAGCAGTCCCTACGACGTCGTGTCAAGCGGGGCCCAGGTATCTAGCTCGAGAAGCGCATTATATAGCGCCTCCGACGCACCCCACGTCCACGGGGGGAGGTATCATCGGCGGCCTCCTCCTTCACCCGTTAGTCGGGCTCCTTCTGGGACATCACTGTCTCACAGAAGGAGGCCATTGCCGTCCAGGATTCGAATGCCGGAATACTCTATTATATCCTATCCTTAATGACCATGACCTAATCAGAGCTGGACCAATGAGAAGCATTTTATTCCCTGCAACTTCTACCTGAAGGCATAAGCATGTGTGGAAAAGAGTTACCGCGTATGTCGTGTTTTCCTTTTTTTTAAGGGTTATTTTGTCTTGAGACACATATCTCACTTAGATAAGAATATAAACCGCTACGCGTACTTAAACGAATACACGCTTCTACATATTAATTCCCTTACATATTAGTATTCAAATACATTGTAACGAGCATTACTGTCCAGACGTTCGGACGATACGTCTAACTAGTTCAGTATCGGACGTAATCTACACCTGATTCATCTTGTTTTGATGTGTGTCCGTCTAACTGTTTCTTAAGATTATGGAAAATATAAATGAATTACAAACATATTCATCTGGCATTATCCCTGACAACTTAATCATATATATCTCTGTATCTCACTACTTATAAGACGTACGGTATCTCTGCGATATACGGTACGTCTTATAAGTTTAGTGAGGGAGGACCGGGGAGGGATTCACTGTGCCGCATTCCTGGATACATAGGTACTACCGTCTTGCTTGGTTTTCCCGTGACACAGCTTTGCTGTGTTTCGAAGGGGAGGGCAGAACAGGTCGCGAATTATTGGCACTGAGACTCAACATGATATTATGGGATTGACATAAGGCCTCGCTTAATCACGTGGTCCATCCTATACATTTTATCATTTCGAATTTCGCTAACCCTTTTTTAATGGCATTTTGGCTAGGCCCCCAGGATAGGTAACAGTTTAGGTTACTGGGCGACGTCGACCCCCTACCATCAGGTGACATTCTGCCAGATCGTCTATCTAACAAACATGAAAAGATAAGTAAAGCAAAGTAAAACTGTATCTGTGTATAAAGTGAGTGGTATAAGTGCCGTGGCTATCGGCCGCAGGTGTGCGGAAGGTGTCGTACGCCGATTTACTATCGAGCCTATGTTGAAGTGCTGTAGCTGTTTATAATATTGATAAAATATGGAGACTACTGTTGTATTTGCGAGTACGTTGAGTTGACTGTTGAATGAAATATCATTTTGATGCGTAAGCCTCTGCGAAATGTTATAAGGAAAATTTCGGAGTTAATTTTGTGTTGGTAGTCTTTTTGTGATTTCTCACAAAGGTGTCCTGTTGTCATCTAAGGAGAGAGAGGACCAGAGATAGAGATGGAAGGAGTGTGTCGAAGGTTCATCATAATGAATTCCACAAATGGACAAAAATTAAGCATTTCTTCTATATGTCAAAAACAAAAGGTATACAATTGTTTTTAATGGTAACGCGAATTTTAGTCAATATAATGAAATAATTAGTTATTGTTTTACTAATCTTTAATATACCACGACAAAAAAATGTTTCAATAATAAGGTATGAAATTACGAAAGAAATTTCATTTGTGGCTTGTAAATCCTCTTATTAAATTTCAAGACCTTGCTACATCTCTGAAATCGAAGAGTGATTGCTAACTTAGAATTGTTGTTCTTAAAAAGATCTTTGATGATTTTCTTTGACATTCGTTATGATTTAAATGTAATAAGAGTAACAGCGACTCCACACCCTCCGCCAGCGCTGGACAAATCAACAATCGGTGCTGGCCCGGGGGAAAGTCGGTCGGGCTGTAATAAGGCCCGATACCAGGCCAGATAAGATTGGCCCTAGATTGGCCTATCGCACCGCCACTGGCTGGAATGCCGCTTGTTATAGAAACGAATCGATATGTTATTCAACGCTTGATAAAACAAAAGATAGATAATTATTATGAATGTTTGGATTTATACTATTTCGTAAGTAATGTTACGGTGGAGATAATTGATAAGCCTTGGTTATACGTAGATGAATCTAGTTTAATATACATTCATTATTAGGAACTTCAACAAAGGATACACAGTACCTACTTGCGAAGGTAACATAAATAATTTGCCAATTTTGTTCGATTGTAGTAGAACATATCAAGCGTACATCATCCTTACTTATATTTATATAATAAATGTGAAAGAAGGAATGTTTGTTACGCTTTCACGCGAAAACTACTCAACCGAACATCATGAAACTTAGCCATTCTCCATCCTCTTTAGGAGGTACTGAAGTAACATAGGATACTAAAAAAAAAATGCTAAAACGGGCGAAGCTGTGGACAACAGATAGTCTAAAATAGATATTATCCAACAATCACACAACGTTAACCTAACCCCGTAAGCTCGAAGAACTCGTGTTACGGTTACTAATAACGGAAATAAATTATATATCAATATTATATATTAGTAATATAATATTATACACATCCATGTGTGTGCCAGTGTGAAATCTATATTATTCATCATACAAATTATCAGCGCTGGGCGGGAGTCGAACTTGCACCCACTGCCGTAAATTGGCCAGTAGCTTGACCGCTCGAACAGCCGTCATAATTATTTCATGAGGCCATAATATTAGCGTGATGTTGATCTAGTCTCATACAGATGATAAAGAAAATCGCGAGATGTATCTAATGTTGATCTGATAATAATCGATATTAGGAATGCGCCAATATTCCTCAATCGAAACTCGACCGTTTCGCGCGTTCTACACTCGATGCGAACGTGCGATTAGCCGATCGAATTCCCTGGCGATTGCGCAGGGCTGGCGGGGGTATGGCATCTATGATTAAAATGTGTATTTTAATTAATTCTAGTCGAGGGCGAGATAATTTATTTACGAGTATATGATAATCGGAGGATAGATCATCCTTGACTTGTCAACATCCCTTGCTCGCGGGAGGAAAACAACATAAGGAGACTTACACACAAAAAGGGTAAGAAGTTTGCCTGATTTTCACAATTATATAAAATTCATAATACAATTTTATTACTGCTCAAGGAGTAAATGTAAATTTAATCAATTTTTTTTGACTTTGATACGATTGATTATTAAAAAAACACCGTCGTTTAATATGATTCATAAATAATAGAATAGAAAAAACGTTTATAATAATATGACGACCTCCGTGGCGCAGTGGTTAGCGCGGTGGCGCACAAGCCGGAGGTTGCGGGTTCGAATCTCGCCAGGGAACACAAAAAAAAAGATTCTGTGTTTCTGGGTCATGGATGTGTATTAAATATGTGTATTATATAATAAAAATCTTAAATATAAGTATTAATATAAAAAAGTATTAAATATATGTATTTCCGTTGTCTGGTACCCGTAACACAAGTCTCTTCGAGAACTTAGCACGGGACCAGATTGACGTGGTGTAAAAGCGTCCATAGATATTATTATATTAATATAATATATAATAACTTACCTAAATTAATATATTTAAAATACCGTTTAAAATAAGAAGGATATACATCCACATTAAATTTCTTCACAATCATTAATATTTACAAATTGATTTAAATAACCGACCAATGTTATTATTTTAAATGTGGTCGTTAATGACCCGAGTTAATATGGCGCCTTAAAAATTAATTTAAAAAAATCTAACTTTCTAGAAACCGGTCATATCAATTAATCTAAATTATAATTTATATTTGTAGTCAAAATAAAGTAAAAAAATATTTGTATTATAATTGAAAATTAGTTTTCAATGGCAATATCTAGTCCTTAGCTAACAGCTTGCGACAGCCCTACGTCCTGTTAAACAGCGATTTAGCAACATCCGCCGGCGCCTTTGAGGATACCTACCTTGTCAATTAGCGACGGTGACATGGTCATTTAATAATGTTATATCTTAATTATCTATGATGAGTATACAGAGTGACAGGTGATTTTAACGCTTAGGTTTACCTATTCGCTAAGGACTTAGATCAGTGGTAATACTCGATTGAGCATGAGTCGAGTAAAGTCGATTGTAGGAATATAGTAAGGGTCATGTTTTGATTTTACGAGAATTCATGTTAATTTAACCCTTTTATACCTGGTGGCCAAAAATTACACTTTGTGCGAATGTCTATGGGGTTCGGTAGTCACCATAATGCCCCGACTGCTATGTTACCTAGTCATGGGATAAAAAATTGCCTGGTGGGACTTTAAAACCGTTTTTTCGCTGATAGTTCACTTGGGATTTTAAAACTAAGGAAATTAATCAATGTTGGCCAGGGTTTGAAGGGTTAGAAGGTGAGGATACCAGATTGTTCTCCATACAGGCGTAGTCGATCGTAGTAATCAAATATTTCTGTATGCCATGCCTCTGTCTGTTTTTTCATATTCAAATTATCAAAGGAAGAAGGAATCTTAAAAAAAAAAGATCTTATCTTTTGTATATTTTTAGACACTCAAATAAAACGTGTTTACAAAAAAAAGAGAACATAGCTGAAGGTATTTTGTGGAAGTACAAGTGTTATTAGAAAAATAACAAACTAAAAAAAAATTTTAGAACGTACGTAGTCATTAATAGGGATGTTGACACATGTTACAAATTCATGTAAAGTTATGTTTTACATATTAAATACAGCATTTGAAAACCTAAAATAACATTTAAAAAGTCTACTTATTTGTCTTAAAATTTAGAAAATTAATTTAAAATGCGTTATTTATCATGCATTATCACGTGACTGCAAACGCCAATAAGGCGATGACGTCACTGAACATTGAGCTAAGTAAAAACTCACCTAACATAGCGCAAGCTCTGAATGCGGTGTGTGACGTAATGACGCTTGGAGCGTTTCAAGGGAAATTTTAAAAACTATTTTTCTTTACTTCATTTTTTGTTAAAATTAGACATATTTCTTTACAAAAATCGTTTTTTCGTGTTTACCTATAGTCTATCTATCAAATAAAATCAATTAAAAAAAATAGTCAACATCCCTATTGATAAGGATGAGATCTGACATATTTTTTTGGTTTATGTTTTTTTGTGGTTTAATCCAGTTAAGATTCAGATACAAACCAACCAAAAATAAATAAAGGAATTCCAGTAATCAATTAATATAGCAGTGGTATTCACCAGATTTGGGCTATCGTTCAAAAACGGGCGGGCAAAATTTTGGACGTCATTGACCACTGGTCATTGCTGGTAATTATCTGTGCTGGTAATGTCATCTGAATGACAAATGATGTCATCATTTCATCATCGATAACGTTCATTATCTTGTTCAATCCGCATATGGTATAATAACCAAAAGGGTTATCAGCCAATACTTTCTCTCGTAACAATACCACACAAGAAGCACGTGAAAACTTTCGTCATTAAATCATTTAGCCATTGTTACGATCGTTTAGAATTTATTAAAAATTGATAATCTCTATTAATACGTGTGAAAACTCGTACAATGGCATAACGTAACGATTTCTTATTTGATATATCGTCGAACTTGGAGATTGATTTCTTAATTACGTGTTCGGATGCTGAGTAAAAGTGTTAGACAAATAAATAAATTACACTGGTAACATCTAATAAGAACTTGCCGTGAGTAAATACTAAATACTATGATAAATGGTTGTGTTGAATTGTAAAACGAGACCACGCTCGATAAACCGGAAGGTGTTGGCCTCCAACTATGTTGGTGAAACGACGGTGTACTGGCCTTCCCTACTTGACACGAGTGGCGGGAGATCGGGCGTCGTGGTGTCCATCGAAAGAGACCCAGAAATATACAGGAAAAGGTTAAGGTTGATACGCATGATCGTGATATGATGCTTTGCAGCCGAATTTGGACGGCATGACCGGGGTGCTAAGCCAGCTAAGCTGTCGCGTTTGATGCGGTTTGTGAGTTTCCGATCGCTCATTGAGGATGGGGATGTTTATGGGGTTGCCTTCTTGATAGACTCAGTACGAAGTTGTTTCTTTATAGCTTTTGACACTTATTGATTGTGTAATAACTCTTAGAACACACATGTCTCGCTAACTATCTCCCACGGTTTAGCAGAATTTGAACCCACGGCATTTGCGTGTAGGATGAGTACTGGTCGTCGAAATTATTAAATTACAACAACAATCAAATAACAGTGTCATGTGATGCTAAATACATTAATGCGTTAGTACTTCATCATCATCATCATCATTATCTGCCTTTATCCGTCCACTGCTAAACATAGGCCTCCCTCAATGAACGCCAAGGCGACCGATCCCTTGCTACTCGCATCCAACACGGATCTACTTACTAGTACTTACCGTGAATATTTACACTAACATAGACTTTTACCCTCCTCGCCTGATTTCGAGGAGGAGACCGGTGCCCAGCAGTGGGACATAAAGGTTTGATACTTTTTTTTTATAGACAACAAATTTACAAAAACATTTAATTGGAAACTTTTTAATGCGAACAATAGTTTATTCGGATTACATTGATACTAATGTATTAAGCTAGCAAGGCTTGGTTTAGTATTCTAGTGGCCAATTCGTATCCGAAGTCTGTTGATAATTTTAAGTCGTAAAGTTTTAGACACAGCATGTGTGTACAAATGCTTGTTGAAAGAAAGAAATCAGTTTTAACTTGTTTCTCGACTCACAAAGATTGATTAACAATAAGAAAACGTAACACAAACGTAGCCCGCGGGCACGGCTAATGAGTTACAAATTGGTACTGTGGCATATCTTAAAAAAACCTATCTTCTTGTCAGGCCCAGAGGCCATTGGCCTGGCTCTCGTGACTCGATTAATTAGATGGTGCGAGATGACCATTGGCAAACATATACGACCTCACACGTACAATTGTCATTGTGAACGTTTCAATCGCTTTGGCTGAATAAGCGTTGATCTTGATCTCGATTTGAAATTCGGATTTCGAATATGTTCTTTTAGGTGTGGCATTCTTCTAGTAGCTAATATTGGCAAAATTTTATTATTTCAGTGTTTCTATTAGGTATATCATTATTTTGTGTATACAGGTTGCAAAGAGAAGAGAGTGTAGAAGTAAGAAAAACCATAATATCTGCATAAAAAGGCTCCATCGAAAGGCGTTGTTTTCAACAGTAAGCGGTGATTGCTTTTGAAAAGCATACCTAATTATAAATAAAAAATACCTACTACGCCTAATTTTAATCCGTCTATAACAGCTATGATACACCACCGCTATCGTGGATGTTTTTTGAACTGTTATTTACATCTAAAAACGTATACTTTTATTTTTTCTCCCCAATATAGGATAGAACTCCTTATTCCTTTACTATAATTTGAATTTAGAAACAGTTCTATCTCTACATTCAAATATTGAACAAAATTAAAATTCAAACATGAAAGATATTGAACATGACAGTACGGAGGAAATTATATCTGTGGTAACATGCCATTATTATTTAATGTTATATCTATAAATGTTTTTATCTAGTGTAATTTGTAAGCGCATTCTTTTAATGTAGGAAGTGATATAATGCAAACGCGCCGGTGTGGAAATCACTAATGTCGTTTTAATTCACACATTTTAATACTAGTTCTGGGACGTTCATTACTTTTTTTCCGTTGCCAGTTAGCGGTAAAATGTATTATAAATATTGCGTAATTTAATTGATATCCAATTATATTATGTAACATTTTACTTTAAATTACTTACGTAGCTGATAAAATATGTAATAATGATATCGATGATTAATGTATGTAAAATGAAGATTAATTTGGCTTATGCAAGTGTCTCTTCATTTCTAGAGGATAGACAAACCCCTTGAAGTGTTTAATATATATTTATGAAGTTTGTCTACGGACCAGTTCAGCAGATTGGTATAAAAAATATGACAAGACATTCTGCCATTGACACAAGCTTGACTGACACACTTGACACTAGCACAAACTGTATATTATAAATACTTACTACTAAATTAAAAACAAAACATTTTTTGTGAATTTATTGACTGTGTAAAATATAATAGAAATGAAGAATTCATAAATTATAAGAAGAAAATTTCTGAAGGTAATACTTTTCGTAATATATATTTATTAATATTTATGTAATTTTTTGATTATACAAATATAAACTTTATAGTTTATGCAATTATCTTTTATATTTAGTGATAGTATTGAGGTTATGTCAAGACAACCGCGCGCTTTTTTGACAGATGGTCAGCCATATTGAAAGTAACAACCGCGAAATATGAACGATGACCTCTAATAAATCGTTCGGAAATGAAATTGAGTTGCAAACTTAATCGATTCTACGTGACTGACGGTTCATTACTTGTTATTAATTATCAATTTTCTATTGAAATATAAATATCGTGTAAGAATTCGATTATGTAGATCTAATTTGCAATTAATTAAAAGCGAAAGAAATTAAATTCGCCAATTTATGTAGCGTAGAAAACTTAGGAATCTTTTCTTTTATATTTTGTCATACTAACTAAAAAGAAAAAAGGCATAACGCTAGTTTTTTTTTTTAATTACTTACATAGTAAAAAGAACAACAGGCTGTTGCCAAATCTGACAATGACAGAAGTTTAAAAAACGTTCATTAGCCGTTCGTGTTCTCAAAAAAAAAAACTAACAACCTATAATTATAGGCTGTACAAATAGAAATATCATGGTGGGCCATTAAAAAAAAACAATCCATCATCGGCAACACGTGCGTGTAAACGTCAGATTGACATTTGAGTTACGTCACACACGCGGGGGAATAATGGAAGTTTTTTTTTGGGTTTTGAAAGGCATATTAATTATCTGGTACTTTTATATTTTGACTTTGCCTAATTACGTATATAATAAACGATTAAAAAACCTAGATTCCAAGTAATGTATTTAGACTTTGTGTTTGACGAATGTCTTTAGCAAAGAGTACCCAATTATTTTCAAAATAAATTTTTTGAGCCATTGTAGGTCCTTATCATAACAGTGACGTTATCTAATACTTATTTAATAGCCTAATTACTAAGATACTAAACGAAAGCGTTTTTGAATATTGCAAGATTATCGCCATTCGGATCTTAAAAATCCATAGACTTACTCTCCCTGATTTCGCCTTCATCGTTAGTTCCCATAATCCCTCTGATAATAACATAAAATCAATTGCAGACATTTGAAATCACTAACTCGCTCGCTCGCTCGCTCACTCACTCGATACCGACACCGATCCCATTCACTCCCATTTATTACTGCATTTTATTTGCGCAACACAAACGCGAAAAAACAACACCCATTTGATTGATTAAAAAGCACATTCTTTTGTTTCGTAGTACAAAGGCCTGTAATTATTGTAGATAGCGAGATGACGAAAACCATTCGAGTTCACAACAGCCATGTCAAATATATTGTTTTTCGTATCTGCAAATGTCTTTTGAATATCACTTGTTAAGAGACGGGCAATCAATAAAAGGTATTTGGTAAGTTTTAATAATCTGTGGCATTTAAAGTTGAAGTTATCAAGCTACTTTTGAATATGCCAATCTGACACCTGTATCCATTGTAATTGTAGGTTCCAATCATACTAAGATTGATGTTTTTTTTTATATTAGGGGGCAAATGGACAATTTGTTCACTTAGTAAGTGATCCTCATCATATTTATGCAGCGAAGGGTTTGAAGGAGGCTCCTCGGCCTACCATACGTAAGGTCCTTTATTTTAAGAGTATTATGCCTTATAATTAAATATTAGCCTGTCTTTTTCCACGGAAAAAAGAGATCCCAACAATCGTATTGATTTAACGAATTCTCAACTTTACCAATATTTGTTCGTTTCGCTTTTGTCTCTAATTTGTGTTGGGCAAATAATTAGGCAAAAATGCAATATTCTCCTTTTCCAAGAACATAAGGCTGTCGAGTCGTACCCAAATTATCCGAGGCTATCATTTTGGTAGCCGGGCAAAAAATCTTTATTAGACCTTAAGATCACTCCAGGACAAGATTATGGACTGCGGATAAAATGTTAATATTTCCAAGATGGCGTCGTAGAGTGATTGACACTGCTACTCCTAATTGCCTTGTCCGTTACCTCAATGCTACCTCCGACTTTTTGCACTAGTTGTCATCTCAGATAAGCTCTGAGTCGAGTCAATTTAGTAAGTGGTTTTGCGTATTGCTTTTTGTAGCTTAGTTAAAATAGTACTGTAAAAACGAATAGCTATTTCAAACACGCAGGACATGACATCTTGAGTATTTTGGCAAAGTAAAAACTTATCAAGTACATTTCTAAATTAACTGTTGAGTAATTAAAAATTAGTAAGTCTAAAATTTTTATAAATGTAGTATAAAAGCTTTACTTTAATCAGTAAAAAATATCTATTCATATGAACTGTCGCCACACATAGGAACTTTTACGGTCATAAACAGGATATAAAATACAGGATACCTGGAATATCCTAAAGCAGATTATTTGAAGCAGTAAATCTAAGAACTTAGAGCTGAAAATATCATAATGTCTAAAAACTCTGAAATCTCTCAAATACTATAAAACCAAATTCGACTAATAATACAAGAGTTTTCAAATAAACATTCTAATATTAATAAAATATTTATTCTAATAATAATAATTCATAAGAACTTACACAATAACACAAAATAGCACGTAGGGTAATGGACATGCTGGTGGAAGGGTATAGGGGAAGGGTATAGGAAGACCGAAGAAAAGATTGCTGGACAGGATAAGGAGAGATATGGAGGAGTGTGGAGTGACGCAGGAACTGACGAGTATGAGGCCAGAGTCGAGGCACAAGACATATAAAGCCGACCCCAAACGAATGGTAATAAGGCAAGAAAGAAGATGATGATGAGTTCATAAGAACTTCAAATTATAACTATAATGAGATAATGCTATAAATATCTTGTGCCATCTTTTGATATAAAGTTACATTTAATTAAGTGACCTCTATAATTGCCTGGTGTCCTGACCCTGAGTGATGCAGGGTTTTATTAAATCAACGTCAGGGGTCCATTAAATACGAGCCATCAATCACGTCGCTCGAGACATTGTGGTTCTTTTTTTTTTTTTTTTTTAAAGAATAAAAGGTCAATGGTATTTTCAAAAAAGGTTAAAATTTTATAGATTTTATAGCGAGTGTTTAAAATTTTCTTCATTATAAAAAAATATGTGAACCTCTGCGATGTCATTGTATTGATACTAAAGTTAAGTATCATCCCATAGATGTCCCACAGCTGTGCACGGGTCTCCCCCTCGAAATCAGGGAAGAGGGTATTGGGCCATAGTTCACTGATGCGCTGGCAAAATGATGTTTGGTGAACTTGACACACCTTCAAATACTTTTAATATCATGGATATATCAGGAATGCAGGTTTCCTCACGATATTTTCACCGGTGACCGAGCGATAGTCTCTAGTGATTGGGGTGCACTTAGAATATCCTGATCAGGATCGAACCTGGACCCTCCTTGCTCAAGAGGCCAAGCCCATACCCACAGGACCATCGTCACACCATTACTGGTCCCGCGGACTGCAAATACTCTTCAAAGATGTTGTGACAAGTTATCTTTCAACTACACTAAAAGAACATAAAAATCATTGCCACTAAGTTTCTTTACACTGAACGTCCAACTTTTCGCAATGTAGTAATTACACGACAAAAAAGGCCGTATACATTTCCACATTATCACACACTTCGAAATGAAAAATCCGGTAGAATTAGATACTTCATCATCCATACTTGACGACGCTATCCGCAGGTTTGACCAAGATAAAAGAGAGACAGCTCTTACAACACTTACGTCCATTTAAATGCATATCTCATATTTACATATTCTGAATAAATTTAACATGTGGGAATAATCTTGAGGATGCGAATGGCAAGGGATCGATCTTCTTGGCGTTCATTGAGGGAGACGAATGAAGGTTGATGGTGATAATGAGAATAATCTTAATACTTGTGGTGACAAAAAAATTCCACGTGTTATTAATGTGTTATTGATTAACAAGAGGTCAAAATTATAATCATTATCAGTCATTAGATGAGCTTCATACCTTAGCTAATATAAAATAAGCTACAGAATTAATCTAGAAGATTTGCAATTAATATTAAATATGAAAATCTTAGATCAATTCCTTGAATAATTTCCAAATCAATTGCTTTCAGATTTAAGCTTCAAAAAAGTTGTTTTTTTTTTAATCTTTTGAAGCAAAATCTTAGGTTTCGTCATATACAGCATATACAGTATATGAGTAATTTTACGTTGGACTTTAGCTTAATGAGACAATAACAATAACATATCATACAGGCCTTCTTGCTAGTTATGAGACATGTTACGAACTCACAAACATAATAACATTGTCTTCACCTTCAGATAGACCGAAACATTAGTTACAAGCTAAAACACGAAATCCACATAACCATAATTTTGTAATAATCGTGAGCGTTTGAATAGACCCTCTATTTACCTTGGAGCCATGTTAATATCATTATCTGGCGTTTTGGGGCCCGGCCATTAGGCGCCCTTATCTAACATTCCTACAGGATTTGTTTTATTTTGAAACTCTAATGTTTACTACCACCGGTATCTTAGAAGATGGAATCCTTCGACGTTTTTTACTTTTAATGGTAAGTAATTTTTGTTATTAATAATAGTGGAATTTAGAAAAATGAGGCAACTTAATAACTTTCTACTGGAAGATTGGGTGGAGGAATTCAAAATTGATGAAATTCTTCAGCAAGATGAAACAAGACCTATGCATTCGAACATAATTTTGGCGATCATTAAGACGGAAAATCATTTTTTGGAAATTGTTAGTAAACTAAAGGAATATTTAAGTATGTTAGTATTGATCATAAATTCAAAAGGCATTAACCTGCATCAAAAATGTGTCACATCTGCTAACTAAAGGTTACCAAAAAAAAACTACTCCATCAAATTATACGTAGTCAACAATCGTCTACACAAGCAATGTATTCTTTTGTGTCATGACACAAGCTTTCTAATTGTATTGATCCGACCACCTGGCGAAGGATTCCAGAATATTTGGTCATAATGGGCCATTGTAAAGCCTCGCCCGGCTGGAATGTTTGAAAGTCCTTTCAGCTTGGTATAAACGGACCACAGCAAATGCATCAGATAATCTTAGCAAATTGATAAGATTATTCTGTGCTTCTTGTGGATTTTGATATATAGCGGTTGTAAATACATTTATATGTGGTATGGTATCATGAGTGGCAAGGGATCGGTCGTCTTGGCGTTCATTGATGAAGGCCTATGTTCAACAGAGGACGGATAGAGGGTGAAGATAATGATGATGATGTTAATGGTATCACAGTAATATAATGTTTTTCGCACTAGGTTTAAATCAAGCGATAGATTTTTCAAGTCTGGGCCTATCGAACAAATTCAATCAGAGGTAACGCGTGATCAAACGAACATCTAAGTTCATGTTGATTTTGCAATAAAACGGCATTTGAAACGTTTTTTACGCCCAGCATTGCATTTCGGGAGAAATATAATTAGAAGGCATTAAATCTTATTAACATAAATTAAAAGGAGAAACAGAGGTTTTAGTAAATAAATAATTCAAGAATCTTATACCAAGAAGATAATTATCGCACGACATCTTCCACTCGATTAGGAATCGAACGCTGAAGCAATACAACTTCGCCTTTAGTTCGCAATTGCCACGCAAACTGGGCTACGCAATTTATCAACCGAAATGTTTCGAAGTCATTGTACATGTCATGTCATACTTAATCATCGTGTGTGTTTGTCTATATAATATGTACACCAGTGTGTGTGTGTGTGTGTGTGTGGCGCGTGCGGCGCGTGCGCACGCAGCACGCAGGAGATCGTGGCTGATAGCGCTGGTGCTGCTATCGGCTTATCACCACATCTAAATGGTTTCTTCATATGCTGTAAAAACATACCCACGTTCGAATCGCTTCGTATTTTAGGTTAAGGACCAGACTTAAGTATTTTTTACATGAGTTCAAGCAAGCTATCTCTGAATCCATGTACATCCGCGCGAACAAAAGTTATGCAGATGCATTGCCCTCATTTTCCTTCTCCCCCTCAAAGGCAAGAGACTTGGTAACCGCACGGAACGCGATTTTACGTTACGTCGGTATTGTGTGAGCGAGAGATACCACCCCGGTCGTGCCAGTGCGATTGGGCTTTTAAGCAGCATGACACTACCTCTTGTCATTAAAATTGTGTTCGTATGTGTGTCATGTATTTTTCTCTCAGTGAACCCTAGTCAAAAAACCGACTTGTTCTAGTTTAGTTCTACATGTGGCATTCAGTAGAGGTTTGTCTGTTATGCGTGACTAATTAGATATCATTTTCTCATTCTTAGTAAAATATCGTCTTGATGAAAATCAGAGATTAAAATTTTCGTAAGATGCAAAGATTATTTACACTTACATAAACTTACACGGTTAGGCCAACGCCTAAGTGTAGCTTTAAACTTTAAAGCTTCCTTATTCGAAACATATTTGATCGAGAAACTTTATATTTACCACACCCTACTACTTATGTTGATAAGCAGTGAGCAGACACTAATGACTACAAAGATTATGTGGGTGCTAAGAAAAACTGTAAAGTTTACCCATTATGTCCCACTTTTGGGCACGGGTCTCCTATCCTTGAAATCAGGAGAGGAGGGGTAATGGGCCATAGTTCATCCATGCGCTGGCTCAATGCGGGTCGGTGAACTTCACAAACCTTCAAAGATTCAATCTTATCAGTCGTGCAGGTTTCCTCACAATGTTTTCCTTCACCGGTGAGCGAACGGTGATACGTGTCATAGAAATTTGGGAAAAACCCATTTCAAGGCACCACATGGAGGTCAGGATCGAACTCGGACCCTCTCGTGAAGCCGAGCTCATGACCCACTGGACTAAAGAAAGTAAATCAATAGTTATCCCATGCCAACTTTCAAAATAAAAGACGAGGGACATGGGAACCGTGTCGAGAGAAACCGCAGGGCGCGCTAACGCCTGGGACTTCCTTCGCCGACCGCAAGGGCTTAAGGTTATTGTGATGTGTGAGGCGCAACCGGTCAACATAATAATAGATACAGGGAGTCTAAAGAGTGACCCGATGTGAGGCTGGAGGAGGTGAATCTTGAAGTACTTCACAGATAAAAAACAGTATGATGCGACTAGTCACTGTAAATGACTATACAAATAATCATCATAAGCTCGTAAGCGATTGTAAATCAAAGTCAACTTGAAACTGTAGGCAATAGATACCTACATGGTACCTATACACACGTGGCTGGTTGGCGTTCATTGAGAAGGTCTATCGCATCCTGAAAAGGCTCCTGATGATGATGATGATGACACGTTATCAGTTGCTTTGTTGAAACTATATTTTTTATATTTACATCCAAATCGTAGTTTTTACAGTAGCTTATCCTCATTGTCATCAACAAACTGGGATGTCTTCTATGCTGATGATGATAAATGTCCGCTGGGTCATGGACATGTATATTATATACTATATATGTAATATAAATTTCGTTTATTCCCGTTCCTAGTACCCGTAACAAAAGTTACAGACTTATCATCGGGCTAAGTTAATGTGGTGTGAATGTTGAATAAAATCTGAATTAATTTTCATGCAAAGATCTACTGATACTCATAAGCTCTTCCACACAATGTCAACCACAATAGTATGGACCCCTAAAAACCAGCTCCGCAACCCGACACCACTCGTAGGCTGACCGCAGAGCACAGGCTGCAGCTGAGACAGGTGGAGTCGGGGACCAGCATAGACGTCCCGTATACCATTATTATTTATTCAAAAATAACAATTAAGCGTTATGCTAAATCAACATTAGATTAATTTTCTTGACGGTCTTGTATTTTGTATACATGACAAAGTGAAAATAGCGATAAGATAAATGCGAACGTCTCAACAGTTTCTTTTATTTAAAATGAGGTTAAGGACGAAGCTTGTGTCTTTAGCAACTGAGCCTGAAGTCTGTACTGTAGCGTCACTCATTCAGCTTTAAAGTCGACGATAGCCATATGTGACCCATCTGTAGTTTACATTTTTTATTAATATATACGTATAGTATAATATAATATATATGTATATATCCCATATATATATAATATATATGGGATATATGTTCACATTAAAATGAGGAATGTTTAGTGATGTGTTATTACCATAGTTTGGCATCCAAAAGATGACAAAAGAAACAGGGGTCGTGAATTCAAGAGATGGGAAGATGAGTTGAAGCAGACAGGGCTACTCTTGTCGAGAGTGGCCAGAGATAGGGTATATAGAGAGATAGGGTAGATAAGAGTGGCCATTGGAAGGAATCGCAGGTCTAAAGTCTATTTTTTTATAGCATAGAAGGGCAAACAAACAGTCGAAGCCTTTTGGCGACTATCGACGCTCATCAACATCCACACAACCAGAGGTTATGCGGATGCGTTGCCCTCCTTTTCCCTATCCCCTCAATGGGCCACCGGAAACTCACAAACTGCACGAAACGCGACAGCATAACTGCCACTTTACGCCGGCATTATGTGAGAGGTACCACCCCGGTCGTGCCGGCCCAATTCGGCTGCAAAGCAGCATGGCACTGCCTCTTAGAATAGTCTATGCCAAAAGGCACACCGTCGAACATAAGGATCTTTTGTAATTCTTATTTAAACTAGTTAGTGTTAATTAATGTTGTAAGTTCTAGAATATAATGCTATTTTATTATTATTACTATAATACCATTTTTCTGTCGAACAACGGAACCCCAAATACACTAAAGACTGACGCGTCATGACGCATTAAGTCAGGGTGGTGGGGAAATTAGTGTCTTATTTACATCCACCTGATCTGGATCCATTACAGGTGGACTCATCTGGAAATTACGGAGGAGTTTTTATTGAGATATTATACTCTCGTACCATGGGAACAGGTAATCTTGCAATAAAGTGGCCGATCTAGCCGGAGACCTGTTTAGCTAAGAAAGAAATTAAAGGGATAAAGATATGCTAAGATACTTGAAAATGTTAGTTTGGTAATAGCCAAAATAACTTTTGACACAGAAGTTCTTAAGAAACAGATAAGCACAATTCGTACAAACTTCCAAATATATACCAATTTTATTCTAATCGTTACCTTATAAAAAACAGACAATAGATAATAGAATTGCTTTTTCACTACCTTCGGGCGTGATCGTTAAGCTGTTATTTATAATGCTAAATAACAATTCCAACCAACTAATGCAATGAAAGTGAAGCATCTGATAAACTTCCCCGTCGCATAAAACATGCAAATTGCAGGATGCGTTTGGGCGGCCAGCTCCCGCGGATTATTAATTTATATCCAGTCGATACTGTATAATTGTAGGTACCAATGTGAGCAAAGATTATGCCAAAGTTTCCAGAAGAGCTAAAGGATATAAAAGAATTATAATAAATTTAGGAACATTGTATAATATACATAATGTGATCTCAAATATATATACGCATACGATTTTTTTTTGCGTTAGTTAAAAGACGAATGAGCAGACGAGCCACGTGATGATTAAGGCAGCTATCAGCATTAATGAGTTAACTAAGATTAGCCCCTTCAACTCATTGATATCTATCCTAGACATACGATGTTTTGGGATGTTGTTCATCCGCCACAAAGTTTTGCTGCCAGTTACACTGCTTGTCCTGCCTTTCTTTCTGAAACACAGCATAGCTTCTTAGGGGGAGGGAGCAATAAAATGGTGGTTGAAACATTAAATAAAATTAATTACATTTCTGATTAAAATAATCACACATTTCTAATGTGGGGGACTGACTAGTCGATTGGAACGTGATCAGGCAATAAAGACGATGCCTCGACGAAAGCATCAATAAATGTACAGCAATACATCACGCCAATAAAATTGAGTCGCGTACCTCGAACAGTTAATCATCTTAAGAAAAACCTCTGCTCGGTTACTATTAATACACTTGCACTTACCCACTTTATACCAGCCACTATTAGTTGCTATCAACGCGTTAACAATCTAACGGGTTAACCGGGGGAATATAAAATTAATAACATTAGAAACATGTTAGAAAAGTACGTGTTCAATTCTAAAACCGTGTTACGTGTCGAATCGATATAATAAAAACTTCTAATCGATCAGGAGATTTTTTATAGTCTTTGACTACTTATAATTCATATCCCATCCCTGGAGCCGACGGAGCGTATCCAATCCCGGATTTTATGTTACCATTAAAGAAAGGATTAGAATGCGTTGGGAGACAATTAAGTGTGGAATGTTGTAGGCATTAAATTTGATTGGACGTCCAATTGTACCGTCTGCAATTACGCGCTCTATGATTGAAATTTATCTTGTTCCTTGAGTTTTTGCTTTTTTTTTAATATTCAATATGTCATTACCGTTTGAGCTATGGCCGATACAATAGCCGGTTACGTTGTATTAACCTACATTGTGTATTATTGTAGTGTAAGGAGAATAACAATTAAAGTTAACTTTGTATTGACGATGGTATTCGAGCAAGGACATTTAGACGATATCTCCAATGGAGACCAGAACTGGGTTACTTGTTGAAACGTTCGCTCGACTGCGATTGTTTTATTACTGTTACATACAATACGCATTTAAGAGTAGTTTAGAGAGTGAGCTGGCATATTCACTATGTGACAAAAGCCTTTTGATTAAATAAAGAAAAAAAACTTTGATAATATACACACGCGCAGAATATATAAAGATTCTTCTCAAATTAAAATATATATTTTATAAACTACCTTGACACTTCAATTTGCACGTATCACTATGTACATATGTGTAATGTTATCTCATGAATGGATTACGTTCTCACGAGGTTGCGCAACGCTGCGAGATGAGCGAGTGGTTCATGGTCTAACACCTGTCATTATCTTAAATATCCAATGTGGGCGGGGATGACGGTCTTCACACTGATGATTATTATTCGGAGGCTAAATTAAATATTAGGTTAATGAACACTTTATTGCGAAGTAATCGGGCCATCATTATATTTGGTAGGTTATATAATATCTTAAATATCGAAGACTAGCTGTTTGGCGCAGCTTCGCCTGCGTTAGCGAAAAAAATCCGTTTTTTAATGCATCTTATGTTACTTTTTGTACCTTTGAGAATATGTGTATAAAGTTTCATAATGATCGGCTGAGTAGTTTACGTGTGAACGTGTAACGAACATCCCTACTTTCACATTTATAATATTAAGTAAGGATATGAAAAACTATAATATTCCCAAGCTTGACTGTTTTATCATCATCTTTCCGTCCACTTCTGAACACAGAACTCCCACAATGCACGGCCGATTCCTTGCCACTTCCATTGAACACGGACCGGCTATTGCACGGAGAACGTCTTCCCGCCCGCGTCTGCCAAAACGCGGCCTCCACTCTCGAACCTTATGGCTCATTAAGGACGCGTTTACAAACTTGATAGGTACAAAATCGAACAACTACATTGAAAAAGTCACACACACAAGCACACCGCGCAATACGCACGCTTGCGTGCGGGAATAGTAGTCAAGTAAACGGATTTGATACTTTACAAATATTTGTTATTTTTATTATTTATAACACAAAATTATATTTTATTTCTGTTTGTTTTTACTATTTATCTTTTTACTTAGAATTAGTATATTAAATATATTATATATATAATAAATAATTATATATTATAATATGTAAGTAAACTGATATCTGTAATTCATTTGGGGGGGGGGGGGGGGTCTCATAATTGCCACGCTGAGCAGGCGCATTGGCGATCGCAGATGATGATGAAGTCACATCGGCAGCACTGCTGCCTGATCCGAGTGGCACGGGATCGATCGTCTTGACGTTTATTGAGGGGGGCCTATGTTCGGCAGTGGATGGATGAAATTTGATGATGATGACGATGATGATATCTATTTGTTTGCGAGTGGCAAGGGATCGGTCGTCTTGGTGTTCATTGAGGGAGGCCTATATCCAGTAGTGGATGGATGAAGTTTGATGATGATGACGATGATCATATCTATTTGTTTGCGAGTGGCAAGGGATCGGTCGTCTTGGTGTTCATTGAGGGAGGCCTATATTCAGCAGGGGATGGATGAAGTTTGATGATGATGATGATGATGATGATTATGATATCTATTTTTTTGCCAGTGGCTAATGATCGGTCGTCTTGGTGTTCATTGAGGGAGGCCTATATTCAGCAGTGAACGGATGAAGTTTGATGATGATGATGATATCTATTTGTTTGTGAGTGACAAGGGATCGGTCGTCTTGGTGTTCATTGAGGGAGGCCTATTTTCAGCAGTGGATAGATGAAGTTTAATGATGATGATGATGATATCTATTTGTTTGCGAGTGGCAAATGATCGGTCGTCTTGGTGTTCATTGAGGGAGGCCTATATTCAGCAGTGAACGGATGAAGTTTGGTGATAATGATGATATCTATTTGTTTGCGAGTGACAAGGGATCGGTCGTCTTGGTGTTCATTGAGGGAGGCCTATATACCTATTTTCAGCAGTGGATGGATGAAGTTTAATGATGGTGACATCTATTTGTTTGCGAGTGGCAAATGATCGGTCGTCTAGTTGTTCATTGAGGGAGGCCCATTTTCGGCAGTGGACGGATTTAGGCTGATGATGATAAAGTCGCATCGGCAGCACTGCTGCCTCATTAGAGTAGCACGGGATCGGTCGTCTTGACGTTCATTGAGGGAGGCCTATATTCAGCAGTGGATGGATGAAGTTTGATGATGATGATGATATCTATTTGTTTGCGAGTGACAAGGGATCGTTCGTCTTGGTGTTCATTGAGGGAGGCCTATATTCAGCAGTGGATGGATGAAGTTTAATGATGATGATGATGGTGATATCTATTTGTTTGCGAGTGGCAAATGATCGGTCGTCTAGGTGTTCATTGAGGGAGGCCTATATTCAGCAGGGGATGGATGAAGTTTGATGATGATGATGATGATTATGATATCTATTTTTTTGCGAGTGGCAAGGGATCGGTCGTCTCAGTGTTCATTGAGAGAGGCCTTTATTCAACAGTGGATGGATGAAGTTTGATGATGATGATGATGATGGTATCTATTTGTTTGCGAGTGACAAGGGATCGGTCGTCTTGACGTTCATTGAGGGGGGCCTATGTTCGGCAGTGGATGGATGAAATTTGATGATGATGACGATGATGATATCTATTTGTTTGCGAGTGGCAAGGGATCGGTCGTCTTGGTGTTCATTGAGGGAGGCCTATATCCAGTAGTGGATGGATGAAGTTTGATGATGATGACGATGATCATATCTATTTGTTTGCGAGTGGCAAGGGATCGGTCGTCTTGGTGTTCATTGAGGGAGGCCTATATTCAGCAGGGGATGGATGAAGTTTGATGATGATGATGATGATGATGATGATTATGATATCTATTTTTTTGCGAGTGGCTAATGATCGGTCGTCTTGGTGTTCATTGAGGGAGGCCTATATTCAGCAGTGAACGGATGAAGTTTGATGATGATGATGATATCTATTTGTTTGTGAGTGACAAGGGATCGGTCGTCTTGGTGTTCATTGAGGGAGGCCTATTTTCAGCAGTGGATAGATGAAGTTTAATGATGATGATGATGATATCTATTTGTTTGCGAGTGGCAAATGATCGGTCGTCTTGGTGTTCATTGAGGGAGGCCTATATTCAGCAGTGAACGGATGAAGTTTGGTGATAATGATGATATCTATTTGTTTGCGAGTGACAAGGGATCGGTCGTCTTGGTGTTCATTGAGGGAGGCCTATATACCTATTTTCAGCAGTGGATGGATGAAGTTTAATGATGGTGACATCTATTTGTTTGCGAGTGGCAAATGATCGGTCGTCTAGTTGTTCATTGAGGGAGGCCCATTTTCGGCAGTGGACGGATTTAGGCTGATGATGATAAAGTCGCATCGGCAGCACTGCTGCCTCATTAGAGTAGCACGGGATCGGTCGTCTTGACGTTCATTGAGGGAGGCCTATATTCAGCAGTGGATGGATGAAGTTTGATGATGATGATGATATCTATTTGTTTGCGAGTGACAAGGGATCGTTCGTCTTGGTGTTCATTGAGGGAGGCCTATATTCAGCAGTGGATGGATGAAGTTTAATGATGATGATGATGGTGATATCTATTTGTTTGCGAGTGGCAAATGATCGGTCGTCTAGGTGTTCATTGAGGGAGGCCTATATTCAGCAGGGGATGGATGAAGTTTGATGATGATGATGATGATTATGATATCTATTTTTTGCGAGTGGCAAGGGATCGGTCGTCTCAGTGTTCATTGAGAGAGGCCTTTATTCAACAGTGGATGGATGAAGTTTGATGATGATGATGATGATGGTATCTATTTGTTTGCGAGTGACAAGGGATCGGTCGTCTTGACGTTCATTGTGGGAGGCCTATGTTCGGCAGTGGACGGATTTTGGCTGATGAAGTCGCATCGGCAGCACTGCTGCCGCATTAGAGTAGCACGGGATCGGTCGTCTTGACGTTCATTGAGGGAGGCCTATGTTCGGCAGTGGACGGATTTAGGCTGATGATGATGAAGTCGCATCGGCAGCACTGCTGCCTCATTAGAGTATCACGGGATCGGTCGTCTTGACGTTCATTGAGGGAGGCTTTTGTTCGGCAATGGACGGATTTAGGCTGATGATGATGAAGTCGCATCGGCAGCACTGCTGCCTCATTAGAGTAGCACGGGATCGGTCGTCTTGATGTTCATTGAGGGAGGCCTATGTTCGGCAGTGGACAGATTTAGGCTGATGATGATGAAGTCGCATCGGCAGCACTGCTGCCTCATTAGAGTATCACGGGATCGGTCGTCTTGACGTTCATTGAGGGAGGCCTATGTTCGGCAATGGACGGATTTAGGCTGATGAAGTCGCATCGGCAGCACTGCTGCCTCATTAGAGTAGCACGGGATCGGTCGTCTTGGCGTTCATTGAGGGAGGCCTATGTTCGGCAGTGGACGGATTTAGGCTGATGATGATGAAGTTGCATCGGCAGCACTGCTGCCTCAGCATAGCACGGGATCGGTCGTCTTGGCGATCATTGAGGGAGGCCTATGTTCGGCAGTGGACGGATTTAGGCTGATGATGATGAAATCGCATCGGCAGCACTGCTGCCTTAGCATAGCACGGGATCAGTCATCTTGGCGTTTATTGAGGGAGGCCTATGTTCGGCAGTGGACTGATTTAGGCTGACGATGATGATGATGATGATTATGATGATGATGATGATAAGTGAGCAAACGTCGAGAGGGAACGTCTTCCCACCTGGTGATAATGACCAACCAACATTTCGTCTACCTATGTATATGAAATAAACCAATTCCATAAAAATATATTGTGGTAAAAAAAATATGGTAAAGTATCAAATCCAATCCAAAGTATACAATATCAAAAATAAATCGCGATGTTTTTTGAGTCGAATTGCTGCTGACAGGTGACGCAGTGTCCACCCAGAACCGCGGCCGAGCGCGGACTGAGTTCTCATTTCAAAAATGTAAAAGAAATCAAGACAGAGACAACGATAAAATAAACCTTAATGCAATGGAATAACATTCATCTTTAGTAGCAAAATTGGTAAAAAAATTAGTTATCTTCTTTATTTTTTTTAAGACTATTTTTAGCATTTTTGGGTTATTTTCTTGTCCTTTATTTAAAATTGAACATATTTCCCTGCTCCTACTATTTTTTAAAAACCTTAATAAATGAGGATATTAGACCAAAAGGGTACCGTAATTCTAATCGATTTCGTTCGTTTCATGGAAAATGGTAATGGAAGAACGTTGATTACTATATAAAAAAGCAACATTTATCAAAAAAATATGCGTTACCCTTGTAGATAAAGAACCATTCTATATGAAATAAATAATTTTTATATATGATTTTGTGTACTTTTGTTACAAACGGTACAGAAAAACAGCATAATTTCGTCTGATTCGTAAACGCGTCCTTAACCATCCGTAGAGTTGACATATAACGTAGTAAATCTCAATAAAAAAAATCATCCGCATGCATTTAAATTTCAAAGTCACCGTCAAAAAACATGCAGATCACTCAATACTACAAACTACTGCAAACATTTTTTTGGTATGTAAAACAACCATGCGCACGCGACATTTGACATTTGCTGTTTCAAGATGGCGCCCATTCGAAACTTCCCGCGCATTTGCACAATTAAATCTAATGGATGCTATGTGTATTGTCTGCGAATACATGCGTAGCTTTGACCTGTACGTAATGTGCGTTCATAATTATAGAAGTCTGTCGTGAGCGTTCCAAGGATATAATATATTCATTTTACGAATATGAGCAATGAATGAGCAAGATGGACGGAAGGTATGAGTTTGATTCCATGGAAGATGGGTCAGGCGCTGGTATGCGATGCAACAAGACACGCTGGCACCGTCCTATCTTCATAGAACCAACAAAAGAGCTGTTGTGGCGGGTGAAGCGGCTGAAAAACTAAAGCATGCAAATAGTTATAAGGTCTAGGCTCCGAATATGATTTTGTCCCATTCGGTGTCGAGACCCTTGGTACAAGGGTCTCGGCTTAGGATCCAAGCGCTTTAAGGCTTTTTAAGGAAATAACAAAAAGATTAATCGACATCACACAAGACCGAAGAGCTGGGCTGGGAACGCTGCCAGTATCATCAACCTTGCCTAAAGGGACTCCTTTTAATAATCTTATATTTTAGTTATTATAATATATAATTTGTATATTCTATCTAATAAATATAGCAAGATATTATAACAAGAGAAAAATGCAAATGATGATGATGATAATCCGACAGAGTAAGACAAAACTATAACACTGAGTTCGTGATGTAATAACCATGTATCTTAACTGTTTCTTTACTCTATTATTTCTTTGTCTTTAATTTTGGTAGCGTAAAGTTATTTGACATGTTCTGCCTACTGCGATGGAATTTCACTATCCGTTATTCGGTTCAAATAGTATTTATTATATAATATAATAATTGCTTAAAATAATAAACGGTCTGTGAAAAGGTCGTTCACCTTTATATGGTAGCATAATAGTATTCATATACCACATGTAGATACAGTGGAGATAAATAGAGGAAGCATCAGCCCGTGAAAATATACCGCTAATGAAAGACCTTAATGTACCATTAAGCAAAGACAATGCATCCGATACGTTACTTCTTCTTTTATCGGATAGACAACTAGTGCCTGCACACTTCTATCATTCAAAGTCAAAGTCAAATTTTTTATTCAAAATAGTACCATCAAAGTATCTCTTTGAACGTCAATTGAGTCTACCACCGGTTCCAAAGCAAGTCCAACTGAGAAGAACCGGCAAAACAAACTCAGTGAAACTAGTCTTTTCAAATATTATTTTACAAAAAAAAAAAAAAAAAATACAAACAATACGTACTACTATAGTAGTATAGTATATAAGAAGAATTCAGCAAGAAACTCTGATGGGTTGCTCCTTTCAAAATATAGTATACAATTTTTATAAAAATACCTACTTAATCACATACATTTATTACTAGTCTTATACAGTCCGGATCGGCGCTCGGTCGCGTGCGCACGTAACCGATTGCAAGCAGTGTTATTACGATGAATACGACAACTGTAAAGTGTGCAAGTTGCAATGTTGTTATATCAGAGATTTTGGCTTTCATACAAAATAAAATACAAATTATGGACGAGGAGAGTATACAGCATATTTGTTGTACCTCCTTTACGGTGGATGAAGTGGCAAATGCGAAAAAATTGTTATTTTCATCTATTCCAAAATCAGTGCGCAGAGTAACCAGAAAAGGTGAAGGAAAAACTCAAAGGGATGTCGAGGATATTATATGTCTTTTTAAGGAAACAGATCCGGATGTGACCCCTATCTTTGTGGCAAGGGACCTAAATAAGCTTCCCCCCGTCACCTTCAATTATGTGGACGCATCAAAACTTTTAAAAGACATTATTGTATTGCAACAAGATTTGAAAATGTTAAAAGATATGTGTGTGTCAAGAAAGGAATTTACTGAATTGAAAAATGATTTAGATGGCCTAAAAATGGAGTCGCATGTAAATAATAATATAAATTTTAAAAGAGGAGCGTATTTAGTATGCGAGTCGGACTATGGGCATTCATATTACAGAAAACGAAGAGTTTTATCACAAGGAGAAATCAATAATGCAATCCAAAACGAAGGTAGATGCGCAAGTACTTTTAAATTCAACGGTTGCCGTCTCAACGAATAACACCGAGGTTGCGCCGGCGCCGTCCGCGCCTCTCACGCCGCCTGCGCCCCTCACACCGCCCGCGCCCCTCGCAGCGCCCGCATTCCCCGCACTTGCATCGGCTCGGCGTTCGAGTGACGTAATTGAACAGCTGATAGCACCCGCAACAAACAAATTGAAGTGCATTCCTAACTTGCGCGACAACCGTAAAGAAATCGAGTGGACAACGGTAACAAATAAGAGGAAAAATAAGAGAAATTCTAATAAATTTGGGAATCAAATAGGATCCGCGACTCATGTTCCGAATTTTAAGTCGGCGGACTTAAAGATACCAATATTTATTACGAATGTTCATAAAGAAACAGAACCAGAGGCAATAAGTCAGTACATTTATGGACAGACAAATGAAAAAATATCACTTATCAAAATATCACAGCGCAAGGAGAGGGGCTATAATGCGTTCAAACTGTTTGTTCCTCGGCATAAGTTGCATATTTTTCTTGATGAAAAACTGTGGCCGGAAGGAATAATGTTTAGGCGTTTTTTGAATTTTAATGCTCGAACTGAATCTGAGGCTAATAAGATAGACTACAATGGAAAATGATAATTATAGCAGGACATATAGTCGTCTTATTACGTTTAACTGTAGATCAGTCAAAAGATCAGTAGAGGGAGTCCGGCAGCTATGTAAAATTTCAGATATTGTAGCGCTTCAAGAAACATGGCTGCTGCCACATGACTTGTCCTATCTTTCGAGTATCGATAGTGAATTTGGTAGTGCTGGGACGTCTGCAGTAGACACGGCGGCTGGATTGTTGGTGGGGCGCCCCTATGGTGGTGTCGCCTTGCTCTGGAGGAAAAGTGTGTTTCCCTGTGTGTCTGTTATACCATGCTCCAGTGCGCGTATCTGTGCGATTAAAATTACGCGAGAAAAACAAACCATTATAGTGTGCAGTGTATACATGCCCGTTGACTGTTCTGAAAACCTGACTGAGTTTACCGATTCTCTAAGTTACCTTAACGCTATAATAGAGGAAAGTGAATGTGAAACAGTGTTCCTACTTGGTGACTATAATGCTCATCCGAGTCAACCGTTTTATGGTGAGCTTCAAAATTTCTGTGCGGATCAAAAATGGATTGTTGCTGACGTGAGTAGATTAAATTACAATTCTTTTACTTATGTGAGTGACGCGCACGGGACTACGAGATGGTTAGATCATTGTGTGACCACTGAGTCGGCTTATAAGATAATAGACGATGTCAAAATTTTGTATGACGTGTACTGGTCTGACCATTTCCCATTGTTAATTACATGCAAGCTAAACTGTATTATACCTAAGGTTTTACCTAAATGTAATTTAAATAGTAAAATAATTTGGGGCGTTCGAACAGATGAACAAATAAAATATTATAATAAATTATGCAATGAAGAATTAAAATTAATTGATTTTCCACAAGAGTTTATTGAATGTAGTTATAGTTTTTGTAATGACCTAAGTCATAAACATGTTATTGACAATTTATATAAAAAAATAGTAAACGTGCTATCGTCGGCAGCAATTAATAGCTACTGTAATTATAAAGAGCGCAGAAAAAGACCTCTTATGGGGTGGAATAAGCACGTTGGTGAGGCGCACAGGGAGGCCAGGGCAAATTTTCTACTATGGGTCAATTGTGGCCGCCCGAGAGAGGGCTCAGTATACAATGAGATGATGAGTAGTAGGCGAGTTTTCAAAAGTAGATTAAAGTGGTGCCAAAATCATCAAAATCAAATTAAAATGGATATCCTCGCTACTCACCATTCAAAACATAATTTTAAAAAGTTCTGGAAGGCAACAAACCAGTTAAATTCAAAACCTGGTCTCCCTGAATCTGTGGATGGAGTTAATGACGGAAGAGAAATCGCTAACCTCTTTAGGGGGCACTTTAAAGTTTCCTCACCATTGGGCCCATCCTCAATTTTTGTGCCAAATGCTGATACCAAACGTGATTTTAAAACTGTAAAAAGTGAAACCATCGCGCTAATCATAAAAAAGATGGTTACCGGGAAATCGCCAGGTCACGATGGTCTCAGCATTGAGCACCTCAAGTATGCGGGAATACATTTACCCAGGGTTCTGACATTATTAATGAATGTTTGTATTACACATTCTTACTTACCGGCAGATCTGATCAGAACTACTGTGGTTCCGATACCAAAAAATCGCTGTGGTGACGTATCCGATAGATCGAATTACAGGCCAATATCATTGGCGACAATAATAGCTAAAATATTTGACAGTGTGCTTAATTCTGTGCTGGACAAACACTGTAGTCTCCACGATGGCCAGCACGGCTTCAGGCGAGGGCTGTCTACTGAGACTGCAATAATGAGCTTAAAGCACACTGTCAAATATTATACGGACAGACGTACACCTGTCTACGCCTGTTTCCTTGACCTCAGAAAAGCCTTCGATCTTGTCTCGTACGACATCTTGTGGCGTAACTTAGAGGCTTTAGGTTTGCCCAATGGCCACACCGACCTGCTTAAGTACTGGTATTGTAATCAGGTGAACTATGTGAGATGGGCGAATAATTATTCTGAACCGTACAGGATGGAGTGTGGGGTGAGACAGGGGGGTCTCAGCTCACCGAGGATTTTCAACCTGTACGTGGACGGTCTGATACGGGAGCTCAGCGGTACGCGTGTCGGTTGCTACATTGGCAACGTGTGTGTCAATAATATTAGTTACGCAGATGATATGGTACTGCTGGCGCCCTCTGTCTGTGCACTTAGAGCTTTGCTCGGCGTTTGTGAAAGATTCGCTCTCTCACATGGTTTGCTATACAATACCAAGAAGTCTTACTACATGGTCTTTAAGGCCGGTCGTAAGTGTCCAAATATTATACCCCCGATATATCTGAACAACGAACCTCTACAAAGAGTGCACATATTTAAATATCTCGGACACTTAATCACGGACGGACTTACAGACGATGAAGACTTAGAAAGGGCGCGTAGGGCATTGTCGGTTACGGCGAACATGTTGGTACATAGATTCAGTCGCTGCACGGATACGGTTAAGATTACTCTTTTTAAAGCATACTGTTCATCCTTCTATACCTGTAGCTTATGGACCAACTATACCAAGAAAGCCTACAATGCCCTACGTATTCAGTATAATAATGCCTTTAGGATGCTGATGCGGCTGCCGCGGTTCTGTAGCGCTTCTGCGATGTTTGCTCTGGCAAATGTCGATGGCTTCGAAGCTATCTTGCGCAAAAAGACCGCGTCATTGCTGAACAGAGTCCGCGGCAGCGGCCACAGCGTTCTGAGGGAGATTGTCGACAGTGGGAACTGTCCGCTGGTCGAACATATGTTAAGCATTACTAAATCCCTGCTTAGAATAGAATATTAATTTTTTACTAACCGATAAATAATTAAATTAATAAATAATAATTATAATTACATTGTATGGATCTATGATATCTGAAAATAAAGATTTATTTATTTATTTATTTATTTATACACACTAGCCTAAGATAAAATAAGTAAATATATTTAGAGCCCGCAATATCCAAAACGCATTCTTTACAGGGTTCAGCAAAGCAAAACAAAAAAGAATTTTCCAATTCCAAGTTTCAATTTTCAAAATTCCAACATTCACGCGGGCCGGTGCGTAGCTAAGTGGTACCATTTTGAGGTCCCATCATAATCCCATACCTTCCGGGGTATTAAGCCGGAATCACACCAGCGCCCGTGGGAGTGGGCCGCCCTGGTCTCGACCAAATGAACTTGGCTAGCATGCATATGCTACGAATGGTTCAGGACAAAGTACTTTAACAAATGCGGTTTATTTCATTGATGATTTTCTTACTACGTCGTTCTCATATGGTTCATTGCTAGGGCTAAATACATAACAGATAGAGTAATTAATAGCATAGACATCTTAGATTATACCTGGATCTGAAAAAAGACTGTTTGAACACTCAGGGCCGTATTCAGAGACGTGACTTGAGCGCTGATCGGCGCTTGATACTAGTTTTGGCGGTACCCAAGACTAGTATCAAGCGCCGATCAGCGCGGCCCTGAGAGGTCGGTTTGACTAATGATTATAAAGATACAGTATTTCCAACCTCTGTAGCTCAATGGTTTAGCGCGTTGGTGCTCAAGCCGAAGCTAGCGGATTATAATTTCGCTAGGGAACAAAAAGTTTTCTGCATTCCTGGGTCATGGATGTGTAATAATATGTGAATTGTATGTTTTACAATATAAAAGTATTAAATAAATTTCCGTTGTCTGGTATCCATAATACATTTTTTTTTAGAAAACTTACCACGGACCAGATGTGGTATAAAAGCGTCCATAGATATTATTTTTTATTTATAAAATATTCATATTATCCAAAATCATTTCCTTGTAATAAAATGTATTGTTAGCACGAATATAGCTTAAATTATTTTAATGTATAATTTTCATATAAACTATGTTTGAAAAACATTTTACTCAAAGACGACTCCACTTAACACATTACGTATTTCCGTGTCTAAGTTCTGCTGAAGGCTTATATTTAACACGAGATAATGTCTGATCTACAAATATAAACGAAACTTGTAACATTTTATTACCGAGCTTTATTACACTTGTTCTGGTCTCAGCATCTGATAAGCCGGTGAATAAGAGTCAGGTAAATTCCGTTAAAAGCCAAAAATATGGTGTCCACTTTCTAATCCAGGATTAGATCCGTCGGCGCCTTTGTGCGCGCGTCCTAGTAGATACGCAATCACAGTAATGGTTTACTCGGGTTGATCGAACTTAACTCTAATGTTATTGAAATTTAACCGTTTCTGAGTTCAGAGCGTAAACATAACTTTACGACAGGTAAAAATTGGATAAATCTGAATTAAACTTCGTGATTCGCCCTTCGAGATTACAAGTATTCACAAGTAGTACCACGCGTACGTGCTGCCATCATACACACTTTTAAAGCAACTCTGGATAAAGAAAACTTGTTTTCTCCCCACTCACGCCTTCCTTAACAGCCCGTCGTCGTCTGCAGTCTCATACACGTTTTGTGTGCCGGCCATCGCACACGCATTTTTCTTTCTAAGTGAAGTTAGCATACTGAAAGTTCGTAGCTGTGTCACTATAGAATATTAGACATGGAAAAACGCAAGAATTACGATGAAAAGGAAAAATAAAGGATTGGAACGAAAAATGGCTAGAGATCGCAAAATAGGTCTCCATAGTTTTATTCGTCATGCTCAAAATAATAACACGAGCGAATACAATAAATGAAGGTAAATCAAAAATTATTTATTCAGTTAATATTATCTTTTGTAATTTTTTTTTTCTTCTTAATGCGATATTGAGATTGATCTGAAAAATTATTACCCACTAACAAAAAAAAAACAAAAAAAAAAACAGCCTAGAAGGTTGTGTCGTGAATACATTAGACGTTTTTTAGAGTACAGCCCGTGATACTGTATCACAGAAACTATGCAAAACAGTAACGATCATTGACAAGATGAGCTTACATAACCACACTTAACAATCATGGAGTTATTTTTCTGGACTAGGCGTTGTGGTTTTTATTGATGCACTTTATTCTAGAACGCACTCGTGAGATTGTTCGTGAGCCCAAATCCGTGAGATTGTGTCGTGAACACAAATCCGTGAGATTGTGCCCTGAACACAAAATCCGTGAGACTGCGTCGTGAATACACTGGATGTTTTTTTCGAAGTGCAGCCAGCCCATGAGGCTGTATCACAAAAATGATACCAAGCATTAACGATCGTTGACAAAGATGAGCTTACATAACCACACTCAACAATAATGGAGTTATTTTTCTGGACTGGGCGTTGTGTGGTTTTTTATTGATGCACTTTATTCTAGAACGCACTCGTGAGATTGTTCGTGAGCCCAAATCCGTGAGATTGTGTCGTGAACACAAATCCGTGAGATTGTGCCCTGAACACAAAATCCGTGAGACTGCGTCGTGAATACATTGGATGTTTTTTAGAGTACAGCCCGTGAGACTGTATCACAAAAACTATACTAGAAGCTAATGATCATCGACAAAGATGGAATTAACAGTATTTAATATTTATATTTTTTTTTTTGATACCCTCAATCTGTTGAGTAGTAGTGGGTAATAATCTTTCAAATTTATCTCGCGTATGAAGATCAGCACCCTATCCTGGCTATCCTTGGCATCAAGGCTATGAGCCAAAAAATCAGAGAAACATTGGGGACTAATAGGTACATAAATACAGCTAGAGCCGATAAGCCTATATTAAGGTAAATTACATTAGAGAAGATATTAAAGACATTTTGGAAAATGTTTAAAAGGCATAACATGTTATTAGAAAATCCACTAGCTGTTGCCATGTACGGTGTGACTCAAATTCTAACCTCATAATTAATGATCTTCATGTCTCGCAACAATGGCGATAATCAATAAAAAATATCGAGTGAGGTAAGTCGTTTTTTATGCTATGTTGACTATATGGGAATACTTTAACGGCTTCTCTAGACAAGAGCGTAGAAGATAACGAAGTATCTTAAACGGGACCAGCTCAGCTTTTTCGGAGGAGATTTACAAGAAAAGTTGACATCTATAAAAGCCATTTCTTACGACTGACGCAGAGTAGGTCTGCTATAACAAAGACTAGGTCGCTAACGACCACGAGTCGTAACTAACTTTTCCACCTCTAGTACAGGTTAGGCTTTAAACTTGGGTAAGAGCCGCCACCGACTCCGGGTGCTCGGTACACGCAACCGAATCCGAGCTAATCTCGCCGGCTGGCGGTGCCAGCAACAGCCAGCAGCGGAGCGGCGCCAGAACAACAAGCGGACACCGGTGCTGAAAAAAGCGGCGGTTTCATGTGGATCGGTAGATGGCGCTCCTGACCAACACCCGCTGGAAGCAGGTAGACTTAATTTTTTTAAATAAGGCGTAGGCGCAGATATTGATTCTTGATATTGCCTTGAGTACAAGGTTTACGTATACCTTTTCTTTCTGCTGTTACCCAGACTAACATACCAGTCAATAGACCCACAAATATTGCGTATGACAGGGAAATGACTAGGGAAATAAATTATTTACTTTCATTAGATGCGATACATGAATGTAAACCATGTTCTGGTCAATTTATATGGCATATTTCTTATAAAAAAGAGTAATCGAAATAATGGTTTATTTCAACTGATGTATATCCGCGCCACACTTTCAAACTTGATTATAGAACAGCTTTAAAACTTATTTCTAATAATTGTCAAATGTCAAATGTGCATAAACATGCCAAAATTTTTTCTATAGCTATTCATAATCAGCACAGATTTATTAATATATATTTATAAATCTGTGATAATCAGTGTAACAAATACTTGCGTTTTCAGTGGTTAAAAAGGATCAATGAGTCGCCTTACATTTTACAGAAATCATGCAACCAGCTTGTGCAATTTTTACGTAACCAGGACTTATTATATCTATTTTTTAGACAAACAAAAATAAGCAAGAGCCTCTACGATTTATTTATTTAACGACCTCTATGGCTTGAGCAACGCGCTTACCATTGAGTTGCGGGTTGCACGGAAGGTGGAGTTAGAGGGTTTGATTCCCGCCTGGGAATAAAGAGTTTTTTGTATTCCTGGGTCATGGATGTGAAAATATCTTATGTATATTAAAAAGTATAAGATATGTTTCGTTGTCCGAAATACGTACCTTGACAACTTAGCGTGGAACAAGATTAACGTGGTGTAAAAGCGCCCATAGATATTACTACAATAATAATGATAATTATTAATAATCTAGTTTAAACATTTTTTAAGAGACTAAAGAAATTGCGACGCTTTACGCACTTGATAGAATCACTAATATCGGTTTGTTTTAACATTACAATATGGCTGGTTATATACAAAAAACTTATGGGTTAATTTATCTTTATTTACAAGAAAATGATTACGACCAATATATCTATTTACCAATATGTTTATTTACGATTTCCACTATTAGATTAATAATAATGATGAATGTTTTAGCCCATACGGTTAGGCGTTTGTCGAACGGCATTATTTTCTGACTAGTCTCGTACAGGTACAGGGGATGAAATAGCTATTCTTAAGCAGGATTCTACCATCACATCGATTACTTATAGCTAAAGGTGCATTTTGTTGTCGCATAGTAATTCGGAATCAGTAGATTATGCAAGACATAAAATTAAACGTTCCGTTGAGAATTGACAACTCCACTGCTATATACATAAACAAATAATATTTATGTAAATAGGATGATATTAACCGACACACTTGAAGTGGTATCAAAAGGGTCTATATCTATATGATAATGTGTTCGCATCCTACGTTAGCTCACAAGACAACTATGAGGCCGACGCAGAATCCCGTTTGCGTTAATTCTGATATAGAATAGGAGTTAGCCGACTATGCTTTTCAAAATTTAATAATTTCGAAAAACCTGAAGTAGATATTCTTGCCAGCTGGTTAGCAAATCAAATCACGATATCATTTTTCATAGGTCAAAGTCAAAGTCAAAATTTTTATTCAAAATAGTACAATCAAAGTATCTTTTTGAAAGTCAATTGAGTCTACCACCGGTTCCAGAGCAGGCCCGCTGAGAGGAGCCGGCGAAGCAGACTCAGTGGAACTAGTCTTTTCAAAAACGTGACGACTTGTACTCTTAAAAAGTAGTCAAAGTAAAAAATAAATAAAATATAAGTCTTCGGGAGTCGTAATTGTACCTGATAGTCTAGCCAGCCTTTTTTACAGAACATAAGGATTATCAGGGCAGCATTCGCAGGCCCCGAAACGCCGTCGAATACAACTGATATTAATAATATTAATAATAATATTTTTACTATAAATTTTGTGAGTATCTTATATGCATAAAGATAATAATAATAAACATTTATTAAGGGTTAAGTAATGTTATTTTGGCGTCTATTATGGATAATACCATAAGACAATATCTGTCCTTGTTTCTATTAATGGTACAATTTTTTATCGTCAATAATATACATTTTATAGGATTAGGATTGATAACTAATAGTTAATTTTTAAATTATTCCCCATTAACTTCGTTAAATGAGCTTTAGCACTAATTGTATTCAAATAATACGATTTGAAAATGTAATATCAAATATTGTAAACGATTTAAGAATTATTTTATGAAAATAGTACGCAGTATATATGACTAAGCACTCCGCGTCCAAAATATTATAATACAACTGAAAAATTGTGCTCTTTTTTTTTAATATTAAGTATGGGTATCGTGTTCAAATATTCTTAATTTCAATTATCAAATAATATTCAAAATTAAAAAAAATTTATATTATAAAATCTGGGTTTATTAGAACTCAACCAATTTTAAATATACATTAATATGAGACGCCTTCTATTTACCTTACTAGGACCTTAGATTATTATTTGAAAATGTCTTCTGAGAGAATGCCTTTCAAATGTTATTTACCCTTTGTTAGTTTTTCAGGAAACTTTTGAGCCTGTAAGTTCACAGATTTTTAGCCGATGAATAAAAGCTACCGTCCAGGATAGTGGGCGACATAGTACGAGACATGCAGCTACTTGATCTGTTGCCGCATGACTGGTATCAACATGGATGTTATCAAACGAACCGCTGGATGGATTAGATGTCACAAACTTAAGTCAAATTTTAAAACTGAGAAGTAACTACTGGTATCAAAACATTTGATTCCTTTTCTCACTTTCCTTGTAGGTTGGGGTTTTTTCAACTTCTATTGGTAAACGTCAATTCTAATGTATGTATTATATATATACACAATATATAGATTTTATTTACTATATGAAACATATTTTCCGATTATTTTAATAAAAGCCTTGTAATATTATCTAAAAAACTGTTGTTATAATATTACCTAACTACACTAGTGTTTTCACTGGTGTAGTGAGCTATTTCGTAGTTCTCTAAACAACTACTTGTGAATACTTGTAATCTCGAAGGGCGAATCACGAAGTTTAATAGAGAATCAAACGAACTTACCTGTAAGTGAAGTTCGATGATTATTAAACGAGTGATTCGCCCAAGAGATTACAAACCCTCCCAAACCCTAATTACATACATATTATTTATATTGATGTAATGCCCTTTCGAAATAGCTAACAGGAAAGCCGTACACGACAGAAACGTGTATGAGACTGCAGACGACGACGGGCTGTTAAGGAAGGCGTGAGTGGGGAGAAAACAAGTTTTCTTTATCCAGAGTTGCTTTAAAAGTGTGTATGATGGCAGCACGTACGCGTGGTACTACTTGTGAATACTTGTAATCTCTTGGGCGAATCACTCGTTTAATAATCATCGAACTTCACTTACAGGTAAGTTCGTTTGATTCTCTATTGTTTTTGTGTCAATGGACTTTACGATATATTTGTAAGATATTATGGTTTAAACTCATAGTGGTTGGAATGGAAAATGGTTTTTCTTTTTATTCTTAGATAGATTTTATTAAAATATCTTGTTCTATATATTATGTGTCTGGAAGAGAAGTAACCAGGTTGACATCTGACACAACAATTTTACAGCTAAAAATAATAGTCATTGTATTATAATGAAACTTTTACGGATTATTAAGGTTTTTTTTTTCATGCCTGTTTGGAATACCTTAAAGCAACCATGGTCACAAATAGAATACAAATTATGTAATATTTACCATGATTTTTATCTTTATTTCACTGAGCTCGATATTGAATGTCGGTCTCATGAACAAGACATTCGTTATCCCGTTTTAAATAGTTTAAATAATGAAAATAACCATAGATACCAATTTAAAATCCCGTAATAGAATAGAGATAAGTTTAAACAATGACAATTTACATGTTTTGAATTTAAAATGATTCGTCTTGTCTGTTTATTCCAGGGAGTACTTACCTTCTTCGTTAACAAGTCATTGCTAGCTGCCTCTAAACTTCTTAAAAACCATGCCCGGAAGTTAAGCAGATACAATAAAATCATTACAATGATCTCTAGTCATCACTATTTGAAGGCTTCATTTCAAGCATACCATTTATATAATCTTAATATAACTCGTACAATTATTATAATAATGAAGGTGTTAATTAAAACAAATGACTAATCTGCACGTGAAATTGATAACATAAGTTTTTGTTACGTGATTTGCTAAATATCGAAAGCACTCCATACACTCGCTTAGAAACCCTGATTAAAATATTGTAATAAAAAGTATATCATAGAAACTTACGTAATCGATTTTTTTAGGTAGTTTGTATGCTGCTTTGCAGCCGAATTGGGACGGCACAACCGGGGTTGTATCTCTCGCTCCGGCGTAAATTCACAGTTATTCTGTCACGTCTCGTGCGGTTTCCAGTGGCCCATTTTAGGGTAAGGGAAGGCAATGCTTCTGCATAGCCTCTGGTTGTGTGGATGTTTATAGGCGTCGATAGTCGTCAAAAGGCTTCGACTGTTCGTTTGCTCTCCTATGCTATAACAAGCCAGACGGACACCGGAGAACGTTCCGTTCGAACCATTCCATTTTGTCACTTTTAGGAGCGGAACCCTAAAAATCACCCCACGGTGGATCCGTTGGAAAACTCTTTCAATGCACACACATCTTATCTTTCTTTCTTTTGGCGTCTTCCGTATCCTGTCTCATTAAACGCTTTCAATCCCAACTATTGACTCATAGGTTTAGTGACAAATGACAATCTATATATATAAAAATGAAACCCGTTTCGCGTTGTCACGGCATCACGTGTGAACGGCTGAACCGATTTCGATAATTCTTTTTTTTAAATGTTTGTGGAAGTCCAAGGATGGATGTTCCGGCGAAAAAAAATCGAATAATTGCCGGGAAAGCCCTAAAAACAGCCCTTTTCTTTTTCCCATACAAACGTTTTCTAACTAAAATGTAGAGTCAATCTGAACTTTATCGCTATTATATAAAGCTCATATTAGATTACAAACACTCATTGTTGTCTAAGCTATATCATATTAATAATTTCGTCTTAGACTCAATCTAAAAGTTACCTAAATAATAAAACATAAAAAATTAAAGGTTTCGAGTCGACAACATATATCCCCAAAATTTGAATTGTCGAGTATTTTGTTAAATCCTAATGGTGTTGACAGACAAAATATTGCAGTCCATTAAAATACAATGACATAATTGCATATTATCACTGTCATTGATAACGGGTGACATCTACTTTTTTTAATACGCTTTTGGCAAGGAGTATTTACTATTTGTATTTGTATTATGAAAAGGATTATTGAGACAAAGAAATATTATGATCAGGAGAATTTATAGGGACTATATCAAAAGAATTTATAGATATACATCTGTTCCAACTTGACGGCCCAAGAGGAACTGGAAAAACTTTTGTATTTACAACTATTGTACATTTTAAGATCTGAAAACAAAATATGCCTGCCAATAGGCAAGAATTAAATAATGCTATAGCATTTACTGGGATTGCAGCAAATTTTTAGATGGCGGTAGAACAGATCACTCGAGATTAAAAATTCCAATTAATTCTGATGAGATCTCTACGTCTTACGTGTCATAAGGATTCAGGCAATGGATCATCAAATGAGGATGGTGTTGACCATAGCGATGCATTGTAGATAATTCAATTGTAGACCATATGTTTGATGTGTCGCTTGACACATTTAAAAATATTCAATTGAAAACAAAAGAAAATTATTCAATGAAAACGTTACTTACTCCTCAAAACGGAGATCGTTTTCAATTGCACGACTAAGTTGTTGAAAAAACCTCGGGTGTGTTTAAAATTTAAGAGAGTTATAACGCTGTAGTTGAGGACGATCATAATGATGTTTTAAACTATCCCGTAGAATTCCTAAACTCGATATAACGATTGCAGGATTACCACCACACATTCCTTAAATTAAAAGTTGGTTGTATAGAAATGCTTTTAAGAAATTTAAACCCTACTGGTGGGTTGTGCAATGGGACCCTACCGGTCTTATTATTAGATCGTTAGTTATGTGCATTGTAAATCAAATTTCACCCGAGCAAAGTCAGAATTTCATTTATTCTATCAAAACAGTGTGCGTTTGCTGTTGGAGGGTCTAATGTCGTGTCCCGAAACTCATAAAAGGTGATAATAACGCGAACCCGACCAAATTACATATCTACACAATTTACGGGCTATGGATCATTAGTACTGACTTTCAATTTGGTCGGTTTCGCGATATTATTTCGTTTGTTTTAGTTTCAGGCAGGCACGCGACATAAAATGCATCAGTTTCCACGTCATTACATCAGTCAAACACAAACCGCGTTACCAAGAGTGTTTTATTATTTTTAATTATTAATTTAATATCCCTGTCTGTGCAAAATTATTTAAATACATTCTAATATTATTATGTAATTGGGATGAACACCGAATTAAATAATAAATATAGGAAAATGAAAACTTTACACACGTGTGATTTACTTTTAAATGTATTTTGTATATATTATATAGTATCGAAAACTTATCTGTTCGGGTGGATTGTTGCTTTTGAAAATGAATAATTTCACTACAGTTTGTACACACACATGAAGCCATCTGTCGAAGATTAGGACCACTTCTGGCGAGACCGTTTCTTCTAGGCCGGAGATCTTATCGGAGATCGAAGACTTCTATAGCAAATTGTACGCGTCCCATGCTCCTCAACCTAATACCCGGAATAATGATCCGCGTGCCAGCCTAACACGACACCTCTCTGGAAAGCTTCTGAACATCAGATTAGATGACGTTAGTTTGGCTCTTAAGCAGCTAAAAGGGGGAGGATTTAGCACCATAGACCACATTCATACTATAAGGCAAGTTATACAGAAGACCCATGAGTACAACCAGCCACCGTGCCTTGCTTTTGTGGACTATGAGAAAGCTTTTGACTCTCTTAAAACCTGGGCTGTTCTGAAAGCTCTGCAGCGATGTCATGTCGATTGGCGATACGTTAAAGTAATGAGAGGATTATACGAAGCCGCTTTTATGTTCATTCTGATTCCGGGAGGTCAAACAAGACCAATCTAATTGCATCGAGGTGTGCGACAGGAGGATGTTCATTCCCCGAAACCGTTCACGAATGCTTTGGACGAAATCTTCAAGACTTTAAATTGGGCAGAATGTGGCATAAACATTAACGGCGAGTATCTCTCACACCTTCGTTTCGCCGACGATATACTTACTTATTATACTGGCCGAGTCACTGAAGGGTTTACAGAAGATGCTGCACAGTCTAAACGAATCATCCCGACGTGTGGGCCTTAGGGTGAACTTGAACAACATGAAAGTCATGTTCAACGAACACGTTCTCCTTAGGCCGGTTAACGTCGATGACATAACTCTCGAAGCCGTGCAATAGTATTTCTACCTTAGGCATACCTTGCAGCTAGGTCGACATAACTTCGAGAGGCAAGCCAATAAGAGGATTCAATTAGGGTGGGCAGCATTTAGGAAGTTTCGCCATATTCTCACGTCGTCCGTATACCGTACAGTTTAAAGACCAATGCGTTATCTCCGTGTTGACCTACGGGACTGAAACAAACTCTTAATTTACGACTGGTCCGTAATTTTTCCGTAGCTCAACGTGCTATGGAGTGTGCTATGCTTGGTGTTTCTTTGGCAGATAGGATTCGAAACAAAGTCCTCCTCCAGAGTACTAAAATTACCGATATCATGCGAAAAATATGTACGTTGAAGTGGCACTGGGCTGGTCACACACTCAGAAGAACGGATGGCCGATAGGTCAATAAGGTTCAAATGTGGAGGCCGCATTTAGGTAGACGAAGTGTTGGTCGACCATTAAACAGGTGGGAAGACGATCTCCGTGCAGTGGCAGGTCCGCGTTGCATGCGAGTGGTACGGAATCGGTCATCTTGGCGTTCATTGAGGGAGGCCTATGTTCAGCAGTGGACGGATATATGCCGATGATGATGATGTACCCATTATAAACAATGCCATCACAAGAATATAACCAGAATAGATGAGTTTGTGTGTTGTTGTAATAAGTTGTTGATTATTGTATTTATGCTTATTAAATCCCCATGACTTCCTTTGACAGAACGAAGTCTGTCGGGTCCGCTAGTTACATTATATTTTGCGTCAGGCGTTTGTTTGAAACTGAATAAAAAGCATATTGAATTAACAATCTGCGCTTGACTTACTTGCGATTTGTAACCTATAATCGCACCAACTTCACCAAGCAAACATATTTCTAATCGATTAGTTCTCGTTTCATCGAAATCACAAGCTGTTATTAAACAGCCAGTAAAAGCGGTATTATAATCTGGTCTGCTGTTCTCGGATGATAGAGTAATTCGGCTCGGCTTTTACTTCTGACGGCCCAAAGGCCAAGGGTCGTTCAACAGGTGTGCTACATTCGCGGCCCGCTGTCGGTTACGTTTTTAATTTCATATGAAAGTTATTGATTAACTTGGACCTTGGAATTTAAAGGTCAGTTTTTATGTGCGTGGAATTTTGGAAAAAAGTTCATATTATGTGCAAAGAGATTTAACCGTATGTATACCATGGCTATTGGTTAATCTCCTCGGTCATCGGACCCTCCGTGTAGTCTGGAAGATCCCCCATCCTCCTGAACGACCTCCTATCTTATCGGTTGTTCCCTCATTGGAGGAGGTCATATAGACTGGTGATAATGAGTAATGAGTAAAGTCGAGGCAAAAAGAAAGTGTTTTCACCTTGATGAGTAATTACACATGACTCACATCGTATTTTCCCTTCAAATATGTATCACTAAAGTGATTAAGTTCAAGAGTGACAGTGGTCGGACAGTAACAAGATGGGAAGACGATCTCCGAGCAGTGGCTGGTCAGTGTTGGGTGCAAATGGCAAGGGATCGGTCGTCTCGACGTTCATTAAGGCGAGACCTATGTTTAGCAATGGTCGGATAAAGGCTGATGATGATAATGAAAGTTAATGAACAGAAAAAACTAAATAAAGTATTCTTGACTTGGTCGGTCGTTCCGCCGTGTACATTTGGACCTCATCGTCAGGTTAGCGTAGACCAATCGTACAGTTTGCGACACAAGTTGCGCAAATATAAGATATAATATAATAAGATAGTGACCAGATGTCTTGGCGCCGGTGTACTCGTGTGTGCTGATTACACGATACGGGCTGTCGTGAGTGGCAAACACAACAGCTCAATTATAACAGGTCTGTAAAAAATACTAGAATACGTATAACCACCGATAGCAAGAATGGAATGTTTTGTAATCGATAACTTTGGTTGGTAAAATACAATATCTCTTTAAAAACATAAATTGATGACCTCTGTGGCTCAGTGGTTAGCGCGTCGGCGCACAAACCGGAGGTAGCGGGTTCGAATCCCACCAGGGAACACAAAAGAGTTTCTGTGTTCCTGGGTCATGGATGTGTATTAAATATGTGTATTATTTAATAAAAAATAAGTATTAATATAAAAAGAATTAAATATTATATGTATTTCCGTCAGATATCCGTCAGAACTTAGCACGGGACCAGATTGACGTGGTGTAAAAGCGGTCCATAGATATTATAAATAAATACTAGACCCCGGCTGGAAAGCCTACGCATTTTAGAGTCTTCGTTTTTTTCTGGAAATTACACTAAATCGAAATGCATGGGTGAAAAAAATAGCATATCATAACATTTATTCCATAAACGGTTTTCTTAAAAACGATGGCAAATTGCATTATTCATAAAATGCTTAAAGCGTTTCTGTAAACGAGTCCATATTCGACTGAATTCCCGCCAAATCTGATAAGCCTTTGAATTCACTTTTGTGCGGGGCAATTGATTTTCGTTGATTTATGACCCATTGGTACGGACTTTCGATTTCATGGTGCGGACGATAAAATTGCGATATGTTTTTTGGGTTTTCTGATGACATTACTGATATTTTATATATACCGCCTTTTGACTTGGTACTTCGCCGGCGGACTACAGAATAATAAATTTTTTCAAAGCACGAATCTTTGATTGGTCTGAACATGATAAAAAATTGCAATCACGGGAATTGCCGATAGAAATCAAAACATAAAAAATCAAATTATTAAAAAAAAAAAGTGTGTGTGTGTCAGCTCCGACGCACGACTGGAGTTTACTCCTTAAGTACGAGTATCTAACCATACGCAAAAAAAATTATAACTTCACAATTACAATGTTAATTATTGATATTTATAACAAAAAAAAAAATAGCAATATAAATACATCGACACTAATAGAAACAAACAAGCCCAATAACATATAGTATATAGGTATAGTCGCCTATACAGCATACCCTATGTACGTCTCAATACACTCACAGCTAAATTAGAAAGTTGCGCACTAAAGGTGCGCACCAAAAACGTGACACTTTTTCGTTAGTTCAGTTGGTTTTACCCCTCGGATTTTTCTCATACCGGGCGCCTTATATATGAAAATCGATTCTTAAGGAGTAAACTCCAAAACACAATGACGTCATAAGTCACATTAGCATGTCGGTGACGCGAACTTATAAGATCTTAAGATCTTCCTCTACCAAAAATTGTACATTCGGCTAAAGAAGTTAACTTCAAAAAAATGTTAATTCGTAATCAAGAGTCAGTTTTCATCTACAGCTACAGGACATTTTGTAATGAGCACCAAAACGACCGCTACAGACTTGGTCCTCCATAATATAGTTCAAGCCTCTTCCGTTCTTTCCGTCTTCTCAGCGTTAATAATCTCAATGACTAACAAAAGAACGCTTTCTCTCGCGATGAACATATCGTCACACGACGTATATATGATCGCCACAAAGCGATGGAAATAGCCAATTAATTCTAATATAAGCAAACCGAGTATATTTCACATTTAAAAAATTAGCAGAATTATAAAAGTAAAAGTTGTAAGAGGACACCAGACTGTGTGATCAGCGGCAGGCCCACGCGCGACACTTTCTATTGATGTAACAGCACAAACACACATACACCTTTAAACACGTCGGGTAACTCTCTAAAAAGCAATATGTTTATCAAACACAATATAAGAATATCTAATGTTATCATTATATACAGCTGGATAGGTTATAATCCACCGAGGTATTTAATGCGGTGATTTCTTTGTTAACATGGCAACATGGGCTTATAACTCAAATATGCTTTAATATAATAAAAACAAGATAATTACGTGCCTTTTGATACGGTACTTACGCATACTTCACTATTATAGAGCAAACGAGCGCAGCTCTCGAAACATACCTGTAACAAATATTCAATAATTAATATCATGTAAAATATTTTTTTAGCAGGCTATTAAAAGTAGAGGCCTAATTCAGATTCTGTTCATCATCGCAACAACGCTTCGATCATGTAAAATACATTAGATCCCTAACGCTACTTCTTCAACTGTGTACAACCATATTATAATGACAGTTCTCCCGTGACCACTGTTGTAAAACATTATCAGCTCATAAAAAACTAAATAAACCGCGATAAAATCCGTATTAGTTGTTTCATTATAATGAGTGAAATTCGCGTGAACATAAGAAAACAATATATATGTACAGATATAGTTCAGTAGCTTAAAGTTACCATTGTAATCAACTAGCTTACTCTACTCAACTAACCCGCAGCTTCGCCTGCGTTAACTAAGATTTAGAATAGGATCTGAGCGGGATAATATATATATATATATATATATATATATATATATATATATATATATATATATATATATATTATGCATATTAACCTTCCTCTTTAATTGTTCTATGTATTAAATAAAACCGCATCAAAATCCGATACGTACTTTTAAAGTTTTAAGCTTCCACACATAGGAAGCAACTTTGTTTTATACTAACAATAAAGAAACCTATCTTCATCTGTATATGTAGACATCTATGCATGCAGGCAACTAGACATATCGGTCATCATAAGATAAAATTATTTCCGTGTAACTGCGTTTCTGGCAATCTAAAGTACCGCGTTTAGCATCTGTGGGGGTTTAGGGGGGGTGGGGGTTATTATTGGAGGCCAATAAATAATAATAAAGCGGACAAGACCCGCTCGCGTGACGCACGCGACGGTGAGCGCGCGTTCCCATGACAAAGGACTCCACGGGAATTGATACCATAATTTCATAACACCTCATTTACATGCATAGAACGTGGTGGATATTGAATAAAATAAATCGATGGGTGTAAATTATTATTTTTATCGCGACGCTAAAATCGATATGTACGCATTTTTAATTACTAATTGATCATTCTATACTAAGTAATATCGCAATATGAGTGTGTTTGTCTTTTTATCGTATAATATTATATTATATTCCTAATAAGTATCATCAAATCATTTCAAAATCTAATAGAAGTCACAAGAAGAACACACAAACTATAATTAGATAACGGGAATATCATTTTAATTCTTATAGTAATTTGGAAAATAATAGTCAATAAGATTGTTAATAATTTGTTCATGAAAGAAATAAGGCTTTGGCAGAAAAGAGGCTGAAATAATTACAAACGGGTAACGTTTAACTGAGCAATTTCCTCTTACATAAATTGTTTATCAAACATGTTAATCCTTAGCCTAATTCGATAAGGCCTGGGTACGATAATGAGTACTTTGAAAACACACAAGGTTGGCAATTATCATGGTAATTGCAATGTAAATCAGCTGTCGCCGGCGAAACGTGAACGCGTTAGCATTCGAATGCGCCGTGACGTACTACAATGGGCCCGGATCACGAGTCCATCTTTGTATTCGATGTGGATCAGCCCAGGAGGAACACCTCGCACGCACGTTTAGAACACCGAAAACTAATATATCTTATTTAATGCTAAATGTATTCTGAAGAATATTATTGAGATCGTTAGTTTGGCTACTTTAATACAGAGTAGAGTGCATTTGAAGAATGGATTTAGGGATACGCTCATCCAGCTTCAGGCTAATACATTTCACAAATTAGACATCCGAGCATACAGAACAAGACTAATTTTGAGATTTGGATACTTTATTTATACTTTGAAATATCGGTACGTCATAACAAGCGTTCTAATCAATTTGATTTCCGTGAAAAACAATTGAAAAATAATGAAATCGGCGGTGACACACGGACGGACGAACAAGAGAGTAATCTTATAGGGGTATCGACGGAACCCTAAAATATTATAAAACAGCACAACTACGTTCACGAAGGCCCATTTTCTCAGTGCAAGTGTGCAGTATTTCATACAGAGAAAAATAAACACGTCATTTAAATGCTCTCGGCAGAACATTAGGGCTCCTAAATTGTGACCTATTATATACACGGGACGTTCTGAAGGTATATTAGCAAACATACATTCACTGTTGCGCAGCGTTCACAGTATGGCTTCTGAATCAAGAGGTCGTGGGAATATAGATTATGATTTTGCAAGTAAAGCGAATGGAGGTGCAATCCTAACATCAGATAAACGATCAGACGACAAATTAAGGGTAATCAAGGAAACAGCAACTTGCGATTTATTCTTTACTAATAAAGAAGTAATGTTTGCAACATTCAAAATAGGAGGTACTCTCATCTGATTTAAAAAATATTTAATAATGCTACGTTATTATTAAATTGTGGGCATAACTAATATAACGCAGGCAATGTTGCGGGCAACAGTTAATATATAATTTAAATAACGTATGTAAAAATAAAAAAAAAAATAAAAAAATGCTCATGAAAAGGGAAGGGAGTTAAGTGTTGGTGTTCATTGAAGGAGGCTTTGGTCCAACAGTGGACGGATAAATGATGACGGTGATGAAGGTGTTAAAAAGAGTCATAAAGGTCGCGTTCGCGAGCGTGAGCACTAGCAGCGCCGCAGCGTTTTGTAGACAAGAAAGCGCATCGGAAAGTATTCCTTACATTCCCTACAAAGCTTTTGGAATGCTACCTTAACAATTATTCCCAAGGGCCAGGTTTACGTACTACTGTTATATAAAAAATGTGTTATTTTGAAAATTTATTGTAGAACTATTTAAAAATATAGATATATAACACAGGTATATAATATATTAAATAAATAAGTAAAAAACGTGTATAAGCTTTACTAATAAAAATAAGGATTTATATCAAACGTTTTGAAGGTTACTTTTTACCCTTCTTTTTCTTATTGGTAGGTGGGTCGGGTACTACAGGTTCAGGTTCTGATTCTGGGTCTGGAGGTGGTGTTGGTGGTGGTGTTGGGGGTAATTTCCGTTCTGGCCATTTTCTTTGAATATACTCAACTAAAAGACTTATGTTTATTCGTTTAGATTTAGCAGTTTTAACTCCTGGGAAAGCATTAACAATTTCATCAATCAAATCACTATCTATAAAAGCACCAGCGGCTTCAATCGCTTCACCAAAACTCTTAGCGTCCATCATTTTATAATTATCTTTCAATAATTGCATGGCAAACAGTGCAATATCAAAATTTCGCTTTTTACCTTTATTGTTCAAAAATTCCACTCGGTTTAATGCCAAATCTCTCATATCCGGACCAATTGGCTTAAATCCACCAATAATACCGCCGTATCTTACGACCAGATTGGCTTTCTTCTTTTTAATATCTTCTAATGTTCTTAAAAATGCACCATTTACAAAAACATTTTCCAACAATAAATTTTGTATTTTCACTGACTTTAGTTTCATTTTTAATAGAATCGCTAGAGCATCCTCTGGTGTCATTGGATTGAACGATACGTTCAGAGTCAATATTTTTTTTGCCTTTTTTAAATTCCCTATTAGATTGTCAATCGCTTCTCCAGATAATTTATTATTACTGATGTCCAGAAGTTTTAAGTTGGGAGCGCTAAATATTGAACCTATAGCGCTTCCAATTCGACCTCCAGATAGAGAGTTCCATGATACATTTAATTCTGATAAAGCATTATTTCGCGCCAATTTACTAAATAAGTTAAAAGTGCCCATAATCGGTGCATAAAGATTATTCCAAGACAGATCTATATGAGTGAATTTATTGTTAATATCTAAGGCTTCAGCTAAAAGATTCGCTGATTTGCCACTTATACTATTATGACTGAGGCAAATTTGACCAACATCAATACCACGCCCCACAGCATCTGCTAGATATTCAATGCCAAGATCACCCAATTGGTTTTCACTCAAATTTATCGACTTTAGACCCCGATTTAAAGAAAGCCCCAGAAATAAATGTCTTGCGCCACTTGAACCTATTCTGCAGCCGGATAAGTTGAGCTTTTCTAAGGTAGAATTTAAGGTTAACAATTCGCCTAAATGAAAGCATGCGTCATCATTCAAGAAGTTGTCTGTTAGATCGAGACTGGTGACAGTTCTGTTGTGAGATAACGCCATCGCCATAGGTCTTACACCAAAAGGATCAACGCAATAGTATTTTAAGTTTATCGAATCTGTAAGAAGGCCTTTGTAAAAAATGGTAACAGGACATTGAAAAATTTCGTTGCATATGTCCAAATATTTCTGCTGTCCATCATCGGCGTATATTTTCTTCTTTTCTGGATCCAAAAGCGCCTCTTTTATCCCAGGATCTAGAACAGCTGGGTATTTGTAATACGGATTGCGGAATACAGAGCTGGCGGACATGGAAATGTATTTTGTGCATATTTCACCACTCCCAGGATCATAAAGACCTTGTGCTTGAAGTTTTTTTTTCTGGTTCTCTTTAGTGATCGAAACCTCCAACGATGACCAGTTCTCCATTGGTGGATCTTCAGAGCTTTCCTCTGCAGGTACTGGTGTTACGAATATAACATCTGTCTTGTAATCTTCTGTGTTAGTAGAAGACATTGTATCAAAATATATAATAATACAAAATTTAAGTATAATACTCAAAAATCATTAAAATAAAATAAGTGAAGTGACAGTCAAAATTGTCATTTAGTGAAACGTGTTTATAAGTTTTTGGAAACTAAGGGAAATGACATAAAACCCATACATCCTTAGAATTTGTTATTAATAACAAGATAATTAATTTCTATTCGCAACAGTTTCTTAATTAACCCATCAAGACAAACGGCGAGGGCAATAAAATATGGAGTAGGAATCTTTGATGTAAAAGTTTAAATGAGAAACCAGGTTTATGTCTGGGACGAAAGAGGGTTTAATTGCAACTGTCGATGGAAGCTCGGGGAGGAAATTAACGTGGGTAATTGCCTATGTGCCTAGATCACGACATGGTTAGCTTTGTTTCGATAGCTGATAACAATTATAGGTATACTAACTGCGCCAAAATTAAAATTTCATTTTAAAAATACGGGTTGATCGTAGAGAAGTGAAAATTTAGAGTTGTATGTATTTTTTAATGCCACATTATAAAAAAATAAAATTTCGTCCAAAACTTTAAAAAAAAATTTAAGGGTGAACAACCCTTATTACTTAGGGGTATGAAAAATAGATGTTGCCCGATTCTCAGACCTACTCAATATGCTCACAAAATTTCATGAGAATCGGTCAAGCCGTTTCGGAGGATTTCAAGTTCGAACACCGTGACACGAGAATTTTATATATTAGATTATTTTTGCGCTTCCTCGCATCCTGAAATCATATAAAATAATCTCTCACATCGAATTTTTTCTAGCATTTAAATACTTCTATTGAAAATATCTGTTTTTGTAAAAAAGTTTTTATTCGGGATCAAAAAGATTGTTATACTCCCACTATTTGTTTAGGAATTTAGCGCAAACGAATAAACAAACTCTTTAGTAACCATTCTATACAAAAAGTGATTTGGCTTAAGAATATAAATTAATGTTAAATAAATACATACTCGTAACGCATTTATCTCTAACAGGTTTTTATAAACGTTACGGACATTTGGATTAGAACACGTACATCTGAAGATAAATATACATTAACAGTTATTTTTAGAAAATGAAATCATAAATTACAACTCAATCAAAATGTGACCTTCGATTTGAAAAGCCAAGTTTAATAGGGGGTAAAGTGCTTGTAAGGCCTAAGGCCTAGTTCACGGAGGTTCTCATAACGTCAGACCACAGACTAATGCAAGACAAAATACATATTCTCAGTCTTTGCACAAAAGGCGTAACTTAAAAAACGTAGAAAATTTCCAATTTGTTTTAATGTATAGTAAATGTAATATCCTAATTTAAAGCTTCTAATAATACTAATTACAAAAATTAAAAAAGATTGATGTTTACACCATGTTATAACCAGGTTCAACACTTTTTCTAGAGCTTGTTTATATTGATCTTCATTTATGAATGAATTGGTGAACTACGTAACAGACACTGATACTTTTTAAAAATATTTAGGGGGGGGGGGGGGGTTGCATCGACCGATTTGAACGAATATGTAATCGTCAAAGATGGCGGTAACGAACGTTAGTGTCCAAAGAGACCTTTTTAACAGACGTCAAAATTTAACGAAGTCTCTTACGTTAACAGATGGTTTGAAACCACCGTATACCCACAATCGCGATTTAATAATGACTATAATTTTTAATTTCAAGGATTGTCATTAACACGGTTAGTTCAATTTTTCAATATTAATGTTTTATAAATTATACCTAAACACACAAGATATCCTCGTTGGAATGGTTTCGTTGTATTTTTTCATAATTACCATCAAGGAGCTCACGAGTGGTTACGATCAGCCTCGAACATGTTCGGAACCGAATTGACTGCACATGCTCCGCACGTAATTATGGGCTGCGACTTCTGTTCCATGTTAGCATGCGATGTGGTCTTACTCAAAAAAACGTTGCCGATTTGTCTTTTATTTCTTATTCCGTTTCCAATTGAGAAATAAACCTTTTTTATTTCTTAAATTTTTTAAAAAGAGATATTTTTTATAATCATTATCGTTCATTTTCATCCACCGGTACAGTATTGTCATAATCACTTTGAATCAGTCCATAACTGGAAGGAGTTTTATTTTTTTTTATTGCATTGTGATGTGTAGTGTATGCAGATTTTTTAATAATCATAAATTCTTGTTTTATACCGTAGAATTCCTGAATAACACACAGGCGTATATTATCAACATAGTAGGTTTTAAAATTATTAAGGTAACATTTATATTTCTTGCACTCGGACATAGCTTGGACAGTAAAAATGTATTTCAGTAGCGGGGATCGGAATTCTTGGCGTTCATTGAGAGTGGTTGATGTCCAGAGGTATATATGGATAATGATAAAGATTCTAAATAGAGCAGAAGGAGCTCGTGGCTAAGGAAATGCTCGTGGCTTAGTGGTAATGGCTGCGCGGATCGATTCACCAGATTAAGCAACACTTTCGACAAGTGTTCTTTGGATGGGTCATCTTTCTGGGTTCCATCTTTACATACATAGACTCATCTGTGCCTTGGAAAGCACGTTAAGCTGTTGATTTCGCCTATTGTCCGTGGATCTTTGGTAGTCGATACGGTATTTCCCCTCCAAGCCTGCCGTAAGGAACTTCGTTCCAAAATGTTTCTAAATAATATATTAAACAGTCTGTTGGTAGATTATCTGTGTAACATCTAGGAATATCTTGGTGAGTGAAAGTGATGCCGAGGGGCACGGAAACGAGCGTGGAGATGAGAAGAGGCGTCGGTGACGGTGAAGACATCACACGAGATGAGCAACACATAAATGACTTCAGTCATCTAAGGAAAGATAATTTAAATAATATGTACAACTATTTGATATACATAGTTAATAAATTGATACTAAGGCAATAAGGAGATATGTCTATGAGCTTGAATGTGGGAGATCTCGGAAACTATTGAAAATTGAAAATGCTGGAATCTAAATGATAGCTTTTGACATAATAATATAATAATAATAAAGCCTTTTTATTTCCTTAATAACAAATCATTTTTACATTTATATTAATTATATAGCATGCAATAGTGTTAACAAAGTTAAAAGACAAAATATACAACAAAAAAAGATATACATTTAAAGTTTAAACTCCTTGCTAAATTTAACTTAGCTTTTGACATAGGCTGTCAAAATTATGATTATCTTGTAACAACTTAGAATCTTATTGCACTTTACAAGAAAAAAACAAATAATATTTAGTGTGTCCCTCATTTTCTTGCAAAGCGCAGCTTTACAAACGTGCATGTAGCTATTTAACGACCTGCGGTGGAGGTGCACCTAAACTGTCTAGTTGATGATAATGATGATGAGGAAATGTCTCGGATGGACCAATAGGTAACTGACAGCTCTGGAAGGTTCACCTCGTGTGAGCCTGCCATCAACCTGTCACGCCTGTCGCCTGTCGCCTGTCTCTTCGTGGATTTAATGAACATGCGATCTGCAGCCTGTCTTGAGTCAGACTAAACAGCTTATTTACTAGTAGTGCAGTTGTCTGGTGTGTATATGTGTAATACTCTGACGCGGGTTCAAATCCCGCCGAATATAGATATTTGTAAGAAAGTAAATACAGATCGAATTTCTACTGAAAATAATATAATAATAAGGATTTATAATAATGTATAATAATAAAGTATTTATAATATTAGTAAGGACTCATATTATAAATGAGAAAGTAGAGATGTTTGTTACGCTATCACGCGAAAACTACTCAACCGATCATCATGAAACATATTCTCGGAGGTAGAAGTAACATAGGATACATTAAAGCGAAGCATGGGCAACAGACTAGTGGTATATAATTTATACAAAGGTTAGTGTACGCTGCTAATATCTGAATTCTCCAGGAAGGGGAAAGTATGAGGAAGTAATTGTTTTTTTTTGTCGTCGTAAAATTGTCAGTCTGTTGTTCTGTCAATATACCGTAAACCGTATCGACATCAACATCAGTCGGCGTCCGTCCACTTAAGAGTAAGCCTCTCTGCCTCTCTTGAACGCCAAGATCTCATTCTATTCGCAAGCTTTAGCTTTAAGGCCTTAAGGCCAAAAGCATAGGTCCTTTCGAAAAAAAAAAATTTGCAAGCTTTAAATACAATCACTTACAAGATTATTAAAGTTGATATTGAATTATTACTACATATTACAATCGAAACTAGATTCATACAGGAACGATATCTCATCAGCCGTGCATATAAACCTAGACTATGAATTCTATCCGACGAAATAAAAGTGAAGAATATCGCAAATCACATTTTAAACGATTCTGCTGAATTTTATTATATACTAGCTGCTGCCCACAGCTTCGCCTGCGTTAACTAAGATTCACAGTAGGTATGCAAAATAAGTAACTTTTCTGGTTGATTTTTTACACCTTGTGTCCGAAAAACCCAAATATCTTACGGAACCCTATTTTTTCCAGAATAAAATTTAGCCTATGATACTCGTGGATAATGTAGCTTTCGAATGGTAAAAGAATTTTTGAAATCGGTCCAGTACTTTTTGAGCCTATTCATTACAACCAAACAAACAAACAAAGTTTTCCTCTTTATAATATTAGTGTAGATGTATATTTTAATCTAAATCTTTATTCGTCCAAATATTATAAGGAGTCCTATTTCGCCACAGTACGGGGCGTTTGTCCGGTATGCGATTAGATATTTGGTCCAGTGAAACTAATCGGAGCGGGCGGTTGCTAAATCGTCTAATTAATAGAATTTGTCTGCGTTTACATTGTTAGGGCTTATCTAACGGTTCTAGGGCACGACCTGAAAGCATTCAGGTGTCTGGTACTACCATTATTGACTTATTACATGTTATGCTTATGTTACACGCTATTGTTTAGTGATTTATTAGAAAGGTTAGATATGGTGAAAATTTTAACAGAGTTGAGTAATTCAAAAACGGAAGAGAGGCGATTAAAAAAGCGTCGCTTTTTGTTTTTTTTTATAGTATAGGAGAGCAAACGAACAGTCCAAGCTTTTTGGCGACTATCGACAGACAGATAGGCCCTGGATATATTGGCCACCGGAAACTCAAATACCACACGAAACGCGACAGCATAGCTATCACTTTATGCCATTATTTGTGCGCGAGAGGTGAAATTCGGCGGCCAAATTCGGCTGCAAAGCAGTATAACACTACCATACGGATCAACTATAATCTCTTCCTGTATATTTTTGGGTCTCTTTCGACGAACGCCACGATGGCTTGACGATGGTTCTTTAAGATGATTGTCGGTTTTTTTAGCATACGAATACAAACGAATAGCCTTATGGCGACTATTGACAATTTGAGTGAGTTCATACTTCATGTCGTGATTATAAACTTTCAGTTGTACTAATTTGTGAATCATACGGCGATGTTGATGATTATAAGGAAGATATTTTATTGAGACGAAACTATTTTTGAACCACCATCAATACACGTCTACTTCTGATTTAAAATAGAACAAGACAGCAGACGTCTAGCTCGTCCATACAAATTATTGTTTATTCTTTACATAATTCGAACTTAATCCAAGTTGCCATTGTGCTAATATTTGAAACGATAATATATACCTTACATATAAAAGTCTTGTTAAAATCAAGTGCCTCATTATATTCCTACTCCAGTTTGTTATCTCGTAAACACAAGCGGTCGCAGATAATATTTCTGCCAGTGCAGATGTTTGATCTGGAGAAACCAAAAGGCTATTCAGCTCGAGATAAACTGTATTTGGTTTGGTAATGGAATGGAAAGTTGCCGTCGTGCGGTTTCGTGGATTTGCATTGAACCCTGACATTGTTCACTTTTAGACGAGATTCTCAGCGTTCATCTTAAATCAACGTCGTCAGGTGAAAATATCATCATCATCACCACCGCTGTCAGGCTGTTCAACATTATTTAAAGATTTGAGTGGGTCGCTATTTTCGCTCTAAAGAGCTGATAAAAAAATCGGTTGTATGTAAAGTCGGTTTACTGACGACAGTTGAACGTGACAACGTCGTAAGAAAATACTGATGGACCGATTGTGCCTCTTACGGCGGCTTTCAATATCCTATCTATCTTTAAATTTTCTTATTCTAATTTTATATTCTAATTATATCTTGAAATTGACACATTTTCTTACAAAATCTGTCAAAATTTTAAGATCGATAAGAAAATTTTAAGATAGATAGGATATTGAAAACCGCCGTTAGCCGCTCGTTCCGCGTTCTTGCTTGCACTTCAAGCCTTAATGGAACGCCTCAGAGCGAGGTAATACCGCATGAGTCATGTTTTTTCGAGCGTGCAGCCGGCTCCTTCGAATTAGAATACGTTGTCACATCAAAAATAATACAAATTATGCAAGCTGTTTGCGAAAGAAATTAGGACGATAGCGTAGTCACCTGTCAGTGTAAACAGGAGCATCCCTCTACTACAGTGCATCCCTCTCACCGCCTAAACATATTATATCCTACGGCCTACCTCACAACGCTACCAAAAAAGAAACTATTATATTAGGAAAGAAAAAATTAATCCTATATGGAGAAATTTAGAACGCTTTAAAAATGATATCTTTAATTTACACGAAATTCACTCATTGCAATAAACTGCAGCCGATTCCATCGCGGTTTATTTTTGCTCCCGACGTTTCGTTTTACAGAGATCATGGTCACGTACGGGCTGACGAAATGGAATCATGTAAATTAAAATTTAGGCCGTATAGGCGTTTATTGCAAAGCGTCTGTCCAGTTGATTTGAGATAATAAGCGGATGCCGCGAAATACAATTTTTCCAATGTTCCATATTGTTTTAGAAAATTCGAGAAAAACCTCCCAACAACTTGTATAACATGATATATTGTGTAAATAAATCGTATTTTACAGATCACATTTTTAAAGCAATTTATGTGCCATATACTCGATTAGTGTGAAAATCAAGTTATACAAACGCGTTCTAAATATCTCGACACAAAAAGTTGTAGCCTTCGACATATCGGTTCAGAGATTTATTTTAGCAAAACAATAATGCTAATAGCTCACTTGGGGCTACAGCGCGTGCGCACGCGCACAAAAACCGTTGCGCCGTAAAAGGATTATTTGCGAGTGGCAATGTATATAAATACCACGCCAAAATCAAGATGGCGGAATCTTTGTACAGGGCTTATGTTGACTTTACAAGTAGTCTGATAGTGAGTGATAGTATAAATATAATGATAAATGTGTTCGTCATTGATTTGTACTCACAGAACATAATATTGCCTATCTTTAAGAAAATAGGTTGCAAATATCATTCGCAAGTTCTGACTTCTTTTCTGAACAGCAAAGCTAAAGAAGTACTCAATTTGGTATAACAACAATGCTGTTTTATAAATTATTGTCTAGACTTAAAATATGAAAACTAACTATTACTACTAAGTCTTAACATATTCCATATTTTCAGATCGTTAGTACAAAAGAACACTGGACATCAAATTTTATTTCTTATAAACCGTGGGCATATAATATAAGCGGTTTGAATAGGTATGTTTTAACACAGCAACATGTAGATTGCCTCTATACTTGCAGTTTAAAAAATATAAAAGATTAAATGCTAACAATGCTATATTTAGGTAATGAAAATTATAAAAAATATAAACAAAAAATGAATCACCCTGTATAACGGTCACATAAGGCCACGACACAATTAGCTTTTTATTTCAGTAATCGCACATACGACACGCGGCCGATTCTTTATTACGCTTGAGATTAAATAACACAACCTGATAGTGAATAAGGATTTCAATACTGATTAACAGTATTAAAATACTATTGAATTATAAATAAATGCCGGCAGTATAGTGGTTAGGTTATCGGGCAGGAGTCTAAGGTTCGAATCCCACCAAGACATGAGATTTTTATTTCTTGTAATTGATTGAATTGTGAATCTGAACCATTCTTCAAATCCACTTGAACAGCCATGATAAATTTCATCAAAGTTGGTCCACCCGTTTAGGAGGAGTTCAGTGACATACACACGTACAACAGAATTATATTATCCTACTATCCTATTATAAAATAATATTATAAACGTGAAAGTTTGTAAGTATGGATGTTTGTTACTCTTTCACGTAAAAACTACTGAATGGATTTTAATGAAACTTTACAATCATATAGCTTTTACATCAGAATAACACATAGGCTAAAATAATTTATCCCCGTACTCCCACGGGAACGGGAAACACGCGGGTGAAACTGCGGGAGGCTGCTTGTAAGAAATAAAATTTGATATCCAGTGTTCTTTTGTACTAACGATCTGAAAATATGGAATATGATGGATCGGTTGAGTAGTTGTCACGTGAAAGCGTAACAAACATCCCTGCTTTCACGTTTATAATATTAGTATAGACACATGCTTTGACCACTTGGACAAAACTGTCGAATCGGTGACCTTGAACGAATCCACCATGGTTCACGATTAGGTATAGCCAGAGCACTGTATATGTTGTTGATGAAACATTCGAGGTATGCTTCGGATGAGGTGAGGTTATGTTGTTCATCAGGTCCCGCCAACGCGCCGACACAACTGGGAATGCGTTTCGGTCACATTGTAAATGAATGAGGCATCGAGAATGTATCCTCCTTCACATTCAACTAATACCGATTGTAAAACAGAATTATCAGCTATTATTTTATCTTTAATACAAAAAGTATGGTTGTCAATTAAATGCCATTTAATGATTATACTGGCCGCGTGAAGTGAGGAGCTCGTGGCGCAGTGGTAACAGCCGCGCGGATCGATCTACCAGGTTAAGCAACGTTTGCCGAGGTTGGTCCGTGGATGGGTGACCATCTTTCATCTTTACATACCGAGACTCCTCCGTGCCTCGGAAAGCATGTTAAGCCCGGCGGCTGTCATTCGTGGATATTTGACAGTCGTTACGGGTCGTCAGAAGCCCGAGCATCTGACAACCAGTCTAACCGCGGGGTACCGTATCACCCAGCTACTGAGTTGTGGAGATCCGACAGCAGTCGCTTCATGTAAAATACTGAATACAGCTGAATCCGGTTAGACTGGAAGCCGACCCCAATATATAGTTGGGAAAAGGCTAGGTAGATGATGACTGGCCGCGTGAAGTACCTATTTAATTGAGTAATCTTACGCAAAAAAATGCCTTCCTACACTTTGAAAGAGCGCTGATACTCTTAGACTGCTGGACCGATATTAACCAAACATACCTAACAACTAGAGACTGGAGACTAGCTTTCAAAAAAAAACCGCAAGGAAATTGGTTCGTTTAAGAGTAACGATGCCACAGACAGACACACACACAGACAGACATCGACGTCAAACTTAAAAAACCAAAAAAAAGGGTTAAAAAGAATTAACTTGCGTCCTTTTGAGCCATGTCAGATTTTTTTCGAGTTATTTTTGTCATGTGTAATCAAAATATTATCAAACTATCAGATTTAAGCTTTAAAGTAGGAGTTTAACCCTTTGTCTGCCTGTTTGATTCCCTAAACGGCCAATATGTGTATGTGATAAGATAATATCACCTGTGCCCGATGACTCACAGGGTCACGGTCAGTTGTGATCTAAGGTCAAATGACCACGGGAGAGCGGAGTGATCGGAGCAAATTTGTATTTAATTACGACCACGATACGAAATAACTAAGCGATACCTTTTAACAACAATCACAGAATCGAAACATCTGTGTATCAGGTACTATATTATATGTGTTCGAAAGAGCTTTAATACGAATTTTAAAAAAATTAAACGCTTAAAAAAGGCGATACTCACTAAAAACAAAAAAAGTGTTTAGAATACAATTTTCCCCTAACAGCAAAAAAATATTGAGAATACGACATTAAGATTCTTATATATATTATATTATTATATATTTATTATATTATTATATATATACATAGAAATAATTATTTTAATATTTAACGTTTTAATTGTGACGTGGCATTCATCATTAGAATAATATTTTGTCCTAGGCGGAGTTGAAGCCGCGACCCGCGAGGTCTCTCGCTACTGGACCGCGAAAATGCCTTTATATCTGACATTGAACTAATATAGCCTTGTTTCATCTATTATTACACGTGGTCTGTAATTCCTGTGGCAGAGATCGTGCCACTTACGTGCCAGGGACGCTGACGATACTAATTGTTCATACTTTTAATTACACATACAATTTACTTCGCGGATATAAAGTAATAACATTCGATTTGAGTTCCTTTTTGGTGCGCAGCCTTTAATTGTTTTTATAGGAAAAAAGAAACAATTTTATATTAGACGCCGTGAGTTCAATACGGCTGACATAATCTACAAGTGGTTATTTCCTATTGAATGAAACAAAGGAGGCACAAATCTGATTGTTTCATATTTTGAGTTCACGTGACAAAAATAAAATAAAAAAAATATACGGCTTAAAATGACGAAAGTTCATTATTTTTCATATTATTTTATTTCTTGGTATTAAACATAGTATGTATGTGTGTATGTGTTACTTGTTCCGAGACTTAACATCTTATCATGATAAGCAACATAAATAAGGCCTGTGTTAAAGGGGCGTGTAGTGCCGGCACATAAAAAGAATAGCACTACCCCCTCTCTTCCCGTGGGTGTCGTAAGAGCCGACTGAGGGAAAACTGCCATTAGGAGGTGGGCAGCAGCATCTCCATATAACAGCAGGCCATACTGCGATCGCCAACCCGCCTGCCAAGCGTGGCGATTATGGCAATCCCCCCCCCAAAATGACTACGCAACCAAAAAATCGGCCCCCAGTCCCCGGCGGCCCCGCTGTTCCTAGCTACGGCAGCGGCTATGATAACGGCGGGACAGGGGGTGCTAAGAATCCCCGGGTAAGATCCGGCTGCCAACAACGACGACTCGACCTGGCAACATATAACACGCGCACACTGAGGCTTGACGCAAAGCTTGTAGAGTTGGAAGAGGCAATTAGTAAGTTACACTGGGATATCATTGGCTTATCTGAAGTCCGAAGAGAGGGAGAGGACACGATAACCCTGCAATCCGGTAACTTACTATACCACCGGGAGGGCGACCAACAGTCCCTAGGTGGTGTCGGGTTCATCGTCCACAAGTCCCTTGTCAACAACGTGATCACTATCGGAAGTGTTTCGAGCAGGGTAGCGTACCTGATACTCAGAATTTCGAAACGATATTCGCTGAATGTCATTCAGGTCTACGCTCCGACCTCGAAACAAGACGATGTCGAAGTGGAGGCTATGTATGAGGATATTTCTAAAGCCATGCATAGCTATAAAACCCACTACACGGTTGTGATGGGGGATTTTAATGCGAAGTTGGGGCAACGTTGCGGTGATGAGTTGAGAGTGGGGCAATTTGGATTTGGGCAACGGAACAAAAGGGGCCAGATGCTGGCAGGCTTCATGGAGAGGGAGAACCTCTTTATGATGAACTCCTTCTTCAAGAAGCCCGTAAGCCGCAAATGGACCTGGATCAGTCCGGACGGTAAAGTAAAAAACGAGATCGATTTTATCATGTCGACGAAAAGGCATATATTCAATGATGTCGTTGTGATCAACGCTGTTAAGACAGGAAGCGATCACCGCATGGTCAGAGGCACATTGAATATCGACGTAAAGCTTGAGAGAGCGCGACTGATAAAATCCACGCTCCGACCAATACCAGCCCAAATTCAAAACCCCGAGTGCTTCCAGCTCGAGCTTCAAAACCGCTTCGAAGCCCTTGAGAACAGCATCGATGTGGACGATCTATACAACGTGGTGGTGGATACTGTCCGAACAGCAGGGTCTAAGTACTTTAAAACCCGCCGTCCCAAATTAAAGAAGCTCTCCAGTCAGACTCTCCGACTCATGGATCAGAGAAACGAAATGAAGCTACAGAACTCAGCGGATGCCCATTGTTATCGGCAACTCAATAGACAGATATCTAAGTCTTTGACAAGCGACCTTCGCCAATTTAATACACAGCGTATTAAAGAGGCCATTGAGCGGAACAAAGGCTCCAAAGTGTTCGCCAGAGATCTGTCTATTGGGCAAAGCCAATTGACGAGGCTGAAAACTGAGGCCGGTAGCATCATTACGTCAACACCTGAAATCCTGAGGGAGATTGAGAGCTTCTATGGACAGTTATATTCCACGCAAACACCCGTTGAAAGCAAGGCTAAAGATCCTAGAGCCAAGCTTACCCGACACTTTACCGAAGATATCCCGGACGTCAGCCTGTATGAGATTAGTATGGCTCTCAAGCAGCTGAAAAACAACAAGGCGGCGGGTGATGACGGAATCACAACAGAGCTTCTGAGAGCGGGCGGTAAGCCGATACTGAGGGTTCTCCAGATGCTCTTCAATTCTGTCATCCTCGAGGGCAAAACGCCAAAGGCATGGGGTAGAAGTGAGGTGATGTTGTTTTTCAAGAAGGGTGACAAAACTCTCTTGAAGAACTATAGACCCATCTCGCTCCTAAGCCATATATATAAGTTGTTTTCGAGAGTCATTACGAATCGTCTCGCTAGCAGGTTTGACGACTTCCAACCTCCCGAACAAGCCGGGTTCCGAAAGGGCTTTAGTACCATAGACCACATCCACACGCTGCGGCAAGTTATACAGAAGACCGAAGAGTATAACTTGCCACTTTGCTTAGCGTTCGTGGACTATGAGAAAGCCTTTGATTCGATTGAGACCTGGGCAGTGCTGCAGTCTCTCCAAAGGTGCCAAATAGACTACAGGTACATCGAGGTGCTGAAGTACTTATACCAAAACGCCACCATGTCGATTCGATTCCAGAACCAGAGCTCTAATCCGATCCAACTGCAGCGAGGCGTAAGGCAAGGAGACGTTATTTCTCCGAAATTGTTCACAGCTGCATTGGAGGATATTTTCAAGCTTCTGGACTGGAAAGGACTCGGCATCAACATCAATGGCGAGTACCTAACACACCTGCGATTTGCCGATGATGTAGTTCTTATGGCTGAGACCTTGGAAGACCTGAACACAATGCTCGAAGATCTCCATAATGTTTCCCAAAGAGTGGGTCTTAAGATGAACATGGACAAGACGAAGATCATGTCAAATGTCCATGTTGCACCCGCTCCAGTTAACGTCGGGAACATTACACTCGAAGTTGTTGACCACTATGTGTACCTGGGACAGACAGTCCAGTTAGGTAAGGCCAACTTCGACAAAGAGATCTCTCGTCGAATCCAGCTCGGATGGGCAGCATTCGGGAAGCTCCGGCATATATTCGCGTCCGAAATACCTCAGTGTCTCAAGACGAAAGTCTTTGACCAGTGTGTGTTGCCAGTGATGACCTATGGGAGTGAGACGTGGTCGCTTACTATGGGTCTCATAAGAAGGCTCAAGGTCACCCAGCGAGCAATGGAGAGAGCGATGCTTGGTATTTCCCTGCACGATCGCATCAGAAATGATGAGATCCGCAGGAGAACCAAAACGACCGACATCGCTCGAAGGATTGCATCGTTGAAGTGGCAGTGGGCGGGACACATAGCGCGGAGAACCGATGGCCGTTGGGGCGGAAAGGTCCTCGAATGGCGACCGCGTACCGGACGACGCTCCGTGGGCAGGCCCTCTACAAGGTGGACCGACGATCTTGTAAAGGTCGCGGGAAGCCGCTGGATGCGGACAGCGCAGGACCGATCGTTGTGGAGATCCTTGGGGGAGGCCTATACCCAGCAGTGGGCGTCGATTGGCTGACATGATGATAAAGGGGCGGATATAAGCTGCTGCTGATGATGATAATGATGAAATGAGTTGCCCGAGTTAATTCCAGGTAAACCAGTTTTTTTTCATGAGCCACGTCAATCACTTACATCAGGTGGCACGACTTACCGTTTTACCTATCTAACATAATATAGCATTGTTTCTAATGTATTTTTGAGAAACAGCAATGGCAAAATTCTCAGGCAACAAACAACTGACTTACCAGTAATGCGATAAATTGACACAGTATTGACGTAACCTGACGCAAAGGTCACGCTTTCATCAGGTTTAATAAGCTTTTGCTCAACCAATCGTCGAATTGACTATTAATTCTGAAGGTAATATCGAAATAAATACACATTAGTTAACAATAGGTTAACGCAAATAGCGGCCATGATCACTATATTACCGTCTGGTTCTAATTTAACTTTAAAGTATTAATCTTATCGTAAAGATGAAGAACACAACCGTGTTAAGACGTAAGAATAACCTTTTTAAAAAGAAATTGATGCCTTCAACTTTATAGCAAACATATATACGATATACATAGAGATTTTTTAGGATTGGATACACGTAGAGATTTTTTTGGGCTTATTACTGATTTTATTAAATTGTCAAACGGTGTTGAAGTACATATATAAGTTCTTTCAACCTAAATTCGATACATAGCAGCATTTACATCTACTACTAAATCTCATTGAGGGGAATTTATGCTCATAATTGAGCTGAGCAGGCGGATTGGCAATCGCAGATAATGAATTCGCATCGGCGGCACTGCTGCCTGCCGCCGATCCGATTGATGGTGCCGCCATCACTCGGGGTGAACGATGCTCAGTGATCAAGTCTATCTCACTCTCACGATGAGACAGACTGACACCGAGCCACATCTATTCACAGAATTAGCCTCCTTTGATGTTGGGAGGGTCAAAACCCTTTGACGACTTCTACGTCACCCTGGGCTGGTATCGGGGTAGGGGTACTCTTAAGCCGCCCCCACACAGCAACGTTGAAGTGGCAATGGGCCGGTCACGCACTCAGAAGAACGGATGGCCGATGGGCCATTAAGGTTCAAGAGTGGAGGCCGCGTTTAGGTAGACGAAGTGTTGGTCGGCCATTAACCAGATGGGAAGACGATCTCCGTGCAGTGGCAGGTTCTTGTTGGATGCGAGTAGCAAGGGATCGGTCGTCTTGGCGTTCATTGAGGGAGGCCTATGTTCAGCAGTGGACGGATAGAGTCTGATGATGATGATGACTAAATCTCATATGCTCGGAAAGAATAATTACAAGTTTTAGTTAAAACACACAGCGATCATACTTGTAATTAATAATATTAGGCACATATAATAAAAAACTAAAAAATCATCCTTTTTCACACCACAATGGAACAATCTTTCCGAATTAGTGTATTTTCATTAGTCCTCATAGATCTATAATGTTTGAACGAAACCTGGCCATTTTAAGTGGGTCAAAATCGCGCCCAAATTCGGTTACAAACATACACACAGATAAAGCTGATAAAAAGCGTGTAATAAAAAAAAGCATTATTACTGTATATTGGATGTTTTAACTTCATATATAATACGAGAGTTGCTGGGGCTTGAAATAATCAGATCCAAATAACCTTTAGGTTCCAATTGATTGGAAAATGTGATTTACGACGCCTCGCCGAACCTTCCAGAACTAGAATGTTGGAATTTACACGCCACACGTATAACCCGTCCTGATACCACAAAATTATTTCAAGTATTCTTAGATCCTATATAAATAATATAGCAAAATTATTATTGCATTTTTTTTTCTTGGTTACAATTTAATACAAAACTTACAGACCGATTTTCAAAATTTGTATCACTTTTATAAAGGTAGCTATCGCCAAGTGATATAGGCTATAGAAATCATCATTATTGATCAAAATAAAGTTGTAAATCTAAGTTTACGCAGGCAAGAATGCGGGCTTAAAAAACTACTAATGAAATATTTTACCGCAGAGTAAACTTAAGGTTTCGGATACCAAAATCCATTTTTTATTAAAGTTTTGCTATGTGTTATGTAAGGGATAAATAAATTTTCATATACACGGCATATACCGTGATGGCGTATTCGTGAAATCCCATCGGGTAATCAATAACTTTCCCGGTGAAAACTAAACACTTTCCATACGACGATGGAACCCATTATCTCGAATTAGTTCTACACGTGCACGCGTGATACGTTCAAACTAAAGTGAAGGTTCTAGAACAGAGATTCCCAAACTCTTTTGTTTCATAGACCACTTTCAAACTTTTCCTGCATCAGGTGCTGAGCTTCTTTTTTTTTCAATAATTGCTCGTTTAAAGATATTTCAATATTATCTAATAGTAAAATTCTCTTAAAAATATTCATAGGAGAAGTCAAGCGCCAACATTTTGGTTACTACTGGTTTGGGTTCTTCACTATCGAAACCAAATTAATTTTCATGGACCCCCGCTTACGATTGTGGACCCCCTTCGAGTTTTCGTGGACACCTGGGGGTCCATCTGGACCACTTTGGGAATCACTGTTCTAGAACAATCCATGGGAAAAAATCATCGATTTATCCTAACAATATTGCCATATTCACTAGGAAAACAACTAATCTAATGTTGACAAAAAATATTAAAGGGAGCGATGCAGTGCGCTACTCTCTCATCTGCATAGGTCTTTTGACTTGTTTCTTCCGTGAAATAATTTTAAAAGAAAGAAAGAAAAATATTTAAAATTACGAAGCTTAAGAAAGATACTATAGTAATATAATAGCTTTTAGCACTTACCACACAAGTACTATGCTGCCAGTTCCTCTGTTTTAAGTAAAAAGTAAAGCATCGACCAATATTGTGTACCACTGCTGGGCACGGGTCTCCTTGTAATAAGGGGGAGAGGGTATAGGGTTATAGTTCGCATCACATAAAAGGTCAAGTCCATATTCACTGGACCATCGCTCATCGAGCTTACATAAAATGGCTTTAGATTTACCATATACTTGTATATTTTATAGATATACATGTAACCAACCTACAGGCAAAGCTAATTTTTCCGGCATAAAATCTCTAAAAGTTGTTTCATTATACATGTAAGCTATGTGCTTACCCAGTTAATCCAGACTATGACGTATTGCTATGCACATCACCAAGGGCGTCGCCAGCCGATGCCGAAGGGTGGGGTGGGCGAGTTGACGTTACCTACGAGCTTGAGCGTACGGAATATTAGGAGTGGAATTGGTTTGATTATCGAGTTTCGACGTACGGGAATGAATGTTCAAGACTTTAACTTCAAGTAAATCAACTCAAAGACTTAGGACTTTGGTTGCATTATATTTGGAAACTTTTTTAGAATCTCGGGGGGGGGGGGTCAGCTGCCCCTTCCTGGCCCCCCTTGGCGAAGCCCTTGCACATCACCCAGCTTCTGCTGTTTTGTTGCGCATCTATTCACAGCTTTCGCGTTTATTATATTAGTTCAAAAGATTACATGTACGTCTATCTTTGTATAACCTTTATATAACGTTAACCGGCGACTTAATAATCACAACCAAGGTTATTATTTTTTCTTTGGACTCTCAATTAAGTTCTATAAATAATAATACAATAGATAATCAAATATTGGTACACTAAGTGGAGCAAGGTGAAATCGTGTCACCGTCACCTCTATGTCTATGATCATAGGGTTCTCTGTGGTAGCAGGACAGGAGCGTGGGACATAGAAGTTATAATCGATTTCTCGCAATTCATTATCGAGGCGCGGAGAATCGATATTCCATATAGGATGTTAAATACACACTATTATGGATAAACTAATGCCGAGATATATAAATAAACCAAAGGTCTGATTGATCTAAAAGTGATAAAAGATTGCTCATAGGCGTTTATTAAGAAATAGCTATTTAATTCTTTTTTTTTCTTTGAAAGGTCTAGACTTTTAGGCCTGATAGTCTTTAAGGCGCGGTATGACTACGATTTAAATATGCGATTTCACTGAAACAACCGCATATAAAATATAAGGTTCAAAATTGCAAAGCATAAATGAACCGGGCTGCAAATTAACATTTAATTTGCGAGTTTTCCTTTCATAACTCAGAGCAAACGCATCAAATTCAATATTTGCCCGGTCAAAGTTTTAATAAAACCATATTACCATTATTTTCTTAAAAAAATATGATGTTACCGCTGAAGATACATAGAATTTCGACGTCAAAATTTATTTTTGTGAAGGAACTTACGAATTTTTATATGAAATACTAAACAAATACTTAATATTATATTAGGTTAAAATTTTACTTTATACCTTTGCCTATGGTCTGCATTTTTTGCGTAGGATATTTTCATCGGGTTTCCTCGTACTGGAGCGTCAAAGAAACTCAGTTTTGTAAACGTTGAGGTAACACCGCGCCTTAAGCTCAATCGGTAGATTTAATTCTGGGATAGATTGAGTATCCTATCGAATTTCCAGTTGCGATTAACATATTTGCTTTTGCGAGAACTTTGTTTCTTGAATCTGTGAAGATACCTTAAAAAAATCTCAATCGTTTCAAAAGTACATGGAATGTTCTTTCATATGGTTAATTACATACAAAGCGTATAAGTACCGATTCATCGAAAAAACGATATCGATCAAACGGATTCCGATTTGAATGGCCGATTACAATGGCGGAGGAGAATTTATGATTTCTTTATTAAAGCCGATGAGACTGGCTCGCGATACGAACGATCGCAGCTGCGTCGTATCAGATCAGGAATCGAGTAATAACGATAAGCCTTTGAATCGCTCCAAATTAAAGAGCGCTGGGAATCGGGAATTTTAAGATACGGCAAATTACGCAGTAAGTTTAAATATTATGTTGTAAATATAACGACAGTATAGAATTTTGAAATAGCACTAGTGAAGACAAATCGGGGGATGGGCCCCAATGATGCAGAGTTTCTCAAAGTGGAGTACGATTTGAGAAGTTTGAGTAAAGCTGTCAATTGGGGGGGAGGGGGTTTATCAGATAGTTAGAATCGCTGTCTTGGTATGACATATTCATTGCGGTTATTATTTAAATACACATTACACTTACTAGGCAGCGCCCCGCGGTTCCGCCCGCTTGGTTCCCGTTTGCATTGGAATACTTTTTTATGCTACTTGCTAAAAAAGTAGCTTCCATTAGTGACTACACCATGGTTCAGGCCTTGTCCTGGGGCTCAGTAGCCTCTAGGGTGAGCCAGCACCTTGGGCAAAGCAAATTCAATCGAGGGGACTCTTTGTATCCCTTTTATACGAAGAGAAGAGAGAACTTCACCTCATCGTACTGTCCCGAAGTTAGAAATGGTTGTTACTTAGTGTGGGACAGACCCTCTGTGGAGGTGGCGTCCGTCCCCTGAGGGACTGACTAGCCGTCGAGGTGCCCTGTTGCTTGCAGATCCGGGTAACCTCACCAAAGGCGGCACTGGTGGCAGTCGCAGGCTTTTAGTGGGTAGAGCTGCGTCAACTTACCATCTTTCGGGCGCAGCGAGTCCCACATGCCCGCCTGAGGAGCCACTCCCACAGCGCCCACTCCCCCGCTGGATGCCACCATAACCACATTCGCAATCAAGCTAGGATTACATTATTATATTGTTTAATGTTAGAACTTGGAATATTAATAACGGATAAATTATGATTACGATATTTAAAGTTCAAATGAATGACAGTTTTGGTGGTTTACGACTGTGGGAAGGAAAAAAAACGTTTTCAATACAAGTAGTGTAATTATCTAAGTTTAAATTAAATAGTTATTGATACCAAACACATAAAGTTTAATGAGGCACGAGCAAGTTCATTACTAAATGAATCGCGTCATAAAAGCCGCTGCACTCGGATCTGCGCACGCGCACCCGACCAGACCAACTTATTCAAATGATCCGTTATTGATGAGCACTGGATGGGTGATTGAAAAAGTAATGGTATCATTCTTGGATCATAAAATCATCATCATCAGATGATGAGCTGCATACTAGCAGTTTTACATAATAGCGATAGAACTATTATAAGTTGATTATAATAAATTAAAATAGTTTAGTAAATGCTGGCGATAAATCAAAAGTAAAAGTGAGTCCATCCAAAAATGGATGTGTTAGGAAAGTGCCTAGATCGTGCCTCGCCTTGATCAGACCGGCTAGAGAATAGCCGACTTGAGGCATTTCCATAACGACTAGAGCATAATTAGTAAAGGTCGTTATAATGAAACAACTTTTACGGATTTTATCGCGGTTTATTTAGTTTTTTACAATCCCGACGTTTCGGACACTTTACAGCGACCATGGTCACGGGAGGACTGAGGTGTCAGATGTCCTACTGTTACAAAAGTTATTCGAAACTACCCTATGATACAACAATATTTTTATTTAGTCCTATCTATGCAAAAGGTGCTAACTGAGTCTTTAGTCTGTGACATATTATTATGCTTGGATTTAGATTTTATTATTTTTATTATGGGATCCCAAGCAGATGGTAGTGGCCAGCCATCTTCTCTATTGAAATTAGGATGTTTTTTAATTTCAATAGCCTCGCGAATCATCCTTGGTTGGAATCGGTGTTCTTTTGCGAGGACTTGTGGTTTATCAAATCTGATATAATGGCGGGCATTATCTAGGCTATGTTCACAGATTGCTGACTTAGTATAGCGACGGTGTTTTAAGTCAGCTATATGTTCTTTAACGCGAGTTTTAATTGATCTTTTAGTTTGACCTATGTACAAGTCACAACAAGTCCTCGCAAAAGAACACCGATTCCAACCAAGGATGATTCGCGAGGCTATTGAAATTAAAAAACATCCTAATTTCAATAGAGAAGATGGCTGGCCACTACCATCTGCTTGGGATCCCATAATAAAAATAATAAAATCTAAATCCAAGCATAATAATATGTCACAGACTAAAGACTCAGTTAGCACCTTTTGCATAGATAGGACTAAATAAAAATATTGTTGTATCATAGGGTAGTTTCGAATAACTTTTGTAACAGTAGGACATCTGACACCTCAGTCCTCCCGTGACCATGGTCGCTGTAAAGTGTCCGAAACGTCGGGATTGTAAAAAACTAAATAAACCGCGATAAAATCCGTAAAAGTTGTTTCATTATAATGAGTGAAATTCGCGTAAACATAAGAAAACAATAGTAAAGGTCGTGTTACCTACATGTTTTTATGTTAGTTAGATAGACAAACGATCGTGGCACATGATGGTATGTGGTTGACGTCACCCATGAGCATAATCTAGATTTACTGAACCAATTATAAGTTGCCTATCATGACACATTGTTAAACCTCGGTGCCAGAGACATTGCATGTTTTGCCCTTCACTGCCGGACACAGCAAAGCTGTTAAACCCGCGAAGCCGGGAGTGTGGCACAGCGTATCTCTAGTGCCGGTAATGTATATGGTACAAGAATATAGCCTGTCACGGAGAGTACAGAACCAATCGCTATTTAGTATTTCGACAAAGGTTTTTCTAAATTTCTAAGTACACCCCAAACACGAGACCGTCGCTCGCTCGCCGGTGAAGGAAAACATCGTGAGGAAATCTGCATGCCTGATGAGATTGAAAATCTTTGAAGATATGTGAAGTTCACCAACCCGTATTGGGTCAGCGCATCGGTGAACTATGGCCCATTACCCTCCTCGCCTGATTTCGAGGAGGAGACCCGTGCCCAGCAGTGGGTTATAAAGGGTTGATACTTTTTTACCTAGACACACAACAAATCATGCTCATCACACAAACATCTGTCCTGGACGGCAATCGAACCTACGACGTTCTGATATAACAATCAGGGTGATTAGCCACAAGATTAACAGGCCAGTCGAATTTTCAATACAAGTTTCGATAATGATCATCAAAAGCAATACAACGGGCTCAACGCTTTAAAAAATCCTCGAGGAGTATTGGCATCACGGTGCGGTGGTGGACCGGTCAGGCGGGTGATCCGGGCTGTTCGCGCCGAGCTCTAATTGCGCGTGTAATTGACATAATTGACGCCGGTGACAAATCCCCGGCCACAAATAAAGGAGTGTTTTGTTTAATATACCTGTGGCGTAGTGGTCGAGATGGTTCAATACTCAATTTAGGTGGTGAGTTCGAATCCTACTTGAATAGTAGTGGTAGTCGTGTGGTCAATTGTTGTTCGCAAATAAAATAATAAAACATTTATAACAACTTCTAGTCTACCGGGTCTAACCAGACATTGGAGTGCTCCTGTTGCCAGCGCGGATGAAGGCACTCGGGGGCAGTCGGGGCTAGTGCCCAGGGCGGCAAATTTTCTAGGGCGGCAAAATTTGGAAAGTAAAAAAAAAATATATATAAGTTTTAAGCAATAATAAACAAAATAGAAGTTTGTGTACAATATCATTATTGGGACGGCATTTCTTTCCTGTGCCTAGGGGCGCCATTAAGTTTAAATCCGGCTCTGCTCGTATGGGTCTTAGTTTGGTGCTGGTACACATAAATCATTTCAATGTTGAAAAAAAGATGTTTATATAAAGTATTATTTTATATTTAAATTTAAAGAAAGCTCTAGAGCAAGAGATTGAAGCTTTACTGTTTTATGATCCAATTATTTCAACTCTATCTCACCCCTTCTTTGTCTTAAATCCTTTTCCGGGCTCATTTGTACAATTCCTCTTTGTGTTGAAATTGAGTAATTTTCATCAAATTTCACAATAAACCTTGTCGCGTGGGGGGGGGGGGGTAGGTGCCCCCAGCGAGCACGATAGGAAGGGGGGTTCGGACAAGTCTCACCTTATCTCGAGCCAGAAACTTTCTTTAGCTGGCCCACGTTCCGACAGCGTATTGCGTAGGGGTAATAAAGGAGGAATCACTGGCCTGACTGGACTCCTGGCGATGGTAGGTTGGCTGCAGCTTGGGTCTTCACGCTGGGCGTTCGGTTCAGCCGGCCGGCTGTTAGATGTTCTACACTTGGATACTTAGTCTATCCAAACTGTGCTCCGCGAACTCCCAGCGGAATTCAATAAAATTAGACGAGGGTTAGCCTCGGCTTCCGCCAGCCACGAAGTCAGGACAAGAAAAGGGCCAAGAGGTCGGTTAGAAGTGACAGCAAATCAAAAGGTCCCTAATCACAGCTTGTCTATCGTTCCATAAACAATATAGTTCTATAGTCAATTGTCAAACAGACTTTATAATTAATAAAGTTTTAATTTAGTTTATTTGTAATTTTGTTTAGGGATTAGATTAAATTATTATATTTATTTATTAATTACAAAAGGTAAATTAATTTTATTTGAAAAAAGGAAAGTAGAAACGGTTATTGAATTTTAGAGAGGTCGCTAATGAGCCAATAGAGTATGTCAATAGTTGACACTAGTTAACGATAGATGGCGCTTATACCATTAGTATGGTTACTTAAACATAATATCTATTGCTGAATTTTAATTTAAACCTTAAATCATGTAACGAGCTAGCGCAACGTTACAACCTTCATGGTTTTCGTGTAGTTAAGCTATTAGCTGAGCGAGCCCCACGCCCACGGTCCGTAAACCTTTGTTTCCACAATCAATCGATGGCCCGTGAAAAGAAACGCCACTTTCACTCTTACCGCTATCTAAAAAACACACATGTGGACGATGTCTTATCGGAGATTCACAATGCACATTTTTTTGGTATTTTACAAATACATCAATGTGATGTGCATATCGAAGTCGCCAAATAAAAAAAAGCGTCAGGGATTATCTACCAAGACATTTTATATCCGATCCGATGAAATGTTGGTATTAAGCCTTACATATACAATACAGTACACACGATTAGTACTTGACATGCGCTGTCACAAAGCAGATAAATTTTACTAAGGGCCTGTTTCACAATCTCCAGTTAAGTTCCCAATAGGCACAGGCACACACACAGATACTCCATACTCTATCTGTCAAATATGTTGCCGATAGCCTATTGGGAACTTAGCTGGAGATTGTGAAATAGGCCCTAAACTTATTTGCGATGGTCTGAGGGTTAACAAGGTTCTTTAGTGAAGGTTGAATTCGGGAAGGAACCTTCAACCCTAAACTAGATAGGACGACAATCTCCGTGGAGTCTGTCTAAGTTTGATGGGATTGGCAGAATCTCATATTAGCGTTTCTTAGAAGAGGCCTGAAGAGTAGACTAAAACGCTCTGATGATAATTGTGATGTTTAATTGATTGTAATGTTCATTTGCTATTCCAAAAGCCTGAAAGTACTTGAGATGCAATTAATAATTTCTAATTCCGTTGAAATATTTCTGAATTCTAACGCTTTATCTATTCGTTATCTCACATCGACGCAAGATAGCGCCGATTGTTAATTAAATTCCGTAAAACCGTTTCAATTTCTCTGCGGCCTCTTTGATGTTGCGCAACTTAGCACACACAGACAGACTCACCGATAATCCTTCGTTATTACCTGAAAAAGAAATTGAGAGAAATTTAGTAATTGCAATATTTATTAAAAAAAATTCTTATTGTGTAGGTACTAAAGTAAAGAAGCAAGTTTTAGTTTTCGGGTCAAAACGCGAGACTAGCGTTTGCAAGATTAAACCTGAAAAGTATGGGACGATCGCACGCTCACCGGTGTAGAAAAACATCGTGGAAAACTGATGAAATTGAAAGTTTTTGAAAGTATGTGAAGTTCACCAACCCGTATTGGGCCAGCGCATCCATAAACTATGGCCCTATATCCTCCTCGTTTGGTTTCGAGGATTGCCGGTGCCCAGCAGTGAGACGTATATGGGTTGATACTTTACCGCTTGCTGCATGTCTGCTAAGGGACTTTGGAGGTATGTGCATAGGCCAGTATTGGAACAGCGCATGAACGATACCTTTACACTCCTTAATAGTTTGATTTCGCGGAGTATTTTAACAGACCGTGACAAACGTAAACGTATCAACTTGTATTTCTCTTTTAAGCTTTTTAGATCAGTCTGTCCTTTGATTGTTGGAACATTCATCCTGTGACAAGGCGTCTATTAATCGACCTTACCTCTGCTGATATATCTGATGTCTTTACGCTGTATTGTCTGTGCTTGATTGTCAATTGGTTTTATAATACATTATGGTCCACTTAGTGATTGGACTGGTTATGGGACCCCAGGTAAAAACTGTTTAAGGCGTCTTTGAATGACCAGATCTTTAGCGACTATTCCTATGTCTATTTACGTTAAATTATTAGGCTCTTCAGTCTTCTATGGACTTTTTAAAGTGTAAGTGACTATAGGAGCACGGTCCGTCGCTGGGCCACTCACCGAATGAGTAAGGCGTGTTAGGGCCGCGTGTGTCCGTTAAGGCCCATTACAGGGACACGATAAGGGCCTATCTAACAGCGCATGTAACAGCACACCCGCTGAATACCGATCCGTGATAAACGAGCCCGCAGGGCTGTCACACGGGCATTTAGTAGAACATTCCGGTAAACACTTTAACACTTAGCGCTTAACATGAGAACAGAGGGGCTGATACGATGCATCTGTTGAGTTTCGTTTATGAAATATATTCATTCCACATCAATTCATGTAATTTCTGCCAATTATTACCTAAACGCGTTGCACGTATTTTAATATGCCTAGAATCAGTTATCACTAACCTAGGTGCAAAGCTCATAGACATTGGTATTGTCATTTATAGCATTTCAGTCGTATTAATGTAATTACTGGCAGCCCTGACAGATGATATATTAACCATCCCTTTCTAGCACGTGGTGAAAGTGTATATTGAAGAGGGACAGACGTTCGAGGATTTGATAATGAGCCAGAGAAATGTGTTAGGGTCGACGGAAAGTGAAAGCCAGTGGGACATGTGCCGCACGAGCTGGCCTGGCCTGGCCTGGCTGGAGCTGATCCATCACGAACATAATTACCTGTCTCCACGGAGATGTTACGTATTAGAAAAGATAATTATTATAAATAATCACGTTTTGATCTTTTGTATGCCTCAAGTAACAGATTACAGAATTTTAGTCTTACATACAATAAGCAAAAAAAAAAAAAAATATCACCGAAATAAAAACGCTTGATGTTTTTCAATAATTTGGACTATTATACGCGAAAATATTTTCGCGTATAATAGTCCAAAAATCCTGCCCTATTCTCTTACCAATATTTACTACATTTTAATTTAATTTTTATTTTATTTTTACAATTTAATTAATAGCATTCTCATTATTGGAGTAGTGCGTTTAAGGATGGGTTATTTATGGTTTTAGCAGTTATATTCGATATGTTTGTATATACGTATGTTCCGTCGTTACTCATAAACTATTCATCTGATTTTGATGAATGACGTGTCAGTCGATTCATTATTCTAACCCGGGTGTCATTTAAACCAATTTAATGAAAGACCCATATCATCGTAATAATAACGACTCAATTCATACCCTAAATCAAAATCGCTAGTGGTGAGAAGCATGTACTGTTAAATCATAACCCTCTTGCTCGACGTCGTCGGGTAAAAAGTGCAGTAGGACCTCTTTTTACCAAGTCATGAGCCGTAACCGTAATCCCTAACATATTTCAGTGCCAATTTAAATTTCCCATATCAAGCATCGACCGCACCTACCATTGTGTTCTCTTGACTGATCGCTTGTCAGCGCTCGACAAATCAAGATCGATCCGATACTATTACTTATATACCATCCTCCATCCCCCTCGCACTCGCACCATCCGATACCTCTATCGCACTCCCGACGCGTGAGCAACAACTTAGTGATTTGTTAGTATCATTTATCATAGTAATTTTTATTTTGGAAAGTAGATAAAGAAAATGCCTTCTGACACTTAATAAATTGGGCGTAATGTTAGTATGAAAAATAGTATTTAGATAGCAAATATAAATGAGCTATCAGATAGCCGTTTTGGAGATTAGAAAATGACATAACATTGATAATTTCGAAACGTCACAATATGACTAAATAGTACGTACACGCTAATCTCCAGAACCAGAATTGAAACATAAATGCATTTATCAGCGCAATTGTTAAGAAATTATACATTACAACGCTGGTGCCATCGACTGTTGGACAACGGTCTTTTTACATGAAAGCCAAGATGGAAGATTTACTTCAAAATATATGTATGTATATGTAATGGCAAAGACTTGTCCTATTACCTAATCCTCCTAATATTAAAAACTAAAAAGTTTGTAGAAATGCATGGACAATTGTTACTCTTTCCAGCAAAAATTTCTGAATGGATTTTCATGAAAATGTACAATAATATAGCTTAGAGATCAGTTAACTACAGGGTAATTTATCCCCGTACTCCCAAGGGAAGTACGCGGGTGAAACCGCGGGGCGCTGCCAGTAAAATATAGAAACAAGATAGGCAGAGATCAAACCACGTTTTAGGTGTAATATAAACGTTGGAGGTGTGAAGTCAGTAGGTTTCCCGACCTGTGCCGGTGGAAAACCATAAATCCCACCGCACCAACCATTCGTCACCGGCGTCGACATGATGGGGAGTGTTGTGGTACCCGGAACCGCGCTGTTCCGAGGATTTACTGAGGCGTTCCGTCATGTAGTGCCCTGACTTATATGTATTAGTATTAAGACAATGTATTCATAATAAAGAGTATTATACCGGCACCCGAACCATACACACGCCAACATCCTCTCACGTCCTCACATGGCGACCCTACTACATTACATGGCGACCCTACTACATTACATGGCGACCCTGCCAGTGCTGCCTCGCGGCAGCGCTGAGCCTTTGTTTAAATTAATATAATTAAAATATATAAAATAATATGAATAAATAATTAAGCCATACTAAAATAGGAAGATAAAAATATAATAATGACTTAAAATATTATATTAAATAATAGAAGAAATAAATAAATAATATAAGAAAATAACATAGCAATGACAAATGACGAACCATCAAGATTATTAAATTAACTGAATAAATTACAAGAAGAAGAAATACAGAAAAAAAGTGAAGAAATAAAAATAAAAAGATAATAAATTATAAGAAGTAAGAAAAAATAAAAATTAAATAACAAAGAGATGCAGAGGAAAAAGTCGGTGTCCAAGGAATCCAGAGGAAAGCCGCCGGGAGATATTGCTGTCTCCAAGGAATCCAAAGGAAAGCTGCCGGGAGATGTTACTGTCCAAGGAATCCAGAGGAAAGGTGCCGGGAGATATCAGAGCAAAATAAGCTGTCTACCGAAAGAAGTTGGCCCATCCGTTACCTTCTTAAGTTGATCAAACATTGGGTATAATTTTTTTTTCTATTATGGTTTTAAAAATAATTTTGTGAAATAAAATAAATAAATTACTTATTTTTAAATTTTTTAGGAGGCATAATATCATGATCTATTATAATAATTGAAGTATTTCTAAAAAAAAATGTCATCAACATTTTGTCAGTTTATATTCATATTGTAATGATATAATATCTCATGTATATTTTTTTAACAATAATATAAACTGCAATGTTGTTTCTTGTGTTGGTTGCTGGTCATTGATATAAAATAATATAGATGTTTTTTTTCTCATGTCGTTAATTAAATAGAAAATTATGGAATTGATTGAATAAATAAGAATAAATTAATTATGACTTAGATAAATAATTTCAATGAATTTATAACATTCATAGTTTTCTTGATTTAGAAAATTGCGTTGATTCATTACGTATTTAACCGGACTGACATTAAAATGGAAAGTAGTTATGATTAAAAGAGATGGTTAGATTTATGAATAATGTGGCTGCAAACGCATTATTACGATAAATAAAGAGCGTTAGGAATAAAAGTAGGAAACATTGAATTGACAAAATATACATTCTTAAATAACATTTCCTTCGATTAACGGATTGATCACCCGCCCGTCGATTGGAAATGCTAAGAATTGTATTTAACTAAAAGAGAAGAAAGAGTCCTTAGAAGATTTCTTTATGATGATAGTCCACATACTTGATCATGTCAAACGCGAGACGTTTTCGTGAGAGTTGTAGGATTATTTTGAGACTAAGAAGAAGGAAGGTATAAAAGAAATAAAAGAGGAGATATAATGAAAATATATGGTAAAGTAGAAGACATTTAAATTGTCTTAAATTGTGTGTTAAATCCTTCCATTCGATCATGGTGTGAACGAGCTTTCCTCCGTGAGATATGTTGGAGTCTAAAGAGACTTAAATGATAACCACAAATAATGTAAAAAGAGAGTATAATATTATGTAAGGGAATATGCGAAGCATAAATAAATATATTTAATGTAAAGTGAATACAAAGAGTAAGAAAATAAAATGAATAAATGGGGTTACACTATGAAGTTAGTGTATAGGTTGAAAAATAAAATAAAAGAATAAAAGGGAAAGATATAAGAAGTTAGGGTTATAATATGTGAAACCCAATGAAAATATATGATAGGAGAGTAGGAATTTATAGAGAATAAATAAAGTATTGATGAGAATAATGATGATACTGATGATGAAATAAAGTAGAAACTTAGTAGGAGGAGAAGGAAATAAAAAAGATCCAAAACATGTATACACTCATGTGTATATAGATAGGAAAATTACTATGTAAAAATAACATGAAAGTTATAGAAATGACTATGTAAAAGTGATTAATACAAATGATGATGATGAATGTTATAAGTGACAATTGTAATATCAGTTAGTAACGAGAACCTTAAATAGCTAAGTTATTTGAAACATTGTTATTACTTATCGTTGGACAGATGTATTTGATATCGTTACCTTTTAGGTATGGAATTGATAAACAAACTCTCATCTCATTACGACCTCCTAAGTTGTCATTCTATAACATACTATAAATAATTATTATCCAAATTATAAAATGTTTGTTCTGTTCATATTATATTTGTAATATTATCGAATGTTAAAATTATTATTATCATTTGTCATTGTTATTGTTGTGTTTTTGTTATTATAAAATATGTAATCGAAATATTAGAAATTTATAATTATAATAGTAATGAATATTAATCTTAAAGAAAAAAAACATAAAATATATTTAAGTTTTTTTAATTTTAGGAAGGGAAATGTAGTGCCCTGACATGTATGTAATTAGTATATAAGATGTATTCATTAAATAAAGAGTATTATACCGGCACCCGAACCATACACACGCCAACATCCTCTCACGTCCTCACATGGCGACCCTACTACATTACATGGCGACCCTACTACATTACAGTCATAATTCAGTCCATCACTGGTGTTGAAGCCAATACGGAGGTAATAGAAAACGTTTACATTCCATTCGTTTCCAATAAAATTAATACGCATTTTATATTTATTGAGGCCTTACACGCTCCAGCTTTCATTTACTTTACAGCAGGGTTTCTTAAACTTTTTGAAGTCACGGACCCCTTTCACAATTAAAACAATTCCACTGACCCCTCTCAAAAATTGTTTTCGTAATTGAAAAAAAATCCTTATTTATATTTAAAAAAAATACTTTTATTAGTATTTTCATTACACTAACAATTACACAACGCGGTACTGAATATTTAATTCGCCACTCGGTTTCGTCGAATTTACTACACAATTCCCTAGTAAATATGTTTAGAGATTGACCTAGGTACTGCGGACCCCTGATACACATGCTACGGACCCCCAAGGGGTCCGTGGACCACACTTTAAGAAACCCTGCTTTACAGGAACCATGGTCTCGGGGTAGAGTTGCCAGGCGTCCGGGTAAAGCCCGACACAGGTAGGCTTTTTGATTGCGTGTCCGGCCAAATTATGCGATGTCCGGCTTTTGTTAGACTTTTTCCATTTTGCAAATGAGCGATGCCAAATTAGTCTTAGGCTAAGACTGTCTTGGCATTCGATTTTATCTATTAGTTCACTATAATTTAACAAATTGTATAATACTCTTAAAAAAAGCTTGATTTTACATACAATTTCTTAGTCGTACATTTAAATACAGAGACTAAATCCTCAATAATAGTGTTTTCTTATGTTTACGCGAATTTCACTCATTATAATGAAACAAATTTACGGATTTTATCGCGGTTTATTAAGTTTTTAATGCCCGACGTTTCGGATACTTTAGAGATTTTTTAGGAGTACTGTCAGTCCTATAATCGCGATAAAATTCGTAAATTTGTTTCATTATAATCCTCAATAATGTTGGGTATCCGGCTTTTCTACTCAAATGTCCGGCCAACCTGGCTGGTAACCCTATCTCGGGGTGATCCTTCTATAGAGTAGAGGGAGAGTAAGTAATTACGTATTCATTAGTAAACAACGCGTATTTGTTGAAACAGTTATATTATTTTTTATGTTAAGACACACTGACAGACGTGCCACCTGATGACAAGTGGTCGACGTCGACCATAAGCATAAACTGGTTTACCCGAAAGTGGCCCAGGTAACTATTAAGTACTGCCTACCTCGAGACGTAAGGTGTCTAAGTAATAAGTCTTTGATGAAGTGTTAATCAGCTATTAACCAGGTGGAAAGATGATGATGATGATAATACAATGACTGGTCAGTATTGGATGCAAGTGGCAAGGAATCCGCCGCCTCGGCGTTCATCGAAAGAGTGGACAGATAAAGGCTGATGATGATGAAGCAGATGAAACGAGCCAAGATTTTCAAGTAAACTTTGATTGATCGGAACAGATATATAGATTTTTTCTCATTCTGTAACCAGCCTTGCTTTTGACTGATGCAATCTTCAATCATGTCCATTTATTTGAAAACCTTCGTTACATGTGGCTGAATCCATGAGATATAAATATAAATAGAATATTGTCCAAAGAAATGGCAGCGGCATTCACTCACACTTACAAAGAATTACTTAATACTCGACAAATATAACGTAAAGACCATAAGTATGTCTGTGAAAACTCGATAATTTGTAGACGAGGAAGATAAAGATTTGTTAAGGGGGCTATTAGCTTGAACCGCAGAATACCACGTTCACACCGGGCGGAAGACACGCCTGACCCGACATTTGGATGGATGCGCCTTCGGTGACGCAACGCCTTTCTATGGCGAAACTGTTACATTACTTAGGCACTAGGTAACTAGCATAGTAACCTAGTGATACAGGTCCCCTCCTCGCGTGAGGTCAGGTTAGAGCATAAAGAACCGTCTTCTCCTCGAAATAAGATCGTATTAGGACATGTTTTTTACATACATATGTGACCTTAACAAGTTCCATAACTGGATTAGATTCTTCTCGTAATAAGGCGAGGTATCAGACGATGGTTCGTATGTAGCTATTTGTCACTTATGGCTGGTTTCCTCGTGATGTTTTCTTATAAGCTTAAAAGAGAAGCTGTCAGAAGCGAGTTCAGGTCTAGGTCATAAATCGTGCAGTTTGGGTTTACCTTGCATCCAGGCAAACTGAAAGTATTTAAGAGGCTAGATTGAAGACTTAGGTCTTAGATCATCAAAGTCTAGGGTCCATATAACTCAGGATCCGGCAGTTATTGAGGAGCGGTCGCGAACATTAAATTAGATATTAATTAAAGTTAGTAATGAAACGTCATCATAAATGTTTATGACTAAGAAAATAATTGGAATTGTTAAGTTATTATTAAAAGCCGTTTTTATTATATACAAGTAGTTGTCCGCGGCTTCACCCGCGTTAACTAAGATTTACAACCGCATCTTAGCAAGATGATATATAAGCCTTCCTCGATAAATGGGCTAGCTCACACTGAACGAATCTTCCAAATCCGACTAATAGTTACTGAGATAAGCGTGTACAAACTAACAGACTCTTCAGCTTATAGTTTATATATTAGTATAAGATAGAGGAATCAATAGACATTGGTATAGGGAAAAGGAGGGCAAAGCAAATAAATATGTTGTAAATAGTAATGTTCACCTTATAAATTTAAATGGAAATATTGAATTATTATAAATAAAGAATGTGTGTCTATAAAACCTTTTCATTGATACGGTTTCAAATTTAGAATTAGAATAATGTTTTGAGGGCTATATAAGAGACGTATAAAGGGGAATGGTGGGAAACATCAAGGCTAGCGGTCGTGTCTTTTCTGTTTTCCGTTAATCAATTATTATTTCCAGTTTTTTTTTATTTCGGAGTGGTTTTCTATAGTGTTTGGTTTAAAAACGCAATCTGTTTATATTGTGATTCGTTCGCGAATGCTGCGGAAAATTGTTCTGGGGCTGTTTTCTGTATGGGACTGTTTCGGCGGTATTATATATAGTGACTGTTCTGGTGGTTTTCTATAGTGTTTGTCTTCAAAACTCGATCCATATATTGTGATGTGATTGGTTCGCAAATATTGTGGCGGACTGTTTCGGAATGGATGGATTTGGAGTTATAATTGATTGGTGGTGACGTAAGGGACGGGGCCCTCCCTTGGCGTTTCCCGTTGGAACCGGCTAAGACCAGAGGTCTTAGCCGGTTCCAACAGAAACAAATATACGAAAAAAAAGAGATGTATAAATGTCATATTTGTTTATTTAATATATTGCATTCACAAAGACTTTTATTGAAATAGTGCCAATTCCAATAGGTCATGGGCACAGGGCTTCGACTGTTCGTTTGCCCTTCAATGATATAAAAAAAGAAACTGGCACAGGCACAGGCTTCCTACCGATGACCTGTCCACTGTATAATGGCTAAACAAACACGTAACAGACACATTATAGCCTGGTGAAAACTACTTTTTTCATCAGGCTTTTGTTAACAAAACGTTAAGTAACTAGCAGACCTGACAACATTGTGTAATTGTCGTTTTGTTTTAAAATAGAAAGGCGATGGTTTATTATGGGAAGTGGAATTTGTTGTTTTAACGGAATACCGAAATCGAGGTTATCTCAAAGTGTGACAAGCTGGGAAAAGTACAGTCGGCGGCATTGTCAACATTTACTTACGCTTAATTTTTTGAAGCTTATAATGCTTTTTTTTTACTAAATTGACTAAATGGTATACCTTTTCAACATGTACTAGAAATTAACTTTTTATAAGAATATCGTGACAAGCTAAAAGCAAAGAAAGTAAGCGAAATTAAACATTTAAATATATTCACCTTAATGTGCCTAAAAAAGTAAGTTTCTTTCACGTTATTTTTACTTTAAAAAAATGCGATTATATTATAATATCACTATTTAAATTATTAAAATAATAAGAAACATTATATGATATATTAGCACATGCTTACAAGATATTTATATATTTTTTTCTCTTATGTATTTGTATTGCTATTTTATGAATTCTAGGAAGAATACTAATTACGCAGCGTAACATTATAAACCTATGAGAAGCACTACCATCTTATAAAATTGATTTTGGTTTACTATCGCTTGGTTTCATCCGTGTTTCGGGGTAATAATAAATCGATCATTAGAATAAAAACTTAAATTTCGCTGTCAAATAATATGTCATGATAGCTAAGTTGAGAAATTTCAAATTAGGCATTTATGAATCGAAAAGAGCTTGGTTCGTAGCTCAAGTCCGGTAATTTTTTTGTCTTTTTTTTTCAAGTTCATTCTTTTGGGAGGTAAACTTTATCATATTTAAAACCAAAACAAAAAAACCGAGCAAATGCTCGGTCAACCAGGTACTATAAATATTAACCGACAACCACATCAGGTTAGCATGAGTTTAACGTGATAAGTTCGTAAGAACATGCGTTACGGTTACTATGAGATATATAAAATATAAAAATTAACATATACGTCCATGACCGGTGCAAAAGTTGATATGCGTATTCGCCCGCGTTGGCAAAAAAATCCTTTTTTTTATATTATATCCTATGTTACTTGTAGTACCTCCGAGAATATGTGTACGAAGTTTCGTGATGATCGGTCGAGTAGTTTTGACGTAAAAACTTAACAAACACTACTTTCACATTTATAATATTAGTAAGGATATTTACCATTAAAATTGTGTGGTACCAGTAGTCTACCCACGAAAATTGGCTGTCGGAAATATATTCAACCATCATCAAGCCATATCACCCTTTTCTTTCTTCATGTGAACACCAATACAGGAGCCCCAGTCTTTTTGCCCATAATAAAATACAAAAGAATAATTTATATCAATCGAGATATCTAACCCAAATAAAACATGTTCCCAACTGTACTCGTATAATCTGTCTATCTAGTAAAATGTATAATCTGAGGTCTAGCCGCTATTACTGATGTCCATTCCCGGCTATAAATCCGCGGCGGCCCCAGATAAGCGCCACCCCGCTAATTTCCTGCATAATTACACTGATAATGAACAAGCTGTAGCAGGTAATAAACATGTATGTTTATCATGAAGAAAGTTACTCTTTGGAAATGAATTTACACTTTGCCTGATGGAATTGAATTTTTCCTGACAATTTAGGTATTTATTTATTTATTATTAGGAAGTTCAACAAAGAATACACAAACCGCGAAGGTAAAAAAATCATTCAGCGATTTTATGCTCCTTCGGTTATAGGAGAACACATCAAGCGTACATCAATTTGATTAGAGAAAAAATTGCACACCAAAAAATCGACTTTAAAATAATAAGTATTCATGAATTTGGTCATGAGATAGCATAATGAGGTCGTCTTGGTCCCCGGGTAACCAAAAATGATACAGTACTGACGACAAGTTTCTCAAAACTAGCAAAATATGTCATAGCGTCAGACAAGAATTTGAATAACATGAGGATGGCAAAACAATTACCCCAATAAAACTGCGCTCTTTTCTTCGATATAAATCCAAAATATTATTTTAAAATTAATTGGTAGCAGGTGTTAAAAAGCAATTTATTAGTAGCAATAGGAAGTAAGAAAGCAGAAATAAGACTGAAAATCATAATAACAATCGAAAAGTAGTAACTAGTAATATATGTTGCTAGCTAAAAAAAGTCAAGTGACTTTTAAACAGACAGGATACATTTTAGAGAATACTTTCCAGAGAATAATTTTGACCATAACGGATAATACTAAAACCTGCACTTTCACTGGTAAAATTATTAAATAATTGATCTTAATCATAGGAAGTGGAAGTTTTCCGGTCAGAGAACCACGAGCAATACAAACTGGTATCTGAGCAGCCAGCCGCATCACTTTTACTATTGTCCCCTTATCTGCTGATTGCGTATCTGTCGCTACTATTGTGGCTGCTAGTAATTTGGCTCCAGGGGATTTGATCAGCACGTAGTGACAAAATCAGCTTTAGATAATTTGAAAGTTGAGGGACATAAGAAATATTCTGATCCAAAAGATGGTAAAAAAATAATAATTTTCAAAACGAAAAATCTAACTAAACTCTAAGATCTAAGTTGTGAAAAAGACGGAAACATCAATAAAATTGTACGGCGGGGATATGAAGTGTTTGACGAAGCTAAAGCCAGACTTTATTGTGCAATTTAATATTTATTACTACCTGCAGACAATTAAATTGAATATCCAAAGAAAATCTATTTAGAGGAAACAATAATCAATAAAACTACACGTGTTGCTTATTTCTCCCGTGGAACAAATTAGTAATTTTATATAGGATATCAGGCAGGCAAAGTAATAACTAGCGCCAAGATTTACGACTCAGGATAGGTAAAAAGTTAGAAAATCCTGTCTAGGTTACTTCTGGTTGACCCCCGTTTATGTACAAGAGAGGAGGCACGTCTGGCAGTTTTTTTATTCCACCAACAATAAAGGTTGGTCTTTAAACATTAACACTTTCCGTGCACTGCCGGTACGAATCGCATAAATGCCGTGACGTAACGATAAGCGGACGTTTATTTGACTAAACGTGGTGAAAGTCGGCGCCAAGCCGGCTCACACCCTCGCCCTTTACTCGTCTTAGATTCGTGATTTATGCATTTATAAACCAAGTACTCGGGTATTAGATTTATGAGAAAGGATTATCATTTTAACAGCTGAGTATTTGAGTACGCCTCACTGTTGATAATAGTCCTTTCTCACCGCTTTACTGTATAATGCAAAGACCTTGTTTCCAATTGCATTCGTATGTTCAAAGTTCCTTGGAGAACACTTGAAACGCTTGAACTGGCCCTAAATCAGGTTTCAGGAAAGCAAAAAATAGATTTTATAAAAAAAGATACTCGATGAAGAATTTAAATTCTTCTCTTAAAATCCTCTAAAATTTCCAGTATAATTTTCAATCAGCACCATTTTAAGGAAATAATAAATAATATGTTTACTAAAAATAAACTTATGGACCGTTCAGTTACTTTCGCTGAAGAACGATGACAAACAGATACGGATCGAGTCGGGACTGAGATCGAGTAGACACGCGTGATAATCGCCATTCACGGCTGAAACAATTAGCTGGATCGACAACACTTTCGATTGATCGATAGCGATCTAGAGATCCATTCACTCAACATCATTCACTGTTTACTAACGTCTTTGTGGTTGATATAGTATGAAGAATTGGTGAAAAGCTATCACTTACGTAAGAGCGCTTTATGATTTGGATGTCGTATTCACTTTTTCAGCTTTTTTGCCTATAGCAACTATTTACCATTGCTACTTCAAATTTGCAAAGTATCCCTCCAATGTTTTCCTGTACTTTACTAATCCACATTAGTAAGGTACAGAAAAACATTTGTTAATTCGTGAAATTTACACAAAGGAGTCGAATTAAACAGGTTTCCTAATCATCATTCATCGATATTATGACAGTGCATCGAATCATCTTTTATATATTATGTACTATTGTGACCATGTTAAAATATGGAGCCCCTTAAAAGCATATTTAAAACAGTTTTGAAAATAAAAATTACCACGTTAATATAAATTCTTAAATATGTACTTTTTACTCGTACCAAGGAAAGGTCTTTCGAGTAGATCCATCGACTTTTGTTTTAAATAATAATTTATTGATTTCACACCAGACCATAACACGGGTAGCTCTATAGTCATTAGCGAGAGCCCCACGTCGCATCCAAAGCATAAAAACCCTTACTATCCAAAATTTAAAGCCCGTAATTGCACTTCGATTGGAGGTCCGGAATAATGACGATACAAATCGCGAAGGTACCATGTGACAGTTTTGAAATTACACAGCCACCTTGAAAAATGACGATCGGCTATTCTGATCACAGTGTTTCAGAGAAAACGTTCTATAAAAAGTCCCATGACTGCATACTATAGGAGTTTTACCTCTAAGCACCAAAACCTACGGTATACTTCACCGTGGATCTAACACAAGTGTTTTATACTAAATGTAAATTTTATAGCGAGGTTGGATCTTCACACGGACTTTTTTCAACCATTTGTCAGTTTCTTGTTTTACTTTTGTTCATGTGATTTTATAATTTAATTAAAATTCAGATAATCGAACGTAACTTTCGTTTTTATGTATTGTAATTTTATTCTAATGTATTCGGAATTCCAACGGAAGTTTTAGATGTTCAGATATTTTAATATTTTAGTTTTAAATATGTCCAAAAAATTTTATGGCTAAGAGCTAAGAGCGTTATCTGCATCTTTTTTTTTAACTAAATCATTAGTGAGTTATATCTTATTATTTTCTTCCTATTATATGAGTTTGTTATGTAGCCCTAAGTATTTGTCTGTGACACTATACAGGCGAACCGCCTGTTTAAGAGTGCATTGATTCACATGCTGTATTCTATTTACTTCCAAACAAGTATCCTGGCGATGGATCTTAGGCATCTCTTAACAGAATCGGGTCAAGTCTTTTAATATTTGATTTAATGTTATCTTTATCTCCAATGATGAAATTATTTGATATCTACTTTGATATCAAATATTGACCCAATGGGAATTGCAATGGCATTTGTGCTGTTCAGAGATCCCCGAGGTCCCGCATGGGTCACGATAACCGGCCAAGGGCGAGCGCGTGTCACGATCAAATCATTGGATGATGCGTCACCACAATGGATATTATGTATATGATAATTTGAAGCTAGAATAGTTGGGATTTTGTAAGATATTCAATAATATTCTTCAAAAATTCAGCTCAGTTGAGAACGCTAAATTTGTTCGCACAGTGAATAACAATGCAATGCTAAAATAATAAAATGCAAATGCATGTGGCAAAAAAATCCAAAATCTAAATTTTTGTATCAAATCTATCGGATCCGATCGGCAAACTGATATCATATTTGTTTTTAATAAGGCAGTAATTCTCATTTTGTAGTTGAACGTTAGGTCAGATTACGAGAGCATTCTATTATTCCTGACCTGGCTGTGGCGTGGCACCGAACCCATTACAAAATTAGCAATTCGAGCACGATTTAGACCTTGAACTATGACGAACAACTAGATTGCGTAAACGAACTTCATTCAGTTGGGATGAATTTGCAAATAATGTAGTTGATTTTTATTAAAAGTTTTACGTAAATAGTTTTGTTCCCGATATACATAATTATCATCTATATTTAAATTACAATATTGGCTTGCTAACTTATTTTTTACGTCTACGTAGTTTTTCGCAATGTAAAAGCTGGAAACAATTTATTCTGAATTCCGAGAAATTCAAGCCCTAGTTTGTTCCAAGTACTTTTTTCCCATAAGTTCGGCACTTTGTGGTTTGGTAAGGGTGTACACACAAGTTCTAAGCTAAAGGTAATTTTAAAACCGGGACAATTCAGGTTTACGATTTCGTACAAACCGCCTAACGATAATGACTAAAACGAGCGAACTCATGTCGCGTATCGTGTTAGACTATTTCTTTATTTGTAAAGTGAAAGCTGATGTGTGTGACTTTTCTTCGCATTACGCAACGTTGCAAGACAAACGGACGGACGGCTTGTGAAGACGCAATGAATATATGACTTTTAATGTCATTGGCATTCAAAGGCTGTCATGGTATCTACTTAACACAAGTCGTATAGTATAGCCGTAAGCTAAGGAACCTATAACGCCGCATCATGGGTGGATTTACAAATGGATTTTTGAGCTGCAACTCAGGGCCTCGTGGATATAAAGGGTAACAGGCTAAACATTCTATAGTGAACAAAATAGGAAACAGTAACGATTAAAATACATAAATGGTTACAATTTTGCTTTGACACCGTAAGGACGAAGGAGATCCGCGTTGCTTTATGCAATTTTGGCAGTTTTGATATTAACCTCCAATTTTGACTGTAGAAGTGAGCTTTTAATACAATATGACAATTAGTAAATAAGGTGGACTTCCGAGTAGTCTAGGGTCCCACGAATTCATAGTCCACCTCTTCACCGTATATCATTGTAAATGTAAAAAGGAACAGTGTATTAGTAGCAGTAGCAGCAGTCGAGTAGGAATTGCTATTTCTATAATACAAAATAGCCGAGGAAACTTTTGAATGAAGGGTTGATTCCAAACTCTTTTGAATATTCCCTTTAGTAAGTCCCTGAAGCCTTATTACTGTGTATATGGACTTTCTAAGTTTTGCGTCTTGTATTTATCTTCTTCATTCGAATTTTTCCATCGAAAACTGAAAGTTTGTGGATTCCGGTCAATTACGTCCGCAGGGTTGAACGAATCTGAATTTGGCACAGTCCAAGTGTTGCATCATTAATACGACAAGCCTTCCATTCCGTAATAGACTACCGGTGATGGGGGCTTAATTAAAAACAATTATGTAATTACTTTCAATACAAATGCTGCGTGAATGATTTACCGCGGGACTGTCACATACATCTTGTTCCCATGCGTACGATCAGCACAAAAAGGACCTCGGGCAATCTCCAAGAGTTCTAGATGTAAGTTGATAATCTTATACGATATTTCTATTTGGTATATAGGTTTTTAATTTGCCTTTATCATTGAGTATCTTGTCTGTCAGTCATTCGGAGTATAGTAGTTTAAACCTAAGCATTAATTTATACCAAGGACAATATTGCACATCCTTGCGACGCATTCCGTATTACGACTCAACTCATATTGCAATATGATAATGGTATGCCTGGAATTTCTAGAGCGTTTCATTCATCCACACTTTTCTCATACACAAGAATCAATTCATCATACACCAGTGATACATTATAATATGATAAAATGCACGGCAGGTGCATACAGATTTTTCCCGAGATATCTTTGACTGTAAAAGAATGTCATTTGACAAGAGATCTATTGGGATGCGCGGCGCGGACAGGTTCAACACCCTCAGTCATTGACATGCGGGAGACGATCTGACGATTGTTTTAGCGAAGCCCTTGAGGGGGTTTAAATACCTTTGCATACATTGGTTACATGTTTAGACAATAGACATAAAATCCATATTTAATGCGAACTTTGTGAGGAATGCCGAACCGACTGACAACAGAAGAATATTGGGTAAATTTATGCCACGAGCTACAAGCAACAGCTAGTAAACAACGATGCTGTCCTACCGACCTGTACCTCAGCCAAGCAGTTTTTAGAATATATGAGCAGCAAGAGAGTGATTTCATATCAAAATAATATAGTTTTAGTGATAACAGGCAGTTTATGCAGCATACAGTAACTAGTAGAATTGCCACAATACCATTGTCAATCGAGAATGACAAACAAATCTGTTGCTGCAACAGTATATATGATAGAAAAAGTATTGCCACCAGATCTGATTGCACTCGTTTTTAAACAGATATTATCTGCAATCTCGACGGATCATAGCGCTGTTTGTTATTGAATGACAACTTTATTGATGTCAATTTGTGACGTAACGTGGGTCGTTGATCCCGATATTACGACCCAGTTCAAACTGTCTGATCAGAGTTGTTTCGACAAGGTTTCAAAACCGATTACATGCGAGAGACAGTTACAATTTTGTCAAATCGTACAAATACCTTCCCGGCACTCGGCTGTAATGAGGGACATTAAAACGGTCTGTGGTAATTGTGTGCCGACATGCGAGCAGGGCTGCTACATTCTGCGGTGGCTAAGCTGCTGATTATGCATATTGCCTACTATCTAACACCTAGTAAGAAACTTCCTAAACCTAAACTAGGGATTAACGTAGCACCCGGGTCGTAGAAAGAATTTCCACTGGAAAAGAGTAAAGTATTTTCAGCAAGTTAAAATTAATTCACATATACTTTAAAATTAACTTCTTTAACCAATTTAATTTTACTGAATAACATTCTTTCTTTAGTATATAAAGCGTCCGTAACAAACATCTGAGTAAACTGCGATTTAAATATTATTTTGTTGATAGCAAACTCTTAAATTAATCCTGTCCAACCCACGGCGATGTTGCTATTTTGACAATAATAATAGTTCCGTTATGGGATTAAAAAACAAAGATATTCTGACACTGAATTTATTACATAACGGCGTGTCGGGCTTCCAACATTACTGGCCTGTATTTTGGTCACGAGTGCGTAACCCGTCTGCGAAAAATATTTAAACAATATAGAAGGATATAAAAAACTTCTAGTGCGTAATCATTTAGGAAGAAAGATTCGTTCCTCAAATTCTTTCGAGCTTATACATTTTCATGCTAGAAAATACTTAAAACTTAAGGCTCTTTTGAAACAAATTTTGCAGCCTTCATAATATGTGTAGTCGTAGTTATAGACGCACACAAGTTATAGACATTTGAGGAATTATCGGTATTATAATAAATCTGAATTGAAAACGGCTAGAATCTTGATTTGATAAAAGATTAATTAGAGCACAATTAAAAACCGTAGACAAAGGCAGTAATGTATGTAGTGCGACCTTCAGGAAGTGTAACACTGCTATTCTAAGCTATATTATTATAAATGGGTTTTTAGTTCTTTTTTAAATATAAGTTTGAGTTAATCAAAATCTACATGACATTAGAAAAGCAGAGATCTCCGATTTAATGAAGTAACATAGCCTATATGCTATCCCCATATTCATAGATGATGTCTAGATGAATGTCGTATGGATTCACACTTCGTGCTATGCATCGCTTTTATCCACGCAGAGGACGCAATGTGCTGCACATTCCTGTCAATTTTTCTATCATGTATAATTTAATAACATAAGTTTTTTAATAGTCTGTTTTCTCTTGCCAAAGACATTTATCGAGGTACTTGAGTGACATGACAAAATATTTATTCACTAAAATTTTCATTGTTACTTAAAAGCAGTGATTGGTTTTCGTTTGAATTTCTTGAAGGATGGTGGTGCGGACAGACAAGGGCACCAGCACAACCCCTCCACCGGTACACATGTGCTACATTGAGTCATAAATATGTGATTGAATTCATAAGGCATGTAGCACCGTTCGTCCGAATAAGTTATAAATCATTGGACGCGTAACGGTGCTGTGTGATTTCGCACAAAGACCGGTTGTGAAGGACCTAGGTTATTCTTTGAATAGCCTTTGCGAATATAACATTGACAAATGCTTTCATGTCATTCATATATTATTATGTTTATTGTTGGGCTTATTTTATTAAGCTTACTACTTAGTTTAGATAGAGAGACTTTTTAAAATTAATGATAATTGTGATTATTAGATATTAGAAATATCAATCAGAAAAACTTAATGCCAACGTTAGTTTTGATTTAATAATGTTTGTTAAACGAACTTCTAATAGCTCTATTATAGTGATCGTTAATTGAACCTTTTACAAGAGATGTAGATTTCTACAATCGTTTAAAGTATAATTTGGTGATAAGTTAAATATTCATTCATTCTTCTAGTCAGTTAAATGACGATATATCTAACAATGCTGGTACTCTAAACAACTATAATCATAAAAAATAAAACGCATACTTCCAAAACATTTAAGATTGAATCATTTTAACCTTCTCGAATTCTTGACGTCGAGACTGACTGGAATTCTGCACCAAAATATTAATCTTAACTGTTATTAGCTTTATAAACACTAGTGGTTTATTGGAGACATTTAGCAGAAATTAAAGTTGATGTTTAAATTTTTGTTACAAAACTATTTCTATATTGCTATATGCTCTATAGTTATTATATTTTAAAAGTTAATAATCTTATCTTACAATACGCGTACAATGACGCGTATTGTATGACAAATTTATGCTCATAATTGCGGCCACTAACTAGGCGGAGAGACGATGTCTGTGACTGGTAAAGTGCCGTTCGTCTAAGCTTTCATTGAGGGGGATCTATGTTAAGCAGTGGACGGATAGAGTCTGATGATGATGACGGTATGATATATTAAATATATGTGACAAAAATATAGCCTCTATCTTTATAAAGGCAAATCAACAGTATATACAACGCATACAATATATTAGTTATACTCGTATGATCGCTCGTATGCTATGCTCATGTATGTAAATATTATCTTTTTATACTTCTCTAAATAACCTTTAACAATACCAAATATCCCTAATACCCGTGTATTTTTGGTGGAAGAACATTTAGAATTCCTTCTAAATCTTAAAATTTTCTGTATTTTTTTTTTGTATTCCTAAACTCTAGTGTTACGATAATTGTTTGTTTCCAAAAATGAATAAAGATTTCTCTTCGTGTATTATACAGAGATCCTGAGCATCATCAAAATAATTTGATGCGTTTAAGCGGCGACAGCTTTTGGTCAAAATCCACGAAATTACAAAAATATTTTCGGACCCCACACACTGTATTTTACTGACATAATGGGTTATTTCCCAAAATACCTTATTATCCAAATTACAGGAGCGTCGAGGGTGACCCGGACACCTTTGGCTTATTAAATTCGTAATCACCGTTTATTCTGTGAAAATGTGTGTATCATCAAACGAGTCGGAGATTGGTAATAGACCTGACGGGAGGTCTCCGAGCGTGAGGGTATTGGTCAGGCCGAAACCCATTTGCCCTTACCAGCTGTTATGTGTATGGCTGTGAAATGTGAAACTTCTTCTTATGGCGCTGATTGGTCTGCTAGAGCATCACAGACAGAACCTCGTCAGACGTTCAGGTTTTGCTCACGATGCTTTCATTCACCGATAAAACTTAACCTTCTCTAAACTATAACTATAAAAATTCTCAATAACTTTAATTTTGGATACTTCAATATTAAAGACATCGATTGTGTAGAAAGCGAAAAATTGCAAATAGAAAGTAAAGACTTCAATCGTTATGACTGTCAGGTCGGCACTTGACCACAATCACTGTTGGTACAATGAATGATCAGCGCGTTGATGATGTCTCGGAACGCCAAGACGGCAATTCATAATACTATAAAGATAATCGAGCATATATCCGAAATAGAGTGGTGCAAAAACCAATTCCGCCGAATTGTGCTGCGGCAATGCGCCGCGGCCGGTTTAGCGCTCTGATTGGGCGACTGATGGCCACTGATAAATGATAGGCAGATGAGACGCACACACATATCACTGATTGGTTGAATAATTGTTAGTTATCAAATTTTTATGCCTCACATTACGACACTTAGATATTTGTTCGAAGTATCTTATTGAAGCGGTGCGAGGGATGCGTACTTTTATTTCGTGGAAATCCTTATCTGGTTTAGACATACTAAAATCGGTTGCGTAATAATGGAAATTAGTTTTCTTATAGACTAGACAGACAACTTTAAATTAAAACAAACATAGTCAGGTTTTTCATTAGCTCTCCATTTTCTGCGCTCTCTCGTTGGATAACCTGTACAAACGTCTTCGTATTTATCAAGTCTTGTTGCGGTTAGCTAGAGATCCGATAGTCTGGAAGCTTATCCGGTAAGTGTGCATAATGAGACTACTGGACACTACACGTGGCAGTCGCGGATTCGATTTCCGACGGGGTGGTATAATTTGTATGATGAATATTTAATAATAGAAGTCTGCATCGGGTCATTGACATGTATTTATATAAACATAGTACGTTCCTAGTACTCATAGCACAAGTTTAGGAACTTACCACGGGACTAGGTTAACGTTGTATGATTGTTGAATAAAAGAAAGATAAGAGCGATAATGGAAACTGCTTATGCCTATTTACTTAATCCAGTTAAGGAAAACAAGTTGTCTCATAGGTTGCAAGTTTGCCAGTTCTTGCTGTATCATGTAAAATTGCCTATAAAGTATAAAAAGTATCAACCTTTTATGTCCCCCTGCTGGGCACGGGTCTCCTCCACGAAATCAGACTAGGAGGGAAAATTGCCTATATCCTTTATGAAATGGCAAGTCTTGTTGACAACAAGACCAAAAAAACATTCTATCTCATAAACAACTTGTGGTGCCTGAATTTACCCAAATATACGAAACAGCTAATGGATCTTAAGAAGGCTATACTTCAATATATACATATCTTATACTAATGTATAAAGCTGAAGAGTTTGCTTAACTTAAGCTACAGGACGGATTTAAAAGATTTTTTCACTTTTAGATTGCCTATTTATCGAGGCTAAAGGCTAGGCATCTCGCTAAGGTCCCGTTGTAAATCTTAGTTAAAGCAGACGAAACTACGGGCAACAGCTAGTGATACATAAAATCAATCCGTCTCGATCATTGCGATCCATCACCTCACTACTTTTACTTTTATGGCAACTTAACAAAAAGCCAAGACTGTCGTGGGAGACATAAAAACCTGGCAATTAAAACACGCGCAACCAGACATCGCTAATCGTCGCTATATGCGGCGCGATATCTCTATTGATCGCTGGGAAAATCAAAGAGAATTCTATATAAGGTAAAATAAAGATGTCACTTTTTTTTTCGAAAGGTCTGGCTTTAGGCCTGCTAAGCTCAATCGATAGGTAGGTGAGCAGATGGCCCACCTACTAAAATTCGAAAGGGGGGCGCCCCTCTCCGTCCGAAGGGCACGGTATATCGCGCGCGCTATTTTGAAGAGTAAGTGTTTGGCTAGTCAAATCCAATACGGTCGACGAGTCATTAGCGGATGAAGTTAAACTATTAGTCGGAGGGCAAAAAGATGTAACGAATATATGAAAAAAAAAACCATGTGCTTTTATCATCATCATTATTATTGTTTATCAACCTAGACCATTTAATGAACGCTAAGATGGCCGATTTACTGCAACTTGTATCATATGCTTAAAGAAAAATATTAATGTATTTTTGGGCATAGCGAATTTTCCTCTAGTTTTTATGAATAATATGATATGATTGCAATCTCTTACGAAACTGTTTGCGCAATATTTTTTATTAGGCACACTGATTTGTTAAACAGGTGTGAAATTACATGTTGAAGATTTGTGCAAACTCTTACTCTTATATAAACGATTTATAACTGCGATTTATTAAATAACCGTATTATGTCCCTATATCCTGTATCAAATATAAATATTAATGAATTTGTAAAAAAATGCGACAATCACAATATAAATACTAGAAACAAAAATAAATTAAATGTTCCATTCTTTAGACTGAATAAAGTTAGTACTTCGTTTATGGGACAATGTATACGTTTTTACAATAGGATCCCAGAAAACGTTCAAAATCTTTCCATTAATAAATTTAAGAAAATTGTTAAGGAACGTTTGTGTGGTAAAGCCTATTACGAAATAAAAGATTTTATTGAAGATACCACACCTTGGGAATAAGACACTCACTCTTAAGATATTATGATGTTACATGTTGTATTTATAAAATATTATGTACTCATTTTATTGACAAAAGAGCAACCCCTAAGTTTTTTTCTCGTTTTTCTTAGGGGATCCTGCATCTCAAACGAGTTTTTTTTATTTTTTTATTACTATTACTACTTATTGACTACTTATGTTTTGACTTATTTCAAGTGTACAATTTGTACCTACGTAATAAAGATATTTTTGATTTGATTTGATAAATATTTAAGAAAATCATTCTCTAAACTTCTAATATAATCTATACCGGTTGGAGGGATGCGCTGTGACGCATTCCCGGGACATGGGTACGACCATCTTTAACTCATTCTTACCGTGGAACAGCTTTGCTGTGTTTCGAGGAGATAAGTAGGACATGACATGAATTAGTAGCCAGGCCAATTCCAGCTAAATTCGTTTGTACCATCAAGTGGCAAATTTGTCAGTTTGCCTACGCAAGTAACATAGCAGGTACATATTCTAAGTATTTTTTGACTTGGGCCATTCTTTATGATTGCAGCCAGATATCTGAGTGGCTCCAGACCCTATGTGGGCTTCAACTTTGGTCACTGCATCCCCAAACCAAAAACACTCCGAGCACCTTCAGTCGCTTTATGATGGTCCCAGATCAGTAGACAACAGGAGCACTTCAGCGACAGGCTAGCCAGGCCTGGCAGAACGCCTCGTAAGGGTTGCCAATAACCAGACCCCGCGACATCGTGACAACTAGGCCCAGATCCTGAACCCACACGAGCGCAAGGGCGTTACTGGAAGCACATTAAATAGCGCCTCCTACGCACCCCCGTCCGTCGCCTGCAAGGAGGCCTCTTTGGCTTCCACTCTCACCCGATTGTCGGCCTCTTCCTTGGACATTACTAACTCGCAGACGGAGACTATCACATACTTTTAATACTAAAATATTGATCACGAAACAACGAACATCGGATCTCCATTAAGATAAATTATAGATAAGTGTAATTCGACATGAACACCAGTAATTTTTAATAAAAGCATCAGTTAGAAAGCCTGAGAACAATCGGATATTGATAGCGCTAATCGTACCGGAAGCTGGGCCGGGGTCGACGTACCTGGAATCAAAAATTATTATCATTACAGTGGATTACCAATATTCTTAATGCGAGACGAGATTTTTATAAATACGTCTTTCTATGTTTTTCAGAGCCCTCATCGCGAGTCTGAGGGCAATACAAGGCCCTCGTCGTTGCCTGTTTTCGTCCCCTGCTGGAATGAACCTGCATGAAAGCCTAGTCCGGCTTGCAATTGCAGTTGTTGCCTAAACATATAGGTAAGGACTTTTTATATATAAGTAAGAACTTTTTATAAGGCTGAATGGAGGAAGGTTTTAACACAAAATATTTATTCATTTACCTAAAACAGATACATTTCTAAATATAAGTTCATTATCACAATGAAAATAGGATTTGAGTAAGTTTTCTAAAAAATCGGATGTTGCGTAAATCTCAAGATGACCCTAATGACTAAATCAACAGATAAGGGTTACGGATGTTTATGGCTAATAATTATGCTCGGTCATTGAAAAAAAACAAGTTTAATATAATAAGGTCCAGCGAAAGAAAGTAAGTACGTATTATATAATGAATCATAAACCTGAAATGTTTATGTTTAAAAAAATTAAGTTCGTTTACTATTAAAATTTAAACCAAATAATGGATTTATATTGAAAATTATTAAAACAATGTCATTTTCCTCCTATTTTTTTTAAAACGAAAACAACGAAAATATTAATTTATTATTTGCGAATCACGCGATGCAAAGGCTGGTTAACTAACTAAAGTACTAATAAATGCTAACTAATACTAGTAAGTAGATTGAAAACATTTGATTAGTTAGCTCTCCAAAAATACTTCCAAACATAACAATACGAGTCGAATAGCTTTACGTAGCGTAATCGAACATGTAATAGTTTGTGTGAATGACATGATGAATTAAGTAACGCCAAAGCCACGGAACGTTGAATAATTTCACGTTGAATGACACGACAGTAAGACAATGGTAAAGTATTGGGCGATTGAGAGAGCTTTAAAAGTTTGGGTTTGGTTGTGGATATTATTTATATACGTACATTATGTAACATTACCTTGTGCAATATAAAGAATTTGAATTCGATGGTTTTGTTGACTTACCAATAAATATGATACAAGTTACATGGTAGCTAGATTTTTTTATAATAAATTAATATAAATAAACAAGGTATTTCTAGATACGGCCGAAATATCGAGTTTTAAAATTTCATAAAAAAGGTTACTTTTTTAGGTTTGGTAGTAAGTGAATTACAAGAATGTGTATGAAAAATGTTCCGATCTCGTAGTAAAAAAAAATATAATTTATAGAATGTCATAATGAAATTGCAACTATTATTGCACATTTTGAACGTTAATTTAAATGACTTGCATTTCAACTACATTAATTTACGAATCATAGTGTATAGTAATAAGGATTGCCATCTCTGCAGGAAAAGTGTCCGTCGAAAAGCGACAAATGAGTAGCGCCGCAGCATAAAGTGAAGAAGAAGGATTTCTAAGCGTGTGTGGCCGCGTTTGTAATACGTAATATATAAAATGCACACACATGTTTAAAAATCCTTCCTCTTGCTATTAAGGCGCCAATTTAATTTGTCGCTTTTCAACAGACACATTAGAAAGACAGATATAGTTCTCCATAATCACTTTTAAAGTTGCATTCTAACCATTGAGTATAGAAATGTTCTATGAGCTTCCCGTCATTTTGTCTTCTTCTTTTTTTTATTTATGGCAAAACGTCAGGTATTGACACTAGTCGTTTTGTGCCACGACTGTACTGTTCTAATGACTGTATAATCGATGGCAATTTTCACTTGTTGCCGTAAACGATCGCCGGGCTGATTATAAACGAGATCCAAGCCACTTTCTCTGTTTACAAGTGGGCGCGGTCACGTAAATCAGTATTTCATATAAATCTCGACTATTCGACCGATTGATTCATTGCACTATTATTTCGAGTTTCTATTGTAAATTAATATTAGTTATAATGACGGATTATATGAGGTTAGCTGATTAGGTCGGCTGTTGGCCATAGCATGTATTCTTCTCGGGCTTATTTGATTTTTGATGATGAAGAGATAGAGATTAGAATGGGCAGAAGACTAAAAAGACAGAGAACGGCAATGAGAAATAAAACCTGATAATATATTCTGCCTCTACATCAAGATGGACGCCGTAAAAGATTTTTTTTTTAATAGAAGGAAGAAAATAAATATTATATAGAGATAGCGTCTATTTATGCGACAGGATCACATTTAATCTAATCATAGACAAAATGAATTATCCTAAACTATTAACACTCTTAAATTTCTTTCAAAACTCGCCGTTTTGTTTATGAAAGTGTTATCCGCTTCAAAGGACCATCTTATACAGTGTTTGATGAGAAGCTAGGCTGTATCGCTTTTGGAAAGCTCATCGGATTCTGATGATATTAGCGTATGTAATTAAGAACATCCATCAAGGGTTACGTGATAACCGGTGACACCAGCGGGCGCTGTAACGAGCTCCGTTGACAAATCGGCTTTCCCTCGTACAGGTGGCCGACGGCAACTCAACATTAGACACGCTTTTATTTATAATGTTTACAATCATCATAAACATTATAACGCAGTTTCATGTACTATCATTCCTGCGAATGTGGCTCACATGCTTAGTTCTTTTAATAGTTTTTTTTTCTATTTCTATATATTTATTTTGATTCGAGGACATAATATGCAGGTATACTGATAGCTTTGTGTTTTCGAATAATTTCTATGTGGGCCATCTGCTCACCTACCTACCGATTGAGCTTAAAGGCCATCAGGCCTAAAAAATACCTTTGCGATCCGCATGTAGATTCAGGACAACCTTTCGCCCTAAGGATTGTTGTCTTTACAAACCACATGACTACCATGTTACTAATATATTTTTATTTTTCTCTTTAACTATCTTTTAGTTTAGGCGGTAAAATTTCTTGTAGAGTTCCTCTAAAAAATTAGTATTTTATCCCAAATTCGCTAATGAATATAAAGGTATTAGAATACCAGTTCGCGTTCATACAATTCAGAGATGATAAATCAAATTCCCTAACGAGGAGACAAGTGACACACGTATAAGACGCTCCATCAGCTCTCCACATCCGTTACTTTCCATTTCGCCGACGCATGTGAAAAAAAATGGAGTTTCAAATAGTCCGCAACGCTTTCAATAATGGTGTAATTGCATTAAAATTTCTACTCAATTTCTATGTAGCTATGCGTTTAGACATTCGAAAGTAAATAAGTCATAACTTGGGCGATAAAGAGTGCATTTTATTGTTAGCAACAGAAGATATTAGCTTTAATGGCTACGTACGTTTGTCTTTATTAACGTTTTTACTTCTTCCACCATCTTTGACTGTGTAAATCTATAGTTAGCCTGTGTCTATGGTATTGTGCAGTAGATTAGCCGTATTTCAATAAGACATTAAAGCACACAGACTTATGATTAAAGTATAGTTACTTTCATCGATCGATACGATCAGGTCAAATATGGCTATAAAACGATATGATGGTAAAAAGGTGAATACGTAATTAAGAATTATATATTTTTTATCTTGTTTTTTTTTATATATTAAAAAATATTAAATAATTTAAAGCTAATCTACTTCCTAAAATACAATAGGTACATCACTTACACCTTAGTTGTCTTATCAGATTTTGAAAACCTGGTTAATGGCCGACCGACTTCGTCTACCTAAACGCATATATAATATGTACCTAGTGCATGTATGTAGTTATTAAGAAAATAACAAATACTCGTGTCTTGTACTAACAGTCACTCATTCCTGCACTTAATAAGCTTGTTAGCTTTCGTTGTATAACCGTCGGCTGTGTGTCTTTGCACCGATAATGACAGACCAATTTGATATTTGATAAATTCGCTCCCCAAGGCGGTAGTGCTGTATCATTATTGATAATAATTTAATTTAATGAGGAAATTAGTTATGATAAGGAAGTTATGTAAGATTTTACTCATGTCCGGATCAAACCGGTTATGGGATATGTTTGCTATCTGCACGTGTACTCTTTCTTCCGTGTCGCGGTGTGTTGAGAGTATGGATAGAGGAGATAGAGGTACGACAAATTCTGATGAAAATACACAAAGATTTATAACTGTAAGAAGTGTATCGTAATAACTGAAAGACGGAAGGTTGGGTCAGTGCGTGTTGGATGCGAGCGACGAGGCTTCAACCTTCTTGTCGCTGATTGAAGGAAGAAAGAAGAAGGCTGATCATAGTCAGCAGTGAACGGATAGAGACTTGTGGTGAAGGCGGAACATAGTCAGCAGTAAAGTCAATAAGTAAATTAACATAGCAGTGAACGGATAGAGACTTGTGGTGATAAGCTATCAACATAAGTATCAACTATTTCTCGCGGGTACAGACCTCTCTCAAACCCTTGACAGACAACCCAACTGGCACCGCATTAAATGTCGTCACAAAAACTACAGAAAACACAATATATACCGAGAACATAATAGAATTATCAATTTGATGTAATTAAAAAATAAAAACCCCAAGGGGTTCGCCAATCGACGGCATTCGTTGGCGACAAGATTTACGTAATGGCTTGATAACTGACAATGGATATGGCAGTTGATGAACTTGATAACTCAGGCAAAGCGGTAAATTTTGTTTTAACCTTTACTATAACAAACCTATGTGACAGTGAGTTTCCACCCCTGGCCATGATCAAAACTAAATACAGAAACAGACTTGATAACGAGTCATAATAATCTAATATTACTCCTAAAATTGAATCGACACGGAGACGAGGAGGCATTTAAAAATCCATATGAATTTATCACCCATAACTATTATTATAATACATTTCCACGCTAGTGATGTAACCCAACTTCCGCGAAAGCCATCACACTTTCTACCACCAGGAAGCTAGAACAGGAACGCCATAAGGTAACGTACAGGAACTACATATGAAAGTCGTTACTTTTTCCCGACCATACCAAATGTAGTTGTTTATAATTAGCTTTTACCGACGTTCAGGTTTCTTGATCACGGATCTGAAATCTAGTGGTTTTCTATAGAAATGACATAAGAAATTTTAACTTTGATAGTTGTTTTTTTTAAATAAAAATTGAAGTCTGTTTCTTTGGCAGATAAGATGCGAAACTAAGACCTCCAGAGAACTAAAGCTACCGATATCCCAAGAAGAAGCTCGTTGAAGTGGCAATGGGCTGGTCTTACGCTCAAAAGAACGGAGGATCGATGGAAAAATAAGATTTAAGAGTGGAGGCCTCGTTTAGGTAGACGAAGTGTTGGTCGGCCATTAACAGGGTGGGAAGACGATCTCCGTGCAGTGGCCGGTCCGTGTTGGATGCGAATGACAAGAGATCACTTATCTTGGCGTTCATTGAGGGAGGCCTATGTTCAGCAATGGATGGATAAAGGCTGATGATGATGATATGAACATGCTTTCAGTCTTGCAGTAGCTTTAGTTGTATTACGAGAAGGTTTTTAGAAACCTTATATTAATTTAGTTTATTCATTACAAATTTAAAAATAGACATGATATATTTTATAAAAATCGGTTTATATATTTTATGGTCATTAGCTCTTTTGTTATTGCATTGGTCGTTTTTTTTAATCGCAATTATAAAACTCAATAATTCTCATTCAAACCAATGATTCCTTTGAATACAGACAAATGAGCGATAATCTTACAGCGATGTAATCTGTACCAGCGATGTGTCAGAATTGTGCAAGTGTGCATTCCTTTACTGCTCTGGGCGTTTCAATCAACACGTAAAATTACCGGCAATTAGAAAGGTCAACGACCCGCCATGCTTTCTTAAGGCTTCGTCATCATTAGCATCATGTTTTGTGTTATACCAATGTTTGTAGGCGATGAAAAAAAAAACAAAATTATTTCATTAGTATAGTAAGTTATACATACTTCGATATTATGTAGCCAACCATTGGGCATATATTAGACCCGATTTAAATCTTACATCCACTTAAGCTAACGAAACAACTTTTGAGAAATTTAAATTTCGATTATATGTTTTCATTCAAAATCAAAATCAAATCAAAAATATCTTTATTACGTAGGTACAACTTGAAATAAGTCAAAACATAAGTAGTCAATAAGTAGTAATAGTAATAAAATAAATTAAAAAAATTCCCGATAGAGTCAAAATATCTAGAATTAAAAATGGTTTATATGCCGTCAAAATACTTTAAATATAACTCTTATTTGTCCAAATTTACTAATGTTATCCCTTACAGAAACCACGCTGATTCGAAATACCCTAATATAAAGTTGTATGGTTAATGTCTTGGTAGTGAAAGGCCATCAGAGACACCGGTTGGGGGCGTGTCTGGTTGCGCTGCTGATGTACGCGAGCCTCTGCTCTCTGAGCACACAGATTCTGACAGAAACTGTTGTATAGAGAAACAATTACTATTAAACGACTGCTTACGATTCGCCCGCATTATCATTTTTACACGTTTCGTATACAGCAATAACAATTCGGTATCAATTTCAGACGTGTAACCCGTTAACCCGTTGTAAATTAAAGACGTGTAAGTTCATTCTATATATTATAAGGCCCCGTCGCACAAGCGCTTTATAAACGTCGTGTTACAAGCAGACGTTGGCTTGATTTGCGAGCCCCGCATGCTCCATTCTATCTAATATCCTACACTCAACGTCGAAATTACAACAGGAATTGACAAAAGAGCGCCACGTTTTAAAAACGCTGTCATGTAATCAGATACATGGGTATCCATTTGACTTATTCAAACGCTCTTATCGCTCGAGAAGAAAACAAGCTCGTGCGAACGGGGCGTTTGAATCGAAAAATTTCAATATATATTTCACAGTATACCGTGATCCATCGTGAGCCATCTGCTCATCTTCCTACCGATTGGGCTTAAAGGCCACCAGGCAGGCCTAAAAGTGTAGACCTTTCGAAAAAAAACCCCGTGATCATGGCGATTGGAATATTACAGAAATATCGGGACCTCGACAAACGCGGGAAGCTCCCGAACTAATATGTATTTCATTAGGAATAGTGATCGCGTTAGTTGAAAACAATATTCTCAATTATAACAACTACATACTTAGTAGAATCTTAGAGAATTTAATTCAAGTTGTGGTCCTATCACCTGGTCAACGTCAGATTTAAACTCTTCTGACCACCCCATATCTTATCCTTGCAGTGCCTATATTTGAAACAATACAATATTTTGCCTTCCTTCCTTCCCAAAACACAACTAAGCTCATAAGTTGAAACAAATAAACCCTTAACATCTGCAGCAGATAATAAAATACATTATGTAGAATCCTAAGTTCGATTCCACGTTACTCCAATATTGTTCTTTACATGGGGACCTCAAACATCTCCAGTCGTTTATTATTCATCACATCAATGTCTCTCATTATAGCGCTACTCCATCTCTCGGTGGTAATCGGGACTTCCTAGTTGTATCCCGGTAGAGGTTGGTGGGACCAGTTTTTGTCACTATCGCAGCCTTTTATAAATGTTAATAATCTTGTATTGCATCGATTGGAGTCGGGGTTTTTGCCCGATGTTTATGTATGTAGTCGCCCTGTCTAGATACGCTGGTTTCGATGGATACCTGGAATCGATTACAAACGATCCGCAGATGACTAATACTAAGACGATGTTGATGATGATGATAACGATGATGATGATGATAATGATGATTATGTTGATGATGATGGTGATAATGATGATGATGATGATGATGACGTTGATGACGATGATGATGATGATGGCGATAGTAATGAAATATTTAGGATTAGTTTAGTTTTAGATTAGTTAGTAGGGATTCATTTTAATTGTTAGTTAAGGGTTCTGGATCAATCTGGAAGAAGAATGTTACCGATGGACTGAGGCTGATAAGGTTAATGAAAATGTTAGACGAGAGGACTGGATATTGCATATGTACATAAATTTTAATACAAAATATATTTTTATTTCAGACAATTCAAAACATATTTTCATTTTATCAAACTAAATATTTACAGAAGCTTTTATTAAGTTCTAAAACAGTTTCCCAATCCAAAACGCTCTCCACTTATCATTTGAAATAAACAATCGCCCGAGGGAGCAAAACAAAAACTGAACCAGGAAGCAGTGGCAGGCGGTAATTTCCCTATCATTGTGATAAGCTGTTGAGAAAAAGTACAAATCCCCAACATAGGCAAATTATGGGTCTCGTTCGACTGTGGCTTCCGCATCACACCGCGCACCGCGCACGCACAACATTGTTTTACCAGACCTTAATAATATTTAATACTGTTTTATAATGTTTATATTATTTCACCTAGTAAAACAACTTTTACGGACTTTATCGCGACTCTTTAAAATTTTTACATGCCCAACGTTTCGGTAAAAAGGGGACGCCTGTTTCATAATGTTTACTGTAAACGCGAATTGCACTTATTACAATCATCATCATCAGCTTTTTTCTGTCCATTGCTGAACATAGACCTCCAGTGAAAGATAAGACATTCGCATTTAACACAGCCCGATAACTGCACATATCGTTTTCATTGAAATATTTTTACGAATAATAATAATTAACCAAATCAATATAATTTTATAGGAGTTTACTGTGTACTGCTCGTTTTACGTTTTGAAGACTCCACAGCAACGGGAGTCTACGTCTACGTGAGCTTGCTTATAAACTAGCAGTGCCTCGCGGTTTCGGCCACGTACTTCTCATTCCCTGTGGGAGTACGGTGATAAATTATAACTTATATGTTATTCTGATGTGTAAGCTATGTCATTGTAAAGAGACCATCGTCGCCATAACATACTTGAGCTTTATTATAAATATTAGTTTCGTATATCCTAAATGCACCATGCCAGTAGACCGCGACGTGCCAGCTCACCCCACGCCCCATGTCTTACCCACTTTCCACTGTCGTTCGATTAGCAAACCGCATTAATTGTTCAATAGGCACGCAGGTAATTACACTAATGACCTTTTTTAAGGGACTGTTGGTTAAACAATACTGTAATGTGGAAATATGTTAATACGGTCATAGAGTCTCTACTCATGGGAATCTATAATCTACACTAATATTATAAGGAGGAAAACTTTGTTTGTTTGTAATGAATAGACTCAAAAAGTACTAGACCGATTTCAAAAAGAGGAAAACTTTGTTTGTTTGTAATGAATAGACTCAAAAAGTACTAGACCGATTTCAAAAATTCTTTCACCATTCGAAAGCTACATTATCCACGAGTAACATAGGCTAAATTTTATTCTGAAAAAAAAGTTGGGTTCCCTAAGATATTTGTGTTTTCCGGACACAAGGTGTAAAAAATCGATTAGAAAAGTTATTTTGCGTACTAAGATGCCGTTGTAAATTTTAGTTAACGCAGGCGAAGCTGCGGGCAACAGCTAGTGAAATAATAAACTGCCTGTTTTAAATTTTTTTACCGATAAAGGCTTACGTTATTTGCGGGTGACATAGGCTATAATTTATCCCCGTACTCTCACTGGATGTGAAGTACGCGGGTGAAACCGCGGTACGCTACTAATTTCTAATCAAATTTAACGACTTTGTTTTCCGTTTTCATTCAAAAACAATTTGTCCAACCTTGATTTGTTTCCTTATTTACAATACATATAAGGCATTAAATTTCCTCGAGCCAGGGAAAGCTGGTATCATAGTAATTTAGGTCCGCACCGCAAACGCTAGAAATTGTAGCGCCTATCGATTTCTATGTTAATAACTTTGTGATGGTCTATTGTAATGAGGGCAACATTGTTACACATCTGAAACCTTCTACATTTGATCCTCACCTTTTAGTGGACTTCAAACGTTATTTATGAACTCTGTGGATACTGATAAGATAAAAAAAAGTAAAGTATCAACCCCTATATGTCCCACTGCTGGGCACGGGTCTCCTTCCTCAAAATCAGGCGAGGAGGGTAAAGGGTAACTGATATGATATTTTAAATTCATCTTAAAAGTTAGCGGTAGCGATATTGCGGGCTTGGCCGGCAAGACCGCGGTAGCATCTCTCGCTCTCATAACATCCACGAAAGATGACAGCTATACTGTTTCGTGCTATTTGTGAGGTTGATGAGATACACATATGGGCGTCACTATAAGGCCCTGAGTGTTCGTTTGCCTCCTTATAACAAAAAACAAAACATTCTTTATCACACAAAAGTTACAGAGCCCGCATTATGTAAGTGAGTAAAATAAATAATTGAAGTGAGTTGTTAAGTGGCGGGTCGGTTATTTGTAAATAAATACCGCCAGCACAACTTGCTCAAGAGTTGCTTCAACCTGCGGCGCCTGCGCAACACAACAAGCTACGCTATAACACCGCGCCACGCGACTTCGCGTGTTACGATATGTCAATCAACCAACAAGACCAGCACATAGCTGATACGAAATTATTGTGTCAAACATACACAGATTTATGAATAAAGACATATGGAGCATGCCGAACACCCGAGTGACGCCTCCAAAGCGAATACAAATTCTGTCTTTATTTACAAATCTGTGCATATATTATATAAGAAACCCTCCGCAGTTAAAGGAAATCTATTGTGTCCAAAATTCTTTTTATTAACATCGGTCCAATAGTTCTACCTTAGAACTAAATATTTCAATTACTTTTTTTTTCATGTTTTTGACATAGATGCTGGTGACCCTCATGCGCCTGCGCAGCTACCGGTTTGCGATAAATAGCACTGATGTTTATGACAAACTCTAGTAAACAAGAGTGAGTTGCGTAAACTAAGAAATAACAAAGTCTGATCACAATAATGTTCATCATTAAAATGTCATAAAATAATGATTTAACCGAAAAAAATCGCTGAAACCAAAACTCCTATCAGAGTTGCGTCGGTTCCTTACATGTTCCATTATTAGGTGAATTCTTGAAAAAATTGCCTCACAAAATAAAGCATATAATACTAGCAGCGCCCCGCAGTTTCACCCTCGTAATTCCCATTCTCGTGGTAGTACGATGATAAATTATAGCCTATTCGTTATTATGATATATATTGATGTACACACTATATTATTGTAAATTTTGACCAAAATTCATTTAATAGTTTTTACATGAAAGAGTAACAAACATCCATACTTACAAACAGAAAATATTTCCATCATATAAAAGCGCACGTTATGTGGCGCGGGGCTGTCGACTCCCAGTTACCCAACAGTTCGGAAATGAGCAAATTTTAATATCATAACCCGGCCTCGTGACTCGCCCAGATGCCAGCACATTTATATGGGAACCAGATCCTACACTGATTGGATGAGTACGATGCACTTGCGCTGTTCACGGTGCTATTGATGGCCTTATCTTAAATGTATTGATGAAACTGTTAACGAGTTTACTTTCTTAGATAAATAATAAAAAATTTAAAAAAAGTTTGTGTGCTATTCACACACGCTAGAAGTGAAACACACGTTAAATGCTCAAATACAAGCAAGTATTAAACAGTGTGCAATATACATACACACCGATATGCTCTCTCGCTCTTTTGTATTTGTGTCTCTTACCTGTCGTTTTTTCCGTTGCATCCGGTTTGAAATCACAACGATTACTAAGAAGTTTCACCTCAAAATAATTGTGTATTATTAATAATTGTGACTGTCGAAAGAAGCGAAAACTTATAACTTAGAATTACGACATTTTTTCAGATTTTAATACTAAAAAAAAAAATCAATTTTCGTTATGAGGTCATACTGACACTGTCAAACAGTCACATCATATCACAAAAAAAGATATTAAATTATATATTAATTAGCAGTATCCCGCGAACCATGCAGTCTTTATAGTAAATGTGTGAGTGCACGCATATGCATGCATATAGCACCGCCCTCCTTTCCCACACTGCATATGCGTACACTCGCATGCACCACCACCACACACACTACCATAAAAGACCACCACCATAAAATCTACGCACGTTTCACCCCGACACCGAGGCATCCTCAGGATGTAGACTCAGGAGAATTAATATATAATTTAATATCTTTTTTAAAATGGATTTCCGCAAAGTAACGCCTGATTCTATTAACTACATCATATCACGTCAACCTAGGGATACTTGTTACGCTTTCACGCAAAAACTACGATCATCATGAAACTTTGTTCACATAATCTCGAAAATACTAGAAATAACCTAAGATATATTAAAATATGTCATTTTTTGCTAACGCATGCGAAGCCGCGGGCAACAGCTGGTATTGTATATAAAATCGTAATTTGCATGCAACAATGTTACTAGTCATTCATTAAATGAAACGGAAAGGCAAATAAGAAACCTTAATACCAATCTGCGATAATAAATGGGCTACTTTATTAATCCTAATATATACCTGGACCTTCAACATAGGTCAGATTTCATCAGTAACACTTAAGGCTACCTAAAAATAAAATACCCTTTGGAAGTAACCGGATTGCACATAAAATTGGGACTACGACAGATCTTTTAATAATGTGACAAATCATCAGGTTACTTTATTTTCCTGAAGTGATATTTACTGACCTAAACCTAAGTACAGTTTGACGAAGGGTCGGTCGACCTGAGTTTGTATTGCCGGTTCTTCTCAGTAGGCTTGCTTTGGAACCGGTGGTAGACTCAATTGACGTTCAACATAGGACCTTCAACATAGGTCAGATTTCACCATCAGTAACACTTAAGGCTACCTAAAAATAAAATACCCTTTGGAAGTAACCGGATTGCCCATAAAATTGGGACTACGACAGATCTTTTATTAATGTGACAAATCATCAGCTTACTTTATACAGCATTTATTTTCCTGAAGTGATATTTACTGACCTAAACCTAAGTACAGTTTTACGAAGGGTCGGTCGACCCGAGTTTGTTTTGCCGGTTCTTCTCAGTGGGCTTGCTTTGGAACCGTTGGTAGACTCAATTGACGTTCAAAAAGATACTTTGATGGTACTACTTTAAATAAAATTTTGACTGACCAAATCAGATGAGGCTGTCATCTCCGTGCTGTAATAGATATTCGGTCCCATTCTAATGTGAGTGGCGGGAGATCAGTCGTCTTGATGTTCGTTGAGTGAGGTCTATGTCGGTGCAGTAGACAGAAAGGAAGATAATGATGAGGATAAACATTATTAGAAATTTTTATTTGCTTTATGTTATGTGCCTGATTTCGAAGAGGAGACCCGTGCCCAGCAGTGGGACATATAAACTACACCACGTGCAAGAGGTGCTAACAAGGTTAAAACCAACAAAGCTTTTCATCTTTATATATATAATTCTGCTGTATGTGTGTATGTCATAGAACTCCTAAGCTGGACAGACTTTGATGGTTTTTTTTGTATTAAAGTGATTGTGAGTGAAATTTATTCAATAACTCTTTTCGCTATTGCATACTGTATTGCAATACTAAATAAAGATGTTTTGCAAAGGACGGCATCTGTTTATTCGCTGGTTGATAATATTTTACTACAAAGAGTTCCAAAACATTCATTACTTCGGTGACGCGTGGGGGTGGTAGATGCCCCCAGCGAGCACGATAGGTAGGGGGTTCTGTCTGTAAAAACCATGTGGCAGGTGTCACTACCATAACGTGACCTGCTCTTGCCAGGAGTCAGATTTTTCTTTCAAAACCTTTCTAATGACAGTCTTTGTGTGTGAAACATTACAATAGTACCCACACACCGGTTCCATGGTAACCGCTCGAGTGTTTCTTCAATTGACAATATTATTGGTAAACAATGAGTGCTAGCTTTCTACAGCTGGTTAAGTGGTGCAAGTGGTACGCACGAGCGGTTACGTTTCTTTTAGTGGTAGTTACCATCGTTAGAAAGTTGTCGCAGATTTGCTGCCAATCGTGCTTAATTTTTTTATGAATTAATGGTATTTTTTTGGTTAACGTATTATATCATATTGGATTTTTATTTATGTAAATTCAGTTTTACGACGACGATCAATTTAACAATTTATTTCATACTAGCTGTTACCCGCAGCTTCGCCCGCGTGAACTTAGATTTACGGATTTATCATGTCTGATGATGATAATTTTCTATTTTAATAATTACTAAGTTTTTGTATTAAAATGGATATATGTTATCTTGAACATAAAGACATATATCCCTTCGCAGACTTTCTGTAGGCATATTTATCCTAAATATGCCTACAGAAAGTCTGCGAAGGTACTATTATTATAATATATTCCACCATACATACGTTGACCATAACATTACGTCTACCAGAGTTGATACACTACCGCCTTAGACACCAGACAACCGCCCGTTCGAACTTCGAATCACGGCAACACGATTTATTTTCTTGTGCATTATTTTGATTTTGCCATATCTCCTAAAGTATTCATTTAATTTGTATGATGTAAAGGGCAAAAATAATCTTCATGAAGTGTTCAAGCCAATTAATTGATTTAAAATGATAAGGATTTATACTGATTTGTGTAAATAGCTTTCAAACTATCGCGTTATAATTGCCCATTTTTTTAAAGTATTAAATGGATATAGTATGATACCCCTAAGAGATAGATATATGCCATCGCGGACTTTTTTGTAGACCTATTTAAGACACACAATTCCACCATACATTATTTTGTTATATCTCAAAGGGTTTAGGCAGCGTTTTCGTTGAAAACTCCCAGACGGCCTATTTTTTTCCGACACCTCCAACAATTATTGTTATATCTTATCCAATGTATATAAAAACTTAATAAATTATGTACATAAACCTTCCTCTTGAATTGTCCAATCCATTAAAGAAAACCGCATCAAAATCCGTTGCGTAGTTTTAAAGATTTAAGCGTACAAAGGGATATAGGGACAGAAAAAGCGACTTTGTTTTATAATATGTAGTGATATACGATTAATTAAGTCTTAGCGTTCGTCCCTTATACGTAGCCAGGTCAAGTTGGTGGTAGCGATCCGTAGCCCGGGGATTCTTAGCACCCCCTATCCCACCGTAACCTAGGCTGCTACCGTAGCCAGGAATAGTGGGACGGCCGGGAACTAGGGGCCGTCTCTTTGGCTTGTGGGTCATTTTGGGGATATGCTCATAATTGCTACGCTGAGCAGGTGGATTGGCAATCGCAGATGATGAATTCGCATCGGCGGCACTGCTGCCTGCCGCCGGTCCGATTAATAGTGCCACCATTACTCGGTGTGAACGGTGCTCAGTGATCACGTCTATCTCACTCTCACGATGAGACAGACTGACACCGAGTAATCCATTCACAGAATTAGCCTCCTTTGATGTTGGGAGGCTGAAAGCCCTTTGACGACTTCTACGTCACCCTGGGTTGGTGGTATAGGGGTAGGGGTATTCTTAAGCCGCCCCCACACAGCAGCATTTACGACTGGTCCGCAAGTTTGCCGTAGCTCAACGTGCTATGGAGCGTGCTATGCTGGGTGTTTCTTTGGCAGATAGGATTCGAAACGAAGACCTTCGCCAGAGAACTAAAGTTACCGATATCACGCGAAGAATAAGGACGTTGAAGTGGCAATGGGCTGGTCACGCACTCAGAAGAACGGATGGCCGATGGGCCATTAAGGTTCAAGAGTGGAGGCCGCGTTTAGGTAGACGAAGTGTTGGTCGGCCATTAACCAGATGGGAAGACGATCTCCGTGCAGTGGCAGGTCCGCGTTGGATGCGAGTAGCAAGGGATCGGTCGTCTTGGCGTTCATTAAGGGATATCTATGTTCAGCAGTAGACGGATAAAATCGTGATTGTTTAAAAATTGAATTCGTGAGAAAACACATGTATGCCTTTGTTAAGTCTAAGCTTTGGTCTTACATTTAATTTAACATACTTATTGGGTTTGAATTTTGTAAGAAACCGACGCTTCGATAACTTTTGAGCAAACATAGTCACGAGATAAAATGCGCAAAAATGTTTCATTATTAGGTACTAGTAAAATTAGCGCAAACATCCTACTAATATTATAAACGCGAAAGTTTGTGAAGATGTTTGTTACTCTTTCACGCAAAAACTACTGGATGGATTTTGATGAAACTTCATAATAATATAGCTTATCAGATTAACACAAAATAACTCATCCCCGTATTCCCACGGAAACGCGGGGCGCTGCTATACTATACATAAATGCCATTGTAAATCTTAGTTAACGCAGGCAAAGCTGCGGGCAACAGCTAGTTAGAAAATAATATAAGAATGTTAGAGATAAAATATATGGTGTGTTATGTACACGTACAACACATTGTATATAGGTTAGCCGGGTTAAATTGGATTGATAAGCCGATCGACATTCGAACCTGGGTCCTGGTGAATGGTTAACATTTAAATGATGTCTATCTCTGTTAACAATGTTAGTTACATTCACAATTACTAACGATTATGTATATTTTACAAGTGTTTATAGCGATAGTGATAAGGGCGACGAAATATTCATTACTTCCCAGCAGCCGCGTACTTCCCACTCCCGTGGGAGTACGGCGATGAATTATAGCCTATCTTATTCTGATATTATGTAAGCTATATTCTTGTAAATTTTCATCAAAATCCATTATGTAGTTTTCGCGTGAAAGAGTAACAAACATACATTCTCACATACTCTCTCGTTTAGAATATAAGTAGAAAAGTAAAATTCTTTGGCTTATTTTTAGCATATGCGACGAGTTCCATAGCTTATCAGGGTGTACCTCTTTAAAATGATACGAGAAGGTGAGAGGTAGGAGGAGGTTTTCCAATTCACTCGTCGTCGCTCATATTGGAGACAGACCAGAAAACTATTAAGGGTCGCAATTCCTCTGAACGTTGTGAACTTGTCTGTGTTTTGTCAGGTAAGTTGCATACTCTATATAATTATAATATACATCTCTTCTCTTCTAGTAAAATAAATAATAAACTAAATTATTGTATCGCCTTAAAACAGCTAGACATGACTTTGATGAGTAGGTGACATGTTCAAAACTAGTTCCGGCACGTGGCGAAAGTAATGATATTACACCTGTTCTGCCCTTATTCCGCAGGACAGCTGCTAAAGGTGTCCATCAGGTGAACATTCTTTGTTCGATACAGTTATCCGGTAAACATCTTATTATCTTCCGTCATCATGATCAGTGATGTCATCTGTCCAGTCTAGCCTGTATCTAGCACACGCTTCTCAATACCCAAGAGAATCTGTATAGTCAATCTCTAAGCTACTTTACTATAGGTAGTCACTGTGTAGTGTATTTATCAAAATTGTATTCGAAAAACACATCACACAATCTCCGATGATACTATTTGCTGTGTGTTATTAAAAGGTATATTACTAATAATATGTATTACCAAGGGTAAATCCGGCTCGAAAGACCATAATATGTTTGTACCAGTGTTAAGTTGAAATTGATAATATTGTATTCTACCAGCTACTACCTAAAACATAAGTTAGATGTCGAGTTTGACAGTTACTAAAAAATCATAATAAAAACTCTAACCTGGACTCTATATACATGCCTGCTCCTAGTACTATTAAGGTTTGATAAGCCGTGGTAGGCCGCTTATGTTCACATTAACTAAACATCAGGCTTGTCTGTTATTTTGCCAATGACACTTATAAAAAAACTGACGTTCATTTTATCGGCAGACCTAAAATGATGATCAATACATCGGACACTTTTGAAAGCCCATTTGAGACTAGATATAGCAATCACAGAACACTACGCTGAACAAAAACGGCCGGTCTAGATAGGCCCAACAATGACTGTTCGTTTCCATTGACACTCGGAGTCAAAGCACGCGTATGATCTATATCATGATCGACTCCGCCCCCTTTTATGCTAATGTCTGCGGCTCCATGGATTACATGCCCCAATAGCCTTTCAGATTAAAGGCTTCACTCACGGGGAACGAACAAAAAATTATACCATCAAGACGCATCGAACGAAATCAAAGAAATCTTAATACCATCTTATGCGCATCGGATGCAAGAAACATTGTATTAATGTTTTTGAAGTAGTTAAATTAGCAATGTTATCCTGATTTTTCCTCGTCCAAGAGGTATGCCATGGTGTTTAGCAGCTGAAATGGACAGACGCGACCGGGGTGACACCGCCGCTCACATGATATCGGCTTCAAGTAGCAGTTATGCTTTCGCGTTTCGTAAGGTTTATGAGTTTTCCGTGGCCTAGCGGGGCTCTAGGTTAAAGAACGGCAACGCACCTGCATAGCCTGTGGTTGTATAGAACATCACACACGAAATGGGCGTCAATAGTCGCTAAAAGGTTTTGACAGTGCGTTTGGCCTCCTATGCTATAAAGAAAGTTTTCCTAAATTATTTCATAAAATTAGTCGCGGGTTCCAAAGCAAAATTCTTTAAATCATAGTGGACACGTGAAGCAGTTCCAACGAGCCGCGGGCAAGAAACAAAACTCTGTGTCAGGATCACGTAATTCCGAAGAGACTTTGTAGTGACAATTATTGTGGTGCAATGACATTCAGTTTTCACCACGCTTACTCATCTTCCAAAGGTCTTAGTGGAACCTACGTGTCTGATTCGGTATGTAAAGTTCCAACGCATTTGTTCACCGTAGCAACGATTGCCTAAATCCGACGTATAAGGTCCTGTTAATAATTCCTCAACATGAAAAACTCACAAATAAAATACATTCCCATGTATCTGACAACGGAATTGATAACGTAAACTCCGCGTGTGATTAATATTGGTCTGCCATCTTCAATTTGCGCCCAAAGGCGGGTCTGATCATTTTTGACACTTTTTGGCGCCGAGCCGAGGTCCCCCGTCGGCCCTTATCTCGATATTTTCCGATCGTTTGCATAATACAATAATTCGTATTGTATTGGTGATGCGTACGATTATAAAGATTGGATCTTATTGTTTTTAGGTTATACGCAAATATCGAAACTCAAAATACACCGGCCGGCAATAATTTCAGTTTTATATTTAATACTACTGAGATAGTTATGTACTCTTGACAATCTCTAAGTAAAAAAAAATCAAAATCAGTTTTAATTTAGATAAGAATAATCGCATTTGAATAATAATAATGTTTTGTAATTAGAGACTCTCTTAAGGAAAGGTCGAGTTATATGCTTGTCAACCATTGACATAACAGATTTATCCCTTTGTCAAGAATTTTATGACACGTTTTATAGTAAATCATTGTAAATACGACGACAGGACCCTCAAATTAATTATAAGTCAAGTCTTGCAATATCCTCATAAATAAAAGTTATACAACAGCAAATCTGACAGCTTTATACGTGTCTATCATAATTAACGATTTTGACGTTGCGGTTATGAAATGAACCGAATTCGCCGTACATTTATAGAAGCCCCGCTGGGGATCCCTACTTATGGGAAACTATTGTTGGGTTCAGATCATAAAAATGCCATTGGTTAATACCACATATAAAGTAATCCGTATTTTTTTGCAGCCTACAACCGTGCGTGGTTTAACTGGCTCTAGCCATGCACATTGCACATATAAAACGGGCTTTATAAGTTTCGTCTTCGAAGGCTGTCTAGCAGAAGACAAGAATAAAAAAAAAACAAAAAAGCATATGATTTGTCGTCGTTATGACTAGAAAATGACCACCGTTCGCTAACAAATACCATCATCATCATCAACCTTTATCCATTCACTATTAAACATATGTCTCTCTTGGTAAACGCCTGGACTACGCTTACACGAAAATGTTGGATGCTAGTGGGACTTCTTCCCACCTTGTTAATGATCGACGGACACTTCATCTAGCTAAACGTGGCCTCCACTCTGGAACATTATTGGCCCATCACCGTCCTAGTGACTGTGTGACCTGTTCACTGCCGATTATACTCCTTTATTTTTATTTTATTTTTCTTTAACGCCGGTAAATGCACTGAGGTATCCTGCGGGAGAGTGGGTCTCCCCAGGCGGGTATGTGGAACTCGCTGCGCCCGAAAGATGTAAGTAGACGCAGCTCTACTCACCAAAACCCGGCGAGTGCCACCAATGCCGCCTTTGGTGAGGTGCCCCGGATCTGCTAGCAACAGGGCACCTCAACGGCTAGTCAGTCCCTCAGAGGACCGACGGGACCTCCACAGACGGGTTGTAATGTGATGTGTAAGGACTAAGGAGTGAAGGTCAGGATAACCCTCTAAGTACAGGATTAGTGAGGCGAGAGTTGTTGATGATGGAAGGCGTCGGTTCAAGGAAAAGGTTACAAGAAATTACTTTTTTTATACATTTGAATCTTCCTTTTTCGCTACGTTGAGTATTTGGAATTTGCAGAACTTAGACCAGCTGCAGACAATGTATCCATTGACAAGGTCAAAAATTTACCGTCTAAAAAAATAGTTTGCAACATTTGGTCCTTTTCCGTTGTTTTGTACCCACAGATATTCGCATCACATGTCGAATAAGAAACAAACAACAAAACCAGCAACAAAGCAATAAAAAAGCAAACAAACGCAGCAATAAATTGTATTAATTTAAAATCGTTTTATTTCATGTATCGAATCAAATACAAAGGGTCAGATGTTATTTTTTATTCGTGTTTCATTTAACGATTGAATATTTTAATCGTCGACTCGCATACACGCTGAAATATTGTGTTGAATGAACATTAAATAATGACAAGTGTTTATGAACATACATTCAGTAAGATTATTTTTTATCTAGATGGCATTTTTATTCTCTGTCCCTTAAAAAAGTAAATTATCAACCCTTATATGACCCACTGTTGGACACGGGTGCTCTCCTCGAAATCAGGCGAGGAGACTGTTGGATGCGCTGGCCCAATCGAGTCGGTGAATTTCACACACCTTCAAATACGTATAATCTGGTCCCCCTAACGATGTTTTCCTTTACCGGTGAGCGAGCGATGGTCTCATGTTTAGGATACACTTAGAAATTTAGGAAAACCCATTTCAAAGCACCACAAGATCTCGAGCCAAAGCGAGCTGAGTGGTAAGGGCTAACCCTTACCACTCACCGATCTTCACTTTGTCTTTGATCACATTTCTTTCAAAACTCGTTGTATGTGTCTCCCTGTCTTATCATCAGTTCATTTTTGTCATCAGACATTTTCTATATCAAATGCTAAGAAATCGGATACAGGATAAGGCACTAAGGTTATCATTTTTATCATTATAATCATCAGCACGTCCAATGCGGGACATGGCCACTTCATGAACACCCAGATTACTGGCACTCTATCGAGTTCGAGGTCGATTAACCGTCTCCTTTCGCGGGAACGTGACCTCCTCTCTGGAACACACCCACCCAGCTCTTAGGAATAAGAGTAAGTCTGATCTGGATACTGACCTTTGTTCTGTAGAGCGGATTGGAGAAGTCCCATCCCGGTGCCACGAACAGATATCCGCATTTAGATATCTTTCTGCTGGCCTGTGGACAAATAACATCATTACTATTGTTATCAATATATATATATTGCTAGTATCAGCATAAGGATACACAAGTTTCAAAACACAAGTATAGAAAGATTAATATATCCCGGTCTTCAGATTATTTCACCAAAAATATTTGAATTATATTGAAGTTGAAAATTTAAAACCTAATTTATTATTCGCCTGCCCGAAAGTTATCCAATAAGCCGATTACCATTAGTCTTAGTCGAGTATAAATAAATTTGATTAAATATGGCAGTATATCAGAAAGAGTTTGACAAATAAGTCCGACTCGAAGGACCAAAATTATTCTATTGATTGCTTGAAATATTTCTAATCTGTTTAATATTAACTTTCGCTATTGGGTGGCAGGATATAGCTAAATCTAAAGGAATGAAGGACCTTAGATTTAAGAGTATAAATAATAGAGCTAAAATAAAAGATAAAAACGTTAAAAAAATTCCGACACATTAATCTAAGAGATAAAAAAATCGCCTGAATTCGAGACCCGTGCCCAGCAATGGGACATATAAAGGTTGATACTAAACTATATAATCTAAGGGATATAATTGGATTTTGATTTTAGATTCGACGGTTCAAACTACATGTTCTAATGACGATTAGGCAATGTATAAATACTTGAAATGATTGAAAAGCCGACGCTCAATACATTATATAAATTCTGATATTACCGTGAAAAATCTCTCAATATACGTTAGCAGTTAACGAATCGGAAAGCCGGTATTATTAATTGCAATGCTCAGTAAAAACATAAAAGGCAATGTGCCAGCTAATGTTGATGCTGGGTTAAATCTCTTAATGTAACATTTGTGCTGATGTCACGACTGGTCAATGACCCACATTACGTCACGAGTACAGTCGGAATAAAAGGTCGAAAATGTATTTCGAGGGAAATTACTAAAAGCTTGGATTTTAAGAACTTGTACAGCTACATCGTGGTGACAAATCATGATTACCATTGATTTAAATCGATTCGAGAGAACGTTCCGCAATATTCAATGCAAATATAACAGAACACCTGACTTACATTTTACTTCAGTAGCAGATCTTAGATCTTAGGTAGACAACGCCATTAGCCAGATGGGAAGATGATCTTAGTGCAGTGGCCGATCAGTGTTCGATACGAGTGGAAAGGGATCGGTCGTGTTGGCGTTCATTGGGAGATGCCGATGTTCAGTAGTGGACAGATAAATGATGATGATGGTGACGAAATCTTTCTAAAAAATTTGATTGCATTTTGAAATTGTTAAAATTCCCAGCACGGCGAGGCTGCTGGATATCGTGACTGACACGACATTATTTGGAGCAAAATGTCCCCTAATTTTGACAGTATAAACCAATTATGATATCTATAATTATCAGTTTAGAACAAATTTAATAAAATGTGTCTGAGTCCTGTTTCTATTTACAAATAAATGGTCACGTTATGCACACCTAACAACTGCATGTACAATCACTTAGTAATTGACATTTGTTATAATATGTAGCTGAGTGTACATTGAACTTGACCGATCTTATTGTGCGGGGTACAAAGGACATCGACTCGCGTCTCCGGTAATACGAATTTAAGCGCTGGTACCGGAGGACAGATCGCTGGGAACGTGTGAATCTAAGTCTTCCGAGAACTACAGTCATTTATTTTTTACCATCCATACCGAGATAAGGGTAGACGAAATCCGCGCAGTGGCCGGTCCGTGTTGCATGAAACCGGTCGTCTTGGCGTTAATTGAAGGAGGCCTATGTTCAGCAGTGAACGATTAAAGATGTTGATGATGATATGATGAATTACAGAGCAGCCTGTTAGTTTCAGATATGAAACTAGGAATCTTAGACTACCGTGGAACTAAGTCAATGTCGTAAATATTCATAAGTATTGTGTGATTAAAAATATCGCTATAATAGTTTAAAAATGATCAACTTTATAATTAATGCAGAATTGATGAATAAACAGTCTAAAATATTGTATTGAAGAGTTTTGGGTTTTAACTTCCTCATTCAATAGTAAGTGATAAAATTAAAATGATTTAAGCCGCGGGCCCAAGCTAACTGAAGGATATCTCACTGACACATGTGTGTCGCGGACCAATCACATATTATCTTAATATATATATTTCTTGTGTGCGTGTGTATGTGACTGAACTCCTCCTAAACGACTGGACCAATTTTGATGAAATTTTTTGTGTGTGTTCGTGGAGATTCGAGAATGGTTTAGATTCACAAATCAGACCGGCAGATGGCGCTGCAGTCGGTATCTAGGTTATTGATCTGTACTGCCACTATCGATTCGTATCTAAAGGACAACGTCTGTGGGGTCCGCTAGTTTATATTTAAATGTCAAAATAATTTATCTTAACCTATCTTCACTTCTAAAAACATACTAAACAATAGAACTAACTAACATATACACGTAAAAGATATATTGCAGTCACGTGAATATAAATTCTGAAGTTTAAAATTTTAATTCACTAGATTTTGTATCTAAACCATACTCGAATCCACTTAAACGCACACAAAAACATCTCAAACGGTCCAGTTTCTTAGGAGTATGCGTTATACAAATGCACATAAAAATAATACGTGTAAAGGTAACCAAAGGTATGTTTTTTATTGACCTAAAAGGTATCAATATAACAGTCCAGTAGCTTCCCAATCTGTGTCAGGGTCCCATTGATGTAGGGTTGTCTACCGTAGTCTAAAATAGAGTATTATTATATTATGTAGGTTACTCTATAATCTATAACGCTAAAATAATCTCTAATACATAATGTTTACGATACTAATTTCAGGCACCCTTATTATGATGCATACATCTATTATCGTAGCCATAAGTGATGAGAAGATTTTTTTTTTTGGAATGGACCGTATGCTATTGGTTTGTTGGCCTTTAAGCTTCATCGGAAGAGTTGACGAGCAAATGACTAATCTAAGTGTGGGAAGAGAGAGACAGGATTTCATTGGAATTGAAGAAAAAATGAGCTCCTGGTTAATTTAAAAATAGAGTTAGATTGATTAGAGTCGTGATTTTTTTTAAACGGACATACATTAGGCCTACCGAAAAAACTTTTTAAAAATGTTCAATAAACGATACACTTTTTCATAAGTCGCGTGCTTTTTATTTAGCTCTTTTGAAAACAGGTACTTGTTAGTTGGCAACCCTACAATGGTGGTACCGTTGGTCAGGTGACAATGGCTGCGTAGCGAATCGACGCGTGCCGATAGATTACAGACGACCTTAATACAAGTGTTAGACCAAGAGCAGGGATAGGCGCAGGTTCGAATCTTAATTCTGGAAGTCTTCTCTATCTCAAGTAGGTGTGTATATTGGCCACTCGCCCAACGTGGGATAGGGAAATTTCAAATCCTTTAATCAGAATCAGATTAGATTCATCTTCAGCATCAGAAATTTCGATTAGGAATGCATATTTCTCACGATGGCCTTTAGAAGAGAACAAGCGCTGTTGACAGCTCGGGCGTTCAGATGCAAAATAGAGACATTTATAGCTTGGAGTCACAGGTTATGAGAAAAGGAAACTAAATTCTTAGCTATTGCCTAAGTCTGCGTTTATTAAGAGTAAGACCTTTTCTCCGGCCCTGGACCACAGACGACACATAAAACGGAGCGGTCACGCGTGACACGTAACGCCGTTGTGGGCTGTCCTAAAAACTGACCATAAACAATTGATTTACGGCCGCGACAACAGTAGTTTCGAATATTAGGCCTAGTCTACATTCGTGGCCTTTTAGAACATTCGAGGCATAGATAATAATTATCACATTATCTAGCGGTCTCTTGCCTTGTCGGGATCGGACCAAGGAGATCGTCGCTGTCGAGCTAATTGAAGTACGACCTTTTGTCTTTCCTAATGTGACCTTCTTAGTGAGTTCTTTCAAATCCTCCGGATCAAATGTGTTACGTCCAGATGGACCAAACACTAAGATCAGGTAAAACATTAACCAAAAGTCCGTGTTCAGCAACGCAACAGCAAGCATGTCTCAACGGATTAGATTTATTGTTTTATTTAGCAAGCACATTTTGTCCAAAAATCCTGAGATAGTCTTACACCAATACAATAAATCAAGTTCACTTTGCCGACGCCAAATATTTATATTGTTTACAAATATTTCAACAGCATCATATCAATCGCAAGAATGCAGTTACACAGTATTCGAGTATCGCAGGTGTGCAGTGATTGTGCAATGGGACCACCTCGGAGACTCATCAAGTTATTTTTGATTCAAACGTCAATTAGTCAAGAAACTATATTTAATCAAAATGATATTCTTAATTAATACAGACCCGACATATTCGTGACAGACAGACTGTAGACTGGTTTATAAATGACACAAATAGAGACCGTCTTGGCTTTCATATAAAGAGATGTGTCGTAGAAAAGGTAAATTGAGAAGTGCAATTAGCTAATCAAATTTTGATGTTTAGTACCTCCCTAAATATGTCGGTGATATAAATGGCTACTATACTATAGAACTTATGATACATATGGCTACCGGGCTGTCACGGGTCGGGCGGGTAGTGGGGATCCTTAAAAAGCGACTGAAGGCGCCTCAGTAGTTTTTGTTTAGATAGCGAATTCCAGATGACAGTTCCACATAGGGTCAGGATCTGCCCGAAGATCCCGGCTACATCCATTAAGGATTTCCCTGCGTTCTTAAAAAAAGGTAGAAAATGATCACTTTATTGTACATTTAATGAATTAAAATAAACAAGGGGCTTTAAATTACGATGGTCTTATCATTATCGTATTAAAGCATTTCAATTATATTAGAACATATTAACGAATTGCCTCGTCGCTATATTAATGTACACGCGGCTTTATACAACATAGTTGCAAGGTAATTTTTAAAGACCCGTTCAAACAAACAAGTTTTCATATAATTTACAAACACATTGGATAGTTCATTTGTTTGGTCCATCATCATCACCAACTGACCATTCTTAATTCTCATGCATTTATTATGTAATACACATGACCAGGGACATAAAAACTGGCGGAAATCGAACCCACTTCCTTCCTGCTTGAGCGCCAACGAGTTAACCATTGAGCCACAGAGGACGTCATGTGATTAATAAATACTATGTGATGTGTGTACGTTTACATGACCTACATGTATAATTAATATATTTAAAGGTTAATGTTAATTATGTATTAGGTATTAATAAACATTATAATACGCTTGTAATATCACAGCGTCATTCGATCATATGCAACAGATGGCCAATAGGGTAAAATCAGCCTTATTATAGTTAATGCGAAACAATGCCGTATTGTGGAAAGAAGAGCAGAATCTTCAGTGTAATGACTAACACTGAGACGAACCATCAAGATGAACTTAGTAATGTTAATAGGCGACGGTGACAATTTACCATTATGCAGTTCATCTGCCCATTTACCTAATTTAAAAACAAACATTTTAAAAAAATTGATTCACGCCATAGTGACTAACACCCGTATTCAAGAAGCGTACTTGGCTAAGTAATGAAACAACACTATGTAAAAAACGTCTATCTATGCGCTCCTGGTGTATTGACACAGTCGGGTTTGACATGGGATTTACAGACACACGACAGAGGACTATCAGAGACTAGCAGGTGCATTGCCGGCCTTTCTAATAGGAATATGCCCTTATCTTGAAGTTCCCTAAGAATTGAACTTAAGAAGATAGTGCTCCAGCACCAACATCGACTAAGACAAGATATTTTTGAGGTTCGGTCATAAAAAGTGATTATTCCATACCACCAGTTAAGACGTCCCAGATAATTTCGAAGTGTAGCCATTTTGAAAGAAGATAATATTTTTCAAATGAACACTAAAAAATTGTGTAAAGTAACATGATAGCCATAATTTGTAAGGCACACATTAACATCTGATTGGCTGTACCATAAACTTTACGGTTTCGTTCGGACACACATGATTTTCTAACACGTGAAAGTGTGAAAATGTCTAAATTAGTATAATCGATCCATCCGAGGGGGTCGAGAGGGTGGAGCGGGGCGGGGGTCGTGAGAACTGGGCGACTTGCACTTTCGTCGGCGCGCGCGCAGCCGATGCGCGATAGCGGGCGCCGAGGAGTCTGCGCACGAGTCTAGCTACAGATTAATCATTCATCGAGAAGGGCCCTACATGGCGAGGATTTGTAGAGAAAGTTCGAGAGAAATGCTCCTTAAGCAGGAAGGCACTTGAATTATTACGATGATTTGTGAATCGCTATCCGAACTGTTGACTCTTCCGTCGTAAATTCAGAAATTATGAGAGGTGCAAATTGTAAGGTGCGGCTAATAAATACTGGTTATTAATATTGCACAACGTTGTTCGAGAACAAACGAGTCATCCGGCCACTTCAGCGATTGAAGCGATTATATTTCAAAAGAGAAACGTGAAGCTAAACAAAAACCCTAATAGAATCTCGAATCAGGCACAAAAGATATCTGATATAATAGAAAAATCAACAAAGATGTCACTTTCTCACGGAGCAGAGAGCGACAATGATATGGAACTGTTCGAAGTGAAAAACGACAATAGCTCAGGTATTGATAGAATCACGACTTTCGACAAATACTTTGGATTTATGGCGAGTTACTGAGGGAACTCGATTGTACTGAATTATTCCACTACTGCTGTGTTGATACAAGATTTATAATGGTACGCGAGCTGATAGATAATGTTGTCTTTTAAATGTTAATGGTTACTTGCTACAAAAAAAATCAAGTTGGTTGTTAAATTAATTATTTAATATTGCCAAACAGTGCATTTATTATTTCCATCACCGACATTAAAGATCAATAAACTAACGAGTTTTTAAAGACCTAAAAAAATCTCTTAAATTTAAGTACCCAAATTTTATGATAATGGTCACATCCTCAAATTAAGTTCACGTATCCAGTACAAACATGGCATTCTTCATTTAATTGCGGTCTAAACTAAAGACCCTTCAGGTAAAACGATCCAAATTCCACCTCAACTCGAAGACAACCTGTAGTACCGGGAGGCGGGCTCGTCACGGAATCGCTACCGGCACAATTATCATATCTAGACCACTCTCACTGAATCAAAAAGAACACCGCGACGTAAAGAAAGCAACATCAGGTGCGCTCCATTTCACTTTCCAATGACTTATCTTTAGGCATGACCAATGGAACTGAGGCTCACGGCGGTAACGTATAGAGTCTCGATTTCGATGGTGCAGTAAGAGCCCGTAATTATCAAGATTTGCACGGAAACCCTTTGCTCGCTCGCTCGCTAATTGCGCTCGCTCATTCCGATACTTTTAATGTATTAGAAAATAACAGTAATGACCTAATGTGCTAACGAGTAATGTGGGAGACCTTTTAAACGTATTACACATTTAGTTTCGTGCTTAAATTAAATCGGTTTGAAGGACAATTCTAATGCGAATATTTTTTAATGATAGGATGTGCAAATGGTTCTTTTGATTAATTAACTAATTTCTTTCAAACATTCCGACTATGTATCATAATATGTTAAATAAATATTTTCAAAAGAAGCCGTTTTATAGAAATGCCACTGAATTTCAAAATTTCAATTTTATCAAAAGAATTAGAAACAAAAAATTAATAAATAATAATGCTACAAATGATAATTGCAAGACAAATGCAATTCCAATGTTCACAATTATCACAAATCCATGCCTCAGAGATTTTAACAACAACTGAATTATTATCTGGAGAAGGATCAATGAAGGCATTAAATTTAGAATTCCTGATCAATAAATAGATATCAAATTTCAGTCGATGACAATTTACGCAGCATGCGGTCCGATCATACATTATTTATTAAATTTATAACGAAATAAATTCTTAATTAGAAGATAACGATAATAAGAAATTATTTGTTTTCTTCACATAATTTCTTTCAACATCTTTAACTAATGAAACAGAAGGGCGATGTAAAAATGATACGAACGTAGTAAATCACTTTTATTATTCACTATTTGTATACACTTGGGCAGAGTTTCGGCTTATTTGTTATTCGTCACTGAATACCCCTAAAATCCTGCAAGCCTCGTCTTTATAGTCTCACCAGTCAATGGCCGGATATGACGTTACAGTAGTGGGGGAAGTTAATGTGCAGTAAGGGCTACCGACAGTTGTGGCGGCAAACTGTCATGGCATGGCTTTGGCATCCTGGCTTGGCTTGACTTGGCTCGGCTTGGCTAGGCGTATGGCGTTACACTAAACTTTTAACTTTAGCATTCAAATAAATACTACGACGCATAATGAGTGAGTTCTATACCCGAAAACCTGAAGCCAAGTAAGTTAAGACATGTCACAAATGATTAAAGGATAGATAATAATCTTCGGCATATAATATTCAATTGACTTGATTAACTTTAAGTACCACTAAAATTGTTAAAAAATATATCGATCTCCGCAAATTAGAAGTACACAATATCTTATTTTAAACAGTATGAACGATATTCATATCAATTTTTAACAGGATTATATTATCATCATCATCAGTCATTATCCATCCACTGTTGAACATAGTAACAAGAGGACCGATTCCTTGCCACTGTCATTCATTAAACACTTCGAAATTTGTCTTCCCACCTTGTTATTAGGTGACCAACGTTGTCCTTCGTCTATCATAACGCGGCCTCCAATCTCGAACCTTATTTGCCCATCGGCCATCCGATTTCCTATTGTTTGACCAGCCTACTGCCACTCCAACGAGCTTATTGATTGTATGACGACCATTGAACACACTTAAAAATAAAACACGCATGCCATAAAAAATACGTACGATAATCTCAAGTTATGCGTTATGATAACGGGTCATCGATGACCGTTTATGTAAAATCAAGACAAAACAGTTACAACAAAAACGAGCAACGATTCAAAGCAAAAAAACTTAACCCACATGCAAATACAAAACATTAACACACATAGTTAGCCGACATAAAATATGACGGTTATCGAAACATCTCATCTACGGAATGACCACCAGCGCTAATGACCAGCCATTTGGCCGAGGAATGGAGCTGTCAAACTCTGACGGAGTTTGACATTCAATGTAAACGCTTTCGTTTGATCTAGTTTAAATTAAGAGATAATATTTGAATGGAATATTTAAATATGGTAGAGTTCGATTTGTATTTGATGTTTGAAAGACATCGTTATATATATCGTGCTATGTATTCGGATTTTAAAGAATCTTTTGAAGTTGAAAACACATGCAGTTTTAAGGAACTATTATAACAATTTTGCGAAGTTAACAAAAGGAATATCAAATATGAATTATCTTTCTTAATAAATATAATTACAAAACTGTAAAGTCTATTCACTATCCGTGTCTGTATAATTTAATGTCTATAATATTTAAATTTGAGAGTAAGTTCTACAGTTGGCGAATTCCAACATGCAAACGATTGAATTAGTGTAGAGAAGGCGGTGAAAATTAAGATCTAAGTGCTAGTATTTTTCCCGATTCGAAAGAAGACATCAAAACCATTATTCTACTTTCAATCAAACCTATTGAATATTCATCAACACCTGATTCTGAACAGGTTGTTCGTCATGGCAAAAATGTTCAAGTATTCACCATTTTTATTGTCAATCATTATGCGAGAAAAGGAGGCCAGGGTTAGCCAATGAATACGTATACAGTGTAAAAGTTACGGTGGTTAGAATCATTTATCATTTAGTATTTGCGATGTTTTGATATTATATATCACTTATTCTTATTGAATTAAATCCTTATTAATTTTTAATTTGCTTTTGATCAGATTAGTTTTGAATAGATATATCGAAAAAGACAGTAGACATTGATTTTGGGGATTAAAAACCAAGCTTATCAGCTAAGGATTGGAAGAGGATACAATAAAAGAAGACAAAAGAAATCAATAATCTAAGGACTCAAATAAGAAGAATAATTTCAAAAAATAAAATATACAGCAAAATATTAGCATTTGGAGATATTAGGGCTTAAAGATAAGAACACTTTGAGACTAGAATAGAACATTGGTTTGCATAGTAAAACAAACCCGAAAAATTAAGATAGAATGAAAAGGACCAAAAAAATAACTAGAGACATGAATAAATTACATATCAACAATTTTTTATCTCAACCATAAACTCGACGTTTCAGTAATTTGAATTGTCAAAATATGACAATACGAGCACGTAACAGTCGAGGTTAGTCGATGGAAACATTCACTTGCTCTAAGTTCTCACGTGTACTTCCTAACGAGTCAATCAAATCTCAAGGCACCGCTCCACTTCGTCATCCGACACTTGGAGGGCTTGACAATTCACCTTGACGTTAGATTAGCTAAGAACCTCTCCCCTTAGGGCAATAGCACTGTGATGCCAATGATGTCAATGAATATGTGGGATCGTTATTTTATCTTCGATATTAATTACAGCAATATCATTGCATGAAACCAATCAGATACGACACACGGCTAATTTAAGAATTACAATATTTTAAGATAACTTAAGAATATAAATACAGAAAAATATTTTTAAGGTGGTGGTTTTGAAGGAGTGGAAGTACGTGTGTCACTCCGCCGTCTGTATGTATTGCTTGCACCACCACAAAATTATATTTATATCCACCGCAAAAGAGGATGCGCTGCTTCTGTTTTTTTCAGAGTAAATGCTCATATTATGATGATTGATATGTCCTTTTCAATATTTTTTGGCGGTTTGTCGTGAATTATTTGATTTGATTAACGATACGTACTACGTTAGTTCTACGGTGTTTTTTTTTTAAATTTAACTTAGCCTCTGCACGTACATACATACATACGACATAATGTATTTTATAAATATAAGTTGGGTCTACTCTTCCTAAATTTTAATAACTAAATAAAGTTCATCATTATTTTGATAACACATAATAATTATTTTGTTCGCAATAATCCCATAGACAGTCAAACCGGTTCTAACGTCTAAATTAAACCAACATGGTCATCTTCTTCGACCAATGTAATTTTAAAATGATAGCAAAGAACTAATATTTACCTAGAGCGAACATGAAAATAATCGTCGAGTAGAAGCTCTCTAGACGACGAAGATATGACGGGTTAGAATCTCAATTTATATAATTATGAAAATTCTTACATAGACTAGGGAATCTAATAAATGAACCATGCAAGCTTTTCAAGCCAATAATTTATTTCGAACAAATTATATTCTTAGGTTTTGATAAGAAACTACAATATAAAAATACGCGATGAAATACATAAAACTTTCTTAGACACATCTTTCATCTATGTCATTCATATCTGAATACTATTAATAAACCTTCGTTTATTATGGTTCAGATATTTCGACAGGTTTCAAATCACGGTGCATTCATTGAAAATATATCCTTAAACTATAGTTCTTATTAGATCACTTATCTTAGAGTCTTTTAACAATAAAGACTTATTTAAAAAAATAGGACTCAAATACAAAAAATATTTGCGGACATTCTCTTGCTCGTACAAAATAGAAACTCTTTAGATTTATTATAATGTTGTATATTATGAGATAATTATTTTTTAAAAATAATACACAGAACATTCTGTGAGATTTAATTAAATATGTGATTACGTAAGCAAAATTATGAACATAATTCAAGTCGTAATTGTAAATTATGGATGATAAAAAAGATATAAATGCTAAAGGTGAAATAAAGGATACCCGGGTCGGTACGGAGAATCGACGACCAGCGTGGGTTGAGTTTATTGGCGCAGAAGGTCATGTGTTATACCCATCAAGTGGTACCCAATACCACAAAAAGGGACACATTTTAAATTGCCATTCTTAGAACAATGAAAACAAAAACTTTAAAACATGTCACAAAAAATTATGACATTATTTTGAAACATTGTTATGCCCCAGTAAATTTTCTAACAAATAAATTGAACAAAATGTTTTTATTTTAAGAAGTTTATTAATAGTTAAGTGAAACAAAATATTAAGACTTGGACGGAACAACACTTTACGTTTTATTACGCACAAAATTAAAGCGCCATTATTTCTCAATTTGATATGTTGACATTCACGTTGCGATTTTTACGTCACAGTTGCAGTTTCGTTTGTTCAACATTTGGAAAGAGTTCTATTGTCCAGGACAAATCCTCTGTAAAAGATCTTATCTAACTCCGCCTTTTTATAATTGAAATATTTTAATTATTTCTTCTGCTACGAAGACCTCTGCAATCGTTGCAAAATATTAAGATACATTTTTCTTACACATAATATATTGTTACAAGTAATATTCAAGGACTTTTTCGTTAATTAATATAAGTTTATATTTCTTGAAAACGTACTTCACGATTAGAGTTTCTTCCTTGTGGTTTTCCTTATTATGTATCATCCTTGTTCCCTTATCACCTTGTTTGCAAACAGTTCCTACATCATCTGTTTGTATCCTACTAGTCCCTTAACTTCTTCTTTTCCACAGTTAACGTCTTCCTCAGTCTGTCCCTTTTCGTATTTAACTATATAATGCAATTATGTTTCTCATTAGAATTAGCGTTATGCGACTAGACAGAAAGGGAAAGCTGACCCCGGTTCATTTATAATAACGTCGATGCGATCAGTGGTCCCAGTCAGGTCCTGTGATTAATGTCCTGATGGCTAGATGGAAATCGCTACGAGAATGCACAAAGAAAAACGGTATCTTAGTGGAGATTATATAGCCATACTAAAATAAATTATCTATCGCCTAGTAAAAGACGCATACCATTTCACATAGCAGCAATGTTATTGAATTTAAAGGCACCATTAAGATCTATCTTTCTAAGCCTTTTGGAAAAATGAAAATTATTAACATCTTTTTAAATTAATATGCTACATAGCGCATATTGTGATTAATAAGCAATCTAACAGTTCAAGCAAAGCTATGGACATCAACTAACATATCGTATTTGGGGCATCTTCAAGCGTTCCCATTGTAAGCCGTGTGAACCTGAGATGATCTTGTAAATTGGGCAATTTAATTATTGTCCCACTAACCATGATAGTATCAGATACAAGAATATCTTCCATAGGACTTAACGTAATCGTGAACCATGCACTGTTGGATTAAGCTCATAATGTTATTTATATTTGATCTTCACATAAATACTGTAGCCTCCAGTCAACAGACATTCCAAAGTCGCAGAAAATTATATTAATCATAAATTGGGTTTTCGAAGAATGTGGCACCTTAATAATAGAATGATATGGAACCTTTATGTTTTTCTGTGAAATAATATGAAGGTTTCTAGCGCCTGAATTCTCAAACGCCACTTAAATATTTGGGGGCTCCTCAAACTACTAAGCACGCCTTAAATCCATATGTCATCAAATATAAGGATATATTACATTTTGATTGGATATTTAAGGGGATGTGATATAATATTACATTTTAGAATACAGGATGTTGCTCTTAAATAATCTGTGTCATAACAAGCGTCACACCATCCCGAAATGTAGATGCAACAATGATTCGGATATAGTTGAATAGGAGGATAATAACAAAATGACACCAAATCATTATAATTCCAGCCGTGAGAATACCATACGTAATGATTTGTTAATTCCGACCAATTTGTATTGAAGATTCGTATTATTTAATTTAATATAATAATACCTCTTGGGAGCGGAATTATTATGAAATACGGACTAAGGCGTGGGATACATTGTCTAAGTAGGTGTGACGGATTCCGCGCCATCACTGTCGTAATCATTATTACCTTATAATCACCATCTGTTGGAAGGAGAAAGTGGATGAGATGCGTAGATCAGACAGGGACAGGCTACGGACATCCAATCATTATGCATCTTTTTATCATCACTTGAACTTGTCCCTTGGATGTGCAAATTATGATGGGACCAGTCCTTTAATGTTTGTGAAATGCGTAAAACAGTATGATAATACGTATTGCGTTAATAATATAAAGATACCGCTTTAAGGCACTAGGCAATGCTTCGATGTCCTTTATTATTGAATTGATAACTCGTTTATTGGAGGTCGTAGGAAAAGCATTGCACATTGACAAGTCTCTGTTGATATAAAATACCTCTTTAAATCTCCTTGGTTGAGTAAAAATTGCCTAACATTTTAGTGTGTTAAGGCATTAGAAACATTAGTCGATTATAATGATGATACTGAATGACCTCATCTAAACAGTGATCTATTGTCACAATATACGAGTGGATATAAAACGCATTTATCAGTGGACCTCGAGTCTAACACACGCAATAATTCTATGGCGTTTTATTAATCGCGCATTCTCGTGAATATAGCAGTACCCCGCGATATTTCTATTCCTAGTTTTCTGGGAAGTTCTAATTTTTCATTATAAAATTAAAGTCGGGTCGTTACCACTATTGCGTGGAATTTTAATGGGCCAGCGCTATGCAATGGCTCGTGCACGGCCTTTTTCTGTCCAGACGAATGCCGGCCTAGCCGCATTTCGTCGCATTCCCGTACTTGCCTGTAAATTGCAGTCCCATTATAAATTATAAGCCGATAAAAAGTGGTCGCATTATAATAGTTAAACAAATAGTACGTGCGGTAAGTGTAAACTGCTTTTGCTCTCGTTTTATAGTACCAGTCGCATATCGCTATCTTAATTGTTATTATCTTGTTCGGTGGAAAAATGTATATTGATTTTAAAGGTCAATAAGTCGTGTATAATATTGTGATGCGCAGAATATGATATTTTTTAATAAACATATTCTGAGGACTACGTTGGACTGCTAAAGTTATAAAATACCTGGTGTTGGAGTTGTTACTCTATAACATGCCTCCAAAAATACAGACGGTATTATGATCCAGATCATCAGATTCAGAAATTTAATTCGCTTGCTATCCTTTTGACCGAACTACTGATATAAAAAGGAATACGAATATGTAGTATGGAATAAAAATATTGCGTTTTAATTGTCACTTCAAGTTTTTAGTATAGCAAGTTTGATTGAATGAAAAATCTCCTGGTCACGTACCAATAAAATCTATAAATAAAGAACATGATTTTCAACAATGCAAGTCTACAAGCTGAACCGACGACTTTACAAATCTAATTATGCAAGACAAAAAGCTCCCAGCTTGAGTTATGATTTCAAAATACTAGTTTTTCGTGTCGCACGTGTGAGTTGATGTGTTTTTTGTCTGGCCATTGATTACTCGTAACGGATATGGCCTTATATACGATCTGCTGGTCCATATAAAGTAAATCAACGATTTATTAATAGGTTTTCACCAGAGGGACAATAGTCCCCGAGTCCCTTCTTTTTTTTCGCGATGAGATGGGAAAGACATCCCATTATCGCTTAAATATAGACGATAAAAGCTTTTTTCGGTAAAGTTTTTCTAAATCTTTGAGAATTTGAAAAACTGAGTACAAAAAAGACGCGTGAAATGCAGACCCGATCTTGTGAGAGACCTTTTATCGGATAAATAAACAAAATTACGAAACCTTAATATTAAGAAGAAGATTAATAGCCACTTATGAAGGAAGAATTACAGTCTTCCTGAATACCACACGATCCTAGTAATTTCTTCCGCTAAGCTTTGTTATGTTCAGAACAGGCTGTGTAATAACTGGTGTCGAGACGTATCATCTTTTCTCAGGAGTCAAGGAAGGCAATGCGACAGGCTTACGTTAGCAACATTAATTATCTTCAGAAAGCACGTGAGAAAGTACAAAATTACCACATATTTTTTTAATCCTATGATTTTAAATTACTTTTATCGGACTCCTAAATAGAGAAGGCTCTTAGTTTGTCTGTATATAGTCGAAATACAGTCATTATGGCGACATTTAAACAGTTCTAATTTTTGCTTGCCTCATACCTGATAACTCAAAGGTTTTTTGAATTCTAAATGTTTCACAAAAGGTTGACAAATCGTTAAGTACTTTCTACTGCGGATTCACTAATTACCTCTACTCATTAACATTAGAAACCAAGGGTTATGTCACAACCACGTAACATCCGTTGCGTTTCAGCGGATACATTCGTTTTGCTCATGCTAATCAGATTGCGTTTTTATGCACATTATGGTCGTGGAGATATGTGTGGGGTCAGAGGGGCAATGACTTGGGTAGAAAATAATAAAAAAGATTCTGGGTTCGTATATTTAAATGTGTTCTTTTTTTCCTGTTTCAGTCTTAAACGAACAGTTTTGGTTCATTGGTGATTAAGAGTGAGATATATTTTTATAAGATACATTAATACCGACATTCATAGATGAATACAAAATTTAAAGATGTAATAGAATAACCCCCTCATTTCGTTATGGGGAGTAAGAACGTAATGTACAATTTAACATTTGGACTTTTTCCTAACGCCCGAATTCTCAAACGCCACATAAATCTTTGCGGGCTCCTCAAACTATTAAGCATGCCTGAATTCCATATGTCATCAAAATGTAAGCAGCTCCTCAATTTGAGTTGCGTTTGATTATTTGGGCATTAGTCTACTAACCGTACGGTAAGCCACTCCCACTCCCAGATCATCTTCAAGTATAGGGAGAGTGCCTACTAGTCTTCAAGGATACATTGAATGGTGAAAATATTAAAACTGAAAGGACCCAAAATACTTACGAAATAGAAACAAATAACTTATATTTCACAAAGATATACTACAACAAATAACTTGAATAACAAAGGCAGTATATTAAACAAAACCAACCGACAAAGCGGTGATTGACAAGTAAAACGCACCAAAACCAACTTCGCCTTGTTTGCACTGACCCCAAAAGGCGTTTCTGTAAATGGTAAGTTTCTGATTTGGACTATGGCCGTGCTAGAACGGGCAACGTATTTTTTAATTACCAGACAGTTACTGCATAATTTTGCTACTGGCAACATACCGATTCAGTAGTGAGTATAAATCATAAGATAACCTCTTTATAAAAAAAGTATCACTTTATTAGGTGCAATAAAGTACATAATGAGTGTAGTTGCATAATATAATCTCTTACATCCGCTCTTAAAAAAATCCGGTGACATAACATAAGAGTTTTCGGTATAACCTGGTTTTAATTGATAAAGCTCTCAAGGCAATCGGATGTATGACGTAAAACTGTCATGAAGCTTAGTGAGGAGAGCCAATTTCCTTTTTGCGTGAACAAAGAAAGACTAGCTGTATTAGTTTCGGGTCTCTGAGTCTAGATCAAGGTTTAATTCTGACCTTGGCCGAAACACCATCCAAAGATGATTTATAACTTTGACTCTATACTTGCCACCTAGGTTAAGCAATATCGCTTGGTCACCAGTGAAGTTTGGTGTGGAACTATGACCGATATAATTAATTTCTTTAAGAGTGACTTTCGTCTATGCGGCGATTCTACGCCACGCGGAATGCAAATACTAAAAAGCATGAGTTCAGCAGTATAACAACTATAACAAGCTCAGAGGCGATAAGCCATTTCCGCGCCATAATGACTGTCCCATTTAAACGTCTCTAGCCTTAAGGATTAGTAAATATAATAATAAGAAATAAGCCTCGTCGTAGAAGTCATTGAAAGACCCAGCAAAGAGGCTACATCACAGATCATCTTACTGTGTTAACAGACATGGCCTAGGTCCATGATTTACGAGCGCGAAATTATTGGAATGTCTTTTACGGCCCATAAAATGTGTATGTGTGCCAACCATTAAGAGCTTGACGAATACACGGATAATATAAAACTAAAAGCACGTGCCTATATTACTTTAACCTTTAATGATTTTTATATTTTTCGAGACATTCATGGAATATACTTTATATGTTCAAAACAATAAATTGAATGCAGTCACAGTACGAATTGAATGATAGCAGAAATAGCATTTTTAGAGGCAGATGAACAGAAATAGCCGATTCGGACTGTTAATTATGATGATGGTACAGATGTATAGGTCAAAGAAAGCGAATCTTCTGAAAGAAATAAAGACGTCTGTTACATAAAGAGTGAAATGGAAGATATATGATATATGACTGAACGAGGTGATTTGTTAAACTATTTGATCAACAAATGCCTATTCCTTTTATACATTGGTAACAGTTATTGTATTTGTGTCACATGAGTCAACGATGAATCGCTGTTGTATATTTATTCATGATTTATGCAATGACACAAATGGGTCAGCATTTCAGTTTGGCACTTGGCTTAAACATGCCACATGAAAAACGTTGTTTATGTTATAAATATCAAACGTCCTTTACACGCCTTTTCATTTTTGATCACTTTTTCCAACACGAATTTACTCTTTTGTTTTTTTCACATCACCTTTCTGCCTTAAGTGGCATGTTTATGGTCTTTTCGACCATTGTTTCTAATTTATCATGCTTAATGGACGCTTGACATTTTGTAATTTCTATAAGTACAAAACCGAAAAGAAAAATTCACTTTACTAACACTCGCTGGTCAAACATGACTGATGAAAAATGGGCTGTAATGGAGCAGAGGAGGCAGAGGATAATAAAAAATATTTGCATAAAACATCACTTTAGCACCATAATGATCGATCCATAATAAGAATTCAAATGAGATACCGCGGTTAAGGGAGCAACGACCCTTCATATGCTTGCAGACCAGTCCCGTCGTTTTTGTGTATCCAAATTACGTATGCGTTTTTTTAACGTAATTTGAGTATTGTAATTTAAGTGAACATGTGTCTCGATGTACACAAACAAAAATATTGCTTAAAGATTGTTGAAACAGGAAAATAAAAGTAGTCATTACAAAGTAGAACCTTGGGGTTCCCAATAATTATTGAAAAAGACTTTGTAGCTAGTGTAGTTAAACTATAATGAATCTGCGGCTGTATTTTTTACACTTCAAGTATTTTTATCCAAAAGTGATCACTCATATGTACAACGACTTTAAAGTTAAAAAGAGAAATTATCTACGGGGATACAAAACTGGTCCTTCGAAGCGGATAATTGAAAATAAAAGTATTTCAACGTTTATTCATAGCAATATCGGTCATAAAATGGCCTTATTATTTGTAATATGATTTGTGTAAAAAGAGGTTTTAATCTTTCCCCGTGTCGTGAGTTGGTTTACGCACCTCATAAATTCTGAACAATGAGAGATAAGTTACAATGCGACCTTGCTGAAGTGTTTGCTTTTTTGCTCACCCGAGATTCCTTGGAGGTTAATTGGTTATTACACTCTTGTCGAAACTCAACCATAAACAATCGTTAAGCCGCCTGGTTTATGGTTAATTTTGTTGAGTTAAGGAATTTAAAAACTTGCTCACTCGCACGGTGTCCAATTCGATTTTATATGAAAATGATGAAATATTGTACTGGTTGGTATTTTGCTTGATTTGTACTTAATGTTTTTTTGAGGCCACTGTTTCTGGAATGTCGACTGCTTTTAGAAGGATCTGGTCAATAGCATACCAGATGGTATAATTTCCGTTGCGACTTATTTGCGACACTAGAATATTAAAGTTACTTAGTACACTAAGATCTAATAATATGGAAAAAACCCTATCCGTTTTAACATTTTTATTATAAATTGTCGATTCTAATTACTTACGGTGTAAATGTTAGCGCGTATATTCATCAAGAATTCATTTCCTCTAACCTCTACGTTCCAATCGATTTATAGTTTTTTTTTTTCCTTAAATGCCATGTAGTCAAGTTTTTCCTTTGATTTTATTCTATACATCAACCGTACGTCCCTATTATAATGCACCACGATACCCAAAAAGGTACATTCATAACTTTCTTTAGGTCAAGAATGTGACCAATGTACGAAGACCCCACACTGTGGCACAAATTGAGGAGTTTGGGCTGATTCGGGGTCTATGAATTCTGGGTGGGTTACAGGCACAGCACGTTCCATTCATTGGCGCCGTTGTCTACGTGACGGTGGTTGTGGAATGGTAGCCGTTATGAATATTGAGAGCACCAGGGATAGACATAAGTAGTAGGACATATTATAAGTCTGAAGAACAAATATTGTTTTTTAATGTCTCACAATGAAACAATTTTTACGGTTTTTATCCTGGTCTAATTTGCATTATCATAGTATAAGAGGGAATACGAAAAGTCGAAGCCTTTTGGCAACTATCGACGCCCTTTATCATGCGCACAATTAGATGCATATGCGTTGCCCTCCTTTTCCCTATCCCCAAATGGCAAACGGAAATGCATTCTTGGAAAAATATTTACAAGCCACGGTAAAATTCAATCGAACAATTTTAATAAAAGCCCTTTTTATCGAAATAATGATTATGAAAATGTCTTAAGTTAGTTTTAATTTTGGACATTAAAAATAATTCACATTACCATTTAAATTTGAATTAATTAACAATGACGTTCATTGAGGGCGTCCTAGAAAAGTTGGTGCTGATGATGATGATGATGACAAACAATATTTCTGATAGGTAACTCAAACATTTCGACGGAAATCGCGATGCATTTCTATCTCCATATTAGTATATTGAATCTATTAATTATCATATATCGCATCTAGTTTCGCGTGTGGCAATGGGCATTCGACTATGAAATCACGCATCGGTATGTGGCCTACTGTCGGCCCGGTGGTACTTCACTGGTGATGGCGGGGCATCGAGCGTGTCGCTTCCGTCCCACTATGCTGTGCCCAACTTGTACTTAACTAATAAAGAATCAAAAGCATCAATAACACCTAAACATTTATTCAATAATAATAATATGTTGGGACAACTCACACACGGTCAACAGTAGTGCTTTCTGTAAAAACCATTTCGATATCGAGCTTCAGCTGAGTGATAGAGCTCAAGAATACGAATTCGTCAAATTCTTCATATCATCGCGGATTCCGCTTTCAAGATTCAAAATCGACCTTACAAAATAGCCCTACGGATCCCAAACTAGGCATGCAGGTTTCCTCACTTTATTTTCCTTTACCGGTAAGCGCGCTGATCTCTTGTTCCGGTAGACTAAGAAATTTAGGAAAACCCATTTCAAGGAACCACAGGGGGTCAGGATCGAACCGGGATCTCTCACTAACATAATATGAAGCTAAAGACTTTGTTTGTTTGAACGCTCTAATCTCAGGAACTATGGGCCCGATTTGGAACTTTCAGTTTTAATTAGCCCATTTATAACTAAGGCTTATTATAGGCTCTATATCATTCCGCTAAGGTGCCGTTGTAAATGTTAGTTACCTCAGGTGAATCCACTGGATATTAAATCATAATAAACACACCAGTAAATGGAAAATAGAATTAACATAACACAATCATTACTATGAATAATAAATTGTTTTGACCTAAAAGGAGGTCAATAAGATGTTTGTTCGCTACTTTTAATACCGATCGCTTCGTAAGGCGTATTTTTAGGAATATGAGTCAAAATATCGATTATACTCATCCCGGATTCAGATCTTAAATTCTCAGAATACGGATAAATCGTGCGTGTATGAGGAAATCAATGTGACGATTTTTGACTGTTATAAATTATATTAAAGCTGTAGAGTTACGTTGGAATGCGCAAATCTCTAGCCTCTAGTAGATTTGGAAATTTTGGAAAAATTGGAAAATTAGAAATTTCTTTTGCATTTAATACCCCACTATAATATATTTTTATTATAAAATTGTGTGATGCATTGTCACCGGATGATAAGTGTATTCAGCGATATTCACTTTGTGACTTGGGGTCGTCGGCGTGTCAACGCTTAAAAAAGAAAAATAGACAGATAAAAAAATAAAAATAAAGTTGTGTAAAAATAACACTTTGGCATCGATGGACTCAAAGTTTTAGATTCGAATAAGATCTATGCACCACCAAGATTGTTAGACCTCTTAGTTCTTACATACTACGTTTACAGTCGAAATATGCCCCTTTTTATACTAAAATGTATCAAGTGTAAATACGTGTATAAGGTTGAGACAGTATTAGTTTTCGTAGCTCACAAAAAAACGTAGTACATATTTAAGGGCGCTAGGCGTTTTCTAAAGGCGCATATACATCGCTTGAATATCGGAGAGATTTAGGGGACGTTTGCACGTCTACACAAATTGATTAGTAAAACTAATTAATACTATTGATAATTAAAAGCAGTAGAGTAACCATATAGATCACGGCTTACGGTTACAACATATGTTATCGTAACACTGGCATAGCGCACTGCCATTTAGTCGCATTTATATAAAAGGTCTAAAAAACAGCGTAATCAGCTGCCAACCGTTTATGGTCTAAAATTCTAAGAACTTCAAGGGACCTTAGACATATATTTTCACAGAATATACTCTAAACAGACGACGTTAGAGTCACTTTTCTTTGCAATCAAGTTGTAACTAAGTCAACTATCTTAAGGACATAAAAAATATCTTATGTAATTAAACATATATTTTTACATTGCGTAAAATGCAATTGTAGGTGAAAATATAGTTTACGTAAGTTTTTTTTTCATATCTAGGTCGAGTTGAATAAAATCTAGATTTGTTTTACCGAGAATTGTTTAGACGGAGTTATTTTGCTTACAGTAGCTAATATTAAAATATGAATATTCTGTATTCTAAATATTTCAAAGTAGCGCGATTGAGATATGTTTCCATTTAGATTTACGATTACAATGTTTTGTATAAACTAAAAGAAATGTGGTGTCGTGGGACACCAGGTAGGAACGAAGTTCCTTCGGCTAAAAAGAAAGGTATACACTACTCGCTTGTGTATGCGACTGTCGCGCCTGCGCACGTCTCATTTAACGGTTTTATTCCACGCGCTTTTCCTTACGGTTTTACTATCACATTTTTTTCAGTTCGGTCGCGCAGCAAAATTCCTCTCCAAGCCTGCCGTAAGGAACTTCATTCCAATAAAATACTTTTTTTATTAGATAAGATGTAACTAAAGAGAAGTAGATAAGATATGAATGTATGAATAAAACTCCTGACATACACGCATTAAGGCTGGTGCTGGTGATGATGATGATGATAATGAAGCATAGGATTGCATTATACTATATAATAAGTACATAGGATCCTGCATCTCAAACGACTCTTTTTTTTACTTATTGACTAATTTTTTTTGACTTATCTCAAGTGTACAAGAATCAAGATATTTTTGATTTGATAGGTCTTATTTATTTATTAGCGGTTCCTCTGGTTAGAATAAAATATTGAACTTTCGATTAAGACGATTTTGAAATAACATGCATGCATTTTGAGTTGTACATAGTACAATGTGTACCAATGTCTTCGTCTTTTAGTATTAGGTTATCATGTAAGGGGGCGTCCATAAATTACGTGAGGTGCTTTTTTTAATTTTCTGTAGAAAATTAAATTCTTAAATAAATTGCGTGATATCGGCAAGAGACCCCCCTCTCCCCAACGTAAGATTAGATGAGATTTGACTTGACCCCCTCCCCCCTTAAACATCTCACGTATTTTATGAACCCCTAAGTCCCTGTAGGTAATATTCACTCAAATACTCGTTGGATGTACTGTCTACTGACAAATACCTTCCTAGTTCGTTCGTACGCGTTAGATGGTGTATTCGTGTTGTGGGATGGAATTTTGTGTTTTTTCTCCCGCTCCGGGCCCGAGGCCGTAATTAGGCGGCCATTTGCGTGCACCGCTCCCTCCCCCCTCCCGCCTCTCCCCCTCTACCCCTCCATCTCCTCGGGAGTCACGTCAGAGATCGCATTATCCTCGATCCTTCAAGATTGGACTTGGTCCGTTGGAAAAACGAAATGACTTGTAGCATGACAAGGAGAATTCTTTAACAAAGATAATACCTAGGTGTAATGAAAAATATGTTTCGTTACCTGCACGAAATCATGATCTTACGGTTTTTCTTTCGTATCCCTCAGCCTCATCATCATCAGCCTTACACTCCGCAGATAATGAACTGTTTTGATGCACTCTCATGTTAGTGTTAGTCACGCCACCTTCATTATTTTTGGAACAGATTTCACCGGAAAGTTCGCTGAATTATTACGAGCACTTGTTTATAAAGTAGGAACATGATACAGATATAAATACGAGGCAAACCTTGCAATTTCTCTCGAAGCGGGTCGGCTACTTTAAATTTTTAAGTTTATATGAATGGACAACTCACGGCTGATGGCTTACCTGCAATAAAGATAAAAAGGATTTAATAATATGCTCATATATAGTCTGGTTGAATGCGGAGATTTTTTAGACAGACATACAGACGTGATGATCATGAGATGAGGAACAAGAAATCAGTTCCGTCAAATCTGACAGTATATAAACCCCGCTTTAAAACCAAAGAAAGATCATTAATTCATTAACTTGACATGCCTGCCTTATCTAGCTAAGAGGACCTATTGTAATTATCCCATAAATCATCTTATAATGACATCAGGTCACTCCTCGTCCTTTTTTATGACACAAGTCGCATAGTCCAGGTTTACCTTGGGTAAGGCTCCTGAAACTCTGTTGGAGGACTCGCATTTGGGTCTACACTACCCCACTAAGCCACTCCAGCTTCAGCCGCTCTTTTGATGGTTCCGGATCTACAGACAATAGGATCTACAGGCAACTAGCCCGGGAGAATGCCAAACTACTCCTCGTAAAAGGAGGACTTAAAGATGGCTTGACAAGTATTTATTGTTCATCATCAGCTCACTTCTGACCATTGGTGTCAGACTTCAGTAAATGTTTCTTAGTTCCTATATATTACTAGCTGTTTCTCGTGGCTATGCCCGCGTTAGAAAAAAATGATTCATATGAAAGCGTAACAAACATTCACGCTTTCACGTTTTTAATTTTAGTAAGGATTATTATGTGCAATCTTTTAATTACATTCATTATAATGAAAATAAATGCGAAACGTCGGGCATGTAAAATCCTTAATAACATCCTTCATACCATATTAATGAAATCCTTTACATCGATAAAATACGCAAAAAATGTTTCATTAATCATATTTTAATACACAGATGTTCCTTAATTAATAACCCCGACATCACGTGAATCGTTAACACATTATAACAGACATAATTACCATTGTATACATTAACATACATACATATTTACGAGCTGGGCTGACTCAGGGCTTAGCCCGTCCTGTACATACTAGGAAGTTATTGGCAGTACTGTTTCTAATAATTTTATAGCTTGTTCTAATTATAATACGGAAAACCAAGAGACCTCCGAAGAACGTGGTCGAGGTCTCTCCGCGGGCGACGTACGGGGGCGCTACTTAACATAACACCCCTATACTCGTCGGGTTTAGGTAAGGTACCTGGTCACAGTTAGAAACGACGTCGCGGGAACTGAGTGGTAGATGGTTTAGCGAGGTAGGTGCATTCCCAAGTGCGAATATTTGCATGTTTCGTGCAATGAACACCTATCTATCCATTTTAGATATTAGCTTGCATTTCAAGTTGGTTATTATAAAACGTATCGTTAAAGTCATACAAATAAATAAAAATGAATAGTAATAGTTTTTAAAACGTAATATACGTATAATGGGTAGTTTGGAAGATTACAACGTACATCCAAATATACACATAAGAGAGATACAAACCTATTTATAATATAGCGTAATTAGTGCATTTTTTTAATATTAATTAGGGTATAATTTTAAATCGATCTTGCTATTCATGGAGATAAGCACTCTCAAACGAACGTTACAACTTTCTCATATCAGTGTATGTTAACATTAAAATGCTGACCTTTGGCCTTCCTTGACGGAAACTCGTTTTCTGTTAAAATGAGGAGACGGAACAGTAACCGAAACGAGATAAAGTTCATTAACAGTAGTTAACCGCCCATGTATGGTCACCATAACTGTTACACTTGCCAACTTGATGGTCGTGATTCGTCAGATACTTTTACTATATTTAGGATTTTTATCACCGACAGATCTGAGATTCTGCCATCACAATTTTCGCATATTGTAAACGAAACGAAATAAAAAGTAATGACAAGTTATGGATGGTTAAGAAACAATAAGAAATAACAAAAAATAATTCTAGATTAGACTTATTTTTTTTCTGTAGTGTAGACTTATTTTTTTCTAAAGCAGTGTAATTTAGATCAGTGTTTTGCTAGTATATATTGTTTTATTACTGGGCAAAGAATTCCCTCTTTTTACCTTACTTTTACAACAGTTTAGTGTACATTTAGTTTGTTCTAGGGCCACGTTTAGTCTAGAGCTTCTTTTGTGCTTTTCTGCTCTTTTAGAGCAGTTTTTGTCATATTTTAGTCGATGAGTATGTCCATATATCATAAAAAGCAAGTTCCCAATTGCTATTATAGTATGTATCTATGCTAGATAATATTATCAGCAAACAAGTGCATAAATCTGACAGGCTCTATGGCCCGGTTACGTCCGTGTATGCTAATTAAATCTCGCGTATGACAAGTGGTCAATATGATTTGACTTTTATTCCTCTCTGAGCAATGTAAAACAGTTGCAAGGTTATGCTTGTGAATTATAATAGATTTTTGACATGACAACTTCTTATAATTCGACGGAGCCGGCTACACGCACAAAATCATGACTCGTGCGGCGTTATCTCGCTCTGAGGCGTTCCATTTAAGGCTTGAAGTGCAAGCGAGAGCGCGGAACGGGCGACAAAGAGTCACAATCAGCCCATCAGTATTTTCTTATGATGTTGTCACCAAACCGACTTTACAGACAAGCGATTTTTTATAGGTGATCACTAACCAATGGTATTCCGTGTCGGTTCGTTCAATCGTTTTGTCCACTCGATATACGGGAGCGGGACGTGGCGTATCCTACTCTCGTGTATATAAGTAATACAATTCTGCTTAATTCTTCTGTGAAACAGCTTTGCTGTGTTTCGGAAAGGGTAGAATAGGCAGTGTTGTTGGCGTCGGACATACCTGGTCTCTCTCTCTCAGTCAACTGTTATCTGCTCCATACACATAGACTACAAGAGAGGCGTCGTCACATCAATATTACAATCGATAAATACAAAATCTACAAAGATGGAAATAATATAAAGATATACCAGTGTCATGCCGTCTGTCGTCACGTCGTTCAAATCGATTTAACTGCAAAGCCACGCCAATACAGGTGTGACATCGTAAATACCTTCCACGACCATAATAGTGTTCGCGACCACCGCTTCGTTCGGAAGTCCTGCCCGTAGCCCAACCTGTCCGCTGGCCCACTTAGTTTTTGTTTCGACATTACCTTTACGTTTTGTCACTTGAACTTTAATTTATCGGTCATAATTTTTATCAGTCGCTGTAGCTCGGGGTGACAGTGGGTCAAAGGCTATATATTGTATATTTTATTCTGATTATTTTCTTAGGGCGTACTCTGTCTACCGGAATGTTAATTTTATTTTATGTTGCCGTAACACTGATATACCAAAAATGTATAACTGCCGACAAAAGTGAGAAGTTATAACTTAAAATTGGGACATTATGAAATTTAAATTTTATTACAAAATATTTACATTAGCATGTCGGTGACGCTAACCTATAAGATTTTCTCCCACCAATACAAAGACCATTATTAAATAAGTGCATTTTGTTATAACTATTAATCACTAATTTGCCGAAACAGCCTTTGTTGCTATTTTTGTACTCTTCTGCACGTTCTTATATACTAGTTTAAATGTTAGTCGGCATAGAACAAAGAACATGATAACCAGAATTTAAAAAAAAGAATACCTCAAGAACAATCAACTGTCAACACCGTTATAATATAAGTGGTGCTAAGTAATAGTGATAGTATGTATGAGTCAAATAGGCACGGTTATTGTTTGTTAGCCCGTTACGGTAATCAATTTAGTGAACCTTATCTTATCTCTGATAACAGTAATGCGTCATAACGTGACGTTATCGTGAAAATTATGTTTAAGAACTAAAAGATTAGATAATATAAGTCTAATGTAAATATTTTTAAACCCTTCATCATCATTATCATCTTCAGCTTTTATCTGTCTACTTTAGAACATAAGCCTCTCTCGAAGAATGCTAAGACCATCGATCCCTTGCTGCTTTGGATGAGAGAGATATATTATATTAATGTATAGATAAAAAATGTGCAAGATTATAATCACCAATTGAGTATGTATTAATATAATAGTATATATTTATTAGGATTTTTACTAGGATATTTATTAGAATTATTATATTATAATCCTAATCTTATTCACCACTTATGGGGTATAAATAAATTATAGTCCAGAATAAATTCGGGCACTTTACATTGATGGCTATTTCGTGTGAGTAAATTATTAAAAATAATTCCATCTCATTTCAGCTCATCGGACACTTAGGTTATTGGAAATCAAATATTCTACCGCCGTTTTAAAGCTGAAAAGAATCGGCGTGACAAACTATCGAATATGCTTTTTTTTAAATCCCAGGCCCGGAAGCAGCAAGGCACAGTCATTATCAGACCCTTTCCATTCGCTGCTGGACAATAGCTACCAGCCATGACCTCCCACCACCCGCATCTAACCAGGACCACTCAAAAGCTTAACAATGCGCCTATTTTTTATAGTTGGATACTAAATTGGCAGACGTGCCACCTTGTAAGTGGCCTGGAACTAGCCCACAGCCCATGTCGGCTCCTGAGATGGCAAATCTCGGTGCCCGTAATTACAGCCTGTGTCAATCTTTCCGAAACGCAAAGCGATAAATTAGGGTGGACACCTCCCAACACGGTCGCCTGCGGTAATCGCGTGTAATTACAATTTATTGGCGTAATACCAGATCGATTGTAAAACAAATTGCCGCGCTCTGTATGTTGCGGGCAGTGTTAATAATCTGTACTTGAGTTAATATGATAATACGAGACCACCTACTGGGCGCATTTTTTTATATTCGTTGAGGAAGTTTGTTAAGATAAATACTCTATAGGTGGGTATAAATAAAGCTTATTTTATGAAGACTTTTCACATCAAAAACTAATGAGCCGATTTCATGCCCGATGTTTACATCAACCATGGTCACGGGAGGACTTCTACCTTCTCCTCACTATGGTTCAGGCCTTGTCGTGGCGGTGAGGTTCACTAGGGTGAGCCCATCTTGGGCGAAGCAAATTGAGCCATGGGGGCTCTTTGTACCCCTCTTATAAGAGGGGCAGGGTCAAGGGCGAGAACCTCACCTCATTGTACTGTCCCGATGTTGGGAGTGGTTGTTCTGTGTTGCGGGACAACCCTTTGTGGAGGTGGCGTTTGTCCCCTGCGAGACTGACTAGCCGTCGAGGTGCTCTGTTTGTTAACAGTTCGGAGGCACCACACCAAACGCAGCATTGGTGGCACTCGCCAGGTTTTAGTGAGTAGAGCTGCATCCACTAACCAGTTTTCGGTCGCAGCGAGTCCCACATACCCACCCGGGGAGACTCACTCCCCAGCGGGATGCCTCAGTGCATTTCCCGGCGTTAAAGAAAAAAAAAACTTCTATCTTCCAAAAAATGAACACGTTTGATAAGTTAAGGATGTAAAGTTGATATTTACAAAGCGGGGTATCGGTGCCCGGATCGGAGGACAGGTGATCACGTCGCTGTGCGTGGGCGGTCTAGATTAGATCTAACCATTGTCTAAGGACGCTGTCTGAAACACCTAGCTAATATCGTGTAGAATAGCGATGAGTGGATTTGTATGGGAATTTGATTCATGCCTGCTGAGACGTAAGGAGAATGAATGACCGATTTTCCAATAGGGCATGGAGGCCGCGTCTAAGTAGACGAAGTGTTGGTCGGCTAGTGGGAAGACGATCTCCATGCATTGGTTAGTCTGTGTTGGATGTGAGTGACGAGGGATTGGTCGTCTTGGCGTTCATTGTGGGAGATCTATGTTCAGCGGTGGACGAATAGAAGCTTTCTAATAGTTGCCTTTCAGTCATTGACATAAACATTTCCATGTAGTGCTGGATGTCTCGTTCAGTGATCGCCTATACGACTAAACGTTTTTTTTCTGTACGGGTACAAAATAAGTTTTAAAATAATTACCTACTAAGAAATCTATAAGAATATTAAAAAGAGGAAAAAATTGATTGTGTTTGTTTGCATTGAATGGGCTCCTAAACTAATGGACCGATATTAAAAATTTAAAAAATAAAATAAAATCTAAGTTAGTGCAGGTGAAGCTGCTGACAACAGCTAGTCATCAATAAACTTAAGCAATATAAAATCAAGGCTTCATAGAACTGTTTACCCGCAATACAAAAAGGTGTATTTCAAATTGAGGTAACAAATATGCTTATGAAAAAACTACCAAACAAACTAATTTAAGAGTGAGGGTGAAACAAATGTAAACAGCCTAAACTACCAAACAAACTACAACACAAACTATCAAACAAACTAATTAGCACAGTTCGTAGGGTGCTAACGGTACACAATATGTCTTATTAAGCCATAACAACCATGCACCGTTAGCAGAGAAATATGGACGCAAGGAAAATCATAAAGCGTGCGCGTGCGCAGTCGCGCGACGTCTGCTATAGGTATTTATATACATTGTTACTTAACCTGTATTCTATGTACTATACAATCTGTTAGTAAAGTATATTTATTGTGTCAATTTTATCTTTAGTTCGCCTCGCTTTGTTTTCGTTGCTTCTCCTGTTTTAGCTAAACCAAATGACCCTTTGAGATTTGAGGGATCCCGAGGGACACATAAACACTACCTTGTCCACAACGACTAATCTAGACACGCGGCAGCGTGTCAAGCCAAGTTCAAGTGAGAGAACTGGCAAGCTGTAATATTACACGATCTATAGAATTCAAGATCAAAGAAGTGTAACATCTACGTATTATGTTATAACCGTGCTCGGTGGTATGAGACAGAATGCGTCATGACCCCTGATCCTCCACGTCTGCACAAGATGACATCCACTAATAGAGAGAACGGTACTAAGATACCCGTGTAATAGCGTTTACTGTTTTAATCATACTTCTGTCATCTAAATGGAATACATATTTATATAGTGTTCAAAAGATGTCCGTTAGAGGGATGTGCTGTACTCCCAGCTACATGGGTTACCATGTAGCTTCTTTCTCCCGTGAAACATATTTGCTATATTTTGGAGAGAAGATCCAGGAGATTAATCTCATGTCTCAGGAGCATTACAATGACTAGGCTAGTGTCTGATAAATTATGTAATATTCATGGACTACGTCAAACACTTACCGTAAGGTATGCTTTCCAGTTTTCATATCCATCCATTAAAAATTTTAAAAAATCAACTCGCGGCCTGAGTGTAACAAACAATTTAGTTTTCAGATTCTCCCGTAACTTAATTATTGTGTAGGTCACAAAAGCTTCTTACAGAAATGATTCCATTTCAATGGGATTTGGCAATAAATTAATTCTATATTGGTTCCGTTTCATTATTTGAAACGGAACTGAGAAATGGAACCCTAAAAATAATCAACACTAAGCTTCGGAGAAAAGTACGAACAAGGCCTAACATTCTTTTGGTCTAAATCCTAGGTCTTTCCTTAATAACTTCAGTAGGATAAAGGCTCATTCATATTGTTGGTGTCCATATAACCGGTCGAGGCTGGGTGCTCGAAATAGGTCACCTGGGCGAGCCCGTTCAAACAATGGAAGCGGAGCCGATCAATGAATGAATATCATTATAATGATATATTCTACTATGGCTAATGGATCAAGTGGTCGGCGGTTCCATTCCCGTAAATGGGTGAATGTTAATTGACACCACAGATCCGACTGATCACTTTGACCAGTACGATGCTGCGTGAACTGACATGAGGAAAAAAATTATCATCGTCAATTCCAACACAGCTATAAATAAACAGATTGTTTAAAAAAGTAAAGTAGCAACCCATATACGTCCCACTGCTGGGCACGGATCTCCTCCTCGAAATAAGTCGAGGAGGGTATCAAGGTTACCGAGGCCATTGACGATTGGGCCAGTCCCAATGTTGATAAACATTACACACCTTCAAAGACTTTTAATCTTATCAGGCATGCACGTTTCCGCACGATGTTTTCCTTCACCAATGAGCGGGCGATGGTCTCGTGTTCAGGGTGCACTTAGAAATTTAGAAAAACCCATTTCAAGGCAGTCACGGGGGGTCAGGATCGAACACGGAACCTCTCGCTCAAGAAGCCGAGCCCATACCCCCCAGTTGGTAAAACATCTTGGCTCATTGCTAGTTTTAAACTTTTTTATTTTAGTTGTGTGCATATCACTACATATTATAAAACAAAGTCGCTTTTTCTGTCCCTATATCCCTTTGTACGCTTAAATCTTTAAAACTATGCAACGGATTTTGATGCGGTTTTTTTTAATAGATAGGACAATTCAAGAGGAAGGTTTATGTATATACTTTATTAAGTTTTTATATAAATTAGCTAAGATATAACAATAATTGTTGGAGGTGTCGGAAAAAAATAGGCCGTCTGGGAGTTTTCAACGAAAACGCTGCCTAAACCGTTTGAGATATAACAAAATAATGTATGGTGGAATTATTTATCTTGAATAGGTCTACAAAAAAGTCCGCGATGGCATATGTCTATCTCTTAGGGATATCATACTATATCCATTTAATACTTTAAAAAAATGGGCAATTATAACGCGATATTTTAAAAGTTATTTACACAAATACGATATCAATACTTATAATTTTAAATCAATTAATTAGCTTGAGCATTTCATGAAGATTATTTTTGCCCTTTACATCATGCAAATTAAATGAATACTTTAGGAGATATGGCAAAATCAAAATAATGCACAAGAAAATAAATCGTGTTGGCGTGATTCGCACGGGCGGTTGTCTGGTGTCTAAGGCCGTAGTGTATTAGGGTCGATCAACTTTTATTGGTCCGACGGTACACGCATCATGTCCCTGAACGATAATTAATAAATATTAAATCATAAAGAGTTAAATTGGTTTTAATTATATTCCTTATAATATTTTCTAGCATTATTGTAAACAATATTTTACTTGTTTTATTAATTTGTGCGTAGTTTCATGGTTGTCCAGGAGACTAAATGCAATTTTCCAGTACTATCACATTTGTCCCCAAGCCACAATGCATTAACAAACTTCGCATCACGTAAAACATACATCACGACCATAAATACCAAATACACTTCTTGTTTCAGTTCATCATTATTGACATCAAAACATACAAACAAATTTTTTTTATTGGATATAATAAGATTTTCAGGCATTTTACTTTTGTCCCCATAAATCACCTACATGGCACAGGTCTCACGGACAACCGTAATTTAGTTATGGAACCAAAACACAGGTAGCGCGGTAGACTCCTAAACAACAAACCAAACACAATAGTTAACTGTTGGGCTCAAACGCCATTTTGATTTGTATAAAATTACGGCGACAGTCGTCTGAGCGACGTTGGTGAGTGTGGGTGGCTTTTTTGTCAGTCCGTCGGACAACTGTGATTAAAACGTAAGTTCTTGATGCATTGTTATCAATTATACTACACGAGATGCGCTTTCGCCTATATTTTAGTGTGAGCTGAGATTAATATATAAAATAACAATAGTATTTGCTTGGCGACTCAACATTTTAAAAATGTCCCGCGGACAACCAGTCACTTGGACAACCAAAGTGGTTGTCCCATGGACAATTTGGTTGTCCCTAGGACAATAATTATTTAAAACTTACTTTAACAGTTAAATAGTTCATGTTTTGTTTATTACTCGGCTGTTTCGGGAATACATTTTTATTTTAATTGTAATTTTTACATTTTTTAGATAAGATAATGGGATTTTCGGAGAAAGAAAAGTCAAGACGCTATAGAGAAAGGCTTAAAGCAGACCTAGATAAATTGGCTGAACGGAAAAGAAAAAAAAGAGAAAGTTATCACAAAAATAAAAGGTTGGTTGCGAATATGGAGCCGTAGGAAAAAAATAACTGCAGAATAATTTGGAAATTGCGTAAACAACAACAAAGACGACGAACAAAAGCTGTTCGTAATATCATTAACGATACACCTCCCAGTTCTCCATCCATTTTGCAGAAAATCAATTTACCTCAAGAACAACATGAATCCACTCCACCTCCCTCTTCTCCTGCTGCATCTTTGAACTCCAGACATAAAAAGAGAGGAAGAAAAAAATCGAAGAGATAGAACCAAGTTATATAAAGAAAACTTGAAACTAAAAAATGAAGCTAATAAGTGGAAGGTAAAATATGAAAAACATAAGAAAAGAGCTCATCGTAAGGCTAAAGAAGCACTTGAAGCAAAAGAAAAACAAGCCAGAGAAGAAATTAAATACAGGACAGTACAGGACTCTAACAAACGCTATAAAAGAAAGATACAAAAATATAAAGAATAGAAAAGAAAAAAATATGGTGAAGAATATATTTGACAACATTACAAATGCACGGCAAAAGACAACAATTATAAAGGACAGTTTGGGGTTCACAAAAGGACATTTCAAGGCAAAGATAACAGGACGCAGAGAAGATTCAAAACTTAGAAAAAAAATTCAATGTTTCTTTTTGAGGGATGACGTATCGAGGAATACCGCTGGAAAAAAAAGAAACCGTAACATGGGGCCAAGAGAAAGTACAAAAATGTTACCTTTTGGACTCGTTAAAAAATTTATTCAAGGCTTTTAAGGCTGAGAATCCGGGCGTCAAATGTTCATACTTCAATTTTACAAAACACCGGCCCTTCTACATACTTAGACCGACAATAAATGGAAGAGACATGTGTCTTTGTAAAACACACACAAATGCCGAACATAAGGTTAGATGGCGGTCATTATCGTTTGGACAAACAAATAATGTCCCATGGACAACCAAATATGTCTTCTGGACAACTAAGATGTCCCCATATGAAAATCACATTACACTTCATTCATTCAGTTTTATCGAGAATCAGTTCATTTTAATTTAGTAAAATCGATAATACAATACGTAACAACCTTGCCCTAATAGTTTTTTTTGTAAAAAATATCACTATTTTCGCTTTACTTAATTTTTTTATACATGAAACATAATTCGGTTGTCCAAAAGACATTATTCGTTTCAATTTTAATAAAAATATTTCGTATTTTGGGTGTACATAGAACAAATATCAAAATATTATTTATTATTTAATATTAGAAGAATTTGTTTTAATTCTTAAGGGCATTTAACATTTAAAAAAGTACTACTGTGTAAGTTGTCCAAAGGACATTATTTCCCGTGAAAAGATCGGTTAGTGAAGTTAAAACCACAAATGTATATAATCAACATCACTGCTGCTTATATAATCTTAATCTACGAAGAATCCCCTTCTAAATGAAATAGTAAAATGCTGAAAATGAAGCAAAAAAAAAAAATAGGAGAAAATTATGCTCGGGACCTTTAAAAATTGATTGACCCATTAACTCTGGCAGACGTAATATGATCAACAAATATTATGGTGGAATAATATTATAAAAATAGTATCCTAAATATGCCTACAAAAGTCTGCGAAGGGATATAAGTCTTTATTTGCAAGATAACATATTATATCCATTTTAATACAAAAACTTAGTATGTAATTATTAAAATAGAAAATGATCATCATCAGACATGATAAATCCGTAAATCTTAGATTCACGCGGGCGAAGCTGCGGGTAACAGCTAGTTAATAATAAGCATACAAATAGATTTGCTATTAGCATTTGATTTCCTAATATCAGCAAAACCAATACATTTCCCACAATCCTGTAACAGCATTACATCAGTTCGAGGAAACATTGTCTTCGCCGCCGGATTTCCCTTTCCGATGTCGTAACGTTCAGTAAACATGTGAACTGTATTGTAATTATGTTCTTACACGCGTTAGAAAATTCCAAACATTCCTTTCTCTTTGCAAAAGAATTTTCAAAACAAATTGTTACCAGGATTCCAAATTAAAAAAACCTATGCACAAACATGTGCGTAGCGTCTAAACTACTAATCAGATTTTTATAACAGTTGATTAAAGAAACGATTCCTAATTCTGCATTTCAAGGCATCTTCATAACCTTAGGTTGTGCGGATATCTATGGGCGTCGCGTCGGTAAGGCTCCGACTGTTCGTTTGTCATCGACGTAAAAAAGGATAAAATCAATCAGGACCGAGTTACTTAGGCGTTTCAATCTACTGCAGAAGAGGGGGTTTTTATGACGTGGCATCGTCTAAGTCTATTACGGGCAGCGTGCACCAAAAATATGACGTCGTGTAGCGTTCCGAAAGCGCGGCAAGAACGAGAGAGAGGCATGATCGGCTCGAGCGGTTGGCTCAGTTCGGTTCGTGCTGCATGTAACGTTTAAAGTTGTTGATAACTACCGTCTGTAAATCGACTTTACAGACAACCAACTTTTTGGTCACATACAAAGATGAAAATCGGCAAAAGATCTAATTTCTCAAATACAATTAATGTAAGGGACAATAGGAATGTTTCTGTTGTTCGAATTACTTTCACATGGATTATCATCGATTAGCTGGGCACGAGGTTCCTGCTCGAAATCAGTAGAGGAGAGTGTAAGGCCATAGTTCATATACGCGCAGGCCAAATACAGGGTATTGAACTGCCTTCAATGACTTAATCACACCTGGCATGGTGTTTTCCTTGTGATGTTCTCCTTCACCGGTTAGCATGAATATGCATGCAGTGCATATAATTATGGATTATTATTTGAAGATAAGATACTTTGATTGAAATACCAAGAAATTGTTTGTTTCTTAATTTGTATGCCGTGAGTCATACGGACTATGAAAATGTGTATTTAAAGGTGCGAAGGCACCACGAATGAATGAAGCTCCTTTATGTTTACTATAAAAAAAGAACTATTGTCGTAATATAAAACAAAAAGATACTCTTTTGACAAAAAAAAAAGCTTAAGCTGCAAACTCGTTCGGATTTTTTTCTCTGATAAGGACTCTAAAATTTGGTCCTATCCTATACCAGTTGTTATAGAGTCCGTGTGTTTTGCTGTCTGGGTGCCAGCCTGACCTAAATTTTGAAAGTATGACACATTTTAATTTTGTACCTTTTTATCTTATCTCAGTAAAGGAGAACACTCGGAAGTCAGAACCTTACTAGAATAATATTTTTGCTTACAGGGTCTTTATTTCATTAAAGAAACACTTAAAAAGCGAACATTTAAAAAGGAATCGTTCTCAAATTCTCAAAAATATTTCAATAATAATATGCACATTGCTGCTCACCGGTGAAGGAAAACATCGTGAGGAAACCTGCATGCCTGATGAGATTGAAAGTCTTTGAAGGCATGTGAAGTTCATCAACGAGCACTGGGCCAGCGCATCTGTGAACTATGGCCCATTACCCTCCTCGCCTAATTTCGAGGAGGAGACCCGTGCACAGCAGGGGGACATAAAGGTACTTTATGCACATTGCTGATGTGTTCTTGCGATTTTTCAACGTTCTCGTATTTATTGGTATTGGCACAATAAACCCTCCCACCGTTTTTATCGCGGCCGTAACGAACTTCAGCGTAGGAAGCGTACCGGAATGTTAATTTGTCATAAATACACATTACGTGACACACAGACCGACACACCACCATTATACATTATTCACACCTGATAATAACAAATTGTAAAATATTGTTATTAGCGTTTATAGTGTTTTATAAATTGATTAGCTTGCAGTTGCCAGTCTGTGTTGGATGCGAGTGGCAAGCCGCAAGGTGTTGGTCGGCTTGGTGGATGGATAAAGGCAGACGATGTTGCGACACAGTACATACCCCACCTAGATAATCATCATCATCGTCAGCCTTTATCCGTCCACTGCTGAAGGTCTTTTATTTTGATGACGCAGCAGAAATTCTTTTCGGACCCTATCAAGGCCTTGGGTAGGCGCGCTGGCGTGTGGGTACTGGCATTGGGTGACAGACTGATACCAGCAAGACCAGATTCTCCTCAATACTGGGGGACTGCCCGGCTACTACTTGGCAGTCCCCACGACGTCATGATTTTAGCGCCCGGTTTCTCATCCCGAGCCCGACACGAGCACAGGAATGTTACTGGAAACGACCCTGAACAAAGGCCTACCTCAATGAACGCCAAGGACCTTTTTGATTCCTGTCATATATTAAGCTGTCGTCGAAAATTATTTAAATACTAGTTATTTTGGGATGTTGTAGAAAAGTTCTTTCATACATATGTTTAGTACATTAATAAATGAGTTGTAAAGCTCGTACACCTATCGAGATAGCACTAGCTATCGTGTCCGCGAGTTTTTACCCCGCTCTCCTTCACACTCTGAATGCTGCGGGCCTTGGTGTAAGTCACGAGAGCCGGAGACGTATACTGTTACATTGTAAGGTTATCTGCCATAGATACATAATATCAAACGTACATATAAATAATGTTGGCGCGTTCGAATTTGATTATTTGAAGAAAAACTTACGAATTTTAAAATAAGAGAAGACGAAATTGTTGTTAAAAAATAACGTAGCGTTTATATTCTTCAGAGCGGAATATTATTCTTCTAATTGTTGCGTACTTACCGTTCCCGTGGGAGTACAGTGATAAATTATAGCCTATGTGTGATACTGATGTATAAGCTATATTATTGTAAAGTTTTAATAAAATCCATTCAGTAGTTTTTACGTGAAAGAGTAACAAACATCCATAGTTACAAACTTTCGCGTTTATAATATTAGTAGGATTTAAATGTTTTATATTCATTCAAAATCTTACATCGCTCAGCTCATGGCACGAGCCAGCCCGAGCGGCACGGTCCAGTACACAGCTTCGTGTTACACGCGACCACTTTCTGTTGGGCGACGGTGACTGGAATCCAGCACAGAAACGAAGAGTGCATGAGGATAGGTTTCTAATACGACTCTGTATTGACAGGTATACGACATGATCTGTAGGGCTATTTTGTAAGGTCGTTTTCGAATCTTGAAAGCGGAATCCGCGGTGATATGACGAATTTGTATTCTTTAAAACTCGACTATCTTTCTATATCAATAAAGTTCGCTATCGAATTGAGCGTAAAATGAGCTCTATCACTCAGGTGAAGCTCGATACAAAATGGGCTATTCTGTACTGTACTGACTTCTTTGAAGTAGAGATGACGAAAATGGTGAGAATAATTTTAAGAATTTACAGCATAGGAGAGCAAACGAACAGTCAAAGTCTCTTGGCGAAAGTCGCCGCCAGCGAAATTACACACACCAACAAAACGCGACAGTATAACTGTACCTCTAAGTCGGTATTATGTGAGCGAAAGTCACAAATAGCCTCCTCGCCTGATTGCGAGGAGACCGGTGCCCAAAGGAAGACACATCCTTAGCAATATTATAAATGTGAAAGCGTGAATGTTTGTTACGCTTTCACGCAAACTACTCGACGAATCATCATGAAACTTTGTACACATTCTGAGAGGTAACTAGAAGCATTATATAATACTTCTTATTCCAAAAAAAGAATTTTTCTTGCTAACGCAGGCGAAGCCGCGGACAACAGTTATTACAGTATATTGATTGTTTTAATAAATGATTGACATGTTATTGTATATTTATACCAATATCGACTTCCCGAAAGTGATAAGACTATCATAATATGAATAAAAAACCGATTATTATTCTACTTTCACATCACTAATAACTCTATTGATGTATCGTTTCCGTGAACCGTACTACAAATATTAAAACGCATTCGATCACAAATCGATTTTCTGCCGTCAATCGAGTGATTTATTCGGTTCACACTCCGATTCACCGCGAAGTGTAAACATGAATATTTATTCTATTGAACAGTTGCATGTTAAAAAAAAAGTAATATTTCGTCTTGGGGTTCGAGCGATATTATATTTAGAACTGGATATATATTTAGAGTTGATGATGATAATTAATACATATTTAATCATACAATAGTTTTAATACAGAGAACATCGAGACTTACGTTTCTATTAAATTCACGTAATATTCCATCATAAGCAATTAAGATCAATGACGGATGAAATAACGTCTAAGCTATGTGCCATCTACCAATAAAGACTATTATCATCTGTATGCCATGTTCTTTTATTATTTCACGAAGCTCGTCATTTCAATCGACACCGACTGGGTGCAATCCTTATCCACATTAGCTTACCTGAAACAAAATAAAACATTTATTAGTATTACAAATACAACACAGTTAATATAAGCCAGTTGTCTTCGATTTTATGAATGTTGATAGGAAGTTATTCTCAGAAGCAGAATAAGCAACACTAAGTTTTAACATTAAGTTTTTTATTATTTTACAGGTTATGATGATATTTCAATAAGTCGCGAATTAGCCCATGATGTAAGTGCTGACCGACTGAACCCACAGCACTGACTCATATCAAAAGAACATGAAAATTAGGGGAAATACAACTAATAATAATACGATATATTTCGCGTTCTAAGTCACAAACAAATTAAAGCTAAAATATACAAATACATATTTCGAGTATATAAATATGGAACGGGAAAGCGATCTCCGTGCAGCGCGAGCGCGCCATGTGGATGCGAGTGACAAGTAATCGGCGATCTTGGCATCCATCGAGGAAGGCCTATTTCCAACAGTAAACGGATATATGCTGATATATAAAAATATATCACATACTTTTAATTTAATACAAATTTATGTCACGAGATCCGAACCCGCGCAACTTTATCACAATCGTTTAAGCAATAAATAGCCGAAATTATAATCTAAATTATTAAAGAAAGCGACACAGATCATGGTTTATAATATATACTCCCAGCTTCGGTGTCATTGGGCATTTACATAAACATCACACTTTCACAAACATCCGACACTGACAGAAGCCCCAAGTCAGGTGCAGAAAAAGTGGTACCGTTAAAGCTCCACCTAACTTTGGACCATTCATAAAAACGGCGCACGCGCAGGTGGTGACCAAGGTTCTGGGTTCTGTCGGATTGTCTTGCGGACTTTTTCCTAGTTGTTGCGAAGTTTTGATGTTTGATACACGATTTTTCATGTTGGTAATGAAATATATTTACAGTACCTACACCATTTGACTGATAAAAGCTATAATATTAATAATCATCAGTCCTAATACGACTGGAAAATTGATGAAGTTACGGACAACAACACAAAACCCGTATTCCCTAACAAATGTTACATTACGAAAACATTACTTATGATAAGAAATGTAAACAATAAATACGACCATAAAAAATGAAATGATAACGCTAAAAGTTTCGGCCTATGCTAATAAAAGTGATAAACAACGATATCTCATTTAAAATGTAAATGACATGATAAATACGAGTTCTGGGGACTCCCAACTCATCAATTTCTCGTTTATCGAGGACGCGACGATACTACTGTGAATCAAACTAATTTATAGACACTGATTATGAATTAAATCAATGTTAAGCGTTTAGATTAAGATTTAATTTAAAATAGCATAATGGAATGGCCGCCAAAAATTAAGTTAATAAGTGCATAAATGAAGCTTCCGATCAACAGAATAAGGATAAATTTCCAACACAAAATTCTTTTGGCGTTCATTTGTTTTTTGTTCGTTTGTCCGTTCATTGGGTTTTGATGATATTGTCATAAGCCGTCTTGTCTATAATAAAGATTCTGGGAGTTCGACAAATCCAGAAAATGTGGTCACCACAAATGATATTGCAAATCAAACCTAAATCTTCGATAGTCGCAAAAACCAATCAGTCGCTAAAGACATCTCAGGCCTTAGCCGTCACTTGGATAACAATATCATGTCTACTAATTAGATACTAATTATACACTAAATTAAACTCCCCACCGCAAATAACGCATTCATTAATATGATATTAATAACTATGTATCACTAATTTATAACTATATTTTATAACTGTTATTTATTGTGACTGAATTAGCAATGAAAATAGTTTTTTCTTGGGAAATAATAAAAGAATTAAATTTATTGCATTTTAATTCAAAAAATTATTTGTCTTATTCTTAATCTTAATATTGTTATTCTTCGCAAGAATTTGAACAGTCAAATATAAAGAGGAGGCAGTTAGTCAAAGCCATGATCGTTTTATAATTATAATTTTTATAGAATCGTCAGTAAATTTGAAGGCCATATTTTAATTTATTTATTAAAAATTAAGATAACGACGAACCATAAATTTTCATTATCTCCAAAGTCAAATTTCTTATAATTAATTACTTCTCAACGTACATTTTATGTTCACGAGTAAATATCTCTTAATTGTCGTAAATTGTAAAATGCTAAGAAAATTTAGTTCGGAATCAGCAACATCAATAACTTACAAGGATTAAATTAAGCAAACAACACAATATTACAAACCTTGACTTATCAAAACCACTCGGAATCAACGTAAACCATTGTCTACGTAACCGACTAATAAATATCCAGTACCTATCGACAGGCGTCGTGAGCACAATATATTTTACAGCCCAACCATAATGGTGGAATCGATCAAAAATCGATTACCTAAACTTGTCAATACCGATGACGCAAAAAATCAACTCGAGACCCAGTGCCCTATATTGGACACAAAAAGATGTTAGCCGTAAAATTGGTATGAAATTAAATTCCACTTTTTGTGCACTTGTTGTTAGCGGGCACACACAAATGAAACTTATTACCAATATCCAACAGAGATACTGTTATTTGTTAAGTAATTATTTAGTAGGCAATAACCACTTCTTATCATTTTGTACATTGGTCATTAAAATATAAATATATTTTTTTTATCTAAAATTTAAAACTTACTTTACTATTGGTGGTACCATCCTCATTCAAATATTCATCAATCTGCAAGTCGAGTGATATTTAGATCTATTTAACCTGACCTACTGCACTTCGCTTAGATCGCTGATATCCTTAAATCGTTTTGAGGTCACGGAGGCCGGTCACATTAACAACCTAAACCTGTTTTCAATTCTGCATGCACTTTGCTTCATTAAACGAATTAAACTAATAATTCTTCTTATTTAATATAGCATATATTCAAGATACAAAAGAGATAACATTTTATCCGGTCGCAGGACCAAAATAATTTCAGTTGGTTCTTCCTTAGCGAAAAGACATTCATAAATTGTTTAATGAATTAAGGTAGGCTGATACTTAAAATTGACTTTTAAACCTTATTTAAAAGGAAGTGTGAATCTATTAAATATTTAAATGTAGTGTACACGATGATGTTAAATGAACTAGTAGCGAGCGAGTGTAGATAAGGCACGCATATAATAGGCAAGGACGATGGTACGGCCGACAGGTGGATTAAACTCACATCTACACGATCAGACTTAAATGATGTTATTGATGTGTTGACCTTCGAGTACATTCAATAGTAAGCAACTTTCGAAATATTAATATTACTTGCATAGGGTTGTCGAGATTGAATACGAGTCATTAATCGGTCCTCTTTGCGTTTGCGTTCATTGAGAGAACTATTTCTCTGGACTGGCTGGTAATGATGATGAAAAATTGTAACTAATAGTTACAATAGAAAATACTACGTTAAAACTGACAGATACATTGTAATGTTTAAGTGGCAAACGCCAGAAATGATCGTCATCGAAATTGTACTTGTGAATTGAGGCTGAGTGACTTAATGCGTTGTAAGACTTGAACGAATAAATTTTGATCGCACTGTCAGAAACAGCTGTCCTAAAACTTCAATCCAACACCCGATGAAGCGGTTTGTTGGAAAAACGATGATACAAAAGGAAAATATTATATTAAAAAAGCTATGAGCTATTTTTTTATTAAAATCCATATCAATATTACAAACACATACAGCATCAATCTAGAAGCTCATCGAATATAAGCAATGAGCACATAATATCCTTAAGAACCGCCCACCTGCGCGCGCGCACGCGTCCTGCATCCGTTGCAAAAATGGCGGTACCACAATTATCTTATGAATGAGATAATTAGGACCCTTTGTTATTTTACAATAGAATAAAAATAAAACATTACTGGTTTGTTCAAAAGCGAGTGTTAAAGATTATTTCATCTTATAGATGGATACATTTGAGCATCTGGTCAAGGTTGGATGCGAGGTTACACCGTCTTAGCGTTAAAGGCGTTCTTGTATATTTAATATGATTACCCTTACCCGATTTTGATAATATTTTACATAAAACTAGACCTCTGAAAGAGACTTAGTATAAGACAATTAGCAATAGGTGTTTAAGGCAGAAAAACGTCTGCCGGAAAATTGGAAACTGCATGTAAGTATAAAGCATTAATCAGATTAAAATAAGTTATAACAAGATGATATTCTAAGAAAGGACATACCTAAATAATTATGTAATAACATATTAGGATGCAGCGTTTGAGCGACGATGTTCCAGTGGTATGAACTCGGGTTCAAACCTGATCGATTTTCTTGTTTTATTGTGTGTATTAATAAATGAATCTACAGGCTAAAGCTGTTTTATTATAAATGAACAAACAGCCCAGCCGTCTAGACTAGTATTTAGTAATGACTAAATTGCTTCTAAGCCCAAATTGCTGAAGCCATATACGTGACTAATGCCCGCATACTCAAACGCAACTCGGGAGCTGTTTACATTTTGATGACGTATGGATTTAAGGCGTGCTTAGTAGTTTGAGGAGCCCCCAGATATTTAAGTGGTGTTTGAGAATTCGGGCATTAGTCGGCTTGCGTCCACTGCCGTATGAAATACTAATAAATACTAAAATATTACTAATAAACTAATCAGACACGCGCTATTTTTTTATTTATTTGAACAATTATATCACCTTAATCTAGGCGGTCGCTCGGTAGTGAAGGCCGTTCGAGTTTACTAAACTCTACCGGCCTTCACATATTACAGCATTAGTATACATTTTTTAACACAAATGCATACACATATTTAAAGTGCGACTACTACAGAGTTTTACATCAATCATTTTGAATACTTTCGCTAAAGGGAGGGAATCAAACTTACGAACTGTGTACCTAATACAGACCGACATAGAATGTTTTCTCTAATGTATAACATGTGACTACTTTACCAAATTACCTACTTACATAGTTTTCGTGTGAAAGTATTCTAACCATTGTATTGTTATGTAATGTTAAATAAAGTGAATTTTATCTTCACACGAGACAATAGCGACATTTTAATTTATTCTAAAGCGTATCAAATATATTAACGCCTAAAAATAATGTAGGTTAGTTATAGTGGATCTTTGTTATCACACATTAAATTCGCAAATGATTTGCGAAAGGGATTTCGTAACGGGATCATTAATCATTTTGTCGGCATTGTCAACGATTGCCATATTAAGACTCGGAATATAACAAGTATCAAGATTACCAGATTCCGGAATAAAATTATTCGATTACACCTTAAATGCCTCACCGATTTCCCACTGATAACAAATTAATGAAATACAAATGGGAAAAGAAATAAAAAAACGTAATCTGGTCCAAAGTGTAATGTTACCGTTACGCTATAAACCTTTTTCACGTCATCTTTGAGATAATTTTAAATAAAACCTCTTTCGCTTTTGGAATAATATATACATCCTCGTGTGTGTCTCCATAAAAGGCGTAGTTATGGGCAAATAAAGATACAGTGAATTTTTAAGACGAGAAGCAAAGGTTAAGGTTCAAGGGTAAAGGCTTCGTTTAGATAGACGAAGTATTGGTCGGCCATTAACCAGATGGGAAGAAGATCTCTGTGCAGTAGCACGTTGGATGCGAGTAGCGAGGGGTCGGTCGTCTTGGCGTTCATTGAGGGTTCTATGTTCAGCAGTGAACGGATTAAGGCTGATGATGATGATGATAATGAGATAGTGTTCCCATTCCAGGTAAAAAGCAGCTATGAAGATATTTTTACTATGTAATTTTTTTATGGTGCGACTTTAAAATGTAGGTTATGTTGATGTTCCTTAAAACAAACAAGTAACAAATACCCTTTTTTATTATCAATAACAATAAATATGGTGGCAAAAATGCTAGTTACTGATGAAAGATGCTCAGTGAGCCACTTGCCATCAGATGATTTCTTCTAAGTGCTAATTTGTTTATGCAACTAACTTAAAAAATGTATAACGCGATAGTAACGTGCCTTTGTTCGAGGACGTTACGTTTCAAATGATTCATAATTTGTATTCAACAATAATAAAAATTATAATTATAATATTCATCCTAACGACGCCACGTGATTCAATTTTCACACGAAGTCAGTAACCAAAATAACAACCAGGCTATGACGATGATTAATCTTGTGTTAGCAACCGTAGCGTCATCTGGCGGCTATAAGTCGGAAACGGGGAACAGGTTCCAGTTTACCTGCGTGTGGCGTGACGTAGTCGTTGTCAAAGTGTGGGTAGGATGGCCGAGCGTTATAAAGATCATTAAGTTTGCCTTTAAATAGCGCGGTATAATTATTAGAGGGGTCATTCACGTCTGTGAGTTTGAGGAGGACGGAGCTCTGCCCGAATCGTATTGTAAGGTCACGTAAGCCATTGTTTATTTTAATGTGTAAAGTGTAATAATATTGCAGTAGTTCATGTGAGTAAATGTATGGGCAGAGTGAGTAAGAATGTATCTTAAAATATGTACCTGTGAACCTTAATATTGTTATTTTATGGATAATATAATAAATGTTTATATTATAAACGCATTTTCACTTCTGATGTTTAAATCAGAAGTGGGATGGCGAGCTCATTGCCCCACAATTTTACTGACGTTAGTGTTAATTGTTTAATAGGCGCATTAGCGCGCCAGGCTTTAGTTTATTTTTACAGACGGTGGTAAATCCTCACGACACTATGTGGCTATAGTGTGGTTACTAAAATAATAGCTTGGATGCTGTATTATGCTGGGAGTAGCCATATACAGCGTGAACACAGCGGAAGGAGAGAGTAGATGGTCAAGACGACTCAATGCGATACAGTGCGAATGTGGTCTTGTGAATGGTTGAGTAATGGATTAAACACAGCTGGTATGTTAATCTTGTCTGATATAGCTGTTGCCACAATGTGTGAAAGCGATTCAATTTTTTTTTTTTTTTTTTTAATGTTATTAAGTGATTTGTGATTTTTAAGTGGACAGTCGCGTATTTTACTTGGCTGGATAATTGTAGATATATTATTGCGTGCGTATTGCTGGAGTAAGAAAACCATGTGGTAACTTAATTTCGTATAGCTTACTTTGTACAATGTGGTATTAAGGGGCTAAATTAGATAAGAGGCAAACGAGTAATGGACAAGAGGAGCAGCTTTTAGCAGTGTTAAAAGTACATTTATGAATAGTGAAATGAGGATATGATGGAATATAATTCGAAGACATATTGTATAAGAGATAGTGAAGGAGAAAATAGTTGTATGGAAAGTGGAACTTGACACATTCGAAGTGGTACAAAATGTCTTTTAATAGCAAGTGCTCTTTAGGTCAAGATAAAATGTTTTACATAATAATTAGTAGTATAATAATTACTTATTTTATAAAGAGAAGATCTTGTATGTTGAATGTTCTAGTGTGAGGAAATTTTCTTTAGATGGGATTGATTACTAGATGATGGAAGACTAATTTGGTACGTTGAGTATGATAAAAGGTTCTTCAAAAGGAATTGATCACTAGACAAGGTTAAGACGAGCTTGGTACGTTCAGTGTGATGAAAGGTTCTTCAAAAGGTATTGATCACTAGAAAAAGTTAAGACTAACTTGGGACGTTCAGTATGATGACATATTATTTAAAAGGAAGTGATGACTAGACGAGGTAAAGATGAATTTATGTTCGGTATGATGAAGTTTCGTTAAATGAAAGTGATGTTCTAAAGTGATCTAATGTCCTTTATATGAAAATGATCACCAGGTGAATAAAATACTATTTTGGTACGTTCAAGTGTGACGAAATGTCCTTAAATGAAAGTTTTATAAAATTTATAGTGGTAAGGATTTAAAGTGGTTTAGTAAGGATTAACACTCTTATTTAAGTGTGATTAGAGGAATATGTGTAAAAGCAGTAAGGTAAAGTAAAAGCGAGTCGTTTGATCAGAATAGTGTGAAATTATGTTGTTTAAGAGTTAGATTTGTAATTTGATGATGACGATAGGAACGCCGATATGTTGGGTAGCTAAAGTTAAAAATGTTGCTAATAAAGGGAGTCGCTGTGCCTAGTTGCGTGTGTTCACAAGTCAGAGAGACAACTGAAATTTTTGATTTTTAATTAAATGCCAACACTTATGACTATAGGCTTCGGGCCTACCTAAAAACGTTTTAGATAATATTAAAATAAATTGGGGAAAGACTTGTCGATTATCAAATCTAAAAGGCAGTGAGATATTTATTGCCATAGTGTTCAGGTAATATTATTCGGGTAAAGTCAGGTAATTCATTATTGAATGAATAATGATAAGTATAATAGTATTGTGTGGTAGATAGGCAAATGAATTTTTCAGTGACATTATGTTGAAGTTACCTTTTTCTTTATCGTATGTTATATTTTTCTTTATCTTATTGGCCTAATAGAAACAAACTACTAGACGTCACCTAAGACTAAAGGGACGGTGCTAAAAGTTTGGTTGGTTTTGCCTAAGCATAAAGGTGAACCGTGGCCATGTAGATAAAGAATAGACTAGGGTCATGGTGGTGCTGTTTTCTTTCGTACGTTTATTGGAACCTAAGACTAAAGGTACAATAAGGTTACGCGTGCGAACGAAACTAGCACCAGCCTAATAGAAAGTCATGATAATCGAGACAGTTTATGAGCAACAAACTAATTTGTGTTTCTATACTAATATATTTCTTGTGTGACTAGATGTGTGGAAATGTCGTGCCTGAGGGCATGCACGATGCAGGATGGCCGTGTTAGCAACCGTAGCGTCATCTGGCGGCTATAAGTCGGAAACGGGGAACAGGTTCCAGTTTACCTGCGTGTGGCGTGACGTAGTCGTTGTCAAAGTGTGGGTAGGATGGCCGAGCGTTATAAAGATCATTAAGTTTGCCTTTAAATAGCGCGGTATAATTATTAGAGGGGTCATTCACGTCTGTGAGTTTGAGGAGGACGGAGCTCTGCCCGAATCGTATTGTAAGGTCACGTAAGCCATTGTTTATTTTAATGTGTAAAGTGTAATAATATTGCAGTAGTTCATGTGAGTAAATGTATGGGCAGAGTGAGTAAGAATGTATCTTAAAATATGTACCTGTGAACCTTAATATTGTTATTTTATGGATAATATAATAAATGTTTATATTATAAACGCATTTTCACTTCTGATGTTTAAACTTGGGAGAATTTTCTCGGAAAAATTCATCATCATCATCTAAATTTGATTATACAGGGCAGAGGCAATAATTACTAGCATCGAGACTACGTCTCAGCAAAACCAACGGATCAGTTGTTTGGGCTAGTTCTTTAACGCTTTTAAGTTAATAAAGTATCAACCCTTGTATGTCCCGCTGCTGGGCACGGGTCTCCTCCTCGAAATCAGGCGAGGAGGGTTAATGGGCCATAGTTCATCAGGCCTATAGGGCCTAGGCCATAGGTTGGTGAACTTCACATACCTTCAAAGACTTTCAATCTCATCAGGCATGCAGGTTTCCTCACGATGTTTTCCTTCACCGGTGAGCGAACGATGGTCTCGTATGTGCACTTAGAAATTTAGAAAAACCCATTTCAAGGCACACACGGACGGGTCAGGATCGAACCAGGAACCTCTCGCATAAGAGGCCGAGTCCACCCACCACTGGACAATCGTCGCTCATTCAAGTTCAAGTTAATGGGCAACACTAACCACTTATCTACCACAAGTCTACCAGTTTGTCTTTTTATAAGAGACTAGCTGTTGCACGCAGCTTCGCCTGCGTCATCTAAGATTTAAAACGGGTCCCTAACTTTTTGGAAATTTAATTTAACCTATGTTTATCGGACCGGTGAAGGAAAACATCGTGAGGAAACCTGCATGCCTGATGAGATTGAAAGTCTTTGAAGGTATGAGAAGTTCACCAATCCGCACTGGGCCAGCGCGGTGGACTATTGGCCTATTACCCTCCTCGCCTGATTTCGAGGAGAGAGACCCGTGCCCAGCAGTGGGACATAAAAGGGTTGATACTTAACTTTTTTTTTTTTACTTTTTATCGGAGATATTGTAGCTTCCCAAAAGTGAAAGAAGAGTTTCTCTTTATAAGTATAGAAAAAAAAAAAAATACTGTAAACTTTAAAAATACTTAAACGCGTGAATTGCAACAGTGGTTAAATAATGACCCCGCCATTACGTAACGCTGACCTGGTATTTCAGCTCGAGTAGCACTTGCTGGACATCGGATTTTCGTTTCAATAACCCAGTTGGTTTAAACATCACCACTACTCTAAAACGACGATATTAATTGACGCATTGAAGAAAGAATATTTACAGGCCTGTTGGTCTAATGGGTAGTATTGACTGAGCAAGAAATTCGTGGGTTCGATTCCCACCCAGGACAAATGTTTGTATGATGAACATGAGCATTCGCTCTGTATCTATCTGGACGCAATTTATCTATAATAAGTATGTATTTAGAAATTTATAAGAATATATCAGTTGACCGGTTGCCAAAATACAGGCTGTTTAGTTTGGGATCTATAATCATAGCGAGGCCTTTCTTATCTTTGCAGTTTTCAAATTACCAATTATCATCATTTTAGAGACCTAAAATTTTTAAAATCTAGAATAACTGTTACAACCAGTGATTCCTGACCATTTCCAATTATATTATGGTCATTTAAAACCAGTTTAATAAACGATTTTTGTTTTGTTTTCTTATATTTACGCGAATTTCACACATTATAATGAAACAACTTTTACGGATTTTATCGGGAAGACTCTCGTGACCATGGTTGCTGTAAAGTATCCAAAACGTCGGGCTTGTCAAAAACTTAATAAACGGCGATAAAATCCGTAAAAGTTGTTTCATTATAATGATTTTTGTTTTGTCAGAAACCCTAAATAGTACGCTAGCAAAAATAGCTTAAAATAGCTAGCTAAATGATAATAAACTTTATTGCACACATAATTTATACACTAAACAAGATAATAAGTAAATAAGTACGATTGGCAGCAACAACCAAAAAAAATATAGTTAAAGATTAGTTAAGGGTTAAAGATAGCGCGACTATATACATGAGCGAAGATAAAAAAATATGTTAGATGTTAGCAGATGTAAGTAGATGTTAGTGTGGGGAGATGGTCGTGGAATGACGGAAAAAGTGATTTTAGACGTTAGTGTGAGCGTGTCGCCCATGTCGCCGTGTCGGTGAGATGTTTATCGTGCCTCTTATACCTCCTAAACATCTTTTTGCAATGTCTGGTCGGGGAAAGCACTCAAGCTCGCGTGTTACAACAAAGTAAATCCAGGACTTACGAACTGACTCTCAGTATTTAATCATCGTGTTGTTTTAAAGATATTAGAACGCAACAAAATTACGAGTTAAATTAAATTGTAATGTAACTTAATGTATGTTAAAATAAATAAATAAATATTTATCCGACAATCAGACCACGTTAACCCAGCCCCGTGGTAAGTTTGGCTCAAGTATCCGTAAGGTACGTGGAACGGATGTAAGTTTAAGAAATTTATATAAATATTATTTACGTCCATGACCCGATACAGGTTTCATCAATCATTTCATCATACAAATTAATAATTATCTATACTTGGCGGGATTAGTAGGTGAGCCATCTGCTTACCTACCTACCGATTGAGCTTAAAGGATATCAGGCCTAAAAGTCTAGACCTTTCGAAAAAAAAACTTGGCGGGATTCGAACCCACAGCTGCTCTGTAGTGATAGTTTGACTCGACGAGCCGGCCATCTAATTAAATAACTATTTTCGTAATAAAATCCAAGCAAATTGTGAACTCATCAATTTATTTGAACAATCGTCCGCTGAGTTAATTCTTAACCATCAAAAGTACGTCCAAACGTTCAACAAAACTTCAATACGAAAGAGAAAATTTGTTAAAATGATAAAAAAAAAATTAATCACAGTCATCAAAAACCATATTTAGTGAACCGTTTAAAATAAAAAGCAGGTTCGTTTGTCAAAATTACCGTAATTATGACCACGTCGATTACAACCAATCAACCATATACTATTTATGCCATATTAGTTTCTTTAATACTTTAAATCATATTTATAATTAGTGATGTACCGCGAAAGTAAAACTATCGATACCCATTACGAATTCGATAGATTCGTTAAAACCTGTCGCAAGCAAATTGGCCTACATATACAAATAAAGAGGAATTTTACACGGACATCCATAAACTGGTATGGCCCGTTATGTATTGTGATTCGAACGGTTTAGGGCGAATTGCCGATGGATTAACGAAGTCCTCGACCCGACGGAGCCACTCATTACTGATTTTACAGTATTATCTGTGATCTGCGATGATGCTATACACGGAATAGATATTGAAAAGGATAAGAGTTTTTATAACCTTGGTGAAAAACGTTCATTCGTCTAGACTCTAGATTAATATAATTAGATTTCCTGTTATTTTAGTTCAAAAATTTATACTACGGAAAAGTTTTCTTGTGTCCGACAAATCTAGACTACGATCAAATCGAGGTATGTGTAGGTTTAAACATTCGCATATCATAAATAGCCATTTTATTGTCACTAATAAAAATTCTTGTGTACCGTTAGCATTTATTCACAGTCGATTTTTTGTCGCGATATTTATCGATACCTTCCTCGTAGTCATCACTAATTAATCAAAATTTCCATTGATTTGTGTGACTTTTGAATATATTTTTTTTGAATAGGATGTCGGAGGTCATAAATTATTTAAGTATAAGCGTATATCGCGAAACTACTTAAATGGCTTACTTTTTAAGGAAAACCTATTTTTTTCGTGTTTGACTTTCTAATAGAGAACTGTTTTAGCATCTCTTCCATATAAGAATGATAGACATTTAATGATTTCAATGTTCAGGTCGTATAAAAATGATTTAAAGCAATATTCTATACTACAAATTGTTTAATTTTTATATTAAACAATTCATAACATCGATATCGGTAAAGAACAGATCAGATACAAGTGGCAAGGTCTGCGGATGTTTACCTCTTACTATGACCTGCTTAGACTTAGAAACTTGTTAATGAAAATCATTATAATACAACGAATATAAGAAAGCGACCATTTTCCGTGACACAAGATACCTACTCTCCAAATATGGCATTTTATCGGCGTTCCATAAATAAATCTATTTTTTATACTCGTAAAAGTAAAATCCAACGAATTTAAGATCTACGTATAAATGTGAGAGTTCGGATTGTTTATTTAATAGATATTTTATGGTTAATCATCTCTTTTACTAATACTAATTCAGTCAAGCTGTTGTTCGAAGGTCAGCAAAGTAGTATTCCTGTCCTGTGTAGTTTGCCGACCTCTGTGGCTCAATGGTTAGCGCGTTGGCGCTCACCGGAGGTGACGGGTACGAATCCCGTCAGGTAACTAGAAGTTTCTGTGTTCCTGGGTGATGGATGTGTATTAAACATGTGTATTATATGAATAAGAAAAATCTTAGATATAAGTAATATCTTAAATTAAACTGGCAATATAAACAAATTTAATATTATATTTATATGTATAAATAAAATTTTGTTTGCTTTTTTGGAGCCAGAGACTTCCGCGATCGCTCGTTTTGAATAAACTGAATATTTTATGTTTTCACTTAAAAACTTTATCCATGTCAGAAAAACCTGACGCAATAATGCAATAAAGAAAAAAAAAGTGTAATAACACATCATCAACATCATCAGTTCTTATTATCAAAAATATAGTACTTGTTACAAATTTACTAAAAACCACTGGCCGCTAATCAGATGAAACGTGTGCCTGCAACGTTACTTAACATATTACACTCTACGGCATAAGCAAGCCTTTCTTTTCGCCTTTTCGGGAGCAGGGTCTCCCCGGGCGGGTATGTGGGACTCGCTGCGCCCGAAAGATGGTAAATGGATGCAGCCTCTACCCACTAAAACCCGGCGGTACTCCTCTCCGTCATACTGCTGAGCCACGGGATGGCGTCGCGGAGTCGCTCTGCTGACGGCTGTCTGCTGATCGTGCAGACCCTCCTCCTGCGGGGCTTATGGATGCCCCCTTTCTTTCCACTATGTTGCCGCAATGCGCAGGAGTACCTTACGCGTCTCGGTCTGCTCCGGAAAGCAAACCTCATAAAGGAACGGCGAAGTAAACTTGTGTGAACACTTCACGCTGTACCCAAGCCTAGACTCGGTTATCTAGTAATAACCGTCGAAATAATCCGTGTTGAATGAGAGTAGCAAGGGATCGGTCGCCTCGGTGTTTATTGAAGCCTACGTTCAGCAGTGGACGGATAAAGGCTGATGATGATGATGAATAATACACAATATAAAAGACAAACTAGCCTTTCCACCATCAATACCTTATTAGTTTACACAAGTTTCAAAAGACGAACAATACGATTACAATAGAATTAAACACTATCTGATGATGTGCCTCAATACAAACTCGATATTCGATTATCGATACACATTATCGATAGAATCGATTAGGCTATCGATACCGTTTACAAATATTTCGACATAGAGATAAGGATCTGTGGCAAGCGCGTTGAAAGTTGAAACAAGTTTATATTAATATCAAAGTTGTACTGTATATCGAAGTTTCGACACACCGTTGTTGCGTTTCCGCGGTACCCGAGTATATTTCGCTGTTGAAAATATATCAAATCCCGAAACGTACCTTACTAATGGATAATTAGGAAAAGCTATTTCTTGTAATTTGGTTTGAACTGCTACATACGTTCACCATCATCATCATCAGCCTGCGGCAGTCCACTGTTGGACATAGGCCTCTCCCAAGACTCGCCACTTTTCTCTATCTTGAGCTACATACGTTACGCGATAAGTTTTTAAAACTGGTGGTAGAATTGACATACACATACTGGTTAATAAGTGTTTCCCAACGCGAGGTCCACGCCCCGCATGGGGGCATTTGATAGTTAAGGGGGATTTCAAAAAAGGATTCGATTCGATTTACATAATATTCTAGACGCATAGGGGCATAACATTTTTTGAAATGTGAAAGGTTACCCTGGCACAAAAAAGACTGGGAAACAATGGGTTAATCTCTGCAAAAGTCATGGAAATTCTTTGACATAGATTCTGTGATTCATAAGATATACGGTATAAATATCAACGCCAAAACGGCGAATGTCCTCATTGGTATTAAATGGCGTTCTTAAAATAACTTATGTTTAAGAGAACATTATGCAAGTGAGCCGTGTTATCTTACATCAGCCTTCTTTTTAACTTTATTAACATTGAACTTAGTAGTTTTGTTACCACAAATGTAATCTACATCACTAACATTACTACTTGTGATAATTGTTTGTAAGTTTTTCGAGTTAGGTTGGTTGCTATTGTTATCTTTACATTTGATCATGGTACTATTCATTGTTTTAAACATATTATTTTTATTTAAGTGAATGTTTTTAAAACAATCACTATACAGTCTATAAAATTTTATCCAGAAAAGAAAAAAAATCGAAGTGAAAATTTAAAAATAGAATCATTTAGAATCAAAGAGAAAATCCAATACACAAATCTTTAGTCCATAACATTACTAATGTGCTATATTAAATGGAAATAAAAACAAGACATGAATAACCAAATTATAGGGCGACAACAGTTTAAGATCAATTTAAAAACGCTAAAAAAGGTTTTATATTTCCGTAAGACAATGGAATGAAGACATTCCTTAGTTTTACGACCGTTTTAGTAGGCGACGCCCACATGCGGTTACAACTTTACTGACTTCTACTTCCATGTACTGTTCTTAATCAGTCTGAGATTCCGTAAGATGATAATAAATGGGTATATGAAGTATAAATATACCTATAATAATAATATGTTGGGACAACTCGCACACGGCAATCTGATCCCAAACTAGGCAAAGCCTGTTCTTTAACCAGACAACTGATACATTACTTATATATTTCTTAATATATACATATCATAGATAAATTACGCCCAGACACAGAACAAATGACCTCATCACACAAACATTTGTCCTGGGTAAGAATCCAATTACTAGACCAACCACTAGACCAACAGGCCAGTCAAATATGAATTAAATCTTACAAACATCTTACCTAGATTCGTACCCTTGAGTCTTGACTTCACACAGCTTCAAGCCTTGTCATTAACAACCTCAATCAGCAAACTCCAATCAGATTTATATGGAATTTATAATTAATATAGAATTAATGAAGCTTCAAGTTAATTTTATTAGCCATAATTTCCATTTCAATCATTATAAAACATAATGAAATATTAGTTTCATATCACATGGAACTCTTACTTATAAACTATTTAATGATTATTTTATGTATACTATAAATATATTTGAGCTTTAATTGAAAGAAATTTATATGGGGGAACAACGCGCTATTAATTAGTATAAGATATTGAAATGAAAAACATAAGAACAACCTTTATGGTATCACCACTAAGATAGAAGTCGTAACTAGCGTTCAGATGGAAGAAAACGAGTGAAAGAACTCGCAGAATGGTATGTGAGGTATTAAAATCCAGCTCTATTTGTTTAGCTTCTTAAACCTTATATAGAAATAAGCCTTGCAGAAGTTATGAAAGATTTAAAGACTTAAGCTTTTCAATAAAGGATGAAAATAGAGAGATAAACCTAACAGACGAATTATACAAATGCAAAACCTAGAATTATCGTTAAACGGTCTTTATGGACAGATAGACACAAACAGGAATGATGCTTTATGATTACGATTGATGTATACCGGTACCTCTCTCCCCTCCCCAAGAACTTTGATTGGCACTAATTAGACTAATAGCTTGTATGGATCACACCTAATAAATATAATCAAACTAATCAACTCCAAATAAAATCGGTAGCTGTTAAAATTCAAAATGATCATATAAATGATATGTATGAAGTATGGTCACTAGATTAATAATTAATGTATGGTTTTGTCCCGACTGTCGGAAGGAGGGTAATGTGTTCCCCTATATTATTATGGGACGTGAAAGTGCCGATAAGTGACATCAATATGGTCACATTAAAACATCACTAAGGAAAGCATATACGGTCGAATAGAGAAACGCCTCCTTCTTTAAAGCCGTTTGAAAATATAGAATGTCTGAATATAGTTATAATGTTAATAATCCTTCATGTTAATGAACTCGGCCATTATGATTTTCAGTCACCACTAAAATAAAAATAAAAAATAAAAAAATAAATAAACTGCCAAGTATTTAAAACTCTTAAGATCTGAAAATAATTCCTAAGCTCGCTCGCCCTTTTCATATAGTTTCGTTGCGATAGCTTAATTTACTTCTGTACGGAAACAAAAAGATGAAAGTCTAATAAACACACGCATATGCGGCATAAGCGGCGAAGGTATAAAATAAATCATATAAAATAAACTACACATGTAAAAGAGATAATTTATCCCAATTCGCTAGATAAGCAGCATCATTATAGTTTCTTAAAATTTCGAAGTATGAGTACGTATACTTTCGGAATAAATAGCATTAAATTAAAAATGGGCTACTTTTTTAGAATTATTTTAGGTAAATTTTCGGTAATCGTGTTTTCCTATCCCAGTTCATTAGAATATATGATGAAAAACAATATACTAAAATTTCATTCATTTATTTAACTTACTTTAAAAATTCTCTAAAAATTCGAACGCATCGTCTTAACGCATTCCATCCGCTCATATGACGGTTTTCCCAAAGTCCCTCTGACTAGTATCTTATGGTTTACAAAAAGATATTTCAAATCTATTCGTATTTAAATATGCAGGAATAGAAACAAAACCCGGCCAAGCACTTGAAATTCTGAACAATATCAATTCTACGGTAATTTGCAACCTGTCAAAGCCAGGCTAAATGCTAAAATACTCGTCAATAGAGTACGTGACAACACTGACCATTCATACCATCAGTTACAGTATCCGTAGAGCCATGTTTGACCATGTTGATAAAGTTTGACCATGTTTGACCATATTCACAATAATAAGCTTAAAATAAGTTAACTCGCGCTTGAAGATTACGAAATCGTATTAAAATTATGAAAGAAAAATATTTTCTACCTGATACCAGTTATAAATAATAATGTTATAGTATTTGTTAAGAGTTTTATTTAATGTACTTATAACATTAGATCAACATATCGTAAAAAAGCTTTCTATTTGTATTCTTTTGTTTCTCAAATTCAAAATTTTCAGTTCTTCTAATTCAAAATGTTTTAGCGACACTAAGTAATCTCAAACTGAGAACAGTAAAACAAAAGCATAAGTTTGACTTCCGCAACCACGTGAATTATATAAGTAACGTATTTATAATTTTGAAATTTTCCAGTAAGCCCATGAGGAAAAGTAATAAAAAGTTAATTACTTTCTGCAAACACCTTATGGCGAAGTACGCTTTGTACACGGCATGCAAAACTTAGTTTTGTTCAATTTACTTTAGCACTCGCTTTGTGTGTTTACGTGCTTACTTGTCTGTTTGTTTCTCTATTCCCAGCAGCTTGGCTTAAGTTAAAGCTTAAAAACGTTTGCTTAGTACTTTAAGGTTTTCTCTTATTCCTTCCCATTTTTTTCTTTTTAATAGGCAGTATTAGCGGATAACAGACCTAGACCTATTGGTCAAATAGCTTTTCACTTAGGTCCATGACTAAAACGATCAATGTAATGTATTTCGCTGATTAATAAAATTAATTTAATTAACTCTTTGAAACAGAATATTATATTTACTTTTACTTTTATTCCGCCGAGTTCAATATTTCGACATCCTAGGAATGTCTCGTTTTCTTGATTAATGAGTGCGATCAATTAATATTTGATTTCAATCTTATAATTATGAAGGATGTACGCAAATTCATGATAATATGATCCCACCAGATATTTAAAAACAGTGGTTCCCAACCTTTAATTGATCAAAGACCACCAGTTAAAAAACAGAAGAAGTGTCAAAATAATACAAACTTTAATGTAAACATTTAATGTTAGTCATTATATCAATCTTCGAAGTTGCATTAGTTAATAATATCTCAATAAGAATTTTGAGCTTCCATCTATGTGTGCATCAAAACCTGTTCGTGGATCCTTATTTATCTCTTCCGAACCACTGGTTGAGAACCCCTGTCGTGTCATCTGTTAACATAATCAGGAGTTCTTGTTTCACTGATGGAATATATCTAAGATCGCCACCGCCTGACACTTGGGACATATTTTTATCCAATGCATATACCATCATGTTTACGCCAGTAAATCCTGTACAGATGGAGGCTTTATTTAAAAGCATTCTGTTAACACTGTTAGCTCACCAGAAACTGTTTATGCGTACAGTTTGCGTAACACATGAATTGAACGGATGGAGGTTCGTACACGATCAGTGCAAATTTTCAAAGCAAATATTTGTATGTTTGATGTAAGTGTATTTTGTGTAATAATCATTTTTTCCTCATAATTTCTGAATTTACACGCTAATAAGCAGCTGGTTCACAATTCTTGTGCTCATCACTTTTATTTATACATATTTAATTTAATATACTTTTTCACGTTTAGCTAGATTGTCTTAATTTGCTATCATCTATCATGTTTCTTGAGATCTTTGTCGCTAGTTTCTCTATCATCGTATCAGCTACTGGAGAAGGCCTCTTAATGAAAACCAACACATAGATCACTTTCTAATCAATCTACCCGACAAATAAACATGGTATATTGTTTTCTTATGTTTACGCGAATTTCACTAATTATAATAAAACTGATAAGTACGGATTTTATCGCTCATTAAGTTTTTCACATGCCCGACGTTTCTTGCCCGACTGTCCTTAAAAAATCGCGATAAAATCCGTAAAAAACATAATGTATCTAATAGACGACCTCTGTGGCTCAGTGGTTAGCGCGTTGGCGCACAAGCCGGAGGTAGCGGGTTCGAATCTCGCCAGGAAACAAAAAAAGTATGTTTGTTCCTGGGTCATGGATGTGTATTAAATATGTATATTATATAATAAAAATCTTAAATGTAAGTATTAATATAAAAAGTATTAAATATATGTATTTCCGTTGTCTGGTACCCGTAACACAAGTCTCTTCGAGTACTTAGCACGGGACCAGATTGACGTGGTGTAAAAGCGTCCATAGATTTATTATAAGATTTAATTGCTATAATGCATTGTTATAAAGAATTATATCGAATGATTGATATTCAGAAATGTCTATAAAAATATAAGGTTACAAGCGAATGTGATTTTTTTAATCATACGCTCCGTCAGCGTCACTTCACGAGTTATCATAACACAAGCGAACATACACGTTGTTGTTACAACAAACATCCGCGCCTTCATCATGTTTATCATGTTCCTATCAATTATGGATCATACGAGTTTACATTATCACAATAAGGGTTTTAAAACCAAACATTCAAGGAACTCAAAAGCAAAATAAATATTTCACAAATACAATTTAAGATTTAAACGAAGAGGGCACTCAAAGTTGTCGTCCACAACGACAGTATGTTAGTGAACAATATGAGGACAATAAGGATCTGAGGGGACAATTGGGAAGAGGGAAAGATAAGAAAATAACGCTTGACTCAGAAGTCGGTCCAACGTATGTTGATTAGGTATGACATTGTCTAGATTCTAGAATATCTCGTAAACAGGACCTTCGTAGATAATGTCGAAATAACGAGTTCCGCGAATTGTTTTCTTATGTTTACGCGAATTTCACTCATTATAATAAAACAAATTTACCCGTGCCGTGACCATAGTTGCTGTAAAGTATCTGAAACGTCGGGCATCTAAAAACCTAATACATCGCGATAAAATTCGTTTTGTTTCATTATAATGAACTATTTATTGACTATTAAAGATTAAAGATTTTTGCACACTAGGGAATCTGTATGATTTTTCTAGAATATAGTGGAAGGAATGTATACAATGGGTATCGGAGGTCACGAGTGAAACTCGCTTTCCATCCGCACCTGCACTCTGCCACCTCTGATCCGGCTGCAGAGAAATGATCCATCGGACGACGCATTACTCAAACGTTTTCTTCATTTGTACCGATTATTCTAATCAGTATATCCTACTTATATTATAATCGCTAAAGATTGTAATAATGTATGTATGTTTGTTACTATACACGCAAAAACGACTGAATGGATTTTGATGAAATTTTACGATGATATACGAATATAATATAGGCCAATAGGCTTATTTTCCAATGATAATTTCAAGATGATATTAATAAATAAGGCTCAAGATGAAGTGTTTGATCGGATATTACCCTGATGGGACGACGATCTCCGTGCTGTGGCCGGTCCTAGTTGTATGCGAGTGGCAAAGGATCTGTCGATTTGGCATTCATCGAAGGAGGCTTATGTTCAGCATAAACGGATAAAGCCTGATAATGACGATTGATAAATCAAATAAAAGGGGTATTTCTAAAGTCAAATTTGATATCAACTATCATTGATAAACTGATAACACATCTGAGACTGATAATAATAGATATTGAGACCTGTTCATTTTAGGTCATTTCAATCGAAATTATCATTCCAATCTGCTTTTGACTTAGGTCTATGTGCATATCTATATTAATTATCCTTTATATATAAGCCCTTAGGAAATCCAAGCCAATGACCGCTCACTACTAATTCATTGTATGCGAGAATTACAAATCAATACTTCTTTTGCATCCAAGGGCTGTTACAAAAAGTGATTCAAGCCCAACGTCTCACAGATTACATAATATACATGAGTCACAGATGAGTAAATAAATCCACTACGGAAACATTTCCTATTACACAATTCCCACATACATTTATATTGTTTTACCAATAAGGAAGCTGAAAAAAACATCGATTGTTGCCCGATACGGTACGGCTACTACTCGAGAACAATGCCTAATCGTTATCCATTACCGCTGCGGTGCATTCGTTTAAGAATCAATTTGTAGCTAGCGCTCGATGTATTTCGTCCATTATTGTTTTCTCGACATCCCTGTGCGTTTGAATGTGTGTAAAAAGTGATTTCGCTATATAAAGCGCAGCCGGACGCCGCGCGGCTATATAAGTCGAGATGCGCAGGCGCATGTAACGGCGCTGCGTGACCTTCTATTAATTACCGTTCGCTCCTGTACGGGCGAGGTATTTCTTCCTTGACAACTGGATCTATTCACTACCATAAGCGTCCAGCTTTTTATTTTTTAACGAAATTCAATGGGTTTAGGTATAGGGATAATGGCCAGGGATTTATATACGGTTTTTATGGGATATAAACGTTTCTGGAAACGAATAAGTCGATACTTCGACCAATTAAGATATTGGAGGAAGATGTTATTGTCCTCGGAGTATAATTGTTGTGATGAAGAAGTTTGACTTTGGAATGACTTCGTTGCGAAGCGAAGAATATGGCCTCATCATCCAAAACATGTGTGCATTTTGCATTGCACGAGCGAGATGGTCCAGTGGTGGGTGGACTCGGCCTCATATGCGAGAGTTTTATCAGTCTGCGATTCAGACTACCCAGTTCTTACACATATCATTCGACATTTGCCATATTCATTCATTAAAGACTTGAAAAACTCAATAAATCATTGCAATTAGTTCTTTAGAAATTCGCGAAATAATTGATCGTGCAAGAAGTTTCCCGTTTCGCACTTGACCGTGTGGCAAGTGAGCCGTTGCGTAATAAATCACACAAGTGGACCATCCACGGAACGCGTTAATTCAGTCCGTTTGTTAACGTCGACTGTATGTAGTACATCTGGTACCCTGGCAACGTGTTTTTATGTCGAATGGAGGAAACCGAGCAGTCGTAGTTTGGTGACCGACGCCCATAGATATCCCTACCACAAAGGTTATGCGGATACGTGGCCTTCCTTTTTACTATCTCCCCAAAGGCCACCGGAAACTCACGAATTATGTGAGTGTACCACCCCGGCCCAATTCGGCTGCGAAGCAGCATGGCATTACCTCTTATAAAATGTGGTGATAATCTTTTCTTATTATACAGTTTTGTTCGCTACAAAACTTTATAATAAGAAAACATTATCACCACCAGGGTTTCTGTAAAGTAACAACGGAGTCAAAAGTCAAAACTAAGGGCGTGTAAAAATCTGATAAACCGCAATAAAACCTGTTAAATAATTATGTTTCATTATACCCACACAACATATTGGGTTGTTAGACATAATATATACGATCGAAAGTGTTTTCAATTATTTCAGTGGTGTTGAGGATTATATCCAAAGTCTGTCGAAGAAAGAAAGCCACCAGGAAATACGTTGTAAATAGTATTAATCCTAAAAAAACATGAAGTAGATTTATTAATAGTTGCCAGACTACTAGTATTTTTTATCACTCCTCATACTATGGTGCGTTTGTAGAGTATTAGAAATGTACTCTTGTACTAAAACTATTTAAATCGGGATCTTTATTTTTCTGATTTTTAATTCGCGTAGCTCGATATTTCGACATTGGCTACGAATGTCTGGTTAACGAGATGGTAAAGTCCTATGTACTCGACTTGTAGTTTCTAGAACCGCTTCTATTGTTTTTTATTGTAAACAGCCGACCTGAGGACCGATCGCCTAGTGTATTAAGTTATATCAAATTAAAAATTTAAAAAAGAATAGATTTCTTCATAAAGCTTTTTGAAAATTGATCATAAAGCTACTTTCTCTATAGATCAATATTTTCTAGTAAAAGCCTGCAGTAAATCAATATTTCCAATGAATCTTTAGCTACAGTTAGCATCGCCTTGACTACAATGGCCGCGCAATTAGTTCAGTTAGCTTCATTAATTGTTATGTTCAGGCGTATTGTGCTTGTAACTGTAATTAAATTATCGGCTGCACTAGCATCCAACCGTAAGATATAAATGCTATTCATTAGAGCCAAAGGTAGATACTATCCCTTATCATCGTCATTATCACCCTTTGTCCGTCCACTGCTGAACATAGGCTTCTCTCAATGAACGCCAAGACGACCGATCCCTTGACATTTGCATCCAACACGGATCGCCCACTTCACGGGCATGAGAGAATGTCTTCCAACCTACTTAATCCCCTGCCAAAACTTTATATACCTAAACGCGACCTATTGAATCCTTACTCTTGAACCTTATCGGCCCATCGGCCATTAAATTTTCCGTCCGGCCAATTTTATCAAAAAAATACTAAAAATATCTAAACAAAACCTCTCCCACAAAAGACACTAATACAATTCCACTAACTAGCCAACTGGAGATAGCAAAAAAGATAATGAAAAATGTAACTACAAGTACAGAACTGGTTAGTTATTAGAGCCAGATACCGAGCATATTAGTTGGGTCTGGAGTCTAGACCGCAAACACTGACGTCCGGTGCAAAAAAATATACATCTACGTCATACAAGAGATCATTGGAGGCTTCGTTACGGAAAAATTATGAAATACCCAACCATATGGTGTTTACTACAAACGCCTGCGATAATGTAATTATTTCAATAGGTTTCAATAATCCTCCCGTGACCATAGATGCTGTAAAGTATCCGAAGCGTCGGGCTCATAAAAAAACCAAATAAACCGCGATAAAATCCGTAAAAACTTGTTTCATTATAATGAGTGAAATTCGCGTAAACATAAGAAAACAATATTTCAATAGAGATTAAATACCAATTATCTATGTACACACGAAAAATACTTAAGAGTACCGAAACCCTTCCTGTTCTACCCTTATTCTTAAGACACACGAAAGTTACTTCGCGGAAGAAATAATCGGGACGGTGGTATAAATTAAACTGCCTTTTTTGCCCTCCTCTGCTGTCTTCTCAAAGCTGTTTTACGAGAGGAAAAGCAAGATGGTGATACCCATGTAACCGGCTCCTTGTCACCACTATTATATCTTTTGACGTGACAACGTCTAATAACATGATACTATGGGCTGCATGCACAAAAAAATATGACGTCATGTAGCGTTCCGAAAGCGAGAGCGCGGCATGAACGAGAGAGAGTCATAATCGGCTCGAGCGATCGGCTCAGTTCGGTTCGTGCTGCATGTAATGTTTGACGTTGTCACATCAAACTACCGTCCGTAAACCGACTTTTCAGACAAACATTTTTTCCAATAACATTTTGAAAATCAAGAGCATATCACAGACTATAACATCCACTATGCGAATCATTGCAAGTAATTATAAAAGTAATAAAATTTAAATAAACTTGAATGTAGTAACTAGAATAATAAAAAAATTGCATGTGCAATTAGCACAGTGACTTTTATAATTTAAATTCAAATTATTTTTGGCCAATCTGTAATTTTGCATGTGAATTGGAACGCGACGCCTGGTTTAGAAAGTGTTTTCACTGAAAAGGAGAGACGATACAATTTTTTTTCATACTAGAAATTGTTTGAAAAACTTTCATCAAACAAAAATGAAAACAAATTATGTAATATTTTTTTATTTCAAAGGTAACCTACGATTATACATAATAATATTTGTTTGTATGGTGTATACGACTAGTATATGCAGTATCGTATGCTGGAGAGACGTATAAACAAAATGTTCATATTATTTGAAGTCGAATATATTTTCAATTTAGCGATCAACTATTCCCGCGCCACTCCAGACATTCTGGACGCTAGACCCTCCAGACAGGAGAGCATTTAATACGGCCTGTCTGGCTTCGTATTGATCGCCAACCGACGCAGACAGATAGACGTCACAGGTTTGGATCACACTGGCTATAACTACATTTTATGTCGATCGAAAATACTTCCTAAATTGCAATTTCTTTTTGCACACTTACGTAGAATAATATTTACTCATCCTTACTAGTAATAATAATAATATAAACGTAAAAGCTGGATGTTTGTTATGCTTTCACGCAAAAACTACTCGACGAATCTTCATGAAACTTTGTACACATATTCTAGGAGGTACTAGAAGTAATATACTTTTTATTAAAAAAAAAAGGGTTTCTTTTTGCTAACGCGGGCGAAGCCGTGGGCAACGGGTAGTTATTATATAAATAACATGCATTATATTTAAATTGTCTATTCGTTCAATGGGCTTATTAAGTTTAGCAGCAGTTAAAGCAGTTAACTAAAACAAGTTTTTTCTACGTCTAACTCTAACTAAAAAAATTTCGTCAGTTACGTTAATTTACAGCTGAATTAAGCCTGTTGATGATTATTTTGATGAGTTATATTATTTATGAAAAAAGCTATCTCCTTACCAAGAAATTAAGTAAGTCGAGTTATTTTTAAATTCAAATGGCTTATTATTTGATCAACCTTAGTTGGTCATACTAAGTGTGCATACTCTTAAAAATCGAATGAGATTAAAGGGAATTATCTTAAACATTTATGAGACAAATTCGTCCCATAATAAAACGCAACATCAGTTGAGCGTGACATAAGCCACAAAATGCATAGCTTTAAATCGCGATGTACCACTTTATTGACAGTTAAAGCATGAGTTTATGTTCACATAAACTCATGCTGGTGTGCACGCATGTGTTCATGTGTATGCATGCGTACGTGTGGCAATAAACTGGCATACGCAGAATTCGTTTACGACGTCAAATTGCGATTAGGAATATAAAATTTAAATTCAACATACGAACACCGTTAAGGATATGCAAGTTTTTTCCTAATGCAAGTGGCCAATGAATTCGCAATAAAATCTTGATATTTAAAAATCTAGTAATAAACTTGATATTTTTTTAATATAACCTAGCCAACTATTCATAATCCTGTTGTTGTTGTAATCTTATATCTACTAATGTATAAAATTGAAAAGTTTGTTTGTTTGAATGCTTTAATCTCAGGAACTATTGGTCGGATTTAAAAGATTCTTTCAGTTTTAGATAGGACATTTATCGAAGAAGCTTTAAGGCAATATAGCGTCCCGCTAAGAAGCCTTGTAAATCTTAGTTAACGCAAGCGAAATTGTGGGCAACAGCTAGTATAATATAGACAGGACTGTATTGTGTCTATGACCATCATATTATAACCGTTAACCGTAGTTTCGATCACTTAACTTAGATTTACAACCGTGGTCATATAATTTATTTCATGAAAGTATTTTAGTGTACGAGTTTTGGAGATTCATCGCACATCCATACTCACAAACATTAGCACTTTATTTATATTTTATATAATAAATATCAAAAAACCAAAATAAATTCAAATAATATTATACACAAAACTCCGATACAGAAGTATATTTAAACTTATCAAGTTATTTACGATTTCATATAATAATAAAAATATATTTAATAGGATACCATAATATGACATATTTAAATAACATACAATAAATTATATCGTTACAAAGGCGAAAGAATTTTTAGTAGTTTCGATGGAAGCACAATTTACGTAAGCGTTATATTAACAAGATAGTGATTTTATTTATTTGTTTATATTATTAGGCCTTTATGGCCTTACCAGAAACTTAATTAAAAATTTCCATATACTTTAAAATGGAATTTTAATTAATATAACGGGTATTATAATCGTGTCAGAAAATGTCAAAGCCTAAACGACCTTATGGCCTTTAGCGAGTACTATTTTGATCCGTTTGACGAGGCGTCTGTGCACGCGTTATTTTGGTAAGCAGGTCGGGGTTCGATGACCGGCGTCGCGACGCAGGCAGGTGCGGGTTCAAAATAGATGGAGGAAACTGGAGACCGCTTTGATATTTGTCAAAGTGGTCGAAGGGACGCCATTTTAGATTCGTCTGGATTTCAGAATATACTCATTTGAGTTGAAAGGGTAGGAATATTTTAGGTTTTTGGTATGTTGAGGATGGAAAGGATTAACACACTTCAAGTCAAGATCGAACCCGGTATCTCTCGCATAAGAGGCCGAGTCCACCCACCACTGGACCATCGTCGCTTAATACCTAAGTATTTATTGATAATCCACGTTAACATAACAAACATACAATTCATTTTTCTAGCACAGGAGTTACTGGTTTGAACCAGTAACACGAGCAGTCTTCGACTTGACCATTACACCACATGTTAAGGCTAAGTATCGTTAACTTAATGTAAGAGAAAAGGGGGCGTTCTCGGTTAATAATCACATTAAATCCACGAGCATTACAGTTACCGCCAACATTAAGATTTTTATCCTAGATAATAACTAAGATATTAGAGATTAAAGTAGAAAGTTAAGAAAGCTGATTTAACAAAATAGACGATGGAAACAGATTTAATTTTCTACTTTACGCAATCAGTGGGCTGTGAGCTTTCATCACTTTAATTATTATATTAATTATGATCATCAAATAACATTAAAAATATACTTATTTCATTTAAAGTTATTTCAATAAATCGACTTTTTTGAATCATAGTAAAATAATAACTGAAGTTATATTAACATTATCATTATCATCGATTCTACTAAGTTTGTTCGTTTGTTCATCTCAGTAAGCTAGTAACTGATGAAACCCAACGAAAAAAATACTTTGACGTCATCTCCGTAATATAACTAGCATCGCCCCGCGTTTTTACCCGCGTACTTCCCGTGGGAGTGCTAGGATAAATTATAGCCTATTTGTTATGATGCGTAAGCTATATTATCATAAAGATTTATCAAAATCCATTCAGTAGTTTTTACATGAAAGAATAGCAAACATACCTACATTCATCCGTACATCCTACAAACATTCGCGTTTATTACGAGTATATTACTTGGATTAAGATCATCATAGCAACAAAAAGTTGATTCTATCTCATGAAGCCTCAGGAGGTCTGTACCACATGGGTACCACTTATATAAGTCGTGTGATTCTGATTAATTTAATAGTATTGCCCAATGCGAGTCCCACGGCAGCTCGCGTAGATATTTAACCGACTACGATTAAAATGGGTTATAAGTTTAATACTGGGACTAATAATGATTATAAAAAAATGAAAAAATTTCATCTATACTAATATTATAAAGAGGAAACATTTGATTGTTTGTTTGTATTGAATAGCCTCCGAAACTTCTAGACCGATTTTTAAAAAATTATTTCACTGTTGGGAATCTACACTATATAACCATAGGCTATATATAGGCTATATATAAACATGGCTACATTAATTTTTCAAAGAGTTAGTTACCGTTTTAAATCTTAGTTGACGCAGGCGAAGCAGCGTGCAACAGCTAGTTATTAATATATACATATAAAAATTAATGTTTGGAAATACAGATGTCCTTTTTAGCTTCGTAAACTATGCATTTAATCATGACGATCTTTAGCAAAACTTTTTTCTTCCTTTAAATACTAGATAATGAACAAAAATTTTTGTGACTTTAGCCGTAAGAGGTAATTATAATATACCTTTTGGGGCACACTATCCAAACCAATCTATAGCAGATTATACGAACCATAAAAAACAATTCCCGCCGTGTATACATTAGTGGATAATATAGGGAGTTGGTAATGAAGCAGCTCGGAGATAATACTGATAAGGGAATCGATAAAACCATTAACAGATAGAAAACCAAAATAAACTCGCCCGTCCATTATTGAACCTGTTCACCAGCGGGGAATATTATAACTGTTATAGCGAGTATTCAAATGCACTGTATTTACGTATTTTACAGTATTTTATTAAAATTACTCGACCAGCATGGGAATGTAACCTTTGGCTAATAATTGGGAAAATTTAAAGAACCTACACTACCTCTTACAAAATACTATAATGTTCAAATAATTTCTGAAAGAATATTAATGAAAAATTAAAGATATTTTTAATGAGGTATTGGTCGCATGGATTCCAACATATTGCTTATTTGTTTTGAGGATCAGCTCGGAAAGAAGAGAGGTCTGTGGTTAGGAAGAACAAACAAATTACTAGCAGCAAGATCTAACTGAACAAGTAGCATTGGACTGGTCACTCAGGGGAACGGATAGCTGATGGGCCAATAAGGTAATGATGAGCCTCCAAAGTGGAGGCCGCGTTTAGACAGAAGTTTTATTTAATTAATTGGGTTTAATCATTTAATTAATAAGGATTTCCCATTAACTAGGCGGGAAGACGTTATCGGTGCAGTATTTGGTCCGTGTTAGATGAACGCATCTGCTGAACATCGGTTCAGCAGTGGTAAACATCGCATAGACTTGTTTGCAGCTGGTCCCTGGTAAACTTTATTTATAGGCGACTTAGACCACAATCTATATAATATATAAGTGTATCAGTAGCATAATATATCATTGAATCCGTAACTTAAAAACACTTTCTCTACGGAAATAATTCAACAGTTTCAATCATGCATGAGAACTTCAGGGTATAAAAAGTAGGTTAGATAACTCATCGATTAAAGGCGGAAGTCGGGCCTAAATACCAGGGTTATCAGCGGTGAAGGTTTGCACGCGAAAAGTCTGAAAACTATAAAATACTAGCAACGCCCTACGGTTTCACCCGCGTACTTCCCATTCCCGTGGGAGTACGGTGATAAATTATACCCTATGAGTTATTCTGATGTATAAGCTATATTATTGTAAAGTTTCATGAAAATCCATTCAGTAGTCTTTACGTGAAAGAGTAACAAACATCCATACTTACAAACTTTTGCGTTTATAATATTAAATACCTTATCTACCTATCTTCCTACAAGCCCCTTCAGGTCCTAAGGGTTTTTTTATGCCACTTCGATACAAATAATTTGAATCGTTCGTTTCCCATTGAAGTTAAAACTTAATAGGCGCGTTTCACACTTTTTTGGTAAACAAAAACCATGGAACTTTTTTTGGCAAAAGGGAACTGCTCTGGTAAGTCTCGGTGCCAACAGCACTGCTTATGCAAAGCTTTTTCAGAGAAAAATACGCAAAAACCTATGTAGATGAGAGCTGGTTGCCGCGCATCCCTCTTACTGGTAAATCAGGTAGACAAAACGGTAGAAGAACTTAGCGAGAAAACACTATTGGTAAGTGATCGCCTATGAACTCCAAATATTCAGCCCAGCGAGGCGACGAGGGTCTGATGATATTAAATAAACCTCAAGATAACGATCTAAGCAATATTAAAACAGTTAGAGCCGGCAGTCGAGCTTTTCTATTTGCATCGCAATAAAATTTTATTCCCGACTTCATTAGAATTTCTAAGCTTGTTAGACATTACAAACACATGTTTATTTAGCTTGTATTAATATTAATATCTAATTAAATACGGCTGTAAAATTATTAGCAGGTTCTAGGGGAATTTGCTTTCAGGGACACATGACTAAGTGGACGAGGTGAATATTACCATTCTGTGGCAAATATGGATGTTGGATGGGTTATATGGTTACTTGGTTTTATTAAAAACTACTTAGCTGTTGCACGCAGCTTTGTCTGCGTCAACTAAGATTTAAAACGGATCCCAAAGGTCTTGAAAATTTAATATAGTAGTGTAGTTTCCCAACAGTGAAAGAATTTTTCAAATCGGTCAAGTAGTTTCGGAGCCTATTCAATACAAACAAACAAACAAATATTTCCTCTTTATAATATTAGTATAGATTATTCTCTGTTGACAACGTGATATCAATGTGTATGTTATACTTTTTGTTCTTGATGTTACAGATAAGTAAATAATTTATATGTACGCTGTAAAATAAGTTCATTTCTTTTCGATCGTAAAAATCTATTGAAACACTAAAATGTCGAGATTAAATAAAAAAACACAATAACTTTGTTTTTATTATCATACATCCTTTTAAGTTAAAATCAGAGTATTTTACGAGATAAGTGACTCTGCAAAGTCAGCAGTTCAAATCCGTAGAAAATGGTTATTCGTACGGTGAAAATGGATCAGACTCCCATTTACTTGCATCAATTTTATATTATCTCTATTAATGGCTTTTTCTATTAATTATTAAAATATATAAATAAAACAACCAGGCATATTACAAAATACGACCATGTTTTTGTGACTCATACATGTCTCCTGACCCAAGAACTTTAACGATTAACGGAAATTAAGTCCAATTAAAATGGCACCAATGTTTTTATTATTATACACAAACATTTACTTACAATTTAAGCTAAAATATTTTTCTATCAAAACTATAACTGCTTGCAAGCCATAATAATATATGATGTCTCCTGCTATTAGAATACAAACAAGAGTAACAGCCCATTTATCTTATTAAAAAAGTAAATCCGCCATATTGCGAGTCTCTGGCCAACATGCAAATAAAAAGATGGCGCATTTTAGTGTCACTTTTGTTTCCTAGATCCGAGGCCATGACCGCCATTCGAGACTTCGTGTCACGTTTTTGTCATCGCTAACTCGTCACTTAAACTGGTATCTAAGCATTTCATTAAAACTTTATAGCTAAGCATACGAGTATGATAAATTCTGCATTTGAATACAAAATATTATGTTTTTCACGAGGTTTACAATCAAACATGAGACGGAATAATAATGAGCACATTAGCCTTTCATAACGATATGTAAGAAGTACTTATATGTGAGTAGACAATAAAATCTAAGATAAATGTCAAAACACATTTTGGAGATAATAATAAATATATCAAGCCTCCACGAAAACCATTTATATAATAACTTTCTTATAATAATTTTCTCAACGTATATTTAATATGGTATACTTAAACAGTTAGCAAAGAATACACGCATAAAATAAATCGTAGCGACATTGAAAGTGAAGGCGCACCTGTGACGCCGTGACCGGTCGCTCTGCTCTTTTGGTCGGGTCACTGTGGCGATGAAACACCGTTACGGTTTAAAATTGGAACACAAACTTAAGAACACACCGCGGTTATGAACGCGGCTGTTTAACGTTTCCGAACGATAAGGAACTGTCAAACACGTCGCTTTGACGTGTGACGTTTGTTCCCGCGTTTTGTGTTTTAAATATGGACGACGACAGAAGTTGATGGCAGCGATCGTGCGTAAAAAATCCGTCCCACTGAAACGTTCACCGTTGCAGACATGATTGAGTAATAATACATGAATTATTTACGATGTGGTAATTTCCCGACCAGCCTTTTTAGGCATTTCGCGGCGGTCCAAAGCTCGTTTAAAAGATATACGAGTTTACAAAATACGTTCCTTGTAAGCGCTTGACTTTACTTCTATACAACTTTACATCGGTTTCGTTTAACTTTCATGATTTATGTTGGATCAATAATTCAATAACCCTAAATTAGAAATTAAAACTAATCAATCATGTTTTCAAATTTAAAAACTAATTTATTGTAGTTGATAGAATAGACACGATAAATTAAAAATATATTTCGTAGTGTAAATTTAAAAAACACAATAGAAATGATTTAAAATTGTGTAACGCGTGTAGATGCAAGTGGCAAGGGATCGGTCGTCTTGGAGTTCATTGATGGATGCCCATGTTCAGCAGTGGACGGATAAAGATTGATGATGATGAATAAATATTCATGATTATGTATAAAAGTGTTATAGCCGTAAGTCAATAAAACTAAAACCGATATTGATTCGTGATATATGCAGGCAATAAAATCCACGGATAGCTTCCTAACGACCGGCCCGTACAGCACAAGCATTTCCATTTCTGGTTGGAGCCAACCATTACACAACCACAGCAACCAAACATGGCATAGTGCCCTACATAATGGATTTGATCACCGTTTACTCTAATGCACATGTTACGAGCAAACCAAACACTAAAACCACCAAATAAAATATTCTGTGGTCGCGATAGAATTATAATGAGTAATTTTTTCGTGTCGGTTTTTATGGGTACAAAACCGCGGGCAATTCGCGTTGGCGGGAAGTCAAATATTGAACCTACTTAGTCGTTCAAAAACTCAACACCTCGCGGCTCGCACTGCTGACGTAACAGTGTACACAATGCAAAGAACAATAATCTAAAATGTTCGCTTTCAAAAGTTATATAAATCATAAAGAATAATAAATACGAAATAATATTACGGCTGACGATCGGACTTGCAAAAATACATCTGGTATTTTATAGGAGGACGGGATAAATTATTATAGCCTGTTTTATTCTGATGTGTGCAGTTTTCGCGTGAAAATGTAGCAAACATACATCCATACATTTTTACAAACTTAAGCGATTATAAGAATGATATATTTTTAGTAGGTTTACTAAAAATATCTTGGATTACAGGTAAAGGTGCTAGACATACTTAATTGAATATTGCAGTTACTTTTAAAATGTTTTACCCATGACAGCTAAAAAGTGAGCAGTTTGAGAGAGCCTTTGTTTGCAGTAAGTACTCAGGTTCACATGGATAAAGTACCCATCCGTTTTTCGCACCATTGCCTACTCCACGGCGTGGGTGTGTTTGTGAACCTCTCGCTCATTTTTTACAACGAGTGTTTGTCCGGACGACATGCTAATATTTACTTATATTATTTTTTTTATTCTTAAAACAACAACCATTCATGAATGCCTTTCAATCCGACGATAAAAGTAGGATCTGTAGTGGCCACCGGGATCCGCCATCTTGTGTGATGTTGACAAAGACTGGACATAGACAATTCATAGACCATTGTGAAATGTTTGAGGTTCATAGACAATATGAACATGTGACAATATTTTAATTATTTTTACTTAACTTCCACAAACCTAATACCTATTATTGTTTATTGTTCATCCGTCATAGATTAAAGACCACAGATGAACATAAATCGAGTGAAATTCTAAAATAATATCAAACAGCCTTACCTTAGTCCTTAAGCCCTAACATTAATAAACTCGCGTGGTGTCTGACAGCGGCCGTTTAATATGGCCTATGAAAAATGTGATGAGAGTAAGAACCCGTTTAGTAACTGTACCGCTGAAACATCTAGATAAGTACTTAAGAAATGATTTTATCAAATTCAAATGAAACTGTAGACAATCTCCGAGATTTATTTTATGGCGGGTACGCATGGCATACTTAACTTCAGGCTCATAATACTCGGGTTTCTCGGATTAAATGGCTATTTAAACTTTAATAATCCTCGCAAAATTTTCTCCAACAATATTTATATTTTATATGTTTATAATTTTTTAACATTAATTCCTTATAAAATACTAGCTGTTATCCCGCAGCTTCGCCTGCGTTAACTTAGATCTACAACGGAATCTTAGTACGCAAAATAATTAACTTTTCTGGTTGTTTTTTTACACTTTGTGTCCCAAAAAAACCCAAATATCTTACGGAAACCTATTTTGTCCAGAATAATATAGCCTATGTTACTCGTGAATAATGTAACTTTCAAACGGTGAAAGAATTTTTGAAATCGGTCCAGTACTTTTTGAGCCTGTTCATTACAACCAAACAAACAAACAAAGTTTTCCTCTTTATAATATTAGTGTAGATAGACATATCCCATGCGATTTCACAAACCTATTATAGCTTTGAAACTGATCAAAGTGTTTAGATTTTAATAACATGACATAAAATAAACTACGCACAAAGATTGCAATAATAACTGGCAAATTCATAAGTGTGAAATTAAAAAAAACTTTGGATAAAAAAATATTCCGGTTCTTAATGACACCGAAAGGTCGACTCACATTACTTCCGCGGAAGCCCTTACACGGAGTCCCGGTGTTATGGCAGGCCTTGCATGCCTCGGTAAATCCAATGGACAAGCATTGAATTAACGAAGTATACGGTTTATTGACATTTTTTTATCGATAAACTCGATTTTTATGTGTATTTTAACACGTTTTTACAGACACTACGTAATAATATGATACTATTTTTATACCTGTCTAGAGTATGGACAGATTGGAGGTAAGAGTGATGTTACAATTATTGCCTTTAATTTTTAATGGATGATTTACTATTACAGGCTTAATATTATAAAAAATATTCTTACGACAGAATAACCATAAATTATTTCTCAAAATAAAATTGTTCCGAATTATGCTACGACTATTATCATTTAACATTACATATTAAGGCACTATTTTTTTAATTAATAATCAAAAACGTCAATTAGCTTTAAATATATCTACACTAATATTATAAAGAGGAAAGATTTGTACCTATTTTTGTATGTTTGTATGTTTGTAATAAATAGGCTCAAAAAGTACTGGACCGATTTCAAAAATTCTTTCACCATTCGAAAGCTACGTTATCCACGAGTAACATAGGCTAAATTTTGAAAAAATAGGGTTGTGTAAGATATTTTGGTTTTTCGGACACAAGGTGTAAAAAATGTTATTTCGCGTACTAGGATCCCGTTGTAAATCTTAGTTAAAGCAGGCGAAGCTGCGGGCAACAGCAAGTTGATTGATACAATTGAGGCGTATATAAAAAATATATTTGAACTATACTTATTGATTTTTAAAATCGATAACGAAAAATTTAACAAAATAAATAAATTTAGTGCTTATAGTCGCGGCACTTAAATCACTTTTACTATCAAGGCAATGGATGTTTTACATCAAAATTTAAAAATAGAACGTCGGGAGATCTTTCGTTTTAGTCTTCTTTGGGCTCTCCCATCATGATAAAGATAGACAGATGGAGTATCTGTCAAATATGTTGCAGATAGCCTATTCGGCACTTATCTGGAGATTGTGAAACAGGCCCTAAATATAACGTTTTAAATAATTTCAGTGATGATAAATATGCTTAAGAATAAAAAAAAACCGGATGCTACACACCGTATAATGAAGTCACATATTGACATTAATCAGTTGATACAACAAAAAGCCTCCACAAAGTGAGACCGTCAATTTGAAAAGCAATAAAACAGAATGGTCCGTGATTAAAGTTCTTATAACAGTAATGCGGGAGAAATCATAATAACAATTGAAATGAGAAAATTGACGAATGACGAATTATAATCCGCTGGACATTAAGTATACATTAACGGTATTTACTTTGATAAAACGCTAATAATTATATCTATTCGAATGGTCAATGAACTTTGACAAAGTTTGCAAGTACATTTGAAGCTTCGCTTTAATACTCTTCTCGAAATAAAGCGAGGAGAGGAATTGGTACGCTGTTCGTAAGCTTAAGGCGAACTTATCTGGCATCACAATATTGTGCTGTAATGTATGATGAAAGCTAAATTTCAGCTAAAAATCATGTTCTTTTTTTTTCAAAATAATGTTCCATAGGCGTATCACTCCTTATCCTTTCCTTACCTTAGCCTAATCGATTCTCACTTGAGTTTACTACTATTTTAGAGAATTTACTACTATTTTACGTATACTCACAAGTATTATTTAAAGCTTGCTTGCAAAAAAGTAATGAGTTAAAACAATTTGAGTTATAAAATGTTTCATTTATTTTGATTTTAACTCCATAATCGTAAAATAACGGGTCACATGATAAATCCACTTACTTTTAATGAAACGTCATTGGCATCAAAAGTAAAGACCAAGTCCACGATAACATACCTGAAAAAGAGGAAAAAAACATAATTAAAAGGGGAAACAGACGAATAAAGGTTTTATTGAGTACTTAAAAGAAATGAATAGCAATTTACTTTTAGAATGAGATTTATAAGAGCTCGAACCGCTCGGGACCGGCCATTTGCATATATTTATATTGTTCATAAAACAATTTAAATTACTTTTATGATAACAACTTCGAGTCCATTAAAGTCTAATTAAAAACCAGTTTGACGTGACATCGTTTTAATATAATTAAAGATTTTATATAATTATGTAATGAAGCAAAACTACTTGCAACAGTGAGTTTATCTTCATTTCTAAGACTTCATCATAATCAACCCTTATTCTCCTCCTCCTCGAAATCAGGCGAGGAGGGTATCGTGCCATAGTTTACCGATGCGCTAGCCCAATAGGTTGGTAAACTTCTCTGACCATCATGTTCTCATGTTCAGACGCACGGAGAAATTTTAAAAACTTCTTAGCTTCTGTCAGGATTGAACCCAGACTCAAGAAGCCAGCTCGGCTTATCAATAGACCATTGTAAAGATTTTCAGTATTAGTGAGAGAGCCCGAGTTTTTCCATTAACGCATCTATTAATTTGAGGATCTTTAGTAGAATCACCACCCTGTATCTGTCCACTCTCTCACACATAAAAGATAGAAAAGAAAGACATAAGATATGCAAATATAAATATTTTTGTTAATCATGAAATTCATATTATAATAATTACAATTAACAATAATGGTAAGCTTATAGGTGATCGCGTATGCCCGCATAAGCCATGTCATGAAAAATGCAATTTAAAAAATTCACAACTTAAATTATAATTTTTGCGAAACCGAACACAATGTTATCAGATAAATATCGTTATTCGATGCAATATCAATGTAATTAATCCTTTCCGTTATCAATTCCGTGTACCGTCGATGAGAGAGTATTTTAAAATATCGTACTCAAATGTGATTAATATTTAAAAATTACGGAGTTAAGTTTGAGTTAGATAAGAATTGAACAACTTCGTAGTTCTGTTATCCACTTAACATCAGATATCATCGAACCAAATAACAAATTATGCGGACTTCCGTGGTATGCAGCCGTATCCAAATTTAAAGGAAAGTAAGGAAAATTTAAACGAGTCCGAATTTATTTAACAAATAACTACCTAATACAGAGATTTGATGATACATGAATATTACTAATTGAATCAAATGAAAAATATTAAAAAAAGAATACTTGTCAGAAATGAAGACAATTTTACCATCTCTAAGAGAAAAACACGTAGTTTCTTTAACCTATTACCACGAAATCTTAATCTAGACACGCGGTAGCGTGTCAAGCCAAGTTCAGCTGGAGAGCAGCTAGTACTAATAATGCGCCAAACTGTCAAGATGATCATAAATGCATAAAACGAGACCACGTTCGTCATTTGAGGTTTTATTGATGAAGCATTTAAATAATTGTTGTTTGTAGTTTATCAGGGAGTACTTATGTCATGAGCAGGGTATTTTAATAAGCGACCCTTTATTTTATATAAAAATATCCACATTTCTCCCTCACTGTACATAGATAATTATTTCGGCATGATGTCACGCGAAATGGAAAGTTACCTGCGATAAAATTATATTGTTTTATTATCAATATATCCTTTATGTAGGACGAACCGAAGCATGTCATTTTATTGTCTGTCAAACCTTTATTTTTATTAAGAGCTGGATACAAGTCCTTTGCCCCGTCGAACTGTTAGATATACATTGCCATCATACAAATCTTCAAAGGCCACTCATTCTTAACTCATAATTAGCATCCTCACAAATCTATTACGAAACGAGATCGTCTCAATAACAGTCTTGATTCTAGACCATAAATATATAACCGCGGGAGACACCACACCTGCTTATTTTATTGAACAATCACGCGTAGGCCACTTAATACCTGAAGCCCACAGCTCCATTAGTTTGTCACCATGAGACCCTGGCGCCCACGAACCATTGCCATCCACGTTTGCAACCAATATCTGACGAAACCTGATTATTTAGAAACAAGGGCATACCGCATGAGTGGACAGACCTTGTCTCAATTCAGTTCCATCTCATTACCAATTTATGTTAAAAAACAAGAAATCAAATTAGTGCATTCGAAAGAGAATAACAGAAATCACAATTCTTTTTTTATTTTTTCGGTGTTCATCTTCGAAAACAAGAAATGGCATATTATCAAAATGATTGAGAAAACGTGTTACTTAAGCCACAACAGGTTCAAGTTAGTTGAACAGATGATCGGTCTTGGTGTTTATTTTGAGAAAGGTATTCGAAAGAAAGAAAGAATTTTTTTTTAAAATCAAGATTATGTTTAAACTGCTTTGTATATTAACATATACAAACATATTAAAGTTGTGAACAATAGCATCAGCATTTGCAATGAGACATAGATTTTCGATTACTCCTCGTGATCACTTATACTATTATTACTATGCATAACATAGGTAATAATAAACTATTAATAAAGGCCAGATTTGAGTATAGAGTAGTGAAATCGCATACGAAGTTAGAATCGTTTTAAAAATGGCCTAACTGTGGCAATAAAGTTTTTATTAAAGTGAGTATAAAAAGAATATTTGATTTGATATCGCTTACTAGCATTGATATCGTGTACCATTACGTAATAAGTCAAGTTAATAGCGGACAGAGCTAGCCCATGTCAGGCCACATCCACGGTGGACATCGAAAGGGCGGACCCAATGTTTATTGAACCACATCTATATTTCATAATTAAGCCCAGTTCAAATAGAACTGCGTTTCACTGCAGCGCCATTTTTAGCGATAGCGATAGTTCAGCCTATTATAAATCATCAATAGAATATATAATCTAGAAACAAAGCATGAACACATAATATCACATAAAAGGAGATACTAAACTAATAATAGAGATTGTTATAATGCCACTAAGGATGTTGACCACCACGTGATCATGGTCGCTGTAAAGTATACGGAACGTCGCGAATGAAAAAAACCTAATAAGCCGCGGTAATCCATAAAAGTCGTTCCATTATAATAACTGAACTTCGCGCAAATATTAGAAGACAGTAACAGAGATTGTTCTCAAAGGCACATGCAGTTTTTGAGCTAGAATTCCTCACAGAACACTTCCAGGAGTCCGTTTCAGACACGTAAGAATTATTTTATGACAGGTGTTAATCATTTCGTCACTCCACAATGTGAATAAGATGAATCGCATAATAAGTACTTGCTATCGTAACAAATTCAAATAATTCCTTGAATACTCACCAACCCAACTTTCATGCTTCATAACTTAAAATACTCAGACGTTAGCTTTCAAGTTTCAAATATAATCACCAATCGAAAGGTTTGCTCGAATAATCTTACACTCTTACAACAAGAGATGCAAGGTTTCGATTCGTTTGACAATAACCTCGACGACCGCGAGAATAAATTGGTGGTAACCATAATGGCAGTTTACACACACAGCAGCGATTATGATGGATTGGCTGCACTTCGCGTGGGCAAAGCGAGACGTCCAACGGGTATGCTAATAAACCCAAGAAGGTTACATTAGAACAAGCTTAAATACGATTGTTCGTAATCGTGACATGCAAATGGCGAAGGAATTCACAGTTTTCCTGTGGCTGTCTGGTGAAAATTTCATTGTCGCTTTGGCGCGACTAAAAAATCTGTTTGTATTTACGCGGGAAACAATCATAACAAATTTTACTGACCTAATGCTAATGATATTGCAAGTGATGTAATTTTAAATCAATCTGTTAAAATTGTCATTTTAAGTGTACTACTATTCGCAGATGTTATCTCTTATAATATTTTACCTTTTGATAATTTATTAGATTGCCTGGTAATGAAAAGTGTAATCGAAAATGTATCAGTTTAATTTAATAATAATGAATTTAAATTATTAATTTCAAATTATTCAACTTATCCTATTTGTATTGCCACACCTAAAAACAGAAAACGTTTCTGTTTTTGCACTTGTATTATTGGTAAGTAGTCAAGTTGTTCGGAACAAAGGTCTCTGAACACATTTCTCTTTCGCCACCTATTTGTAATATTGAACTTTCATTATTATAGCTTTACTCTTGAGTGGCAAGTGGCAACGCGGTGCGAACAGGTTGGAAATAACATAGCTCTATAAAATACATTTATTATGACTGTTGTTGTTGTTGTTGTTTGTTCAGATGAATTCTGAAATACGTAATGTTGCCAATTTAAATGTCCTGGAACCTTTTCAGGAACTCTTTTCATTCACCAGCAATGATAGAGGATTTTATGATTCACCGCTATGTGTGTCTACGGCACCGTAGCGCGTGTCTGCCGTACCGAATTGAATGCGTTTTTTTATACATATTTGAAATTAAAATTCTTAATGGTGGTTAGGCATATTTATCACAATTTATTAATTCGTGTCAAAGTATTTAGCTGTTATGTTATTGGGGTTTGGGGGTGGGTAAATGCAAAAAAAGGTACATAGTATTTGAAAAGTTTTTTGAGGTTCAGCAGTGGACGGATAAAAGCTGATAATGATAATGACGTGATTGACTAACAATCCAAACTAATACTAAGATCAACCAATAATAAGTCCAAAAACACAATATATCGAACTAGAAACACACAAACACAAGTCCAAGAGACATGGTATCGAAACACACGAAGCCCCCTTATCAGACTCACAACGAAGATATAAATACATCGAAGTTGATAAGCTACAAATAGAATACGGAATATCAAGGTATACCAATATTATCATTGGTATTCCACTCGCATAAACGCTCTAGGATACAGCCTCAAGTTTACGTGAGGGACAAAGACTGGCTAACGATGGGGCCCCATCATCATCATCAGCCTTTACCCGTCCTGCTAAACATAGGCCTCCCTCATCGCGCATCCAACACGGACCTGCCACTAATCGTCTTCCCATCTGTTAATGGGCAACCAAACTTTGTCTACTTAAATGCGGCCTCCACTCTTGAACCTTATTGGCCCATCGGCCATCCGTTATTCTAAGTGTGTGACCAGCCCATTGCCACTTTAACGTGCATATTCTTCGCGTCGATGAGGCCTATGGGGTGAAAGCATCTATGAACGAAACTCTGGAGACAAATTGCAAAATATTAACACGCAAAAAGACCTACTGTAAGATCAGTTAACAGTACTAGTGACAATAATATATAAAATCAATCATACAAAAGACGAAGATGATGGTCCATTGGATAATGGACACGGCTTCTCAAGCGAAAAGGTCCGGGTTCAATCCTCACCCCGCTGTGGTGCCTTGAGATGGGTTTTTCTAAATTTCTAAGTGCACCCCAAACACGAGACCATCGCTCGCTCATCGGTGAAGGAAAACATCCTGAGGAAATCCTACATGTCTGATGAGATCGCGTGTCTGATGAGATTGAAGCCGCATTAGGCCAGCGTATTGAAAAACTATGTCCACCCTCCTCGCCTGATTTCGAGGAGACCCGTGCCCAACATTAGCAGGTTATAACAGGACTAGATTTAAGATTAATCCGTCACTAGAATGACCTATCTACACTTATGATTGTGACAATAATGAAGCTACAGATTACAATCACAACTCTAGTCTTAGAGTCTAAATTGGCAATGCCTGGACTAAAAATATGACTCCTAAAAAAACTACTCCTCAAAAACTTAAACTACGAGATTTGCGGAAGAATAATCACTCTTATACGTACCAAGGACATGGGTCTCGATTTGTAGCTGCATAAGTCGCGTTAAATCGTGACGTTAGCGCCATATGCGAGCTCCACATGCTAAATTCGATTTAAAGTCCAACGCTCAACATCGTAAATGCAACAGTGTCCAATAAAAAATCGCCGGCGCCGCTTTAAAAACGTATGAACAAATACATTTGTCTCATTCAAACGCTTTTTTAAGCTCGTTCAAAACGCTCGTGCGAACGGGGCCTAAAAATCAAGGTTGACGTGTCAAAATATATTTCACATGATGACAATAATGCTCTCATTGTTTTGCAAACAATCAACACATCGCCATCACTGTTTCTAAACAAACAACTGTTGATAGATTGTTGACAATGTCGAAATACAAACAAATGCCTACAGTTGCAAGTCACGGATTAGTCAAAAACTTAACATTTACGATAAAATCTACATACAAACAATTAAAATTGATATCAATGAATCAGGCATGTAATGGCATCACGATATCGCATATGCATGCAACCTATTATATGTTTCAATTAACACGCATGGTCTGTTATCTTATTTAAAGGCTGCATGTACCTTAATATCTTCGGCAGAACTGTCTCGTCTACAATGTATGTACCTTGTACCGCATTATCTTATTTCCAATATAAATATATCAAGGGTAACGTCAGACCAGAGTAAATAATATAGTGGGCTGGCTTGAGTGCAAGCTAATAAAATATATATTTAAATATACATACTAATTGAGAAGGAAATATGGTGGCCAGCTTAAAATAGACCTTACGTATCGACATTCACATGAGAGATCTATAAAAATTTAATAAATAATAATGAAACGTTCAAGTCGGGACGATATGGGATACGAGGTGGTATTCATGGAATCAACAAAAAAACAAGGATGATGATAATGATGATGATGAAGTACACGAAATAATATCTACTTATCAAATTAATCATCTTATTCGTACATGGTACTGAAGATTCATCAAAAATATCCGTTTTTATATGCCAATATCATAATCTTCAGCCTTCATCCGTTCAGGTAGACGAATTTTGCTGTTACTTCAACTTCATAAGACTGTTGATCTGATGAAGATCTGTTGCTTATAATGGCAAAACCCTTTTCTTGTCTCTCTGTCCGTACCTATATCAAATCTAAACCATTCCCCATCGTCAAAAATAAATGATTACAATATAAATTATAAAATAATTAAACTGTAAGTATATTATAACAAAACTCATTTTTGTAGGATGCACGTGTTAGACCGGTGAGTTGTTTAATTAATTTTACTAATTAAGAATTTCATCATCATTACCCAATTTACAGTAACATGTGTCTGAGTTATCTTGTTTATGTTTTACAAGTTTTCACTCGATTCGATTATTAATAGCCGTTATTAAAATGTAGTTTTCAACATTTATTACCGTATGATAACCAATAGATTTATTGCTATGAAACATTCCAATATCTCTGTTAGTTGTGATAGGTACATGCAGATTGGGCAACCTAAGACCGATCGTTCTTTCTGCCGAAATTTCAACTTGAACAGTGCTCACTGCAACGGACAAAAATAATTTTAAATAGATAAATATACTAACTATTTTGCTCAATTTATTTACATCTATAGTTACTAATATCATAAAGAGGTGAAGTGGAATTATCTCTGGATCTACTAAATCGATTTTGAAAATTATTTTTACCATTGAAAGGCTCTCATATATTAATTTGTCACCGTACTCCCACGGGAATTTAAAGGTGATCAGCCGCGGGGGGCAGCAAATTTTTAATATTTTGATAAAACATTACTCATAATGTGTAATAATAGTTTCTATTCTGTTATAAAAATAACATTATCTAGGATTCCAATCAATCCTATGGAACATGTTTAATCAAAATCGTATCAATCCGCAATTATTACCGAGTGCACGGTGATCTATCATCGATCAACAGATTACATCTACCGCCTCGGGCCTGTCCTGTCTGATTCTGCCTCATTCTGGCCGGTCCTGTCTGATTCTGTCTAGTTCTGTCCGATTCTGCCTGGCGATTCTGGGGATGCTGCCGTTTCTGCCACAGCACGCCGTGCACCGGTTATTAAATGGCCGCTCGTTTAAACATTCCGATTAGGGATGCGCCGTCGTATCGGTTCGATATATCGACTCTTGTATTAACATTGATGGTTTAATTGAAAGTCTCGTAAAATATTGATATATGATATTTAATTTTCCAGTTTCCAATACCTTGTAGCGTTTATTGGTTTAGGTTTAAAGGTTTATTTAAACTCTTGATGGACATGGTTTGTTACGCTATCTTAATTAAGTTTTTCTAGGTTTTATAAAAATAGCCCTTTAATATTAAGATCACAGGCCACAGAAGCGATATGATTTTAATCCAACATTTATCTTATCTTATCAAATGGATTTTCCGTACTATTTATTTTTTTACTATTTTACCCCAAAACTATTAAACTGATTTGAATAAACTTTATAATAGCTTACACATCAGAATAACAGAGGCCTTAATTTCATCTATTTACTTCCACGGGAATGGAAAGGCCGCGGGTGAAACCGCGGGGAGCTGCTACTTTTTGTGTAAGAAAATACTAATAGATTAGAGACAACTAAAAGAATTTCGACCCGAAAATAAAGAATCAAGATATAGGAAAGAGGATCAATCAATGCTTTAAAAAAGAAAAAAAATCTAATATAAATAACACAAGAAAACTTCAAGTCGTATCCTAAATGCGACTACATACAGACAAATAAGAAATGGAGTCGCACAAAATGCGTAACATTAACGCGTATTAAAATACTCGTTTCAAAAGAACGCCACATCCCTTCGACGTTAGAAGGCGCCAGGATTGGTAACGATTATGCGGTGTACGTGGCTTAATGCGTCGCTGGTAATATGTTATTTCGCGTATTACCAGTCTTTTCATAAATGTGGAAATCCATTAGCCACATAAAAATATACGTTTGATGCGCTACGTTGGTTCATTTATATAATGGCGCATAATTGTGCTTAATTATCGTGGGTCTTGGATGAATCTGTCATTAGGATGATGCGTTTAATCTGAGTGACGGCAATTTGACGCATTTTAGTTTAGTTTTAGGCACCGTTCAAACGAGCGTTTTTTCTATCGAGCGTTTAAAAAGCGTTTTAATGAGACAAATGGATACCCATGTATGTATTTGTTAACACGACAGCGTTTATAAGCGCGGCGCTTCTTTATCAAGTGCTGTTGGATTTTCGACGTTGAGCGTAAGACGTTAGATCTAATTGAGCATGCGGAGCTCGCAATTCAAACCAACGTCGAATTTTATTAAGCGCTCGTGGAAACGGGGCCTTAGTGTTTAAGCTTTGTTTTTTTCACATACCATCGAATAATGAGATACAAATTTCAGATGGTCTGAAGTTCTGATGTCATTTTGGACACGACGGCAAAAATTCAAGTCTGCACGATTAAAACCATACAGCAACATGGTCCTCCTTCCAGACAATTAAAACCTAAACTACCTACCCATATAACCTAACTAACTACCCATATAATATGTTTTATGTCATAAAGAGGTTCTTGGCATTCATTGTTGGAGGCCTATGTTCAGCAGTGGACGGATAAAGGCTCATGATAATGATAATGATGATGATGATGATAAAGAGGTAATTGAGCAGTCGGAGCCATATAGTGACTACCGACGCCTATAGACAACCGCACAGATGCGTTGCTCTCCTTTTCCCAATCCCTCCCAATGGGCAACCCGAAACTCACAATCCGCACGAAACGCGACAGTATAGCTGTTACTTTACGCAGGTACTATGTGAACGAGAGGTAGGTACTCTGGTCGTGATCGCCATATTCGGCTGTAAAGCAGTATGGCATTGCCTTTTAAATTATTTTAAAGTGAATAATTCTGCAGCTGCATTAAGCACTTTTTGGTAGGGGGAAAACTCATATCATCACATTACCAACATGGTACTGTAACATTACCAGTCCGCGTTGGATGCGATTTGCAAGGGATCGGTCGTCTTGGGGTTCATTGAGGGAGGCCTATGTTCAGCAGTGGACGGATAAAGGCTGATGATGATGATGATGGTTAATGTAACTTATAAGTATCCGCTTTATCGGGACTGCCATTTTTATATATCGCAATTGGTAAACTTGTAAGTTAAGTATTTAATAATTTCTTCTTCATAAAAGAAACAAATACACGGTGATGTTTTTATGAGTTACATATTTATAATACAAAATCTTGATACAACACTATTTACACAAGGTCCTGGAAAAACTAACTTCTAAGATTACGTACAGTTGACAAAAAAAAAGAAAAAATTACGACGATGATGATGATGATAGCAAAGATTAGTTACCCCATAACCATTAACACCAGGTCCAATATATTTAAGTGGAACCGGCAACACTGTAACGGCAATTTCCATCTATTACTGACCCTGACTCGTAATGAGCCTATAATTGTTTTGGTGAATTCCCAGCGTGGGCAAGTAATGCCGCCAATTACTGGTTATCCGCTGAATGGCTGAGGTTGGATATGGTCTTGGCCATTATTAGTCTAAAAAAACTTTTTTCCGTATTACACAAATCGTTTGAAAAAAGTAAAAGTAGCAATTTTTTTTTCATTCTTTCCGTGGCCATTTGATGTTATGTGACAAAATATTAACAGTGAAAACATAAGTGGAAAATATAATATGGATATAAAGATAATATCGTTTCAAAAATTATATTTCAAGTTAAAAGCAATATCAGATATATTTTATAGTTACTTATTGTATTATCTATAAAATGGGGTATGCCGCATGTAAAAATGCAAAAATAGTTTTCATCTCGAACGTTTTTTGGCATAAATTTATTCCGACTGTATCCAAAGAAATTCAGAATGTTTTTTTTAAACAAGTAGGTAATTGAGCATAAACGCTGTACAACGACAAACAGATTAAAATATACCTCGCCCGCGCCATGGCGGTAAAAACAGATTAGCTGACATTAATGGAGTAGGACCAGAGAGAGTTGACATTCATTTAAATGTCTCAACTGGAAAGGCAAAAATAAAACCCACAATTAAATGCACGCAAACATAACGCACGTATGCAAATGTTGCCGCCATATTGGCCGCCATATTGACGTTTTAATCTTGCGTTCGGAAATTGAATTTTTTATTAAGATTATTTAACGATGGTCAGTGTTGCCTATTTATAAATTGAAATTTATTAATTAATCCGCGTAAAATGAATCTTAATTGTATGAGTCAGATAGCATTTATAAATAAAATATGTTAATTACTTCATTAACTTAATAAGGTGATTCGTATATTGCTAAGATGAGCCGTATGATAATCCGTTGGTAACAAGAGATGACGGGCTACCAGCGGAAGGTAACTTTGTGTCACAGGAAGTGTCTGATATCATCAATACGAAAACCAGCTGCCCTTTGAAGCACAGATAAACCAGTTTCAATCTCTCACTGACCTCAGATATCGTGAAATTAATAAATCTCTGATAGCTCATGTCCAAAGACATTTTGTTTTATAATCTAAGGCAGTAGACTCGAGTTCTAGTCAAACTTTATCTATCTATTAAAGCTAAGGCAGACAAACTTTCAATATAATTCAATCTGTGTCAAGCCGATATTGCCCGAAAAAATCTTTGCTTTGAGAAATAAAGAACAATTTTTTTTTATATCATAGGAGGGCAAACGAATAGTCGAAGCCTTGCGACTATCGACGCCCATTAACATCCACATAACCAGAGGTTATGCGGATGCGTTGCCCTCCTTTTCCCTATCCCGCCCAATGGGCCACCGGAAACTCACAAACCGCACGAAACGCGGCAGTTATCACTTAACGCCGATTTCATGTGAGTTCCTCCCCGGTGGTACCGGCCCAATTTGGCTGCAAAACAGCATGGCACTCTTACCAAATGTTGATGATGATGGTTTCACAAAAAGGTTTCATAGAATGAATGAAATGGTTTCGAGTGATGACACTAGCGGTCCACGCTCGCATTATCTGTAACGCAACACCGACCAGGACATTAGTTTCATACCAGAACAATGTCGAGTGAGAATATAATGTGATTTGTTTATTTAATGGGCTTGATTACAGATATTAATGCTGATAGAAGTTTCGTATTACCCACGCGTATAACGCCCACACGATTCTTTTATCATCAACATACCTTTCCATTGCTGTTGTCTCCAGGGTTCGTAACACTTGCATATATACGGACAATCATCTTGAGTTTCAACAACACCAAAATGCTAAACTTGACTATATCAAATCAGGCGCAAAATAATACCATTCGTTTTTACAGTTCACTGATTATTTCACTTCTGCGGATTCTTTCACAACTAAAATTACAAAAGCCGACAACCCATCTGCTAGCCTTCCTGTGTGAAGATGTTGGTAATGACTTGCCATTAGTAAAAGTGACTGTTTGATACCTCTTCGGTAAAATAAACATCATCATTATCATCATCATCATCCGCCTAACCTTTTCCCAACTATATATAGGGGTTGGCTTCCAGTCTAACCGGATTCAGCTGAATACCAGTATTTTATATGGAGCGAGTGCTTATCGGACCTCCACAACCCAGTAACTGGGTGATACGGTACTCCACGGTTAGACTGGTTGTAAGATTCTCGGGCTTCTGACGACCCGTAACGACTGTCAAAGCTCCACGAATGACAGCCGGGACCAACGGCTTAACATGCTTTCCGAAGCATGGAGGAGTCTCGGTATGTAAAGATGGTCACCCATCCACGGACCAACCTGGGCAAGCGTTGCTTAACCTGATGGATCGATCCGCGCGGCTGTTACCACTGCGCCACGAGCTCCTCACTGAAGCTGAAACTAAATGCTGTACATAGGATTCCGTCAATGAACTAAGACGACCGAAAGAAATATACAAAATATTATTTAAAAACTATCATCAAAGCTAAAGCTACGTTATATTTTATTAATGAGCGACTATGGTCCAGTGGGTATGGGCTCGGCAAGCGGTCTCTTAAGCGAGATGGTTCAGGTTCGATTCCGACCCGCTTGTGGTGCCTTGAAATGGGTGTTTCCAAATTTGTAAGTGCACTCTAAGCACGAGACCACCGCTCGCTTAGCGGTGAAGGAAAACATCGTGATGAAACCTGCATGCCTGATGAGATTAAAAGTCTTTGAAGGTATGTGAAGCCGCATTGGGCCAGCGCAATTATGGCACAATAACCTCCTCGTCAGATTTCGAGGAGGAGACCTGTGACCAGCAGTGGGACTTTTATGGGTTGATACTTTGAGACACACACTTAAAACTACGTCACATTCTTATCAAGACACATCACTAGTGTATCTTAATGCAGATGGAGCCGCGGGAAACAGCTAGTAGTAACTGGGAACAGATTATTCAACATATAAATAAGAGTACAAAAAGTTCACTTCCTCTAGTAACGAGAGATAATCAAACGTAAACAATATCATAATAGCCGTGTGGAAAGACGCCGACACCGATGTGCTATAGCAGATAGACACACACATATTTAATATTTCAACTCCTTCAATGAATTAGATATCAACATAAGTGAGCTGATCAGAATTTATGGTTTTCTAATGTTTACGGGAAATTTACAACAAAAATAAGTGATTAATTATGTATAAAATGCTTTACATCAACGATATAAGTATCCGAAACGTCAGACATGTAAATACGGACGGTAGTTTGACGTGACAACGTCAAACGTACATCAACATCATGCCGCACGAACCGAACTGAGCCGATCGCTCGAGCCGATCATGTCTCTCTCTCGTTCGTGCCACGCTCTCGCTTGCGGAACGCTACATGAGTCATCTTTTTCGTTCATGCTGCCCGTAATAACGAATTATTGGGCGTTGTCACGTCAAAATTGTATAAGCCGCGATAAAATTCCTAATAATGATAAATTATATGAAGATTTGATAATATAATAAGTGAACCTTATACGTCCCATGGTTAGACACAGGTCTCTTCGACATTTGCGAGAGGATTGTTAGGTCCTAATTTACCTTTACCATCAATGACTTCCCTCAAATAGACGCAGATTAGGGCACCATCATTATCTTTAAATAATTTTACTTTAAAATTATGGTTACTGTGAAATTATATTTTTATAAAATAGTTTTTTCTCTCTACAAAATATGAACTATGCAACATGGTAAATATCCCGTTTTTGTAACAGTACGACTATATTCTTACGTATCTATTTCTCACAAAATCATTTCATTTTAGGCGTTACTATGATAGAGAATATTTTTTGCACCTAATTCAATTTAACGTAACGGTAACAGGTTCGATGTCCCACAACAATTGACATAGAAGTATTTTGACTTTTTTTGGCGTTCATAATCTGTTTTTTTTTTTTGTTGATGTAAATGTATGTTTTTTTTACTTTTATCTCGGAAGACCCGTTTGACAACTAAATTCATCATAGCATTGACTACTGCGAGTACTATATATAGCCTAAAGGTACTAGCTGGTCCAAGTAAGACACAAGTAACGTGAGATCTATATTATACAATGGTAAAAAGCTAATTATCTACAGATTAGATATTTCTATGAACGACAAAGCTGCAACGATTTCCACCCTTAAATCCAAAGGGATGGATGGTTACATCCAAATACTATTAAAATAATAATAATAATAATAATAATAGTATAATTCTATGGAAAATGTTTATAATCTATGACACTAAGATTAAAGGCTAAATCTAGATTTAATATCGCTTCCACAAACTCGGTTTAAAGTTTAACGTAGCATAAAAGATTACGTCATCGCAATGTGGTTTAGCATATCGACTTATCTTGAGGACAGCGAAAGGTCATGCTATTGCTACGTAGAGCCCAACGCTCACGTTGACAACTACATGGTAGTTTCGTACTAATACATAACATACATACATAAAATATACACTGGGTGGACCACCGTTTAAATTTCGACTTACTCTTTTATCCAACAAAGTTTAATGACACGTTCTCTGGCTTAAAAAAAGTATATTTTTCCGTTTTATTCGGTCTCATTATGATTTATGTACAAAATTGATTTAGATTGTCCTTTACAAATTACCAAATTACTATGCACACCGTACAAACTTGTACCGATCGTAAAAAAAGTCCCAGCGGTTAGCTGTCAAAGTGTCAGTTTACCGCGAAACCGTAAGAACGAGGTAAAAATAACCGTTCGGTTAGCTTGTCAGCGGTGACGTTGATGCCCTTGAACTACTAACGGAAGTGGTTATCTGATTCCAATAAATTATACTTTGCAACATTTATCTACGTGTTTTTCCTTTATTCAACCTGTCTCCTATTGCATGTAGATCTTGAGTATATACACAAATAACACGTCACAAATTGTCTGCAATCAACCGAGGAGGTTATGAGTTCCTCTACTCTGAATGCAAGGTGGCTAACCTAGACCAAAAACGTAAACTTATAATCTTACCAGTAGGGCTATTCTGTAAAATACATTTCGATATCGAGCATCATCTGTGTGATATAGCTCACTTCGAAAGCGAACTTTATTGACATAGATAGTCGAGTTTTAGAGAATACAAATTCGCAGATTCTTAAAAAATAGCCCTACAGACTTTAAATCGAATGATAACTGAATGAAGTAGGGAAGTATATATAATGATTTCTCAACTGTCATCAATTGGTTTAAAGAATATAAGAAAAAAACTGACGACATCCAAAAAATACATCGAAAATATTAAAAATACCACCAAAACACGTCCGATACATAAACACACGGGACGCGCTCGATCGGAGTCTGCTGGTTCTTCTGATGAAGCTGATAATGAATAGCTTAGTGATGTTATCATACTTACAAACAACAGGAAGGTATACATCACCGGCAGCGCGGGATCCTATGAATCAGCGAGGTTTATCATGTAAGTGACTTTATCCTCCACTCTTGTTACAGGTTCACAGTTAACAATCTTGCCGCTTGTCTATACATTTCATTAGTAGAGGGAATTATAGGAACTAAATAATAAATGTGAAGAATACGTTTCATATTTACGTAAAATATAATAGATATAATAACAATATCGAGAAATCGTTAGCTTAATATCAGTGAGATAAATGGAAGTTAAATAAAAATGTGAACTTAGCAAAATACATAATATAGCAAAATTTGAGTATCTTTCATGAAAGGATCCTACGAAAACGAAATCGATACTACGTCATTATTCTGTGGGTGACTGAAAGTGGGGGAAAGATCATTAATGAAAATCACGGGCGCTTGACTTACAATGAAAACTCGAAAACTTATAAAATCATTAACATGAATGAAATTGACACTTTGAAAACTTTAATATCTTCAATAAAAATAAGAAAACACTGGGTGGCATCTAGCCTCATAATCGGAAGTCCATGAAAATCTCACCGTGAAATCTCCTTACCGAAACCACCGACTCCTCATTGAAAACACCGACGAACACCACGGTTAACTGTTTAACTAATACAAAAACTATTACATAACTGTACACATCAATGTTTATGCTGATCAACCTTATTGTCATTACGTTTTAAAAGTAAACTGTTGAGAATATTTTAAGCCGGCATTGCTTACACCCAGCTTCTTTCTTATTAAGCTGCGTTTGAAGTAACTCCGTAACTCGAATTCTATTCAGCCTTTAATCACCCGTAAAAATAGATTTGCATGTTAGAATATTTTACTCTCACAATGTGTGTTCTACCGATTGAGCTTAAAGGCCCTCAGGCCTAAAAGGCCTAAACCTTTAGAAAAAAAAAACTCACAATGTAATAAGACTTACTTTTAGTTATAACTTGTACAACTATTAGTGAGGGAGATTTTTACAGCCTTCTTGCTTTATTGCTAGCATTCGGTAGTTTCGTTACAGCACTATGACATAAAATGATAGAAAATTAAACGCGGAACCCATTAATCAGTCCAGGACACAAGCAATAAGTCATAAAATCCCCTTGTTTCAGAGACAATGTTGCAAGGGTAATAAATCGTATAGAAGTGTCGAACGCTCGGCCAGCTACAGGGTGTTGACTTTAATTGTCCTCATTACGTGTCGTACGACCCACATAACGCACCATTGTTACCGCTAACGGTCACTATACAGGGCCAAATGACTTAGAAATTATATGGCAATTTCTGACAGTAAATCATATTGTAAAGTGAGTTGTGGTGTGTAATTCAACTAAATTTCATCTCACGAGATTACAGATTTCTATTAGGCCATTTTATGTGTTGATGGAATACGTTTCATCATCGTAATTAGCTGCTTATTAAGTCCAGGGATCTCTTCTCATTAATGTCATGATGGCAGATCCCTGGCCGCTTGCATCCATATATAATCCGGCACCGCACAGAGATCTTTGTCCCATCATGTTGCAGGTCGATCGAGCAGAGATGAGATTGGCGCAGCAACATTTTTTATTTAACCAATCCACTGCCAATTTATTCATCGAAAATGGGCATCAATGTGTTGCTTATTTCTTTTCACAAGCTACTTTTGAGGGTAAGAAGGATAAGCAACATGAAGAGTTATCTAAACTAATAGGTTTAGCCGCGATTTTGACCACTTTTTAAGGGTTATCCACCGTATAAACAAAAGTTTAGAATCAGTCATATATCAATAAAAAGTAATTTTATATTCAATGTGTAAACTAAAGCGGGCTACTCATAATAAATTCGGTGGTAGTACACCCTACACCGATCAACTCTACCACGCAAAACTGTCCAAAGCGATTTACAATCTTTGGCGCCGATCAAAGCGGATCCGATATCAAACTTATATTTATGTCAAGTATAAAATAATCTCAGCCCGCAACGCTAGAATCACAACAAGTTGAAGGGATCGGATAACATTAGGGTTTTATCTTAAAGGGAACCTGATAAAATCCTGAGCTTGTGTCTAAATCGATTTGGCTATGCTACCAATAATATTTATTACAGTATTGTATTCATAATCATCATTTTAATAAGGTCATATTGATCCAATTCCGGACATGGGCATACGACTAATATCAAAACGATTTGTCTTGGACGTATACAGTAATACCCCGGACTTACGCGATAGTTGGGACTGAGCGCTATCCGCGTAAGTCGAATTCGCGTAAGTCGGGGTACAGTTTTGCATATAAGGACATACAAAGTATGTTTAATTGGGACTGGAGACTAAATAAAATTATAATTTAGGAAATAATTAGTATCTAATTCTAGATAATATGAGAAACTAAGAAGCAAGACTAGACAAACTAAACTAGAAGGTTTCATAAATTGTAACAAAGTCGTCTGACGAGTCATAATTTTTTCTTCTCCCGTAATATCTCCTCATAGCATCCTAGTAATTTTTTTATTCCATGTTTTGTAATAAAAATGATCTCTTCATTGGAGTCTTTCCCTAACCTTTTTCAATCGAACTGAGAGCTTCTGCCAAGTTTCCAGCAGCCATTTGATCTTCTAATTGAACTGGATCCAAAGAATCATGATTATCAATTTCTTAATTCGTGGCGTTAAAACAAAAAACGAATAAACGAGAAAATTAAATCGCGTAACTCCGAATTCGCGTAAGTCGAGGTAGCGTAAGTTAGGGTATTACTGTACATATCGTATCGTATATGGTCATATCACATTATCTATAGCAGTAAATGGATATGGGTTGATTAAGATAAACATTCTTTATTTTCACATTCAAGAGACAGAAAATCAAAGATAGAAGAGGAGAGAATTTAGAATAATTAGGATATTCGGAGCTGTGCTGGCTTGGTGCCAAATTTGGATCTAATGTTACATTCAAACGGTCGATGGGGCGGGTCCAGAGGTTGTTGCACCTGGCCATCGCGCGGGCGCATTCCTCACGCACTCCTTTTTATACCACACGTTGACCCGACCACTCTAACATGAGCCCTAAGTCAAACCAACAAAAAACCTGACAGCGGAACCCGTCCGGAGCTCCAATTCGACCGAACTAGAACTGTAATCTATTTCCTTTTTTATTTATATCTCAGGATCGAGTTGGAATGGATTTTAAGATGTCGTTACATTATTATCAACTATGGAAATATTGATTGGAACTTCCTAGAAGTGAGATGATAACAGCACGTAAAATTACATTGCGATTATTTGTTTAATGATGCTGTGCTATCCAGCCATAATTGTAGTTAGTAATTATGCTAATAAGTGATTGTTGGTCCGTATTTCCCATCGACCACACAACCTATAGACTCCTAATGTTTGATTTTTTGTATTAAATGCATTCTGGCAACTAGCTGAGGTGAGACGAAAGGGGTTGCAATGCTGTGATTAGCTAATTCAATGTCATACATTACCAATCACGGAACGTTAAAAAGAAATGGATATATTTCGCAACGGGAAAGAATGAGACGACACGATAGTTTGAGTACATTGTTTACGGCTCACATCGGAACTATAAGTCAGATGTGTCGCCAGAACCCGTTCCCCTGTTATTAGGAGTCTATGGGTTATGTGGTCGAAGGTATTTCCTTTATTTTTATCAGTTTCGGGCGTACTTCCATCAGCGCTTCTGTTGTAATGTCGTTAGATTTTTTCTCTTGCCAAATATTTTGCATCGTTCTTAAGAACTTATATTAATAATCAAATGTCACCAGCATCCCGCCCGACCAAGGGCCAGTCTTGGTCACTCTTTGATCTTCGTAGATGATATCACCTATACCGTTGACTCTTGGCGACATTCGAATCCGTAAACCCCATGCCAATGACCAGACAGACGGCGTCAATAACATTAATTTCATGTTATATATTAAATGTACGAACGTCGTTTCCGCTTCATGAAACTGGTTTTTAGTTTTAAGGCTTTTACGGTATTGTCTTTCACTTTTAATAATTTTAGCGAAATGGTATACTGTTTATTTATAGCCTTGTCAGATTAAACGGATTCTTCGAACTCACTCTTCAATGGGCTTATAACGTTACATAGACTTTTATATGTTATCTATGAGAATTTTCTCCTGCTATAAGTATACTGCTATGGACGTGCTTATAATCAATTAGAGTGTAATACTTATAATGTAATTTTTATTATATTAGCTGTCAGCTTAAAGGAAATCCTAAGCCTCGCCAGGTTAACAATAGATAGCACCTAGATCGTCTTTAATTCATGGGCAGTAAAATCTTACTTAACTCGGCCACTGCGCGGGAGTCATCCTAAAAAAATGTAAAGTATCAACCCTTATATGTCCCACTACTGGTCACGGGTACTATGGCCCATTACCCTCCTCGAAGGAGGCGAGGAGGGTAATGGGCCATAGTTCACCGATGCGCTGGCTCTATGCGAGTTGGTGAACTTCACATATTTTCAAAGACTTTTAATCTCCTTAGGCATGCAGGTTTCCTTACGTTTTCCTTCACCGGTGTCATCCTATTTCGAGTTATTCCCGAATGTCGCATGTAAGTCAACCAGTTTGTCAACTTTTAAGTATTGTAAAATTAGCATCATACATAAGAGCCATGGACTTCAGCGCCAGGGCACGAGCTCGATAATTAGCGAAGAGCCTCGAATTGTTGGGCAAACAAAACCTTTATTGGTGGTATAAACGTTTATCGCCACCGAAATTCTAATCCAACATCTTTATTCGCTGGATTTAGGCAGGTAACAACCCTCTTTTTTATCTGGGAAATAAAGGTGGCGCGTAAATTTTGAATTCTTTCAAATTCTTGCTATATGGCTTTTTCATAATTATATGTGCTATGTCGTAAAACCTTATTAAAGAGAACCTTATTTATAAAAAAAAACTGTAAATAGAAAAATACTAATATTATAAAGAGGAAAGAGATGTTTGATTGTATTGAATAGGCTCCAAAACTACTTGACAGAAAAATTCTTTCACTGTTGGGAGGCTACACTATCCCCGGTGAACATAGGCTATCTAGACACCCGGCTGCGTGTCAACCAAGTCCTAATAACAGAGCTGGTTAAATTTTCAAAAAATTAAGGATCAGTTTTAAATCTTAGTTGACGCAGGCGAAGCTGCGTGCAACAGCTGGTTTATTAATAAATCACGCGTTTTAGCAAGACATGTCCATTTTCATCCCGTTAATAGGTTTGGATACGAATGAAAAAGTCCACTTTGCAGTGTATAGCCTAAGATCCTATATGGAGATAAGTGCAGATAGTATCCATATAATTTCAATAGTTAAAACCCTTCCGTATGCTAATATAGAAACCTTTGATACCAACCAGTTTATGTGAATTATTCAAATGAGCACAACACTTGTAAAAGCAAGTCAAAAAGTATGTCAAGCCAAATGGATGTTTGCGTTTACGTTAACCGAGAATATGGCGCCAACCGAACATTGGACCGGCTTTTGTATTTCATGTCAACAAGGTAATCGATTAGATATGCATACACAGAAAAGTGTATATTAGAGATTTTTTATTCAAGAGGTCTAGACTTTTTAGACTATTGGCCCTTAGGCTCAATCTAGGTGGGTGACCAGATGGCTCACCTAAAAACCGGTCAAATGCTAGTCGGACTCGCGCACGAAGGATTCCGTACCAGAAAAAAACGGTAAAAAAATACTTTTTTTTTCCGAAAGGATCTATGCTGTTGGCCTTAAGGCCTTAAAGCTACATCGGAAAAGTAGATGAGCAGATGGCTCATCTAAAAATTTTATAAAGGGGATTTACTCCCCCGTGGCTTGACGGTCGCGTCACTACGTGGTGTAGAATTTAAACATACTTTTGCTGTATGGAAGCCCCCCTTAAATATTATTTTTAGTATTTGTTATTATTGTGGCAATAAAAATAAAACATCTGTGAATATTTAAAACTACATTATCTTAAGAAATGATGATCAGCATCATGAAACTCTAGACACATGTTCTCGAATGTACTAGAAGTAATATAGGATGCATTTAACAAAAAAGAATTAATTTTTTTAACTATGCGGGAGAAGCCGGGCAACTATCTAAGGGCCTGTTTCACAATCTCCCTTTAAGTTCCCTATAGGCTATTGGCAACATATTTGACAGATGTTTGACAGATACTCCATACTCTATCTGTCAAACATCTGTCAAATATGTTGCCATTAGCCTATAGGGAACTTAAAGGGAGATTGTGAAACAGGCCCTAAGAGTTTTAATACAAAATACATGTACAGAATCTTATATTAATCAAATAATACATTCAACTTTCACCAGTGTTGTAAGAAGTATTAGTGGTGATGACCGGCTCCCAGTCGCCGTCACCTTGCATCTCATCAGGCTCGCTGGTGCATTTGTCATTATAATTGCCAGCATGAGGCGAGTTCCCGTGATATTATTAACTAGCTGTACTAACTCATCTGTATTGGCTATGAGCGTAGGCTTCGAGATATTCGACGTACAAATAAACACTAAAAACTTAAGCTAGTTTTTGCGTGGTGTTTATTAAAATTATTTTAGGACAACCACTAGTTTTTTGCTTTTATTCTATTAATAGTTGAACATTTTTATTTTCTTTTTAGATAAGACTTTTCAGCGTTTTCTAGGTATCCCAAAATAAAGCCAGTCTAACAAAAAAGACATCGATCGACGACAAAAAAACAATATCGTAGCCATTCAAAACCGTCTCTCGTTTCGAAGGCCAGGACCCACTTTGGGTCGCTGAGCCAGAGAAGTACGTTAGTTAGCCGATTCCAAAATGTCGAGCTCGACAGTATACCTAAAATACAAAAATAAAATATATCCCATAAAAATCGGACAGAAGAATAAATCTCCTATCCTAAAAGATCCTAGTCCGCATCACGGAAAATAAATTTAAAATCATAACGTTCAATCATCAAACGAACAAACATAAACTTAAATTTACAATATAAGGAAAAAACCCGCACAATATATTATATTGTTATACTGTCTAATAAGCAGGCACCAAGGGGTGAAAGAATTACTTTTATATTTGGAACCACAGATTTATGAATAAAGACAGATGGAGCATACCGAACACCCGAGCGACGCTTCAAAAATGAATACAAATTCAAAAGCGCTCTCAAATGCTTGAGAGTCGTAATCTAAACGTCTATTAGATTGTACCGCTTTTGAATTTGTATTCGCTTTGGTGGCGTCACCCGCATGTTTGGCGTGCTCCATCTGTCTTTATTTATAAATCTGTGTTTGGAATATGTTAATTTTTAGTGGTAGAACTACGCTGTGTCGCTTAATTATGTTTGCGTGACGCCATCCTTATTGTTTTTTCCGAGAAACAGCTCTGCTGTACTTCGGAGAAAATGGTAGGACAAACAGTGTAATTACTGACATAGCGACTTAATATCTTGTCATATATTGTCTGAATTTAAGAGTTAGGCAATACCTACATGAATGAGTTGACTGGGTCTGGTTGACTTTTTTCCCTACCATGGTTCAGGCCTTGTCGCCTAAGCGCACCCAACCTAAGCGCATTTCTCGGCGTTAAAAAAAAGAAAAGAAAAAAAAGGTTGGTCGAGTTTATGGGCGACGCTCACCTAGTGGTCATCTAGTGGCCCCGCGACGGTTAGTACCTTCGCGTGGCAAATCTGCCCTTTTGCGTATCAAGGCGTATCATTTCGTATGTCAGGTATTAGGGGCCAACAACTAACAAGGCATTACATTTCGTACTTCAGGTATTGGGGGCCATGTTTGAACGATCGCGGACAACCTTGGCTTTAGCGTCACGTTATACCAAATAACGTTTTGTATTCATTTGTACAGACACGTTTATTCGAATACCAAAAAAAACCTATGAATTGTGGTCTGTTTTTTACTGTCCATTAAACAGTCTGGAAAACATATGCTCATATTTTTCTGTTATTAATCTTATAAACGTGTATTTTAAATACTAAAATATCTAAACAATATTAAAATAGCGAAAATTTGGGTGCAAGTTTGGGTGTTTGTTGCTCTTTTACACAAAAAATACTGAATGGATTTTGATGAAACTTTACAATAATATAGAACAAACAAAAATGAAATAACATAGAATAGGCAGGAAAACATATGGACGATTTAATATTTTGAGTACAATATGTACTAAAATATCGGAATAATACTAAAATAGCAAAATATTGTAAAATTGGACGTTTGTTGCTCTTTTACATAAACACTACTCAATAAATTTTGATGAAACTTTACAATGCCACAGCTTACACATCAAATCAAATCAAATCAAATCAAATCAAATCAAATAATATTTATTTCGTAGGCAAATTACATAGCACTTGAAACATGTCAATTTTTTTTATAAGCTAATGCTAGATTCGCAAAGTAGCAGTTTTCCTCAGAGAAGAATCTAGCAAGAAACTCTGTAGGATTGCTCTTTTTAAAATAGATCAGAATATGGTATAGGTTATAATTATCATTAAAAAAAAATCTCGACATCAAGAACAATTTTTCGTGATAAAGGATTTTAAGGGCTTTTATAAATGTTTATACTGAGATAATATCGAGGCCCAACGGGGTGTTCAATGTTATCACAGCTGTGTCGTATGTACACACATACAACACTATACAGTATACACTATGTACCAAAGCTGTGGTCTAATAAACTAACATATAGTTTGTTAGTTTCCCCAATGATTGAGAAAGGAGGCTTTTCTGAAGGAGTTTTTCAATATAAGAGCTGTAGGACTATTCTGTAAAAACTATTTCGATATCGAGCTTATCTGAGTGATAGAGCTCAATTTATGCTCACTTCCAAAGCGAACTTTATTGATATAGATAGTAGAGTTTTAAAGAATACAAATTCATCAAATTCATATCACCGCAAATTCCGCTTTCGAGATTCGAAAACGACCTTACAGAATAGCCCTACTGGAACAACTATAGTATCTATTGTTTTAGCTTGACATGTGCAGGATTTTGATTAAAATAGTGATTAGTCAATTCAAGAAATTAACGTTATCATTAAAAGATAAGTAATAAAGAATACAGAGTTACTTAAAAGTGACTGTATCTTCGTGTTCGTCAAAGGTTAACCAGCAACCGACATGTCCGATAAGATTAGTCTGAGGTCTGAGCGCATAGTTCAGTAACCTGTATACGCAATGCATAATATGGCTTTCGTTTATTCTTATTATTTAAAAAAAAAATACGGTTTGTCTATTAAAATGGTGACAACAAGGGCGCTACGAACGTTCGATATTTGAATGAAATTGCGAATAATGTTAAACTGTTTGGACACTGGTCTAGACTAAATATATTAAGTATTTTGAGAACAAAATTAATTTAGTTGGTTCTCTACCGGTTTTGCCGCGTAACACCTAGCGAATAATCACAATTATTATATGAATAATACATCTCAGTTGGCCTTGGTAGTTTTTGCCTTGTGTCGTGTCTGTATATAAATTAAATAAATAATTACACTAGTAAAATTCAATACATGTATTTATTTATTTATCAGGGCGCAGCTGTGCTTACGTGAACTTGTTTTTTTTTTTTTTTTAATTATTTATCTCATAATTAGACGACGGTAAGTACGACAGTAGTTACCGTCGTCTAATTATGAGGTAAACTACTAAGAAACGTGTCCAACAGTTCGCGGTTTCAAATCCACCAATGACAAGCATTTCATTCAGGTATAATAATGAATACAAAAATCTTACAAACATCTTTAGCGAGTTCATTGCATAAGTAAAACGTTTAAAAAAATCTATTATAAATACGGTCATCTCTGACCGTGAATTAGCTTATTAGCTAGTTAGCTATTATGAATTAGCTAATTTACTCTTAGACAGGTACCTAATGGCAGATATTTGAAAATATCTTAAAATAAAACGTATGGCGCTGGAGTTGTAAACCATTCACTGCACAAAACCGGCGATGTTTTTAATAATATTACGAAATTGTAAAAGGAACACTGTACGTTGCAGCCAGCAAGCAACTCTCACATAATTTATGCTGAGAACAAGATAATTTAACATAATGCAATTTCAAGTCAATAAACTGTTGTTTTATAATTAGTTAATAATTAAAAGTAAACGGTGTCATTTGCCAATCTGCTTGTTTATCGCAGCCTTAATATGCCTGTTTAAAATATAGATATAAAATGACCAATTTATAGCATCCACTGCTTAAATAATCTTTAAAGGTATAATTAAAAAAAAAAGAAATCCTAATTGCAACTGAAGATTTCTCATACCATAATCCTTATCGATGTTATACCGGTCCGTTACAAAACCATAGAATAACTCGGAAAACGTAATAAAAAGGCACAATGTACCTACCTAGAATGTAAATTAATAACCAACCTAATGATTTCAGTTTGCGTCACCTTATCTAGTAGATAAGACTGGTTCAATTATCATCGACAACTTAATTAACAAATCATGCTGCAAGGGAAACGAAATAATTACGCATATTATTTTTTTATTTCCCAATTGAAGGTAAAACAAAAAAAACTCGCTTAACTTGGACGGTAGAATGATTATAATAGACACTTTAGAAATATAACTAGGCGTCCATAGCAGATCATTCCTTGTATTGAAAATATCGGAATACATGAAAAATAATACTAGATTAAATACAGGGAATTTTGATTAATTTTCTCAAAATATTTTCAGTAAAGCAAAATATGCGCTTTACAAAGATTTAGATCGATTTAAATCTTTGCAAATTTATCATAATATTATCTATACTTATGCCAAATAGGTATCTTTGGTATCAGAACATTGCCTATTTAAAGTGATTACTTAATTAAAGTAGTTTTAAGTTTAAAAGCATTCAGATTCATTCACCATAAATCAAAGTTGTTCATACGATTCACATTTCGCATCTTCACGTCCAAACCTGTGATTACCGATTTGAACCTGTGATTACCGATTTGATGTAACCGTTGCTAAGCATGTAGAATATTGATGACATAAGTCATAAGGTGTTCTCCTAAAATATTTGAGCTGTATCTTATCTTCATTATTATTTTATCGTTTATAATATATTAATTATGCACATAATTTAATCGCGTTATTCGGGTGAGGCGGATAACAGATTCTATTTTTAAGATAGGGATAAAGTTTAGAACTTGCCTATGCTCTAACGATAAGATTGTTCTTTGCTTTTTTTACAAAAATGCCGACGGGTATCCGTTAGATCAACAGTCAACACCTAAAGAGGAGACAGCTCACGCACACATACATGTGCCGTACACGCAAATCGTGTTTCAATGTTGTCGATTAGACGAAACTCGACGTTGGCTCAATAAAAAATCTTACCCGATTAGATTCCAGCGCCTCAGCACTGTGCTCCTCCTTCTGCCGGAAGCAATTAGTGCACTTGCTCTTGTTGAAGATGTTAGGTGCAAATTTCCTGCAATCCGATCGACCAGACATGATTGTCAGAGGTCAGGGCCAAACTTTAGGTTCACTATGTCACCGTGCACAGCATGTTGATGCTGTCAAACACCCAACACTAAATGACTATTCGCCTTTTTAAAATGAACACGTAGTTAATCACGCGCGCACCCACCGTTGAGTGAGCTATCAGCGAAATCACAAGAAGCGAGTACTATTGTCATAAAAGACACAAACACAACACCAATCTTCTTCGGAATATAAACACCGAAGAAGTCGAACAATCGCTTAAACGAGAATTGTAATCACGTCAAAATAAACATCGATTTTATAACAAACACGCGGAGCATGCGACCGCGCGACGACACGACCGCCCGGTCATATTACATCTGATAGAAAACCAACGGCAAACACAAGCAGCGCGGCAGAGTTGTTGTTTTACAACTTCTCTTTTCGTGTATATTGTAAATATGTGTTGTTGTAGAAGTATTTTACAAAGGTGTGAGTGATGTTTTGTTTCTCTTTTACACCTATATAAAATATAGCTATCTATCACATTCAAATATTTCATTAATGGACCTGTCTAACATGATGACATCTGTTGGTAAATAAAATTATCACTAGTTCTATAATAGTATGAATTAAGGTCAACACTTGGTAGTTCGTAGAGTTATTGGTAGATGGCTCTAGCATAATATTATGAAATAGCTCTTTTTTTATAAATTTTAAGAAATATTGTGATTTGTGGTTTAAACTTTAATAATATTGTAATAATAATTATTATCTCCTCCAAAATCCTCCAAATCTCTAAAGTTTGATTTACGACCTAATTAAAATAGCTTTTGGAATATAATAATTATAGGGATAACAATCAATATAATTTAGCTGTTATTCATTTACGATTAAATTAATTATAGTAATAAAGAAACAGTAAGTAATCATTACTTACTTACATACATAACTATCATGTAAAAGTTTCGGGTGTTTTAATTTTTATAACTAAAAATATTTATAAAAAATATTGCAATAAAATTATATAATCATAAATGTAATATTAAAAATATGTATTAATTTAAATTTATTTTTTATAAATTAATTTAATTCTTTAATTTTTTATAATTTTAAAATTTAAGTTTTTTTTCGTGGCGCGGATTCTACTGACCAATGGGCAATGGCAATGGCCAATGACAAATTGATACTGTCAATTGTCAAATGTCAGTAGCGTTTGACACTTTGCGTTTCACGGTCATTCTGTCTGGTACGGTCTCATTTGCCGAAAATTGGATATTATTTTATTAACATGCTTTTAGTATCAAAAAGTATATTTGCTAGCTAGTATTAAAAGCCAAGACACAGTATTTGCACTCCATTCATTGCAAAACCGACATAGGCTTAGCAAGTATTTAATATTTCCATCAAGATTTCGTATTTTATATCCAAGGTAACGATTCGGATAGCCTATACTTAATTAATTTATATCATAAATAATTATATATATTTTTAATTTTTCATATAAGCTAACTTAGTGTTCACAGTTTATACGACTCTTAATATATTTTTCTAGTAAAATGGAAGACCTCAGTTTCGTACCGGATCTCCCGAGCGGGCCCCTGGATGTTTATAGAAATACTGCTTCCTTTAATTGGAAGCGCCTTAAATTGGCCCTTGAAGGAGATATTGAACTACTCAAGCTTAAGGTATGTTACCAAAGGTAGTACATATACTATATTCTTTATTAAAAAAGAAAGCAGTTACTTTTACCACTTACTTAAATATTCTCCATAAGTGGCTTATTTGAATATAATGATTTGAATGAAACAATCATTTGATGTTGATTTATAGTCTAAATAATAAACTAAAAAAATTGCATACAAGGTTTTTAGCTAGCTTAGAAGTGTGAAACATGTTGCTTTCTAAATATCTGTCCCTCTACTGCTAAACACTTCCCAGGATTCCATTTGAAATAAGTATATAGTTAAAGTAATAGTTATAGTTTTAAATGATTTTTTATATCTTGTCTTAATAAATGAATGTTCAAAATGATGTAGAAAATAATTGTATCATATTGCATTATATCTACATAAATTTCACTATTTCAAATGAGGCTGCAGTTTTAAATATTATTTGGTAGAAAATATCAACTTTATATTTTATCATCTTTTTTCTACAGTACAAAATATGGCAAACGCTGGAAAAGGACCCCCTGTTCGCTCATTCTATTGAAACACCACCTATTCAGGAACAGCAGAGGATAACACAATTGCGACTGAAGAAGATTAATGAATATAAATTTATCTCCAACGAAATGTTTAATGCAAGTTACAGTAAACGGGTAAGCAGTGCTCATTTTATTAGGCTTTAGTGTTTCAATATCTTATTATTGGGTTTATTCATGAAAAGAAAAATAATTGCCAAAACATTTGCTTTACATCCAGCTTAAACCTTAAAGTTGTGTCAAGGTTCTGTGATTGCCAATCAGCCAGTAAAGTGATGATATGGACCTGTTGCAATCATTTGCAAGATGACTTAATTACAAACGTCATTATCACTATAAATCACTATTTCCATTATTGGCTTAAATCTGCAAACTCTTCCTTGTACAATAACATACACAAATCATTAAAGGAATGAATATGCTTGCACAAAAAGTATAACTATTACCATTAAGGTTACTGGTGACGATATAAGTATGTACATCGGAATTTATTTCCGAAGTAACTCACTCAACAACAATGTATTTGACGTAAAAATATATACAACTTTTTTTTGATTGGTCATGGGTTATCTGTATAGGTTAATGTATTAATTACACAATATTTAAGTCTACAAACATACTGATAGTGCAATGTATCTTAATTATAATCTAATTATGACTATTTTAAATCATAACAATGTATTATCAGCCGTACTTATGCCTGTACCTCCCTTCTTATGTTTCATATGACATTTACATGCATAAAATGCTTTACATTTGTTTTTTTTTATTAGATTAGTTATTCTGACCTATGAATTACGAAATAAAAGTGTCATGTAACTACTAAGTAATGAATTTTGCTGCGTAATAATTATGGTAGTTAAAAAAAATTGGCTGATGTTGATGACGATAATGGATTTAGATTTTTTTGCCACATATACAGTACACCCTAAATGTATGAGTTACCTAAGTTTATGTTTTTATTCAGAATATAGTTTTTTAAAGCATAAAATTATAAAGGTTTGTTTAAACTGATATTATATAATGATTGAATGATAATAATTTCACCTAGATTAAGAATTTTTTAAAGTGATTTTCAATAATTAACCCTTTGTACTTTTTTAGACTCGGGTATTAATGACAATCAATGAAGCCATACAGTCTGTGAATCCCAGTGTCTCTGTAAAAATGGCGATTGGAATATATCTGTTCTCAAATGCGTTGCTGTCTCTGGGTACGGAGAGACATCTTAAGTTTTATGAAGCGACTATCAAGAATAGAGAGGTAAGTGATTTTATTGCATTCATTGATATTTTTCATAAGCTAGCAAACTGAGACACCTAAATACTTGTTTCCTGTTTTTTGAAAATAGTTTTACGAACTCTAAATGTTATTGTTTTTCTGAATCACAATTTTTTTATGAAATAAATAAAGCTGAACCTGTAACTGTAGACCAAAAATAAATGAAGAAGAAGAATTAATTAAATAAATTTCTGTCAATAAATCCGTAAATCCCTTTTCATAAAGCCCAAAAATGATCTTTATGCATATGTATATAATTATTCTATGGTATAATATATAGGATAATTATGTATTTAAATGTGTTAAAGTACATATTTCTTTTAATTTTTGTTCTTTACACAACAACCCTACTTTTATAAATTCCAAGGCTGTCTGGTGGAAATGGCTACCTTAGCGATAAGACGTTTGCGTACAATTAATTTTCTCTAATCTCCATGATTGATGTGTTCACAATAAAGTAAATTGTTATTCTTTTATTTTGGCTAAAAATATTTTGTACAGGACAACGACAATCAGCTCTGCTACTTTTTAACTTTCAACTTACTAGTCTTACTAATATTATAAACGTAAAAGTTTGTAAGTATGAATGTTTGTTACTCTTTCACGTCAAAACACGGGGTGGATTTTAATGAAACTTTACAATAATAAAACTTATACATCAGAACAACACATAGGCTATAATTTATCCCTGTACTCCCACGGGAATGGGAAGTACGCGGGTGAAACCGCGGGGCGCTGCTAGTTGGTGATAAGTAAAAAAAAATATATAATTAGCTCAAAATTAAACGTGATGTTATTCCTATTTCTTATTATTACCAACATAATGTTATAAGAATGTATCGATGTATGTTTGTTACTCTTTCACGCAAAATACTACTAAAGTAATTTTGATGAAACATTACAATAATATAGCTAACACATGAAAATAACACAAAGGCTCTAATTACTTCCATGCTCCTACGGGAATATGAAGTACGCTGAGGCCGCGTGACGCTGCTAGTGATAACATCAAAGCAGACGCTACGGCGTGATAATAAACCAATAATATTGGCAATAGACATGAAAATGCCAATCACATCCGTCCCATTTAAAAACCGTATTTCCACAACATATTATTCGAACTATTCATGACATGTCTATTAAAAGACAAATTATATAATTTAAATATTCACGTTTGACGTGTTTTTTTCGTTATCTTAATAAATTACTTGATTTTATACGGTTTATATTGTGCAATACGGTGTAACAGTTTAACATCTAACCGTGAAACGACACTCTTCCCTTGAAAAACAATATTGTGTACTTTTGAACGATCACCTCCATAGCATAGTCTATATCTATACTTCTATACTAATATTATAAAGAGGAAAGATGGCACCTATTTTTGTATGTTTGTAATGAATAGGCTCAAAAAGTACTGGACCGATTTCAAAAATTCTTTCACCATTCGGAAGCTACATTATCCACGAGTAACATAGGCTAAATTTTATTCTGATAAAAATACGGTTCCGTAAGATATTTTGGTTTTTCGGACACAAGGTGTAAAAAATGTTATTTCGCGTACTAAGATCCCGTTGTAAATCTTAGTTAACGCAGGCGAAGCTGCGGGCAATAGCTAGTAAAAAATAAAGTAGTACGCTTAAAAACTCACGTTCTGATGTTCAAGTACAAAAAGTTTCGCTTAAATGACCTCCTTTCAAAGGTTGATTAGATTTGATAATTTTCGCTAACATGTGTTACCGATATTACGTGAAGAATACGCTCGTCGAAGTAGCAGTGACTGACGAACTTTGAAGAACGGATGCCCCATGACCCATGGGCTAATATAGTTCAAAAGTGGAGGCCGTGTTTAGGTAGACGAAGTGTTGGTCGGCCATTAACCAGGTAGGAATACGATCTCCGAGGAGTGGACGGCTCGTGTTGGATGCAAGTGGCATGTAGATCGGTCGTCTTGACGTTTATCGTGGGAGGCCTATGTTCAGCAGTGGACAGATAAGGGCTGATGATGATGAACTTGTATTACGATTTACGACCTCTTACAAGCTTGATTAATGCCAAGTTGAAACATGACTGAAAAATCTTACAATGCTAATAGCGTTTATTACCGGCCTTTTTCCATTCCTTTCATTTATATTTTAACGTTCTTTAAATACGCAGGACTTACATCCACGCCATGTGTTTACAAGATTGTCTTTTTTTGAATTTTTACTGTGCCAAAAAGAATATAATTAAGGTTGTTATTATAAGTTGCACATGAAGGAAAATAGTTACTTCCAAATCCTTCTTGCACCGGTTTATGGATGTTTACACAGTTAAGCTTATCTTAGTACCTATAAGTATGGGTAGCAAAACTACGGTTTCAGTTATGTTATTAACATTGATTATTATTACTGGCCAATTCTGTTTCATTAGCAAAAAAATGAATTCAATTGTTTTATATAAATATATTATTAGCAATTGTAGTGTGAGAAATCGTATGTGTGTATGTAAATCATATACATATTATATATACCGGCTCTGTTATAAATAATATTATGAATATTATATAATACAGCAACAGACATTTACATATTATAGTTATCATCGTACACAACTCTTTAAAGGCCGACAACCTATATATAAAATAAAACGTCTGACTGTCCGTTTGTCCTATCCTCTAAATAAAAAAAATTGTTGCCTGTAAAGTCGGTATACGGGCGAAAGTTTTACGTGACAACGACTTTGAGTGGTAAAATAATTTTAATGTGAATATTCATTCGTATAGTAGGAAGAAGGATGAAATAATAGTAACAATTTAAAACATTTATTTATACAAAGAATTATATTTAAAACATTAATTTATGTCTGTCTCTCTCGCTCTTAGGCGGGCTAACCATGCCCGAGTGGAAGGGACGCGTGCCTCTCACTCGCTCTCATTGTGAGCGCATAACGTGAGCGGAGCGTAACGCAGTTTCTTGAAGTGTCACCCGGCAAACCAATTTATAAGACGTTGTCACGTCAAAAGTATTAAGAGTAACCAATGTAACATATTGTCGTTTGCAGCATTCAGAGTTTTTATTGATATATACTGTGCGAATGCTTTAACAAACAGCAAGCATTGTAACAATTTTTACTGTTATCGTTTTAAAGTTACTTTGCAAATAAGTATTAATATAAGGGAAGTAATTGAATGAACGGCAATTATAAAATTTTTTGGGCCAAAAAAAATCGGCATTTAAATAATTTGGTTGGCATACAAAGATTTTGTACGCAATAAAATAAATCTGGTAGCAATTCTTGTACCGCAAATAATTTTGATAATGGTCAAAAATTAAATCATATATAAGCAGCTTACAATATTATGAGCTCGCATAATAAATATTCATGGGGCAAAATAATTACTTGAGCGGCACATTTCTTTGCATTACATTTTATGTCCTGTGTTCACACCGGTGTAGGTTTGCGCTATTTACCGCTAGATGATGTTGTAAGTATGTTATTGAACAAAATTATAAAAATTGAAGAAGAAATTAATAAACTATATTATTATTCTTAATAAAAGACTAGTGAATTAATTCAGGTCATGACGTCGTCAAATCCTGTGTTCAGCAGTGGTCCGTCTACTAAAGGCTGATAATATGATGATGAAATTTTTTTCTTCAAGATTTTATTTTGTTTCAGTTTTGTAGATTTATGTAGATAGTAGATAGATTATGCAGGTATTAAAAATTGTAGGTGGTGTGTAAAATAAACAAGCAGTTCAAAAACTTGCAATATTCAATTCAATCATTACCTACAAAAATCAAATCAAATCAAAACATTCAATACGCAAGAATGGACCCACAATTTTAAACTTATTTGTAACAAGGCGTACAGCTCTACGGTTAACACTGTCCGCGCGCGCTCAGGCTGTACGCTGTCGTTCGTAAGTTCAAATCCTCTTCATATCATTATTTTTTTTGTTTATAACATTTTTAAATAATATTTTTTGATATTACAATAATTATAAATACGATTTACAAACTAAAATTTTGTATAAAAATTGAATAAGAAATTAATAAACTATATTATAATTCATAATAAAGGCCAGGGAATTAATTCTAATCATGACGTCATCAAATCCTGTGGACTGGGCTATAACGCAGAATTTAATGAAAAAGAAAGTTGCTTGAAGTTATATTCATGCTACTTATATAAGCAGCACAAAATTATTTTTTTTGCTTACCCTCCGAGTGCTTACCAAAATTTTATTAAACAGGAGCAGCACATTGCCCCTCTTTTAATTAATATGCCGTTCAAAAATAATTACAGCCATAAAAAATGACAAAAATTGCTGCTTGATTATAAAATGTTTGCTGAACATAAGTTGCCGCTCAATTAGCTATTTCTGCTACCAGATTATATTTTTCTGCTCACAAAAATACGAATATTATGCTAGTCGCTTAAATAACACCCATTGTTTTATCTATTAAAAAAAACCGCATCAAAATCCGTTGCGTACTTTTATGATTTAAGCATACATGCAAAGGAAGAGACTTTGTTTTATGTAGTATAACTAGCGGACTCAACAGACTTCGTTCTGTCAAAACAATTAATTTGCAATAAATAAAATTGCAATCTCAAATTTGAGAAATAAACTATCCTATCTTTTAAGTTGGAGAAAAGCACACATTTTAAAAGAAAAAACATTAAAATCGGTTAAGCGGTTTAGAAGTCCATTGAGGACAAACATTGTGACACGAGATTTATATATATTAAGATGTAAAGATAATTAATAGTGAATTTAGATTTATGCAGCAGTTTGTGTTACAATGCATTCAGTTATAATTAATTATAAGTTTATCAAACACCCGCTGTAAATTACATATATAGCACGAACTTTGCATCGTTTGTTGCTAATACGTATCAATATAATAGCGGGGATATAATAATAATAATATATCCATTATTAATAGTTCATTTTACAATTACGATATTAATCACAAACTATTTATTATTAATTTGTTCAATAAAACAATCCTATCAGTTTATTTTTTGTTTTGAACCTGTTAGTGGCCAACCTTTGGTTCAAATTTGGTTGTACCTTGTACAAAATCTTTCTCGGTAAAATAAATCTTTAGTTTCTTTGTTTTAAATAAATATTAGCCTACAATCATCTAGTCCCGTAGTTTGCTCGTTAGAATTGTGTTACGGCTACTAGAAACGGAAATATTAGCCTATGCTGTCCCACCGCTGGGCAAAGGCCTCCCCAAGCTCCACATATCGCGGTTTTTTAAGAAATTGATATAAATACACACACGTTCATGACCCGGTGCAATAGAACTATTCTATAAAAATCACTTCGACATCGAGCTTCACCTGACTGATAGAGCTCACTTTACGCTCTCTTCGAAAGCGAACTCTATTGATATAGATAGATAGTCGAGTTTTAAAGAACACAAATTCGTCATATCACCGCGGATTTTGCTTTTGAGATTCGAAAACGACCTTACATAATAGCCCTACAGGAATCATTTTATTCATTATACAAATTAATCAATACTTGGCGGGATTCGAACCCGAAACCTTTGCGTAAAGTGTCAAGCCTGATCACTCGAAAACCGGCTGTCGTAATTTTAAAGTATGTAATTCACAAACCACACAAAAAAAAACCTGCCATGTACATTTTAGTTTAATCGTGTGATGATAAGTTTCAATAAAAAAAAACTAAATCCGTCTGAAATAGTTCTTATGATGCCCAGATCCTCCGACTTGGGAGCTGTGAGCGTGCTTGAGATATCAACAGTTTGATGACGATTGTTTTGCCATAGTCCAAAGGGATAAACCTTACTTGTTGTTTCCTCAAGTACAGAGCAATATGGGATATTGAAATGTGTCACGCGAGGAAAAGAAAACAAACATTGTTTTTCCAACTGTACAGGGAAAAACGCGATCAACATTTCTCACGGGAAACTTTGTTTATTACATTCATATAGGATTATGTCTTGTTATAATGTAAATTTTCTGATTCCCGCGATCGCACCCTCCCAAAACATTATATCTGAATAACCTTCCTTAATCATTTGCCAAATGGTATTTTTTTAAATCCAACTAAATAACAAATAAAACAAAAAACAATTCAGGCCTATCATAAATATTTTTGCTGTATGTATATATTGTTATCCTACTTCCTACTAGTCGTAAACGTATGGATGTTTGTTACGCTATCACGTAAAAACTACTGAATGGATTTTTATAAAACTTTACAATGACATAGCTTATACATCAGACACACAAACACTGTATAGGCTATAATTTAACACCGTACTTTCACGGGAATGAGAAGTACGCGGGTGAAAACGCGGGCGCTACTAGTATTAAATAAGTTTTTGAACATGTTATGTCCCCATCGATTTAGCTGAAACCTTACAGTGTTATAAACATATTAGGGCGTTAATGAATCGACAGTTTTTCCGCTGTGCTGACTTCGCAACAGGGCCACAGGAGCATACATATAAGATTCTAAAGCTTTTTTAGCAATTATATTGGTCCCATCTACGAAATTTGCGAAGATATCGATAGGCTATATACCTAAATCTATGCTTTTCCTAGCATATACTACAGACTATAAGAATTAACATCCGTATAAGAATTTAATGCAACACGTAAACAAATCTGGCAGGTTGCAAATAGATTTATATATACAATTCAATTTTTAAAAATTAACAGTCCGCGACAGTATACATGTTTATCTTTTAAGGTTAACTCACTTCTCTTTTTTTATGAATATCAAAAATATTCTAAAACTATTCTGCACTAATATTATAAAGAGGAAAACTTTGTTTGTTTGTTTGGTTGTAAAAATTAGGCCCATAAAGTACTGGACCGATTTAAAAAAATCTTTTACCATTCGCAAGCTACACACACTTGCACACAAATTTTTTATAATAATCGGTCGAATCGTTTCGGAGGAGTAAACGAACATTGCGACACGAGAATTTTATTAGTTTAGTTATCAGTTCTTCGGCGTTAACGAATGATTTGTTTGCAGATACTGGCAAGTTTCTCGCTGACGGAGGTGGCGCACGGGTCGGACGCGCGGCTGATGCGCACCACCGCCACATACGACCCCAAGCACAAGGAGTTCGTCATCCACACACCAGACTTCGAGGCGGCCAAGTGCTGGATCGGCAACCTGGGTAAGGCTAGAGGCTGCACGGAAAGACTTTGTAAGAAAAGAAATTCATAGTAGCAATATACGTACTAGACACATGCTAGATGTACCATAGATTTACAAAAATAAGCAATTTTTCAATGGCAGTTTGTATTCATAATATCTATGGACGCTTTTACACCACGTCAATCTGAGGAGTGGTAAGTTTCCGAAGAACTTGTGTTACGGGTACCAGACAGCTGAAATACATATATTTTATGCTTTTATATTAATACATATTGTATATGTATTAATGTAAAAGTTGTAAATCTTAGTGAAAGCAGGCGAAGATGCGGGCAACAGCTAGTTATATATAAGATTTTATTAAGGGAACATGCGGAAACCGCTTCCCAAGTCGTGCGGTTCCCGTGGTATCTGAACTAGAGCTTAAGATGTCAAAGACAAACTATTTAAAGAAACTACTTAAAGAAATATTGATACGATATATAAATGAGTAAATTCAAGCCAATACGATAAGCTTATCTGTAATACAAATGAATGGTTCCGATAAACTGATTACATGAATCATTGTCATAGAACTCCAATCAAGATTTCTTTGTATTCGGATGAGCTATTTATAGGAAATTTTTAGTAAATACTTGAAAACCAATTTTCGGGTTACTTGAAACCACGACAGGTCTAGCAGACGAGAGGAAACAAGAAAATTTATTAAAGTTTTAAGAATCAATCTGTGATGGTTTTGACTCTTTTTAATTAAGACAAAGTATACGAAACGTCGGGCATATAAAAATGTAATAAACCGCGATAAAATCCGTAAAAGTTGCTTTATCATTAATTTAAAACATTTATCAACAAGAAATAAGGATCAAATCTTAAAGAAGTGATCATAGATGCCCATAGACACTTTCCTTGTAGGTTTAGGGATTAAAATACTAAGTCAACCTTATTTCAAGTATATTATAGTGCATCGGTGGACTATGGCCTAATTCGAGGATAAGACCCGTGCCCAACGAGATCTATGGGTTGATACTACTCTCTTATTTAAATGCTCGGTCATCCAGGTACTTTCTCCAAGTCTATCTCCCACCACACATCAAAGTCCGGTCAGTCTACTGAGATCGCCGTCGAATCTAGGTCGGTACTATAAAAAGTAGTTATTTTCAAATGGAACGTCTTCATTTCTGGAAGCTAATAAAAGCGTAGTGAAACAGATTTTATTAGGGAATCGACATACTAACTGAAATGTAGACCACATTTTGCGTTTCGTCTGTTATAGCCTCATAAACTTGATACGCTTAGGTAATCTAACGCTGATCTGGCACTGGCCTTAAAGTCTTAAACCTCGATTGTGGTGCTTTCGTTCCAGCGCTCTTATTTCAAATGTTGAATATTGTTTTCTTATGTTTACGCGAATTTAACTCATTATAATGTCACCGTGACCATGGTTACTGTAAAGTATCCGAAACGTCGGGCTCATAAAAAACTAAATAAACCGCGATAAAATCCGTAAAAGTTGTTTCATCATTTTGACCTTTAAAGGGATCTGTAAATTTTTCTATTTTTTCCTAGTATATATGTAGTTTCCTAGTATATAGTTCCTAGTAAATAGTTTTCTGCCTGTCCAGCAGTTCTACAGGTTTTTACAAATAAGTTTTTAAAACTACTACTAATACATCACCACCATCATGATTAGATAGTATCCGTCCACTGCTGAACGTAGGTCTCCTTCAATGATCGCCAAATCCTCAAATACTTCCGTGAATAATGTCTTACCGTTTTGTTTTTTGTCATTGAATAGGCTCCGATATTACCAAATTGTAATAAGTATTTCATCTGTATAAAGCCTCATTATCAGCGCATAACATAGGCTATAAAATCATTACCCATGCGAACCCAGGAAGGACCGCTATTATATTATAGGTAACTACAAATTAGCCGTCCTCTCTATTTGTGTTGTGAGACCCACATTTTCACCAAATCCAAAAATAATCCTGCTTGTTTGTCATTTATAGGAAGTATTTACAGGTTTTGGTTTATTACGCGACGAACAGAAGGTCTGAAAATGGTTGCTTGGGGAAGCCACCTGCCGACCCACCGCTCCGATTTCGCTCAAAGGCCTTGGTCACGGCATAGGACATTTCGAAAAAAATAATCTAAAAATGGCGTAAAGATTCCGTTTTGTCATTTTAAGGAGAGAACCCTTCAGAATACTGATGACATTTTCCTTCCCAGGACGCACATGTACGCACACGCTGCTGTTCGCGCAGCTGATCACTCCAGATGGGACGAACCATGGACTGCACGGGTTCGTGGTGCCCATCCGGGACCCTGACACCCTGGAGACATACCCTGGTCTTATCGTCGGCGACATGGGTGAAAAGATTGGAGTCAACGGCATCGACAACGGGTAAGGCTCGACTGCTGCTGATCCAGTGATGATGATTTACAGACTTATCTGCACTGATGCTCGACGATGGTCCAGTGGGTATGGATTCGGCCTCCTATGCGAGAGGTTCCGGGTTCGACCCCCCCCCCCTCCTTCTCTTGAAATAGGTGTTTCTAAATTTCTAAGTGCATCCTAAACACGAGACTATCGCTCGCTCACCGTTGAAGGAAAAAATCGTGAGGAAACTGAATGGCCGATGAGATTGAAAGTATTTGAAAGTATGGGCTCACCATCTCGCATTGGGCCAGCGCATCGGTGAACTATGGTCCACTACCCTCCTCGCCTGATTTCGAGGTCGAGACCTGTGCCTAGCATGAACATGCGGACAACATGACATCGCACTAGTGTATGGTATTTGGAGATAACTTAATACATACAAATTAACAAACATTTCCTATCACATTTTAATCATCATCATCAGCCTTTAATCCGTTCACTGCTGAACATAACCCTGACGAAACCTCTTTTATATAATCATAAATAACATGAAACTGTTAGCCCGCCGAAAAGGACACGTACCGGAAAACAAACGGCCAATCCAACGGGTCGCGTCTAGGTAGTTCTGTGGTAGTCGCGGATGTCGCTTTTGTCCAGCAGTGGGCAAAGATTACACTATAATGTTCAATCGTAGATTTCATTTGTAACTAGCAGACCAGTTAAATTTAGGTGAACAAAACGCGTTGATTATGTGTTTCTTTATGAAATAAATATATTCTTGTCTTCATTTATATCAATATAAATGCAAGTCCTAATTAGACTATAAAATGTTTTATATTTTACGGTACTGTTCACAACTGCTTTTTATGAGTTTACTTTGGTACGATTTGTTTCGCAAGTCAGTAGGTACGTTATTAATCTATTTAAATATGTATTATGTATATGCATTATTATGTACACATACAAATACAACTATGGTCACGGGAGGAATATTAAAGTCCAACGTACCTTCCAACCATGGTAGGATGTACCATACGCGCCCTTGGTAGTAGATTTACAATTCATGTGCGTTTTTTTATTCAATAACCTAGCCCATTGATACAAATCTACCTAAATACAAAAAATCGTATGCTAGGTTGCCAAACCTAATAGCAGGACAGACCAGCTTGACCAGACATTGGTATCATACATTTTGTTAAATTCTAGTAAACTAATAGTTAAAATCGATTGCCAAGTCAGTTAGCCTAAGACTGATTTGGCATCGCTCGTTAGCGAAATCAAAAGCCAGTCACCCTTTATTTTGGCCGGACACGCATTCAAAAAGCCTACCTATGTCCGACTATATCCGGACGCCTGGTAACGCTATTTGCGCACTATGGCCTCCGACTGAACCGATTTTAACGAAATGTATTCTAATGAAATATTTTGCTCTGATGGTATAGCTTTGAGTTTTAGGCAGGATAGGTTGCGCTGTCTTTTCAGGCCATATGCTATCAATATATTGAAATTTGCAGTTACGTCAAAAATTGTTATCAGTGGATACTAAGCGTTAGTATTTCTTGACAATCGGTGCGTCATTGTTATCATGTGGCGTGGTGGCTTATCTTATACCCGTCATACGAGCGATATTGTAAAATACTATTGATAAAAAGGCGGAAAGATTACTTGCGATTTACGAAGTGGACATACATTAAACGTTTACTATAAAATAGTAAAGTATTAAAAGTATCAATCCATACGGGTTTTTTTTTTCATTTATGATGCATATTTTTTATCGACTATCATAGCGATATGTGATGGGAAGAGGGAAACAAGGCTTCATTGAAGTCGAATAACAATGGGTTTATGATCAATGTAAACACAGTATTAGACTGATTATTCGTATAGTAGTTCTTTTAAAAACCATTTTTTTTTTTCAAATTATGTGCCATATAAACTTGGTACCGAAATACCTTTTTAAATATGTTCCCTCTATCTCTTAATGCAAAAAATGATATTCTCTATTTCGGACTAATATACGTACTTGGTAGTGTTCGTTATTAACCTCCTTGGAAAAGTTGGAAATCAGATATATTATATTATTTCTTCCAATAAGACGTTGAAGTTAAAAGTTGGCGGGCCTAATAGGAGCTGGCAACCTTTTTATTTCGTCCAATAAGAGTTGGCAACCCAAATAAGATAAGGCAACACTTAAGCAAAGGACTTGTATCCAGCTCTTAAATTTAAAAAAGGCAACCCTTCTATTTCTTCTTATAAAAGTTGGCAACCTTATCCTTTACCTTTAAACACGTTCGTCCTAGTCTTTGTCCTGCACCATTCTCTTTAATAATACAGTAATGTGTTTTCAGCTAATCTACATTAAAACCGCAGCGTGTTATTGTTGAATATTATATTCCGTATATGGCCACCGCCAAGTGCATACATTTATGTACATAATATTGTTTTCTTATGTTTACGCGAATATCACTCATTTTAATGAAACAATTTTTATGTATAATTTTGCGGTTTATTAAGTTATTGACACTTTGTTGCCTTGTACTTTACATATTTTATAATATACTAGCTGTTGCCCGCAGCTTCGCCTGCGTTAACTAATATTTACAAAGGGATTTACGATTTTTACTCATGTTACTCGTGGATAATATGGCTTTCGAATGGTGAAAGAATTTTTGAAATCGGTCCAGTACTTTTTGAGCCTATTCATTACAACCAAACAAACAAAGTTTTCTTCTTTATAATATTAGTGTAGATAAGTTCCGAAATATTTACTAAAAAAAGAAAAAAGTACACTTTTTTGAAATGATGGAAATTATTACTAATCGCCAGCTCCTTAGAATATACAATAAAAAATAACATACTAAAATTTAATTCACGTACTTAACCAATAAAAGCGACCGGCAAAATATAATATGATGTATAAATGATCCTATGTTTAAACTACTAATGTCATATGCATGCTGTTGCCTGTTAGCTATCCTAAGAAAGTAAAATAAAATAAACAAATAAATGTGATATTAATATCGCTTCTTCTTCGTCTAAACACAAATATAATATAAGGAACAATGACAATACATTAACATGGCGTGAATATTTATATGTCGCAATCGAGTCGTATCCGGTATGCCAGCGCCACCTGGTGGTGCTCGATGGAGTTGGCGAGGCGCGCACGCCACCGACAAAGGGTCATTCTTTGCTTGGCGGGCAGTGCGAGCGGTCGTCGCTAAACCATCTCGCATTCTACGATACGTACCAAGTTATACGTGCCTAGTTTTCTATTGTGCCTATCTACTTTGTAACAAAGACAATTAAATACAATCAAGTGAACAAGTCTATTTCTTCATCCGACACTACCCACCAACGCCCACAACTAAAGACTATGAGTGCTAATAATAATGATGATGGCGAGGACCTTCCCCCGTCATATATATAATATAATCAATATTTATTTATTAACATTATTTCATGTTTTTCAGTAAAATATTATAATAGATAACGATAATAGAATATTATGCTTAAAATGTTCATGTATTAGTCATGTGGGACTCTGCGAAAGGATGGTAAGGCGAACGCAGAAATTAATCCGCCTAGACTCTACTCTACTCTACATTGTAGAGGTAGAGAGGCGTAGACGATCGTGATGCGCAAGCGCTCGCATCGCTGAGAAACATAGTAATAGTGATTATGATTAAACTCAATCAATGGCGTGTTTTATAATGTACCGACAACAAAAAATGGTCTCCATTATATGAAACAAATTTACTTGATTACAATGTCTCTTATTGTATCTGTCGTCTAATTGTTGGATACAACTAATGCAGTATTAATTAATGTTAATGATACTACGCCTCTACCGCATTATCTCTAAAGCTATGTATTGTCGCACCAAGTGTTAAAATTCGTGTAATACTTGGGTTTGTATTAGTACAGTGTTGTAACTTATTGGTTAAAAACATATTTCATTTTAGTTAGTTTCATTAGAATCGAAACATATTACTTGCACTCAAAATGCTTGTGTTTATTTTATTGTTAGTACCTAGTTGACCGAGCATTTGCTCGATACCCTTAGTGATAGAATACGATAAAAATTTTCTTCCAAAAAAATTATCTTAAAAAAAGGAAAAAAAAATTGGGACTCGAGATTCGAACCAGGCTCGTTCGGATTTAACTGCCTAATTTCACCACTAACTACTAACTACCATGACATATTATTTGACAGCGAAATTTACGTTCGTATTCTAATCATATTTTATCGATGCCTGAAAACACGGATAAAAAAAGTTTTCTAAAAATTTATCCTAGCTAGATCGATTTATCGCCGCTTTTAACCCGTGTGTACAAAATTTCATGAAAATCGTTGGAGCCGTTTCTGAGATCCCGATTATATATATATACTAGCTGTTACCCGCAGCTTCGCCCGCGTGAACTTAGGTTTACGAATTTATCATGTTTGATGACGATCATTTTCCATTTCAATAATGACTAAGTTTTTGTATTAAAATGGATATATGTTATGTTGAACATAAAGACATATTATATTCCTATGCAGACTTTCTGCATGCATATTTACTATTTAGGATACTATTACATATTACACTGCCCTCTCAAATCACGGCAACACGATTTATTTTCTTGCGTATTATTTTGATATTGCCATATCTTCTAAAGTATTCATTTAATTTGCATGATGTAAAGGGTAAAAATAATCTTCATTATGTGCTCCAGCTAAATAACTGATTTAAAATGATAAGGATTCATACCGTATTTGTGTAAATAACTTTCAAATTATCGCGTTATAATTGCCCATTTATTTGAAGTATTAAATGGATGTAGTATGATATCCCTAAGAGATAGATATATGCCATCGCGGACTTTTTTGTAGACCTATTTAAGACACACAATTCCACTATACATTATTTTGATATATCTCGAAGGGTTTAGGCAGCGTTTTCGTTGGAAACTCCCAGACGGCCAATTTTATTCCGACACCTCCAACAATTATTGTTATATCTTAGCCAATGTATATAGAAACTTAATAAATTATGTACATAAACCTTCCTATTGAATTGTCCTATCTATTAAAGAAAACCGCATCAAAATCCGTTGCGTAGTTATAAAGATTTAAGCGTACAAAGGGATATAGGGACAGAAAAAGCGACTTTGTTTTATAATATGTAGTGATGTAGTGATATATATATATATATATATATATATATATATATATATATATATATATATATATATATATATATATATATATATATATATATATACATACAAGAATTGCTTGTTTAAATATATAAGATATAAAAAACTAATTAGCAGTGAGTAGTACCATATGCGCTTGCGCAGTTGAAAACTATGTGCTATGTACCTAATGTAAGAACTGTCATTTTTTTTTCAAGGACATCATCATCGGCTGATTCTTCGGCGTATCTAAAAACCTATTGCCACTTCGTTTGATTTATGTAACGTCAGAATTAAAATAGTGGATATGCACGTTTTTTGTTACAGTTTCATAATGTTCAACCAGTACCGGATACCGAGGGAGAGCCTCCTGAACAGAACGGCAGATGTCACAGAGGACGGCACGTACGAGAGTTCCTTCTCGGAACCTTCAAGGATACTTGGGGCTGCACTCGAAAACCTATCAGCAGGTAATTATAGACTCCGTTGTATGATGCTAAACAATGGTTTCGCAGCAAACGGAAGACTGTGATGAGTCTTAGAGTAAGCGTTAGAGTAGAAGACTCTAATGAGTCTTCGAATAAGTAGCTATATTAGAGTAGAAGACTAATGAGTATCAGTGTAGAAGGCTAGGCAGTAGTCAGCCAGGTTGGCTGAAGGTACTTTCAAGGCTGGTTTTTGTATCACAAAATCATTCTTGACTCTCATTTGACTGAATCTGATTTATTGTTTCTCATGCATATTATTGCTTTGTCAGTCGGCGGCTGTTACGTGGCGAGGTCGCAAATTCGATTCCGCCAAGAGCAATCGTGATAATTACAATGAATATTGTTATCAAGTTATCAATGTATGTTTACACGAATTACGCTAATTATAATACAACAGCTTTTACGCATTTTATCGCGGCTTATGATTACATAATTCTTGTGGGTATCTTCTCTGACATGGGCGCGTTGCGAACCCTCATTATAGACTTAGCCGCAAAGACGTTCATAAGTGATCATTATCAAGGTCCTATATGTGAAATAAATAAATAAAAATTACATAGGTACTCTACCTCTTGGATACATTACAGAAACCATAGTCACGGGAGATAAATAATCATAGTTAATATAATTATATTCATTGATGACCAGTACGTGTTGAATTCGCGTGGCAAGGGATCGGTCGTCTTGGCGTTCACTGAGGGATGCCTATGTTCAGCCGTGGACGGATAGAGGCTGATGATGATGATATTCGATTGTGTTTATTTTGGGCATCTAGTGTCAAAATTATAAAGCAAACATCGAGATTAGACTTTCAAGTATTGCGGAAGGTTATGGACCCATTTTCCGGTTGTGGTTGTAGCTTGTGCTGACAAAACCGCCGGAAATGAATAGTTGCTAAATAAGCATTATTAAAAATAACTTAAAAACCGCTAGTTAGATGTCGATCAAATTAATATGGGACCAATTCGGAAACATAAGCTTTCGAACGAAAAAAGAATCATCAAAATCCATTCTCAAACAGCGGCGTAATCTGTCACAAACATACGAAAAAAACATACAGATGAATTATGAACCTCCTTTATTTTTGGAAGTCGGTTAAAAGCGTCCCAAAACCATACGACATTATTTTTAGAGGTAATATCGCGCGATGATCCATGAAAGGTCGGAATACAATGGTAGCCACTGTAGTGGTGGAGGTCACAGCGACCCGCGCGAAACAGCTGTTTCATGGCTAAATAAATTTAGCAGATTGCGCGTGAAGTGAACGATTTAGTTCGCCGTTTGACCGGTGAATTAGGCTTAGTGGATTCACGCCCGGTTCCTGAAACGTTGGTCAAAGTGTATGTCAACTAACGTATGATTCTAGAGTCAAATTTGACAGCATTTTATTGTAGTGGCCATGTCAACTGACAGACTCATCAAATTAAGTAATTTAACGATGCTTCTTATACACACTTAACAAGAGATTTGACAGTTGATTTGTTAATTTTTACGTTGATCAACCTTTGATAGTATAAATTATCACGTGTTTTTATCCACTGCTGGACACATGCATCTCGTAATAAGAGCAAGAAAAAAGACGTGTGGCACTCGGGGACTGCCGCGGTAATGCTATTGCATAGCATTTTGTATCAACTTATGCAATTATAATTATTTATTTATTTTAATTATTAATGCAGTATTTCTTTTTCTTTGATATTAATTCAAGTTACACTTTTTGAGCGTGGTGACCGATAAGAAAACATTTTTTTTTCCTTTATTAAATAAATAAAAAAATATAAATATTTTAAACAATATTAACTAATATTGTTTAAAATATTTTTATTATTTTACAATACATGTGTTATATTTTATTGTTATTCGTGCGAGCTTCGTAGTGTCGTACAATACGTCTAGTTGCAAGCACACAAACACCGTGTCGAAGACTGCCGAAAAGAAACGACGTTAGACGATGCATGGCCTTCAAGCCACACCTCCGTGCCCGTCGGAGTGGGGAGCGTTAGGTTTTTTTTTCGTTACGGAATTTCTCGACTCGGTCCCCGCGCTCAAGGCCCGCGATAGAAGCTATGCAATAGCTTAAAACCATATCACAAAATAGTAATTTAGACTCGCTGTAATCTGGTAAAAAGTTGAGTTAATAATTATAATATCTATGGAAGCTTTTACACCCCATCGATCTGCCCCCCTGATTCTGTAAGAGTCGTTTTCTAGGCTGTGCGCCGCGACGAGCTCGTCTCGGCGCACAGCGTTGACGTTGCTAGGGTGTTTTATATGGTTTGACAAGCTTAGTGAATACCAAGTTGAATTCACAGCATTGCGACAGCGCTGCGTTTCTTACGGAATAGCACTGCGGTTTCGTGGTAAGTTTCCGAAGAACTTTACATACACATTTTAATACTGTTATTTAAGATACACATATTTAAGATTTTTGTTATACAACACACATCCATGACCGAGAAACCCAAAAACTTTTTTTTTGTTCCCTGGCAAAATTCAAACCCACTACCTCCGGATTGAGCGTTAACGCGCTATCATTGAACCACAGAGGTCGTCCGAGTTCTTATGAACGAAAGTTGGTGAAGTTTGGTGACACTTCGCGGCACGTTCACTTGGCCAGGTCGCCTGTGTTTTTTGTGTACCGTAATCTCATAGCTAAGTTCACTGGCCAGGTCGCATCGGCATCATGCAGGAGAGCTGCCACTCCATCTCCAGCGTGGTGGCCATAGCCGTCCGGTACGCGGCCACCCGCATGCAGTTCGGCGAGAGGAACAACGAGACCCCGCTCGTGGAGTACGAGCTGCATCAATGGCGCCTGTTCGGATACGTGGCTGCGGCGGTCGTGTTCCGCGTCTACATCGAGAACTTCACTCACAAATACCTCGCCATCGTGGAGAAGTCCAACGCGGGCCACCGGGTCGACAACCTGGTGAGTTACTAGACATGGATAGGTGGCGCTGTTGTCGATCACATTTTTATGTCTCAATCACGAAGTATAGATATAAGGAGTGCGAAAGTAATAGTGAACGAATGGTCGCTATTTAGGTGCCAGTATTTTTGCCGGTAGAGCGCGCCTTTTTAATAAGTACTCGTTTAAATCTTTACGCGGGAAGTATTGTGGCGCTGATTGGTCTGCTACAAAGCATCGGTACGCACTCGATTCTAGCGCAGCCACTGGCAGAAACGAGAACTAAAATAACAGGGAATAGCCTTTACCGTTCGTACTTCTTGTATCTATACTTCTTGATCTCAATAGTACAATGTAAAGTTTACTTAAAAGCTCTAACTTTATAGATTATATTAGGATGCACTAATGATTTAAAGAGCGGATTTGTAATTATTGTGATTGCTAGCGCTTGGCATTTACTACAAGATCGCTTAAATGAGCATCAGAAATAAAAAAAGGATGATTAATTATTTTTAAGTACCAATATTTGCTAATAAAATTTATTTAAGGCGTAGTTGCTCTAAAGCAATTAAAATATTTGAAGGGGCAATTACCTTAGACTGTCTATATATTTTATTTTAAAACGTTAAATTAACTAATATAAATCGTTTCCGATCGAACGATCGATCAGTATTTAAGATAAATAAAAGAAGTAATTTATAGTGTTATATTGAAACGGACTTGGCTAGTTTTGCGGTGCGGGAAGCTGCCAAGAGATTGGAAAAGGCGAACAAAATCAAATTCTGCTTACAAATCCAGAGAACAAAGTCATTAAACTTTAATTGAACCACCATTAACAACCACTAAATGGGTCAAACGAGAAAAATCGGCGAAACAAACTCAGTTACACCAAAAAAAATGATTCAATTGTTTTCTAATAAACAGGATTATATAGGGAGATATCTGAGGGGGTGAGCGGGGTAGCTCCTCCACGCTACTCAATGATGGTATTTTATACGTGCAGAGTGAAGCAGTGTCGGAGATCCACGCGATGGTGTCGTGCAGCAAGCCGCTGCTCACGTGGACGGTGCTGGAGGCGGCGCAGCAGTGCCGGGAGGCGTGCGGCGGGCACGGATACCTTAAGGTAGGGAACTGGCCCCTGAAGATAAGCAATCATACACGAGTATGCTGTGGCAGGCCACTCACCATACACGAATCACCACTCTTTTTTCATCTATTCCCTTTATGAATATTCATTGTAATCGGTTGAAATTAATTCAAATGTTTTTTAGTAACGAAATTATTTTTATTAATCTTACGGTCCGCTGATTAGATTTTTGTGTAATAAACAAAACCTTACTCATTTGTATATTCATCAATTAAGAATTTAGACATTAAATAATAAATATGAAGAGGCCAGGATGGACTGTACAATTGTTTCCACCGAGAATGGCCTTACGTGTCAGGATAAACACATTAGCTACCTGGGCTGGTCTCTGCAAACGGCTGTGTTCATGAGCGAAGCTTCCCCACCAGTTCGGCTGTTCGTACTGACCTTTAATATGTGGTTAATATAATCAGGCATTACTTTGTTACTTTGTGGATATCCATAATATGAAATACTAGCTGTTGTAAAAAGTGTCCTAAGGGATTAGTAACACTAATCCCTTATAATACTTCGGAGAATGTAAATAAAGTTTAGTAACAAAATAACTTACATTCACATTAATAATATAAGCATTAAATTATACAAAACGTTAGCAATATTTCCGTGAACGCAGTCAGGTGAGTGCCATGCATGCATCGAACATAACACCGTGTCGGTGAGGTCGTGCATGCATCGAACATAACACCGTGTCTGTGGTCGTGCATGCAAGCGTACGCATATGCAGTGTGGGAAAGGAAAGGAATGATTAAATACTTGCGCTTTGCCGTAAAGACTGCATCGCGGAATGATTGTTAGTTAATGTAATTGAATATGAACGTTTGTAGTGCGCGAACCTCGGCGACATCCGCAGCAACCACGAGCCGACCGTGACGTACGAGGGCGACAACAACGTGCTGTCGCAGCAGGCCGGCAACTGGCTGCTGCGGCAGTACGCAGCGGCGCGCGCGGGCCGGCCCGTCGGCTCGCCGCTCGCCACCGTCGCTTTCCTCGCCGACCACGCCGCCATCCAGGGCCGCACCTTCGACTGCAGGACCACGGCGGACCTCAAGAACGCCAAGTGTGAGTGATCGGTGTACTGATTATGGGAATCTTTGTGGATTGTGATTTGTGGGGAAAATATTTTCGTTTGAAATTTTCTGTCTTGTTTCGTCCAACGCATAATAATAATTCTAATCTAGCTAAACGTCTAAAAACAAGATCCTCCTCGAATTCACACGATGGTCCAAAATTGTCAGTGTGCTCGGGCACAGTATTTTGTGAATTTCACATGTTGACAAAGATTGACCTTACGCGTTCGTTCGTAGCAAGTAACTCACTATAAAAATTCTCTTCCAGTCATAATATCCACGTACAAATGGCTCATTTGCTGGCTGCTGAAGGTCACCCACGAGAAGAACGAAGCTCAGATCGCCAAGGGCCTGTCCAAGGTGCAGGCGAGGAACCGCTCACAGGTGTACCACTGGCGGACGCTGACTAGGGTGTACTCGGAGTACCTGGCACTCATCTTCAGTCTGGAGTCCATAGGCACCAAGGAGAAGGAGCTACAGCCGGTTCTCATGAAACTGTTTTGTCTATACGGCTTGTGGTCCCTGGACCGGCATCAGGTGGAGCTGTTCCAAGGAGGCTTCGCGACTCAGGATACCCCCCGGCTGCTGCGGGGGGCGCTGCTGGAGCTGTGCGCGGACGTCAAGGGGGAGGTGGTGGCGGTTGTGGATGCGCTCGCGCCCACCGACTTCGTGCTCAACTCCGTGCTGGGCAAGAGCGATGGACAGGTACAGTGCAGAAGTGACACCATTGATCAAATATACCCTCGATACACTGATACATACACATTACCTACAAATCCAAGTCAAAAAAGTGTCCCATGCGACGCCATTGCTAAGTTGCAAGTCAAACAGAAAACGTCAAACTCTTTTTCTTTTGTTTAAATCCTTATTCCTCAACAATAACGTTCTATTTTCAAAACCGGGGTTTCGCGCTTATGGAATTACAGAAAGCTCTCATCGCTGAAGTAGTAAAAATTTATCACCAGAGACCTTAGCCAGAGACCATACTCACAATTGTGCTTAGAACAGTTTTAAGCACAATTGGATCGAGACTTAGCGTTCTCGCGGTATCTCGGATATATTTGACCGATGGGCGACACGGAAAACGAGAGAAAATTGTTCTTTTGATATACTCATATTTGAAAGGCCGGCAATGAAACGGCACGCTCTGGTGCAGGAGTGTGATATTCACTCATCAATCAATGGCGGTTATCACTTACTCTCGTGGAGTCCATGTCAGTTTACTGCGTCCCCGTGTATAAAAAGTAGACTTCTGTTACAACAGAGGAAGACTAGGCATGCGCTGTGCCCACCAAATCTTGGTGCCACACATCTGAAATCACAAATCAAAATCACTGTGAAATCACACAACGACAACTATGTAAAATATAATAAGTGTCGTTAGTATACTTATCTTATGCGTATTTTGTTAGTTTGAAACTAAAAAAATGTACGCTACGTAGTTTTAAATAGTTTTGCGAAATAGTTATAATACTCTTTTCATTATTATGTCATCGAAATTATATTAGCCGTCTCTGTCACTCTTAGTGTTTCATGATTTCATTTCATTCATCGTTTACGGTTTATCATTAACTAGCTGTTACCCGCAGCTTCGCCCGCGTGAACTTAGGTTACGAATTTATCATGTTTGATGACGATCATTTTCCATTTCAATAATGACTAAGTTTTTGTATTAAAATTGATATATGTTATCTTGAACATAAAGACATATTATATTCCTATGCAGACTTTCTGCATGCATATTTACTATTTAGGATACTATTACATATTACTCGCATCCACTGCCCTCTCAAATCACGGCAACACTATTTATTTTCTTGCGTATTATTTTGATATTGCTATATCTTCTAAAGTATTCATTTAATTTTCATGATGTAAAGGGTAAAAATAATCTTCATTATGTGCTCCAGCTAATTAACTGATTTAAAATGATAAGGATTCATACCGTATTTTTGTAAATAACTTTCAAATTATCGCGTTATAATTGTCCATTTTTTAAAGTATTAAGTGGATATAGTATGATATCCCAAACAGATAGATATATGCCATCGCGGACTTTTTTGTAGACCTATTTAAGACACACAATTCCACCATACATTATTTTGATATATATCAAAGGGTTTAGGCAGCGTTTTCGTTGGAAACTCCTAGACGGCCAATTTTTTTCCGAAACCTCCAACAATTATTGTTATATCTTAGCCAATGTATATAGAAACTTAATAAATTATGTACATAAACCTTCCTCTTGAATTGTCCTATCCAATAAAGTAAACCGCATCAAAATCCGTTGCGTAGTTATAAAGATTTAAGCGTACAAAGGGATATAGGGACAGAAAAAGTGACTTTGTTTTATAATATGTAGTGATATTAGCGGTTTTATTTTCAATGTTGTTTGTGAAATGTCATTTGGTAGATTATATGCCATATAAAAAGGGTTGTGGACGCTACGATATATTTTATTACACAGAAAAAAAAAACTCAAGCTTAAATTACTTATAGTAACACAGTAAGACTAAATATGGTTCTATTACTGTATTGGTCGATATTTTTTCCTTCATATGGTTGAATTTGGACCGTTCTATACTAATTAAAGTACAATATAAATGAATAATATATGATAAATTTGTTACAGCTGTACCAGAACTTGCAGAAGGCGTTCTACAGCCAGCCCGGCGTGTTCGCGCGCGCCCCCTGGTGGAGGGAAGTGGTGCCCTCCTCCAAGGCCAAGCTGTAGGTTGGCCTGCTTCATACACGTGTATATTGATGACATGTAAAAAATATTCACACATATATTTATAAGGTGACATCTAAATTTACATATTATATTAAAAAAAAAAAATATATAAATATAATTTATTTTTCTCAGACAGAACAATATAACAGGGTAGTGGGGCTAAGTCTCATTTTAATGTTCACGAAAACTTTCCTTTCAAATAGCTAGTGGTTGAGCCAGTGGCGTAGCGTGCCTTGGCGGGCCTCGTATAATATATTATAATATAAAAAGAAATGTTTGCATAAATTAGAAGAAATATTTATTAATCATACCTAATTATTAATTTGTCATTTTTTCCAAATTTTTTTACAAACAATTCTAATTAAATATACAGTCTCCTTGTCTTTTTTCGGCAAACTGATTTATTAAATATATTTTTTTTATCCTTTTTTGATGGACTTTTATACTACATGTATATGTCAGTCCGATTAATCTTATTGTTATTAAATAATTAATAGCTGATGATGATTTTAGTTTTTCTGAACATTCTTCCTCTATGGACAATAGTGACAGGTCTGATATTTTTCATTTCCCATCGATGTTCTGAGGCAATATCGTCGGGGGCCCCGTATAATTGATACGGGGCCCATACGGGATATCTACGCCCCTGGGTTGAGCCCACCTTACAGTAATCAACTTTAGACAAAATGAGCCATTAGCAATCTTAATTGCAAGACAATTATGTCTTTCATAAAACGCGAAAATCAACTCGCCACCCGCAAATTATTACATGTTCAATAATAATAAGATGATGCTATGTATATATTTTTTACGAATGTAATTGTAAAATGACAGTAGTTTGCGGCATCTATATCTCGAATATTATCTAGGATTGTTCCTTGTACGCTAATTCTGTCGAAGGCGCGCCGTACGCACACTTTATGGGCATTATCAAATCCTAGGGGTAGCTGTTATAGTTGAAGAATACATCTCTTTTTTTATAAAAATATACATTAAAAACAATATATTTCTTTTATAAAATTAGTTTTCTGATATCGCGTTAATGATAAAATACATCAGAAAATAAAATATATATATATTTTTCTACTATCTTTATGATATTTTTATTATTCATTGTGTATAAAATATTATTGTGAAATATATGTGAATATATTTTTATGTGGCACAATGCTAATCATGGTACAAATATATTTCTTCAGATTTCTTACTAGATGTTGCTTTATAATATAATTTTTACCAAAAGTTATATAAATAATTATACTAATAGGATATTATGTTCATAAAATGTAAGCGCATTGTTTATTCTTATGTAATTTTACATAAATACACAATTATGTCATGTAAAATGCATTTAGTTTTGCATTTATTATATTAAATCTTTATATTGTTAATTTTTATTACTATGTATTAGATAATTATTAATAATTTTGCTGTTTCTATCTCGGATACGTTGTATAACAACGAATAAGTATATTGTGTACAATGTACATGATGTAAAACAAACCAAATATATTAGTGTTAGGTCTGTTCTGCCAGATTTGGCGCCATTTGACGAATTAAATTAAACACGGTCATAAATAATTCAATTTTGTTAAAAGTTCGATTCTTGGTATAATTTTATTTATATTGGAATTAAATTTCATGTATACATTACGTTTTGATAATAGTTCACGTTCAGTTTCACATAATTCATAATAGTTTAGACTTTAGAACATATTGTAGATGACAGCTAGCCGTGTGGTTGTCACATGGAATATAGAAAGCAAGGAGAGCCATCTCAGTATATTAAAAAGTGTCCACTGAAAGGCAGCAAATTAAGATGGCGCCACAATAGCAAGTGGAAAGTATTTAAAAAGGCTCCATAAATAATTAGAGTAGGATACTAGGTTAAAGAAGAGAAGAAAAACTTCCTCTTTGTCACGGCGCATTTTACGAAAATGTAACTATTGCATGTCTCCTCATCGCTAAATTCACATAATTTTCTTTTCCGACACTAGCGCTATTTTGACGAGTCTTCGAACCATAGTTTGCTGTTTCCAAGTGGACACTTTTTCAACTGATCCCCCATACTAGATGGTTCTCCTTGCCTCTACCCTCCATAGGTTGTCATTCATGTTCAGTTCAGAGTCAAGATCTGCCAAATTCCCGTATATATTATTAATATATTCATTCACAATGAGTGAGTGAGTGAACAATTAATCAAAAATAGGCGCATAGTTTATAATATCATTAAAGTGGACGTTCATTAGAATGTACTCAGAAATACGAAAGTTTATGTATGATATATCAATATAAAATAATATGAATCCTAATTCACTGACCTGTGACTGTGGACAATAGATGAAATACAAGTGACCACGAACAGATTTTTCTCTTTGTTGGGCGTGGTCTAGACCACATTTAATATTTTCTATAATTATCCCTTAATGAAATGTTATATTTAGAACTTCATCCAGTGTGTTAAAAAATGCCATGTTTTAAATTAATGATTTATTTGTTTATCAGTTATTTAATTTAGTTTTTAATAGTAAAATGTTGTTAAAAAAAGCAACAACACTTATATAACTTTATAATACCTACGGTATTCAAGTTTTAAAATTATCCAAACGATTTACCTTATTATACCTGCAAAACCTACCCACAAAATAATTATATTTTAAAATTAATTTTATTAGCCAAACATTTGAATAATTCATTTAATTATTTGGGAAACAAATAAAAGATTATAAAAATATGTTTAGAATAGTAATTATTATAATTAATTTGCCTTTATGAAAATACTTCTTACATATTTTAATTAAAATAACTCTCTGCGGCATTTTAATCATAAACTTTTATTAATAAACGTTATTACTTACATTACATTCCGAATGTAAAACGAAGGATAATCTAATAGAATATATTTATGAAAAAAGAAAAATTGTCTATGAAATATGAAATCAATAAATAATAAATAGTATTGTGTCAATACTAAATAATGTTCCAGAATAAAAAATTGGAGAAAATGTTTTTTTTTATGGTTGACTAGTTACTAATCTCCGTTCAGTAGCTAGGTCAATATGCTCATTATTAATGGGAACCTACTACCCTCATGACGATCATGACAGCATCCAGTTACGAATTTTGATTACTAACAAGTATTTATTTTATTAAATGAAATTGCTTGGTGCAAACATACTAGTAAATCCAGGGGCGGATTGTAAAAAGGGCCCTTGGTGCTTTATTAAATATTTGAAATATAATTTCTATATTGACTACAAAATAATTTGGTTAATCTCGGGATTTTTATAGTTTCCTTTATTTTTCATTTTTTTACATTATTTTCAACAGCATTTATCCTCGCCGGCAAACCAAAGAGCGCTTTTAAAAATTCGCCCCTGAGTAAATACATTCTGAATTCCAGTGTTTTTGAGTTTAATTTGTCGAGATATATCTGAAAAAATGATATCATCTACGAGTATGACGATATAAGTTTACATTTAAATTTGGAAGTTAATTATTGTACTAATCCGGATTACCACAGTAATCTAATCCACCGACCCAACGCACACGTATCCACGTTAAAAAAACAATTGCAACAATACATTTATTAAAGTGACAGGATCACATCTTTTATTCTATGTAGATTCCTAGTTTATAGTTTCAACTTTACGGGCATGCACTGAGATTAAGATAGATAAGAACATAAGTCTAAATAATTGAAAAATACTATTTGTCTTTTCAAGGTAAATTGCATAAATTACTAAACCGTTATTAATCAAATCTTGCACGCGGTGAGTAATTCGGTAGTTAGAGATAGTGTGGCTAGGCGATAGATGCGCTGGCCGCTGCTGTCTGCTGGGATAGTAGTAGTTATTTAAACTGTTCTCTGTGTAGTTTATGTACATACATACCGAGTAGATAGGGTATAGCTTTGGTATTCTTCATTCCTTTAAAACGAAAGTTAATGAGAAATTAGTGATGTGACGGGTTGTTACAAATGTATATATGTACGGATTCAAATAAGGCTATTGGGCGTCAAGGTCAGCTTTTACGGGTACAGACGTCCAGCACAACACTACGATAAATACGAAAGTATATTAACCTCAAACAAATGTTACTATACTAGAAGGGTATTTTATAGGAATGGCACGCCAATTTTGAACTCATAGGAATAAGAAATAGATTTATATATTCAATATTTTAAATAGTATTATATTTGGTTACCTCGATGATAATTCCATTACAGAAAATATTTTTGATATTTAATATCTAATCGTTTGTATGATAATTTATCAATTTAGATGTAATTATTATTGAATGTTTTAACAGACACATGTATATAGAACATCCAATAAATAAAATAATAATTATTATCTATATATTATGTGCTGTCTTCCTCAATTTTATATCAAGGTCCGGTTCTCATCGTTGGAATATAGATGGCGCTGTTTGTGTTTATTTAAAAGTTGTCTTAAATTAAAATATAAAAATGGCTGTATGGATACAGGGCCGGCTTAGGAGGTCTGGAGGCCCAACTGGGCAATGAATATGATAGTCCTTATTTCATTTCGAGAAATAAAATAACTATATTCATTCTTACAATTGTGTAGACTATATTGTTTTTTTTTAACGTATGTCTAATGTATGTGAATTAAAATAGCAAAAAGATGTTAATTACTATTTTGATCTTATTATCTTATAAGTACGATGGTACTTCAAAAATGATAAATAAATTGATTTGAAATTATTTTATTTGTTAATGGTATTGATTTATTGTAAGAGTATATTTGACGCATAAATTGTTTATTAGCGTTAAAGTAGTATTTTCGCATTGACTGTACTTCCAACATTGATCACTCCAAAAGTGCCTTCTTTCATATGTTGTCTGTTGTAGAAAATGTTGTTCGATGTGAATCCTTTTAGTATGAATATATCTCTATGAAAAATTTGATTATTTTATTTGTGACATGCCTATGTATGTAATACACTCTATGTATGTATATAATAAATATACTTGGACAGACAAACGATCAGATGATTATACCCAATCACTGTTGAGTGGTCAACATAAAACAAGATCACCCGAGCCTAGCCCATCAGCTCACGTGCCCTGCCCTTTTTACTAAATAGTTGAACTGTTTGAAAGAAGTAAACAGCATGGTAGCCATGCGGGCGAGAGCTTCGGCATAAGCGCATAAAATGAATACATAAATATGTATATTTCTGTTAAAAACGTAATTAATAAAAAAATAAAATGCCGTAGAGGTCTAAAATAAAAAACCAAGTCCATAGAAGATTTTATTGACAATTCTCATTAAAGTTGGTGGTTCGTTTGTGCTTTAACTATTGTATGTGTTCGTGCGAACGTTTACTAAATACACAACTTTCAAAAACTCTCATTATCAATTCTCAACGCCAAAATACCAACAGCCAGTGGCGTAACTCCAGGGTGGCAAGTCGGCAAAATGCCACGAGCCTCCAGCTTAAAGGGGCCCCCGGTCGGAGGAGAATTCCAACTCCCAACATTTATTATTATTTATTACACATTTATTAAAAAAAAATGTTGTTTTTCCTAGCATCCGATGAATTTGCCACGGGCCTCGAACAGTATAGTTACGACACTGCCAACAGGTACACTGTACAGGCAACTGTTATTCCTTTCATATGTTGGAATATAATAATATATTAAATTAGTCTTAAAGATCATTTTACGAGCAATTACAAAATTATTCTCATAAATGCATTTTAAATTAAATTCGAGTTGAATTTTAAATTACATATTACAGATTTTAAAATATATATAATCTTACTTGTAAAGTTATTTCCCTTTGATGATTATTTTCTAAAATATAATTAATTACAAAATCCAATCATCATTTTTTTATTCATCATATTAAAATGTAAGTATAATTAAATTTTTTAAAATGTCAAATAAAATGGGATAATATTATCTATATAAATTACAAATGAAAATACAGCATGCGCAGGTAATAAGACATACAACCTTTAAATGATAAATACTAAAAAGTTTGCATTTAAAAAAGAATTTATAATTTCAATATCAGGTAACATAATATATAGTATAATAAAATATATTTATTATACGGAGCTCGCGAGATCAACTCGCTATGATTTGTAAATTATTATGAAAACTTTTTATTCATAGGTATGTTCTATTTGTCCGTACTGTCTAGTATGGACTGATAATCTTGACTAGCCAAACCAAATGGAGCTTGCTACTCGTAGATAGAGCATAAACCACAGATGAGGCACTAAAGTAACAAGAATTATTATAGACGGACATACTTTTTAAATAAGTCATATAATAGAGCGAGACAGTACATTATTCTCCATCTCAGTTTACATTCTTAATGTTTGGACTTGCAATTGGCGCCCAGATAACGGCTGTTAGATTATAAGCTGAAAATCTGCGTCTCTGAGGTCCCACTTATGATTTAGGCAAATTTAGAGCCTGTTTCACAACCCCCAGATAAGTTCCGAATAGGCTGGTCACAACATATTTGACAGATAGAATATATGGAGTATCTGTCAAATATGTTCTGGATTCATAAACAATATCTGTGCATGTGAATTGTGCAAACATGGGGCTGCTGTGTTTTAGTTTGTAAAAACCGCTCTGAATGTAAAAATAATGTATAATCTTTCATCAGAATGTAAACTTATTTTTGTAATAGCAGTATTAGACACAAGGCGTTTATTGAAGGCATGAAACGAAAACGCATGTTCTTTCATGCCAATGACACATCTATAGCATACTTTATCAACGGTTCTTATTGCAATACGTTGGAGTTAGTTATACATGTTGCATGTATCAGGCAATCACTCTGCTACGTCACTCGTAGCTATCTTCAGTCAGTTTAAGTTAATCGCTTGTACTTATAAGCGAATACAACTCAATTATTTATTTTGAGTATTATTTTATACAATTTCTATTACTTTCTGACAAAAATCAATTAATAGCCTATTTATTATAGAAAGATTGTTTTCTTTCTATTATTTATTTATTCATTAATTGTAAATATTTATAGAAGGCAGAAGTCTTTTCATAATTTTACGATACACCAGGGATAAAAAAACATCATTATATTTTTATATGATAGATACTTCAGACTCTGTGTTATACTTTATATAATAACTATATATATGTATATCCCTTTTGCATATATATTTTAAACATACTAGTTAATAATATCAGTTGAATAAAAGGTTTCGAGTATTATTGCAAATAACAGAAGAGATCACTCGTTTGGGAATTAAGAAACAGTTTTATCCGCATGGGTCACGACCTTATAGAGTCAACCAGGTAACAACCTATTGATAAACTAAACAACACACAACAACTTTGTATTTATTTAAATTTAATGTTCAAAAAATAATCTCTGGCAATAAAATCGATTCTTCTTAATAATCTTTCTTTGTTAATTAACTAATATTCCCCTTATTTCATTATGCTTAATGGAGCTAAAATTAGAGAACACTCGAGATACGATTGTAATTTTTTAACGTATATTATGTATAATATAAACATTATTTCAAAACGTCGAAAATAATTATCAAGAAATCAAACTGTTAAAATAGCACCCATAGAAAATATCAGTTTTCATAATCATTTTGATTAAACCAACCGTTTTTCCTGCAGAGTTCACCCACACATGGTCCATTCTTATACACAACTATGCTCACTCATTATTTAAACTATCCTAAAAAGATGCAGTGCTTTATTCGCTAATATATCAAAATATATAAAACACTTCTCACAACCAGCCGCGTTAATAGATTCATTCCTAACATCGTCGGCCATTTTGAATTCACATCTTAAATGGCGGCGCGTATACCCAATTCATAAGATTTATCAACATTGAAGAATAAGAGATTAAAATTTATTAAGAGAGAAACGCTACAAGATAAATTCGATTTATCGTTCACAACGCGATTAAATTTAGCTATTATCACTATCGGTGAAGGTTGAACTGGTCATCCTGATGATGGGGTTTTGGGTGGAGTCACTTGAGTCGCATTCCACCATGAGGATGTCGTCGGGGCTGTCGTTCCTCTCCGAGTTGCTGCCCGTGTACGTTCCTGTGGGCGACTTGTCTTCAATCACCGCCTTCAGGTAGGATTCTCTGTCCATTATCATTGCATCTCTAGACAGAGCGAGAACGTCCAACGACATCATACTCTTAGATCTATCTGTCCTGCTCATCTGTGGTGGGTTATCGTAAACTACTTCTCTGCTTATCGACTTAGTTCGTGAAAGATTGGAATCTGCTTTCCAACTTTCTTCGGGTGGGTTATATTTGTTGTTGGTGCTAGTTGACGGAGCGCTGAGATTACGTGGCGGGTTATCGGTAAATTTGCTCTTCTTTTGTTGGTTGCTCTCTTTCATCATCAGCAATTGATCTAGTTTATTGATGGTCTCGTTCAGCTCTTGGACCCACGCTTCATCAGTTTCCACGTCCGTTCTGTCGATAGGTTTCAGAGCTAGTTCTCTGACACGCATTCTCAGTTCTTGAAGGTTGGAATCTTCGTCCTTCTCAAATTCTTTGTTTTCTAATTGTGTTTCATCGTGTATTGGATCTCTTTCTGCTCCGACGCCTGGTTCCCTTGGTCCGACGGGTACAGCATCTTTCCCGGGAGGGTATTCCCCCCTCCGTCTGTGTATTTCCTCAGATATCTCCTCAAGCGCTTTGAGAGATTTTGAATATCTAAATTTAGCATCGGCTATAAGGCGTTGCAACTTTTCTATCTTCTCATTCTGCGTCTGTAGCTGTTCGTCGCAGAGTTTCTTCTCCTCAAAATACAACCGGGACTTTATAATGTTGCGCTTCAAGTTCTCTTCCAGCTGTGTCACCTGTAAATTATAATACCATTTTGATGACTACATAATATCTGAAATTATAAGGCTAGTACTTCCGCGGCGCGCCCGACAGACTTTGCTACTTATTAAAACAATCGTATTTATTAGTTTAACGGCCTGTTTCACAATCTCCAGTTAAGTTCCCAATAGGCTATCGGCAACATATTTGACGGATACTTCAAAGATACTCCATACTTTATCTGTTAAATATGTTGCCGGTAGCCTATTGGGAACTTAACTGGAGATTGTGAAACAGGCCCTAAATATTTAAACGATCACACACAAACATCTAGTAGAAATTGAAGAATGCATATATTTTAGTAGATAGATAAGTCATCTAACCTTTTTTTCGGCGGCGATGTAAGTGGCAGCTTTCTTTTGATGCTCCCGTCCGCTTTCCGCTTTCCTTTTCTCCGCATCCATGACCTGAAAGTTAAAATTACTCATATTTTAACATTTTTCGCATTCTGTCGGCGTGTGCCAGAAAGCTAGCAACCAATACAAGTTATAAATAGGATTCCGGATTAAAAAGCAAAAAATAAGTAAATATAAAACTTTGGTATTCTTCTTCTTTGTTCGTTTGGGTTTGAATACCTTTATAAAAAATAGCTGATAATTCATATAAAAATCTTATTAAAAAAGTTCAAGTTAAGAATGGGCAATCGCAAAATTTAATATCAAACGACTGTCTGTACTCTGTATTATACCCCATACTTTATAGTTCTTTGCTACGTAATTCTCAAAGACCGTGTAATCACCGATAGCACTCTGCTATCGGCAGCTTGCTCGGGTCCCGCGCTTGACCCGCCTCCCCCGCTACCGGGGGAAGGGAGGGCCGGCCCTCACGATAGGTTTCTAACGTCACCCGTTCCAAACCAGTCGACCGTAGCTGACCAAGTTAGGTACAAACCCGACGCCATGAACATGGCGGGGGGCAACCCCCCAAATTTTTAACGTCATAGGATGATCCAACCGGATCACCCCATTTCCGATGACGCATAACGGTCACTAGGACCATTAGCATAGATCCAACCGAAAAAAAAAAAAAAAAAAAATACGTAATTCTAAGGCTAGGCGCGCACGGGTTACTTTTGTCATTGTCACGTTACGTTCCCAAAGTGGTGCGCTCACGAAGGGTGACAGTGACAACACTTTTTTGAAATCGAAGCGTCATTGGCCGATATGTCTATGACTGTCATAAAAACCTAATGGCGCGGTGACAGTTTCGTCACGGGCGTGTTCGCCAGTCGGCCGGCGTACATAAATGTCACCCACTTGTCACGTCATAACATGCGCGCATCTCTACACATATCCATGGACTTGATAAGAGTGACGAAACAGTCACGGTGACAAAAGTAACCCGTGCGCGCCTAGCCTAAGACTTTGGGGAATATTGTATAAAACTTACCTTGATGATAGCATGGTTGAGTACTTCCTGCCAGTTGCTGTCGAACTGCCATTCATCCTGCTTGCTGACGAACCTCTGCTCCGCTAGTGTGACCGTCTCCTTAGCAGCCGCGTGCAGTTCTAAAAACAGGTAGATTTCAAATTAAATAAACTGATAAAAATAAAAATTAATTTTCTAAAGTACAAGAAGTAAAATTTGATCAAATATGACCCTATTGATCTACTCCTAAACATATGACCATTTTCAATATACGCTAAGGCCCTCAAACTCTACTCGCATACATACCGCAGCTGTAGTCTGTACGTGTAGGTATTATCTAGGTCTAACATCTAGCACCAATACTTACTGCTTAACCTTATAGTCGCATGAGCTATCAGACCTTTGCGTGTGACTGGCATTTTTATTATATTATGCATATTTTTATTTTTAAAGTCACCCTGTCTGTCTGTCCTACAGAGGGGCTTCATCAGATATCAACAGATTATTATCTTTAACAAAAACACATGTCATTAAACATGCATGCGAAACTATTAACAAAAGCCTCGTTAACATGGCGTGTACAAAACGCACGCTGTTATAACATCGTGATAAGTAAATTGACGTTGCGTTATCTCGCAGGCCCGGCTGTAGACGACATGTGGCGAGGACGCATCGACAATACAATTTAGATTAGACTCATGTCAATCCACTTTTATACCACTAGTATTATCGCAATAAATAAAGGAAGCAACAATGGATCAAGGATAATCTAATCTGAATATCATCATGGAGTAAAAGGCCCTAAAGTTTAGAGCATACAACTTAAAGGTTTTAGTGATATTTCACAAGACAGACCGGCTGATGTACCGACCAGTTATTTTCCAACTTAATTGTCACCACATACCAAAACAGAGAAGTTACTTCTTCATCAACGCATGAAAGTGCGAGCTAGTATTAGATGAACTTGTTTTGATCCATGGGCGACGTCAATCACTACAATTGATTCGTCTGAAATTTAAGAGCCCAGTGTTGTCTTTGGTCATCTTAGAGAGTCCAACAATGGATACAAACGGTGGCAATGATAAAAAAAAGCTGAAACACGTCTACCAAAACAAGCTGGAACCAACTGGAAAGGGTTTCGTCTACTGGTTCACTCGATAGAAATTAGAATGTGTTCCGCTTACAAACATGTGCGTTTATTAGTAGTAACGCATGTCACCGCAAGCGCGCCACTGACCCAATTCTGACAATCCAATTAGGAGTCACGATATAATTAATACTACAACTGTGGCAAGTAAACTGTATGGCGCTTTAGCAGCCATCGCTGAAAGGGGCTAGCGTAAATTACAAACAACTACAAATAGAAATGCTTTTAAATACTTCACTTAAATTAATACTCCGCTTGAAACAGAAGGCACAGAGAAAAGGATCAAAACTAACGAATCACATTAATACTTAAAAGCAGGTATTTAAGCTACACTGCATTATAGATGGAATTATGACCTCTGTCTGGTTAGGAATATATATTAAAATGGCGGCAAGTGGAGTGTGGTGTACTACAAGAATCTGGGTCCGATCCTGTGGCATATCGGATGTGATTGGGTCTTGGGAGGCTTCTCCTCCCCGCCTCGTACACGCCCGGGGGCGAGGCTATTAGGTCCATAGAGGTTACGGCTTGAAATCAGAGCAGAAAAGACTGAGTCCTGGACGGCGGTGGTCTCCTTCTACGATGTAATAATATCCCAGAAGAAGGCCGACAAGCGGGGAAGTGAGAAAATGCGGCTGACAAGGCCATCGAGACGGGCAAACAGACGCGCGTAGAAGGCACTACTCAATGCGACTCCAGTAATGCCAAGCTTAAGCTTAAAATTCAAATTTCAACCACAGCGTCATGAGCACTACTTTACGACCTAAATACCTTTTACATAAAAAATCGTATACTAAAATACTTTTTACGTGTTATGACTACAACTAGATAAAAACAGGAAAACATACAAATAATAATAACGTAACACTTGGTAAATATTTGATATTTGCACAATACGAAAAAAGATAGTACAAATATAATTTATCAGTTAGAACATTTTTACTGATAATGTTTTGTGATAAAACTTCCTGTGGGCGTATGTTACTGAGATTTTTATATTGCTTTTTTGCGACATACGGTTACACAGATTCGCTTGTGATCATCATGGTCAGATTTACATGCACTGAGTTTGTTCCACCGGGTCTTTTCAGTGGGCTCGTCTTAAAATCGTTGGTAGATTTAAATGTCGTTTATAGAAATACAAAAAAAAGTATATTGAACAACACAAAATATACAGTATTGTGTTAATATGAAACTTCTGGTGTTTTTTAACTGACGTAACCAAAGTTATGATATCGAGTTGTTTAGTCTGTCTCTAGTTTACCCGGCGCGGCGCGGCGTGACGTAATCCCGTGCAGGCTCACTCATGCAAATTAGCTTTAATCAAGCCCAGCCAATGAACAGACCGACAGAGTAAACATAACAGGTACAGAAGCGTACACATGTATATTATGGCCTACGGACTTTCATATTTAGAATACATCTTTTTATCCTATATTTCAAACCAACTGCTGCCCTGAGCCTCGCTAACAACTTAGGTATATACAGCCATAAACTGACGGATCATAATTATGATTATAACCTATATCTATTTCACTCGATCATAAAAAAAAATATCTGTAGAATGCCTACAGATATTTTTTTATTTGCCATATTTGATTGTTTGTTTGTATTGAATAGGCTCCGAAACTATTTGACCGATTTGAAAAATTCTTTGACTATTTGAAAGCTACACTATCCTCGGCTTTATACATAGGCTATATAAAATTTTCAAAAAGTTAGGGACCTGTTTTAAATCTTAGTTTACGCAGGCGAAGCTGCGTGCAACAGCTAGGTACATACAACCAGCGGCCCATATCCTAAAAAACTGACTTCAATGCTCATTGACGGTAAGAGGTAGCTGCTGCCATTAATGATGATGATAATGATTAAACACTGTGTTGAAAATTCAACCGATTAGTCTAAACTCTAGCCTCTATAGAGGTGTGTTGCTTGACCTTTGTTCCATCGATCGCGAGTCCATTTTGTGAAGCCTTGGCTGGCTTAAAGGTGCATTAATGTGTCTATCGGAACTGTCTGTCTATTGTTATTTCGGAGAAGTTTACATTGTGTCATCAACAGTGTGTCTGTCGAGATATATGTAGCTTAGATAGTCGAGGTATACGATTTTATGATAACAATTATTTTCACTTAATAACTCTATAAAAGATATTTTTATTCTATTTTATTTGCACTTCGCGGAGCTAAATGAATGCCTTGTTTACAATCATTCACAGACCACCAAGATACGTACCCACAGTTAAACTACTCTCAACCCCAACTAGATATAAGCATGTAAATTCAACAAAACAATGTCCATGTTTGATACTGTCTGTACACAACCGTTCGGTCTTTGTTTTAGTAATATACTTACCGTTCTACACTTTTGTTAGGAACTAAAACTCTTTGTGGTGCGACCCACTCAGACCAGACACCTCACATAAAGTTCACCCACTAAAATAGCCTGCCATACCTATACAGATATTACATAGAAAAAAAAGACACCACAAGGACATCCTTGATCATTTAATATATATGGTGACCTTCACCTCGTCCCCACGAGGTGGTGATGACCAAGACCTGGTCCCCGCATGGGGCAGTGACCTTGTCCCTGCTCAAGGTGACGATGTACAGGAAGCCATTTGTTATCGCGAGATAACACGCGTATTATACGGGCACACAAAAGAGCTGGAGTAACTAGATTAATAGAGCGTGGTATTTTAGTAACAGAACAAACACATAGAGCAGCTGATTGTAAGTGCTCAACGTCACCCAAGAACATCGGCCCGGGACCGTCACTTAGGTCTAGACTTAGGTTTTGGTCTATTCGTCTATAAAGCCTAAGAAACATAAGTCTAAGTACCATTGCTTGCTGTATCCTGCCTTTCGTAACAAAGCAAAGCCGCATACCAAATTAGTACTAATTAAGTCAATGGGCTTGAACTCTTGGGCGAGAGGATCCGGGTTCGATTCTGACCCTGTGGTGCCTTGAAATGGGTATTACTAAATTTATAAGTGCACCATAAACACTAGACTATCGTTCGTTCATCATTGAAGGAAAGTGTCGTGAGGAAACCTGCACTGAGCGAGAGCATCAGCGAACTACGGCCTTAAACCCTCCTCCGGATTTTTTTAACGAAGTCCTCTGTTGTACCCGATATTTATTGAGAACCAATCACGTGGAAGAGCAAAGAAAGGAGAATAAAACTAATACAGTAGAACCTCAATAACTCAAACCTCGATAACTTAAAAACCTCTATAACTTCAGAAAATAATATGTTCCCTTCCCTTAACCCATCACTAATATGACCCTTGATAACTTAAAATCTCTATAACTTAAAATATTTTGTGTTTCCCTTTGACCTTAACTTATCGAGGTTGTACTGTAGTGCAGCGTCAGTTGCGTAACGGATTTATGGGTCTGAAAATATCTGCAACCAACACGCGAGGAGGCCTCACGACGGCATTGATAGTTCTTAACCTCATGGTCGATATCAAGTATATTGGTTTTCACATAGAATACTCCAGAATACTTCGTTCATATGGAATATTCCCTACACATGATAAATACATCGATCCGGATCGATCGGGTAAGATAGGATTCGAATTCAATACGAGCCTACACTAATCAAAACCGCAAAAACAGAACAGAGGAGGGCGCCCCCCTTTCTAATTTTACTAGGTGAGCCATCTGCTCACCTACCTATCGATTGAGCTTAAAGGCATCAGGCCTAGAAGTCTAGATCTTTCGAAAAAAAACATAGAATAAGCAGGGAGTCTTGATGGGATTGGTTGACAATATTCTATCAATATTCAACTTAATAACTATCAAAATTCGTTCACAGATTTATGTGATCTAGTTTCGAACAACTACAAATATCTTATATTCATAAATGTTTTACAATATACGAAGTTCAACTTCCTCACACTGACCATGGTTTCGGCGCAGTTGATACATTCGCAGAACTCCTTAACTCATCTGTGAATGAGAACCGCAGCGGTTTCATTTATAATTATCGTAGTTTGAGAGTTGAGACCTAGCTAATTATACTATAATGCAATAGACAATTCACATTTTCAATATTTTTTTGTGTAGAGTTTTTGATTTACGAGTACCACCGGATTTCGAATGTTAATTAGTGGTTACGTTAACCTGCTTATTAACATTTTAATTGGATTTAGGAAGGATGACAATTACATTCTAAGGAATTCTTAATATGATGATGATGATCAGATCAGATCATGATAGGCTAGATTGTATTACCTATACACGTAAAAGTTGTTTGTTACTCGATCAACCGTAAACAGAACGGATTTGCATGAAAATTAGCACATAAATAAAGCGCGACCCGACTAATAACATTAATAAAACATGGGATACCTTATCCTTAAAATAACCTAGCACCATTTGATTGTTTATGCTAACATCGAATATCTTAGCAACCAGAACGAGCTAGCAGAGCTAAACTTGGTAACATACAGCATGAAAGCCAATAAGGGGGTTATAAACAGCCTTTATCATTCTGTACGAGGACTTTGGACGAAATCTATGAGTAGTCGAATACATCAAAATCTCTGGGGCAATTTCTTTCAAAACTACCCACTTTCTAGTAGACTTTTTATGTGACGGTATCCTAACTGCTAACAATTCCTAAAATTTAAATGGATTAGGTAGGTGACCCTAAGATTCAATAGTTTATGTCACAGATTTATAATTAAAGACAGATGGAGCATGTCGAACACGCGAGTGACGCCACCAAAGCGAATACAAATTCAAAAGCGCTCTCAAGTTCTTGACATAGCGTCGTACTCTAAACATCTTTTAGTTTGTATTCGTTTTGGTGGCGTCACTCGCGTGTTCGGCATGCTCCATCTGTCTTTATTTATAAATCTGTGGTTTATATTGTCATTAGATATGAAACCATTGAACATTCCAAACATTTGCAAGGACAGTGAGACTCATGAATGTGAAGGCACTCAACCCAAACGCGGGCTACAAATTACAATACGCTCAATACAGTGCGATTGTGGGGACAATTAGCGCGTGTCCCACACCCTCGGCTGGGGAGAAGTGGGGATAAATGGGAACAAGTCACGTTCCCGGTCGGCACCTGCTTCAAAGGTCACGTAACAACACGTCTATTTTCGTTTTCAACACAAAATATTGCAGACTAGCTTGTCCGCGGCTTCGACCGCGTTAGCAAAAAAATTCCTTTTTTTAAACGACTTCAAAAGAGGAGGCATTTCCCAATTCGACCCTATCTTTCACATTTCTAATATTATAGGTAATATAACACTTTCACCACGATAACCTTGTGCCCTGCGCTTATAGCTTGGATTATAGAACTACTAGGTTTACTAGATAACGGAAATAATTTAAGAAAATACATACCTATTAGGTATGTTGCTTCAAATATTACTTTATTATCTAAATTTATGTGATATTTGTACGGATAGAATCACGGCATTCGAAGCCACGACCAAAAACTGATAGTATGATATGATAAACTATGTACTTGTGAGAAATCCTAACCTATCCTAATATTACGAATACGTTCCGCGTATGCGAGTGATTGTTTTTTCGCGATTACGCTTTCACACTAAAACAACGAAACCGATTTAAAGAATTCTTTTACCAAAACAGTTATGTATTGTTCATTCATTGTCACGGGAAAGGGAATACGGCGTAACTCGAGTGAAACAACGCGGTACTGCTCCAGTGTTGTAAAAACGAAACTTATGCTTTGCTATTTCACTAAAGGTCTGTATTAATAGTAGCGAAAAAAAAATACACTACCAGTGAATTTCTAAAATCGCGGTCAAAATATTATTTAAGAAAATCGATCATTGTTAGAACTATTTCTAATGCGATCAGCCTTAAAATTTTACCTTTATAATGAAACATATTTACAGGTTTTATCGCGGTTTATTAAGTTTTTTACAAGCTCGACGTTTCGGATACTTTACAGCGTCTCTCTGGATTTTAATTTGATCAAAGTTCTATGGACGCTATAATTACACGTGTTTCTCTAAGAAAATACCACATTTATCAATTACTTCAAATCTCTCCGACGCGGACGTTTCTTTGGCGGGGAAAGCCACTAATATAACTTACCACTGGCTCTCTGGAACGCGACAGCTGCCTTCTGACAGTCAGCCCTGGCGGCGACGGCGGCTGCCACCGCCTCGTGGTAGGGCCTGGACTTGTCCACGCACGTGCCCAGCCGCTTGGTGAGCGCCTGCAGGCGACGCGACGTCTCGTTCAACAGCAGGTGAAACGTTTTCATAGACTCCTGCAAATATACGAGGCTAGAAACCAGAATACATATCATCACAAAGCATCATTTACTAGCTATTTAGCAGTCACCCGCCTTCAAGTTATTGAAGAAAACTTTCCTATAAAGTATTTAAGACCAAACATACTCGTATATTTCATCTGACCAACAGTTTCGGAGATTGGAGACTCCAAGCAAACGAACTTATCTTTGTTACGTGAAATTAAATACAATATTACCCACCTACACGTATATGTACCTATAGACAAAGCTTAACGTTTGTGGTATGTCGTTAATAATTAATTAATTAATTAAACTTACACTGGGATATTAAATATGAATAATTAAATTTGCATTGATAGACTGTTTTTATGGTATAAAACAAAATAAAAAAATCCATGAGATTTTTGTAATGCCTCATTTCACGGGAACAGCTATCTTCAATCTGTAATTTGTCATATAGTCAAGCCCTTTCATTTGATACTTAAGGGAATTATGATAAAATGCTATATAATCACCAGTTTTGGGGCGACAGCCATCTGGCATCTTGGACCCATTTTCATCAAATATATCTAGAACACTACATACAGAAACTAAATCAAAAACGATTTATCATTTTGGGAGTTGCTTGCCGCAGACAGACACACACAGACACGTCTAACACACACAGACACGTCTAACACACACCCCGTCAATGTTGCGTCGGGGGTTAAAAACGGGTACTTTTGGAGGGACTTATCGAAACTGTTCTTTCTAAACTAATTCCTGGTTATAGGAACCTTGTAAACACTTGTTAGCGAGTAAAACCGCAAAGTACAACTAGTATCAAACCGTGAAATCCTAGAAGTTGTCTCGTATTTGTGTTGCTTACGTAAATTATTCTCAAGTGTCGTGTTACGTCGACAATGAAAACCTTATTCTGCAGTTTCCGCCACCTTTGTGCGAATGGAAAATGAGATAAACAGCCGATTTATGCGAATTACCCTTCGAATATTATATGGGAAATTTAATCTAAAAAATGCGGTATAAATATTAAAAGCTCCATCATACCTAAGTAATAGGATCTGAATGTGGGTTAACAAAGTTCAATCACTCTGTATAACAAGGCAATTAATTTATAAACAATGGTGTGATATAAAAATCGAATAATTATATCATGTATATTGAGCGACGATGGTCCAGTGGTGGATGCACTCGGCCTCTTATGCGAGAGGTTCCGGGTTCGATCCTGACCCGTCCGTGTGTGCCTTGAAATGGGGTTTTTCTAAAATTTCTAAGTGTACCCCAAAGACGAGACCATCGCTCGCTCACCGGTGAAGGAAAACATCGTGAGGAAACCTGCATGCCTGACGAGATTGAAAGACTTTGAAGGTATGTGAAGTTCACCAACTCGCACTGGGCCAGCGCGGTGAACTATTGGCCCATTACCCTCCTCGCCTGATTTCGAGGAGAGAGACCCGTGCTCAGCAGTGGGACAAAAAGGGTTGATACTTATATCATATCTTAAATTATTTTTATGTATACCACTAAAACTATTTATAACACAGAATATTAACCTTTGCAGATAGTGTCAAAATATTAATCTTCGCGAAATTAAAATTAATCCTCCAGTATTATATTTATTTTATTTTTAATATAATTTTAGAAACGCGAAATTTTATAAGAATGTATGCTTAAATTATTATAGTTGTATGTGTCTTACTCTTTCGCGTGGAAACAACAGAATGGCTTTTGATGAAACTTTACAATAATAATATCTTACCTACATCAGAACAACACATAGGCTATAATTTGTCCCCGTATTCCAACGGAAACAGGAAGTAGGCGGGTGAAACCGTGGGGCGCAAATAGTAAATATGGTAATCGTAAATAATTTAAATATCGACTGTGGTCCCAAGATTAATCGTTATCTATTATTTTACCTCTGTCATCAATTGGTAGTAATCTAGTGTTACGTGTACTATACGTTACGTAACGCAGCGTCAATTGAGTAATTGACCCTAGAGATCCGCACAATCAGGTTCCCAGTGTCTCCAATATTATAGAAACGAAACGAGCAAGTTTATCAGTTTATAAAAAATATTAAAGGCTACATTTTAAACGTTTGTATAAAAGAGTTTCTGCTGTGTGGTATAGTTTATGTGGACTTGTAATAAAACTTTTTGATTTTAGACGTTAGGATGATGTATACGAAATAGTATATTTCATTACAAGTGCGGAAAGCCTGTCATTGCAAAGAGTTCCGACAAAAGTCTACCCAAGCCGAGGCGCAGTCGAATGTGAGGGTTGACAGTCGGAACAAGTTGACGCCTGGCAACCCTAGCTTAAGTAGAGAGTTGCACCCTAAAATAATACTACTCCAACCATTTCACAGTTTCGCGAGATAGCTTATTTCAATCCTGCGCGCGCGCAAAGAGACGCAAGACTAATATACTACACAAGTAAATAACATGATTTATCCCATTAAGCTACATAAGCAGCATAGCTACCGTTTATTATTTTCTAATGTAGCGAAAAACTCGGTCGTGACGGCCCAATTCGGCTGCAAAGCAGCATGGCACTACCTCTTAACAAAACAGATTTGCTGTCTTATCCTGTCTGAGTGACAGGTTGAAGTTCACAGGCGATGCTGACCACTGACCTGATGCGCCTGCCAGATTTATTATTCAAGTTACATTAAATATGGACGAATCAGTGAATACGTTTAATAAAAATCTAATCAATCCGTTGATAGATAAATGAGGAAATGATAATAATTTTTACGTATTATCTACTCGCTTTTATCTCTTTTTATCTATACCGAAAATAAACATCAAGTAAAACTACTTGCTATTTGTTCAATACCTATTAATAAACTGCCGGTTTTAGAATTTTGTTTACCTATCTTTTATCTCCGTGAAATCTTGATTTTTGAATTTCCTCAAAAACTTAATATTCGATCTCATTGATCAGTTAGTAAATTTAATCTTTAGTTTCTACATAAAATTCATTTTTGCTTTTTCGAAATCTTACAGGCAACATTCACATTGATCGATACGATGCTACGCTTCAATTGCTGATCAGAGTTTGATCGTGAGATCGTAAATAACATAAGCTGATATTGAAATTCGAAACAATCAAACGTTATCGGGTAAAGCTGCTTGTGTAGTTTATCCGCCATGTCTTGCTTTTGATTACTTGCAATACTATTTATTTATTCAGCTCATCAATAATGTATAACGCATGCACATCAATGATTAATTGATTAAGCCCGAGCCGTCTAGATGTCAGGGTCACAATCATCATCATCATCTAGCACTTCAAAGTCTAGAACAGTCGTCAAGTCTTCTCCTAATGGTTTTCTGTTCGCTTTTTCCCTCAAACAGGTATATTTATATCGTGGAGAGGTCGGGACTGGTGTTGTGATGTAGCTGATCAAAACAGTGATGTAGCTGATCAAAACTGTGATGTAGCTGATCAAAACTGTGATGTACCTGATCAAAACTGTGATGTAGCTGATCAAAACTGTGATGTAGCTGATGTCAATTTATGTGATAGTTCACTTATCACCATGTGAACCGACTGTCCGTTCGTCCCCTTACTATCAGGTGATCCGCAGCTCGTTTTCCCTTCATTAATAAACGCGATAAAACAACCAAACACATATCGAGTATCGGTCGGTAGCAACACTGGTCTTCCAAGAAGTAGCGGGTTAAAATTCCTACGCGTGAACACGCAGTGAATACTGATATTACGATAGGAGTATTTTTATGTCCATAACCATAGGAGCAGAAGACTTCACTACACATATTATAAAACAAAGTCGCTTTTTCTGTCCCTATATCCCTTTGTACGCTTAAATCTTTAAAACTATGCAACGGATTTTGATGCGGTTTTTTTTAATAGATAGGACAATTCAAGAGGAAGGTTTATGTATATAATTTATTAAGTTTTTATATACATTGGCTAAGATATAACAATAATTGTTGAAGGTGTCGGAAAAAAATAGGCCGCTTGGGAGTTTTCAACGAAAACGCTGCCTAAACCCTTTGAGATATAACAAAATAATGTATGGTGGAATTGTGTATCTTAAATAGGTCTACAAAAAAGTCCGCGATGGCATATGTCTATCTCTTAGGGATATTAAACTATATCCATTTAATACTTAAAAAAAATGGGCAATTATAACGTGATAATTTGAAAGTTATTTACACAAATACGGTATGAATCCTTATCATTTTAAATCAGTTAATTAGCATGTGCATTTTATGAAGATTATTTTTGCCCTTTACATCATGCAAATTAAATGAATACTTTAGGAGATATGGCAAAATCAAAATAATGCAGAAGAAAATAAATCGTGTTGCTGTGATACGAACGGGCGCGGGCGGTTGTCTGCTGTCTAAGGCCGTAGTGTATCAACTCTGGTAGACGTAATAATATGATCAACGTATGGTGGAATATATAATAATAGTATTATATATCCTAAATATGCCTACAGAAAATCTGCGAAGGGATATATGTCTTTATGTTCAAGATGACATATATTCATTTTAATACAAAAACTTAGTAATTATTAAAATAGAAAATGATCATCATCAGACATGATAAATCCGTAAACCTAAGTTCACGCGGGCGAAGCTGCGGGTAACAGCTAGTATTTTATAATGAAAGAATGCGTGTTTATAATCAGTCTTACACGCTTTATATTTTCGGGGTAATACCTGACTTTTGCGTAACACTTTGTGTGGCCGTTGGGTAATATTTATTTTTAATGAATAATAATAATGTTAATTTCACTAAAATAACTGTGTATGACCGTATTAAAATAAATAAATATGTGTGTATGTGTCTCGATCCAATTGTGCTTAAAACTGTTCTAAGCACAATTGTGAGTATGATCTCTGGTAATAATTTTTTACGACTTCCGTGTTGCGCGCTTTCGGTAATTCCATAAGCGCGAAACCCCGATATTGAAAATAGAACGTTATTATTATGGAATGAGAAAGTAATTAAAATAAAAAGAATTTGACTTTTACTTTTTGACTTGCAACTTAGCAAAGGCATGGGAAACTTTTTTGACTTGTATTGGATTTGTATCAATCATTAGTATATCAATGATTAGTATAGGCGAGACGTGATCTGTCTCGTGTCCCTGAACACCGATACGGCTTGTACATACAACTGGAACACGGTAATGGGCTTCCCTTCATAGATCAATAAGGGTTGCCACGTTACACTTATTTGCTATCACTACAAAACACCTTATTTTATATTAAGCATCGAATAATACAGACAAATATTAATTATTTTGTCCAAACCATTTTCTCCTTCGAACTTGTTAAAAAAAAACTATTTTTCTGAATCTAGTTAATCTGGGATCTAGTTTTTCAAATTTTCAAATTTTTTACAATTTAAATTTGCCCGTAAAACATTTGTAAAAGTTGGCGTTAATTACTACTTAATAGCCGAATGCACAGTAAAATTATTGTAATGTAATAAAATGTTTTTACAAGATTAGAAGAAAAAATATGGTAAAAATATTAAATTACAACATGTTACAAGGCATTTTGACGTTATTAATAATTCATATTTTAATATTACTAAACTTCCTTTGTATGGTGAAATCGTAAATTATTTTGTTTTTAAGTAGCAATAAGTATTTACAGAAACTACACAATATTATGTACAGATTCCACAGATAATCATTAGAAGAAACATTTAATAGACAAATAAATATTTTAATTTAAATATTACCATCAAATCGTAACATGTAAATATTTTATAACAAAATAGACTTCATACACATTGTGTAAAATAACAACGTTCGCTTGTGTAATTATTTTATTTAAATATAAAGGTGTTACCCAACTGTTTCGTGTGAAAACCCTATTGTAACTTACAATAGCACTCAGTCGAAAAATAGCGAGAGATTTGATGTGGAAAATTTAGCTTCTCAAATGTAGTCGGCATTTTGATTCTCTATTTATGGTTCATACTTAAAGAACGAGACACTTGTGCTAATAAACCTGCCGGTCTATATTTTTCGAACACAGTTATGCTCTTTGATACCTATATCAAAACTAATACTAAAACTTTTATGAAATGAATCATTTTGAAACGTTCGATCCAGTTTTAATCAGAGGAACAACCTAAATTAAATGCACTTTAAGTTTTGTCCGAAAGGAGAGTACTTCATGTCATGAATTTTTGGATCAAAATATAGTTAGTTAGTTAAGTTATCTAACTCTTACTCATTTCACAACTTTATACTAAATACTATTTCATTTAGCAATCCATGACAAAATTCCGCTGGATTTATATTAAAAGAATATAAAACTGTTCTAAATTCAAAATTGCTTTCTGCGAACCCTCTCACATTTGTAACTTTAGCTCAAGTTCTTTTGCTTGAAGTAGGCACAATATGAGTTTCAGTACTTAGAGAAGCTTCATTTTCTCTTTCCTTGACCTAATATTATTGGCGTATGGTTTCAGCAATCAATATAAAAACGTATAAATCTATTGAACGTGTGCCAAAATGTGTTGTTGATCTAATCACCTATTATGTAAACGTTAACTTAAATTCTTAAACAAGGGAAGTATTTCTAGGTATCAATATTTAATACAAATAACTAAAGATCTCTAGAGTATTAATAGCAAAAGTTTCACGTCTGATTTTTTTGCTTAAAACGAAAACGACAAAGTCTGAGATTTGGATGACTTACAAATCATTGAAAAATATTATTAAAGATTTATATTATTCCTTTGTAGTAGTACAAGCGCTAAATAAAGAAGAACGTCATTTCCATGAAAAGGGTATATAATACAGTAGTACAATGCAGATTACCGATACAACACAAACTTCGTTAGGAAGCCATACTCGCAGACATAACTAAAGTGAAGCTCGACAATACGCCGAAGACATTTAAAGAATTCGATTTCGCCACTCGGCAATTTCAAGTTTAGTTTTCAAGAATCTGCGAGAGAAAAGTTTTGACATTTCATAACTGTAGTAAAGATAGCAAATGTCCGACATACCATATAAGTTATACGTGTAGAACACTTTTTATGGCAATACAATGGGAAGTATTCAAGGAAAGGCAAAACTAAATACAAAAATTACTGTTGTTGTAATACATCTGTAAATTGTTTTTTTTTTTTTTTTGGAACGAAGTTCCTTACGGCAGGCTTGGAGGGGATAGGGATTTTGCTGCGCGACCAAACTGAAAAAAATGTGATAGTAAAACCGTAAGATAAAGTGCGTGGAATAAAAACGTTAAATGAGACATGCACAGGCGCGACAGTCGCATACACAAGCGAGTAGTGTATAATACCTTTCTTTTTAGCCGAAGGAACTTCGTTCCTACCTGGTGTCCCACGACACCACATTTTTTTATATTTTTGTTTTTTTTTAAGATTACAGATAATTTGAAATTGTTGAATTTAGGAAGACACAAAAACGTTACAGCTTGAATACTTAGATCGCTTCAAAAATAGAAAATCACATGAACATGACAATCTCAGCTCCGGTTTAAGGTTCTGAATTGTGCTACAAGTGATTGGACAAGACCTAATTATGGTACTTAAGGTACAGCGATTAAAACCTCAACCAGTACAGGTCACTTTCCAATCGTATTCTACTTTCATATCGATTTTTACGAGTAAGAAATTAAGAGCCATTTATATTGCGATGGTCTTATTATACTCTGGTAATAATCGAATGTCGATATAATCGTTACATGACCTTCACATCATTAATCAATTAATTGAGGCTGTCATATGTCGCAGAGCCTCACCCCGTGATACTAGCGACTTGTTCGTGCCTATAACAGTAGGGGATCTGTTTGTCCCAATCTTATGATAGGATGAATCTCATGACTAGCATGACATAGCAGAAAGCCTTACTTTTTTAATGCCTATTGAGCTTTTATATAACTCAAATGTTCTCGTTATAATATAACAAATATTTCCATAATCTCTCTTCTTCTCTATTCTCTCAATTTACACACCCTGTATAGTAACTTTCAATCTTTTTAATGGCACAGTATTATTAGAATCCAAATATACTCGATAATTCTTCCTATCTTCCTATACTATCTTGCAATAACTTAATTTTTTGTTACATATATCGCAACGACACTATTTTTTTTTAGATCGCAATTGACAACCCTGCATAACGGTATTTGAGTAAGTGTATATTAAGATTACGAGATAAAGAAAAAAATATCATTTACTCACATCGAGTTCCAATTCCAACTTGTTTATCTCGTCCGTCGCAGCGTTCAACTTCTCCAATTCAACCTGGAAATTTTTGAAAAACTTTAAACAGTCGCAGGGCACACGCACTCTGTATTCCCAAACGTATGGCAGAAGCAAACAACACGTAGGGACGGGAAACATCCGAGACATCGTAATGGCTGCAATATATTTTATCATTCATTATCTCTAGATAAAGGTATCTCATGTTACTCTGCCACACACAGTTTGTTCTCAGACATCTTATCGCTTTAGGTCAATTTATTTTAAAACTTCAATTACTACACAAATACACCAATAAACATATGTAACTAAAATATTTATTAATAAATTATTTAATACTTTTTCCGATGTGTGGCAGCCCTAAGTACCTTATATGCGGATTGTTTCCTGTCCCTACAAAGCACCTAAGCTATAAAAACAATAGATAGATACTTACTTCCTTGTAATAAATACTTTTTGTATCTTAGGAGCGAGATCAAAATAAAGGACTTTCAAAATTTATAACATTACATTTTATTTCAGATTATCATAAATTTACATACACTCCAGAATTACACATGCTGTAAATTTTGCAATACAAAAATACGCATTTAGCATTCGTCTTGATTATTGAAAGTTTACATAAAATTCTTACATGTGCTTACACATAGAAGTTACAAATTCAACGTAGCATGTTAAATACAACTAAAAGAAAAAAATATAATTTATTATAATGGAATGGTTCAGTTGTACTAAAGATTTTACACTAACTGTTGTGAACACTTCACATTTGGTAAAGGTTGTTAAGAAATAAACTATTCATTAGGCCGAGCGTAACTAAATGGTATTAGTTGTTAAAAAAAAATTAAAGAAAAAATGAATTAATGAGATTACATTTGAGTAAATAATATGTATAATCGTAATGTACCTACAAAATTAATATTATATGTACCCATTAATATCTACCTATCCATAATTTAAAAATAACTGTACTCCGGTGGTAAAAGTATCTTTTTATGATACATATCATTCCTAGACATTTAGGTATAGAATATAACAAAATCGAGATTCAATTAAATCAAATATGTTTCAAAATCATTACTTAATAAACACTATTTAATAGTGTGTGAATGTATTTTATATTGCATTTAAGTAATACTATTTTATTAGCATTCTCAGATTATTCAAAAAGATGAAGACGTTGTATTATGCATTAGCATACAAAACAGTGAATATAATAAATTAAATTAAATGTACATTATTAAGTTGCAAATGTAATTAAATTGTATTTAAAATGAAGGTAAGCATGTAGAATTGTATTTCAACATAGGATATCTAAAATATTGACCTCACGAGGTAGATAGCTTATCAGGCAATAACAATGTCACTGTCAAGAATAATTAATTTTAAAAATATATAATTAAAACCTAGAAAAAATACCTCTTCTGAGATAATAATATAAATTCATGTTATTTTCAAAATAATTTGTGATGATAAACAAAATACATACTAAATCATTGCTTGGATTGTGTTTTAAAACGAAACTATATAAGGTGTATTATTTTAAGAAACATAAAACTACCAGTTAATAGTGTACAATGGCACATCTCATATATGAGAAAAATTATTAGTACATCATTGAATACAGGCAAATCTAATAATATAAAATGCTGTTAATAAGCTACATGAAGTAATAACTAATAGTTTCAATCGAAATTGACAAATTTCGTGATCTAATTCACATTGTATTGGACAGGAAACAGCCCCATAAGGTACAAATCTTTTACAGATTGATCAAATATTTTATCCAAAACTATGCCTCGCATACATATATACAAAAGTGAATTTATTATATTTTGGACCATATATTACAAGTCACTATCGCAAATATATTTACCAGAAACAAAACGTCTCTTTACAAGCGATAAACGATATCCACTTCCGATCAATTCAAATTCTATACCAGACAGAGTAGCCCCCTCACAATTAAACTGAGCAGATATAGTTGTTTTAGATGATGGCCCATTGCTTAACTCAAAACGAGCCTTTAATGACCCTACACCTCTATCATCAGAATGTTGAGACAGCTCTGTATAACGCCAGAGTGCTTGCTCAATTTCTGGATTCCAGCTGTTTTTGGGCATAGCAATTACATTTTTAACTGAACCATTCATTGGAACACAAACAGATACATTAAGAAGTGGTGATGGGGGGCTCATAGCATGAAGATTGTACTTGTAATCCACCTTCAAGTCAGTATGGTCTCTTTCACATTTCCAATATGACACCATTTGTAGAGGACAAGATGCCGCCCCTGCCTTAGGCTTTATCTGATATTTGAGAATATCCACATTGAAATATTGCGCTGTGGGATTTTTTTCAGATTGCCGTCTCAACAAAGCTGTTAATGCAGGCATATTGAAGTCCACAACTGTTGTGTCCCTGGTTGACATCATTGCATTAATACTAATAAGTTGTTTATTTGGTAGTACATTATCAAGTCTGTGTATATTTTTAAGTTTAAAGCATAATTTTGCCGGATTAGGATTGTTGGCTAGTACACCAACAATGCCAGTAGGAAAGGAAAGCATCATGTCCCCAGACATTTTTACTTGACATCTTGATTCCTCAGTTCCTCTGAAGTAAGAGTGAATTATTTCATGGAAAGCAACTGCTAAAGGTATAGTGTCTGCCATTCCTATAGTCAAAGGAGATGGACCTCGAGAACCTGATGAGCCAGCAGTCCTAAAATCCCCCTCAGAACGCCTTGAAGGTGGACGAGGTAGAGATATAGTTGATATGGTTGGTGTGGATGTACGGAAGTTAGATTGGCTCATTTCACCAACTTCAGAGAAAAGATCTCCAACATCAGCTGCTGATACAGGAGTAGGACTTTCAAGTAAGTTAGATTGGTTTCCTTGCAAGGGAGCATAAGGGTTTGACACATTAGTATGTGGAGATGCTGGGTTACTAACTGTGGGACTTTGAAAGAAATTCAAATCTAATAAGTCGCTGCTAGCTTTACTAGCATTAGCATTAGAGCCCCTTCGAGTTGTGTTTATTTTATACAAAGAAATATTTTCTACTGTAGCCCTGAGCTCATCCAAGCTTGCTGACATAGGTGCATTGCCATTAGTAATGGGCTTAATCTCTACATGAATTTTTTGTTCCCTTTCCTCTTCAGAATCTGAGTCTGAGGAGGAGTAAACACTACCTTTTTCATCTTTTGGTCTTATACAAAATCCCTCCTCATCCACTTCAGGTGAGTTTATCAAATCATCTTTAGGTGGAGGCTCTTCCTCTTTCTCTTCCAAGTCAGATTTATCACATGCATTTGAATTTTCTGATATTTCATCTTTTTTCTTTTTGGACTTTTTAAGCTTAGTCTTGTTTCTTCTACTTCTAAGGAACCATTTTGATTCTCTGAGTGTCTGTGTTCTATTAATATCATCTTTGTCTTGGGCAACAGGTGTTGCAGGTGTCCCACTTGGACTTGATGGTGCTGAGCATGGGGCCACACCCTCTGCACTAACGCTTGGTTCATCTTTGCTTTGAAAATTGGGTGTGAATAGATTCAATAGGGAAGTAGTTCGTCTTGAAGTCTTTGTTGCAAATGAGGGTTCTTTCTTCGCTACTTTAGCAGGCTGGGGGGGTTTATGTGATCCATTTGATACTGTGGATATTTGGTCAGCTTCTGATATTGAATTGTTAGCTGACCCTGGCTTTGGTAGTGAAGGAGGTAGTTCCACAAGATTTCCCTTTTCTAAAGCGTTGTACTTATCAACAAGAAACTGTTCTAATAGCTTTTCTACAGTCAACTCTAGGCACTGGTGTTTAAAATCTCTATGAACTTGTCCCATTAAATCTTGATTATTTTGGATTATGTCAGCATATGAATTCACAAATTGTTTCATTTGTTTTAAGTGAGCTTCCTCTACATCTTGGAAATGCTTACATGTTTGAGTCATTTTCTTTTCAAAGTCCTGTTTAACCAAGTTATACTTCTCAGCCAACTGTCTATAATCTTCATGAAACTTTTTAATTTTCACCTCTGCCTTTTCTATGTCCTTTGCAGAAGCATTATCCTTTCGTAGTTTTTCTAGTTCAGACGATTTGGTTGTATAAACATCTTTTGTCTTTTGTAAGGCTTGTTTGGTGTTTTGGATTAGTAGAACCACTTCTAGGGTGCTCGATTCTGAATCTTTGACCGCTTTATGCTTTTTGTGTAGGTCGTCTGCATAGCGGGCGACATCCTTTACAAGTTCGCTTACTTTTTGAAACATGTGCTGATGTAAATTGGAAAGCTTTTCAGCGGAACATTTTAGGACCGTCCAAAACGGTGCAAATGTACCTTGGGCACAATTGCTATTTGCTTGTTTTGCTAATTTTGCAAGTAGTTTCGAATTTGTTTCCTCGATATTCGATCTTTCTCTGAAATACTCGGAGAGTTCTTTACTAGCTATCAATCCGTATTTCATGTTTTGATATAAAATGTCGTATCCATTGTGCTCATTGGCGAAATAATCTACAAAGTTGACGCTCATCTTTGCTGTTACAAAGGCAACGTAGTGTCACTAAAATATTACATTATCATTCACTGACCTGTATTCTAGGATCGAGTTCAGTGTCTCCATTGTCATCTGCTGGAATTGTAAACGAAGATTCTTCCATTATAAAAGCCTAGAACTAGGAAACCACCCAATCACTTAATTACATCACCAACACAATAGCGTATAGCGTCACCGTCCCACTTGCTATAAACAAATTGTTCGCTCGTGCATAACGAATAAGAGGATATATTTTCACACGTTAAATTAAATTATTGTATCGTTTATTATCCCAACGAGCGTGCTTCCCTAAAATAAAACTAAATCAAATAAGACTTTATTCAAGATGACGTCCAACTTTAATGACGTCAAATCATAATAATAGACAAACGAAAATGTTTAGTGTTCTCAGTTGTGTTTATTGCAGGCTACAGCAGTGTTTCCACTCTAATGATATCGTTTTTCTACGCCTGAGTCCCGACGTCTGTATAATATATATTTGACTATTATATTATATAATATACATTATAGACAATTGTATATCTATATACATTTGACACGATAGAAAGTAGGCCAAGCCGCAATTCAAAAGAGCTGCAATTCTCGGCTAGGCCGAAGCCACTGGCTTCGGCCTATGAGCCTAGAATGCGAGAATTGCAGCTCGCTCGGTCGGAGAACTCCATTTGGAGCCTTCCATCATTCTCCCACAACTGCATGATTTACAAATTCACTAATATTCAACTAATTTTATACACGATATTCGAACAAAACGAAATAATTTGAGTATTTTAAACTTCCCTTCCGAACAAAGGAACAGGTTACCTAGGTCTGATTTTGATGATTTGCCTTATTCATCTCTTTCCTTTTGGAACCGATTTCCCTTCAAAATCGGAACTCGGAAGATCCTCTTATTGTGAAAGACTCTTTTCTCTATCGTCTATAGCTCGAACTACCAAGTATAGCTGCTAATAAAATAAGTCCGAACAATATATTCCATAGTATTCACACACACAATAATAAATCCAGATCTTAGTTCTTTTTTCTGCCATTGACTACGCTAAAATCAAGTGCGTAATGCTGCTATTGTAGCGGACCAATCAACGCCACAATACTTGCCGCGTAAAGATTTAACCCATTTGAAGCCAAATGAAAATTACAAATGATATTTTTAAAATTCTTTTATAAGTGGACAGTTTAGAAACAAACATATAAACAAAACATGAAAAAAATTTTTTTTCAAAAAAAACCTGTAATTTACAGGGGTGTTCCCAAATTGGCACAATGGCTTCTTACGAGTCATAATTTGCAAAGCATGACTTTTCAATGCAAAGTGTTTTTTGCATTTCTACAACTCTACTGACCTCTTTTATTACATATAAAACACATCAATTATGCTGGTAGCTTTTCTGGTACATTTTGAACACTATAAAATTGAAATTCTTATATAATTGATGATTATGGACAAGCCATACTCTTTTGAGGTGATTATCTTAGATATTATCTTTTTCGATGCTTATTCGAAATTCGGTTGATCCATTGTTTCTTCTTTGGCGATCACGAGCAATCCCCATGCTTTTGCCATAGCCATGTCAATTTTTTATGACCGTATCGTATAGGTAACAACGCTGGGCTCAGGGGGAAAATTTGCTCAAAATTTAATAATATAAATCGTTGTCACCATCTTCGGCCATACGTATTTTCAGTTTTTAGGTAATTTAAGCCCCTAAAGCTATTACTGTCAAAAAAATATTGTATTTGACTGATTTTGAAATTTTGAAAAAGAAAAAATATTGAGTACCCTTGTGGCCACTGTGCCAATATTGGTACAGCTATGTTTAGGTAACATTTTTTTCTGATGTAGGTAAAGTATCAGCATCGGAATACTTTTATATGCTAGGGAATTCGTTTATCTTACGCTGAAGATCGCAATAATAAAATAATTTTTAACCAAAATTAACAAATAGAAAAAAGAACACACTTACCTCCTCTTTCGAAATAATAACAAACTTTAACGATAAAAAAATCAATATTTATAAGAAAATCCTTAGTCACTGATTTTTATACGAAACTAGCATAATCTTAACTGCATAACGAAATAATAAGTATGTGGCTAAACAAATATTAAAAAGGTACATTAAAAAATATATAACTGTTCCCAAATTGGCACAGTGGTCAAGAATGGGTTAAACGAGTACTTATTGAAGAAGTCGCGGTTTACCGGCCAAATTTCTGTCATGTAAATTGCGACTATTCATTCAACATTACGGTTGGACTCCTCATATCTATACTTCGTGGGCTATCCATGGCCTGGCTCGCCGTTTCTTCATATTACAGACTAAATAATATATTTTACGACATAGTAGTATGGCCTCTGGCTTTAGCCTGTTTCAACAGGAACAAAATTAGCAAAAAAAGATATATTCTCTATGCCATTATGCGGCAAAATTATGTATGTCATGAGAAAATTCCCCTGCTTTCTTTACTCCTATTGTTGCTACCGTAAGCCATAATATCCTTTTCTCATGTTCTAGATGAATTTTGATTTATATTACATAGCGATGCTTTTGTAGCTGTCAAAATGTCCAGTTTGACGTCAAATAAATTATATTTTGTTGGGAACTCGTCAGGTTACAAAATTTTTCTTAAATGTACAGTATAATTTATGAATGACATAAGTAACCAATGTTATATGAATTCGGGCTATTAAGTTACGTCTACGTATTTGGAGCTTATTTCTGAAATTGTGATTACATTCAATCTGTATGCAACTGTTACGCGTCGCTTCTACCATGTCTTACCAAGGATCGCCATATTCGGGCCCTGGAGACGAATATGACTTCGAAGACGACGGTTATGATGATTTAGATGAATACAGAGATCCTGAAGATGCTTTACAAACACCAGCTTTGGACGATAGCGACGAAGGTAATGCTTGTTTACTATCATGTGATGTGTTCTTTTTTGGCATCTTTTCCACATCTTGCTTATATTTTCCTTTGAAAGTAATTAGAAATCGTTGTTTACAAAAGTTTTCTGTACTACATACCGTATGTTGTCCATTGAATTACATTCCCGCCTCTGATGCCTTTAGACCTTAATGACGTAATTTTATGATTATTCTGCGACTTTCTCTGTGGATAAAATCTAAGATTACAACGTTAAGCGTCACTTCATTTGATATATATCTACTTTTTCACTTGATATATTTATATACATTTTTGTAAACCTGTTATGTGCACTCAAGCTTAAATTCAAAATGTAGTTCTTTGAATATGGAAGATATTTCTTTTATTAAATGAAGATATTTATTTAATTTAAGATGCTACATACTTGTGTACTATGTAAACAGTTTTTGTGTTTTAATTACTTACATCCATGTGTTACTTAAAAACTTACACCAAAAAGGCGAATTGTGAAATATGTTAAAGATTATAATTATTATACATAATATCAGCATATTGTGTTCTAATGTTTATATGAATTTCGCGTTATAATAAAACAACTTTTACAGATTTATCCTCTTTCGTGACAATACATAATGATGGTTGCTGTGAAGTAATTGAAACAAAGCATGTAAAAATCATGACAATCTGCTATAAAACTGTAAAAGTTGTTTCATTATAATATTATATTGGCATTATCACCAGATACCAATTTCCAAGTATTAATCCAAGTTATCACAGGAAACTAGAAATATGATCTGAATCTTTTTGTTCTTGATTTGTAAATATTTAGGTTATTTTTTGTAAGAAATAGGTACATTAAATTATATTTACTCATTTACTTACAGATACAGAAGAGGCAAGCGAAACAGATATACCTCACAATGATGAACCTGTGGAGGTGAAAGAGCAGTAAGTTGTATAAATATGTTTAAAATACATCCCACAAGGTAAGTTTTTGCTTACTTTGAAGGTTGTGTTAGTCTAGCTCTTGTTATGTGTTTTGATAAAGAACTAGGCTACGCCTGTTCATTGAATGACATGTTAATGAATAAAATTCATTTAAATGACCATAAAAATGTATTTGTATAATATATTACATTGACACAACCTTTGCAAATGCAATTAACACATTTTAAAATATGTAAAACTACATTTTAAGATATAAAATATGCAATTGTATCTAATAATGCAGTTGTAACTAATTAAAGTGACTATTTTCAGAATGTATCAAGATAAATTGATCAATTTGAAGAAACAGTTACAGCAACTAGAAGACAATACACACCCCGAGTTTTTGAGGAGAGTGAAGAGGCTTGAACACCAGCTACACGAAAGACTTCGGATAAATAGACTTTACAAGTATGAAAGATGTCAAATATATATGAACATTCAACATGACCGAAACAATAAGGATCATTAAAGGCCACACTTACACCCCATCTTATTCCCTCCTTATCTCTAATTAGGGGAAGTGTGGGACAAAGGTGGAGTTCGGGCATGTAACTGCATTTTGATCATGTGCCTAATTGTTTTGGTTGCCATTCAAATTAGCCTATTAAAGTTTACAAGAAAGGAGTAGGCTATGTGAATACAGTATGTCAATATGTATGCAAAAAATGCTTTTAATACTACAACAAATTTTATAGTTTTACAGTGGGTTATTGAAATTTAAACATGTCTGATGATTTGGTCTTTGGATACCTTGCACTTTACAGTAATGACTTATACCAACTAGCAAATTATGTGTGAATCAAATACTAACAAAAATAAATATTTGTTACAGAGATCATATGTTTGATGTAGTTGAAAGGGAATACATTGCAGAGAAGAAAGCAGCAGCTAAAGAATTTGAAGAGAAGAAAGTAGAGTTGAGAGAGAACCTGTTAAATGATTTTGAGGAAAAGAAGAAGTTAATAGAAAGTGAAAGAAATACAATGGAGCTTAATGGAGATTCAATAGAGGTAATAAATGTGTATTATTTATTACACATTTGATTTTTTATTTGTTTTCATTTGAGAAAAGAACACATTGTAATTTAGAACATCAAATTATTTGATTTTTTTATGGACATGATTTTTACACTATGTTTCAACATTTATGAAAAAATCAATGGAGATAATATATATTATGCAAAAATACATGACATGAATCTAAGTTTACACAGTGACAATCATAGAAACAGATTATTCATTATCAAGAAACATACAACACAAATTTTTATAACAAAAAAAGCATATATAAGGTCAAGTTGAGAAATGCCTCCTTCTTTGATGTCGTTTAAATGCAATGTTGAATGTAGGGTAGGTTCAATGTGAAATATATCTAATTTTGTCCCTTGTAGAAAATTGTAATAAAAAGAATATTCATAGTTTTAATGTTAATGTCCAGGTGAAGCCGCCAATGAAGCGTATCCTGCGACGCCGCGCGAACGAGCCCGCACCGGCACCCGAGAAGCGCCGCAAGCCGCTGGCCACAACTTTGACATTCCAGCTGGACGAGCGCGACATCGACGCCGACCTGCGGGCCATCGCGCGCGACACGCCCCACGCCCACCCAGCGCACACGCGCCGCCCCCACACCACGCGTGAGTACATTACTATATGTATTAAATGTAGCTAGTAGCTGTTTACAACTAAATGGGTATGGCCAGAACATCAAATATGATAGCCATGATGTCATTTTGCTCATAATGTACACAAACTACACTAACATATTTAACTATTGATTCAAAAGGACACGATACATTCAATATCTGGCCCTGCCGTTGCTTAGATATTTGAAAATATTCAGGAGGTAACATGTAGAAAAAACCTTTATTTATTGATTGCATGCTGTGTATGTATATTTTATTTTTACTAAGAAGGCTAAAGCGCTAAGTTTGTTTTGTTTTTGACATGACAACGTCTGATAATTCGATGGAGCCGGCTGCACGCATGAAAAAACATGACTCATGCGGCGTAACCTCGCTCTGAGGCGTTCCATTTAAGGCTTGAAGTGCAAGCGAGAGCGCGGAACGAGCGACAAAGAGGCACAATCGGCCCATCACTATTTTCTTATGACGTTGTCACGTTCAACTATCGTCAGTAAACCGACTTTATAGACAACCGATTTTTCCTAAGAGTTTGGCTCCCTTTTTAAAAGAGTTTAAAACGTCCATGGCTTCTCAATGTTTTTACGTACTTCAGTATCAGGTTCTTCACCGGTGCGTGAGGAGGCGGACGCGAGGGAGGCGCGTGACGTGCGAGAGGGGCGGGAGACGCGGGAGGCGCGTGAGGGGCGTGACACTCGCGAGGTGCGGGAGGCGCGCGATGGACGGGACACGCGCGTGGAAGACGGCAAGCTGCTTTACGAGCGACGCTGGTTCCACCGCGGACAAAGCGTGTACGTCGAGGGGCGGGACATGCCGCGCTTCCCCGCCCACATACACTCCATAGCGGACGAGTCGGTATGTACCTCTTACTTTCTCTGTTACCAAAATTTTCTTCATCACTGTACCATGAGGAAATTGACCTAAAAGTGAGATTGATTGAAAAAACTACAAGAAGAGGTTCAACGGCGGATCCACGGGGGGGGGGGTCATGGGGGTCATGACCCCCCCTGGGCTGGTTCCAGGACTAAGGTGGACCACTAATTGAACATATAGTCCAGTCAAAAGTCAAGACTTGACCACGACTACGTGATTACACATTAATAGAGCTCCTTCTACTCTGTAGATGATATATTCCATACTTTTTTTTGACGGTTTCTATTTTTAAAATATTTAATGTGTTTTTTTAGATACTAGTGAAGAAGAGCAACTTGGATCGAGTACGGATATTTATATCGCATTTAGCGCGCGGCAAAGTGACGATAAAGAGACGTGCCTCGTAACTGTACAGTGTAGATACCTGTGTATAGTGAGCGCTAGTGAGTGTGCAGAGTGACGAAGAGTGACTGTAGCGTGACAACAGTGTAACAGCATGTCCTCAAAGTACTGTTATACATGTATTAATTAACATTGGGAAGTAACATAAGAATCTAGAAGAGGTAAAGGGTTATGACTATATTCGCTAAATGATATACTGACGAATGAACTACAAAAAAAGATGAAACCATTTTTATCTTGGTTGTAAATTCGTGTTTTCTGGAATTGTTGTATGTATACAAACATCCTATGTTACATTGATTAGAATATGGCTTGATTTAAATTGATGTGGTACTTTTTCAAATTAGAATCGAAACTTTATTTTTCAAGGTAGTTTCAAAATGAATTATTTTATTAAGTAATTAAATGTTAATGTACACATCTCCCAATAAAACAATGCATGTAATGGTATTATGAGGATGAGTTGTTTACTTTTTGTAACCATTAAATGTTTACAGATTAATATGTATTCATAAAGTTACATAGTCTTCAATTGGTAATTCAATACAATATGATTTCTTTTGTAAAATGGTTACAAAATGTAAATTTGGACAAATTGATTCGAAAATGTATGTGTTTAATGCAATAGCATCGTATGAAATATGCAAAATGTTTTGTGATAATTTATAAGGGGTATAGGACGCTTGATATTTTTATTATATTTTATTAGAAAATTATATTTGCAATGTTCTATGAATTCAATGCGATCTGAGTTCAAAGTGTTCAACTGTTATTTAGTATACTTTGCATGAATATAATATAGTTCTCTTAAGTGAGATGAAATCATTTTTGATGGTTATACGGTTGCATAAATTACATTACAGAGGTACATAAATACGTTGGCTGTACTAGATTACGCGCAGTATAACATGACGGGAATAAATAATTGTTTAAAAAATGTGATGTTGAAGATGTAAGTTTAGCTAACTTGGCTCTGTAGTATATAAGTTATAATTGTATCGACACTGAATACGGTAGTTGACAATTTTTGGATAGTAATTTTAAAATATTAAACAGGTCTTAATTTAGCTGAAAAATGAATATTTCATTTAAAAAACCAGTGTTCAATGTTATCTTTACATTTTTTAAACTTTCTAATATTTTGCCTTATAACTTGGTTACTTGTCATGGCGTCGCATGTGACATTTTAAGGTTTAGTTTATTTTCTAAATTTGCAGTTTTGAGAAGAAATTTCAACTATATTTTGTTTTCTAAATATTACAAATACTGTATAGTACCGCAATGTTGAACCACCCCTGCAGACTTTGCATTACAGACCATGACGTCACGAGCTGTGATTCACATTTATTGTCACCAGATCAATGGGTCTATTTTCGTAAATTTGTTTCTCAAAAATATTATTTAATCTTGTTAATTTCGGTCAGATCACATGATATTTTGCAATTCTTTGTCTTTAATTACCATTATAAATAAAAATCCTCTATTATTTTTGTTACTGTCAACTACCGTAATATCAAAGGTCTTTATATAATTGTCTTCGCATCTATTATACGACCATCTCGACAATCGTTAAGCTCTCTCGGAGTTATATGGTCTAGCCAACCCAGCTGTTTAAGAATGTTGTGTCGTAACAACTGAAATAAAACACGTGCCTATACCCCACCAGATTAGATTTACAGATAGTATTACAGATGGATCTTATTTGTAAATAATTATAAAATACATATTACATAGAGGAGTGGACAGATCGGACTGAGTCTATTTTCGATAGTTATTTTATTGTTTTATGTAAATATGCTCAGACAAATGTAAATATGAGATCCTAATGAATGTTTTTACATAAATGATATTTGTGAATGAGATCTTTAAATATACTTACAGTAACAAAATGTTATTTTTTAATATTATCAAGTTTTTTTTCGTTTGCCTCTTCCTGTCGTTAAAATGTGGCCAGGCCCATTAAAAAAAAATATGGCTCAGCGCAAACTAGGTAGCCCACCTACCACTAAATATATAAGTTGAGGGGTAAAGCAAGAAGACGCTCTCTGACGTCACTGTCCCGCTACGTGGAAATGAAAGGGAATCGAAGAGACTAAAAAAATATTATTTATTTTTCTTGCAAATATTTTATTTTAATCGATGAATAAAAACAAAAGTCCCCCTTATTATCTTATATCACTTTTTTTAATTACATCAAGATTTGTTTTTAAATACAGATACAATAAATATCTAGAATGTAAATTGTAAGGTTTTTTTGTTATCGAGAATTTTTTTCGTAAATATGTTTTGAACACAAAGCCCACATATAAATATGATCAAGATGCATACATTACGTTAAAAATTGTTAAATTAAGCTAATTTTCAGTATACAGATCGCTTTCATAAACCTTTTCATTCATTTCACTGCTTCAGAGAGCAGCCGCTACCGGCTAAATGTTAGCAGCGCGTCTAGTAAAGTAACATCCCTTTATGTCCCTGTCCCTGCTGGGCACGGGTCTACTCCTTGAAATCAGGTGAGGAAGGTGTTGTGGGCCATAGTTCACCGATGCGCTGGTCCAATGCGGGTTGGTTGTTGCAAATTTCACATACCTTCAAAGACTTTCAATCTCATCAGGCATGCAGGTTTCCTCACGATATTTTCCTTCAACGACAAGCGAACACTAGGTTTGGGGTGCACTTAGAAATTTAGAAAAACCCATCGAAACCGGAAACTCGCATAAGAGGCCGAGTGCGGCCTCCACTGGAATATCGTCGCTCGCATCGTGCATCGTAGCGGCGTGCCTATAACATATATATAAAAAGGTCAGCCAGTGTAAGACGCCGTCCGCCGTCGAAGTGGCTGAGGTCAAGTGGTCCATTAGCGTCGAACCTAACCTAAATAGCCTGTTTTTTTTTCTTTTACGCCGGGAAATGCACTGACGCATCCCGCAGGGGAGTGGGTCTCCCCAGGCAGGTATGTGGGACTCGCTGCGCCCGAAAGCTGGTAAGTGGACGCAGCTCTACCCACTAAAACCCGGCGAGTGCCACTACTGACACCTTTGGTGAGGTGCCCCGGATCTACAAGCAACAGGGCACCTCGACGGCTAGTCAGTCCCTCAGGGGACCAACGCCACCTCCACAAAGCGGTTGTTCCGCACCACAGAACAACCACTCCCAATGTCGGGACAGTACGATGAGGTGAGGTTCCCATCCTCACTCCTTGCCCCCTGCTCTTTTGTCCCCTCTTCTTATAAGAGGGATACAAAGAGCCCCCAACCTTAATAGCCTCTATTATTCCCAGACAAATCTTAATGGATCCAAAATTGGTTAATATTTAAAACGTTAAATTGCAGAAGAAATAAACAAGATGTTTGCATCGATGCGCGTGCGCTGCATTATGCGCGGCTAATGGCTATTCAAGAGAACATAATATTGTGAATTTGTTAAGTTGATGAGCAACGAATCGCCATGCTTCACTAGCGTATTGCTATTTAATTTATGGAGGAGTACATTTTTTGCTATTCATTTCATATTAGATTTTAGGACCGTTGCTGTTTTACTAGAAATCCAATGAATTCGGGTATAACTTGCTTTCGACCGTTGTCTCTTGAATGCAGAATGGGTGGCCCATAAAGACAGTTATGTTCTATTTAATAGTTGGGGTGAATAAAATAAAACTACCAATCCAGGAGCCAATTTATACGTCCGTCGTCACTTGTCATACAACAGCCCCCCTAGACAAGTGGCAAAAACGCTAAGTGAATAGAAATAGAAAACGTTAATTTTGTATGGGAATGACATTTGGGCGACTATTGGTAGCCAAGTGTCAAACTAGCGTTTTGTATTTCTATTCCTTTTAAACGCACACGCTTAAGAAATTCAAATCTTCATATAAATCGTAGCCAAGTGGCACTTTTGACAAGCCGGAAAGCGCTCCCTAGCGCTTGCCGCTTGCACACAATAGAAATTGAAAATTCAAACGCTACAAAATGGCGGATCTTTGATCAGCTGACTGTGGAAGTGTGATAGTGTGAAATTTTTTGCTAAATGCATAAACTAAGTCTATTGTAAGCTAATAAATAATAAATAATAAAGTACAACTAAGCCGAAGCCAAAGAAAAAAATCATCGCCAGTGTTTGGAGAATATAACCGATGTTTTATTTGCGTAAAGGTTTACACTAGACAAAATAGTATTTCGAGAGATTTTCTTGATTTACGTGTCCATACAGCATTGAGCGGAACTAAAGGAATTCCCTTGGTATTAAAGGTAAATAAATAAATCATTATTACTTACAATGATAGGACTTAAAAACTAGGTACATGTTTGATGTTTTTTACAGGTTCTTTGCAATCTGAGCTGAGGGCCACAGGGTCCTATCAAAGGATCCTGGGTGTCTCAACATTTTAACGCATAGAAAAACAAGTTGATGTAGTAGACAAGTTGTAGATGTACCTACTAAACAGTAGTTGTATTATTATGTTGAGATAAATCATAAAAATCATAAGAAAGGTCAAGCATAAGACAATTATTAGTGAGTATTTATTATTTATTCGATATAAAATCTATTGCATCCTCTTTTTTTATTATTTTTACTATATTTGAATAGGTATCTCTTTCCTAACAATATATTTTTATGGAAAATATATGTATTAGTTTAATACTAAATAAACTGTGTATATATAATCAATGTGTTATAATATAACACAAAACCTAATATTTAGTCAATAATATAATACAAAACTTATTTTAATGTAAACAAATTTAAAGTTATTTGATTTCCTGATTTGTAAACTAATTTTGCTGTTATTCTTGGTTATTATACTTATATATAATAGGTATTCAGTAGATTTAATGACTTTCAAAACTTTCTTGGTTAGTGTCTACTATTTAATTTAGATTAAGAAATGAAAATTGTATGCTTTATTGAGTAGTTTCATGAAGATATTATATTAACAATTTACTTTTTTTTTGTAATTGAAGGCATATAGTTATAAAAAACTAAAGCATGATCATTTTAGGTGTGTATGCAGATGGGACATGAGTGAGCCAGTCAGTCAAAATACATAGGAATAAATTAAGCCAGTATATAATGAAGAAGAAACAACCAGGGGAAAAAAACAACAACAACTAGCGGTGATAGAAGCTTAAAAATTTAAAGATGTTTGATTTTATGGATTGTGTACTAATTGTGCTGTTCTTCTCAGTGTGCTCACCCTGGAACCGGTGGTAGTTTCAATGGATAGACATAAAAGATACTTATATGTCTCAACATGTTGACCTCGTAGGGCAGGCAAAGTTTTTGTACAATTGCTACATTTATTACATTGTCTTGGTAGAGATTATAATATTAACATTAACAGCAATTATGTATGTGTACAATAGTTAAAAAATATAACATAATGTCAAATAATAATAATAGGATGGATTATTTCATTAGCAGCGAGAAGCTTTAGAGCCTGCGATTGTGTTTTTTCTATTTCCCATTAATTTCAATTTCCCATTTTATTCATTTGGAGTGGTGTTCTATAGTATTTTGTTTCAAAAACTAAATCTGTTTATACTGTGATGGGTTGGTGAATACTAAGAACTTTTTTGCAGCTGTTTCAGCAGCATATAGGACTGCTATGGCGGTTTTCTATAGGTAGTGACTAGTGTTTGTTTTGAAAATTTAATCCATTTTGTATTATAATGTGATTAGTTGGCGAATATTGTGGTGGACTTGACTAACTCTTTTGCTGCTATATCTGTTAGTCTTTGGAACTCGTTGCTAAATCGTATTAAGCAAGCTAAGAGTCTCAATATTTTTAAGGGACTCCTCAGAGAACATTATTTGGAATGCTTTAATTTATAATATATTTTGTTATTTAATTTTAATTATATTATCAATACAAATTACAAGCCATCTTTGATTGATGCCTCTTGTTTTTTTTTCCTTTTTTTTCTCTTCTTCTTCTTCGTTTATTCATCGTATGATATTATTGTGCAATTGATTTTTATAATGTTCAGTTTTAGTGCTGCTTTTTGTGTTTTTTATCTATAATCTAATAAAAAAATATAATCTAATAAATACTATTGTATTCCAGCTATTTTATATTTATGTTACTTATTCTATTTTATCGTAATATCCAAGAGGAGCTATGTTTTAAATTTTGTATATTAAAATCAGACGTCCTAAATAGTTTAAGTAGGAAATATCTTTGTAATTCACAATAAAATCAAATATCAAGTAATTCATTATATCATCTTTTTGACACTTTATGTTGTTTGTTATTGGTCCTAATTACAGGACCGAATTTAGGTTTATTTTTTCTTCATTGCGGGTAATGATTTTAATAGACGATAATATTATCTTATTTCAGAATCCCAAAAGATGTTAATTTAAAGAATGCTCGGTTGACAAAAATGCATATTTATTTGTGAAAGTTGTTATAAACTAATACGGTAATATACGAAACAAACATATTTCTGAAGAAAAGCGAAGTAATGTTTCTGGGAGTTTTTTTTTCTACACTAATATTATAAAGAGGAAAACTTTGTTTGTTTGTTTGTTTGTTTGGTTGTAACGAATAGGCTCAAAAATACCGATTTCAAAAATTCTTTCACCATTCGAAAGCTACATTATCCACGAGTAACATAGGCTACATTTTATTCTGAAAAAAATAGGGTTCCGTAAGATATTTGGGTTTTTCGGACACAAGGTGTAAAAAATCAACCAGAAAAGTTACTTATCAGTAAGTTACTATATTTGCCTAAACTATAAAAGATAGAACGATAAAATGTTCTTATTAATTGTAGATCTTATAATTATCTACAAAAAAGTCCACCACACACTATACCTATCTATGTCGATTGAGGCACAACAACCATATTTTATTGAGAAATTTTGATTTTTTGGACTACATTTAAACGAGTTTATTTTACTCATGCTTTTAATCCTTAAGATATGAAGCTAAAGAGTTTGTTTATTTGAACGCGCTAATCTCAGGAACTATCGGTCGGATTTTAATGAAACATTTCAGTGTTCGATAGCCCATTTATCAGTAAAGATATATCATCCCGCTAAGATCCCGTTGTAAATCTTAGTTAACGCAGGCGAAGCTGCGGGCAACAGCTAGTATAATATATTGTTTGAAAATTAAGGATGTAATTTAAGAAACAGACATAAAGCCAAAGAAAAGCGAAGTTATGTTTGAAGAGAATTTTTTACATAAAACTTATAGTTTAAAAATAAATTATTTTGTCAGAATTTGATTTTGTTTTTTATTCCCCTTAATTAACGGTAAATACCTACACGCAGAAGAGGTAATCACGATATTTGACGGCGACGTGAAGGTGGTCTATGTACTAGGTTGTAGAGTTTACGGGAGTAGAAACTGAATCCCGTTGAGTGTTTTTTGATCACTCATACTAGCCCTGAGGGGTCCGATAGGCCCGACGGCCTTTGATGTGAGGAATATACATTCAGCCCCTTCAGAGCGTACTGAAATCCAATGAAGCACTGTCTTTATTACGAGATGATTAGCTTATATAATTGTATAAGCTGCTTACTAAACAAATAACGATTGGCTCGTTTAAAACATCCGTACGTGTTTAGTATATAAGGACATGCTTATAGGAACGTATCTAGTAAAATAAGCTCAAATTTGTATTAACGATAATCCAATTTAAGAGATTAAGTATGTATTTTGTTGCTGAATATTTCACGAATAAAGTTTTCAAATCCATTTCCTCTTGTAATTGTCCATATACATATTGCCATTACAAAGAAATGTTGTCCAATAATACGTACATAAGGGGATAAATTTCCCTGTGAAATTGTAAAAAGCTTAAGTAAAAAAAAGCTAATATTGTTTTTTATGTTTGGAAGGCTTTAATACGTCCCTGTCTTTTGTATTGGTGTAAGTAATTGTTTTATATTATGTGAAAAGCTGCCACGCATTTTGAGGAAGAATATTACGTCTGCTAGTTTATAGTATATTGGTATAGACCAACTAAAATATGATATATTTTAAGTCACACATGGTAGCATGGTCTCTGGTCTTAACCGGTTCCAACAGGAACGAATATAAAAAAAACAGTAATTACAAATGAATGACGTTTTAAATACTTCACATAATGACATTTTTAAAAACGATCATACTCTAGAATATGTATATAGCTATATGACGGATTGAATAGAATGAGCGTTCAAAATGTCTTTGTACACTTGGCTACCAAATTAGCGTTTGAGTTTGCGTTTACTCGCAAAAGAATAGAATCTGAGAGTTTGCCACTTGTCTAGCCCCGCAGATGTGAATCGTGCGATGCTTTGGTAAGTTTACTTCCCTACTACTTACTACTTATCCTATTCCATAATTCTTGTTTTGTTTTTTTAGTCCCCTTTGTCCCTTGGTCTCTCTTGGTCTTGGTCTCTTGCGCGTTCTAACCAAGCTAACCGGCTCGCCTCATGTCCGATGAAGCACTCTACGGCCATTAGCATAGCTCCATCCAAAAAAATAAAAATAAAATTCTTTTCCATCCAAAAAGAAAAAGCTTCCAAGAACTAAAGAATTTTCTAAGTACTAAATGTTTAACTGCAGCAGCCGTATCATTTCCCGCTTTCGGGAAAACTGCAGCTTTTCTGGCAATGCAAAGAGAAAAGGTTTATAATATTGCTTTATTTTGTACAGAGCGTCTGAATGAAGACTGTCGTAAGTCGTTCTATATATAATATACATCCGTCTGTCTGTATGTTAATATTAAATATTAATATTGTTTTAATATTGTTAATATTGTATATTAATATTAAAAAAATAAATTTGTTTTGTACTCAAAAAGTTTAAAAAAATTCACAATATTTTGTTGTTTTGTGCAAAATCAGACAGGAAATGCCACATGTACACGATTTCTGCTTGATGGAAAAGGCCTATGGAAAGTTCTACTCCTCCATTACGTACGAACGTTAATGTTACGTTACGAACAACTTCGTGATATGTCTGGGCTTAACATTTTCGTTGAAATGTGTTCGAAATTCAAATTGTACATGACAAGCGAGTGACAGGATCCACTTAATTTTTATTGTGTCCGACAATGACATTTTTGTGTCCACGATAAACGTTTCAGTACATTCTAGAAAATTGATATTTAATTTTATATATTATGTATCATTATTCATTACCAGTCAAGTTAAATGAGTTGAATTATAGCATGTACCTGACTCTATTTTTTGCCTGCATAATCAAACCAAGTTGGCGCCTTTCAGCCTTCTCATTCATCCGCTAATGACTCGTCGACCGTATTGGATTTGACTAGCCAAACACCTACTCTCCAGAGTAGCGGGCGCGATATACCGCCCCCCCTGCGGGGCACGGAGGGGGGCGCCCCCCTTTCGAATTTTACTAGGTGAGCCATTTGCTCACCTACCTACCGATTGAGCTTAAAGACCACCAGGCCTAAAAGTCTAGACCTTTCGAAAAAAAAAAATTGGCGCCTTAAGCAGGAATTTTGATGAATACCAGGCACGTTTTTGGCATCTCTTAATCTAATATCATATCATAAAATGAAATAGAAAATGCTTTAAATTTGGAATTTTATAGTTATTACTTATTAACCATGACTTGAATTACTTTGAAACGGTGTTAGTAAAAGAGTGACATTAACGATGCAGGAAGGTTTAAATGAAATAAAGCTATGACTACCACGGTTGCACGTCTATGTCGTATTACTTAAGGTAATAATTAATAACATGTAAAAATATCTCGTTTAATTATAAATTATGCAGTTTCGTTGTTGGGAATCCATGATAGACGATTTTGCAAATGTATTGTTACGTAGTTGTTATTTAATAAAGATTTTTCATAAAGCCATACATTTTTGCCATTTTTAGCCGAAACTTTTAGGCAGGTGCAAGAAATTAATCAAAAATTAATTATTAATAAGAAAATGGGTATGGTTAACAAATACACAACAGCAGATGAACACTTTACAGACACGCAAAAGCGTAAACTTGTTATGAGTTGGGCATAATAATCGAAAGACCTTAGCAATGGTCGAAAACGATAAAAAAGTAAACTAGAAGGTAAATTGTTGCCACATTCAAAAACGCATCGGTATAAATAGTATCATACTGACATTTAACATCGGTTTAAGAGCCTTGAGAACTGGATACTCTATTTATTAATTGATGATTACAATAATTACCTAAAAGGGGCTTGGTTGCATATTTTTGAAGTGAAATACTTAATTGCCATTTACAATTTGCCATTCGGTTTATTAATCAAATAGGTCATAAATAATAAGGCTTTTATCATAGAAAAGACCATTTCTTCCTTAACATTATCCTCCCAGTCATAAAGATGCAGATATAGTGTTTTTTATAAGATGGCTAAGCCAATATTCAATAGTTTTGATTAAATAATTAATTAATCAAAATAGAAAATACTTAATTAATAAAAAAGAAAAAGGCAGAATAGAAAGTTATCCTCAACCTTTTTTACGCTTAAAAATGTCTTGCAATGCTTACATGCAGTGGCATAGTACATTTATTATGATATGTTAAGTTTATTAATATCGAGTAAAAGGCTTAATTTGAATGAACACAAGGACCAATTTCAGTAAAATAAAACAGCGATATTTAATGTTCTTGCTTTTTGTACTGAATAAAATACAAACTACAATCATAGTACGTTTATTTACGCATGTTTGTATGTAGACACAACAACATACACAACAGGTTTTGTCCAACGCTTTTAGTTTGTACACAACTTCATATCCTAAACATTGTTTGGCGGGAAGGCGTGAAGTGTTCCCACCCTAAACTATGATAATTAAAATATATGATTAGTACATGATTAGTATTCGTTCTGTCATAATACGATGACATATGTACTTATTTATAACCGGAATGTCTTTTGTCTTCTGACAGATGTGCTGTTCTTTTTGAAAAGAAACAGTTTAGCAGTAAGAATAAGTAGAATTGCGTTAAGCTCCATGCTGCGAACGGACACTAATTAGGTATTTCACAACATCACTACCACATGGATCACAAATAGCGTTTTCACGCCCCCACCCCCAATTTTTTTTTCAGTACGTAGGTACCTGAGTTCATTTAAGACTTGGATTATTTGAGCGGCATTTATTTTTGTGTAATTTGTACAAAAGAAAGCACGAAATAGACATTAAGCCTAGTTAACAAATGCCTTTTAGGCCAAAACGAAGTATTTCACCTTATCCTAAAATTATGCTGGATGTGTCATTCGAATGGGAAACGCATAGTTTTGAAATAACAGTTACAAAATAAACAATTGTCTAAAAAAGTGTTAGGTTCTTTTCGTTATATCTCAAAAAGACTGAAAAAGAAGAGTCTATTTCCTAATAAAAAGTCCCGAATTCCGAAACCGTAGGACCAATATTTATAATTACTAGCTACTAGCTGTTGCCATAGCTTTGCCTGCGATAATTAAGATTCACAACGGCATCTTACCGGGATGATATACAGCCTTCCTCGATAAATGGGCTCAGAGCCTTAATTAGGGCGTTGCCACCGGCGCCCAGGCACAGGGCGTAGTCTCTGGGTGGCACAAGAATGGCTAAACCAGGCAGGACTATTTTTTTTTTGGTTTGCTAAGGGCGCAGTTATAGAAGCTCGCACAGGGCGCAAAAAAGGCTGTTTACGGCTCTGAATGGGCTATCTAACACTGAAAGAATTTTTCAAATCTGACCAATAGCTCCTTAGGTAAGCGCGTTCAAGTAAACAAATTCTCTCAAAACTAACTCTTCAGCGTTTTACATAAGATTTATAATAATTACCGAGGGTTAAGCGTGGTTAAGGGGGTAGCCCCTGAGGAAGACCTCTACTAGAGCAATCAGCGGGAAGATGACATGATGCAGAAGCACGTACTGCAGGCGCATCCCGGGATATTATTAAAAGCCTTCACAGATTTAACGTAGGTAACACTGCTAATTCGCCGTATTAAGTAAACGTGTACAATGTAACTAGTTTATATATTTTTTAGTTTGTTTCAGTCGGGTGCAACATTCACAGACCGAGCAAGGTCGTAAGGAGACATTCCTTACCAATAAAGATCAGTTCGCTTCCGTATTCCCTGTACGTGTAGATGTGTAGATCTAATCAACAAATATGGAGAGAGTTGTGATTGCTTATAATACCTAATTGATTGTTGTAGTGAAGATATGATTCTAATTAAATATTCAGTTTTTTTTCTTTAACTCCGGAAAATGCGCTTTGGCATCCCGCGGGGAAGTGGGTCTTCCCATGTGGGACTCGCTGCGCCCGAAAACTGGTAAGTGGACGCAGCACTAAAACCTAGCGAATGCCATCAATGTCGCCTTTGATGATGTGCCCCGGATCTACAAGCAACAGGGCACCTCGACGGCTAGTCAGTCCCTCAGGGGTTTTAGTGGGTAGAGCTGCGTCCACTAATGATCACCTGTTTAAATGAAATATAATAATATTGTCATAATATGCGCGATCAAGAGAAACATATTTGGCTATCTAAGTTATTACCGAATCCCGAGCTAATTCAGTACATTATATTCTAATAGCTTTATCATATAATATCATATATGGAGATCATAAATGCCACTTGATACATTAATATATACTTCCAATAGCAAAGCAATGTCTTGGTCAAAGGGCAACTCTTCACAAAAATTAAAAAAAAAGTAAAAATAAAATAGTTTGTTGGTCGATCAATGACGCACACATCGAAATATCTAAATCTTATAAATAATATAATAAAGATGAAAGTTTGTCAGTTCATATGTTTGAATGTTAATAACTAAAACTACTTAAAGCAAGAGAACAAGACATTCGTAGACATATCGAACTCTGCGAAATAAAGTTAAAAACAGTAAATATTCCGTTTTAAATAGTAGTAATAAAAACAGCCATGTTAGTTTGGATCTTTGTTGCTCTTTCTCGAAAAAACTACCTAATGGATTTTGATGAAACTTTACAATAATATAGCTTATTAGAATAAGACATAATATGCTATAACTTATCCCAGCACTCCCACGGAAATGTGACGTGCCTACGCTGCTAGTACTCGGAGATCGTTTTACTACCTGGTTAATGGCCGACCAACACTTCGTCTATCTAAACACGGCCGCCACTCTTGGACCTTAAGTATGGATATACATTAATTGATCTTGACGACTTGGCAAAGTGACAAAAAATTGAGCTCATGGCTGACGCAAGCAGATGCTGATAAATCTAGTTAATATAAAGTTAAATGTGAAAAACACTAATTCAATTTTTTTTTACGATATTAAGAAAAAAGAAATCCGATTCAAATTATGCACGTTTTACCGCTGAAAGGTTTTGTAGTGCTCATCGGGGTATCTGTGAAGAAAGGGAGAAGAAGTCAGAAGACAAATCAAATCAAAAATATCTTTATTACGTAGGTACAACTTGTACACTTGAAATAAGTCAAATAAAGTAATCAATAAGAAGTAATAGTTTTAAAAAAAGACAGTGTTACTAACCTAATTAATTAGCTCAGGGAATAACCCCAACGGCCGGACAGCTCCTTACGAGGAGCCTCTCGCCGAGGCCAGCCTGTCGCTGATCAACTGTTGCCTACAGATCCGGCACTCTCAAAAAGTGACAATGACACTGCCCAAGGGTCCCACATAGGTTCGGCAACCATCCAGGCACAACATTTTCACAAAGGAACTCGTTGACGGATCGCCGGATCTCTATCGTAAATCATCATCAGTAGTATCAACTCTTATATGTCCCACTGCTGGGAACGGGTCTCCTCCTCTAAATCAGACGAGGAGGGCTAATGGGCCATAGTTCATCGAGGTGCTGGCCCAATGCGGGTTGGTGAACTTCACATACCTTCAAAGACTTTCAATCTCATCAGGCATGCAGGTTTCCTCACGATGTTTTCCTTCATCGGTGAGCGAACGATGGTCTCGTGTGTGCACTTAGAAATTTAGAAAAACCCATTTCAAGGCACACACGGATGGGTCAGGATCGAACCCGGAACCTCTCGCATTAGAGAGGCCGAGTTCACCCACTGCTGAACTCTCGTCTAACCAAAAAACTATTCCAGTCTTTCATTACAGCTACCAATACCCATAAAAGGACTAAAGTAATCAAAACGTTAACGTGAATTAATTAAGCTCTCCAATCTGTCATCAGCCATGTTGATGACTGCTCACTTTATCCTGATCACGGCCAGCTCTCTCCGGAGATCAGCAATCTATCTTAATTGACATTTCGGTCGCGCGCTGATGAAAGATCAAGTCATCATTGAAAGCCTGCACATAAATATGATTTTGCCGTGAAGGACTTGTGTAAAGCTAATTAGTTTTCATTGATGGGGGTTTTATTGTAAGTTAAACGGATTAATTGGTGTATGATTGTATTTCGAGATAATTTGCATGTGATTTAATTTAATTTTTTCTTTTCATTTTGATGATTCATTCGTCGCATTACAGCTTTTTTTTGAGTTTGCGATTATGAGTATCCTTGATTGAAATGAATTTTAAGTAAGTATCGGGCAGCATTATTGGAACACCTAGACAAAACTGTAAAATATATCCTCACCGTTTTCATGGATAATAAACCAACGACAAATTTTCTAAAAGAAGAGTAGACGATGTAATAATAATGGACGCTTTTTGACAGGCAGTGAAATCATCACAAGAGTAACATGTCTCAAGTAGGGCTCAAGGATGTAACATATTATGAATAAGGTGCTTGGGTAAGTCTCCTCTTGTAATAAGTTGATCCGCCTCCTCTACTATAAATCTCTACCTTAAAAAATATCTAAGACATCATCCAAATATTTTTATACTTCCTTAGACCATTTCATAGGACTTAGACTTGGCCAGCTTTGCTTTTCTTTAAAATGTCCCTAAAATATGTATTTTTCGTAGGATATATTATAGAGTATAATGTATATAATCTAATATTATATACTTACTCTATATATCCTACTAAAATAAACGCAGTTTATTAACAATAAACAAAACGTAAAAAGCTTGTTTCTCCTGTAAAACAAATTTGCTGTGTTACGCAGAGAAGGCCAAAACCTGTATGTATGTATGTACCTAATTACTGACACAAGACGAGGCAAGTCTCAGGATAGGCAAAATATTAATGAGTCGCCTGGCCGAATTCCAGGAAAACTAATTTATGTTCGTTCATAGACAACGTCAACCTCTAATACCACAAATTACAAAATGGCAATTGCCTGTCCAAGTAACATTAAAAAGGATAATTTCGAGAAGACTCGTATCCAATGATAGGATGCCCCATAAAATCATAGAAAAACTAAGCAAATCCTATAAAAATATTATTATTAAAATTTAAAATTAGAACGAGACATTATGGTTTTGAAGCTGACAAACTAGTATATTATATATTTTATAAAAATAATCAATGTTGTTGATGTTGATCTCCGCATGTTCGTCCTCTCCCACCACACACGACAAAACAATGGAAATGTGTTTTCGGAGCGTGTTAGCGAGTTGCGACATTTGTATGAAGGCGTGATTAGACAAGGTCGAGATCATTGCCATTATCGCGACTCGTGTGGACCATTTGCTTGTTCGGATCTCATTTCATTTAATAGTTTGGAAAGCCGAACTTGTCGAATCGCATGTAACAAGTACACCAAGCACAAACGAGTTCATCCCGACAGGATCCAGACAATTCATATGTTAATTGAGACTGAACAGTGACTGTAATTACACTGCTATTCTGTCTCTCTTTTTCATTATTGTGGCCATAAGCCAGTTTTTTTTATTGTGGTCCGATAATGGTAACATTGATGTATGACACAAGCGCAGGGAGGGTTGCGTTTGTGACGAACTCCCTCCACATCCATATGTAAAACCTTTTAGATACTACAATAAATAAAATTCTGCAACCTATTTTCAAGCTTACACAAAAACACTAATGCTGTAAAAACTACATATTTTTTCATGGAACCGACGACTTCAGCGTGAAACTTTTTCAACGTTTTATAACTGTCTTTGTGAAATAAAAATATGTGTTTTGATTTTGAATTTGAGATGGTTATAAAAACTTGCTTCTAATGCTTCGTTATTTCCCTGCAAATTTTAATAAAGATGTAATTATGGTTAGTAAGTTAAGTTTAAGTTTTAATAGTTAGTTCAAATAGCTGTCTGTCGTTTCCATATTATATTCAAGTAATACTATATAGTAGCAAATGGAGTCTAAAGTAAAACCGAGGTACTACAATGATATTTAAATCATATCACATAATATAAGATAAATAATAAATGAGACCTTTTGCAACCCAAATTGTTTGATTAGGTATATGTATTTAGAAAATATATTTTCTTAAAATTTGCGTTGTCGTAATGTTTATTCATTATTTCAAGAGCTTTTTATTGTTCAAAGTATTTTATTAAGTATTGTATTTATCTGCGAGAAGAATTTGTAAGGACATTAAAAGTTATTTACATATATCTGAAACTTGTCTTTCTTATCGCTTAGCGATTCTTAACGTACCAGATAGAGCCTGTCTTATAATTTAATCTATAATATCCTGATGAAGATTTTTATTACATATTTTATTGAAGGAAAAAACATCTTAAGAGTTACAAAAAAAGGTCATCGAACTAAAAACAACCAGTCGCATCATTACGTTGTTTATTTTTTATGAAATCAATTAGCAAAAGCGTTTCGATCGTCGGAGGCACAACACGCCGAATCTATCCGAAGCGTAGGTACACATATTGTAATGGACGAAATTTATAAAGTCGATGTCCTGGCACTTTGTTAGCCAGTCTCGGAGGTACCGCGACGCAGTGTCGATCAATACTCGAAAATATTTCGGGAAATAAAGTCCCGAATATTTTCAATTTAACGCATTTCAATTCGTAACGCGTCAACGTCCTAGGCCGCCGCGCCGCGCCACTGACACATTTCTGCGGTTTCGCGCGCCTATTGAATTTAGAACAGTTTTTGTTTTTCTTTCGATACGGTGCTTTCTATATTTTGTGCCAGTGCGCCACCATATCGGAAAATTTGTGATTTTTGAATACGAGTTTTGGACAGTTTAAGGTAAGAAATATGATATATTTATTACACATATCATACAATTTTAAGAAAGACCATTTCCATTATTTTATAACGAGACAATTAATAGTCTATTAAAATGAAAAATAGTGCCTGCTAGATTAATCATTAAAATATTATATTACTTAATCTAATATTAATGGTCCTTGGATAACCAGCAAAATTGTTATTGACATAATTTATGATTTTTTTAATACTGTAAGTATACATTTTGTACCAAAGTTTTTTTATTATTTAATAAAACTTTATTCGCAATTTCCCTCACGATATTGCCAATCACTAGAATACGTGATTTTAAAGGTAGTCTTTGTTAAGTAACCACAGAACATCTCATGACTACTAAACGGACTACTAAATGGATTAATCGACGTTTTTATTGTATAGTTAGAAACTTTTTTATTTCAAGTTTTGAAAACACTTCCATTTGATTGGTAATACTGCAAATCTAGATCTGCTTTTAGGCAAATGACTTATATAATATGCAGCTCTTAATAAAAAATATTTATTTAAAAAAAAAATAATTTTTTTTTTTACTTGAATGCCGGCACTACTGCGCTTTTGCCGCTCTATTGAACTATGTAGATGCAAAAAACAACCTTATCTATATAAGAATATATTGAATAATAAATAAGCAATAATTTATATTAGTGTCGACATAAAATTTATTAAAATTTTGTGAACCCATTTTTACATCTTTATAAGAATAGAATCAATATTATATTCTTAGCAAAGCTAAATGATAAATTTTGATTTATTTATGACTTTATAAAGTTAAACCAAGCTTAAGATTATTTGATTTCATGTTGGTAGATCCAGTTAAAAAACCGTTTTTTTTTCTTTTATCTCAAATATTTGATGTTCTGCACCGATTATACAAACTGCCATAGTCTTTTAGCCGATATCTAGCAGTAGACTGATGGAGAAAAATAATGATAATACATATAAAACAAATTGTTGTAGTGTTGACTATGAACATAGTTCATAGTTTCAGTAACATTAGTTCATATTCCAAAATATACGATTAAAAATTAATACCTAAGGATAATTTCATTATTTAATCTGTATCAAATATGTAATACCATGTTTTTCACTTTGGTCAAGACTTTAGGCAATTACAATACCGAAATGTCTCGCAAGTCGCAACATAAAAGTAAAAAACATGGTATTATTACATTTTTTCATATAAAACTTATTAAAATTACGAATTGATATGTTTTTCATTGTCAAGGATATATTGATGTTGTACCTATACTTTTACTGATACATATATTTATTTATGATATCAAAACACTAAAGGTGGGTTCCGGGTTCAAAACCGGACCTATAATATTCGACGTTCGGTCAGAAACTGATCAGGCTTGGTGCCAATTTTTATGAGTTCAAAAAAATATTGTTGAAGTTCACAAATACGAATGAAGCGTTCAAGTTGCTTAATATTATTATCAGTTGCTTTATTTTGGCGCAACATATCTTTCATATGTTTTTTTGTATTGTTATTATTTATAATCGATATAAGCTAAATTTGAAGATTTCTCACATAATTAAAACTCACCTCTAACTTTTAGTCACCTTTACAGCCAATCAGCCGGCTATTGCACGGAGATACGATGCATTTTGACCCAATGTCTTTTTGAATATGACTTCCACAACCATGGAAATCGGCCAATTATATTTTTTCAGTCTTCGTTCAGCAAATTTTTGAGGCTATAGCCCGGTTTAGAGTATTCTTGCATTCGATATTTCGGGTTTTACTGGCTATGTTTTTAGCCGACGCAAAATGTCGGAGTGTTTTGAGTTTGACGTCTGTGAGTCTCCGGCGTCGTAGCTCGCAAACGAATACACCGATATTGTTGTTTGAGGCTTGTAAAGACGAAAATTGAGAAGACCGTCAAAAAACACCATAGATACAGAGAGAGAGAGAGAGAGAGAGAGAGAGAGAGAGTACAGATAAATCACATATACGCCCATATTTTTTTTTCAAGTGTTACCTATGAAACACAATATAATATCTTACTAGCTGTTTTCCCCATCTTCGGCCTGAGTTAACTTAGATTTACAACGGGATCTTAGCGGGATTATAATATAACCTAAAGGTTATAACCTAAAGGGTAACCTATATAGATTCCGAGATCCCGATTATATATATATATATATATATATATATATATATATATATATATATATATATATATATATAATCGGGATCTCGGAAACGGCTCCAACGATTTTCATGAAATTTTGTATACATGTGTTAAAAACGGCGAGAAATCGATCTAGCTAGGATAAATTTTTAGAAAACTTTTTTTATCCGTGTTTTGAAATATGTCATGGTAGCTTAGTGGTGAAATTAGGCAGTTAAATCCGAACGAGCCTGGTTCGAATCTCCAGTCCGATTTTTTTTTCCTTTTTTTACATCATTTTTTTTGTAAGAAAAATTTTATCCTATTTTATCACTTAGGGTACCGAGCAAATGCTCGGTCAACCAGGTACTTTTTTTAAACAGGATAACTAATGTCCCCCTCCCCACTACGCCGCCTTCTCGACTCTCTTGTGCGCGTGCGCATCACGCCTGTTCTTAATTTTATTTCTTTGACTTTATAGATTTCTATTGATTATGAATAAAAATGATCCTTATTTGCCAGGTGTCAGCTTACGGCCAGACCAGCAGGATAGAAATCCTTCTTAATGCAAGCTCAATTTAGTAATTCAAAACAAATATGAATACATAAACGACTGGACAAAATATAATCATTTAAAACAGCTCAATAAATAACACTTAAAAATTCATATTTATAATTTGTATATTTTAATTTTATGTGTTATATGATATACTAATAATACACGGTGTTATGACATTATCATAAATATTAATAAATATATTAAAATGTCATACCGAAACGTTTTCATAGTATTTTATATTTTGAACGATTTACCTTTTAATTTGTGTGAAATGTTGTTTTTTAAATATACCTTGTAATTAATATCTCAATAGACAAGCCTTATGATTGTAAGGTACTGTACTGGCATAATCGCGATAGGTCCTTTTGTGCCAAGACCTCATGAGAAATAAAAAAGATTGATCTTTGCCAAAGGCCACCTGTCGAAGGCCAAAGATCATCCTGACTTAGGGTTAGCATTGCATCATTCCTACCCAGGAAATAGGAGGCGTCTAATATTTTAAAGTTTTCTTCATAATAAATCGTCAATTTGAAAGAGAAAGGGGGAAATTGTACTCAATGTCATGTAATTAAAACCATTAATTTTATAAGCCTTCGCGTAGCCATAGACACCTTCGTTAACAATTTATTTTTCATTTTTTGTAACACAAGCTGCCAGCTGCCGCCGCAAATCCCAAGAAGAATGTTTTAATATCTAAAAATTTAAAGTTATGAAGAATTATGGTTTTTTAAATTTAGAAATAAAGAACATTTAATTTGAATCAAGTTTTCTTCGTATGTCAAAACGTCGATAATAAAACAATAGGGTTAAAATGGATGGATGGATTATTGTTGCTCTTTCACGCATTTGCTACTGAATGGATTTTAATGAAACTTTACAATAATATAGCTTATACAATTAAGCTATAATTTATCCCCGTACACCCACAGGAATGAAGTGTATGCGGGTAAAATCCCGGGACGCTTTTTAGTGGTAAATATTTTTTTAATGGTTTTAATAAAATCATTACCGATATAAAGTAGGAAGTATTTTAATGAGGTAAGAATACCGGTGCATTAAAAAATGCAGAGGGGCTAAGGGCGTCCATTTCTGAAAGTCCTTAATGGCCGACTTAATATTCTGAACGCGTATCACCGTATCGTCGGTTTCAATGGATTCCGATATAAGTGTTATTGAACGTATAAAAGTAATGTTCTGTTCATATTACTTTTTAATAAAAAATAATAACATAGGTCTTACTTAAGTAGTATGTACTTAAGTCGTACTTACATATATATAAAAAAACTTAAGTAAACATTCCCAAAAATATTAAAATTCTGTTAAAGTTATGTACTACACTAGTGAAGGAAGCGAAACAAACGTATGTTTTTGCAACTATAATATAACAAACCATTATCTACCTGGGATATCAAAAAGTTTATTTGATTAGTCCAGGGGAGGGTTGTTAGGGAGCTCCGTAACCGTAACCGAAACTATCGGATATCCGATATAAAATAATATCCATAACCGTAACCGAATCCGAAATAAAAGTTTCGGATAATATCGGATAGAGGCGGAGACTTATTGCTACACGTCATGACAGGTTGTTTTGATCGGCCAGGCAGTTTCAGTAGAAAACACTCAACATTTATCTGACTGACTTTTGTTCCTACCAAATAAAACCATTTTATTAGCTATTTATACATATTTTACTTTTGAAATTCCTTAAAAATCTAATATCCGTAACCGAAATTATCCGAAACTAACGGATAATCCGAAATAATTTCATATCCGTATCCGTAACCGTATCCGGTATAATCATTATTTCTATATCCGTATCCAATCCGTACCCGAAATTTCATATCCATAACATCCCTGGTCCAGGGTTACTGCTAGATACTATTGAAAATAAAAAGTACGATCAATTTTACCAAATATTTCAAACCACGCTCAGCAACTGCTCATGTTAGACACTATGTTGGACATAATCGTGAATAATTAAAAGTATATGGATATTTCAGTAGATTTATTCCTTACAAGATCGAGCTAAGTATAAAACTAAACTTTACAGCGAGCTTAACTATGGACAATTGTCTTCAAAACACATATTCAAAATAATTTCGGTAGAATAAAATAACCATTAAAAATTACATTCGAGGGAGGCATCGACCAGGTTTCCTTAAGCCCAATATCCCAATAATCTTCCTGCTCAAAAAATAAACTAAAGGTGAAGGTTATACAAACATGAAATTAGCGCAGATATTTCAGCCTGCAGGTACCCAAGTAACAACACCTTCCCTAAAACTCTTCGATATCTTTGTCTGTCTCAGCGTGTATCCTTGACCTTGAGAGAGTCACGAGTCAATTCCGACCACAAGGCAATAAGGATAAACTTTAATACCCTACTTAAAATTGTCCATTCAATATTCAATTTATGAGTCACAAATTTATGCTAATTTTGATTAGGATTCGAGTTTCGAAGAACCTGCGCAGTGTGCGCACGCGCATGACCAACCTAACGCCCACGAACGAGATAGATTCATGAAGAAGAGAGTCACGATCCATAATGATACCGAATAATTATAATCAATCAATTGTTTTACTTTTAAAAAAAAGAAAGAAAAAGTTAGTGTTCAAATAGGTCTGAAAATGTAAGAGACAGTGCCGTGCCACATTGCAGCCAAATTGTGCCGGCACGACCGAAGTGACTTCTCTCTCATATGATACCGGTGCAAAGTGACAGCCAAGCTGTCGCGTTTTGTGCGGTTTGTGAGTTTCCGATGGCCCAGTAATATAGTATATAGTAAAGAAGGTAATGAATCTGCATAGCCTCAGGTTTTGCGTATGTATGTATGTAAGGGTGTCGGAAGTCACCCAGTCTCGTTTGCCCCATTTTGACATTAAAAAGTCGCTTTGCATCTTCGGAAAAATTGAATCTTCAAACTGCATATTATTATTAAAATATTATTATTTAATATATAAATCTGTTTCATCGGTATAATAATATCAGAATCTAAAATAATGTTTAATATTTTTTTTTTAATTTCTTATTCAGCCAAGACATAAATATTGCATGCCGTTAATAATTTTAATGGTTATTTTAGTGCAGACTACAGTAAACAAGCAGACAAGAGCGAGTCACACTCGCTCGATAGCGGTTACCTGAAAAGGTTTTTTATGTACTTAATATATTTTGTACTACCATTTATATGCTGTCAAACCAAACATCTTGTCCAATTTCATGATGAAATGTAAGTGGTGTAAGTATATAGGTTTTGGTTTACGAGATAGCCAGACAGATAGACTGACAAACGGAACCCTAAATATTGAGATGAGTTGACGACATCGATATATTTCGAAAGCAAATTTAGAACGATTGTTTGATAATGTAAAGTTTACAGTAAAACAGAGTTTTTAAGGTGGCTAGGTAAACTAGCAGACGTACCACCTGATGATAAGCGGTCGACGGAGCCCATCAACATAAACCAGTTTAACTGGGACTAGTCTAAATCTCTATGCTATTAATCAAATTGCTTGCCCTGCCCTTCCCTCCGAAACCCAGCATAGCTGTTTCACACGAACAACAAGCGAGATGGTGGAACCCTCGCGGCATTAGCATTTTAAATTTCGAATTAATGTTTAAATTACTTATTTAAAATTATATATAACCAACATGAATAATTAAATTATAATAACATGCTATTAGCAATTTTGAAATTTAGCTTCGACGTTTTTTAACCGACTTCAAAAAAAAGGAGGAGGTTATCAATTCGACTGTATGTTTTTTTTAATCTGACGATATAAGGTAAGCTAGATCCTCTGGCAACACCATACGGCATAGGACAAGATTCTACGTGTTTTTTTAATTCTAATCGTGGAAGGTTTTTTCTGTAAACAAAAGGAACCAGGGAAAAGTCTATTTTTAGTAATGATAAAAAGATAATGTAAGGAGTGGTTTTTAACTTCAATTTGCTATGCCAGTAATTATATTTCAAATATAGAATTAATGATAATTATTTAAAATTTTTGAACTATTAAAAAGTATCGAAGGATGTAAAGCATAAATTATGTCAATGTATTAAAATAAAACGCACAGATAAAATATTCTTGGACATTGCCTACTCGACTTCCAAGCCAATGACCCCTATAAAATATTTTGCTAATAAATATTAAATTTCATCTGGTATTTTTAGTCGGCCATGAATTTGTTTAACCTAATAAAATTAGGTGTATTATTATTCATTGCATATAATATAATTTTCCATCAAATCAATACCAGGATTCGAACTTGCATCCTTTACATGGAAACTATTTCAAGGACGATATTTTATAGAAGGTTGTGATCCTCTATAGTTTAACATTTCATGATGGACATAATATAAGTATCCATTTCCAGTCCAGATGGAGTGTCGCCCTACAATCGAAACAAAAAGAACGGGCCAACATTTTCAAAGATGTATTCGTGAATAGTGATACCAGCTACTACAGTTCTCCCATAATCATCCTTTTTAATCTCGTTACACTTCAACACAAACCTTCATTATAAATAAAAACAATAATGCGTAACAATTCATGCGTATTCTATGACAGTGGGACGAATACTAAACACGGAGAAAGCATTTAGAGGCCAACAGTTGGACGCTATTTTTTTTTGGGCGTGTTTTCCGCGCAACACTCTATCTAGATATATGATTGATCTAAGATCTCGGTTTTCTTTTCCATGCTATAAAAATTGTATAGAGTAAAAAAAATATACTTAAATAATAAAAATTGTAACTTTAATTTCAAAGATTTGAGAGTAAGAAAATTATTTAGCGCCAATAATTGGCCTCTTTGTTTTTTATAGTGTTGCCGCTGTTGTCTTTTCTACAGTCACATAGAAGCAGATCTAAAGGCAACCTTAATCCATTAAGCCGTGCATACACTCGAAAAACATAATCTTTCTGGCGCAAACAAAAATTTTAAGAAACCATGATAAAGTCATTTTTAGCATCTTAAGAAACTGCTAAAAGTAATTAGATCACACACAAAGTTTGTTATTGAGTACACGGCCTGTTCCCATGATAAGCGTTAAACGCCCGTTTTGATCCCAATGACATTTACGCGTTCGGAGTTAGCATGTGCACGCCTAAAACAAACGCGCGTTAAACGCTTGTGATTCTTCTTCTTCTTCTTCTTCTTGTGACACTTCAGGCCCTTATATTTAACAAAATTGACCTACAGTCATACGTTCCGACGTCACTCCGGAATCCAAGAGAACAATCTGGAAGCATCAATAATTAATCATGCAAGTAATTAAGTTGGTCACGTATCGGGGGTTCATTATCTGCGAAACGTCTTATTCTATTTTCGTTTAAAGAAACGGGCTTAAGGTGACGACACACTTCAATCTTTAATTAATTAATTTAAAAAAATATGTAATGTCGTTTTCACAATAGAAATTTTTGATATATATAGAGTAAAAGAAATATGTTATTCCAAAAATATCACTAAAAATGTATCCAAAAAACCAACAAATATACCGTCATCAAATTTTGGCTAGATGATTTTTCCATCTTATAGAATATAGATTGACTTCTATCTATAATAATCTGGGGGCTCAGTCAAAAAGCCATTACGAAAACGACAGCGAAGTTCGTTCGTTCGTTCGAAGTTGTGATTGGCTAAATCACGTCGTCGATTGAGCGATCGAGCGATCGACGATGTGATTTAGCCAATCACATGCATTTTATTACTTTCGAACTTCGCTGTCGTTTTCGTAATGGCTTTTTGACTAAGCCCCCTGTAATCTGATATCAAATAATCAATTACAGTCATGCAATTTCCTAATAGGATAGGATCTTACTACGTCACTACTATCTTTATGATAAGTCTGTGATTGATAATAATTTATCTTTTTTATTATGGTGTGAGCACTAGGTCTTACTTTCCAATACGAATGTCTTCATAAATTACACCTCGCTGTCGCAACGCGTATAGTTTTAAAGCTTCATCGTGCACAATAACCCATAATTATCAATATTAATACAGGAAGACGTTAAACATACATATTTTGGATGGGATTTAATGCTCGTTTCTTCTGAGTGGCCCGTAATTTATTTCTTAACTGATTGAGCAAGCGAGCCGCGCGCAGGCGCAGCGCGTGTAATGTTATTAATAATTAATTATTTAACAAGCACGGATTTTTTGACATTTCTTGTCGCTCGTTATGGGTACAACACTTTGGCATAATATTAATGCACTTTGATGCGCATTATGCGCATGCGCATCGGCCGTAGAAATTTGCTGTTCTGGAAGGGCAAACAGGCAATGTAATTACAGCCATACAGAACCCTTTTAGCATCTCAATAAAGCATTTATTACTCACGCATGGATGAGTCCCTCGAACCTGTTGGGATTTTGGAGAACTGGGATTTGGGAGATCTTTGGCTTGGGTAACATTCCATGAAACAGATTTGCTGTATTTGGAAAAGGAGGGCCGGATACGCGGTGTAATTTTTGGCACCGATAGGCTACACGTGAATAAATTGCCTGCACCCCTAGACAAGTAGCAAGCGCTCCGAATTTATTGAGTTGCAAAAACCGCTAACATCTTAGTATTGCTGCAAAAAAATTGACGAAGGCTCATTCTATTCATTCACATACATAAAGTCCAGGGTTTTGTTCGTTTAAAACGAATATACGTCACATTACATATTGTCGTAAGCTAGTGTCATTCCCATTCATAAATAGATTCTATTCTGAAACAAATTTTACGGCCTTTATCACGGTTTATTTAGTTATTTTATGAGCCCGACGTCATGGTCATCCCGTGACCATGGTTGCTGTAAAGTATCCGAAACGTCGGGCTCATAAAAACTAAATAAACCGCGATAAAATCCGTAAAAGTTGATATAATGAGTGAAATTCGCGTAAAAATAAGAAAACAATAAATTCTATTCTATTCGTTTAACGTTTGTGCCACTTGTCTAGGGAGGCTTTGATGGCTTCCCATTTTTTTTAATTGGTCCTTCGTGTTCTGTGTGAAAACAAATGTTTTCACAGATTGCACATTTCGGTTGTGTGATTTTGGCATATACCGTAAACGCTTTAAAGAGTTGTATAATTAGCATTAATCAGTGTTGGTATTCTGTAAATGACGTTAATAAGTTGCGCCGTCTCTCTTAAACGTTATGACTTTTAATCAAGATCCACATCATCGTTTAATGTGTTTTTAAGTTATTTAATGTAATTTAATTTAAAGGTGGACGTAAAGAGACATTTCTCGTATTTGGCTTCTGTTCGGAAATCCCTGAATCGGTGTCAGATTCACAATAAGATTATGAGTTTACTATGTGATAAATTTAAGATTTTTTTAGTTTTACTTTTATTCGGAGTGTAAAAAACACATGTTTTTGAAAATAAATTATCACATTGTGGGTTATTATTCTTACTTCCCTTCTACACTTCCCAAAAGTAACCAACTGTCCAATTTTCGATTTTTCGGATTACAGAGTGTAATCAAAACCTGAAAAATCAGATTAATACTCATTCATGAAATAAATGTTTTAGTTCTAACCTAAACTGAATTCAGTATAATACATAATATAATATGTACAATAAACCATAAATACTGGTTAAAGTCTTCAACAAACTTTGAATAAATCCATTGACCCATAACAGATTTATTCAAAGTTTGTTGACTACTTTAATATTGGCTAATTTGTATTTTAGGCACTGGCAAATCCGCAAGAGAACTAAAGCCAAAGAAGGCAGAAGAAGATGGATTTATGTACTTTTTTTTTTTGTTTCACTTTGTTTATCATTATCAGACTAACGCCCGAATTTTCAAACGCCACTTTGAGGGCTCCTCAAACTACTAAGCACCCTGATTTGAGTTGATTTGAGTATTTGGCGATTAGTGTCTGCTGGTCATAAAACAATCACTAAACCCCAAAACATTAATAAGTATCTATTCACGTACGTACTTACGAATATTAATCTTGCGCACCTCATTATTTTGCGACACTATCATTTGCAAGTCAATATGTTAATTAACTTACAATCAATGCAAGGTGCAAAATAACGGGTAATTAATATTTTCACATGACATATTTTGCATCGGTTTTTTTGTCTCAAGTTGACTTCCGGCATCGCCCACGCGTTGTTGATCGACTCTATATGATTTATTGGATTACCTTTATTATGATCAAGTTTTGATGAGATGTAATCGTTTTCAGATTAAGCTTAACAGGCAACATAACGATATCTTACGTAAACGTTATAAAGGCGCTCTCTACTTTAAGCTGAAATATAGGAAAGAAGTACCTAAGCATTACCTACTCTGCATATTGTTTTGATGTTTTTGCACCACAGGTGGGGGTCAGGATCGATCCCGGACCTCAAGAGTCCGAACCTCTCGGCCAAATATTGCAAGAATGTACATAAAGTATAATATGGTTTCGTTTGTAAAAACGTCAATAGGCGCCTGTACCATTCGCTACATTAGCGTTTGTGCCTCTGATCTAGGGGGATGGTTAGACTATAAAATCATGTATTAATGTTTCAGTTTATTACTTCGGCATATTTTCTTAGTCTTGTAATAATATGTACTTATTGTTTTACGAAAGTCCTGTTCCACTGATATTGCAAGATTTTTATCTTTTGGCTTTATGACTTAATGTCAAGTGTAGTCTTGTAGAGAAGTCTCAAGATACGTAAGAGTCACATCGTCAGCAAATCCGAAACTCAGATGTGGTCACTCTTAAGCCACAGCGAGGGAGTCACTAGGCTTTCTTTACTTACTATCTTTATGTCTCTCTATCTATTTACTATGCGTGATGTATGCTAATTTGGTTTTCTAATAAGATGATGATGAGGAAGTCCCCATTCGTATAGAGAATGGGGACTCCATTGTGTATAACAAAATAAAAGAAATGGGATCATGAATTCGTACCGTCGTCATTACCATCTCGTTTTTTCTAATTTCTGTCCCCTTGTAAAAACCCACTCTCAAATGCCAAGGCTCAAATAAACTAAAGCAAGATTAAAATGTCTTTTTTGGACGAGATTAGAACTAGATCATTTAAATACAAGGAAGTTTATAATTTATGGCACGTTTTTTTGAGTTATCTGTTCGAATCTTGACATAATGATATACGACATTTTGATGATAATTTCATTAAATTGCCCACGGCACCTTACTCTAAAAGGGAAAACAATTACGTTATCTAGTTATAAGTTTTTTTTGGCAAAAGTAATAATGAGATGATTAATAATTATTTTATTATTTCTGGCAAAGTACCAATTTGTGTTCTTATTACAATATTAAAATTTTATACGAACTCTATATTTTCATTTAAATTTACACCCAAAAAAATGCACGTTTTTAATTTCATCATGTCGATATTATCAATATCTCAAGGATACCGTTCTGACAAAACTTAGTCTAGCTAACATGGACAACGGAGCTTTAGCTTTAGTGAAAATAAAATTATATAGTTACAACAAACAAGACTAGCCTTCGTTCTATTATGACTATTCATTTATTATTTTGTTTATTTATTTATTAAATTTCACATGAGGATCTATAAGTAATGATCACTTATGATCGTCTTAGCGGCTAAGTTTATAATGAGGGTTCGCAACGCGCCCATGTCAGAGGAGATACCCACAAGAAACTCTGCTGGGTTCCTATCATTCTTTTAATGTGATCATTAGTTCACAAAGTCACTTAAATCTAGAGCAATTCATATCTAAGCATTTTTGTTGTTTACATTATAATAGGATTTTGATGTAAGTTTTTCTTTAATGATAGATTTAAATTTATTTATTGATAATTCTTTTATACTTTCGGGAAGTTTATTATAAAAACGTACCCGTAAAGGAGTAACTAAGGCTTAGTTTCCACCGGAGCTGAGCTAAGCTGCGTTGCGAGGAATGTGTTTTACGAGAACCAATAAAGACGTTGCGCTGAACGTGGTCAGGCAAATGAAGCGTTTCTATTGGTTCTTAAAAACACATTCCTCGCAACGCAGCTTAGCTCATCTCCGGTGGAAACGCAGCCAAATTCTTGCTAAAGCTAGCCATAACAGCATAAAGCTGATACCTGCTTTAAAAGCCCCCAAACAATCTCATATATCACGTTTAATCACGCCGGATTCTTTTAAAATATGCGACCGTGATCTGATATGCATATCATTAATCGCATATTACCTTTATCTTCATCGCCTCGGGATTCAAACCTGAGACCTTAATGTTACATTATCTTGACAGGTCAATTTAATTTAACGCCATGTGGAAACGCCTTTATGATAATTAATATTAATTTACTTCATTGATGCAGATTTATCACATTCAATAAGATTTACATATGCTTTCTATATTGATCATGCTTATTATAGATTACGTAATGAGTCTTCTAACCTTTAGCGTTCTTAATAATAGTATCAGGCTTTTTTTTTCTTTAACGCCGGGAAATGCGCTTAGGCATCCCGCGGGGGAGTGGGTCTCCCAGGCGGGTATGTGGGATTCGCGCCCGGAAGTTAGTAAGTTGGAAATAAGTTCTTAATATTTCAATGAATACAACCGATCCCTTGCCACTCGCATCCAACACGGACCGGCCCCTGCACGGAAATCGTTTTCCCGCTGGTTAATGGCCGACCAACACTTCGTTTACCTAAGCTCCATGATTTATAAAAAATATTTATCATGTCCTTAACAACTTTTTAGTACATTTAATAATAGTAGCTAATAATGATTAAATGCCAGCATGTGGCATGTCGTAATAAACGCTATTAATTTTCTAATTTATTTAATCGCGTATTAGACAAAATCAAAAACATAAACACAGGTTAGGTTCGTCATATGTTTGGCTGCTTCTTATTAAATTACAACATCATTACCATTAAAATAAGTGGTATAATAAATAATGTTAGAATGTTTAATTTGGTAACATTATTCAGTTTTAAACCAGTTTCAAGTTGATTCTAATGAACAACAAACGTAATTAATATGCAATGTGTATATAAATGTACCTACAAAAATTAACATGTTTGAGAATTCACTCGAAGGTTTGAGCCATCTGAGCTATCGTAGAAAAAGTAAAGGGTTGTTTAATATATTACGTAGATCAGAACTACACCTTAATACATATTTATATTAGACGAGAATTAGTTCTTTTTTCAGACTACGCATTGTGTACAGTGTAGAACAGATTATACAGAAATTATTAAAATGTAGTTTGATTATATTGAACATCTGTCAAACTAATTCGCTTACTGTCACTTTCCTATGACAGTAATAGTTGGTAGTAAATTAGGTGGATAGCTGTCATTCTAATCACAAACTAGTTTTAAAAAAAGCTTCTGAAATAAAATATAATCTTTGTCCATCCTTAGGTAATAATTGGCTATCGAATGCTTAATGAAATGGTATTTCCATAGATCAGCCTACTACAATTCATTGTATTTGTAGTACGTAGAGATTCTAGATTGAGAAATTCTGGATTGCTATAGACATTATTCGTTTAGATGTGGCATTTGTTCGCGTTGAACACGCTGCTCCGCGCTCTGCGTTTTACGCATAGCTTTGTGGATTGCATAGCATTCAACACATTGTCGCATTCCAAGGACATTGTTTTCAAGCTACATTTCAAGTAAAACTTTGAGTAAATTAGAAGCCCTGGCTTTTGTATTGTATTGGCTTGATTCTTACATGGAAATTGGAATAGGAGCTTCCCTTAGAAATATTAATATAATAAAACTATTAAAACTGTTAAATTAAGAAGAATTTTGAAGTGATAAAAGTCAGCTATTGTGGTTGGCAGGAGTATAACTGTTGGCGTTTTTTTAAGAAGCGTGGAGTTTATTATATAGGACTACAGCAATGTGTTTATGTACCAATCGGCCCAGTAGTCGATAATGAAAATAAATAATGAAAGTATAGTTTATATTACCTATATATTTATAAATCTGTGATATTACCTATATAAAAATTATTATACCGACCACTTAAATCAAATGTCAAACTTTTTGAATCACCGATCTGTCAAATTAACCACTTACTGTAAACCGCCCAGGGAGCCATTAATATCTACAATAAAATTAAATAACGAATACAATGAGCACTCTGAAAGCCCCTTAAACTTTTTCCACGAGGAAAAACGTCAAGGTGTAACTCACGCGCGCTCCATCCGGTAAATGCGAGCGGTTGACAGGTTAATTGGGCATTATGGGGATAAAAATTAAAGTGTTATAGGATATATAAATTCGTGTTAATGTAATGTCAGAGAGGAGGCTTCTTTTTAGTCTATACAAGTTATTGACACTGGTGATAAAGGTTTTTATTAAAAAATTAAAAGGTGCAACTTAAGTGGTAATAAGTAAAGGCAGTTTTTCAATAAATTTTCTTTTTGTTTTAATAAGATTTGCTAAGTACAACTTAGGCTGTGGCTTAGAGTCTGCGTCCGCCTTTCCATCCTTTCGCAGAGAGTCCGACATAACTACTAAAATAAAGTTTTTTTTCCGGTGCCCAGGGGCGGCGATTAATTTTAATCCGCCCTTGAACTTAGGGTACCGATTTTGGTATACAATATAAGCAGTAAAAAAAGAATAATATGATGATCTTGATGATGATAAATATAAAAAATTATAAAGTATAAATACTAAGTTTATCTAAATGATATGCGAATATAATGGGACATTGTAATAAAAACTTGTTCTGTATATTGTAATAGATATGGCTCTTTGGAACATTTTTCTTATTGGAATTTACTTTTTTAATTTGATTTTTTATTGATTTATAAATAATTGCTATTATTTTATTTCGTAGCTATCGATAAAATGTAATGTTTTCTGGTTGAAGTTTAATAACATGAAATGATAAAAACTATCAACCCATATATAATGCCCCACTGCTGAGCACAGGTATCTTCCTCGAAATCGCCGGGTTTTAGTGGGTAGAGCTGTGTCCACTTACCGGCTTTCGGGCGCAGCGTATACCACAGAACCTGGGGAGACTCACCCCCCCTCAAGGTGCCTAAGCGCATTTCTCGGCGGTAAAGAAAAAATAGGATTTTTTTAAATCCAAGTTCTTTTTAGTGCGATAGGAGTTTTAGGAAGTAAAGCTTTAAATATTTCACACTTATAGTAAGTGGAATACCTTGCTGTACATGCTCGGTAACATATCTGCCATCGAGGCGATAACTGGAGATAAGTGTCAACACTTGGATGATTTATAGCTGCATCAACTGACATTTTCGATACCCACAAAGGGCTTGACCATTGAGATGAAGGCGACGAAATGCTTTTAAAGTGATAAAATATTTCACATCCCATAATAAAGCTTTTATTGAAAAATTGGTGTATTCTTATAAAATTCATTTTGAATGAAAAATGTATTTGGTGTTAAATTTGCAATAATGTATTATTCATTTTTATCTATAATCATACTTGCTGAATTCTTTGGAAAGATAAAGTATTCTTTTCTATTATATTCGTTTAGCGTTTATGACACTCCTCGGACGAATGACATACGTTTTTAGTATAAACGTTCTTCAAAAATTTTGCAGCAACCCTATGAGTTAGCGAGAAAACGCAAAGGAATAGAATCGGCGCGTATGTCACTTGTCTAGGGGTGCTGTACAGTCAAGTCATAGCGCAGAATACACGATAGCATTTAGATAATATTAATACAATGGAGTCAACATAGACGCTATTGACCTATAAAGAACTTTTGGTTTTATTGGAGAACATCTTGAATAAATTGTTATAGATAAGTACACCTACGCTCTAATATCTGCAACATTTAGCAATGAAGGTAAAAAATGTTAATTTATTAAGATTCACTTGTGTCCATACGTAGTCGGAATGCGAACAATTGGTCAAATACAAATTTGGTCAGGACCACAGGACTGGTTGTAAAGGCCGCTATACACGACATTAACGAATACCAGATGAGATTGAAAGTGTACCATTGTTTTATTAGAGTACCGCACGATTTTATGAAAACGGTCTAAGGGGGACTACAGCGTACGGTTCCATAGCTACAGATGCCTTATTTGAGAGTAATTGAGAGTTTGGTGAGGTTTTTTCTTTCTCATCTTGGCTCATCACTAATACTATTATTTATCATTACCATTTTCCCATCACTTACACAGGGGCTGCTAATTAAGGGAAGCGTGTGTCGAAGGCTGGGTTCGACACATGCTTCCCTTAATTACTACAGATACAGACTTTTAGGTCTGATGGCCTTTAGGCTCAATCGGTAGGTAGGCGAGTAGATAGTTCCCCTAGAAATTATTCGAAAGGGGACGCCCACCACCGCGCTATTCTGGAGAGTAAGATTTTGGCTAGTCAAATTCAATACGGTCGACGAGCCATTATTGGTTATTTTATTATTTGGAGGGTCGGCTCTCAACTCCCCCTCTGATAGGGCGGGTCGTGTGGTCGAAGTGCTATCGGTAATTTCGCGGTCTGGATTGGTGTAGACTCGTATCGGATTCGAACCTAATCTTACCCAATCGATCCGGATTGATATGCTTCCGCAGTCCTGGATGTTGTATGGTTATGTATGTGGAAGTTCGTGTCGCGCTGTTGCATCGTGCATTATTAGCTGGGTTATTTCTTCAGGAGGGCCTCGCCTGTTATGCGCCTAATTTTGGTAGGTACTCGTAGTACACGTTAGATCGTTAAACAATTAACTTTCAATCCTCGATGACGTCGCCGCTGAAATGTCAACTGGTATCCAGTTAGAACGGGCTCGCGACCCTGACATTACCAGTATCGGTTCCGTGGTCCGCCATGTCTAAGTGTAAGTACCTTGTGAGTGTAAGTACCACTGACATGCCTTTGTCAGTCTCGATTTGATCCATCACCATTATCAGACCTTTCCATTGTTCACTATAGGCTGTCTAACCATGAGCGCAAAGTCGACAAAGTATATAAATGTATGGGATTGACATAAGGCCGCGCTTAATCACGTGATCCATCCTATATATTTTATCATTTTGAACTTCGCTAACGCTTTCTTAATGGCATTTTGGCTAGGCCCCCAGGACTGATAAGTTGTTCCTAGCTAGAGGTAGACCCGTACTTCTCCATGTAGACTATTTTATATACAGACAATAATGATCACTACATTTTTTTGATGTGAATACCTCTTTAGCCGCGTTGAACACAAACTATTAGGAGAAAATCTTATAAATTCGCGTCACTGACATGCTAATTTTACATGTTATCATGATAACATCAAATGCCTGGGAGGAACGTCCTGTTCCTAGGGTGTGGTATCTTCCATGAAATCTTTTACTTTATAATATTCTTGACAAACGCTCGTTAATAACTTTTAGAATTTCGTAAGGTAAGTAAAAAATATAGGTTCCGCTGCTTCAGTTGGTTCTAAAGGAATCGCTTAGTTTTGTGAGTCCAATCACCGGTGCGACATTACGTATATCTGGGGGCTAAGCCACAATGCCATTAAGAAAGCGTTAGCGTAGTTCGAAAATGATAAAATGTATGAGATTGGCATAAGGCCGCGCTTAATCACGTGGTCCATCCTATACATTTTATCATTTCGAACTTCGCTAACGCTTTCTTAGTGGCATTTTGGCTAGGCCCCTCTGTATTTTTTTATCTCGTTTATATTTTTCCGAACATGTTTTGTAAGTGACATCATCATCATCGTAGTCTTGTTTATGCATTTATTTATACTAAATTTTTATTTTTTTATTTATTGTATATTTCTATTTGGACAAAGAAATAATTTCGGAAGCGAATTTAAGGTCGTTGTCTCATGAATCACGAAGGATATGAAAACCTAATAAACTGATTAGCAATTTTAAATAAAGGTTAATTTGGAATTTATGTTTCCGATCTTCTTGAAGCTTTCCATAGAGAAGTTTATTTATTAGTTATCACATACATAATTGTGGTTGTGATAATGATTAAACATATTCACCGCATAAGAGCAAAGGCTCTTAGGCCCCGTTTCCACGAGCGCTTTAAAAGCGTCGCGGTAAAACCCGACGTTGGCTCCAGTTGAGAGTTTAGCGTGCTCAATTCAATTTAACGTCGAAAATCCAATAGCACTTATCAAAAAAGCGCCACATTCAAACGCTCGGTGAAAAAGCGCTCGTGCGAACGGAGTCTATAGGATGGGTTGGCATTCAACATCAACCACATAACCCATATACGCCTAATGTTTGATTTTCCATATTAAATGCATTCTGGCAACTAGCTGAGGTGAGACGTAAGGGGTTGTAATGCTGTGATTAGCTAATTCAAGGTCAATTCAAGGCATAAATTACCAATCACAGAACGTTAAAAAGAAATGGATATATTTCACAACGGGAAAGAATGAGACGACACGATAGTTTGAGTACATTGTTTACGGCTTACATCGGAACTATAAGTCAGATGTGTCGCCAGAGCCCGTTCCCCTGTTATTAGGAGTATATGGATTATGTGGTCGATGGCATTCAAGCAGGCTATATATTATATTTGTATTTATGTTCTGTCGTTACCTAAGCCACGATGAATGAAGTGTCAATCGTTTCGTTAGTACTGCTGCCCGGCTGTCATTGGCTAAGTTTTCACCGAAGTCCAAGTGTTAATTTTGGTTTGAGTCAAGTTTGTCCAATAATTGTTTTATGTTTTACATATTATCAAAAGTTTTCATATCATAATATGTATTACGTTTATTGACAACCTCTGTGGCTCAATGGTAAGCGCTTTGGCGCTAAAGCCGGAGGAAGGTAGTGGGTTCGAATCCGCCTAGGTAAAAAAAAGTTTCTGTGTTCCTGGGTCATGACTCATGGATGTGTAATACATATGAGTATTATATAATAAAAATCTTAAATGTATGTAATAATATATATATATATATATATATATATATTTCCGTTGTCTGGTACCCGGAACACAAGTTCTTCGGAAACATACCACGGGACCAGATTGACGTGGTGTAAAAGCGTCCATAGATATTATTATTATTATACGTATGCCCTGGGCTGCACAGATTCATTTTATTTTATTGTAAAAAATATTGACTTGTGTTTAATTATTTTTAGAAGCTTGCATTACTAAAACGCATGCTCTTTATATATCGGCCATACAAAACGTATTCAGTAATAAAAAGTGATTTATGATTATAATCAAAACAAATTATGATTGATTCGTCATAAAGGTAAAGGTAATTGGCAAAAATATTTTACGACTATTAGTTTAGTTCAATTAGTAAAGCGCGTCTCAGTTTAAGTATTTTCCTGCTCTTTTATTTTTGTTCTCCTTTTTAGTTCTTTTTAGTGTTTATAATACTACTTTTAAATGGTTCTTTTTAGTATGTTCCTTTTTGGTTTTTTATCGCGTCTTTAGCAAAGTCATACTTATCGTTAATCTGGTAAAATATACAGCTTGTATTAGTTTTTTATGTTTTTTAAAGATTAACGATAAATATAATCTTCGACCAATTTAATCAACATTCTGAATTGGCGCTTAGTTATCTCATCAGATAAAGGTTTTGTGACAAATGAATCAGCCGATCCTTATTCTTTTGTACTTCTTTTTTCGTCTTTTGTTTCTTTTGTACATCCTCGAAACAACAAAAACCTTTAAATGATCACTTATATAATGCCTATGTCTATCCGTCAAGATAAAACAGAAAGGATACTTAACCTAGTTAGCTGGTTAAGAAGCTAGATCTCAACGTAATTTAGGAAAATTTTAGGAAAGTAAATAAATTTAGGAACATAATTTTAAGTACATTTTTCGGGACCGTCTTATCAATTTTTTTTCAATAATTGCCTTGTCTAATGGTCACGTTTGTCTTGTATAATCTTTCTGTATGAGCTCGTTGAAGGGTGAGGGGGAGGGGGGATGACAATTTAATCAAACACTTGATTGAGTCATCGCGGGTGAGTGACATCCCGGCACGATCTGTACCGTCACCAATTTGCATACATATTGAAAAATGAATATATGAATTATAAACACAACCGCCGAATTATCGAACTTTCCAGAGTATTTCTTATGTCATACGCTTGACATTAAACTAGAATTCCCAGAAAACTTTATTGTACCAAGTTGCCAGTCTTGTAAATAAAGTACATACAAGCAATACGTCAATGGCTAAAGTGCTCCTGCTACCCCGTAAAAAAGCTATTCTGTTTTGAAACAAGAGAACTCCAGTTTTATGTTTAGTGGGAAAGATACATACATAACTGGCATAGTCACTAAACATGCTATATGAGATATCTTTTCGATAGTAAAGGAGGGCAAACGAACAGTCGAATCATTGTAACTATCGACGGCCATTAATATCCACATAACCAGAAGTTACCCCTTGCTCTTCTTTTCCTTATACCCACTAAAGGCCACCAAAAACTCCCAAACGTGCGGCTTGTGAGTTTCCAGTGGCCCTTTCAGGGATAGGGAATTTGTGTGTTTGGTATTTCAATGCTGCCGAAGGTGCATTTGGAATGCGCCAAAGTGAAAAACATGGAAAAAATTTGTTTGAATAAATACTACTTTCCTCAAACAAATGCATGAATTATGGCTTAGATTTTATCGAAAATAGTATAGCACACTAATATATAGAGATATTTAAAAATCGCATCTTTCATAATTACCTTATTATTCCTATTTGCTTAAAGGCCAAAGCGTTTTGTTTAAAAAAAAAAAAACAAATGTTGAAAGGTGGCTCCATTACAAAGAATACAAAACTGTTGACCCTCAAGTCGGCTGTTAGTCGTGGACAAATATAGGAGTCATTGACACCAGCAAAAAGATTCCAAAACATATATTTAGCATATCAAAAACATACGTCTGGAATATAGCTTTTAAAATCTTAAAAGAGATGAAATCTGTATTTATTATATCATAATTAATAATATGTTTATATTAAAATCACCTAAATAATAAAAAAACGATTAGTATTAAATTGAGGTGACAAACTGACAGATCAAACAGGTTTTATTTTAGTTAATTGCTAATAAACACATATCTAACCAATAAAATAATCTCCGTTATGTTGGAAATAGCTAGAGTTAAAATTTTAAACGTAAAGAAGCGGAGTGTTTTTTAAAATATAAACAACCAAGATACATAAATTTTATCCTAATTCGAGACGAAATCTGAAAATCAATCTAATGTGCCCTTTTTTACTTTTTTTATTTTTTTCCAAAATGGCTGCGCCTGAGGCCGTTTAAAGTCTCATCGGTATTAGTGAATCGCATGAAACAAAATCGAATGAAATGCACCTTAACACAATCCGGGAAATAATTTTTTTAATTGTAAAAAAAAGTTATTACTTAATAATAGATAAAGGGAATATCAAGACATTATATGTAGTAGTAGTTTTGGCCAGGTTAGCAAAGATGGCCGGTTAAACACCAAATGGAAGGGAGAATAATATCTATGGAGTGGCCGATCCAAGACGAGAGTGGCGGATGATTCGGGTTGTCGTTCAAGTCTATCAGTGGATGAATTTAGACTGATGATGATGATGATACTCGATCTTATGCTATATTTTATTGCTCGATATTATGCTTCATCTTCCTCGCCCGTTAAAAAAGCAGTATTATTAGTTTCAAGAATTGTAGAGTTCGTGCTAAAGATTTGTTTGAAAACATAGTTCGGAGATTAAGTTACTCGTTTAAATTTGTCACTTCTGTATTAAAAAGGCTGAAAAAGATGATAGTAAAAAGTCTTGTTGGAGGCGCCGGGTATCGATCCCGGTACCTCTCGCATGCTAAGCGAGCGCTCTACCATCTGAGCTACGCCCCCGATGTTACAACAAGTATATGTAGAGTACGTGTCGAGTTACAAGATGAGATATGCTATAAGAATAGTACTCAAAAAGATGATCATAAAAAGTCCTGTTGGAGGCGCCGGGTATCGATCCCGGTACCTCTCGCATGCTAAGCGAGCGCTCTACCATCTGAGCTACGCCCCCGATGTTACAACAAGTATATGTAGAGTACGTGTCGAGTTACAAGATGAGATATGCTATAAGAATAGTACTTAAAAAAGATGATCATAAAAAGTCCTGTTGGAGGCGCCGGGTATCGATCCCGGTACCTCTCGCATGCTAAGCGAGCGCTCTACCATCTGAGCTACGCCCCCGATATACTTTCTGTCGAATATAGCGTACATTGAATAATTCAAGTCGATTACGCATTGTTATTGAGTAATCTCGACTACCTTTCACCGTATGAGTTAAACGTTAACAATTATGGGTAATAAATTACCAATACAAGACAACATATTTGATCTTCCTGTTCAGATATATCTTTTGTTCAATATTTTTGAAAAACGAGAGATGAAACGAAAGATTCTGAATGTGATGAAAACGGAAACCTCAGAATGTGATTGTTAGCTTATTATTATTGTTAGTTAGTTTGCTAGTCCAAAATCAGTAAGGGCTTAAAAAAAGAGTTAGTTTAAGCTTGCACATACTGAATACTTTAATTCTTTTCGGGCATGCAGGCTATTTTGATGTTTTCCTTTGGTGCAGTAAACATTTTGTTATATTCAGGAAACTGATCTAACTTAATCATGCATACTTAAATGTAAAAGTGTATTGTGAAATTTGGTCTTGAAATAATGATAAAATTAAAGCAACGTTACCGTTATCACCGAGTAACGTCACTTCCAAACGCATTGTTACGTCTGGTTTTTCTAATGTTGAGATTGAGAATTTTAAACATACTTAAAGACATTATTTCGTATTTTATTCTATTGTTAATACTTTAAATTTCCTTTTATCATACCATGTTACCCGTTAACTCGAAGAGGGGTTATGTAGCATCCTGCTATTTCTTGGTCCGAATACGCGCAACAGAAATAAAAATTGCTCTCCCATTTAGAAGAAGACTTCTCTTATACTAGCCACAATAGACTTAAATTGGGCTTAAGAATAAAGGCTTAGACACCACAATATTTAGATAAAATTGCGCTAGACTCCATGACTCGTCCTACAAGCTTAGATTCATAGAGAAAATACAATGGAAACTTAGATTCATTCGAAAAAAAAATTTAAATACATAGGTTTGTTTTTTATAAATGACGTATACAGTATGTCACAGTTGTTCCTAGCGGCATCGTCAAGAAGACGTAATTTATTACGATATTTTCTACGCCACTTAAGTAACGTTATTCTTTATTTTACCGTTACGAAGTAATACTTATAAAAATAACGTTAACTATATAATAGTTTTGTTGCTAACATCAGCATCAGCTGTGATTTTGGTTATTATAAAAACAGAAATTCTTAATTACGATTTATTTTTAATTTAAATGATAGGTTTATAGGTCTTTTGAAAATGTCAATAAATTTGAGTAAAAAATTACATACTCAAATTTACTCCACGTAGTAAGCTTACGATGCTTACAATACCGATAAATATACACTTTCGATATTGTAAGCAAAGGCCGAAAATTCGAATGCTTAGTCTTAGTCATTCTCAATGAAATATTAGTAAAATTGGTTAAAAAAGTATACTTGTATTGAGATCATCATCACTATCAGATTTATTCCGTACACTTCTGGACATGGGTCTAATTCAACAAACAGTCAGACAGAAACTACCAGGCAACTCATTCACGTATTGCCTGATCCTGACATGACAGTGAATATCTCGGTGCCAGAAAATACACTGCCAGGGTAGAACAGGCATATTGTATTTGATTAACTTAACACTCATTAAAATCAAGCAACTTTAACGTATTTTATAGCGAGGGGGTATATGACCATGGTTAATAATAATAATAATAATAATATGTTTATTGCAAGAATGTAGTGTACAAAGATCTTGAAAATTCTATAAAAAAGTTAATGTAAAGAATCTGTTACATCGGGTATGTAAGAAACTTAATTGATTAAATCCTTAATAGTTGTTTCATAATAAGGACAGGTATTCTTATTTGAATTAGACCAATAATTATCAAAATTATGACGACATCTACATGCAACTTTATTGTAAAGAAATAAACATAAAAAAAACAGACAAAAACGAGTAAACTTTCAAGATAGTAGATTAAAAAAATTAAAAAGACAAACAATTTTTTATTTTGTGGGAGGTAATGCATTGGTGCTCTGCAGCCCTAATCGATCCGAAATAAAGTTCAAAAGTTAAAGTTTTTGCGCTAGCGTTGCGTTTCTGGTGAGTGGTGACCCATTGGGGATAAAGAAAATAATGGCAACGCATCTGCATAACCTTTGGTTGTACGTTTTAAAACATAAAAAAAAAAATACAAATATTGTGTCGAAAGACGTAACACGGAACCACCAGTGAGCGACACAGTAAGCAAATACCAATTGACACCTTTTTAGTTATTAGCCTTCAAAATAGTATTTTATTGCACATGCAATATTGATTTAATGCTTCGCACGGGTATAATAAATTATATAAATTAGTATAAAAACAGAATCGCGTTTGAGTGATGATGTAATTAATAATATTCAAATTTGAGATGCACCGATAATAAAACTATTTGATTTGCACCCAATTAGCATATTGCAATCAATATTATTTCTCAATTTGGCGATTTAAAAACTTTTAGCTATACAATAATTACGACGTAATATTTATAGCAATGAAATCTATTATAACCGCCAATATCTACAATAATAATAATATAAGGGGAATTTCTAATTGCAAATTCAAGCTAACAAAATTTCTTTACTAAGAACCTACTGCAATATCATATAAATGACTGTACTATAAATTAACTAGGTACTTGATCATCTAAGCTTGTTGTGTTAGGTAAATATTAAAAATATAATATATCAAAAATGTATAAAACCAAATGATATGAGATGCCCTTTCTTATCCAATTCACACAATATAAAATTACTCTTTAAAGTTACTCACCATATATCAAAAGCATTTTTTTAGTTTCCTTTCAGTTGCCTCACCTAGTTTATATTGTATGAGTGACATCCACCACTTACCTACCTTACAACTAACATAAAAAAAGTAGATGAGTATGTAACTCAACGTAAAGTAACACATCATTACAGCGGATCTTGGTGCCAATTGAAAAAGGGACAAATAGTGCACGGATACGCGCTACTGATGATGTCAAACATAATGATAATAATCTAACATACTGTTGTAGATATTTTTTTTTGCAGTAAAATGTTTAGAACAATAAAAAATACAATGATAACATGATAATTATGCGCAAATAAATAAAAAGACACATTTGAAAAGCAAACAATAACGATAAAAAAACAATAAATGCAACGTGTGCTAAGCCAAAAATGTTTTTTCTTTTTTTCACGGATATAAATCAATTAAAATGCCAAAGGTTGCATATCAATTAATACTAATTGGTGGATATCGAGATTAATATACCTGTAGCTCTTTATTATTACACTCAATCATCATCAAAATTTAATTTATTTTTAACATAGAGAATTGCTTAAATATTTTCTATTGATTTCAGTTCATAGCTATCTGGCAAACAACTATGAACAACACAAAACACACTAACCATTAAAAATTGACATCAAAAGAAAGATATTTTAAATTTAATAAAAAATAGATTTAAAAATGTTTAAATTAATATTTTTAAAAAGAGCTTTGAACACTTTTTGATAAGCGATTTATCATAGACGTGTTTATAAATCAAAAACATTTCCTAAAATTAGGTAAGTAAATAATTATTTTTTTTTCATTAAAGAAGGTACTATTCTTCTTCTAGGATCCTTTAACTCCTCGAGGAGCATAGGAACTCAATTACAGCTTTCCATTTTGACTGACTGCGATTATCTCCGACCAGCTTTTACCGAGAAAATTGGCTTCTTCGTCCACGGTCCTCCGCTAATGCCCGGTTTCTGAAACGTTGGTCAAAGTGTATGTCAACTAACATGGTTAATATAATATGATTCTAGAGACAAATTTGGCAGCTTTCATTGTAGTTGTTATTTGACATACTACTGACAGACTGATTTTAAATTATTTAAGCATGCTTCTCTTTCGGAAACCGGGCGTCAGTAGACTCTGGTCACCTCTCTTTCGTTTTTCAAAGTAGTACAAACAGTAGTAGAGTATACTGCACAGAGCCCGTTTGGTGAGATGAGAGTCCCCCTGCCGCATTTGTGGCCAATCCAACGCCATTTTTTATCGAGTATCTCTATGAGAATAGGACGTTATTAATATTATTCGTTAATTTCCAAAGTCATTTAAACGAATCAGTGGACAAACTTCTATGACCTTCTAGTTTCTATAAATAAAATCTAAAATACTAAATTCCGTTTGATGTTGATGCAAATGCTTACCGTACTAGTAATCCTTGCGATCCTTACTATATTATATTATAATATTATAAAAGTGAAAGCGTGGACGTTTGACCGACCTTCATAACACTTTGTACACATATTCTCGGAGGTACTAGAAGTAGGATAGGGTTCATAAAAAAAAAATTAAAATATTTTTGCTAACGCGGACTAAGCCGCGGGCAACAGCAAGTATTTTATGTGTACAATATAAATACTAAACATCCAGCCAAAAATTAGGATATTTACTCTGTCGCACAGTTGTAACTTTTATCCGCCATCTTGAAAACGAAGTCATCATAATTCAAAATCGGCCCGATTCATCTCGAAACCACTTTTTAAGGTTAATTGGGAGTAACATCTGCCTCATTATAATTCCTTGACCACTTTTAATTGATGTCGCTGATGGAAGCTGGCAAAAACATCTCCCCGAAGACGCAAATGTGCGAATAATCGTTTCGGTGGTATGCATCGCCTGTTATATTGAATTTTGAATGCGTGTTTTGGCGAAAGGAATTCATTCTTGTATATTTAAATACTCCACAAATATGGGACGAGTATTAAAGTAATTGTAAGTTAATTAAAAACTTCTTAGTGTCATTATCGTGTAAATTTAATTTTTGTACGGTTGACAATATTGCACAGATGTCGTCTGACGCTTTAATTTAAATGTATGCGAAAACAAAGACAACCAGAAGAATCAACTGATGGTAAGTGGATATCACCTATGGAAAGAAGCTCAGCAGACAAGTTCAAGTTCGTTAGTCTCAGTGCGAGGTTTTACCTAACATGCCAAAATTGATACACTGCTAAAAATATGGTTTTCTAACGTCTAACATACAAATACCGCCAAATAAGGCAAAATGGTTACTGTATAATGTTAATGACAGATGTAGTTCTAATTTTCGAAGTTATGTTTGTGAGCTTATAACAATTTGCTTAAAACGCAATGTTTTCCTTCACCGTAAAGCAAGCGACATCAACGAAGGCTAGTGTACACGAAAACACACGTTACCAGTGACTCCTCGAAATTAGGCAAGAATGAAGCTATGACCTCGAGATATACATATTATACTTACATATTTTATGTATGTATAATACTTTCTCTACGGAGTATATTTTGGCCAAATATTATTTCACCCAACGATGACCTTAAAAAAAGTATCCTATGTTACTTATTACTCCCAGAATATATTGTGTACAATTTTTCACGATGATTCGTCGAGTTTTTGCGTAAAAGCGTAACAAACATCCACGCTTTCACATTTATAATTTCACAGTATAGTATATTAAGGATAGCAAGGATTACTAGTACGGTAAGCATTTACATCAACGTCATCAACATCAAACGGAAATTAGTATTTTAGATTTTATTTATAGAAACTAGAAGGTCATAGAAGTTTGTCCACTGATTCGTATCACACGGATCGCATGTAGATATGAGGACGACGCACCTCAAAACGTCGCTTACCTATATAATCATCAACTCAATTGAATTGAGTTGTCACTTATATTTCTACTAATAAAAAGTACAAATTCAAATGACAAGGATCAAATTCAAATAATTTTCATATAAATGGTACAAAGCATTATGTTTTATCCTTATTTTATAATAAATCAAGTGGTAATCGCTTTGTTCGCTTGTCATATGAACAATACAATTTATCGATAACAAGATTGTCAAAGTATGCTGTTAAGCAATTTATAATATATAAATGGTTGCATTATGAGATGCAACAAAAACATCTTTTTTTACGCGTCAAATAAAATGATATGGTTAGTGCAAAATATATTATAGAAATGGGAAAATAGTAACTCCACTATACTATTTCCATTTTTTTATTTTCTCGATGACAGTTTTAATTTGATAATTTTAGTGTTGTGACCAAATAAGTATATCGATATCGATCGCACATATTTTTTATATTTTGATCAAACACAAGTACAACAAAAACATCCAAATATATTTTTAGTTTCGTTTATTTAGTTTCATTTTAGATTGTTGAGTCTCGAGAGTCTCGAGAGTGTTGAGCTTCGAAAATTTTAAAGAAGTTGGCATTATCAATCAAGAATTAATATGTGTAACATCTTGTAATGTTAAAAATATAAATTAAAAAATATATACAAAAGTATCCGGCAGTAGATTAGTGTCTTACATTTTGTTAAAAAAATATCGGGTCTGTTATCGTGTTACATTTATCGATATAGCTCTAACCCTATCAGTTTCTCCGACTCAGATATAACCGTGTACGTATGTAAACGTCATATTTTAATAAAATAATGCCTACCTAAAGTAAAAAAGACGCTCGTTCAAGTTTTTCACTGGAGCTGTCATCGAGAAAATAAAGAAATGGAAATAGTATAAGCAGCTTCAATCTTGTTTTTAAGACGCTGCAACCTGGGTGGAAACACTTAAAGGCTGACACTATCTATTCTAGGCCCCCTTTAACCGATCGGGGGCACTGGGCACTAGAGTAATGAAGCTACGACATAAATAATCATAGTAATTAGGACACTACTAAGTATTCTAATCAGCAATTATCGTTGAATTTCCTAAAATATGACTTGATCATATTCTGATATAAATAACGGCGCCCTATCGCGGGGCCCTTAGCAGTTGCCAAGCGTGCCCAATGGAAAACACGGGCCTAATCCCTTTTACTCATAAAATTTAAACTCAAGTGTTAGCTAACTGTAAACCGCCCAACTTTTTCATATCTAATTTTAGTTGTCAAAAACAAAAGAAGGAGGAGAAAACTCGTAGACAATATTATTTTCATACTACATACATACATACATACATACATACATTATTTAACACTTTATATTATAATGAAATCGCTCACATTTATTATTATTATACATATATTCTGAAAAGTACTGACAGATATTATGAATTTATAATAATCCATAAATTAATTAAATATAATAAACATGCGAGATATATATGAAAAGGTGTTTCATAAATATATTTTACGAATAACTAATATATGTAAAGATTATAATTAACATTAATCAGTGATAAATGATCTATATTACTAATTGTTTATTTAAAAATCAAGTTTTTGCTGTAGTTAGGGATTGAATATAGGCGATGATCTTTGGAAGACTATTGGACCCAAGGCGATCTTATGCTTTGGGGCCCTGGGGGCCTAGCTAAGATGCCATTAAGAAAGCGTTAGCGAAGTACGAAAATGATAAAATGTATGGGATTAACATAAGGTCGCGCTTAATCACGTGGTCCATCATTTTATAATTTTCGAACCGCGCTAACGCTTTCTTAATGGCATTTTGGCTAGACCCCCTAGACATAAAAAGTTGGGGACTTTTTGTAAAATGTCTCTTTTAGTGCCAGAGAGGAATGCTAACTTTTTTCATAATCATATATAGTCAACAGATGGCCATAATTTGGTAGTCTTTCTCATTTAGTAATAATGTAAGTCAGCCAAAGCTCACAGGCGTAATAGAATTAAAATAATTTTTACATAGTATTTATTATCTAGTGTCGAAAATTACGTCCTATATCGAAACATGGCTAAGTTTATATCGTAAAGTTGTAACTAAAGCAAAGACAATTAATGCTCATTTTTTTCTTTGTATAGTGACTATTTCATAGATAGAAGACAACACTTAGATCAGATACTTTATATGACAGCTAGCATATAAATATTATATTCGCTCCGAAGAATATTGGAATAAATTAAAGATATTGGAATTTAAATTTTATGCATTCCAAAAAAAAAATTAAAAACAAATAAATTTAGTTTTTTCGAAATAACAACAAATACTTTGTATATATTCTAAAAACAGATATTTAATATTTTTAACAGCTGTGAGAACAAAATTTAAATTTCTAGTTTTCAATTGCTTTAGGTTTTTGTGACTCAGCTTCTGGTAATAATATCTTGATTCGGTGACATTTATGATGTAAGGAATTCTGGCATATCATCATCATTATCATCAGCGTTTATTCGTCCACTGCTGAACATAAGCCTCCTTTAGTGTCGATAATATATAATCGATCGATCGCATCCAACATGAATCAAATTAAAAAATAATTCTGGCACATAACATTAATTAATTAGTTTTATCAATACTTAAAATAAAAAGAACTCGCGTTGGTAACCTGTTTGTAAGTTTTAAGTAATTTAAAATAGTTTCGTTCGTATAAATTATAAACGAAAAAAAAAAACAAATCGAGCAGTCTATTTTAACCTTTATTAAATAATAGATAATGCCCGCGGCCTCGCCCCCTTTAGCAAAAAATATTTTGGAACGAAGTTCCTTACGGCAGGCTTGGCTTGGATAGGGATTTTGCTGCGCGACCGAATTTAAAAAAAAGGTGATAGTAAAACCGTAAGAAAAAGTGCGTGGAATAAAAGCGTTAAATGAGACGTGCGCAGGCGCGACAGTCGCATACACAAGCGAGTAGTGTATAATACTTTTCTTTTTAACCGAAGGAACTTCGTTCCTACCTGGTGTCCCACGACACCACATTTCTTTTTTTAAATCTTTTTTTGTTACGTCTAGCACCTCCGAGAATATGTGTACAAAGATTCATGATGATTGGTTGAGCAGTTTTCACAAGAAATTGTGGAGAATCTGGTCTTGCCGGGACCAGTCTGTCGCTGAGGGTTTCCCGTCACCTGTAGATCCGGGTCCCTCAGCGGCTGAAGGCTCATGCAGCGGTTTTAGTGGGGTAGTGCACCCAATGCGAGTCCCCTCACACGCCAGCGCGCCTGCCCAAAGCTCTGGTATGGTCCGAGAAGGATTTCCGCTGCGTCATCAAAAAAAAAAGTTTTCACGTCAAAGCATAACAAACATCCCTACTTTAACACTTATTATATTAAGTTAGGATTTTTTATTATTAAGAGTTATAAATAGGTACTTCTTCCTAAGTCCTTTGCCCTTAGTAAGGATAAGATACTAAAAATTGCCAGTAGTCAGTTTTTATATTATTTCAAACGCACATTGTAGAATAAAAATAACGTTCTTTTTTATTAAGTGGCCGGTGCTGGATATAAACAGACTAGATTTGCAAACAATATTTGGTCCTTGAACTTGACTGAGCGGTGACATTGGAATTAATTTAAAAAGGCGAAATTCCAGTTCGTTTCCCGTCGTCAAGTCTTTTGAGAAACCATTGATGTTATTTATCTAGACGCAATCGATTATATTTTTAATGTAATCATGTATTCTAAGACGAGGTGGCTAAATACTAGATATGACATATAAATAATAATAATACATCCACCAAAATAGTAAGTTATAATATTCTACGGCTGTGTTTTAAGAAACCTTTTTGCATTGTAGTCAAAGTCACAGGAAAATTTGCAAATCTAAATTTATTTAATGAAAACGCTAGAATACTATTGTTTGTATTGGAAACTATGACGTCACGAAGTCTGATTCGAGGTCAATATCACGTGTACAATGTCATAAAACAATTTCTAAAAATATTAATTAATCTTGTGTCTTTTGGTCACTATTATGATATTTTGAAATTTTGTATATATAAATAATATAATAAACTAGCATCTTTTGGCATCTTTTAATAGCAGTTCTGTTTACTTATGTAATATGTAATTCATTTCTGATTTCTTCGATGGTAATGAAAACAACAGAAACGGTGGTTATGTTGTAATATTTCTACATGTTCTTCGGATTTCCTGATAAACATGTAATAAAAGTTCCTTTTCTTTGTTCCAATGAAAATATTAAAGTGCTAAGCATTTAATATTTGTGTGTGTCTATATATTAGATGTCAACGATTTAAGTGAAAGATTTAAAACAGGTTTCCCAAAGGCCGTTGATTTATGTTTTTATTGTTTTAACTCGTTATAGATTTCTAATGAACAAGGATTTTTGTATAATTAGATTTATTTTATTAATCAAAGATCGCTGATAATACTTACTAATCGTGGTTTTAATAACATACGTAGACAATCACATTAATTCTTACTGTAAGAATTGGTCTTTACGATTAATGCACACGGGGCCCAGTCGTACCCAATGCCACCTTCCTCACGGGGCCCTCAAAATACTAATATTATTGTAGTAGATTGGTATTACTTTATATATTGGTAATTTTCATAACTACATATTAGTACCATAAATATCTTAATAAGGTTATAATTAAAAAAATAATCAAAGGCAAATGAGCATAGAATCAATATTTTCTTTCTTTACTCTACAAAGTGCCCCAAAATTTTATATGCCCCAAGGTCCAAGCACAGTCTAAGGCAATGTTTCCCAGCCTTTTTTGTGCCAGGCCCAACCTATAACATTTCAAATTTTTTATGCCCCCTATACACCTAGCATTTCATTTAAATTGTGTTTTAATTTTATCTTTCTGAATAATTTTATATTTTAGCATTTAGAGTAGTTAATACTAAAAAAATATATATTTAGGTTTGCGATGATCTCAATTCAAGCTTTATTATTACATTGCACACCCTTTATAAACTGGAAAATTTTAATTAAACATAAATATTTGTGTATGTGTACTCTTGCAATATGCCTACTAAAAATTTATTCACTAGAATAACTATATTCGTGCAATGTAATTAAAATATTTTTAAATACACTGCAAATATCATAATACTCTCGTTAAAATGACTATTCAATGCGCGTACTCCGGTACGATATTATAATTAACTCCTCATTGATTTCTTCTCATTAACTGACATGAACGCAAAAATGCTGTTAATATATTCATACGCGTATCGAGTTGAAAACCAGATGTTCAATAAATTTAACTCCTCTCACTCCACCGTAGTTTGCATGTAAAAGAATTAACAAGAACTAAATTTATGTAAACAAAATGATACAGAGTGTGTAAGATATAGACAGACCAACGTTTACATTTTTATATTTTAAGCTAGAGCCTTGAATCTTAGATCAATCAAAGTCGATCTTGAGCTATACTAAGCTTTAAGAAGTAGACAAGTCTGAGAACACAATAGATTCCGATAGTAATCGCCGCCCCTGGGCACCGAAAAAAAATGTTGCCCAATTTGGGAGGAGGAGGAGTTATGTGGGACTCAGCGAAAGGATTGTAAGGTGGACGCAGACTCTAAGCCAAGACAAAGACTGGTGTTTTTACTTTCCAAATTTTGCCGCCCTGGGCACTACTGCCCCTATTGTAAATCCACCGCTGGATTCGGAGGGCTTGCCACTTGTCTAGGAGGATAGGCAGGCAGTGCAATACCTGGCACAGAGACTTAGCATGCGATCTGAATTCTTATGAATCAGTAAGATGAATTTTATACAAGAAGGTTAAGTTAAATTTCATTAATGACATCGTTTGCTTCGCTATCATGGTCCATAACTTTAGGGGTCATAGATATCACAAATGAACTCACAAGTATTAAAACCACGAGCTCGACTAATTAATATGCCTACGGGAACTCGGAACGGTTATGTAACGGAACTTTGTGCGTCAGTCTATTATGTCGTCTGATTTGATTGATTCACTTAAATCATACAAACAACAAGAGAAAATAATAAGAAGTAAGAAATTTAAATTTAAAAAATATAAACCATCTAGCAGCGCCCCGCGGTTTCACCCGCGTACTTCCTATTCCCGTAGGAGTAGGGGATAAATTATGTATTATTCTGATGGGTAAGCTATATTAATGTAAAATTTAACGAAAATCCTATCAGAAGTTTTTGTGGGAAAGGGTTACATACATCCAACCATCCATTCGCCTTTCGCATTTATAATATTATCATCATCATCATCTGCCTAGCCTTTACCAACTATATATTGGGGTCGGCTTCCAGTCTAACCGGATTCAGCTGAATACCAGTATTTTACATGGAGCGACTGCTGTCGGACCTCCACAACCCAGTAACTGGGTGATACGGTACCCCGCGGTTAGACTGGTTGTCAGATTCTCGGGCTTCTGGCGACCAGTAACGACTGTCGAAGACTATGTATAAAGTAAAATATATATCGTGTCTGTAAGCTCGAAGGGCTATCATACGGTACATGGCCGGGACGAGCCTCCCTCGACAAGTGAATGCCAAGGGCGCGCGACTGCCCACTAAATACTCCACAACTTATACACAACTGACATCATAAACATTTATTAGTTATTGATATTATACGACGACAACGACAGTTTGAAGACGAAAGTCTTCAACAATGCGTTCTCCCCGTGATGACCTACGGGGCCGAAACGTGGCCTCATAATTTACGACTGGTCCGCAAGTTTGACATAGCTAAACGTGCTATGGAGCGTGCTATGCTGGGTGTTTCTTTGGCAGATAGGATTCGAAACGAAGACCTCCGCCAGAGAACTAAAGTAAGCGATATCATGCGGAGAATAACGTCGTTGAAGTGGGCCGGTCACATCAGGGGCCTAGCCAAAATGACATTAAGAAAGCGGTAGTGAAGTTCGAAAATGATAAAATGTATAGGATGGACCACGTGATTGAGCGTGGCCTTATGTCAATCCCATACATATTATCATTTTCGAACTTCGCTAACGCTTTCTTAATTGCATTTTGCCTAGGCTGCCATTTTGAGTGTGTGAGAACAGATGGTCGATTGGCCAATAAGGTCAATAACTCTTTCCGTTACAAACATACATTTGAAGCTGACTAAAATACTATTATGTTATACTTAACGTATTATAAGTAGTATTATAAGTTTAATACATACCATACAAATATTTATGTATTATAATTTATAGATAAAAGAATATATTTTACTTTTAAATTTTTTGTTTAAAATTAAGGCATACATACATAAACAGCACCGAGGCATCCTCAGGATGTAGAGTCTACATCCTGAGGATGCCTCGGTGTCGGGGTGAAACGTGCGTAGATTTTATGGTGGTGGTCTTTTATGGTAGTGTGTGTGGTGGTGGTGCATGCGAGTGTACGCATATGCAGTGTGGGAAAGGAGGGCGGTGCTATATGCATGCATATGCGTGCACTCACACATTTACTATAAAGACTGCATGGTTCGCGGGATACTGCTAATTAATATATAATTTAATATCTTTTTTAAAATGGATTTCCGCAAAGTAACGCCTGATTCTATTAACTAACAGCCTATATACTTTTTCCTTAACTTTTTTCATCTTAAAATTTCAATTTCTCGAAGTATCTTTCCCAATTAAATTCTATTTGTGTAATAAAAACTATATTATTGATTGATAATGTCGAATATTCGTGGTTTTATCAAATTGTCATAAAAGTTTGACATTTCGAGCATCGAGTTTTGATAAAGTCGAAGCCATTCCGTAAATAATCATTATAAAGCTGATTTTAGCTAAAGGGCACAGACTATAATAAAAAAGTGGCGTCAAAATATAGTGTGCTATTGAATATTCCTTTTATATGTAGTTTATTTCTATCTAGTTTATTTTTGGTCCTTCGACTTATTCAGGTAACTTATAAATTCAGGCGTTAATACAAACTTAATCTATACTAATATTCATTATCTTTATCACTATCGTCATCATTATCATCAGCCTTTATCGATCCACTGTTGAACATAAGCTTCCTTCAATGAACACCAAGACGACCGATCCCTTGCCAATACAGTTTGCCAGTACAGTACGTGTTTATGTGGACTGATTATGAAAATTCTTTTACCAATAAAAGGTTACGTTATTTGTGATTGATATATTATATATACCATAATTTATCCCCCACGCAGGAAAGTGAAGCATGTAAGTAAATCCGCGAGGCACCGATGGTGACTAAAAAATTAGTTTAGATAAATAAAACGTTGTTGAATAAGTCATAAATAAATTACGCATACCTAAAAGTACATTTTTGGAAACACAAATATGGTAAAACAATCTTCGGTGCATACTCGGCATGCAACTTTGTTATTTAAAAATATCTGACTTTTTTCCATTCAATCACCTGTCCACGAGTTTGCCAACTGACATTTTCCTGTTTGGCCACTTTTTACTATAATATCATTCAGTTTTAATTAGGGATAGTTAATTGTATTAATTCAGCTTCTTCACGTAATAAACACAATAATTGGTGGCTGATTGACAAGATGGCTGCCCCGTGTGTCGTCTATTGTTTATCGATCGGCGTTATTGCATTACCATATCCGACAATAAAGGTATCGAAGCGATAATTATTTTTTCATTTTAATTGCCTCTCTGAAATATGCGAATTTTATTTACCCGTTTCACTGGACAGTCAGAGATGGAAAATAAAATATTATGTTTACTGTGTTGGAAATTATATTGTCTGTAAACACAACTCCTTAGGAAAAAAAGTCACTTATAACTATGATAACATCGTCTGCTGTTTGGCTCGTTCTTGTGAGGAATAAATCTTCAATAAAGCTTTTTATCTTTTACGATTATTCCTAACGTATTATCGATTACGTTTATTTCTATAATGGAATATGATAAATAATTGTATTTATTGAATAGTCCAACAGGTTACTCGTATGTTATATATAATATATTTACTAATTTTCTTTTAGAAACACAAAGTTTTCCAATACATAATTTTATTGTGGTACCAGTGTATTCGGGTAGTACCAGTCAGGGCGGGAAGCAAAAGCGCATCTATTCCTTTACTTTCTTTATACAACTATTTTCTTTATACAACTATTATTCTTATTATTTATTATTATATTATTATATATATATTATTATTCTTTATACAACTTTATACAAGCGAACTAAATACAATAATCAATATAAAACTCATTTTAGTTAATTTGCAGTGTCTGGTTCTCTTCTAAACACAGCATCACTATAAAATTATACAAATTTAATTCTACTTCTTTACTGCGATGTCCCTAAGCTCGTAAGCGACGCGACGGTTTAGTGGATTTTCGGGTATGATGATGATGATGATGATGATGATGATGATGACGATGATGACAAGAGTTTTTTTGCAAGACATCACTGGGGTTAGTAAATATAAAGCAATGATAATTTTTTATTAATTAAGTCACTAGTATTAATGTTAACGATTTAAAAGCCGCATATTTATTGGACTTTATGAGCAGATCGTAAATATTGGTGAAGAAGATACGCTAGGTATGAGGAAGCCAATTTAGCTTGACCTTTCTTTGAAGATATCGCTTCTGCGCGTGACGGGTGGTTGTAAGTCTCCATTTGTGATGCTTTTTATTAAACTGGCTGTGATTTATACTCGTATGACGGCTGATGATGATTATTAGTAGTACTTTAGCTTGTGTAGGTACCAATGTGGTACCACTAATATAAAAAAAAAACTGTGAAACCGCTTTCATTAATTAACAAAATTAACAGAGTAGAGAGTATAATAACTGCAACCAAGACCTTCTAAAGATGTATTAGGTGACAGGCAACGTTTGAATGAGCTCCCTGGTTAAGACGACCATTTCCATCAGACGAAACTTCTCCCACTCCTATCCAATTAACATAAAAAGTAGTGATGTAATATCTACCTAAATAATATACTATAGGAATAGGAATAAACTGTATGTTCTTTTTTTAAATCCATTCATTCGTTTTTATGTGAAAGATTAACAAATATCTATACAAAGTTTCGCGTTTTCATTATATTCTTTTCCATAAACCATATTGATATAATTTAGCCACTATAATAAAATCTTCTTTTCTCTATTTATTTTATATATTATTACAATTACAAATTAAACGACCGGTTTTAAAGTCATCATCAGGTCAAAACCGGTCGTATAATTTGTAATTGTAATAATATATAAAATAAATAGTGGAAAAAATGTTTTCATTATAGTGGCTAAAACACGAATTTCCATCAAGGACCGACGGTACATATCAGTTACATTTTGACATATTTTGAAAATAATATAAAAGCATGCAATATACAATATAAAAGCAAGCAATATACAGGCATCGGAAATTTATTTATCTCCTTTAACAAGTCAATATAAATCAATAACAGATGCATTACTCATTTCTCGAATTCATATTATTAGCACGCATTTCAACGACTGTAATTTACTATTTAATATTTATATAACAGGGAAACAAATGAATTGCTGTCAAAAGATTACGCTTTTATTACAAGGCCTTTATCTAGGTGATGATTTATTCTCATTATGATTGGTATTACATGGCGAAATAATTTTAGCTGTATATGGAGCTATACCGTAATTAGATAGGCACTTGACATATCGATGTTTCGATACTTGACTAGAATCTCTTTTGAGCTTATATTGATATCCTACACTAAAATTTAGTCCCACCCTTAGTTCCATTTTTACTGCTTTAATTCTTTCATGCCAAAATCATAATCAAATCTACGGCTAAGGCGTAAAAACGTAACTAACGGAGAATTGCTTTCATTAAAAATATACTTATACCAGAAACTGAGATAGCAGTAACTTGTATGATTCTATTGCACTTCAGATAATTTGTCGTCACATAACAATTATATAAAGACTTTCTTGAAAGACACAGGATCATATTTGCTTATAACCTTAAGTGTGCAAACAACATCAAACAAACAAAACCATATTATACTTTATGTGTCTTAATAAACGTTCTTCAAAAATTTTGCAGCAACCCTATGAGTTAGCAAGAAAACGCAAAGGAATAAAATCGGCGCGTATGCCACTTGTCTAAGGGTGCTGCTCTACTACAGCGTGCGAAAAGGCGCGTTTGTCAAGTTTTGCTTTTGACGTGACAACGTCTAATAACTCGATATGACGGGCAGCATGCACGAAAATAATGACGTCATGTAGCGTTCTGTCAGCGAGAGCGCGGAACGAACGAGAGAAAGGCATGATCGGCTTCGTTCGGTTCATGCATGTAATGTTTGACAATGTCACGTCAAACTACCGTCCGTAAACCAACTTTTATAAACAATTAACACCAAAGAAAATGTATGTGATCGTCTCTCCTGCAACCCATGGACACGCGACAAAATTGATGACATTAAAATCATTAAAATTAAAACATCTTACAATTGACATTAAAACACGAAACTGCATGCGCTGCGGTGGAGCCGCTTAAGATTGTCACGTGACATGTGCTATCTTTATACCTAATTAGGGCGTATCCATATGTACACTTTCCCAATTAGTGGCCGACAATTCGGGCCGAAGTAATTGGTGGTTTGTCCGCGTATTGACAGTAACTGTCCAGATACGTCTTAATTGGTGACGTTGTGGTGAATACCACGATGACATGTGATGGTTGTACGGGTGTGTACCATCTGTTATTAAGGTTGAAATTGTATAATTATTTTTTTCATTATTTAATTACACCTTCATACGTAATCTGACTACAACATTAAATGGTCTTTTTCTAGTTGTAAGTGACGAAGGATTGGCCGTCTTTGCGTTCCGAGTTCTTCGAACAGTGTACGAAATGATTGGTAACGAAAATGATGATAGTTTGTAGTACGTTGCTGGTCGGTGGGGACTGGCAGAAAAACATTTAATAGGAAATTAGTACTTATAAGTATATATACATTGTACCTAAACCAAGTTAAACTAGTTATGTGATGACTGTTTAGTCTTGTGGACACCAAATAAAAAAAAAATTAGAAAAAAATATTACAATATCCAACCTTTGCTGATTCTATCAGATTAGAATCCAATCCGTGGATCTATCATCATAGAAATTTTTCACTGTTTGCTACTAGGAGATAGGAGACCAACCAAATAAATACTCTGGAATACAAAAAGGGTGTTATTAATTACTATATAAATGCTAAAAGGTATAAAACCTTTTTTTGAATTCGCACGCGAATGAGAGTGCAAAGAATGTGTATTTATGTTTGTATTTCCTTAACAAGTATTCTCAATTTGTCCATGCGATAAGTACAGGAGGTAATAGTATAGTACTTAACATATATCAAAATATCACCAGAAACGACCAAAACTTTCGGCGACATGATAATTAAGATGATTCGATAAATATCGTGCATTTAAAGTAAAATCTCTTGCACTATAATTAAGTTAATTCTATAGAGCACGCGATATGGAGACAAAGGTTACGAAAAATTATTTAAATGTCTTATTTATCGACAGGCTTTACATAGGTAAAAAAGGTAAGGGCAAAGTTGTTATTTTTACATACTATAACATATTTCAGTTCTTTGATTTTTTTTTATTTTACTAAATAAAACCGCAATAAGTCACTTTACTGGTTCATTATCGGAGCATGTCTTACAATGTCTTGTATTTCAGACAAGTTATCTTAGTCTTAAGTAGTCTGGGTTTACCGGAATTTTTTCCATTAAAGAATAAAAGGAAATCCCGGAACAAAATACCATGGAGACATTTTTCCTCATAAAAAGGGTACCTTTTATAAATATTATCAATCAGTAACAGGCTTACAAAAACATCTTCATTAAGAATCAAATACCTAAACCACAAAAAAAAAAAAATAACAAAAAGTCACAGGCGTCGCACAAAAATTGTTTTTTTATTCGCACCATAAATACTGAGTAATTTGATCGATGGGTTTACTTTTGTTAATAAGAAATAATTTAGGTTCATCTGTAATGAGTACGATTTATTATGTTTCCCTATAAATTGCTGGTTATTTATCATTTACCGTGAAATCGTTGGTCTCGTTTGTTTGTCGCTTGTTATATTAATCTTCCACTTACACAAAGGTGTTACTGGAAAGAATAGTATTCACTTGAATTCTACGTCTTTTATAGATTTGATAGATTATTGCGATACTTGATGTATAAATAACATTACCGTCCTTCTGTAGCAGTCGGGTTAACATAAATCATAATAATATGTTTATAGCTGTGATTCATAAAAAAACTAATCTACAAAACATTGTATAATTTGTAATTTGTTGTTTAATCTTAAAAAAACTACTATCAATCGTGTTCTTCTTCAATTCTTTACCTTTTTGGTTAGTGGTGGTTATTTTTGCAGTTGGGTTTTTGTTTGTTTGACAATGATTTTATAGTAATCATTTACCTCACAAAAGCACTTACAGGTGTATGAGTTGGAGGAGACGCATGATATTTAAGTGTATTTTGGTTTCATTGAATGCGTTTGATTGTATTTAACAGTTTAGTCAGAAGACAGAAAATATAAAGAGTACAGAACATGAACTCTATACTCTCTACCTTTGAGAAACGTAACAGAACACATACACAAAGTGTAATTGATTAAAGATTTTCTGGTATACTATTAAAATTGGTGTACCCGAGGGTTTCATTCAGGGTACATTTCTTTTTAGATCTTTAATAAAGATTACTTTGATCTGGTTTGATATTGTTCAATTTGTATGAGCATGAGTGATTCACTGTTGCGATTAAGAACATTATGTACCTTCATATTATTATCGTTTTTTTTAATGCAACATTTTCGTTTTAGTAACTTTGTGGATTAATTCAAGAATTGGAAAAACCTCGTTGTAAAAGTCGTAATTGACTATTTCAAACGGCTTGAAACATTATGGCAGTTTTGCTATTAAAATATTTTTTTAGGTCAGAGGACAAACACATCAAAACCAGTTATCATTCATCAGCATTACCATAAAAGTCATTTGATAGATATACACTAGACGTAATAAACATATATCAAAGCAATTTAAACATCCAAAGTGTTAATAGTCATTTTTCTTGACACTTATAAATATTTATATTTGAAAAAGAAAAAAAATCGGTATACTATTTGAACTAGCGTTTCAAGCGGTTTCGCACTCCGCAAAAATAAAAAAATAAAGTTGTTCGATTTCTAGGTGCATGTATTTTTTTTAAATAAATTAATTAATTTGAAAGGTAGATTAGATTAGCATTAAAAATTAAAGGGCCTAAAGACTTAGATTAAAGGTGATTTTCTTGAAACTTCATGTAAATACAATATATTATGTTATTTATGCATCGTATGTAGGACTCGTTACGCCCTAGATAGTAAGTGGACGCAGCTCTAACCACTGTACCCGGCGAGTGCCACCAATGCCGCCTTTGGCGAGGTGCTTCGGATATCTGCAAGCAACAGAACCTCGAAGGCTAGTCAGTCAGGGTACCGACGCCACCTCCACAGAGGGGTTCCCGTCCTCGCTCCTTGCCCCCTGCTCTTTTCTTCTTATAAGAGAGATATAAAGAGCCCCCTAGGCCCAATTCGCATCTGAGCCTTAGGCTACTGAGCCCCACCGCCACGACAAGGGTTGAACCATGATGGGGAATTAATAAACAACTGACTTGACCTATACTTGAACACCTTTGGTTTCAATAGTCGCAGGCGATATGCCATTTTTATTAAACGCCATCAGGCTGAAAAGTCTTCAAGCCTAAACCTTTCGAAAAAAAAATCCAATAGTCTTATTGAATGGCGCCGTTTGTTTACATTTGTTTATAAGTCACATAAAAATTACCATCATTATCAGCCTTTATCCGTCATTTTATTATATTTAAACCTGATAAGATATTATTTAAAGGCTGATGATGATGATGATGATGATGAAGATATTATTTAATTTATTGTTTCAGAAAATGAAAAAAATAACCTCTATATGGTATGAATAATAAAGATCAATGATTCAAACTGCATTCAAATCACTCAAATGTATATTGAATTGTAAATAAGACTCAAATTTAAACCAATTAAATAATATAACGGAAGACTTATGTCTGACATTATGTTTTTATTACCCTTAACAAATATTATTTATTACTAAACGTTGTTCCTTTTTTAAAATGTCAATCAAAATGTTGCTACATTTGTGCAACTAACGTCATTTTTATAATTTAGAAGTCTAGATTTAGAATTTTATTACCTAAATTTATTGAGATCATTTAAATAATGAATAAATTGTTGATTTACATTTAAACACAAAATGCATACTATATTGCATTGAGATAATCCAAGCAAATAAAAAGACGAAACTACAAACATCAATTCAATTTATAATTTGGTAGGCAGAATTAATGTGCTGCACTCTTGTTTGCGTGTCTACCGACGTCCTGTTTCTGTATTTTTACAGCTTAACTGTGTCTCAGAAAGAATGGCAAATGAAACCAGAATGAAATGGACTATAGTTCTTTGCCTTTCCCTAATGGGATAAATAAATTAAAAAAAAGATGGCAGATGAAATTCCAAATTTAAAATTTTAAAATGACGTCATATTGTCACATTCCTATTTCGGTGACGCGATTCTATGAGAGTTTTTTGATTGGGCTAAAGATATTTTTACTTCAAAAAACTTAGCCTCACTATATTCGCAAGCTTATAATTTCTAAGCTAATTTAGTATCCAAAGCAATTAATACTACCAATAAAATCAATACAATTAATACATATTCATTGTATGACTATAAAAATATTGAACACGCAATCAACCATATTGATGACTTTGTTGAAAGACAAATTAATATAGGCTTTTTCGATGTTGCTTGTGTACTGGTTTTTATAATGGCATCATTAATTTTATGCAAAATATTAAAAGTTCTTACACTTAATAAATTGCTTCGATTGCCCTGCCCTATTAATAAATATTCATAAATACTATAATTTAAATTGATAATTAAAGTTATGTTACACACTTTGTCCATATCAAACCAATGAATAATAAACCAAAACGTGTATTTTATGATAACTACCAAGTAAAATTGTATTTAAAAGTTCTATGGCACATAAAAGCTAAAGTGACTATCAAATAATCTTTTTTTATTCAACCAAACTATATCTCTTTACAATATTAGTATGGATAAAAGTTCTTTGTATTATATATTTTTTTTATATTAGATAGGGAAACTATCCCCCTAATAGGCAACCGGAAACTCACAAACCGTACGAAACGACCATAACTGTCACTTTTTGCCGGTATTATGTGAGCGAGAGGTTCCTTCCCTGGTCGTGACGGCCCAATTCGGCTGCAAAGCAACATGGCACTATCTCATACAAAATACAAACAGTTAAGAATCAGGATACTGGACACAGTGGGGGTTAGAACGTGAAGTGCAGATAATTAGCCCGATACCACTTAAGCTGTAAAAATCATATGATTAACATATTAAAAACTAAGTATATTAATTAATTTTATTTTAAAAATTTTTAAACATACATTATTTAATTATTAATAATTTATTCTAATTTCTAACCTCACATTTTTGCATGTGAGGTTAGAAATTAGAATAAATTATTAATAAAATATTAATAAACTAAACAACCGGCCACCAAACGATAATCGATAAAAAAGTTTAAATTATCGTTTCTCAGCTTGATAACATTTAATTAACAAGTAATTTCCCACCTTGTTATTGAACTTTCTCGCTGTTATTCAAATATCGTGCACTGTAATTATCTTAAAAACGTTTTCAATGTACCGTTTACATTTTACAGCGCTTAAATCACTCTTGGCTACTGCAAAATTTGATTTATTTCATATGCAATAAAATAACATTTAAGGAGTTTTATAGTTTAAATTTTTATTTAAGTTTTAGGTCACCTTTTAATCTCGTTCAAGCTTACGAAGTCGTAAATATAATCCTAAATATTCTCGTTCGCCTTCACGTTCTAAATAACTTAGATCTTTTTTTCTCTCCCGGAAATGCGTTTAGACATAACGTTGGAACTGGTATTGTTTAACTCTTACTGCCTGAACGTATGCCAAAGTGGACGCAGAATCTACTCACTGAACCACAGTGGTGTTCTCCTCGTCGTCTGGCTGGCTCTATGAGAACTGTAGACCTCTCCAGAATCTCGACAACATGCCATCCTGCACTCTCCTTTGTAGGTAGGGGGCGGCGTCCTCTCCTCCTAGTCTGCTCAAGGCACCCTTAACACATTCAAGTGCTATAGCCTGGATCTAATTAGATTTTTATAAGTATTCTGGTATCCCCCAAGGGTCCTTCCTTGTACCTATTCCTTTTAATCTATTCATCAGTGACATAATAACAATACCAAATATGCGTCTTTGTACTGATGACTCTCTTAAGAGTCACGTCACACGTCATACGAATACAATACGAAAAACATTAAATCGTAGCAGAAAATCTATATTTAGATTGTCTATTGAAAAAATTATTCAGTATGTAATAAAGAAATATGTCTCTCCTTATTCCAGATGGAAGTCAGGAGACGAAGCGGAGCATCTTCGGTGACGTACTGGATATTTTTGTTGCAAGTAAGTTTACTCGTATAATTTCTACTTTCATCTGACTCAATATAAAACGTAAAGTACTTATACACTTCGAAGCAGCTGATAAATTAAACACGCATTTCAATGTTGTGAGCTCATTTGATGGACTTCACCACCATCTTGTCCTTGTAAAAGTTGGCGGTAAGACTTTGAGTTTCCCAGCCACGTCCTACAGAGGATTTGACGACGTTGCAATATCAAAAGATGATATTTTTGGTAATTGTGATATGAGTTTAAAATTAAAATTGAGTAGTATATAGATTATGAGATTCCGTTTGTGTCAACAGATGCTGGGCAGCGCACGCAGAGGGGCGGAGGGCCACGGTCGTCTCATGGACCCACCAGCGCGCAACTCCATGTGGCGCTTCGGTTTCCCAAATCCGGTCAATTACAACGACAACGAGCTATTTTGTGGAGGATATGCCGGTCAGTAAGCGGTCAAAATATGCAACTTATTACTTAATAACATCCAAATGTGCAGAATAAAAGGAAGTAGTAAAGAATTAAGTCGGCTTTGCGGTAGAACTTAGCAAAAATAGCAAAAGAGGGCTTAGATAAAGTAACATCGTTTCGTAGCGGAAAGATATCAAAACTCGTCATCGTCTCCCAGTTATCAATGACAATTCCCTAGCCAATAAGATATTGACAATAACGATCGATAAGTGATAACCAATAGACAGTTTGTGATTTTGTTACGATAACGATTGACCACGTGATTTAACGAAACTTATGTCAATCCTATACATTTTATTCTTTTCGAACTTCGTTATCGTTTTTCTAGTGTTGTTCTAATGGCATGTTGAAAACGGAGTCGCTTCTTGTAAGAGGTAGACTATTAGAGTAAGATGCTAAGCATATGTATAATAGTATACATCTATTAACATAGTCTGGTAGATTTGCAGAATATCATCGATAAATCTCATTAAAAATCCCTATAATGTCACATAAAAGTAAATCTTAGCTGACCGGAGTGCATAAAATGTTTTTTAAACTAAATGATATTACGAAGAATACGCGGTGCATTCTATTTATGTACTTACTTTATATGCGTATATTTCCTAGTATAAATTCAAAATTAATTTAGCCACAGGGGTCAGTTTCTCCGACTGTTGTCCTTTATGTAAAAATATATCACATTTAGGTACCTGCTTTTGACTTGAACTAGAATAACTTGTTGGTAAGATGTCCTGACAGCACAGGTCTTGATCATGGGAGAATAATAATTCGTGGTACATTTCCTCTTGTATATTTAAAACGTTTATATATAATACGACCGGACGTACTTCGTAGAAGTATCTACGGGGATAAATTATAAGCTATGTCACTCACAAATAACGTAGCCTTCGGTAAAAGAATTTTCGAAATCACCTCAGTAAATTCAGAGATTACTGCCTACAACACACGTAAACTTTACCTCTTTATAATATTAGCAAAGATTTACCTATATTTATACTTATAACCTTAAATCTTGATTACTTTTGTTTTAGCATGCAGGTAGTACTATTAGAGACCATGTCCTTACTAACTATACATAGAGGAACTTTTTTTTTTCGGATGGAGCTATGCTAATGGCCCTAATGGCCCTAATGCTTCGTCGGAAGTGGGGTGAGCCGGTTGGTATCATGGTATCACCCAGTGATATAGTAAGTGGGGGGTTGCCCCCCGCCAGCCGGGTAGTGTGACTTCCACGGCTTCATGGCGTCGGGTTTGTACCTGTGGCGGGTCTCTGCCTCACCACCGTCGGATAAAGTATATAGAGTAACTACACTCAAGTGTGGCCTATGGGACCTGGGGAGTCCGAATAAGTGCTATTGGAAGATATGACGTATTCGATACAATGAATTTATATATCGGTGTAAACATGTATGCCATATGAATTTCCAAAAAAAAAAATAATTTTATCATTATTACCTAGAGCGACGTTTACCTTTAGAGCGACGATCCAGTGGTGGGTGCACTCGGCCTCTTATGCGAGAGCTTCCGGTTTTGATCCTGACACCTCGTGTGTGCCTGCAAATGGGGTTTTCTTAATTTCTAAGTGCACACACGAGACCATTGCTCCCTCGCCGGTGAAGGAAAACATCGCGAAGAAACCTGCATACCTGATGAGATTGAAAGTCTTTGAAGGTATGTGAAGTTCACCAACCCGTACTGTGCCAGCGCCTCGGTGAACTATGGCGCATTACCCCCCTCGCCTGATTTTAAGAAGGTGACCCGTGCCCAGCAGTGGGACATATAAGGGTTGATACTTTATTATTACCTATCTTTTGATTAACTCATTGTTAAATATAAACCTCCTTAAGTATGTATTAAAAGTATACACAGCTTGAATCCAAATTTGTACATGAAATTTGATTTGCTGAAACTCTTCTACTTTTCCACTTTTACAGACAAATTATTATTGCATATAAAATATGAAGTGTTTTTTCTATCGCGGAGCCTTTTTTTTCATTTACGCCGGGAAATGCACTGACGCATCCCGCCGGGGAGTGGGTCTCGCCAGGCAGGTATGTGGGACTCGCTGCGTCCGAAAGATGGTAAGCAGCTCTACCCACTAAAACCCGGCGAGTGCCACCACTGCCGCCTTTGGTAAGGTGTCCCGGAAGCAACAGGGCCCCTCGACGGCTAGTCAGTCCCTCAGGGGACCGACGCCACCTCCACAGAGCGGTTGTACCGCACCACAGAACAACCACTCCCAACGTCGGGACAGTACGATGAGGTGAGGTTCCCATCCTCACCCCTTTTTTGTCTTGGCCCCCTGCTCTTTTGTCCCCTCTTCTCATAAGAGGGATACAAAGAGCCCCCTCGGCTCAATTCGCTTCGCCCGAGGTGTTGGGGTCACCCTGGGCTAATGAGCCTCACCACCACGACAAGGCCTAAGCCATGGTGGGGTTCTATCGCGGAGCCTGTCATTGTCTCGTGAACAAGAGATTCGTAGATTCGAATACATGTGTATAATATTATACTCAATAATGTCAAAAATTCTAGCTCCGCAATATTTAATAAACGTATAACGTATTATCCCGTTTCAAATTATTTTAATTATAATAACCATGTCAAATTAAAATTTTGCATTTTTATTTACATTTTGCAAATTATCTACGGAACTAATTTTATGAACGGATTTTAAATATTTTCATTTCCAAAGGATACGACGAGGACGTTTGATGCATATTCATAAAGCAAATAGCCAACGACCGATTAATCCTCAAATTATTTAAAGTAACGTTGATGTGACGTAATAGTGACGAAAATAGTCGAGATCCTCGCATTCCGAGCAGACAAACACTTTTTGTGGCTTATTGCTGTTGATGTCAATGGTCGCAAAATACCTCAGAGTTCTTTGAACTTTACTATTATCTTCAATTACATTATGATTATACCTTGGTCTTTAACAATGGCGTGAAATCGATAAAAAATGTATCTATTTCGATCTATGTGTTAGATGTAAAAAATATCTCATGCGTAGTATTTAAGGTGATGTTTTTGTTTTTAATGTCATGTCATTCAAAAAAGGGGCCACTTAGTGAAGAATTTGTAAACGAATATTACTATTATTATAATATTCCTTGGGCCAAATTACATGTCGTAAGCCAGTTTCATTCCCATACAATAAGTATTCTATTCTATTCGCTTAGCGTTTGTGCCACTTGTCTAAGGGGCAGATCTGAAACCGACATAAGAGTTACTATAGTAAAGAATATCTTTGTAATCTAACGGAGGTCTTCAACCTCAGTGTTGTTAACTTTAAGGCCATCTCTCAGGCGTATAACGTGCGTTAGTAAGATACTAATATGTCTAGCAGCGTGCAGCATGCACATCGACCACACAACCCATAGACTCCTAATGTTTGATTTTTCGTATTAAATGCATTCTGGCAACTAGGTGAGGTGAGCCGTGAGACGAAAGGGGTTGCAATGCTGTGATTAGGAGTTCCCCTGTTCTTAGGAGTCTATGGGTTATGTGGTCGATGCGCAGCGATAACGCAAAGAAGACACGATGTTTCGCACTCGTCGAGAACGCAGCGACAGCGTTTGCTTTAAAATCGCGAATGTTCGGAACATGCGCGGGCGCACAGGGTGAGATAAGGTAATAATATAGCGTATGTTTAGTTCAGTGGGAGAAGAACGGAGGTCGGTGCGGCGTGTGCGGGGATGCTGAGCACCTGAACGTGCCTCGGCCCCACGAGGCAGGAGGCATGTACGGGAAAGGCATCATCACCCGCCACTATAGTGTTGGACAGGTAAGATTTACTGGAACATAGCAGGAGTTGACGGTTCGAAGTGGCTTTTGTTTCTGTTCTTTTCGACAGTCGAAGCCCTATGGTGACGGCCGACACCCATAGACATTCACACAACCAGAGGTTATGGAGATGCGTTGGCCTCCCTTTACCTATCCCCCCAATGGCAAACTAACAAACCGCTAAAACCGCGGCAGCATAGCTGTCACTTACGTCGGTATCATGAGCGAGTGATACCAGTCTCGTGCTAGCCCAATTCGGCTGCAAAGCATGGCTCTACTTCTTGCAAAAATATTATAACATTTATTGTGTATATTTTAGTAGAAGTAGATAAAAATTTTGTTGAGTTATTTAATATTTTTTCGCAACAAACTTACATCAATCATATCAAGCCAAAAAAAAAAAAACTGTAGCTACATGCTATCCTCACTGAGTACTCTTATAATATTTTAATTCGATCACATTTCAGGAAATAGAGGTGGAGATAGAATTGACGGCTAACCACCTCGGCACCTTCGTCATGAAGATGTGCCCCAACAACAACCCCAAACAGGAGGCGACGCAGGAATGCTTCGATAGGTTCGCATACATTTATACCATTTCTTTAATCATCTAGGTGGGCCATTAAGCGACCTTAAAAATAATTAAAATTTCTCAAAAAAAAAATGGAAAAAAGGAAGAAATCGATCACTCCACTTTTTCATGCATGATACGTAACGTACTAGAGTTGTTGGCATAATAATCTTAACTAAGTAAAGATCATTATACCCAGAAGAACCACAGAAATGATAGGTACCTACTTCATTGCAATATATTCATTTTAATTTTTATTAACTTACTTTAGGGCATTTCTGTTCGGGTGAAACTTTGTAATTGATATAAAATAGACTTTCCGATGAGCTTCGTATTTTGACCATAGGGATAAATTATTGTATGTGTTTTTCTCACGTGTAAGCTTATAGTTGTAAAGTTTCATCAAAATCCATTCACTAAGTTTTTTCCTGTAAGAATAACATTAAAAAAAAATAATAATGTTCACAAATATGCTTATACATCCTGAAAACCTTTCGCATTTATTAGTAGGATATAAATTTTGATTCCGTCATGAAAACATCCCACATTAAAGTTTTGAGTTATACTTATTGCTGCTGCTAGTGCTGAGATCCAGGTTCAAAATTATAGGATAACTAAATAGATGGAATGTACGCAGGTATCCGTTGTACATATCCGGGACGAGGGAGGACAGGTTCCTCATCCCTCTGGATACGGCCAAGAAGGACACGTTCCGGTACAGAGTGAGACTACCTCCCTACGTTACATGCACCCAATGTGTGTTGCAGTGGACCTACCACACAGGTTAGATATTTAAGTCTTTGTTGTTGCTCATAACTTATGAAAATCTGAACATTTGATTGTTACTTAAAAGCTTACTTAATAATCCCCCAATAACAGATAACGTTGAAAATGAAATTGACATTGACAATAATATTAATATAATAAACATAAATAATAATAAATAATAATTTTTATTCTGTCATAATCAGGATTCCTATTTACGAATTATTATTCCTAGGAGGAATATAGGCCGATGATGATGATTAGGATAATCAAAGTAGACAGCTAAAATATACGTTTCACCACATCATCATCATTATCATCATCAGCCTTTATCCGTCCACTGTTGAACATAGGCCTCCCTCAATGAACGCCAAAACGAACGATCCCCTGCCACTCGCATCCAACACGGACCGGCCACTGCACGGAGATCGTCTTCCCACCTGGTTAATGGCCGACCAACACTTCGTGTACCCAAACGCGGCCTCCACTTCTGAACCTTATTAGCCCATCGGCCATCCGTTCTTTTGAGTGTGTAACCAGCCCATTGCCACTTTAACGAGCTTATTCTTCGCGTGATATCGGTAACTTTAGTTCTCTGGCGGAGGACTTCGTTTCGAATCCCATCTGCCAAAGAAACACTTTTCGCCACACAGCTTTTAAATGTTGTTTTGTAAAACTCAAGCGAATTTCACTCATTATAATATTTAAGGTTTATTAAGTTTTTTACGGGATATCATGGATTTTTTCCTTAAAAGGTTTTTCATTGTAAATTGCTATGAATGGTTATTCCAGGTAACATGTGGGGAATATGCCCCAATGGCACCGAGGCGGTTGGCTGTGGTCGATCGGAGACATTCAGAAACTGTGCCGACATTAGCGTGGTGACCAGCACCGGAGGTCTCCCTCCGGCCTTCGCCAGCGACTTCAGGAGGGACAATCCCTTCCTCCTCTACTACAGGGATGCTTTCATGCCGCAAAACGTTTACCCGCTGGTTATCAAGTATGTGTATATTTTTATTTTAGATGTATAAATATTTTATGATTTGTTGTATAATTTGTACGTATATTATAAAATGTTACCAAATTGTATATATACACATTTTTGATATTTTTATTTATTATACCAAATGTATAATATGGCAGTACAATGAAGGGATAGATTGAAATATTTATTATATCACTATTTATGTATTTATCAGGTTTATTTTTGTTGTGTATTTTTACCACCATATTTAGGATAGGCAGCACATAAATAAGGTGCCCGGGGGCCTAGCCAAAACGCCATTAAGAAAGCATTAGCGAAGCGAACTTCGCTATCATTATCATCACTTATCATTTCGAATTTATACAATCACGTATGATTAAGAGGTCTAAAAAACTGGCGATGTAAAATTAGCGGAATCAAAAAAGAAAAACACTTAAATTTGTTGTTTTTTTGTTGCTAATTAGTTGCTAAGAAATTAAATTTTTTGCTCGGTCCGATAACAAAATATCAGCAATAGCGCTAACTTCACATTAAGATAGCTTGAAAATCACTGGATATGGAATAATCGATCAAGTGAGTACGGGTAAATTTGTTGCTAATTTGTTGCTAAAAGAGACCCAAAGGGTAAAAACGGGAACCTATTACTAAGACTTCACTGTCCGTCCGTTAGTCTGTCACCATGCTGTATCTCAAGAACCGTAATAGCTTGACAGTTGAAATTTTCACACATATCATACACATATATCAGTAGTATGGCAAAGTTAGTATTAGTATTTCTGTTGCCGCTATAACAACAAATACTAAAAACAAAATAATAATAATAATTAAGGGCCTCCCTTAACATCTCATACAAAAAACGTGATTAGCCCTTTTTCATGACTATCACTTGTCGAGCTAGATCTCAAGAACCGTAATAGCTAGACAGTTGAAATTTGCACAGATTATGTATTTTTATTGTGGCTACAACAACAAATACTAAAATCAAAATAATAATAATAATGAAGGGGGCTCCCATTACCCATACAACAGAGTAGTTATTGGTGTTTTTTGCTTTATCTCACGAACCGTAATAGTTAATATAATAACAAATTCTTAAATTTATTTTTTTTGGTACGGAACTCTTCGTGCGCGAGTCCGACCGTTTTTTTTATTTTGTTGCTGACTTTTTGTACTCGGACAAGATGTAGTTGAAGCAGCAACAAATTATTATTCAGCTTCTTCACGGATAATGTGAGAGTTAAGCTGGTGTGGACATTATTTATTAGAAAATATTAAAAAAAAATTAATTTTAATTTTTTAAAATTTTGTTTCTTCAGCAACAAATTTACCCGTACTCACTTGATCGATTATTCCATATCCAGTGATTTTCAAGCTATCTTAATGTGAAGTTAGCGCTATTGCTGATATTTTGCGATCGGACCGAGCAAAAAAATTAATTTCTTAGCAACTAATTAGCAACAAAAAAGCAACAAATTTCGGTGATTTTCTTTTTTGATTCCGCTAGTTTTACATCGCCAGTTTTTTAGACCTGCGCGGCCTTATGTCAAACTCATACATTTTATCATTTTCGAACTTCGCTAACGCTTTCTTAATGGCATTTTGGCTAGGCACCCAGGGCTAAGTAAGCTTCGTTATGTTCATAGGCGTCGACCACTTACCACATTGGCACGTCTGCTATTGCCTATCTAACATAAAAAATTAAAACATATATTTATATTATGTATATACACAATTTTGAATTTCAGAAAAACTCATCAAAACTTACAAATCACCGGACAGCGTGATAGGTAAAGAATACACTAATGTATGTGTTATAGGAATTTGGATTGGCAACATGTAAACTTCAACTTTATTTCAGTGGTGCGGATAGCGAGGACGTAGAGCCATACATTATTAGGTATTTGTTTTGTTCTCGAAGGATCGGTGTTTGGTCTTCTGTCTGTGAATAATCTCGATGTTCGCTCATTAAACGTGTTCGACCCGTTTATCTTGTGACTAACAGTCTTATGCTAATTTAATTGGCCACGTGATTTTCGTGTCTTTGTTTTTTTCTTTCTATCTTTACAGGCTGATTGTAATATAAATTTCATGGTCGTGTAAATACTAAGAAATAATTTTGTATCTTTGTACATAGTATTTACAAAAATATTTTTGTTCCTAGAAAAAATATCTTTTTACTTGAAATTTTCCATGCGCTTTAAAGAGTTGCAGGAGATTTGCATGAGTGTCATATTTTCCGTGGAATTCCATCGTGTATTATTGCATTATACATAATTGGATTACTCGGATATCACATAAATAGCCAATATAATACAATATAGCCGATTATGAAATATGAATACATCCAGAGAATCGAATCACGGAGTATAGATAATGAGTCCGAACGAAATGGGCTTTTCTGTAGTATTCACGTACACAATAATAATACCAGATCTTAGTTCTTTTTTTCTGCCGCTGTATGCGCTAGGATCGGTTGGGCACAGATGCTATTGTAGCGGACCAATCAGCGCCACAGTACTTCCGGCGAGCGGACCAATCAACGTCAAAATACTTCCCGCGTAAAGATTTAAACGAGTACATAATATTAAAGAAGGCGTGCTCTACCGGCAAAACTTCTGTAATCAAAATTGCGACCATTCTTTCAACATTACGTTCGGACTCCTTATATCTATACTCCGTGAATCGAATAATCAAAAATATTACCACAATTAAATGTACAGGAAGTAGAAGATAGATCTGTCTGTGTTGCTATATTGCCTTTTAACTTAGCCTCGCTTATTATTGATATTGATACTAATAGTTTTAATTTACAGGGACCAAGTGTGCTTACCTTCTGGGGCATACCGACGTATTCCTGGTATGTTGAACTGGTGCCAGACTAATTGCCTGCGGTATCCTCCGCATTGTCCTGAAACTCTTTGCAGCTGTCCGTAAGTATATGACGTAACTTTATTATTAAAACCAACGTTGCCCTAATGGAGATATATATTAGCAATTCTGTACGTATATTTAAAACGGAACGTCGATGACCTAGTGGGTGTGAGCTCGGCCTCTTGAGCTTCCAAGCTTCGATCGTGACCCCCCCCCCCCTTTTCGCTGGTGCCTTGAAATAGTTTTCTTTTAAATTCCTAATTGCACTCTTAACACGAGACCATCACCTGAATGAAGGAAAACATAGTGAGGAAACCAGCATTACTGTTGAGATTAAGTTTTTAAAGTGTACCCGTACGGCTGATTTCGAGGAGGATACCGGTGCCCAACATGACATAATATGTGGGTTGCTACTTTTATATAACCAAAGAATTCAGACGTACATAGAAGGACAGTTCTTAAAGATATTCTGTGCCGACTTTATTGAGGACGTGTCCCCAGTTCGCACTCGCTCGCTCTCGTAGGCTCATATGCTGGGGACATCGCGGTGTCCCTGTCGTGACTCGTCACGCTGCCAAGCGGACGTTTACATCGCAGAGTTTGTCCTCAAAGCGTCCATAGGTACCGTCCTTCTATCATCTATGTACCTACGTCTGAATTATTTGATGTAACTAGATCACAAGTTTCAAGTTTGGCTACAAAATGCGATGATACATAAATATAATACAAGTGTATTGTTCCACGGAAATTTTTGTGGACTACCAGATCATTTAACAAATCTATTGTTTTCAGCTCTGTTTGTGAAGCCATTGGTGACATCAAGGGTAAGGAGGGCGCTGATGTGTACTGTATGGATCAATGCATCGTGTACCCTCCCCGGTGCCCGAAAAACAGATGTCACTGCTACTAACAATGTTCCAACGTTCAAAATATACTAAACCTTACGTATACCAAGATTTGGATTTCCACAGTACCTAGATAGTAAAAAATTAAGGAAGTACATTTTTTAAAGAAATTTTTCAATTTTTTTTATAAAACACTATGAAATTTATGAATGTGCCTTTGGAACATAATGATTTGTACCTGTTTATTATGTATTATATACAAAATTATTCTAGACTTACTAAAAATATTTTCGGATAAATTCTATTTCCTTAAGTGGATAAATAATAGATATTTTTACAATGAAGTTTATCATATCATAGGCACTATTTTTAATTAGAGATACAAAACAACAGAGAACATTTCATACTTTTAAAACTTGTAAAAAGGAATTTTGATTTTTTTATCATATATTTTAAAAGTTTCTTTCGATACTCAAATACCAACAGTTTTGTATAGTTTTAAGATTTCTTTTATCTCATTCTGTTATGTAAAAATTGTAAAATACTGTATTATATATTATATTATTATTTTAAACTAAATATTCGGTTAATTATATATTTTAGGGCCTTTGTAAAAAATATTCAATAGCTAATCCCTAATATTATATAGTTTTATTAATGCTACAACTTCAGTGATATTGATTATTTTTTCAATAGCCCAAATATATTATTATTTTAAATTTGCTTAACGTTGTCTTAAAGTTGTTAGGTATATATTTTGTGCCAGATTAAAGATAATGTAAATGTAATTATTAGTATTTTTGTAAAATAAAAATATTTAAAAATATGGTGCTACTGTTTTATTTTATATTGGATTTAAATTACTTACTATTTTTACGTATACGTTGCTAGTTTTAGCAAAATGATTTCTAAATATTTATTAACAGTTATGTTTCAGGTAAAAAACAATCGGTCACCCCAGATACACTAACAGAAGAGACATTTTATTTTGCTTATATATAACACAAAGACGAATTCGTATAAAAAGCATGGATTTCGTAGTAAAGAAGAGAAGAACGATTAGCAGTATAAGAACAGAAGCTTCCTGTTCTTATACTGCTAATCCCCTTCAATAATTAAATACTAACGGCATTAACCATTGCAAATGTTTTTTTTCCTGTGTGTAAGTGTAATACTTGTGTCAGATTTTCAAGCTGCCTAAAGGCATCTGAGCTAGTTTGCGGTAGGTATCTTCTGGGGCTTAACGTGCCTTCCGAAGAACGGAAAAACTCAAGATATTTTTCTTCCACTTAGGTCATCCATTCAATGATGATAATATGGCAGTCGTGGTAAACTCATGTAGCGCTTAAAACTACAAGGTTATACTAGTAGGATATCGACCTCACTGCTAATTAAAATTTTCAATTCCTATGTTGATAGTTAATTATTTTGTGAGTAGATAGCAAATTCGAATTTGTCCCACATATTTGTTATTGTCACCCTGTTAGAAAGGGACATACTTCCTTCTTACTACTATCACTACTATGTCGGCTCGTTGTTCATTTAAGAGTGCTTGGTCCTGTTATACTTATTACGTCCATGGATATTCTAAAATATGACAATTGTCCAGTTTAAAAAGGGGGAGTAGAGGATCTCACTCATAAATGGACTTCTCCTCGATATAAACTTGAATAAGTATAATAAAAAATAAGAAGTCCAAGAAAAAACCTATAATAAAGATGTGAGACGATCAAGGGTTTGTTCAGATCTACTGCCAAACACGTTGCAAAGCTAAGGCAGAGGGACTTCAGCGGCTTGTTTCAAAGAGGTTGAGTATGTTGACTTATTGATTGTGCTTAAAATTGTAAATGACAAAAATAGTTAAATTTATTGGAAGCAAGTGAATTTCTATTAAAATAGTGAATTTTGTATCTCATAAGTTAGAAAAAAAACAAGTCCTTAGTCAGTAAATAAACTGCCTATAGTGCCCTTCTCTCCAAAACACGGCAGAGCTGCTTCATGGGAGAAACGAATAGAATGGTGATACCCAAGTAGACTGGCATGGAACCTGGCACTGCGCAGTCTTCGTTGTATGGGCATCTGTAACTTGTATTCTTTGTGGTGTGGTGGTAGTTAAAAAGTAAAATGTCAAATATGACATTGGCAATTTGTCAAGTGTCTAAAACCGGTCGATTATTTTATTTACGCATACGAGTAAAAACATTAAAAAAGCTTTGTTTTACGTCGATAAAATGAGTGATTTACTTGAGGACGATTTAGAATTTAGAGGTGGCACTCTTCAACTGTCTGCTGAAAACACACAGAGTGAAAACGTAGAACATCGCCGCGGTAATACTAACTTGCGTACAACTCCTCAGCCACAAGTAAACCCTTCAGTATTATCTGGAGCTGATTCTTTAACTTCGTCATCATCTTCCTTTGCAGGTAGTACACTAACTTTTTGTTTAAAGTTGTAGTTGACAATACTTTATGTTTAATAATTTCATTATAACTTTGCCATTCCTAGAATAAAACTACATACTTACCATGACAGATAAATATAAATTTTCCTTATCAATGCTTACAACTAACTTTATCGAAAGCCTATTTTTTTAGTATAAATAAAACAATTTATATAATATTTTACAAGTTGCCCTATGTATGATTTGAAAGACAATTAACTGCTCAATAAATAAGCAATTGCCCTAGTGGAGTGCCCAAATTCTCCTGGTATTGATTCATATCTAATCTTTCTTAATTTAATTATGTAATCATAACTTTTACAAGTCAAAACTATGTAAAACCATTCTGGAAAGCAAGGCTTTATACAAATTATTTTCTCATAATAATATAATGTCAATTACAGATGCTAGAACAGAAGCACAGCCTAATAACACACAGACTGAAGAAGAGGCAGTGCAAACAGTTTATCCCCGCTATGATGTGCCTTTTGACAAAGAGAACATTAAAGATTTCTTTACATTCCGTAAAGGGGTTGTAGAAAATGCCATTCAAGAATGTATCACAGCTTTATTGTTTCCTGAGGATGGTGAATATTTGGGATCATGGTTACTCACAGAGTATGTAAAATAGTTACATATAATATTTTAAAAGTCAAAACCCTCTATTAAGTCCCTCTAGGGAACATAAGCACAATTTATTTCTTTATATATATTTTCAGCTAAACTTACTATGCTTCGAGTTTTTTGTGAGGTTGGCATTTATGGAATTAGAAAGAAAAATAAATACAGATTTTTTCCAAAACAATTTTTTAAAATTATTTTTCAAATTAACTTAAAAAAATGCTTACCTTATGGTAACTACAAACAAACTTTTATATGTATCATATTTTATTTTATCTTGTGCGATTATCAAAATTAGATATAAGGTCAATGTGGGTAAGTCCGTCTGAGAGGTAAGTCCGTCTAGCAGCAATAACTCCCGTTTTTGAACGACTAGTTTATTATGGCTCGGTCGATGAAAACGGTATTACGAAGCTAGCTCATACTGAGAATCGTAGATGTCGCTAACATCATTATATTGAAAGAAATCAATCGGACTTTTTTTGTTGCGTTTTGTACTTGAAGTCGGAGTGCAACATCTTTTCAAAAAAAAAAATTAAAAAAACTAGAAAATCAAAGGAGTTTTTGGAGTTTCTATGATTATGTTAGTCATGTAATGATTCATATACTTATTAATGTATATGAATTCATTTATATCGCTTTAATTTAGAAATTATCTGCTGCTACAAATTTCTAACCTGAACCTTAGTTGGGAAGTCCGTCTGGCATGCCTAAGGTAAGTCCGTCATTATGCCGGTCTTGCCTAAATTGCAGATTGTCAACCTTTGGAGCTGCACGTTAAAATACGAAATAAAGAAATACACGAGAATTAATAGTCACGTCATTTCTAACAGGTCTAACATACTCGTAATATTATTTATGTATAGTTTAAGCTAATGTAGGCTGCCGAAGCAGGTATGCAAAAATATTTTGGAAATTTTTAACCCCATAAATGATGGTGAATGAGGGAAGGTAATTGTTGATTTTGCAGTCACTAATAATTTTCAATTATTTATTTTTTACAAATAAAGATTTATATGTTTAATTTGTATTTTATATCCCAAAAAAATCGCTACATTTTTATTGAAAATGTTTGCAACCCCTGTCACCAAAGATATGCCGAACTTGCCCTAAAATGCAATAAAGTTAATTATCTTTGAAATGTAAGCTTTAAAAACAAATTTATAAAACACATTTCAATGCCAGTTATGCATCACTGCTAGAAATTGTTTTCGAAAAATCTTAAAACTATAGCAATTAATATTATTTTTAAACCATCACAAGTAAATGATATTACCTATAATTTCCGACGACACGAGTTACTTTAGAATGCGTATATGATTCAATAAGTTCATTCAAAGTTAAATTTTAGAAAAGTATGCCGGACTTCCCTACATTGACCTTACCTATAATATTTGGGTACTTAAGACAGGTGTACTTTCATGTGAGAGTTGCATTTAAAGTTTTCTCAGCTAAAGAAATCATATATTTTTAGAATAACATTATGGGATAATGAAAAAGAGAGAATTGTCCTCCTGACCTCAAGGCTAGTCATGACAATAAAATATGATTTTATAGCCATGAAGCAATTAGACTTTAAGAAGACTTACCTCGACGATTTGGACACTATTGTTATTGGGGAGCTGGTGTATCCTCCATCATCACTAGTACCGTGAGTGTTACAATCTTTTCATATCTAATGTAATATATAACTTATACTAAAATATATATGTATAACTAACTGTGATGGCCGGTTAGTCTTGTAGTCGGGCTAATGAACACCCCACAGTGGTTGTTGATTAGGAATCGTACTGAATATAGATAATTTGTACGATCAATAACTGTCACTCACAATATTTCTTAATTGATATGACTTGGGGACCTCCAAGGAAGGAGAGGATACTCTTATTTAAAAGGTCATCACTACAAATGCTAATCCTTTGACCTATTGGGTGTCTAAGGATGTTGATGAGCATCCATGCAAACCATGTAATGAAATGACCATCAGTTGTCCCCTCTTCTATATAAAAAGAATATAATCCACAAGATAATAATATCTACAAGATAAATAAACAGCATTTTATATGATCATAAAAATAAAACTGTTTTTGTAGCTTGATTAAAACTAGGAATGAAAACTATTATACAGGAATATTTTTTAAGTAGTGCGCAAAAAAGTTTTGGTGGTTCAGTATCAGTAAGTAACAAAACACATTTCAATTATTTGTCTAAATTTTTTTTTATCTAACTTAAAATCAGTAAAATATGGACACTACCTATTCGTAATAATATCAACATGCGCGACGCATTGGTGTTACATCGGGAGAATCCTAAAAATCTTTTAAGTCTAGTTTGATAAAATCAAGTGTGCATTGTACCTACTACCTACCTACCTACATAATACCTACATATGCTTGTGTACGAAAAACGAACGAGCGCGAGCGTTTCGCCGCGCACTTGCGTTGAGTAACCATAAAATAATTTTCAAAGTAGACGTCTTTCGTTAATGATAACTTTAATTTATTGAACTAATATCAAAATAAAATATGTACATATATTGAATAAGTTTAATTTGTCAGAGTTTGCGCACTGAATAAAAAAATAATGCTGTATATATTTATTCTAGACGTCTTAATGGTATAGCAACCGGTGTGACAACTGTGGTCAAGGACTGTGTCATAGACCGTCTCTGTAGACGGCCGTCGTCAGCGGAGGATGAAGCCAAATTGTTCGATCCCAAGTATTTTGAACCTAGGTATATTGAGTTGCCGTAGATGCTCTTGTTTTGTGTGGATTGTTTTTAGCACTGGCATGATAAACACCTAGTCATTGTAAATTTCATTAAGATGACATAACATTTTAGCTTAATTTAGTTTGCTTCTTCTAAGAGATAATTTAGATTTAGCATATTAAAAATGCTTTGCAATGTATAGATATATAGATCTATACTTTTTTATTGTGACTTAAATGTGTAGATGAGTGTAGGTAGTAGATATATGGTCTATAAATCAATTAAATATTAACCTATTTTCAATAGGTTTTTTAATTAACTAGCTGTAACCTGTACCTCACAGCCTAGTCCGCATTAACTTTATATAGCCCTATTCAGATGGATGATGATTATTTTTTGCAATCTCTGTAACTCAGAAAGTAGGCCTCCCTCGAGGAACGTCAAGATGGCTAATGTTCAGCAGTGGAAGGATAAAGGCTGATGATGATGATAATTATGATGAACAATGAGAACATAGTATTCACTAAGGATTGTTCGATTCAGATGAGTAGTTTTGAAGATTTACTTCACATGTCCGAACATGCAAGGATTATGACTGTAGTATTAGTATTTGAATATAAAAAAATGCCTGTGGTTTCTTTTTAGGAGTTTTAAATTAGAAGTAATAGACATGCATGGTCAGAATACTTAATACACTTTGGAATAGAAAATAACACCTTTAGTACACGGCTAACATGCATTTAACACAATAATAATAAGAAATTTCCTAATAGCTTATTATGAAATAAAAATAAACACTATTTTCACCATAAACTTATCACTATCATCACCAGTAACTGTATGGAGCTAAGTTTCGGAGTTCGTATGTTTAGCCTCAATCATTACAGATAAATAATATATTCTTATTATTTTTCAATATTTTTTTGGGTTTTGATTTTCAAACTAACACTTCATTTTTTAATGATTACTGACTTGGGGTAATTTAAAGTATTAGACCAATCATCATCATCTGCCTAACCTTTTCCCAACTATATTTTGGGGTCGGCTTCCAGTCTAAACGGATTCAGCTGAATACCATTATTTTTAAAGTATTAGAGAGTTACTTTAAAGTATTAGAGAATCGCACAACAGATAAGGTCAAAACAAATGTGTAAAATTTTATCAATAGATATGTTGGTCCTCAGTTTTAGTTTTAGTCTTTAGAAATTGAACGGGAAAAGTTATTTTTAAATGGATTACTTTTGTTCTAAAGAACCCAATATATGCCAATTTACCTGTGTAATAGTTTTTGTGTATTATAACAGAGAGCGCAACCTTCGGGGTGTCCGTCTAATGTGGAACAAGGGAGAGGCGCTGCCGTTGAAGACCGTCTGGAACCCCTTCAGCCAAGACGTACCGTTCCTCACCTTCGCTTCTCATCCCATATACTGGCATAAAGGTATTACTACATCCATACATACACGGTGTATTTGGAACGTTTGCAAAAACAAAGTGGTATGATAGAGTTGGCATGGCCTGACATGATACAAGTGAAAAAAACGCGATTTTTTTTGTTGTCTTAATAACTATTTATTATTAATTATTTATTTTGTATAATCATACATACATGTAATATACACGTCCACTGACCACTGCAGTAGCCGGACCACTCTAAATGGGTCTTTTTATTAATTTAAATGAGTGATAAAATTTAGAGTGAGTTTAAAGCAAACATTTTTTTTAATTTGGAGCAATGTAGCTTTATAATCACGCGTACTTTCCATTCCTATGGTAATATAAGGCTAAATTATAGCCTTTGTATTATTCTGATGTGTAAGCTATATTCTTGTAAAGTTTCATCAAAATCCATTCTGTAGTTTTTGCAAGAAAGAGTAACAAATATATCCATATTTTTTTTCAATTTGCGTTTATAATATTATTCGAATAAGTTAGATAAGGACCATTTATAATATTTATTGGATAGTACTATATTATTATCATTTAGAAGATTGACGCTAGCTTTAACAACAATTTAAGTAATGTGTCGTTTTATACACTTACAGATGGCGGTATAGAGGAGAGGTCGACGTACGATATGGAATTGTTTGCTCAAAAGCTTCAAAGAGCTATAGAGGGGATGTCGACGTCGGCCTGCTGCATCCACCACTCGCCAATAGTGATACAGAGCTACCTAGGTATAACATCACTCTTCCACAACAAGACCAGCATGGGATTCTTCAAAGTTAGGGGCAAATTTAGTTTCTAATCTATATATTAGTATAGTGAGGTATCTATATTGAGTGTTATTTTAACATCAATTGCTGCAACCATAATAGGTAGTGTTGCTAGCAGGATCTCATTGACTTATGTCAATTTATGTAGTATCATGAAATTTTTTTTGAAACAATTTTTTTTGTTGTTTTGGTACGATTTGGTATTGCCAGTAATGCCGGAAAAATATATTCAGAATAAAGTTATCAGATTGTTTTTTCTGACGTATGACTGTGATTTATTTAATTTGACAGAAATTTTCGTGTGAAAAAAATCAAACTAAAAGTATAGGATGCGCGTTTTAACTGGTCCGGTCTGAAATAAACTCAGGTGATATTTCAAATGTCATTGTAGTGAAATTAATTATAACGATATTTATAATGTTACGTTTCGCGGCACTCGATATTTCGATATTTAAGTTCACGTTGAAAGGGACAAAGGTATAAAAACATTTAACATCCCGTTGTAAAATAGTGAAAATGGCCATATTTTATAAAGCCATTCTAGCGACGCACATGCAAAAAAATCTGTTAATCCGTCTTTATTCCGAGTAAGTTGAAAGCGATATAAATAATTTCAGGTTTACTAGATTAATACTCGACTAAAATAATTAGGCGCACAGGAATCTGGCTAGGACGTCTCACCTGGATTTCGTTTGAGCTTCGTATTTACCTAATTATTTGGGTTGAGTAGTATTTAGGTATTCGAGTATGCCGTTTTTTTCTTACGTCAATATTTATGACAGCTACCGTATAAATTACAACCAATTTTACATAAAATGCAATATTATAACAATATAGTATATTGTAATGTGTAAAATATTTATTTAATCGTTTATTTATTTGATTAATATCAATCTACGTCACGACATGACAGCGTCAGGCCGTTCAAAAACACACTTTTGCACCAAAAATTACGAAACACAATTTCGCTGCAACTTAGCGCAGAATAACAATCATATTATTCATAACATCGTGTTTTTACTTACACCTACTTATGCTGGGAAACGATGGTCATTTATCTATGCTAATATTATAAAGAGGAAAGATTTGATTGTTTGTTTGTATTGAATAGGCTCCGAAACTACTTGACCTATTTGAAAAATTCTTTCACTGTTGGGAAGCTACACTATCCACGTTGAACATAGTTTTAAAGCATGGTTGACGCAGGCGAAGCTGCGTGCAACAGCTAGTTTATTTATAATCCTTTGAACGGATAAGTGATTTGAGTATGTACGGATGTGAACATAGATAATATACGAATAATGTAATGCTGCATAAAGATTACGAATTAATTTCAGGCAAACAACATAATCTGAAATATTGAGTGGGTATAAATATACTAATATTATGGTTAAAATTATTTCATGGTGAAAGTATTAAAGAAATATCGTAAAATCGTATTGCTTGTATAAAATATAAAGGCGCGGCTACACCGCGGCGCACGAAGAGGCTACGTACGTTTGTCAAGCTCTGCTTTACAAAGAAAATGTTTGTGATTGTTTCCACTGCAACCCACAGACGTGCGACGTATTGTCATTTTAACACGTCCGTAGCCTCAGCATGCGGTGGTGCTGTGCTTTAAATACGATTATGTATTTGTAGATTAAGTTCGAAATTGTACTGACAAGAGATTTATGTTTATTAGAAATTAAAAATTATATTGATCATACAAGAATCGATTGTATAAAATTTACTTTCGATGGAATGGTCACTCGTAGTTATCCTATGACCATGGGTGTAAAGTACCAGAAACGGCGGGAATATGGTCTAAATAAAAAATGTTTTACAAATGATTTATGATTGAAAGATGCTACTTACAAAAAGTATGTAGACATTTAAATATTAGGTATTGCTATAGCTATTTCAAATATAATTTTATTTCAATCGTTCATATGTAAGACTCATGAAGACATTATTTATCTTAATTAATACGCCAATACAGTTAGGGCCTGTTTCACAATCTCCAGATAAGTGCCGAATAGGCTATCGGCAACATATTTGACAGATAGAGTATGGAGTATCTGTTAAATATGTTGCCGATAGCCTATTCGGCGCTTATCTGGAGATTGTGAAACAGGCCCTTACAGTATTCAGGTATTGCGTGGCGGGAATCGGCTCGGTGCTCATTGAAGGCTTGAGCAGCAGTGAACGAAGGTTAATAATGATGTGTGCAGACCTTATTTTATAACGTCTGTCGATCACGGGCGGATGTGAGCCTTATCAGCTGTCCAGTACACGCGCAGGATCAGCTCATCATTATCATATCCGCTCGCTACGGGCCGTATAATGAACGCCGAGAACGCGTTATTTTAGAAATTTCTAGAAAATTAAAAAGGCTAAACATATTTAATTATTCGAACTTATCGAATATTATGCATGTCAATACATGATATTTTGTCGTCGTGATATTAATTTAATAATCCAAATATGATAACTGTATTTTATTTCTATTGAACTAAATGTTTCTCGCGAAAAAATAGTCTTCAATAATTGAGCTGTCAAATACAAAAATGACGGTTAGTTTACTGAGATTGACTTATTTGACCAAGGAAACAAACAAACTGTTTATCTTTATTATAGTAGTAAATATGAAGCTTGAGCCTTGAAATTATTTGTATGTTGTGTCCACGCAATATTTGTCTACTAAATTGGTCCAAATGGTCATTTAATACTAAATATACTTAAGTTCCGTCTAATTTTGTTATTAGATATATTTAAAAGTGTTGTCGAAACGATAATTTTTTCATAATAATAAAAATCTTTTGAGAAGGATTTAGTCAAAAGTGTTTGTATATTATTGTTATCTTTATAATTATTATAATTACAGGTATAATTGAGATTTAAAAGGTTGCATTTAACGTTGTTAAAATTTTGTTATAATATGTGTATATTGTATATAATATGTGCCAGATTTCCATTTCGTTTTGTCAAGGAGTATAAAACTATTTAAAGCGGGATTTTTACCATGTTTTTTATTCTTATGTTTATTATCGATATTTCGATATTTTTTTCGGCTCACGAGTCTCGAGATTCCGTTTTAAATAGATTTATAATTATAAGTTTTTATATTAATGATTATTTATATTTATTTATGATTTAGATTGAATGTAGTTATTAAATATTGTTGGAGTCGTTTGGGAATATTGTTGGTCTGAAATATAGTTTATCTTCCATTGTATATTATTGTTAAAGTAGCTTTTGCATGTTCAATAGTAGCTCAATGATATACGAAACGGAAATACGCTAGATACAATACTAGGAAAGCAATACTCGGGGGGAAATTTCATGATTCATATATTTATATGTAAATTATGCGTGTTTAAAGTTAATTTGATATTTTCAAATCTTGGCCTATGCAAGCCTAATAATATTGTCGCGTAAGCGTTGTTCATTACAATATCGTCTTTGATTAAATAATAAATCTTTAAATTTGTTTTAATTTCTTTGCACCTGTAAATTTTAAGACTAAGAATTTCGAAGTGTTAGTCATATTAACCAGATAGGGAAACGGTCTCTCTGCAGTGGCCGGTCTGTGGGATGCGAGTGTTAAGGAATCCATCGTTTTGGCGTTCTTGTTATCACTTATCACATATTTTCAGCAGTGGACAGATAGAGAGAGAGATGATGATGATGTTTTTTAGTAATTGGTCAAGAACAGAAATAGACGCCATTTGGTAAGTGGCAAGGCAGTTCTTACTGCAGCCCTGCCATAGACAAGTCATCAAGGTATGTAAATTGTAAACCACCCTGATTGTGTATACATTGTCTTATCATTTTTACAAAACAGACAAGGGGTTACTTGGTATCAGAAATATTTCATACACAGTAGTAGTAGTAGTCATATTCTAGTATAAACTACATACAATGTAATTAACTACATACAAGGTAATTTCTATGGTTGTTTTTTCGCGGCAAAACGACTCGCTTTAAGGAGTACTTTCGAAGCATAGAGTAAAAGTAAAATATAAAGATATTTTTGTTTTGAAATAATTTTAAAAATATTCATCAACTCGAAAAAGTGACGAACATTAGTAATACTAGCTTGAATATCGAGAGGTAGACGAGTGTTTTATTTTTCACAATGCTAAATCTGCCAACATTTGTTCTAATATTTTACTTTTTCATGAAACGATTGTTTTACCAAGAAATGGTGTTGCCATTTGGATGTTAGAAAACAACATTTATAATTTCACTTTGTATCTACAAATAATTAAGGAAAAGACCCATGTGAAAGGTTTATTCTCGATATCGTACTATATTGAACTTAATTTATAAATATGTTGCAGAGGACATCGCAACGTACAACATATTTAAAAATTAAGCCTTATGGACTGACATCCTTTCATGTTTAGTTACATTAATTAAATTATATTGATTATATAAAATATAACGTGTAATTTACATTTTTACATTAAAAGTAATCCTCCCAACCCGAAGGAAGACTGCAATTATCCCAAAAAGAGTCCTCTATATTAAGATTAGTATCGTATTCCGTATAGTTAATCACTCTAATATATTTCAAATTTTCCACCCAAGACAAATCTGAAACATCGCCTTTCTTGTTTGATCGTCCTCTTTTCATTTTTTTCTGTACGTTTATATTCTCCGTGTTTGAAGTGTTTAAGGCTTTTCTTTTCCGTGTAGCACCAACTGATCTTTTGGTCTTTTTAGTTTCTTTACTTTTACGAATTTTGTTATTGTCTCTTTTGTTTTGAGTCTTTTTTTTATTGTTTCTTTGGATTAGGTTATTATTTTTAGGTCTTTCATTTAAAGCGTCAGTATTGCAATAAGCTCCTGGAGATGAAAAGTTATTGGCTATCGGCACGTTTAATGAAGGTAAGATATTTGGTTGTATGGTATGATTTTCTGGTAAATCCACATTTAAATCATATAAAACCATTAAAGATGTTTCTTTGTTTGATTTTTTTTGTAAATCGACACCAATAGTACATGTTGCAGTTGAGTCGTGTAGAGTTGTAGTTACTTTTGTAGTCTTTTGAGTATAATCCTTAAAATCAGGACCAGTTAAATCTATGACATTTCTTTTATCGATGGAGTTATTGTTAACATTTTTAGAGACTTTTAAAGGTGAAACTTCCTTAAAATATGCTATTTCTTTATCAAGTGTATCAATAATACTGAGTGACAGATTTGAAAGTGTTCTTTCAAGATCTACTCCTAAATCGTCTGTTATTACATTTGCTGTGTTTGTTTTATCACTTTTGTCAATATCTTTTTTCTCTTTGTTTTCTAACGATACTTGTGTTGTTTCAGAGAAACTGATAGTTTGAACTTGTATACTACGTGAGGTAGATTTCGGTGTGTCGTTCAATATTGCTAGGTTACTGGCGGATTGGTTATGAACGAAAGTGTCTTCCTGTGTAGTTTTTGATTGCTCCTCGATAATATTCTTCATAACACATGTAAGTTTTTCAATAACCTAAAACCGCCATTTTTTATTTTTGTATCATTGTGCTAGTGAAATACATGGAATATTTCCAAAACTTTCCGTACGTATCCTGGTTGAAAGTCAGTCGATATATCAATTACGATTTGTTTCATTTATCAACAAAACAAAAGCGTTCCGAATATTATATTTTCCTCATCGAATGTCTGATTGTAAGTGGCCTAGTTCTGAATAATGAGTACGCTCATAATTATATAAAAAATTAAAGTACTAACCCATATATGTCCCACTGCTGGGCAAGGGCCTCCTCCACGAAATCAGGCGAGGAGGGTAATGGGCCATAATTCACCGATGCGCTTGCCCAATGCGGGTTGGTGAACTACACATACCTTTAAAGACTTTCAATCTCAAGGCATGCATGATGCAGGTTTTCTCAAGATGTTTTCATTCACCGGTATAATTATATAAATAGTAATCAACATGCAAAATAATAAGCGACGGTGGTCCAATGGTGGATGGACTAGGCCACTTATGCGAGAGGTTCGGGTGTACAAACTAATGCTTTCAGGAGTCCTTGAGGGTGATAAAAGATACACTGCCTTGAGGTTGATAAAGTTTTTTTATTACATGTTAAGATTACAATTAAGGATTTCATACGGAATACCGCTAGCGCGATGTAACATTGGTAAAGCGCCATCTGTTGGCGGGCAGCGTTAGTTTTACATTAGACATCGGGTTTGATCCTGACCCGTCCGTGTGTGCCTTGAAATGGGTTTTTCTAATTTCTAAGTGCACCCCAAACACGAGACCATCGCTCGCTCACTGGTGATGGAAAAACATCGTGAAGAAACCTGCATGCCTGATGAGATTGAAAGTCTTTTGAAGGTATGTGAAGTTCACCAACCCGCACTGGACCAGCGCGGTGAACTATTGGCCCATTACCCTCCTCGCCTGTCAAAGTCAAAGTCAAAGTCAAAGTCAAAAATTTTATTCAAAATAGTACTATCCAAGTATCTTTTTGAAGGTCAATTGAGTCTACCACCGGTTCCAAAGTAAGTCCACTGAGAAGAACCGGCGAAACAAACTCAGTGGAACTAGTCTTTTCAAATACAATATTACAAAAAATAGTAATACAAACAATACATAGTACTATACTAGTATAGTACATAACAAGAATTCAGCAAGAAACTCTGTTGGGTTGCTCCTTTCAAAATATAGTTTACAATTTTTTATAAACATACATAATTACATACACTTATTACTATAACACATTTATTACAGTCTTATCCTAAGATCTTTATTCTAAGAAAAGTAAATAAGTAGATAAATTTAGACCCCGCAATATCCAAAACAAACCAGTGGATGTTAATAAAAAAAAAAAGAAACTCAGCTAGGTAGAAATCGCATAACACGACCAGCCACCACAGCAGCACCTCCACATAGGCCTGGACGCGTGAGCCAGCGTCAACCTCTTCCGCATATTAGAGGGAAGTGGAAGACCCATCCCACAATGCCACCACTGCAGTAGCGTAAGCGAGCATGACATGTCATACGTTTCACCTTTACACAAGTTTAGTTCAACACACTTTATCTACATTCAACAAAATTTATCTACATTCTAGATAAAACAGCTTTATAGAAGAGCAATTTAATCCCAAGGTTTCGCTTCGTCGCCTGATTTCGAGGAGGAGTCCCGTGCCCAGCAGTGGGACATAAAGGGTTGATACTTTTATGCAAAATAATGGCTACCAACGCACTCGCGTGTTTGAATTCCGCCAAAGAAACAGTGAGTCTGACAATGCGAAGCTTAAATTTTCCAGGCACGAAGCCATTTTTAAAAGGGAAGAGGCTGGTTCAATATAAGATAAATTGGATTACGTTTATAGGTTTTCACGAGGAAGTCTATACTCCAGCATGTATATAAATAGCCGTAGATGCAGTAAGTAAGCCGCAATAAAAAGAGTAACGAGACATCAAGAAGTCCTTTAAAATACCCTACTGCAGCGATAAACAGGCGCGGGGGAGGGGGGGACAAATAGAGGCTGATGATAATGATGATGAAATTTCGTCTGCATAAATACAACAAAACCATTAGACTTTGTAAGCTTGATATAGAACTTAGATAACTAAAACTAATATGTGCTAAAAAAGTTTAATAATAGGTAAGCCTCTTCTCAACAAACTTCAAGAGGCAATAAACAGTAGTCCTAGGAGGTCCTAAAAGGATAATTATAATGTCGATGATGATCTGTTTATTTTATTCTTACTGCACCTGGACAACAGCTTAATAAATACCTGTAAGGATCGGGCATCTCCTTGACACTTGGGTACCAGCCGTGCGACCTCCTCACCGTATTCCCGGGCAGCGTCTACTGGTATTGGTTTCTTGTTATAAATATAATCATCAACTTTCAGGCTTATTTCAATGAGTCTGGCCGCTATTTTCTGCTTCTAGATGTACAAGAGAGAAAAATACTAATGCACATTATTCGATAAAAACAATTAGGCCCCGTGCACACGGCGCTTAATAAGCATCAGCGTGAAATGCCAGCGTTACCCGAGTTGCCAGCTCCGCATGCTAAATTCGATTTAACGTCCAAAGCTCATCGTCGAAAATCCAACAGTGCTCAATAAAAAGCGCTGCAATTAAAAAACACTCTCGTGTGAACAGATACAAATTATGGGTTCCGTTTGTCTCCTTTAAACGCTTTTTTAACGCTCATTATAAAATGAGCTTGTGAGAGCGGTGCCTTAGGCGCATGTAAGTCTTCCTCGTCTTCGTCAAGATGAGCCCAATTGTTTAGGTCGACTATTTTACTATGTTGCTTGTAATAATCGACTAGCAACTCATATTTGGGTTGTAGACGTGAGTTGCAGAGAATCGGCGGCTTCGCGTTTTTTAATAAGGGTCAAGTCAAGGTCAGATTTCAGCTATGGACTGGAATAATGTTGATGATTTAATTAAAGAGAAAAATATAAATGGTATTCGCAAACACACAATGTGGAACAACACATAAAAATATTAATTAGGTCACAAATTAATGCAGGCGATACTATTGATAATCAGTTTTTTTTTACCTGAAGCTTAATTTTCTTTGTCGTCTTTTTTGGTGGCATATTATAAAAAATTAATAACTTTAAAATATTTATTTTTTTAATTCAGGAATTGTGAGACAGTGCAAAACAGGTAGGTAGATTCGGAAAACCAACAATGAACAAACCGCGCCATTTCTTTTTTTTTTTAATTTACACGAAGATGGTGAGTACTAAGGAGTAAGCACCTATTCAGCTTTTTATTAAATAAAGATTTATATTATGATATAGATCGTTTATATAATTTATTCGACGTATATAATTCTTTTAGTTTATTGATACATTAAAATGTTAAGTACCTACAATTTAAAAATAAATTATTTTCATATATGTACATGATTCTAATAAAGTTTTATATAGCATTGATTAGACATAGCTGTGTTCCCAGAATAATGCAACAGATAAGTTATCACAGGATTCCGTGGTGCGAATATTTTTCTTATTTATATTAATTCGAAAATGATAATATAATTGCCGACGGTTTTATTTCGGTATCAGTTCGGCTTGTGATTTGCAAGCTGACTGGCGTCTCATAATAAGTTTATTTAATTTACGATATTTCCTAATGACTATTAATATTTTAAAATAAATCTCAAAATGGATTTACTATTACGAACATTTATTTTATTGTATGGAATATACCTCAGTGAAGCTGGTTATGGTATACCTTCAGCAATAGAAAATCCGTAAGATTTTTTTTCTATCTTCTATTATCTACCTAATAAGTAATAAGTCTTTTTCATATAGTTGAAAAGGGAGGTAAAATTAATTTTGATTCATTTTTTTTTCGATGAAATAGAGTTCTGTTTGTGCTAAAGAGTGTTGTCACTTATAAATAGCAGCTATGTGTGTAGTATGTGGATGTATTGAACAAGAGTGACCCCTGTAATTTTACTAAAAATACTCAATTAATTTCTTAATAACCATACTATTGTTATCTCTAATTGTTTCTACAACAGACAATCCGATGTCGCCACGCCGCAATATGTACCTTCCTACGCAAAGACGAAATACTACAGTGGAACCAAATCGGCATACGGTGGAACTAAAACTTCGTACGGTGGAACTAAAACCGCGCACTATGGAACTAAAAGTGCGCATTACGGAACCAAAACAATGCACTACGGAACAAAAACTGCGCACTCCGGAACTAAAACAGCGCAGTACGGAATTAAAACAGCGCCCAAGCCCACATATGGCGAGCGAAGAACATTTCAAAGTTCGGGATCCAGGTAAGATTTCATTCTTCGGTTTCTAATATAATAATATTGTAATTTTAAGTTTTGAAATTCGATTGTTATTCATTTATTATACGTAAATAAAAACTTCATTGAAGCTATGTTTAGTAGTGGACGGATAAAGGCCGATGATGATAATGAAATAAAGGAACAATATGTTCAAACAATTGAAATCATCATCATCAAAACGACAGATTATCCCCCCTAGACAAGTGGCACAAACGCTAAACGAATAGAAATAGAATAGAATACTTATTATATGGAAATGACACTAGTTTACGACATGTAATTTGAGCAGCTATTGTTATGCCAATATAAGTATTCTATTCTATTTCTATTCGTTTAGCGTTTGCCATTTATACAACGGCAGTACAAGGGCAGTAGGGCTATTCTGTAAGGTCGTTTCGAAACTCGAAAGCGGAATCCGCGGTGATATACGAATTTGGCGAATTTGTATTCTTTAAAACTCGACTCTATCGATCTATATCAATAAAGTTCACTTTCGAAGTGAGCGTAAAGTGAGCTCTATCACACAGGTGAAGCTCGATATCGAAATGGTTTTTACAGAATAGCCCTACTGATGTGCCCTACTCGGGAATGTAAAGTATGTCGTAAGTAGGTACTCGACTTTGAGGCCACGCGCGAAATTTAAAATTCCCGCGCAAAGGTCTATTTCCATTAAATTATAATTATAAATAATATAGACAGGGCTTTGTAAGTCCGGACTTTTAAATTGTACGTCTCCTCCCCTTAAAGGATCTTTTTTCAAAATATCAAGAATGTAGTTGTATAACATTAAAGTAAAAATAAGGAATTAATATTTTTTATTTGTAAATAACGTTTGCAATTTTTTTTAATATTGTGCTAATAAATACTCAAGTTCATATTTCTAGTCATAATTTCGAAACGACTAATCTACTTCTCATATTTTCAAAACCTTTATATCTTTTTCTCGACTTTTTGAACTTGCTGGCCACGCACACTATATCACAAAATTACACTACTTACAATTGCTGTCTGTGTTTTGTGTTATATTATTGAAGAAACACATTTTTACGGCTATTATTGCGGTTGGTTTATTTTTTATATTTCAGATTTTTGTCCCATGGCGCCTAAAAAGTAAAAATCTTCAAAATCGTTTGATATCCCCATAAAATTCGTTTATATTATATATTGAACTTATAACAGATCCTCTTTTTCAGGCCCACTTATGAGCAATTCAAAGGCAACGTCGGTGTGGGCTACCAGCCTGGTAAGTCTTAATTATTGTATTTTTACAGCCTCAAATAAGAATAGAAATAAATGCTTTAAAAAAAGAAATAGAAGCGTTCTTACCGCGATTACCTACGGGTATAAGTTTCCGACTGATCTAAAGGTTGCCGTAGCTCAACGTGTTATGGAGCGCGGTATCCTGTGTTTTAGATAGGTTCTAAACGAAGATATCCTCCAGAGAAGTAGCGTTACCGATATCACGTGAAAAATAAGCGCGTTGAAGTGGCAGTGGGCTGGTCACTTAAGAGAACGGATAGCTGATAGGCCAAGAGTGGATACCACGTCTAGGTAGACAAAGTATTGGTTGGCCTTCAGACAGTTGGGAAGACGAGCTCAGTGCAGTGGGCGGTCCGTGTTCGATGCGAGTGGCAAGAGATCGGTCGTTTTGGCTTTTAATTATAGGACCCCTATGTTCAGCAGTGGACGGATTAAGGATGATGATGATGAAAAATTAATGAAAGATATGCTATCGTCAGAGAGTGAGTCTGCTTCTAAACTTACTTATTCCTATGATGATCTGAAGTAGAGTATTAGTATTTATAATGTAATAGCTATAGAGTAGGTAGCTATATGATAGACTATAGAGTATTTCTGGCCTCGACGATTTTAATTACATATTAATAATACTGCCTTAAATTTCATATTTAGTACTCGCTGTTGCCTGCGGCTTCGTCCACGTTAACTTAGTTTTACGGAAGTATCTGGATTGATGATGATTATATTTTTAGCCTTAGTTACTCTCTATAACGTCAGCTATCTGCCAGTAAAAATCGCATCAAAATCGGTCCAGTCGTTACAGAGATTGGTCCAAACAAACAGACACACAATAATTGTTAAAAAATCTATGTGGGTATATGTGACGTGTATAAATCCGCATTTAGTAAAAGTGGTTTATAGTTTTATATTACAAAGTACAAACTCCCAATTTTATTCATCTGTATAGATTATAACAATATTATGCACTTATATAAAATGTATTAAGTATCCGATACATATGGAGAATTAAAATATTACCTACAGAAATCGTCTTCTTTCTGGAATCTTCTTCTTCTTGGAATCGTCCTTTTAAAAATCCCAAACAAATACGTGTATCTAATATGTTTTACAACTCTGATCTAACAGAAAGTTTTAAGCAAACCTCGGTTCTGTGGGTCTTAACAATAAGGATGTTGACACATGTTACAAATTCATGTAAAGTTATGTTTTACATATTAAATGCAGTATTTGAAAACCTAAAATAACATTTTAAAAGACTACTCATCTATATTTGTCTTAAAATTTAGAAAATTAATTTAAAATGCGTTATTTATCATGCAGTATCACGTGACTGCAAACGCGTATAAGGCGATGACGTCACTGAACATTGAGTTAAGTACAAACTGTCATAACTCACCTTACATAGCGCGAGCTCCGAATGCGGTGTGTGACGTAATGACGCTTGGAGCATTTTAACGGCAATTTTAAAAGCTATTTTTCTTTATTTAATTTTTTGTTAAAATTGGACATATTTCTTTACAAAAGTCTTTTTTTCGTGTTTATTTTATATCTATCAAATAAAATCAATTAAAAAAATTAGTCAACATCCCATTAAAGTAAAGTAAAGTATTATATGTCCCACTGGTGGGCACGGGTCTCCTCCTCGAAATCAGGCGATTAGGGTAATGGGCCATAGTTCACCGATGCGTTGGCCTAATACGGGTTGGTGAACTTGACATACCTTTAAAGACTTTCAATCTCATCAGGCATGCAGGTTTCCTCACGATGTTTTCTTTCACAGGTGAGCGATCGATGGTCTCGTGTCTCATCACTTAGAAATTTATAAAAACCTATTTCAAGGCACACACGGACGGGTCAGGATCGAACCCGGAACCTCTCGCATAAGAGGCCGAGTCCATCCACCACTGGACCATCGTCGCTTCTTAACAATTACCCGGTACGAAACGTTAGGATTAAATGCACTGGGTGCTTAAAATTATAAATAGGTATAGAGTGACCTCCAGCGAGTAATCTCGCGTAATCAGCCAGGCTCGCGTAGGCAGGCTATCGACGGATGTTCGGCAGGATGTCTGTCTCTTTTGTGAATTTGTGACCTAAATGTCAACAACTAGATAATGCATCTATTCTATTTATATGTCAGGGTTGAGCTGATTACAATTATCATTATATAAATAGATAGGATAACGATGCAGGCCGGCTGCATTTAGACAAGTGGGCGGTTGCTTTGGCGTTTATTGGTAGGGGCCCAGCAGTAGAAAGGAACAGATAATTATAACGTTGATGACGAATAGAATAAGGATCTCTTCTACCTCTTTTCGCAAACGATTTTCTTATATTTAATCGTTTAGGATTTTGTGTTAAAATAAAATGTGGTGTCGTGGGACACCAGGTAGGAACGAAGTTAAGAAAGAGTAGGGATGAGAGAACGAAAAGAAAAAGGGAGAAAGAGAAAGGTATTATACACTACTCGCTTGTGTATGCGACTGTCGCGCCTGCGCACGTCTCATTTAACGGTTTTATTTCCACGGATTTTTTCTTACGGTTTTACTATCACATTTTTTTAGTTCGGTCGCACAGCAAAATCCCTATCCCCTTCAAGCCTGCCGTAAGGAACTTCGTTCCAAAAAAGTTATTGTGCTCTTTTTTTCACATCATAAGAAATTTTAATCGAATTTTAAAATCAGGACGTTCACCGAACTTTGTAAATACAAATGCATTTTTTTATCGTTATTATTTATAACGATAAATGATTGATTGAGAAAATTAACAAATTTTCCCGTCAACGAATTGAAGTAAGAAAAACAAAGTCGTAATAAAAAGATTTTTTTAATGTTGTCTACAACTTATTTAATTTTTTAATGGATTTTATGGACTTTTTTCAGTTCATTGTAAAACATTGGGAAACCTTTTTCAGAAACCTGACAGTAATCGAATAATGATTCCTCTCTCTCTCTTTTTCTCTCTCCTCTCTCTCTCTTTCTCTCTCTAGAGACACGTGACACACAATCCCAAATATCTTCTCTATGACATCTATACTAATGTAGAAACCGAACCTAATTTGTAGGTGCACCATCTGCTCACCCTCATAACCGATTGAGTTTAAACGCCATCAGGCCATAAAGTCTTTCTCTCGAAAAAAAAAAACCAATTCAATTCACGAATCGAATCACGAATTTTTCTACAATAAGACCAGTTTTACCATGATTTAAATCGAAATTGAGCGAATTTTACTTATTTTGATATTGCAGAGATATGTGAAGTGGAATGCCAGAACAACGGGATATGCGTGGACCGGAACATCTGCGAGTGCCCACCCAACTACCACGGGCGGCTGTGCGAGCTGGAGAAGAAGCCATGCCTCAACTACCCACCACTACCCATGAACTCGCAGCTGTCGTGTGTCGGAGAGTAAGTCGGTGTATTTAAATTATGCCATCGGATATGATATTGCATTTGCAGCTTAACGTCACTTCAACGTAACGATTAGATGTAAAAAATCAAAGTTGATAAGACTGATCCAACAAAATCACTTTCTTCGCGTAACGAAAAGGCTTTGAAATTTTACTTGCCATTCTCGTCTATACATTTCGACTATCGAATCGCCGCCTAAGAAGTCTCACTTTGAAAATATAGTCGTGCTATGTTTAAGTATACATGATAATATTATAATACTAATAATATTGTTGTAATATAATTGTAATACTAGAGATTTGAAAAGAGTAACCAGGGAGATCTTGTCGGGTCTTCTCCATGAAATTGCCCAATCTGAAGCGTTCGACGTTTAAAAACGCTCATCTAATCGTTTGTGAAATAAAAATATTCGGATTTTGATGTGATGTATTGTCAACATGTCGTTATACTTGACTCCACTCTATATCAAGTAACTCGGCTCCAAACGACACCAAGCGCTCAATCACTGAATTGAGTTTAGGTACTCTATCGACCCTAGTGCGCTTAATGTCAAGTGAAGTCAAGTATATTTAATTTATTTTTGTGTTTGTTTCGCTTATTTTTCCCAGAGGACTACCCTCAAGACCAGTAGTACCGTCATTAATAGATACACGATATTTATTTAATAATAAAAGTTTTTACTTCACATTATTAAGTGCGTCACTGGCAACGTGATGTAGACAGGATGTGTCAATGCATCATCAACTCGAGCACGCTAATATTAACTAGAGCTAAGGATATGTATACAAGATTCACAGCGTCAAGATGTCAAGTGGAACCAAGTATAACCTATACATGATTCAGTGCCTCGCCTATTCGAGCGCGTTGTTGACTATCGTAGGAAGCCTAGTATTAGCACTAGGAAGGCATGAGCCTGGTTCAATTACGTTCACTCGCTAAAAATTTTTCGCTTCATAAAAAATATTGTCCGCAGTGTCTGTACAGTAAAGTGTAGTAAGAATCACAAGTTTTTCGATGGCTCGACCGTGGCGAACATGCGGTGTGTTGACGGACAGTGGCGCCCCTCGCGGGCCGACCTCACCTCCCTTTCCGACTGCCAGCCGGAGTGCGACCCGCCCTGCCAGCACGGCGGTGTGTGCCTGTCCATCAACACGTGCCAATGCCCTGTCGATTTCAAGGGACCTCAATGTCAATATGGTAAGAACATTACAAAAAAATATTTTCATTTTTTATATTCATTGCTACTTTGATTTTGCGGTACTCGATATTTCAGCAGGATTTAATTTAACATACAAATATATTATTATGCTCACGAGACATTCGAGATGTTCTAGATAGTTTTTCTAAAATATTTATTTGAATGCAGCGGCAACAGAGTGTGACGTCCGAAAACTCGGATTCAACGGCGGCTACAACTGCTCCGGGGACGGCGAGCAGTTCTCTTGCCAGCTGGCCTGTCCCAGTGGCTCGTACTTCAGCACCCCTCCAGCGCCCCTCTACACCTGTCTCTTTTCCACCGGAGTGTTTCAGCCGCAGCCAATCCCACGATGTATATTTGGTACGTAACATTACCATTAATAATTTACCCTTTATTTTTTACCAGAAAAGTTTTGGGTTCAAGCACATATGTTTGGTAGCCATGAACACATGACAGAACGCAAGACGCTCATCATCATGATCAAAAATCACGCCAAACAAGCAAGGTATGAGCTGAAGCCAGTTTCTGTTTCTGAAACAGAGGCATCATATTTTTGAAGGTGGTGGAGTTGAATAATTGAAGAATGGACTGCTATCAGTGCACCTTGGCACACTAACCTCCTCCTCTGATTTCAAAGAGACTTGTGCCCAGCATAGGACGTTTATGGGTTGATACTGTACTTTTATTTTTATATTACATAAAACCTTTGTTCACAGATGAAATTATTGTGATCACACAGTCTAGTCATCCCAGCAAACATGAGGTAAGCTCTTATTTACCAAGTAAGGTACTTTTTCTCGAGACCTAGACTAGCTAATCTAACCTAGGCTAGACCACGTTTGGTCTATCAAATATGTTTTCCTCGAATAGGTTTTTTTAGTAAAAGATTCAAAAAATGTTTTTTGCAGCCATCCTACTCTTTGGTTCATTCTAACATGAGTGAGGAGGTACCCTCCCAACGGCCTCCGCACAACACCATAGTCATACAGGACATCACGCCCAAAGGCGGGAGTTGTCTGATCTGGGGCGGCGTCCACTACAAAACCTTCGACGGCAAGATTTACAGGTCAGTTTTTCTTAGTATATAGTCTATCTATAGGCTAAAGTATAGACTGGTACTAACAAAGCCTTTAGGTGAGAATAAAAGCGTAAAATACTGATTCTGGTAAAAATTAAATAATATATTGTCGATATTTACACCATATACAGCCTTGCCAATTAATTCCAAGGTATTCCACACAGTTCCACAAAAATTCACACAGTTCCAAAAAATTACACGCTATCTCACCCAATTCCACGGATTCCAGTTTCGGCTCTCCGTGTGCGTTCGCACTGGTCGGCGACCCGCTGGACTTAAACAAGTACACGGTGGCGGTGCGTCAGCCGCCCTGCGTGAGATCAGACTACTGCCCCTTGGAGATCACCGTCATATTGGGAGACAAGTATTACCAGCTCCTCGTTGATGGTGAGATTACTGGAATTATTTTCTTATGTAATAACATTGTAAAACTACTATAAAAAATATAAACATTAATTCTATATAAACTTCGAGAACTTTAACAAAGCGCGATAAAATATAATTTAGTGAGATTTCTTTTAGATGAATGAAGAATAAGGCATTTCTAGTTAAGATCCCATTAAAAGTCGATGACGAATATTCTCATGTATCTTCTGTGTAAATAAACATAATGTATGGTAAGGTGTAATATATAGAAGAAAAATATTTAAAATTCGAATTGAATTTTTTTTTTCGAGATCATTATTGAGAGATAATGTGTTTTTTGCCGGTGAATTTGGAAAGTAGAACTGAAGGGCCCGGTAGCGGAGCCGTAAGAGCTGTTGTTATTAACAGTTTTACATTGCAGATGACGGCTCCGTGAAGTTGCGTAACAAGAAGAAGAAGTTACTGCCCATCCCGACTTCCCTGCCGGATATCCAGGTGGCCATGACCAGTGACCAGGTCGTCGTCAATCTAGATGTCGGTCTCACCCTCAAGTGGGATATGAACGTGAGTCATTTTTTGAATATAGAACTTAATATGCGCGTCTTGGCCGTAAATGCCATAATAATGTGTATTTAGTTTATTTTCCGGCTGCTCTGGACTCTCCAAGCGCTATTTTATCCCAGTTTTCTTTTTTATGTTGCTTGGATTGGGAATCTGGTAGACATGCCACCTGGTGGCAAGTGGTCGACTTCACCCATCAACATAAAGTTTTCTTTTTAAAACTGCTACAAAACTGTTTTCTTTGTTCTTTCTTAAGGTTCTTTTACGTCACATAGTGGCAACTGAGCAGTGCCGAACTGAAAAGTGCCAGCTCATGCATCAAAGCAGCATGACATTGTACCTCTTAATTATTATTTTTTGATCGTAAATCTTCTTCACAGAATTTGGTGATAGTCGAGGCGTCGGTTCTCCTCTGGAACAAGACGGCAGGTCTGTGCGGAACCCTCGACGGTAACCCTGAGAACGACATGATGACGAGGGAGGGAACTCCCGCGGTGACCAAGTCCGCCATGATCTCCTCTTGGAAGCTTAACGAAGGTAATCTCTTCTTTTTCTTCTTCAAAATGTGCTACATGTACGCTTGTACATGTATGAAACACTTCCCTTATTTGTTACTCTACTATGTACTATCTAATGGTCCGGGAGCCAGGTGAAAATTTGGTCAATCATTTCATCCCGCGAGATACTTCGTGAGACGTATCAGAGAACAGTATCATAACGCCTCGTGAGCGTCAGCTGGCTCTCGGTTGGGGGGGGGGGGGGGTGAGCGGTGGGAGCCCCCCACGCAAGAAAAAAAATTTCAGTAATTTCCTCTCAGCTCATATATTTGATAAATTATCGTAGTTAACCCAATATCTCAACGAAAAAAAAAATAGCTGGCTATAACATGATACATTGTACGTCAGCTGGTGACTCGAACATAAAAATTTTTTTCATGTTCGAGTCGATTCAAGCTTAATATATGTAAGCATATGTAAGCATATATTATTAAGCTATCTTGTCATAACCAGCTGATTACTTTTTTTTTCGTTGAGATATTGGGTTAACTACAATTTATCAAATATATGAACTGAGAGGAAATTACTGAATTGTCTTTCTTTTACTGAATTTTCTTTCTTCATGCGTGGGGGGCTCCCACCGCTCATCCCCCCAACCACGCGCCAGCTGACGTTCACGAGGCTTTATGATACTATGTGCTGATGCATTTCACTAAATATCGCTTGAGAGGAATTTTTTCATAAAGACCTGTTACTGGCTCCCGGGCTACAACCTCAACGCTACAATAAAGGCGATCCACGCATTCTAGAATTTTACATCGACAGAATCTTATCATTAGGCGTTATTCCTAAGGTGAAGGTAACCTTTCAGTGTAGTGGGAGTTTACATATCCCTGCGGTAACACCCTCTTAAACGAATGCTTATTTCGCCTCACAGATCAATGCCATGAGAGTGAGACTGACGTCAGCGCCTGTGACTCCAAGTCTGAGCTGGACAAAATTAAAGCAATGCATTTCTGCACCAGCGTTTTCAGCAAGGAGAAGTTTAGGAAGTGCTCTCAGGTAAGAATATTATCAAGGAGTTTTATAATAACCAATATTGCCGGAATACTTACAAATTTTGCATCCTTACTCTCATAAATTGCATAAAAATATTTTATTTTCTCTGTGTTCAACTAGAATTATCAACAAGTTGTTACTTCTCGATCACATCTGTGTAACTTCGGCTTATATAATAACGAACTATTTTATAGGTAATGGATGTAAGGCAGCTGCTAGAGACATGCCAATGGGACTACTGCGCCTGCGCTTCCAGCCTTAGTAAGTTTTACCCAGAAAAAAAAATCGCTCATAAAAAAACACGTAACGTAGGTCACAATCTATGAATGATTTGTGATTGATTGATTGAGTGATTTTAATAAACTCATAAACTACTCACGTACTACTACTACCTCACGTTTTCATATTATTATTTTGTGCATATCTATAATTAATTATTATAATCGATTGCACATATGACATAATAATCTACAATAGCGATCAGACAGTCGTGGCATCACGACACAACAGTGTCATACTTCCGTCACTTCGTTCGAGTTGATATTACTTCCAACTTGTCGCTTTGAGGAACGGTACCCGGAATATGGTGATGATGATTGACGATGGCAGGTGCTGAGGAGTGCGCGTGCAAGACGGTGTCTGTGTTCGCCAAGGAGTGTCTCCGGCACGGCGTCACCGACATGACCAACTGGAGGGACCCTGAGACCTGCCGTAAGTACAGTACTCCGTTTTTTTTAAGTGGGTTAAATATCTCCCGAACAATGTAACCAAAAAGCAAATGATACTTCATCTTGGTTTGTGACAATGTTACATAGTCCACTAGTTGTTTCCCGTGGATTTACCCGAAAATGAAAAAAAATATCTTCCTGATTAAACAGCTTATGGTACCAGTAAAAAGTTTTTTTTTTTTATTAGCTTTATTATCAGCATATCATTATTAGTTGTACTGAAATACATATGAATCGCAATATATCCGAATACCATATAAAAAGTTAACATATTGCATAACTAATAGTTATACAATCAAGTGCGTCGAAAACGCTACAAAATAATATCACTTACATTTCAAATGCGCAATATAATACGTTATATTTCTCTGTTGTAACATCGGGGCGTAGCTCAGATGGTAGAGCGCTCGCTTAGCATGCGAGAGGTACTGGGATCGATACCCGGCGCCTCCAAAAGGACTTTTTATGATCATCTTTTTGAGTACTATTTTTATAGCATATCTCATCTTGTAACTCGATACGTACTCTACATATACTTGTTGTAACATCGGGGGCGTAGCTCAGATGGTAGAGCGCTCGCTTAGCATGCGAGAGGTACCGGGATCGATACCCGGCGCCTCCAACAGGACTTTTTATGATCATCTTTCAAAGCACACTACAAAAAATGAGTAATGTAGATTTTTAATACAGTAGTAATAGTTGCGAGGCCGCTTACTTAGAAAAGAAGGAAGGGTTATTTTACTAATTGTATTTATATATATGTATGTTCCGTCGTAGCGCCTAAACAACTTATTGGATTTAAATTAATTGATTCGTTTGCGTTTTAATCGCTTTAGGTACACGATGGAGATGGCTAATGAAAAATACTTTCTACTTGTGTATAACAATTTGCTTTACTATAAAAATTTAATATTTAAAATAGTTTTTATTAGTAGTTTAATTTTTTGAATATCTTTCAGCTATGAAGTGTCCGGAAGGCAAGATCTATAAGGCTTGTGGAGAGGCCGCGCAGCCCAGCTGTGCGTTCCCCGAGGTACCGGTGAAAGAGGACAGATGTGTGGAGGGCTGCTTCTGCCCCGAGGGCCTATTCCTGGAGGGTGGAAAGTGTGTGCCGCGGAACGAGTGCCCCTGTCGCATCAGGAACAAGATCTTCCCACCTGGCTCCGTGGTGCCTAAAAGCTGCAATACTTGGTGAGTGTCGTATACTAAATACTTTGTTGTTTTTTATGTCAGTTGGAAGAGGGAACGAGCCATCCGTTACTAAATAGTCAGCGTCGCTCATGAAAGCAGTTTATACAAGCTCTGACTTAGTCCAAGCAACTCATTTATACGTTACCTATCGTGAGACGTTAGGTATCGAGCTTCGATATGCTTCTTAACGTATGCTTCTTGAGTAGCACCAATAGATGCATTTTTCGTCGCACGTCACTTCTACTCTTACATAGAAAGGTGCAACCAACTAAATAACCCAATACGATCTCAAGTAGACCGAAGTATACGTTACCATAAAAGCCGGGGGGCCTAGCCGAAATGCCATTAAAAAGCTTTAGCGAAGTACGAAATGATAAAATGTATAGGATGGACCACCTTATGTCAATCCCATACATTTATCATTTTCGAACTTCGCTAACGCTTTCTTAATGGCATTTTGGCTAGGCCCCCGATTTAGAAAGAGTAGGACATGTTTCCAGTTCCCCTTCTCTCATTTGTTTCGTTTCCCCGCAGCACGTGTTCGGAGGGCACGTGGGTGTGTTCGATGGCGGCGTGCGGCGCGCGGTGCGGCGCGGTGGGCGACCCGCACTACACTACGTTCGACGGCCAGCGGTATAACTTCATGGGCCACTGCACCTACACGCTGCTCAGCGCGCCCAACGTCACCGTGGACGTGGAGAACGTCGCCTGCTCCGGCACCATCACTGAGGTAAGAGAAGAGGTGTGATCATCGATGCTGCAACCACTTTGCAGATGCTGGTGCTTAATCGTTTGAGGGAGGCGCTTGTACACCATCATTCTCATTTTCCGTCAAATTTAACTGTGAATCGGGGAGACAGACAGTACAGGCACTGTTAATATATGCACTCTGAATAGAGCCTTCATCATCATCATCATCATCATCATCAGCCTTTATCCGTCCACTGCTGAACATAGGCCTCCCTCAATGAACGCCAAGACGACCGATCGGTTGCCACTCGCATCCAACGTGGACCTGCCACTGCACGGAGATCGTCTTCCCATCTGGTTAATAGCCGACCAACACTTAGTCTACCTAAACGCGCCCTCAACTCTTGAACCTTAATGGCCCACCGGCCATCCGTTCTTCTGAGTGCATGACCAGCCGTGAATAGAGGCTTGTTGCAGATAAATTCGTTTATGTGGGCGATGCTCTCATCTTCATATAGCGCATCTGCTAACTAAAATAAAAAAAGTTTTGCCTACTTAAATACTGCAGTGCACGTGCTTAAAATAACATAATTCCAAATCACGTCGATGTCATCAACCGTAACATGTAACTTTAAAGTTGACTAAGTATGCAAAATAATGACTAGAAAATGAACCTGGAGCCGTACAAGGGGGAGGGGTCTCCGTCCTGCACCAAGTCTGTGAGCGTGTCGTACGGCGGCGCGCACGTCCGCCTGCAGCCGGGCGGCAACATCCTCGTCAACGGGAAGGAGGTCTCCTCGCTGCCCGTCAACGTCGGGGATGTGAGGATCCGCCTCGCCTCCTCGCTTTTCGTCATTGGTGAGTATTCCCCGTTGTAATAATTCAGGGGGTCTAGCCAAAATGCCATTAAGAAAGCGTTAGCGAAGTTCGAAAATGATAAAATGCATAGGATTGACATAAGGCCGCGCTTAATCACGTGGTCCATCCTAAACGTTTTATCATTTTCGAACGCTAACGCTTACTTAATGGAATTTTGGCTAGGCCCCCAGAGTTGTCGTCAAAGTTCAAATCAATGTCGAGGTTTGTTTTAAGTAAAGATGATAATAAGCATTAATATAATGCTTGTTGGTAACAATAAAGCGCGCACGGTATTTTTAAAGCCTATCCTAGAGTGCGTGGCTTTAATATGTTTTTTCCCTATCGGGCCTCGCGTCCATTTTTTCCCTGATTTTTAAAACTTAGTTCCTACACTTTAAACTATGAAGCTTCTCTTTATCCGGGTGTATTAGTAGGCACTGTTTTTCCAAACCATAATATACCTTTCAAAGCTATGTTCCATTAATTTATTTATCAATAAGTCTATGGACAGGATGTTCAGCCATCTGCTAATCACTTTTTTAAATTTTGCTAGCAACGGGTCTCATAACCGATCCTGCAGATAAAATCTCAGAATTGTTAAAGCGCGACGTAAGCTACAACACACTCCGACATAACACAACCGGTGTTAGGCACACAGGCACACCACATGGGCCCCGGGGTCGTATCGTGGAAGTCACACTCCACGGCTGGCGGGGGCAACCCCCCACTTACCTTATCACTGGGTGATACCAACCGGCTCACCCCTCTTCTGACGAAGCATTAGGGCCATTAGGACCATTAACATAGCTCCATCCGAAAAAAAAATAGCAACTGGTCTCCTCAAAATCAGGCGAGGAGAGTGTTAGGCCATAGTGTACAATTTTTTTCCAATTAAAATATTAAAAACAAGTAAACTGTAACAAATTAATACCATATCTCTTTCAGTCCAACTGCCCATCCAAGTGGATATCTGGTGGGACGGAAGCACGAGGGTGTTCGTGGACGTTCCCCCCTCCTTCAAGGACCAGACCAAGGTATGTTTGAGGCATGGGATGAGTGACATAAGTGTTCCAGGAATATTGACCGTGCCTATTAATCTTTATAATTAGATTTTTATTAGTTCCGGATATTAGCGCGTACATACAAACAAACTCTACAGCTACTAAAAACATGTAAACTATACATTTCAACTGCCTACTTCTCACTCTCGTGGGAGTAGGGTGATAAATTATAGCCTATGTGTTATTCTGTTAAGCTATATTATTGTAAAGTTTCATTAAAACATATTCAGTAGACTACAGTATAGTATTGGCAACTAGACAACTGTTTTAGTTGTCTGATTGCCACAATACAGTCTATATCTAGTTTGGAATCGTTTGGTCGTGTGTGAGTTGTCCCAACAGATTATTATTTATTATCTTTTAGATTAAAACATTCTAGCAATACCTATTTATTGTATTAATGCTCTCTTCGAAGGGTCTATGTGGCACATTCAACTTGAACCAAAAAGACGACTTCCTTACTCCTGAGGGTGATGTAGAGCAATCGGTCTTCGCTTTCGGTAACAAATGGAAGACCAGGGAGTTCTGCGAAGACACCGACACGAAGGAGCCGGAACACCCTTGCAACGCCAACATCGGAAAAAGAGAAACCGCCGAACAATACTGCAATAAACTCAAAGGCTCTATATTCGAATGTAAGCACTTTTATGTAAATAGTTTTTGATTACAATTAACAATTATGAACTTTGCCATGTGAACAACTCTTTTTAGGAATTTTTGAAATTGTTTATTTACTTTGACTTCTCTTGTATCATTCGTTTTATCGTTTTAAGCCATTTCAACTTTTTTTTTTTAATTTTTGCCATGTTTTTTCCTTTTTTTTGTGGAATGCGAGACTCTTGAACAGGATAATCGTGTTGTGGGTTTGGAACAATAAGTGACTCTCCATCGGTGCCTATCCATCGCCTCGTCGTCTCGTCGTCGTCGTCTCTGACGACCGAGTAAAACTTGTCAAAGGATGGGTACTTTACTTGATCGCTCCATCTAGCCGGGAATCGTCCACGGGCTCTTTTACCATGTATTCCCAACGAATATTAGCTTTTCAGTGATCTTAAGGCGTCTTCTTAATATACTCTTGGTCTATGACTCTTGATACCGTGTTGCAGCGTGTCACGCGTTCGTGGACGTGCAGCCGTACTACGAGGACTGCGTGTACGACATGTGCGCGTGCGGCGACAACGTGGCGGGCTGCCTGTGCCCGCTGCTGGGGGACTACGCGATGGCGTGCGCGGCCGCCGGCGTCTCGCTGCAGTGGCGGTACCATGTCAAGGAGTGCGGTGAGTTGGCAGTTATCTTTATACGATGGCCAGTGATTAGCGAGGGAGATCCTATGAGATCCGCTACACCAGAACAGTAGGAGATGCGTTGCTGGTGTTTCAAATTGGTATGCTTTTATTTTAAAATTTATTTAATTGGATAAGTCGCCCATTAAGGATTCGTTCGGGTAAAGTCACTTTTTTCGAGTGATTTCGTACACGGTTATTGATTTATGATTGGTAGTGTGGTCTAAAGCAATTTAGCGCTACATAAACTTAATTTTCATTATTGTCTTATAATTAACCCACCGTAAGTAAGTTGGAACAAACTATAAAAAATCCTATTTTTTAAACACCTTAAATTTTTTGGTACTCCTAAAATATTCCTTCCTAAGGTTGGACTTTGTTTGCATTTGTCTTAATCTATCACCGCTTTAGCACATGCTTTATTGCCTCCCGTAATTGTTTGGCAGAGGTGACTTGCGGCCCCGGGCAGGAGTACCAGGCGTGCGCGGACGGCTGCGCGCGTACGTGCGTGGACGTGGCGGCGCGCGGCGAGTGCAGGCCGCGCTGCGTCGAAGGCTGCGCGTGCCCCGCGGGACAGGTACGCCCTCAACATGACAGGATACCTAATAATTATTTTTGTAGGTTGTTGGTCGCTTGCTGGCGAAGAGGAAACTCATTGATATATCTTTTTTTAACTGACTTACGAGTAGTAGATTTTTTATTACCTAAATACAATGCTTAATTTTCTTTATAAAGTCAACTGTTGAACAATGTGTACAACCATTCTTCTTATTTATTTTAGAATATAGGTTTCACATCTTTCACGTTTCACGTTTCTTTTTATTTTTGGATTCGAACAACTCTTTTTACGAATTTTTGAAATTTTTTCATTTACTTTGACTGCTCTTGTATCATTCGTTTTGTCGTTTTAAGCCATTTCAACTTTTTTTTAATTTTAGCCGTGTTTTTTTCTTTTTTGTGGACCGTGAGACTTTTGAACAGGATATTCGTAGACTATGTCAACCTAAAATAAAAGTGTAAAACATGTTAGACAAATATTCTGTTTCAAAAAGTTGTAAATATAAAAATTGTCCTATTAACTAAAATCGTACTTCTACTTATTCCTGTAGGTACTAAACAACGACAACGTATGCGTGCCCGTCGGTCTGTGCCCCTGCTACCACAAGGGTATGGAGTTCAAACCCAACTACAAGGAAGTGAGGCCAGGAAGACGAGAACAAGAACTCTGGTACCTAATATAATTCATACATTTGCTACTATAATAATTATAAATACTGGTACTATATATATTATACTAGCAGCGCCCCGTGGTTTCACCCGCGTACTTCCCATTCCCGTGGGAGTACAGGGACGAATTATAGCCTATGTGCTATACTGATGCTTAAGCCATATAAAAAATGTAGTAGTCCAGTTAAGTTCCCAATAAGCTATCGGCAACATATTTGACAGATAGAGTATGGAGTATCAGTCAAATATCTGTCAAATATGTTGCTGATAGCCTATTAGGAACTTAACTGGAGATTGTGAAACAGACCCTAAGTTTCATTAAAATCTGTTCTGTAGTTTTTACGCGAAAGAGTAACAAACATCCATACTTACAAACTTTCACGTCTATATATAGTAAGATACAAGTTACTATAATACATTGGCTAGTAATAAACACGCTTAGGAGAACGGATGGCCGATGGCTCAATGATGTTCAAGACTGAAGGCCTCGCTTAGGTAGGCGAAGTATTGGTCGGCCATTAGGCATTCTTACAAACCTTTGCTCTTATAATAATTATTTTGATTTATTTTTGTAATGTAACAATCCAACAGCACGTGCGTGGGTGCCCGCTGGGAGTGCGTGCCGGCCACAGACGATGACGTAAAGAACTACCCGCCCGCCGAAGACCAGCGCGCCAACTGCAGCGCCGCCGACCACCGCGAGTTCACCACTTGCGAGATTGCCGAGCCGCTCACCTGCAAGGTACCACCACGACAATACGTTAATATACAAAACACATACACACACTTACCGAATACATACACACAGCTACCAAATATGTATAGACAGCTACCGAATCCGTACACACAGCAACTAAATACGTACACAAATATGAAATGCGATTTGTGACAACGCCTTGATTTGGCATAAAAGCGATTCAAGCGAAAAGAAGCGTGACTCATCATTATCATCATCATTCTAGCCATTATTATTTCCATTCATTTTCCATTACTATTCATATTTTGGGGTCGGTTTTTTATGTCTTGTGTGTCCATTCTGGCCTCGCTCTTAATGCTCGTCAATTCCCGCGAGATTTACATTTCGAAATAGAAATAGATTCAAGACACGACTTCCCGTATTATATCCCGCGATAAAATAGTGTTCAAGCACTCAAAATCATTTTACCTTAATTGCCACAGAACATGCATTTACCACCGACGGTGACTTCTCAAGAGTGCCGGCCGGGCTGTCAGTGCAGCAAGGGCTTCGTGCTGGACAGCTCGTCCAACAAGTGCGTGCTGCCCACCCAGTGCCCCTGCCACCACGGCGGCCGCAGCTACCCCGACGGACACGTCATGCAAGAAGAATGTAACACCTGGTAAGGAGACTTTTAGAAGCTTATCCTTGGCAACTCCAAAGATGGTTACCTAATAAGAAAGTAACACAATGCACTTGAAATCTAATTTCTGAAATAGAAATATACATATAGACATATTTATGTCTTATTATTTTTCGAAGCAGAAATTCACAGAGTTGATTAAAATATCAAAATGAATAAAAACAAAAACTACGCCCCGATGTTACAAGTATATTATGTAAAGTGGGTACGTGTCGAGTTACAAGATGTGAGAAGCTATAAGAGTAGTACTCACAAAGATGATCATAAATAGTCCTGTTGGAGGCGCCGGGTATCGATCCCGGTACCTCTCGCATGCTAAGCGAGCGCTCTACCATCTGAGCTACGCCCCCGATGTTACAACAAGTATATGTAGAGTACGTGTCGAGTTACAAGATGTGAGAAGCTATAAGAGTAGTACTCAAAAAGATGATCATAAATAGTCCTGTTGGAGGCGCCGGGTATCGATCCCGGTACCTCTCGCATGCTAAGCGAGCGCTCTACCATCTGAGCTACGCCCCCGATGTTACAACAAGTATATGTAGAGTACGTGTCGAGTTACAAGATGTGAGAAGCTATAAGAGTAGTACTCAAAAAGATGATCATAAATAGTCCTGTTGGAGGCGCCGGGTATCGATCCCGGTACCTCTCGCATGCTAAGCGAGCGCTCTACCATCTGAGCTACGCCCCCGATGTTACAACAAGTATATGTAGAGTACGTGTCGAGTTACAAGATGTGAGAAGCTATAAGAGTAGTACTCAAAAAGATGATCATAAATAGTCCTGTTGGAGGCGCCGGGTATCGATCCCGGTACCTCTCGCATGCTAAGCGAGCGCTCTACCATCTGAGCTACGCCCCCGATGTTACAACAAGTATATGTAGAGTACGTGTCAAGTTACAAGATGTGAGAAGCTATAAGAGTAGTACTCAAAAAGATGATCATAAATAGTCCTGTTGGAGGCGCCGGGTATCGATCCCGGTACCTCTCGCATGCTAAGCGAGCGCTCTACCATCTGAGCTACGCCCCCGATGTTACAACAAGTATATGTAGAGTACGTGTCGAGTTACAAGATGTGAGAAGCTATAAGAGTAGTACTCAAAAAGATGATCATAAATAGTCCTGTTGGAGGCGCCGGGTATCGATCCCGGTACCTCTCGCATGCTAAGCGAGCGCTCTACCATCTGAGCTACGCCCCCGATGCGTTACATGACGAAAATAAAATCCAAGTCTCACAAAATACTTATTATCAAACGAAACGTGATCTTTATTGGTTATTGTAGATTTACCTTTCACTATGTGTCTGTTGATAGACACATAGATTGAAAATATTTTTATAGTATGAACATTTATTATACTAAAACCTAATTTAAAAAGACATTGGCAGGATAGCTTTTTTGCAATATTTAAAATGGAATAGAAAACGAAAACGTCTTAGAATATACAGAGCATAATACTAAAATTACATTTAAAAAAAATGTATCCAAAGGTTGCCAACGAGAATCGTGGTCTTCCCGCGTCTATGGTTGTTGTAAAGTATCCAAAACGTCAGAAATGTAAAAATTTTAAATAACTATGCCAATCCTATGAAGTCCATACAAGTTAATTCATTATAATCTATTGTTATTAAGATTTTTGTTTTGTGCACAGCAAGTGCGAGAGCGGCCAGTGGTCGTGCAGTGAGAGGGCGTGCGCGGGTGTGTGCGTGGTGTGGGGGGACTCACACGTCACCACCTTTGACGGAGAGACGTTCGACTTCGAGGGCGTCTGCTCATACCTGCTGGCCAAGGGAAGCAAAGACGGCAAGGATGGCTTCAGCGTTGAGATACAGGTACTTAACCAAATTATGTTAGCCGGATTTGCTGATAGCGGTCAGCGTCACTAATGAATATTAATAGATTAACCTGAGGCTAGCGCCATCAACTCATTTATGTGTTGTGATGAAACGAAAGTAAGTTTCAGTGCTGCAAAGCAAAGCTGCATGGCGGAAGAAGCAGGATGGTGGTATCCGAGCAGTCGGGAGTTCCGAACAGGCGAATACTTTTGACCATAAGGCTAGGTTTTCGAATTTTTGACATTTTACCTTTGGATTCTGTAAGCCACGAAGTATACTCGTAGATACAAGGAGTTCCGAACGGTATAGGCTTTTCCATAGTATTCATATACTCAATAATAGATCCAGATCTTAGTTCTCTTTTTTGCCACTGGCTGCGCTAGCGTCGAGTGCGTACCGATGCTATTGTAGCAGACCAATCAGCGCCACAATACTTCCCGCGTAAAGATTTAAGCGAGTACTTCTTAAAAAAGGCGCGCTCTACCGGCAGAAATACTGTCCCCTAAATTGCGACCGTTCGTTCAACATTACGTTCGGTCTCCTTATATTCTTCTTGCTGTAAGCAAAGTAAGATAATTTACCTGCGTGAATGAAATTTTGGTAAGTACCTATATCATTTCTCATCGAACTATATGTATTCTAATGAACTGGAGTAGCGATTACCTAAGTTATTAAAATTTCTCCGATATTTTTTTCCAAAGAAGTGTCAATTTTTTTTGCTAATAACCCGGACTATATTATGTATTCTTAATTTTTTAAACTCACAATAACTTTTTAACTGTAGGTAGATTTTTATGTAATTTAAAAGTTTAGTTTTTTTCAATATCATAATTTTTAAACCTGTAGTAGAGTTCAATCATTATCAGACTATTTTTTGACCACGTGTAAATGGATTTAAAAAATCTTATCTCAAAAACTAGTGCGCTCGGCACATTGATAATCCAACATCTTTTGTATCTCTATGGTATATGTAGTATTTTACTCTATAGTATTTTGTATTTGGTACATACCAATATACAAAAAGAAACCAGCCAAAAATGAGGTGTTCTTGAGGGTATCTCTATGGTATGTGTAGTATATTACTTTATTGTATTTTGTATACGGTACCTATATACAAAAAAAATATTTAAAAAAATGAGCGTTGCTTATAATGTAAATGAAACTTAACAATTATTTACGTACACATTTTTTCATTTTATTTCCATGTTAGGATTTTTTTGATAGATTGAATGGTCGTCTCCATATTGTATCAAGGTGGAAGGGGACTTCTCAAATTTTATCTTAGCTTATTTTATTATATTGCAAGGGATAGTTGAAGTGTTTTAATGAGATGAAGTATAATAACTATAATTTAAAAAAAAAGTCCCGTTGGAGGCGCCGGGTATCGATCCCGGTACCTCTCGCATGCTAAGCGAGCGCTCTACCATCTGAGCTACGCCCCCGTTACCAATGATATTAAAATAACTGACCGCCTTTAAATTTAAACGTTCCACGTCCTTCAATGCGTATGATTACCGATCGCAGTAAGTACGCAACTTTCACTTTGGTCGCTCTAGAAATCGATTACAATGGATTGCTGTTTTAAAGACCAATCGTAAATTATAATAATAGTGTTCTGATTCTGGACTCGCTAATAAAGGGCATAACAGTTATAGGGCCTGTTTCACCACTTCCTAATAGGTGCCGAATAGGCTATCCACCAGCTATCCAACAGATAGAGTATGGAGTATCTGTCAAATATGTTGTGGATAGCCTATCCGGCACTTATCAGGAATTGGTGAAACAGGCCCTAAATTAATTTACGTTTCAAATGTCAACAAAATACCGTTACTCCACTCAATGTGCAATCTGTGGAAATACTCTAAGACAACAAATGAGGAAAAAGGAATAAAATAGCTTCAATACTGGTTATGATGGCTGGTGATGATGATGATGATGAAGAAAATAACTAATTAATAAATCAAGGATTTAAAAATTTATTAGTGTCAATGTATACTTGATATTTTCTATAATGTCACTATTGTTTCCCTTCAGAACGCACCATGTGGTACCACCGGAGCGACATGTTCAAAATCGGTGACCTTGAAAGTTGCATGCGACGGTGTAGAAGAAACCGTTTCGCTGACGAAAAGCACCCCTCTACCCGACACAAGTGACCTTAAAAAGTAAGTCATGCTTAAGTCATTACGGCTAATAGACGAAAAATTATACTAACAATACTCTAGCGGTAAGTCGAATGTTATTGCCAACGCTGGATGACAATGGAACTGATGTTGTCATTAACCACACGTCACTGATCTCATACTAATTAATAAAGCTAAAGAGTATGTTTGTTTGAAAGCGCTAATCTCAAGAACAATTGGTCCGATTTGAATGATCTTTTCTTTGGTAGTAGTTTCTAAGTAGAAAATCCTAATGGGTATTGTTAATTATTAATATTAAAATGTTAACTGATATTTTATTAAATTGTCATTGGTGTACAAAGAAATATTATTTAAACTTCAGTGCTACAGAAGCAACCACTATATTAATTGTATATTGAAACTTAAATTTCTTGATTAGGATAAAGCTCCGGGTGGCCGGCGCCTATGTGTTTCTGGATGTTCCATCTCTGGGTATGAGTCTGCAATGGGATCACGCACTCAGGGTCTACGTCAAAGTTGAAACTATGTGGAAGAATAGGGTAAGATTTGCAAAAATGTAATACTTTTCTAGGGCTTCTTAGCTGATGGGTAAAACGGGAACCCTACCACTAAGACTTCACAGTTGGATAGGTCTCTCTGTCAAAGTCAAATTTTTTTTCAAAATAGTACTATCTAAGTACCTATTTGAAGGTCAATTGAGTCTACCACCGGTTCCAAAGCAAGCCCACTGAGAAGAACCAGCCTGTCTTAAGGCTTAGCTAGCCTGTCACTATAATTTGTTGTGTAAATAATGTATCTTATTAACCGTGATTTATGTTGCTGCTATAACAAAATACTAAAACTAGAATAAAATAATATTTAAAGGGGAATCCCATACAACAATCGTGATATTTTTTATGGTTAAAGTTAAAATATGTCTCATGTTGTATGTATAAAAGTACGGAATCCTTTCTTGTGCGAGTCATTTGGCCGATTTTTTGTCTTTACTGAAGCGAGTCTTAATTTATAATTTAGGTGAAAGGTCTTTGCGGTAACTACAACTCGGACACGCGAGATGACTTCCAAACGCCATCGGGAGGCGGGCTCACTGAAACATCAGCTCTCATTTTCGCCGACTCCTGGAAGTTGCAACCCATGTGTCCTAAGGCACAAGAAGTAACGGTACGTAACAGTAACTATTATCCTCTTAAAAGCAAACTTGTTAGCATCAATCTTTATACATTTCTATAACTATTAGATCTTATATTAAATTTATATATATATATAATATGTTATTATCCTTAGATAATAATATTATGGTGAAAAATTAAAACTATAATTGCGTTGCTCTGAAAAGAGATATTTTATTTTATAATACTTATAATTTAATAATTTTACAAAACATTCTTTACAAATAAATATTTACAAAAATCTTACCTGAAAAGAGAAACAACATTTAAAGCTATTGTTTCACCAGTATTAATTTAACAATATATATAATTCCAAACAGCTAAACTAAAACATTAATAACTAATCTTATAACTAATCCATGGCAACAGACGAGTTCTATCTTTAAATATATATACAACCTATTTAAATGAAGTGTAACACCTTATTTACATCTCCCCCCCCCCCCTTCTTTTCCTACATTACTTCCACTACTGGAATAATTTTTGTAATGTGGAAAAGATTTGATTCTGTCTTTTTGTGACCTGTATTTACTTTGTAAATTGTATTAGATATTTTATCTATTATTTTAAAAGGTCCTATCTTTAATTCGTCTAATTTTTTTCGGTTTAATCGGTTTCCGTTTTCGACATATACCGAATCTCCGATTTCGAACTCATACTGTTTTCTGTTTTTATCAAATCTTTGTTTATTGTAATTATGTGATTTCATACTATTTTCTAAGGCAATTTTACGATCTTGCAGTAGATGATTATTTGTTCTATTTTGTTTCAGTTCCTCCGGTAAAAGGTCAACATTTTTTCCCTCCAGTAAATATTTTGGAGAAAAGCCTGTAACACTATGTTCTGTTTCATTATATTTTTCTGTGCACTCGTGAGCAATAGTTGTCCAAGCAATTTTAGCTTTCCTTTCATTAATTTTACAACGAATTTTATTAACTAACGTTTGGTTTAACCTTTCGTTTAATCCGTTTGAAAATGGCGCATTAACTGCAGTGAAAACTATAGATATATCTTCTTTTTCTAAAAATTGTTTAAATTCCTTCGAATTTATGCCTGGATATTGATCAGATAGAATCAAGTCTATTTTATAATCTTTTGTTACCTTTTGAACAAGTTTTATAAAATCATTCGCATTCTGAGTTTTGGATGTCAAAATATAAGCGTAACGAGAAAAGTGATCTACTAGGAGATGTAAGTATGTTTTGGTTGAACGAGCACCACCAAATCCCCCTATGGTGTCTATAGACACTATTTCGAATGGATAGGTAGCGGGACCTAAATACGACATTAATCCAAACTTGTTTTTGCTTCTAGATTTATTTTTTATACATACACCACAGTTTTCGCAAATCTTTTTTATGTTATCTAATAAATTTTCAGCTTGATAAAAAGGTTTAATCTTGTTTTCCAATTGTTGTCTTCCTATGTGACAGTAGTAATTATGTACATCCTTTATAAACTTTTTACTAAACTCCTCAGTAAGTATTATCTTTTCATTTTTTCCTATTTTTTTATAATATATATTATTTTTGCATATTAGTTTATTTATATTTTGCTTAATTTTTTCATTTTTATCTTGGTCGTTTAGTATGTCTTCTAACTTAACAAAATTTACTACTTTTAGACTACTTTCTTCATTTTCATATGACTCTAATACCGGGTTTCTACTTAAAGTATCTGCCTCTATGTTATATTTACCTGGAGAATATATTATTTCAAAATTGAACTGTGACAAATAATACGTTAAATCTCCAAGTTCTTCGTCAGTTCTAGCTTTTATATTCATTCTTTCTAAAGGTTTGTGATCTGAAAAAACCGTGAATGTCTTTCCCATAAGCCAGTGCTGCCAGTATTTTACCGCTTCTTTTATTGCCAAGCACTCAAGATATATGGCTTTTTTCTTTTTTTGGGAATCATTTAATTTTTTTGAAAAATATGCACAAGGTTTTTCATCACCGTCTGATTGAATCTGTTTTAAAATCGCGCCTACACCTTGTATGCTAGCGTCTGTATAAATATGTATTGGTAAATCTGGATCAAAAATAGCTAGAATTGGTTTTGAGCAAAGAAGTTTTTTTATAGTATCAAATGATTCTTGGCATTTATTGGACCAAACAAATTTTTCTCCTTTCCTAAGTAAATTATGTAAAGGATCCAATATAATTGAAATATTTGGCACATATTTTCCATAGAAATTAATTTTTCCTAGAAATTGTCGGATATTCTTTTGTGTTTTTGGAATCGGAAATTCTTTTATGGCAATCAAATTATCTTTTAGTGGTGTTACAGTATTGTTTTTTATTATATGCCCCAGATATTTTACAGAGTCCTGTGCAAAATTACATTTCGTAAATTTTAATTTAAAACCTTCTTTTAAAATTGCTTCCAATAACAAAGATATATGCTGAATGTGCTTTTCAAACGTTTCAGAAAATACTAATATATCGTCGATGTAGTTAACAGTAAAATCTGAGAGTTTATACTTTCTTATGATACTACTCAATATTCTTTGAAAAATAGCAGGAGCAGTTTTTAAACCGAAAGGTAAACATGTCCATTGAAAGTGCGCCTCTTGAGTAACAAATGCAGTTTTGTGTCTATCTTCAATTTTAAGAGGTATAGACCAGAATGCTGAGTTTACATCAAATGTTGAAAAATACTTACAATTCCTTGTTTTAATCATTAGATCCTCGATTAGCGGAAATGGTTGTGATTGGGGAACTACTATTTTATTTAATTCACGAAAATCTATACAAAGCCTTGATCTCCTCCCATCTTCTTTTTTAAATGCTAGTGTTACCGGAGCAGCAAAAGGGCTATATGACTCCTCGATTAAATTATTTTTTAGTAATTTTGATATTTGTGTTTCGATTTCTTTCATATCTTCAATAGAGCACCTATACGGTCTTTTACTACAATATTTATCTATCATTAAATCAATATGGGCTTCATAACCTTTTACAGTACCTATATCGTACTTGTCTTTAGCAAATACTGAATTATATTTGTGTATCAATTTATCAATATCAGATTTTTTCTGATGATCTAAATTATTAACAGAAATGTTAAAATTATCTATTATTATATTTTCATTAAAGTTTATTTCATACTCATTATTTATATTTTGTTTTTTATATATTTTTTTATTATAATATATTATATCTTTTTTATTTCCTATAACACTACCTGAACTGCCAGGAATTTCTTCAGTGCTTATAGGATCCTTATCTTTGCTTTTTATATAGTCTTTATTGATAAGGCCATTTTGAGCTATTTTTAAATTGTCATTTTGAGTTAACCGATATTTTTGTATACAGTCTAATCCTACTAGGAAATCATAGTCAAAGTTTTCCTCGTCTATAACAAAAATATCGACATGTTTTTCAATGTCAAAAATTTTTATTTTTAAAGTTACCATACCTATTGTTCTTTTTACGCCATTAATAGTTTTTAAACCTGCATTTTTATTATGAGTAGGTTTTTTTTTTTAAAGATAATAACCTTGAATTAATTAAGGACACATTAGATCCAGAATCATAGATTCCTGTTGTTTCCAACGTGTCATTAATTAGTAATTTAATTTTTATTAATGGCGGCACTATTAGTTTTTTGGATCGATTTCATTTAATTCAGCCTCTAGTTCAAAATTGTTAACACTTCTTATTTTATCTTTATTTTGTATATCATAATTTTTAATTTTAAACCAACATTGTGATTCAGGATGGTAACGTTTGCCTTTATTCTCTTTTTCACAAATTTTACACGGGTTAACCATTGGATACACCTTTTTCTCTTTAATATTACTTTCGGAAGGTCCTGTCCTTATACCAAATGTTTTTTTGTTGACTATATTATAATCTAACTTTCTTAAATTATTGAATAAGTCTTCAGTTTTCTTTATACTAACCCTATCAATCTTATCTGTAATAAAATTTGGTAATCCTATGGCAATTAAATCAATTAAAGTTGTTATATTAATAGAACTATTTATTTCTAATAAAAGTCTCTCTTTCTTTATTGCATATTCTAGTAACGAGCCCTGTCTATACTTAAATAACATTGCATACCTGATCGGCGACCAACCTTTATCCGCATATGTTTCACAAAAAATATTTTTCCATATCGCCCATTCTGAATTTATTGTATACTTTATAAGCATAGAACTATACCAATCTAAACAAGAATCTTCTAAAAATAACCTAAAAATTTCAATTTTTTTTATATCTTCTTCTATTCCCATACGAACACATTCCGCCTCAAAAGTAGTCATCCACTGAGACACATTAGTAATCTTGCTATTGAATTTTTCTAAAACAAATTTTTCTACTATTTTTCCAATATTAAAAGATTTTAAATTTTGTGAGTCTTTCTTCATTTCAGCGAAGCGTTCCATAATTTTTATTAAAGAATCTTCGGAAATTCCTGTGGATATTTGTGCTTTTGTTTGTTCCTCTAATAGATACCCCATAAATTGTTTGTTACCATCTTCATCACAGTATACAGCTTTCATCTCTGGATTCATGGATATCCACACCAGTCGTTTCTCGTGCCGTTTTTGTAATGTGGACCTTACTTTTTGAAAGATTTGTGTATGTGTAATTACATCATGTAATTTTACAGGTTGTAACTTATCGGGAATCGTAAAGGTCCGTCCGTCTAAATCTGTGATTGTCGTCACACAAATAATATTTGTTTTCATATCTTCGCTGGCTTTGACCATAAACTCAAATCTTAATTTATCCATTATTCCTGGTAAGCAGCAGCAGAAATGTTGTTTTATAATATGTTATTATCCTTAGATAATAATATTATGGTGAAAAATTAAAACTATAATTGCGTTGCTCTGAAAAGAGATATTTTATTTTATAATACTTATAATTTAATAATTTTACAAAACATTCTTTACAAATAAATATTTACAAAAATCTTACCTGAAAAGAGAAACAACATTTAAAGCTATTGTTTCACCAGTATTAATTTAACAATATATATAATTCCAAACAGCTAAACTAAAACATTAATAACTAATCTTATAACTAATCCATGGCAACAGACGAGTTCTATCTTTAAATATATATACAACCTATTTAAATGAAGTGTAACACCTTATTTACATATATATATATATATATATATATATATATATATATATATATTGCTCATTTTGATTCTAGTGACTGGTGTAATGATTTGAATGAGAGCCCAAAAAGAACTCCACCGAGTGCAGACAATGTGCACCAAATCATTGGTGTATGTGTACGAAGTTATACGATTTATTTCACAGGATCACTGCAAAGAGCGTCCGCAGCGAGCAGAGTGGTCGGCGCAGACTTGCGGTGCGCTGAAGCGACGCCCGTTCTCTGCGTGCGCGGCGGAAGTGCCACCCGGCCCGTTCGTGCAGCGCTGCGAGGCGGACGCGTGCGCGTGTGACTCGGGCGCCGACTGCGATTGCGCGTGCGCCGCGTTCGCCGCGTATGCGCATGCGTGCGCGCAGCGGGGAGTCACCTTTAAATGGCGCACCCAGGAGCTATGCCGTAAGTATTAACATTTGTAAGTTACTCATTTTTGGGCATTATGTTCGTTTACCAAGTGCATTTAAATGAGTACAATAAAACTTTAAAAATATATCAAAATTTAAAAAGGACTTATTTGAAATGTTAATTTATTATACCATCTTTACGTGTTTTTAGTATACTTGTTTTCTATTAACGTTATGAATCAACATCAAAACATCGACAGAATCTAAAAAAAATGTTGACCGAACTGTGTGGACTGCTGTGACGTGTAAGTCATTTTGTGTTTAATACATATTTTTTCAGACTGAAATAAACGTGTATTTACAGCTATGCAGTGCGACGAGGAGTGCTCCACGTATGATGAGTGCATGTCCCCTTGTCCCGCCGAGACCTGTGACAACACCCTCGACTACGCTGAGATCAAGAATGTGTGTGAAAAGGACACTTGCGTCGAAGGTAGGACAGTCATTAGACTCTACTTACCACTGTAGACTAATCTCCTCAAACGTAATTTGATGCTGTACAAGACTTGCAAAGCCTGCCTTCCAAACAGGTTATTTTTTATTATTTTACATTTTGATTGAATTTAATCATTTAAGCGCAGCTCCACCGCAGCGCACGCTGAGCTTATGCACGTGTGTTAAAATGAACATTGCAATAAATTATTATCAATTCATGTGTAGGGTGTGTGGGTTGCAGTAGAGACATTATTAAATTATACATTTTCTGGCAAAGCCAAACATGATAAACGTGCGTACAGCGTAGTGGGGAGAGGGGCCCCCCAGTCGGGCACGTGGGAGTCGCTGCGCCCAAACGCGTTGGACGCAGCCTCTACCCATTAAAACCCGGCGGTGTTCTGTCATTGTCTGGCCGGCTCATTGCATGGGCGTTTGCTTCCGTGGTGGGCCTCGACGGCATGCCATCCGGCCTTCCGTCGAGACCCTCCTTAGCGTTTCCTCGCGAAGTTTTTTAAGAAACTTTAAGAAAATTTAAGAGCATATTCATGATGAGAGTTATCCGCCATTTTGCGGGATTTAAAATACTACCTTCGTGAAGTTGAAAATCACATAATTTAAGATAGAATAGTGTCTACGAAGCCAAAAAACTTTTTCTTTACACAGGATGCAAGCCAAAGAAGACCTGCCCCGAGGGTTCTGTCTACTCCAACACCTCGTTAACGGAATGCGTTCCTCGGAACAAATGCAAGCCGGTCTGTATGACTCTACCCGACGGACGGGAGATATTGGAGGGAGAGATCATCGAAGAGGACGCCTGTCACACTTGCCGCTGCTCCAAGAAACACCGCGTCTGCTCCGGGCAGCCGTGTTCCACCCAGGTTAGAATATATTCTACCAAGTGTTAACTAAAAGCAAAATACTCAGGTGTTGAACGAAAATAATCTTAATGCTAGCTCGAATAGAGTATAATTTTTTGATATCTTTAGAATATGTTTCCCTGGCTGGTTAAACTGGCTGTTATGGTATTGTAGCATGCTCATTTCGTTGCTCGTTTCATAAGCCCTTATATCTCACTGCCGAGCATCCAAGTCGTAGTCATAGTTTGTTGGCAAGTTTCGCAGAACCACAAAAAACGTATAATCTCATCATTCCCATGGTTTCATGGACTTCCTAACCTGTAATTATACAATTTTGTTGTAGATCCCCAGAATAATAGCATCGTCGACGGAACCGACGCCCTACGACGAGCCCCTCAAGTGCGTCCCGGGATGGACCGGCTGGCTGAACCGCGCGCAGCCGGAGATCGGCCCGAGCGGACACTCCGCGGACGTGGAGCGCCTTCCCAAGCCCAACGAACTGGTGAGTGCATAGACAGGAATTAACTTATATCATAAGCAGACGACATTTAGAAAGCCTCCAGCTCTCACCCACGAATACCGAAGTGGTCAAAGGACGGCTTTCTCCCAACTATTTTCGTCTTTATCAATCACTTTAAATCAGTTCAAAATAGACAAGCGATAGGAGCGTTCAAGTTGAAATTTCTTGAGGGAATTTCTGATACTATTTGAAGGAGTGTTAAGTCCTTTCGATTGCCTGTATGGATGATTATTGCCAATTTCTCAGGCTGTTGGTTCACCGATGTGCAAGAAGGAGAACATGACTGATATCGAATGTCGAACGGTCGGAGACCACCGGCCGGCCAAGGAGACGGGACTCAACGTCGAGTGCAGCTTGGAGAAAGGATTCATCTGCGATGAGAAGGAGAAGACTTGTCCAGACTTCGAGATTCGTGTGCTTTGTGCTTGTGAAAAGGGTAAATATTTGTTACACTCTGCTGTAGAGCTGTGCTTTATTTATGATCGAACATTACTTAAGATACAGGAACAACCCAGTACTAGGCCGAGGCAACTCTCGGTCTAGACGCTAGTAACTGCTTGTCTGTTCTTTCTTATGTTAGTTGGATTGGCAAAAATGCAGACGTACCAGCTGATTGTAAGTGGTTGATGTCACCAATGAACATAACCTATTTTACCAGCAACTTATTTATGTGTTGCTTGTCCTGGGACATAAGATTTCAAGTCTCTGTGCCAGTAATTACACTGCCTGTCCTGCTCTTCTCAGAAACACAGCTAAGCTGTTTCGCGGGGAAACAAGCAAGATGGTGGTACCCATACAGAAGAGAGCAATTCCATCGGTGAAGCTCTTCTCAAAATCCCTAAAATAAAAAACACTGTGTCCGTCTCCATTTGAAGCATTTGAAACATTAGAGTAAAAAGCATGTGTACTAGGATGCCCTGTAACCAGTGTTACCTTCCAGCGGAAGAACCGTTCCAATGCCTGGACTCTACCCACCCCAACCACCCTCACCCCACCGACTGCAGCCAGTTCTACGAGTGCACCCCGGAGCCCGGCTCCACCGTGGCCCACGCGGTGCTCAAGGCCTGCCCCACCTCCCTCATGTACAACCCCGTGACCATGGTGTGCGACTGGCCCGCCTCCGTCCTCGCCGTGCGCCCAGAGTGCGGCACCTCACCAGGTAACTTATAATTTTACATCAAATTAACGGTTTTTTTTATTTGTTATATATTATTATGCTCTTGTCCAAGCTCCTCCCGAATTCATATCAATTGGAAGTAAAACAGACTGAAACAAACCTAAAAGCTATTAAAATGTCTAGGCTAAGGCTAAGGGGTCTAAAGGAATGGACACCAAGATAACCGCCTCGGCATGCTCGTGTCTTTCATGCAGAAGTCATCGTCATCATCCTTATCATCAATCTTTCGCCATCGACGGGATATAGGTCTCGAATAGGCGATTTGGCTGTTTCAATCTATGCGACGACATTTCCGCAACGTAAAGCTTGATAAGAGCCTTATTCTCCAGACTATCTCAATGGGAAATGGTAAATGATCTGTACACAATATATTCGTTATGACATCTAAATGTAATATTGTATTATTTTTCAGCACCAACAACCACAACGCCAGAAGAACCGTCTAGAGGTAAGTGCTATGCCAAAATAAACACGACTTAATACTAGCAATAATATTATGTTATTACGGACATAATGAGTCATAGTTAACCCTCTATTAAATTTAGGTTTCATTCAGAGCCAGAAATATCTGTTGGTGTTCATTGAAATTCTAATAGGGTTCTTGGATTCAAGGAAAACCAGAGGGTCTAAAGATCTAGACTCTATGTATATAGATCATTTAAGTCGTTAGTCAGAGTTTGATTGGGAGAAAGTATTTACATGAAAAACGTTTGTCTAGATGTATGTACGCATGATAAATAATAATCGTGATAAAATAGACATTTCTGAAGAAGCAATACATTTTGTTAAATATTAATCTTACGCTGATGTTGCCACTGTATCTTTTAAACTATAACACATATTAACACATACAGAAAATAGTACCGAAATTATCCGCTACATGTCGGTTATATAAACTATAACACATAATATTATAGACTATAATAAATCGTTTGAAACAGATGGGCTGAGGCCGATGATGATGAATATATTGTATAGTCCATACAGAAAATAGTACCAAAATAATCCGCAACATGGCGGTAATACGCAATACGCCAAAATCAGAATTACTGGCTAAGCACGCCAGTGGATTTAAGATGAAAGTATGTTTCCAGGCACGACCAGCGTGTGTCCCCCTGGGCGGGTGTATTCGGAGTGCGCGTACGCCTGCGACCAGCTCTGTGAGCATTTCGAACGCGTGATAAGGGCACAGGGCAGATGCGTCGACGGCGAGGTGAGCTTATATATATACCTATTATACTATCTGTTGCCCGCAGTATAGCCTGAATCTTTCAAATCAGACCAACAGTTCCCGAGATCGAACGCGCTAGCGTTCAAACAAAAATCCTCAAAGCTTTATACATTAGTAGAAGATATAATAGTTATGTGCATGTGATGATGAGTTGTTAAGTTTTAAATTCACGATTCGGTTCACTACAAAATGTTTTGTACAGAAGATTGTAAATAACAATACACTCGTTCTCCTACCCTACTGATACGGTTTTTTAATTTTCGTTCTAGAAATGCGTGGAAGGCTGCGTGCCCGAGAAGTGCAGTGCGGAGAAACGCTGGCGGGACGCGCACACGTGCGTGCCGCTCGCGGACTGCACGTGCGACGACCACGGACACATCGTCAAGGTATACAGGATAAATAGACCGATCGAATATGTTCTAGACCAGAGGTGCCTAAACTTTTTTTCTCATAAACGCTATCTTACTCCTTCTGATTAATTTCCTAGGGCAGTTTTAACGTTTCCCCTGGCTATACTGGAGTTGCAGCGGTGGGATCGAATAGAGCCTTAAGACCATGTAACATTTCTCATTTTTATGTAATTGGTTTTAAAACGAGATGTCTTCGACAGCCCGGAGGTGTAGTGGTATACGGGTGCAAGAAGTGTCAGTGTATGGACAACGGACTGCGCTGCGACACGAGCGAGTGCACGTCGGGACCCACGCACCAGCCCTTCATCATCTCGGAGCCCACCAGGACAACTCCCATGGAGCCCGTCACCGCTCCCGCCACGACAGAAGCTCCAACCGTTGCTACAACCGCTCCCCCTATCATCATCAAGACGACAGTTTCACCGCCGCCCGAATGTAGCCCTGAACGGTAAGTCCTAAGGAGGATATTAATTGTGACGTAAGAAAAGCGGTTAATTTTTTTAAATTTATTATGATCTTTACAACTTTGAAACTCATAAGAAAGTAAAGTAGCAGCAACCCATATATGTCCCACTGCTGAGCACGGGTCATGGTGAGCCATAGTTCACCGAGACGCTGGCCTAATGCGGGTACGTGAACTTAACACACCTTCAAAAACTTTTAATCTCATCAAGCATTATCACGGTGTTCTCCTTCACTAATGAGCAAGCGATGGTCCTGTGTTTAGAGTGCACTTAGAAATTTAGAAAAATGGGGTGAGGATCGAACCCGGACCCTTTCGCTCAGCAGGCGGTCTCCATACCCACTGTCCCATCGTCGCTCATAAAGACATATTCTATTTGAATCTAGCTTATAATGCTTACAGAATACGAGTACATGGAAGAAATAGGTCCGGGGGGCCTAGTCAAAATGCCATTAATAAAGCGTTAGCGAAGTTCAAAAATGATAAAATGTATGGGATTGACATAAGGCCGCTTAGTCACGTGCTCCATCCCATATATTTTATCATTTTCGAACTTCGGTAACGCTTTCTTAATGGCATTTTGGCTAGGTCCTGTCTCTTTATGAATTTACAGTTAGTTGTTTTGTTAAAAGTGTTTTTATGAATATGATACGCGTTCTCCAGGTACAAGTATCTGCTGAAGGAAGGTGAGACTGGCCCGAGCTCCTTCACAGCCAGCTCGGCGAGCAGCCCGTCGTTCGGGCCGCAACACGTCCAACTTAACGGTAAAAAAAAAACTTAAATATCCCAAATAATAAAAGCTGATGCTGAGATGGTTTAAAAACATAATTTTGACTCCCTTAAGACTCTCTTAAGAAATGGACTGCAATCGCTAGACTAAAGACTGTTAACACCCTTATTTAACATACAATATTATATTATTTATGGCTGTTATGTTTTCATTCACTTTTCTAGTATTTCATTTTCATTCCAAAAAAATAGGTTTTTTGAATCAATGTAAATACATTAAATAAACTTGACACATGACTTTCCGACCCCAAAACTTTGTGTCCCAACAAGAATGGTTACCAAAAACTGGACGTTTGGTCACGCTAATTATACCTTATAGGCACTGGCAGCTGGAAGCCGTCTAGATCGGACGAGCACCAGTACATCCAGGTGGAACTACCGAAGCGCGAGCCTCTTTATGGGGTAGTACTGCAGGGGAGCCCGCAGGCGGACCAGTTCGTCACCAGCTACGAGCTCATGTACGGAGACGACGGACAGGCTTTCTCCACCGTCGACGCGCCTGATGGGAAACCCCAGGTTTGATATTGACCACTGCTAAGCCAAAAAGGCAACAATGATAAACAGATGTTAAATTCTAATTGATAAAGTGTATTTCATATTCACCGCTAGCCCCCGTTCGCAGGAGTGTTTAAAAACCGCTGCGGTAAAATCCGACGTCGGGTTGAGTTGCGAGTTTGGCATGCTGAATTCGATTTAACGCCCAACGTTCAACGTCGAAAATCCAACAGTGCTCGATAAAAAAGCGCTGAGTTTTAAAATGCCTTAGTGGCAATAAATACATGGGTGTCCATTTGTCTCATTCAAACTGTTTTCTACTGCTCTTACCAAGCAGAAAAAAGCGTTCGTGCGAACAGGGCTTTAGAGACGTGGAAATCACAAGAGAAAGTTGTTTGCTGTTAGGCCTAGGGTGGATTGGAGTATTTACCTAGTTTCTTTTTATTAGTAACACAAGGGATGACCTGCAGGTGTTCCGAGGACCAATCGACCACAAGACGCCGATGAAGCAGATGATAGAACCGCCCATCGAAGCGAAGTTCATCCGCATCAGGCCGCTCACGTGGCACGATACCATCGCGGTGCGGCTCGAGCTGATCGGCTGCGGAGAGACGACTACCACCGCCCCACCAGAATATACCACCACATCGGAACCAGAAACTACTTCTACTGAGCCTACCACTACCGAGACTCCCATAGTGATTGCATCTACCACAGTAAGTAACATGAAGCTAATAGTTAAAAAACAGTAAAGTAGCAATCCATAAATGTCCCACTGTTAGGCACGGGTCCCGGGTATCGGGCCATAGTTCACCGAGGCGTTGGCGCAATGCCGGTTGGTAAACTTCACTCACCTTCAAAGACTTTTAATCTCACCAGACATACAAGTTTCCTCACTATGTTTTCCTTCACCGATGAAGAAGCGATGGTCAGGGTGCACTTGGAAATTTAGAAAAACCCATTTCAAGGCACCACAGGTCGGTCAGGATCGAACCTGGATCCTTTCGCTCAAGAGTTCGAGCCCCTTACCCACTGGACCATCGTCGCTCATAGTTAATGTTTTTATATTCATTGATTACCAACTCATATTCTAGTTCCCTGACCATTTGCTCTACTACTGTCCACGCTCATGAGTTGTGTGCATACAGGTGGAGCCGCTGCAGTGCACGGAGCCGCTGGGAGTGGGCGCCGACCTGCCCCTGGAGCAGATCACGGTCAGCTCCAACAACGACGCGCGGCCCGGCCTGCGCCTCGACAGCGAGCGTGGCTGGCGGCCCGCCTACAGCACGCCCGGCGAGTGGATCATGGTAACCTCGTATACTCCTACAAGCTATATATAGCTACTAGCTGTCCCAACAGACTACGTTCTGCCAATAGTACTAATATCGCTGTTAAAATAAATAGGGGTTGGTGGATATAAGGGTGGAAGTTTAGGGTTGTATGTATTTTTAATGCCACATTATAAAAAAAAATGGAAAAATTTGCCAATAAAATAAAAATAAAAAACATTTTTTGGGTGGGTCACCCTTATTATTAAGGGGGGTGAAAAATAGATGTTGGCCGATTCTCAGACCTACCCGATATGCTCATAAAATTTTATGAAAATCGGTCGAGCCGTTTCGGAGGAGTTCAAGTTCGAACACCGTGACACGAGAATTTTATATACATGTATTAGATTAAGTGATAGGTCGCAAGTAGCCACGTTTTATGAACACAAACGAGTTGACTCGTAATTTGGCCATGCAATTCCTTACCTAGGTCCTTCCTTTAAACGCATCGAAGCTAATTCACTAAAAAAATGAGCTGCAAGGTGGCATCCGTGCGCTTGCATACAGTCTTCAAATTCAAGAGCCTTTAAAATCTTCGTATAGTCGTAGTTTTAAGCCGGAATCGCTAGTGCTTGACTATAAACCTTCCAAAAAACGAAATAGGTTAGCTTGTCCTCATACATCCTATCATATATTCTGATGGCTTTTAAACATTTTCCTTCCAGTTCAATTTCACGTCACCGAGGAACATCACCGGCATTAAAACTAAAGGCGGTCCCAACGGCTGGGTCTCCTCCTACAACGTTATGTATACCTGTGACATGAATGTCTTCAACCCCGTGCTGGACGAGGCTGGGAAACTCAAGGTCTTCCCCGCCAACTTCGACAAGGACAGCGTGGTGATGAACGAGTTCCACCTGCCCCTGCGCGCGCAGTTCCTCAAAGTGCTGCCCATCAAGTGGACGGACAACATTGAGATGCACGTGGAACCTATCGGCTGCTTCGAACCGTATCGTGAGTAAAATCACTTCCTTCCAGTGACTGTATTTGTCTTGTGTAACGAAATTCCGACATAACGCAGTAAATTCTAGGGCCAATAATTAAGTATCTTGAATCAAGACGCAACATATCTAGCAACAATTGTCTGAAGGAGCGAGAAATCGTATTAATTTTTGACGTGACAACGTCTTATAATTCGATGGAGACGGCTGCACGCTCGAAAAAACATGTCTCATGCGGCGTTACCTCGCTCTGAGGCGTTCCATTTAAAGCTTGAAGTGCAATCGAGAGCGCGGAACGAGCGACAAAGAGGCACAATCGGCCCATCAGTATTTCCTTATGACGTTGTCACGTTCAACTATCGTCAGTAAGCCGACTTTACAGACAACCGATTTTTTTTCTTCTAGTAGAAGATAGTACGAGAAGATTCACTATTATTACTAAGGATAAAGCAGATAGCACTACATGTCATATTTATGCGTTTTAACATTCAACGTTCCGTTCTACGGTGATGACATCGTATCGTGGCGGTGTAGGCGAGTTCCAGACCCAGGCTACAATACAAATTGACCTTTATCCATTGGTAACACAGCTGTGACGGAGACGCCCGACGTGCCGCGCGGCGCGTGCCCGCTGTGCCCGGGCGTGCCGAGCGCCGCGTGCGCGTGCGCCGCGCCGCTGCACTACGACGGCGAGGCGTGCGTGCCGCGCGACCAGTGCCCCTGCGTCGTCGGATACATGACGTACGTGACGTACCTTACTATTGGATATTTAACCCTTTAACCGCTTACGTCGGATTTGTCCGACAAATATTTTCGGGTCCCTTTCGCTTGCGTCGTATATATCCGACCGAAAACCACAACCCGTTTAGTGTGATTTTTCAATTATTAAGCCGGGCGCTGGGGGCACGACAATTGATTTGAAGTCGGGCGGTTAAAGGGTTAAAGTTCTGACATCGAGTTATTGTCGTCATGTCTAAACGAGACCTTAGCCTCTTTCTAATATTACCGAGACATAAAGAAGCGTATCACAAGCTGTGTAAACTCGTTTAAATAACATAGCTTCTTTTAATGAGATCTTGCACGAATCTAAATAACATTGCTGTAAACCAAGCTTCCATTGATATATTCAATACAAGACCTCGGAAGTGCACTTCTGATTTTCTTAGACAATCTCCCACATAGCTCCATTAGCTTTACTTTCTCACTGTATTTTGTTATATTTATTAAATCACTTTTCTAGCATAGTTTTAGTTAAATATTAGTGAAGACTATTAAATGGCTCTTAGTTAACTATTGTTTAACTGATTATGTTTTTGTAAGATAGCTGTAAGTCTTCCTAATAAAATAAAATAAAATGAAAAATTAAAACAAGCTGTGTAAACTCGTTTATATAACATAGCCTCTGATCACTTGTTAATAGCACACTATCCCATATAGCATCCCTCATCTTCAATCTATTTTAACAATGTATGTCTTAACAATATTGTATGTTAAAGCTGTTTTTTATCCCTAATAAATAAATAAATAAATAAATAAATAGCACACCAGTTTGGCAATCCGACTAACATTAAACTCTGTTGTGTTCAACCAGATACGAGGTGGGAGCGTCATTCCGCGGCGCCTCCTGCGACCAGTGCTTGTGTAAGATCGGGGGCGTCAGCGACTGCCGGCCCGCGGAACCCTGCGAGTGTGCGCCGGTGAGCATCCGTGCCCAACTAGTACCCAACTGACCAGACTATATCTGACTAAGAGTTTCGACTGACAACGCTAGATAACGCCTTACGAACCAAAACTTTACTATCAAATGATAATAAATTGAACCTAAATGTTTTTTTTCCCATCTCTAAAGAGCGCTTTATATTATTTTATCAATTGTGTTAGAAAGCGAGTAAATTTAAAATCATCACCTAAATACGTACAGTAAATTTTAATATATTATGTGAAGTTTACCAAACCAAATCTTAGTTAAAAATATAATTGAGTAAAATATCTCCTTTCATGAATGAATAATGTAGTCTCCTTTACTTCACTGGATAGTTCAGCGCTGACAAAAACATTTTACAGGATCTAGTACCGAGTCTGACCAAAGACTGCAAGTGCTTGTGCGAGCCTTGCACCAACGGCACGAAGATCTGCCCCAGCAACCGACTGTGCCTGTCTTTGGAGAAGTGGTGCGACGGGCTGCAGGACTGTCCGGATGACGAGGTCTCCTGCGCCACCACCATCGTGCCGGAGACGGTCCGCACCACCGTGGTCCGCACCGTGGCCAACACCCCGCCACGTGCCACCACACCCGCCACTACATTAGCTACCACTCCAGCGCGTAAGATTTTTATTTATTTCATAGAATTCTAGCGGACCCGACAGACGTTGTCCTCCGTTCCTTACAGCATAGATAAATAACCTAGATACCGACTGCAGCGCCCTCTGCCGGGCTGATTTGTGAATCTAAACCATTCTCGAATCCACCTGAAGATACACAGAAGATTTCATTAAAATCAGTCCAGCCGTTTATAAGAAGTTCAGTGACGAACACACGCACAGAAGTTTATTTCATAGAATATAATCGACCTGTCACTATAGCAACTAACCTACTAGTGGACATACTACCAGTCACGTTCAACACTACTCCCGTATAATAGTCATCCGATAGGTAATTACTAAATAAATCTTAAAAGATCAGGAACAAATTCAAACTACCTTGCTATCTGCAACAAATTCATAAGGGGAGGAAATGTTGTTCAATTTTCCTTCTAAATTAAATCTGGAAACAATAATGCAATGACTTAACTAAAATAATATATTGCGATTTAAAACTGTATCCAAATGTTTATGGTCTGATTGTTTTATTTTCCCAGCACATGAATGTCCAAAGAAAGTAGAGTGTCCACCTGGCTACATCGTCAGCTCTATGCCGAAGATCTCCAAATATAGGACCCAGTCCTTGGACCTGCCGCCGCCCAGACCGAGGTACTCGTACCAAAGATACTACAGAGGCGGATCCACGAAGGCGGGCGGATCGTACACCAAAGGCGGATTCTCAAAAACTTCATATTCCAAAGGCTCTAAGGGGGTATTCAACGGTAAGTACACTAATATTATAATTACTTAACTAATATAAAAACGTGAACTCAATGCTGATCATATTAAATATACTTATAATGTGATTCAAAAATCAAAATTCTTATTACGTTTCATACGACTCTCACCACTGCCACTATTGACCTCGAGTACCTCTTGTAATCAGGCTTTGAAAAACTTGACATAATCCTAAAGATAAAACTTACCAGACATACGGTTTCAAGATGGGCAAGCAATGTTGTCAAGGCGCCAGGGTTCGTGGCGTTAGATTTTAAAACCCATTTTGAGATTTGCACATATCCAGACCGAATCTACCTGGACCATCTTTTCACATCGTTTTATTATATTTATATATTTTTTTGCAATCCTTTGTTGTCGTTTCGGTGAATCTTCTTAATCTAAACATTAGTATGTCCGAGTTAAAGTAGGTCGAAGAAGGAGTCTCAACTCCTTATAAAATTTCATGATAGGTTAATGATATATAATATATTAAATAAGATTTGGTTTGACAGACACACCGACATACATACAGACGCAGTGATCCTATAATTTCGTTTTGTTATTTTAAGGAAAGGAACCCGAAAAATTGATGTGACAATTTGTTTTAGGCCAACCACCACCGCGTAATCGCAAATCGTTTACACTGGAAAAGCCGGCGCTGAGCCGAGAGTCGCTGACCCAGGAGGAGTGTCCGCAGTTCCGGTGCGTGCCGCAGCTGCCTCCACCACCACTGCCCGGCTCCACGCAGCCGCCTGTGGAGTGCCGCGCGCCTGCCTGCCCACCAGGGTACTCCCTCAAACTGGAGACCATCATCGAACTCACCGATTGCCCACAGTTAGTATTTTAATGTTACACTACAAGTTGCCCATAGTCAGTATTCTAATGTTACACTACAAGTTTCCCACAGTCGGTATAGTAATGTTACACTACAAGTTGCCCATAATCAGTATTCAAATATTACATTACAAGTTTCCCACAGTCAGTATAGTAATGTATCACTACAAGTTTCCCACAGTCAGTATAGTAATGTTACACTACAAGTTGCCCATAGTCAGTATTCTAATTTTACACAAGTTTCCGAAATCAGTATTCTAATGTTACACTACAAGTTGCCCACAGTTAGTATACTAACGTTTCACAATTCCTTATTGTATATTACTGTGAAAGCTTAAAGACTATTCTGGACGTTTTTTGTGACGTGTGAATGGGGAACAGCTAATATATGGATTGTGTGTCGCAGGTACGTGTGCGTGCCGCCGCCGGAGCGGCCCGTGTTCTGCAACATGACCGGCCGCACCTTCAACACCTTCGACGGCACCGAGTACAAGTACGACATCTGCTTCCACATCCTGGCCAGAGAGAGCCGTTTGGGCTCATGGGCCGTACTAGGTAACTCTTAATATATTTCATGTAATTTATATTGCATACATTAACTTAGTTAACTAGTTAACACTGTGTAAACTATGTTAAGTTCTAATAAACTTGCAATCAGCTGGGTTGACCATCGCGTTCAGATGCCCGCTACTTATAAGTAGTAAGGACTATCTTATCCATTGAAATCTAGGCGCGCGGGAGCGCGGCAAGCCAAGTTCAGCTGGCGAGCGAGCGTACGTAAAGTAATATTACACGAACCATTTTGCGCTACTTTTTACCCCCTCATAACTCAAAAACTATTAAACATAAACGTATGAAATTTGGCACATATATTGAGACCTGCGAGATTAACACGTGCTCCAAATTTCAAAAATATATCTCAAACGGTTATTTAGATATTAATGTCCAAAAATCGTGATTTTTATAACTGACATATAGATCAAAACTAAGTCCCAGTTCCAGATGACCTAGAACGTTCAAATTTGGCATGCAGATAGGTAATAAGGTGCATACAAAGGAAAAAATCTGAAACTGGTAAATTTGTATCGTTTTATTATAGTTTTTCACTTAATTGATTCTATTTGGGATACGACTTACGCACTTTAATATTAGCGCTTATGACACTACAATAGGGTTGAATATGGTTGAGCAAGTGGCAACTGACCGCGGCGCTCGTAACTCTTGAAAATGTTCTTAGAAATGCATTACATTAATTGTGGTTATTACTATTAATTTTATTATAATAAGATTATTTTAGTTAGTACGTATGGTATAGGCAATAGTTTAAATAAAATAAAATAAAAATTAGTACAGTTATAATAACATAGTTATAAGTAGATAATAATATTATTTATCGACGACCTCTGTGGCTCAATGCATAGCACGTTGGGTAAAGGTAGCGGGTTCCAATCCCGACAACGACCAAAAAAAATTTTCCGAGTTCCTGTGTCATGAATGAGTATTCAATATGTGTGTTATATAATAAGAATCTTAAATATAAGTATGTATTAATATAAAAGTATTAAATAAATAAATGTATTTCCCTTGTCTGATATCAGTAACACAAGTTCTTTGGAAAGTGACTACGGGACCAGATTGACGTGGTGTAAAAAGCGTCCATAGATAATACATATAATATTAGTATTATTATACTTAGCTCTGGTTAAGTTTGAGAGTTAAAACTCATTGATAACAATGAGTGAGTAATGTACAAATGAGTCGTACAATATAAAATAACACAAAAAAGACAATTATACCCTGTAAAGGTAGGAAAATACGGTCTTAAAAAAATATTTGGTATTAATTTTTTTATAAATTAAATACGTAATACCTAGTACCTACCTGCCTAATTACTAATAATTTAAGTAAGTACAAAAAGTAATGATATCCTATCAAAAACATAAATGTGAAATGAGAGCCAAGTTCATTATTAAGATGTTATATGCCTTGTTGTTGACTCCAACGACAAAAGCAGTGAAATCTAAGTGGGTGCCAAATTCAATGGTCAGTCCTGAAATTTATTTATAACAAAATAAAGTATCATTTCTTCTTATAGCTTAGAATAATATATTGTAGCCTAAGGTCTGACTTGGCTAGTTTTCCTATACGAATTATATTGTAGCTTTCGCAAGTTCTATGCCAGTTACTTGTCGGTTCTTATTTTATTATTCCGAAAATTTGGCTTGTTGGCAGAAACTAGCCATCGAACATAATAATTCATATCAGGTATGAGAACTAGCCAAGTCAGACCTTAGGCTACAATATATTATCCTAAGCTATAAGAAGAAATGATACTTTATTTTGTTATAAATAAATTTCAGGACTGACCATTAAACTTGGCACCCATTTAGATTTCACTGCTTTTGTCGTTGGAGTCAACAACAAGGCATATAACATCTTAATAATGAATAGGCTCTCATCTCACATTTATGTTTTTGATAGGTTAGTTTTTTTCTACCATAAGATACAAGAGGCAATTATCTAAGTGAAAATATCGATCATCCAAAAACTGAAAAATGTTCATATTAGAAATTATAAATACTGAAACTATTTTCTAGTCGTCAAAGAATGTCCGGAAGGCTGCCCGAACCAACTCGTCGTGCAGCAGGAAGACGAGCTGATCCTCGTGAAGACGAACATGATGATAGAGTACAACAACAACGAGTACACCATCGACCAGACGAACAGGATCTGCTTCCAAAAGAACAGCTTCGACGTGAGCCGCCTCGGGAACGGCGTGGCCATCAAGTCCAGAAAATACAAATTCATTGTCTTGTTCAGCAAAGAGGGGGACGTCAAAGTTGGGGTGAGACTTTTATTGCACGAGTATTGTTTAGACTCCTAAATGGAATATTTAGTAAAACTCGGTTTTTCTTGTAATTTTTAATTTTGTACAAAACACAACGCTTAAACAATTTGCTGGCGAGAAATCGAGAGAACAATATAACGTCAAAATTACTGATAATTAGTGGTTCTGGTAGTAACCATAACAGCACTTCACGTAAACAAGAATAGATGGTGAGGAGTGTGTCTACTTTTGATTTGCTGGATGTTTCCGAGTGGTCAAATGTGACTCGTGCTGGCAGCTGACATGGTCTTATATTGTGAGACCTGGCCTTCCAAATTTTATGGTTCTACGTCAGTAGGAAGTTCCCTATAGTTATTAGTTTGATAGACAGACAAAAGACGGACAAGGGAGTGGTCTGAGAAGTCCATTTTGTCGTTTTTAGAAACTGAACCCCTAAGATACCAATAGATTATCGTCGAATTGAATTTCGAACCTGCCTACAGGTGTACTCGGACTCCAAGGGCCACGTGGACGGCCTGTGTGGGCTGTACGACGGCGACGCCCGCAACGACCGAGCTCTGCCCAACGGAGCTCCAGCCAGCAGCACGGAGCAGTTCGCGCGCGCCTGGAGCAAGCCCGGCCTGCCGCAGGACGCCTGCCGCGTGTCCACCTGCGAGCGGGACAAGCAGGCGCGCGTTTGGGAAATGTGCAAGCTTATCACGTGAGTTGGGCGGCCATATTCACCTGGGGAAAAGAATCATAGAATGTGGCGATTTTTCTAATATTTCTAAGCATTTGCTGGGGAGTTCTTACATCTCAGTAAGTACCACATCAGAACATCCACCGAAAGCCTATGCTAGCACTGTTGTATCAGCCGTATACGTAGGCACCAGGCTACAGGGACACAAAGCATGTAGTAAATTCTTAAAACTATTCAGAATTGGAAAAAATAGCCCGCGTCATCATGACGCCCCGCTAGAACAAGCTATGCTACGAAACCAGCATTTCTATATAGCCTAGCCAGTACGTTTTTAACCAAGTTATTAATACACGTTCGTAGGAGCGGAAATAAATGTAAGAAATGTGTGTCACATAATATACACATCATATTATTATTATTATATGTAACGAGCTTTGAATTAGTGATAAAGCAAGTCCTAGTAGGTCACTCGACCTTGAATAATTAATGTATTCACGTATTTCTTGCAGTCACGAAACCCTGTCGAAATGCGGCAAGGTATTGAATCTGGATAAATGGCAGAGCATCTGCTTGGAAAAAATTTGCGAATGCACCGACACAGTTTTCAACGGAAAGAAAAAGTCCGAGAAGGAGTGCCGCTGCTCGCTGATGGAACAACTCGTGGGGGAGTGTCTCGCGGCGGACAAGGACGTCGACCTCTCCGGCTGGAGGGTACAAATGGACTGCCGTGAGTCTTTACTCTTTTTGTTAGTTGAATAGAGAAACTAGCAGACGTGCCAACTGATGGTAGTGGTAGTGATCAGAGTCGCCCACAAATAATAATGTGAAGAAATTACAATGATTCCTATATAATATATTAATATTCTAACAATTGTGAATGTCTATGATTCGTTTTTTAAATTTTTATTGTTTGTAACTTTTTAAAGGCTTGATCGCGAAACAGCTTATTGGAGTAGCAATTCAATATCGCCGAATTTACCTTAGTTTGAGCTCACGTCCATATTTGTAGTATTTTACTATTTTAACCATAAATTTCAATCAAATTAGCAGAGCCGTAAACAGCCTTTTTTGCGCCCGCGAGCTTCTATAACTGCGCCCTTAGCAAACAGAAAAAAAAATAGTCTTGCCTGGTCTGGCCATTCTTGCGTCCCCTAGAGTCTACGCCCTGTGCCTGGGCACCGATGGCACCGCCCTATTTACGGCTCTGCGAATTTGTATTTTTTAAAGATTAAAAAAAAAAATTCTTTGAGTAATAACTTTAATTAACAGTGATGTTTATTGTGTGTAAATCAGCTGAAGCCTAAGACCAATTCAGTTCATCATTATAATGTGTATGTAGCGGCGGAGTGTCCCGCGCCACTGGTGCACCACGACTGCTATAGGCGGCGCTGCGAGCCGGCGTGCGCGGACGCAGCGAGCGGCGGCGCGCGCGCGTGCCCGCTCGAGGACGGCCGCTGCCACCCCGGCTGCTTCTGCCCCGAGGGTATGCTGCGGCGGGGAAACGACTGCATCGTCCCAGCCGACTGCCAAGACTGTAAGTTGGTGATAACTGAAATGTTACCCTTTAAAACTCTAAGATACAAAAGTCCAGACAAGCGCGACATTTTATTGCGATTTTGATTACGGTGGTGAGCTTTAGGATTTTTCCAGAATATGTTCAGTGAAGACTTATTGTTATTTTTAACGATTTCCTCACATTTAATTGAATTCAAAGGTACGTGTACGGGACTGGGAACGCCGGCAAAATATTTGACGTTCCAAGGAGATGACCTGCCATTCCTCGGCAACTGCACCTATTTGGCTTCCAGGGATACCAACAAGACGGGCGAACACAAATTCGAGGTACTCGGGAATTTATAATACCCTTTTGATGGGAAACATTTTATTGACGCGCCTCGGCAGTAACATTAACTTGAATGCCGAGACGGCAAGTGGCATGACGCTGTCATAAACCGTTAGTGTACACAATAACATAACAGTAACATAGATGTATCACATCTATTGTGTGTCCGTAATGGCCGTTTTTATTATTTTATTCATCAAACAAAGTAAAAAAATACTAGCATCGAGGCTTAACATCCTATGTCTAAAGATTTCTTTTAATCTGCGGTGTAAATGCATTTACGGTAGGGTAGGATCTGGCGGCTATCTAGGATTCGGCATAAGCAGCTTCCCGCTTAAATTCGCCGTTAATGAGGTTCCCCGGTCAACCAGGTCCGCGCTTCTCCTTTTCTCCAGCATCTTAGTGCTTACTTTAATGGCGAGTCTCTGGACACGTCTATATCTATATTATCTATATTTATATATCTAACCTAAAATATATAATTTTTTCATATGATTCTAGATCTACTCCACTAATGGTCCGTGTGAGGAAAACAAAGCGACCGTTTGCACGCAAGTCGTGCACCTCATACACGGGAAGAATGTGGTACACGTCAGCAAACTCAACAGTACTAAGAAGGTAAGGCTTTTAAGACTTAATACATTTTATATATGAGCTTTTATGAATAGATCTAAGCTTTGTTTGCATCAACAACCTAAAGTATTATGAACCCGTTTCCATTTACTTCTGGACACATCTTTAAATGATTGTCTAAAATATCCAGCAACCGACTAGGACTCTTAATCGTCGTACTAACATGTTTGTTACTTTTTCACACAAAAAAGTACTAAATGGAATTATATGAAGAGAGCTAAGAGATAAAGAGTATAACCCACCACCTTCCTATGCTACCCATCTCTCGGTATACGGAGCGAAACGCGGGAGATGTACGGGGTACATCTGCTTAGTCGCTCTCTTCCCCCGTACAATTCTTCACTCCCTACAAGTTTAAAAGCCTCCCTCTTGCGAGAGTGCTCTGATTCCTCCCTAGCGTCACTCTCCCCTTTTTGGTGCTGACGATTTCACAACACGTTAGTGACGGCACGGTAGTCCGGGTGTATCAACCTTGCTTTGAACCTTGCTTGAGATAAACAGCAGTCGAATATGGGTATCATGCAAACAGACTCTACTAGTAGAATATTAAATATACATTATGACAATTACAAATCCAAGACGGCCGCCACCACAAAATGGCGCATTACATATTATGTCGCTAATTTTTTTATTTAATTTATATTTTTAGCTGTTACCTTTGGTGAATGGTGAAGCGGTATATAGGTACCCGTTGGAGAACGACTGGGCCTCCATCACCCTGGTCAACGGACAGGACGTCAGCGTGCTTCTACCAGACCTGCATGTAGAGGTGAGTGACAAGATAATATATATCGTGAAGAGAATAAAATATTTCATCCAGTTTCTTTATGTTAGTGTGGTAGGCAAACTCCAGACCTGGCATATTTATTTTTTATTACCTGCAAGTGGCCCAGGCAACTCATTTTTGTATTGCTCATCCTGAGACATGAGATTCTAAATCGTTGCCAGTAATAACACTGTCTTGCCCTCCTCTCCGAAACACAGCAAAACTGTTTTTCGGCATTAACAAGCCAGATGGTGCTACCCAGCCGCAGAGCAGCCGGGATCATGGCACATCGTATCCTCAGACCAGTAAATGATAAATAAGAGAAGCAGAGCCGGATTTCAACTAATCACCGCTCCTGGGCACCGGATAAAAATTGCGCCCCATTGGTTGCTACTCTCTGCGAAAGGATGGTAAGGTGGACGTAGATTCTGAGCCCAGACCAAGACTGGTTTTTTTTACTTTCCAAAATTTGCCGCCCTAGAAAATTTGCCGCCCTGGGCACTAGCCCCAACTGTACTGTAACTGTATTGTAAATCCACCACTGAAGAGAAGACAAAAGAAGAGTAGAAAAGGACAGCAGACTTAACAGAGTTGAGATAGAGTTTAATTGTTTGTACCTATTTATAAGGACTATCCCTGTCTTAAGTTTGATAGAAATATTGTATTATACACTTCAATTATATTTATCATAATATATATGGGCGGGATTTGAATCCGCGACGCGTGGTATCGTGTAGGCTGACCATTCGACCTGCCGTCAAATATAATATTGAGACTACAGCTACGGTGATGATTTCAGTTGATAGTGTTCGAGAAGAAGATGGAGTTTAGCGTCCGCGTGCCCTCCCACGTGTACGCCGGCCGCGTGGAGGGGCTGTGCGGCGTGTGCGCCAGCGACGACACGCGCCTCGTCACCAGCAACGGCACGGACACTGACGACTTCGAACTGGTACACCACCATATCCTACTTCCTATATTATAAACGCGAAGATTTGTAAGCATGGATATTTGTTACTCTTTCAAGTAAAAACTACTGAAGGAATTTTAATGAAACCTTGCAGTAATATAGCTTATACATATGAATAACACACAAGCTATAATTTATCACGGTACTCCCACGGGAATGGGAAGTACGCGGGTGAAACCGCGGGGCGCTGCTAGTTTATTAATATTAGACCAACAGCACTACATAATTATTAAGAATTATTACGTCCATATACCACTAAATCAATCTATAATAGCAGTTTTTTTAAATATATATATTAATGTCATATGTATAAATAGCTTTCACTTTACCCCTTAGAAATAATTGCCAATTTTTCAAAGTATAAGAATGTTTTTTTTAATTTTTTACTGACATTTTTATCACAAAGTATTCTAAGTGTGTCTTTTACAAATTGTTACCAAAAAAAAATAAGATATTATAGTTTGAAATGTAATATTAACTCACAAAATCGTGTAACAGTACGGCAAGAGTTGGCAAGCGAGCCCAGAGACGCTGTCGAAGTTGTCCCTGGCTCCGCAGAAGCAGTGCGGCGAGCTGCCCCCGGAGCCCGAGTGCATCCTGCCGCCTCCCGAGGATAACCCCTGCTATAACATCAACAACGCCGACAAGTTTGGACAGGTACGGCCCTACGGCCCTGTTTCTTAAAGGGCACTCCGAGCACAAGCCTAGGGGCCTACAATCAATAGGTGTCCCATAGTTCCTATCTCTATCGTTTGATGTTTTTTTTTTTTTGAATTATTTGATGGCCATTAGTTTATTTATAAAAACCTTTTATATTTAAAATAACCTTTTATTTTATATAGGCCACTTACTATAAAAGATACTTAATAGCTTTACTGTAAACAGTATGCTAAATAGAAAAGTGAAACTTCTTTAAACGATTCTAAAAAAGTGAAACTTCTTTAGAATCGTTGTGATTTTTGTGTTGTGTTGGAAAAAACGACAGGTAAGAAACACAAATACAAAAGAGCGAGAGAGCAAATGTCGGTGTGTATGTGTATTGCACGCTGTTTAATACTTGCTTGTATTTGAGCATTTAAAATGTGTTTCGCTTCTATCGTGTGTGAATCGCACACACAACATTTTATTTTTTTAAATATTATAGATTTGAATGTTTTGTTTTAATATTAATAGTGCCACGCGCTGGTGGACCCCCGGCCGTACCTGGAGGCGTGCGAGGCGGAGCTGTGCCTCAACCGCAGCGAGTGCGGCGCGCTAGAGCGCTACGCCGCGGACTGCGCGCGCCAGGGCGTCTGCCTCGACTGGCGCACGGGGCTCTGCCCGCTGCAGTGGTAAGGCACTAATAATAATATTATATCAATGAACGCTTTTACACGTCAATCTGATACCGTGGTAAGTTCTCGAAGAACTTGTGTTACGGATACCAAACAACAGAAATATATTTGATACTTTTTTATTATACCTGTATACTTAAGATTTTTATTACATAATACACATCTTTGACCCAAGAATGCTGAAAATTTTTTTGTTCCCTGGCGAGATTCGGACCTGCTTGCTCCGGCTTTGAGTGCCAACGCGCTAGCCATTGAGTCACAGCGATCGTCAATATACGTGAGCCAAAAACGTGCAATCATTCAGTGTCGGGTCAAACCGGCTGATGGCGTTGATGTGTTGGTGAAACAAAAGAAATGTTTTGTATTAAATTAATATTAATGATTATTAAATAAACATTCATGGTTTGCCTGTAAATATTCTGTTTTTTTTTTATCATTTCATATTTATTTCCCACATGTTACCTGTCCTACTTTGCTGTGTTTGCCACCGCACAGGAAAGCGGAAGAGGGGTCGCATTCCTCCGAGCTGAACATATAGCTCGGAGGGAGTATACCTTAGGTTCCATTCAAAATAATCGGGGTGTGGCTCTCTGATTATCGTATGCTTAATATCCACAGCGAGGCGCCGCTGGTGTACCGGCCGTGCGTGGACTGCGAGCGGACCTGCGAAAACTACGACGAACTCAACAAGAACCCTGAAAAATGCGACAAAACCCCAGTGGAAGGATGCTTCTGTCCGGATGGAAAGGTATGAACATTTTGTACGAAACTAATGTTAGCTTCTATTTCTACGGGCATCTAAGATCCTGTGTCGCGTTCCGGTTGACCTCCAAGACCTATGAGATGTAACCAATTTTTTTCAATTGGTTACATCCGGTCAAATGTTAATAGCGATTCTGGTTGTTCATTGAGACGGCCCTTTAATATTGAATACCATCAGTATTGTCATAATCATAGTAATGTATTCAAACTGACAAATTTTGCTGGCACGACACGGGTGAGTAGCTCTTGCTCTCATAATAACAGCATAAAGTGACAACTATGCTGTTGCATTTCGTGCTGTTTGTAAGTTTTGGGTGGCCTATTGAGTGGGGGGGGGGGAGGCTATACAAAAGTAATGCAACGCTCCTGGATAGCCTCTGATTGTGTTTATGTGTTTAGGTGTCGATAAACATCATACGACTCCGACTACTCGGTTGCCAAAATATCAAAATTATAAAAAATGGCAGACTACGGAAATCACGTGTCTTGGACGGGGTTTATTTCATAATAGTTTCTGTTTAATTTCAGGTGAAAGTAAACAACACGTGTATTGAAGCTACCAAGTGTTTCCCGTGTGATGCGAAAATGGAGCACTTCGCTGGCGACGAATGGCAGGTACGGTACATAGCGATGGTCGTATCTACCATCAGAGTACTGTTCGAAGCTCATGTCAAATTATCATAAAACATTTGCGCTATTTAACGTATTTAATGCCGCTACTTACCTACGCTTACATTTAAAGTCCAACTCACAAAACAAGTCGTTGGCACTACAACAAATGTTCCTTACATCGCGGCTACACCCTGTAAATATTGAATCCTTGCAATCGTATTTTCTTCGCTCATGATGCTGCAAAGGCAGTGTATTAACAGGTTTTGAATGTTTAGGAGGACGCGTGTACGAAGTGCTCGTGCATTAGGGCGGGCGAGCGGGCGGACGAGCGCGCGCACGTGGCGTGCACCACGCAGTCGTGCAGCCGCCCCGTGTGCTCCGACCGTGAGGACCTGCGCACCGAGCCGCCGCCCCCCGGCGTCTGCTGCCCCACCCACCTGTGCGGTGAGTGCTCAGCCCCTACCTACTCCAACTATAGAATAGTGGTCTAGGAGACAAGTATGATGGCTGTTAGCTGTAGTAAACTAAAAAGGGGTGGGATCGAGTGTGCAGACTCTTAGGAGACACCTTAAGACAGATATATATAACTGCCAGGATATATATTACTAACTATATCAAGGAATCACTCTACATCTATACACAAAGGCAATCGAAAATAATATTCGTCCGGACGCGCCTGTAATTATAGTTAAGGTAGTGAAGCTGAACGACGATGTGGACTCGGTCTCTTATGCGAGAGGTTCCGGGTTCGATCCTGACCCGTCCATATGTGTCTTGAAATGGGTTTCTCTAAATTTCTAAGTGCACACAAGACCATCGTTTGCTCACCGGTGAAGGAAAACATCGTGAGGATACCGGCATGACTGATGAGATTGAAAGTTTTTGAAGGTATGTGAAGTTCACTAACCCGAAATCGGCCAGCGCATCGGTGAACTACGGAAAATTACGTTCTTCGCCTGATTTCGAGGAGGAGACCCGTGCCTAGCAGTGGGACATATAAGGGTTGATATTTACTATTTACTTATGGGAAGTAATTAAATGAACGGCATTATAAATTTTGGAGGGGCAAAAAAAAATCGGCATTTAAATAATTTGGTTGGCATACAAAGATTTTGTACGCAATAAAATAAAGCTCGTAGCAATTCTTGTTCCGCAAATAATTTTGATAATGGTCGAAAATTAAATCATAAATAAGCAGCTTACAATATTATGACCTCGCACAATAAACATTCATCGGGCAAAATAATTACTTGAGCGGCACATTTCTTTGCATTACATTTTATGTCCTGTGTTCACATCGGTGTAGGTTTGCGCTATTTACCGCTAGATGGTGTTGTAAGTATGTTATTGAACAAAATTATAAAAATTGAAGAAGAAATTAATAAACTATATTATCATTCCTAATAAAAGACTAGTGAATTAATTCAGGTCATGACGTCGTCAAATCCTGTGTTCAGCAGTGGTCCGTCCACTAAAGGCTGATAATATGATGATGAAATTTTTTTCTTCAAGATTTTATTTTGTTTCAGTTTCGTAGATTTATGTAGATAGATTATGCAGGTATTAAAAATTGTAGGTGGTGTGTAAAATAAACAAGCAGTTCAAAAACTTGCAATATTCAATTCAATCATTACCCTACAAAAATCAAATCAAATTAAAACATTCAATACGCAAGAATGGATCCACAATTTTAAACTTATTTGTAACAAGACGTACAGCTCTACGGTTAACACTGTCCGCGCGCGCTCAGGCTGTACGCTGTCGTTCGTAAGTTCAAATCCTCTTTATACCATTATCTATGAATTTCTTCTTTTGTTTGTTTATACATTTTTAAATAATATTTTTTGATATTACAATAATTATAAATACGATTTACAAACTAAAATTTTGTATAAAAATTGAATAAGAAATTAATAAATTATATTATCATTCTTAATAAAGGACCAGGGAATTAATTCAAATCATGACGTCATCAAATCCTGTGGACTGGGCTATAACGCAGAATTTAATAAAAAATAAAGTTGCTTGAAGTTATATTCATGCTACTTATATAAGCAGCACAAAATTATTTTTTTTGCTTACCCTCCGAGTGCTTACCAAAATTTTATTAAACAGGAGCAGCACATTGCCCCTCTTTTAATTAATATGCCTTTCAAAAATAATTACAGCCATAAAAAATGACAAAAATTGCTGCTTGATTTTAAAATGTTTGCTGACATAAGTTGCCGCTCAATTAGCTATTTCTGCTACCAGATTATATTTTTCTGCTCACAAAAATACGAATATTATGCTAGTCGTTTAAATAACACCCTTTACTTATTAGTGAAGTTGCGCACTTTAACTGGTTTTTACCCCGCCCATCAGTCTGTACCACATAAATGTCCATTCTTAAGCGAACAAAGAAATTTGGATTTTTTTATATTTATGGAGATTTGCTACCTTAGTCTCTTAGACATATTTAATCCTTAAGTTTAAGGTCATCATCAGTTTTACTATTTCTTAGGGGGAGTGAGGTTGAGGGGTTCTTAAACATTATGCAATAATTATATATTCTGTCATACTCTGTCTTAGTTCTGAAACCGGTGGAAGAACGTTGCGAGGCTCCAAAGAAGATGGAGTGTGGGTTCGGCCAAGTGCTGAAGCAGAAGACGAGGGACGACGGCTGCCCCGAGTTCACATGCGGTAAACATTCAACAGACAATATTATATTACTTTAAACATTTTCTAGATTCTTATAACAATGTGTACATCGTTATAAGAATCTAGAAAATGTTTAAAGTAATTATCTTTGGTTATTTGTACTATCCATTTACCAGGTGGGAAAATGACTTCCGTGCTATGGCCGGACCGTGTAGGATGCGGGGTAGGGCTTGATCCTCTCGTCGTCCATTGAAGGAGATTGTTCAGCGAGGAGGGATCAAGGCTGATGATGATGATCTGATAGATCTACTATTTTTCCCGGATTACACTTACACTACAATATATTGAACATATGTGTTGAAGATTTTGTTTACATCTTTTTAAAATCAAGAATTACATTTGTGACGTTTCTTTACCTAACTTAAGTGCAGTGAGCAGTCCACATCTGCCACACTCTGCTGTAAGTAAATAAGTAAGTGAGCAGGGTAGGACAGGCGCCGAGACTTAGCTTTAACCGTTTGAACTAGTTCCAGGTAAACTCCGCATGTGTGCCAGTTTGTCTATTTAACTAACATAAAAATCGTAACTTTACAGAGTGTATGCCAGAGAGCGAGTGCGAGCACGTGCCCACCGAGAGCGAGGTGGACGTCATGGAGCCGGGGATGGAGCGGCTGGTGGACCGCTCGGGCTGCTGCCCCCGCGCGCGCCTGCAGTGCCGCCCCGAGCGCTGCCCCGCGCCGCCCGACTGCCCCCGCTTCCACACCCTGCGCAGCGAAAACGACACGAGCTGCTGCCCGCACTACCACTGCGGTGAGTCCCGTTGCCCTCTCTGTCTGTCCACGCCCGACTGACCCTGCTTCCACACCCTGCGCAGCGAAAACGACACGAGCTGCTGCCCGCACTACCACTGCGGTGAGTCCCGTTGCCCTCTCTGTCTGTCCACGCCCGACTGACCCTGCTTCCACACCCTGCGCAGCGAAAACGACACGAGCTGCTGTCCACACTGCCAATGCTGTGAGCCCCGTTGCCCACTCTGCCTGTCCACGCCCGAGTACAGATGATCTTCAACTTTCAATAATTGCTAGCGTCTTTCATCTTTATCTTCAACTTTCAATAATTGCACCGTACGTGAAGAATCAGAATTTCCATAGGTAGACTAGCCGAAATACCCAAATAGACTGAATTTCTCATTTTTTCAGACGCCCCTAAGGACAAGTGCATCGTTAAACTAGAATGGGAGGCGGCGCCAAAAGGCGGGGAAAAGGCCCGCCCAGTACCATTGGAAATGCTCAAAGATGTAAGTTTCATTCCATTATTATTCCAAGAAAACACCACACTATATTATATTAAGCTACACATAAGACCCTGGAAACGTTGACAAAAACTTGGCAGGATTTCCTGTCACTTACACTGGCGTCGATCTAAGTATTGCCAGAAGTTTTATTCTGTGAACACATGTATATATAAATTATAAACATATTTATTAAACTTAGGCTATATACTCTCTGTGAAGTGTATTGTCCCGCGTAAATTCTGCTTAAATAAAAAACATTCTCGATAATAGACGTCATGTTATTACAGACGGAGTCGGTGTGGCTGGACGGGCCGTGCCGCGCGTGCCGCTGCGTGGCCTCGCCGCTGGGCCCCGTGCCCCAGTGCGGCGTGACCGAGTGCCCCGCGGTGGTCTCCAGCGAGCAGTTCCTGGTGGAGCCCCGCCCGGTGCCCTTCGCGTGCTGCCCCGCGCCCGTGCACGTGGCCTGCCGCGACGGCGACAATATATACAAGGTAACTTCGGAGACAATCGAAGAAAGTTGGTCAAGGCGACGGTGCACTAGAACATTTAAATATCGGTTGTCTGTAAAGTCGGTTTACTGACGATAGTTACACGTGACAACGTCATAAGAAAATACTGATTGTGCCTCTTTGTCGCTCGTTCCGCGCTCTCGCTTGCACTTCAGACCTTAAATGGAACGCCTCAGAGCGAGGTAGCGCCGCATGAGTCATGTTCTTTCGTGCGTGCAGCCGGCTCCATCGAATTATAAGACGTTGTCACGTCAAAAAAATCTGTGTATGCTCAAGATCACACACAATAATTAAATATAGTAAACAGCGACGCAGCAGTGAAGAGCAGCCGAGTGTATCTTAGCTTTGTTATACTCGGTGGTCATGAGCTCACCCGATCGAGCCTTTCACCTCAGAGCGTGACGGGTCAGTCTACCTCACAGCCTACAAAAAAATAAGTGCGGTGCGCCAAAAGAAATTTACACTCCAAAAAGAATAAAAGGTCTAAGGACAATCGAGACCGTTTTGTCAACAATATCATGGTAACACAGACACACCTCATATAATATATAACTATTATTCAATTGTTAAATTATCCTGTCCTGATATATCAGGTCGGAGAAAACTGGACGTCCGCCGAGAACCCGTGCGAGACGTATCGCTGTGCCGAAGCCGAGTCCGACCGGCTGGAGAAGATCACCACTGTGCAGAACTGCGACGTCGACTGCAACTTGGTCAGTGCCTTTCATCATCCTATTATAATGTAAAAGAATATATAATCAAAATCAAATCAAATCAAAATGATAAAAACGTTTGGAAATGAATTGCTCTAGATTTAAGTGACTTTGTGAAATAATGATCAACATTAAAAGAATGATAGGAACCCAGCAGAGTTTCTTGTGGGTATCTTCTCTGACATGGGCGCGTTGCGAACCCTCATTAACTAAACTTACCCTCATTAACTAAACTTAGCCGTTAAGACGATCATGAGTGATCATTATAAAGATCCTATATGTGAAATTAAACAATAAACAATAAACCACTCCATCCGCTGTAGACGGCGATATTTCACTCGCATTCAACTAGCACCGACCACAGCACTGCGATCTTCGTATCTTCGAGTTGGTAATAGACCAACCCTCCATCTTCTTGAACGCGATCATAACTCGATTGGCCCATTGGCTTTTAATTAATTTATTTATATTATCTAACAAATGATGCTCTTGTAACAACATCCGACAACTTAGACTCTAAAAAATTTGTTGTTGGAAAAAAATCAGGAAATTGTTTGTCATTATAGAAGCCTATATCAAGAAACAGACCAGCTGTCAATGATAAACCTAATTGCTCCATGAAACACATTCTCATACTGCGTGTGTCCAGGGTTGGGAGTACGTGGAGTCATCGGACAAGTCGGTGTGCTGCGGCAGCTGCGAGCCGGTGGCGTGCGTGGTGCAAGGAGACGTGCACCCCATCGGCGACACCTGGCACTCGCCGGACTACTGCACCAACTACACCTGCCTCAACCTCAACGGAACGGTAACCAACAATCCAGCCTTCCTAGACAAGTGGCAAACGCTCCGAATCTATTCACCCCCCCCCCCCCTAGACAAATTGCAAACGCTTTGAATCTATACAGCCCCCCTAGACAAGTAGCAAGCTCCGAATCTATTCAGTTGCGATAAACGCTAACGCCATAGGACTGTTGCAAAAAATTTGAAGAACGTTTATTCAGACACATAAAGTGTATTAAGTTTAGAAAGAGTTAATGCTGCTTTCCGATGGTCCATTAGAAAAGATGGCAGTGCATCTGCATAATTTCTGTTTGTATGGATGAACATTGGCGTTGTTAGTCATCACAAGGCTTTCACAGTTCGTTTGCCCTCCTACGCTATAAAAAAAGAACTTTGTATCTTGCAAAAGTAGACATTGACCGCTAAAGATTATGGGACCGTGGGCCAATAAATACTATTTATCTCGCTCTAACGTCCTATGATTTTCTTGTTTGTATAATGAATCTCTGTTTGGGTGTAGACTGTAGATGGAGTATCGACCAAATATAGTGCAATAAAATATATTTGTTACAGTTACAAGTGCAAAGCTCTAACGAATCGTGTCCCGAAGTAACTCCCGCCCTGATGAAGCAGTTCGTCTTGAGCGACGAGAAGATACCGGGCAAGTGCTGCCCCAAGAGGGAGCCCATTGCTTGCCGCGACGGAAATCAAATCTATCAGGTAATTTTAAATTATTTAGTAAAATGAAATGCCCAAATTCTTACACATGATACGGCCTTCTACGAGAGGGGGGACGGAGGACGGCACGGCTCCTGAACAGACATTTTGGGTGTCCATTTGTCTCTGACATTGAATTATTGTGAAATTAACTTTTGGCACTTTATAGGATCACTTGATATCCCATTTCATTATGCTATAGAATAACAATTTCAGGGTAGGCTATATCTTGAAATTGTTATTCTATTGCATAGTTTCCATGCTACTTTACTTGGCCTTTGCGACTTTTTAAAATGTTTACCAACTGTCCATCTTTGTAGGGGTCAGAGGGAGATTTCTAAAGAAGTCATCATTATAAAGTCTAAACTCTGTCTAGTTAAATTAAAAACTCAAATATTATTATTTGATTAAAGAGATTTTACAAAAGTCTTCGTAAGCAATACTATTACGATTATAATATAATAATACGATTGGTATAGCAAGTTCTATCTTGCTCATTTAAAAAATAGTTGTCTGTTAAGTCGGTTTACGGACGATAGTTTGACGTGACAACGTCCGAGCCGATCGCTCGAGCCGATCATTCCTCTCTCTTGTTCGTGCCGCGCTCTCGCTTTCGGTACGCTACATGACGTCATCTTTTTCGTGCATGCTGCCCGTAATATCGAGTTAGTAGACGTTGTCACGCCAAAAACCTTTCATTTGCCTCAGGACATTGACCGGTGAAAGAGTTCATGCGTTTCTATATAATTTGGGTTCGATGTCGATAGGAGGGTCAAAGCTGGGTGTCGAAGGAGGATCACTGCGTGAAGGTGACGTGCGCGCGTGATGTGTCGGGGCGGCTGACGCAGCTGCCGCGGCCGGAGCCGTGCGCCGCCGAGTGCGCGCGCGGCTGGCGCCTGGAGCCGCCCGCGCCGCCCGCCTGCTGCGGCCGCTGCGTGCAGCACCAGTGCATCGTCGGCGACGACCTCAAGGACGTAGGTCAGTGAGCCACGCCGCTGCTGATACGATGAGCCCCGAACGTAAAACCTGTTTAATCGATTCCATAATGGCTTACGCCTTAATCTTAAAGCTAGTTGCCAGAATGCATTTAATACGGAAAATCAAACATTATGAATCTTAGATAGGTTGTGTGGTCGATGTTTAGGGGCTTTATAACTCTGAGATTCCCGAAGTGGGTTCCATAAAATAGAAAAAATATATATTTAAGTTTCACTGATTTTTTTTTTCATGATACAGGAGACACTTGGAAGTCCGCCGACAACTGCACCACGTACTCTTGTGAGAAGACCGGCGAGGATGTCTACATGACGTCGGCGCAGCCCGTCTGCCCTGACGTCACGGCCTGCGCGCCCCAGGACCTCGTCAACGAAACCTGCTGCCAGGTCTGCAAGGAGAAGCCGTCCAACCAACGTCAGTATACCAATACTCGTATAAAGTCTACTCGGAGTGAAGGGATATTTATTTTATTTTGACATCTTTGGAAAACTTACAGCTAGATTACAATAATTGAAAGAAGAATAAAAATATGAAGGCCAATTACAAGTTTCCACAAATTAATATAACAGTACTATATAATATATATTATACACAATCCACCGATAACCAAATGCGATATTATAAAGAGAGTATTTTACTATATCAATAATAACCTAATAAAACTTGTAAAATAAAAATCAGTGATATTAAAGATTATTTCATTATGAATACGGTGGTAAAGGGTTTTTTGCGAAAAATCATTTCCAAATTCTGGTTGACGAATTTTGAAAATCATATCCTGGTATGAATTTTTTTAGGCAACCCATATGCAACATGTTTATTGACTTATTAAATTAAATATAAAACAAGTTTCATCAAATAAGCATCTCGGTGAAGGTCGTTTTATATAGCGTATCTTTGACTATGACATAAAATCAAAACGTAATTTAGTTAAATTATAAATGAATCTGCATAGTGTTCTATTTGAGATTAGGGGAGCTGGTAAATAGTTTTCAAATATTGCTTATGTAACATGCCTCCAATTTCTCAGGACATCGACTCTTGGCACAACTTAGCTGTGCTTAGATAAACAGAACGGGAGAGGTGATTCCCGCCAACGATACTCACCATATTACGTGTCAATAAAGGCTGTAAATACTGTATTAGCAACTTAGCCGACTGACTGTTATCTGCCTAATTTTTTCTAACTTAGGCAGACAGTAACTCTAAACTTTTCTTCTTCTATCGTGAATGGCAGGTAAAGAGGAGCCGCCGACCTGCACGCCCGTCGCCCTGAGCAAGGCGGAGACGGTGGGGCTGTTCCGCGTGCAGTCGCCGCAGCACGGGCTGTGCGTCAACGAGGAGGGGCTCGACCACTTCAACGAGTGCCGCGGCACTTGCGAGTCCGGCACGGTCTTCAGCAACAGTAAGCTCCATCCACTAGCAAACAGATTATCAAGACCAGTAGCTATTCTGTAAAAATCACTTCGATATCGAGCTTCACCTGAGTGATAGAGCTCACTTTATGCTCACTTCGAAAGTGAAGTTTATTGATACAGATAGATAGTCGAGTTTTAAAGAATACAAATTCGTCATATACCGGCGGATTCCGCTTTCGAGATTCGAAATCGACCTTACAGTACTCTGCAGTAGCCCTACTGTATCATTCAGTTACACGTCTTGATAATCAATTTTAAAAAAAATTGCATCATAAACCACATAGTTTACGTCTTAAGTTGGGACAGATGCTGCTGTTAATCTTAGTAATGTCGGATGCGTCAGATTTAATCTATCCAATCAGACTCTGGTCTAGGTTGAACCGGCGAATGTTGTAAACCGGCGTTCAGTAGAATATCACTAAACCAAACTTATTAAACTTGGCTACTGGCAATATATTGACGATCTTTGTTGCTCAATGGTTAGCGCGTTGGCGCCCAAGCCAGAGATAGCGGGTTCGAATCCCGAAAATAATTTTCAGTGTTCCTGGAAAATGTATGCGTATTAAATTTGTGTACTTTTATAATAAAAATCTTGACCAGATTGACGTGGTGTAAAGGCGTCTTTACGTATTATTATTATATCCTGCTAATGTGTGTGTGTGTGTGTGTGTGTGTGTCAGGGACGGGCGGGCACGTGTCGCGCTGCTCGTGCTGCCAGGCGGCGCGCTACTCGCCCGTGGACACGCAGGTGGTGTGCGCGGACGGCGCGCGGCTGCCGCACCGCGTGGCGTCGCCGCTGCGCTGCGTGTGCCGCTCCTGCTCCGCCGACGCCTGGGACATGATAGGTATGGCTAATGACACACTTTTATAGCTCCGACAGTACAAGACGCGTACATTTGACCGCTGCATCTGTGGTTTCAATAAGGTTTTAGCTGTCCGTCGGTTAATTGTCAAATCAATCATCAAAATAGGTTAGGTATCGCATTATATTTTTGAAGTGAAACTTCTTAAAGCCGGAACCGCACGTTTGTGACTTGGCTCAAGCCCCAAGCCTTCACAAGTCACAAGCATTCGAACGCCTCGCAAGCGCTTGCAGCAAATTCTCTTTGATTCCCCTTGGCTTGTGCACAATACTGACACTCGTCGGGTCGGCCACAAACCTTTGCAAGCCTACGCAAGCCAAGACAAACTCTGTATCGGCACGTTTTAATTTGTGAAGGCTTGCTAAGCCTCGGCAAACATGCGGCTTTAGAATCGTTGTGATTTCAAACCGGATGCAACGGAAAAAACGACAGGTAAGAGACACAAACACAAAAGAGCGAGAGAGCAAATGTCGGTGTGTATGTATATTGCACACTGTTTAATACTTTCTTGTATTTGAGCATTTAACGTGTGTTTCACTTTTATCGTGTGTAAATCGCACACACAACTTTTTTTTTAATTTCGAACCGTTAATCTGTAGTTATATTACATGAAAACACGCTTTACGGCAGCCTCGGCACGCAAGCCAGACTCGCTCTTGTATAGCCCATGATGCAAAAAGATCTGTCAGCAACAGGCCAAGGGTCCTTAAGTGTGAATCCTTTTGTATTTCGAGACATGTGGTTTATCGCGCACCAATACTCTCTTATGTATAGAGAATTTATTTGGGAACAAGTCGTTCGCGACAGACCCTTTCACATTCCCTTGAAAATATTTAAAAAAAATAGCCACGAAGCTCAATAGGCTAATTTACAAAGCGGGAGTCAGGCTGCCATTAGCATAGGCAGCTTAGACCGGATGGGTACTTTAGTGGACCAGTACGATGAGGCCTTAAATGAAACAGTTATTTGGAGCTTAGCAGACCACTCCACCGTTACTATCAGAAGCGTACGCTCATAGTCTGCTCCTCGTAATCATTAACAGCTTTTCTGTTGGACCCTGTCAATGAATCCAGTTGAACAGTATATCCCGAAACTCCAGCGACACCCTAGTTACATAACCCTTGCAAATTCAGTGTTTACTCACTCCAGCTCTATTTTCAGGGACCACCGGTGCGACGAAAACAGGAGGATACAAAGGTATGCACCGTCGCTAACCAGACACAAAGCGTGTGACCATCTCGAAACCGAGCCCGCCAAGTTACTTTTTCGTACTAGCTCAACGAGTTGACAAACCATTAACCTGTCCGTGTGGTCAGCGTCGCCCATTAACATCAAATATATTGGGGTCAAAGACCACGCCCATTGGGCACTTTAAATTGGTTCCTTTTTTAAATAGTAAAGAAATAAACTTAACCGTTGTAAAAAAATCTCATCTCGATCGATCGAGTCAATTCTCCTCTATCTTAAGGGCCAAACATATTGAAGATGGATGGATAATCTGCGTCCGCCGCCTGCAAGGATCATTTGCCATTTAGGGCCTGTTTCACAATCTCCCGTTAAGTTCCCTATAGGCTATAGGCAACATATTTGACAGATGTTTGACAGATACTCCATACTCTATCTGTCAAACATCTGTCAAATATGTTCCCTATAGCCTATAGGGAACTTAACGGGAGATTGTGAAACAGGCCCTAAATGTGCTTTGGGATAACTGCGGAATTTGAAAATCTTTGGAATTGCTCGAGTTACGTGCACTTGCCACATTTATTATGCATTTTATTTTTGGTTTATCACTTACGACTCGATTACCAACACAATTTATTATCATAGACAATGATTAGTTTCATCATCAGCCTTTATCCGTCCACTGCTAAACATGGGTCTCCCTCAATGAACGCCAAGACGACCGATCCCCTGCCGCTCAATGGTTGGTTTAGCATTCGATAATTCATTCTCAGAAAGTATATATATAACTTACTATATTTGTCTTAATTCCCCAGGCTACCTCGAAACCACCACGCAAGATGAATACGCCATTCCGAGCATGTACCAGCGCTTCGGGAAACCTTAAGCCTAGATAAGATTGCCCAGTGTATTACTGTATTACATATTATAATATATTCAACATAAAGTATATAGTATTTTATTCCTAAACCGTAGTACTAGACGGCCGACTGGTCAGACTGTAGGGCGTATACAGCTGTTGCGCATTCGAATCCCGTGCTAATAATTTTATGATAAATATAGATGTTTGTGGTGGGCGTGTAATTTATATCCGTTCTTGACGTGACAACGTCTAATAACTCGGGCAGCATGCACGAAAAAGATGACGTCATGTAGCGTTCTAAAAGCAAGAGCGCGGCACGAACGAGAGAGAGGCATGATCGGCTCGAGCGATCGGATCAGTTCGGTTCGTGCTGCACGTAATGTTTAACGTTGTCACATCAAACTACCGTCCGTAAACCAACTTTACAAACGACCAATTTTTTATGTTTTTTTTTTTTCATACATACAGGTATAGCATTAACATTATAACCCTTCTTTTGTCCATCTTTACTGGCCTTTTTCTATGAACGACAAGACGGCGATCCCCCGCCACTCACCTATAAGATCAACCACTGCACAAAAGCCAAAGCATATTAAGTCGACCCTGTCTTTCCGAACTCGTCTACTTAATACTTGCAAACACTTAAAAGTAAGAGAAATACACAAAAAATGGCCGTAATTCATATATTTTTCATCTATTTGTCATTTATATACATTATAAATATAAAACAATAAATATTACATAACATAACAATAGTGAAATAATTTACCCATCAATCTAATATTTCAATTGCCTTAAGAAGTCCAGATTATTTTGCAATTTACCTAGATATCAGTCTGGAACGAAATAATGTGTATGATAATACATTTGATAATCAATATTTTTAGGAATCTAAAAATCTTGAATGCTTTTAGCTTTCGTTGATATTTTACAAACTTGCGACAGACAATAAAATCTTCATACTTGATTAGAATATATGAATGAAACGAGGACATAAAGTACACGCTACGTCCACATTCATAACCAAATTTTCGTAACTGGTTACGAAAAAGGAAATTTTTTCCCTGTTTCGTAACCAGTTATGAAACAAGACTTTTTTTTCCATTTTCATAACCAGAGCCTCTTAGTCATGTATGGCCTCCTGGTACTTTTTCCTGGAACAATGATTTGTATTGTGAATACATCTTTTAAAACGTGGATTTATTTATTATAGTTAACTCTAAGGCCTCGCCCTCGAATTAAGCGGGCAGCGGGGCGACGGCGATGGCTGCGCGGGCAACGTAGACCCGCGCCGCTGCCGCTCCGCTGTTTTCAAGAACTGGTCTATTTGATTTCTACGCAAAGATCATCCGATCCCGCGCTGTCACCGCTTTTTTTTTTCAAAAGGTCTAGACCAGTGTTTCCCAAACTCTTTTGCTTCATGGATCCCTTTCAAACTTTTCCTGCATCAGGTGGACCCCTTGCTAACCTTTTTTTTTGCTCGTTTAAAGATATTTAATAGTAAAATTATTCTTGGTTGAATGGCTCATTGGTTCTTCACTATGGAAACCAAATTAATTTTCCTGGACCCCCCTGGCTTACGATTGTGGACCCCCATTTTTTGTCACGCTCATCGTGGACCCCCTTCGAGTCTTCTGTGGACCCCTGGGGGTCCACCTGGACCACTTTGGGAATCACTGGTCTAGACTTTTAGGTCCCGCATGCCCCGCATTCGGAAAAAAGTAGCAGATACAACAGTAAGGCCTCTGCCTCGAATTTAGCGCGCAAGCTGGGCGGCGGCGGTGGCAACACTGGTTTCGAAAAAAAAAGCGGTGACAGCGCGGGATCGGCAGGATCTTTGCGTAGAAATCAAATGGACCAGTTCTTGAAAACAGCGGAGCGGCAGCGGCGCGGGTCTACGTTGCCCGCGCAGCCACCGCCGTCGCCCCGCTGCCCGCTTAATTCGAGGGCGAGGCCTTACAGTTAACTATAATAAATAACTCCACGTTTTAAAAGATTTATTCACAATACAAATCATTGTTCCAGGAAAAAGTACCAGGAGGCCATACATGACTAAGAGGCTCTGGTTATGAAAATGGAAAAAAAAGTCTTGTTTCATAACTGGTTACGAAACAGGGAAAAAATTTCCTTTTTCGTAACCAGTTACGAAAATTTGGTTACGAATGTGGACGTAGCGAAAGTACATCATCTATTGCATTTTGCAATCACCAGTGCCCGTGTCACTGCGCAAACTGTCATGTCTCTTCATTACTTCTACAATATTTTACAATATGTAATAGGTATTATCACCTTTCAAAAGTGTCCAATTTAATAATAAAAAAAAGAAATGTGGTGTCGTGGGACACCACAGGTAGGAACGAAGTTCCTTCAGCTAAAAAGAAAGGTATTATACACTACTCGCTTGTGTATGCGACTGTCGCGCCTGCGCACGTCTCATTTAACGCTTTTATTCCACGCACTTTTTCTTACGGTTTTACTATAAAAAAAATTACAGTTCGGTCGCGCAGCAAAATCCCTATCCCCTCCAAGCCTGCCATAAGGAATTTCGTTCCAATAAACCTGCTCTTCACGATATCTACAATTTAAACACTCCCAACTTCCAATCTAGACACGCGGTAGCGTATCAAGCCAAGTTCATATAACCATTTCCGTAACATCCCTATTATACTATTCAACATGACTCGGGTTGTCAAACCCCAAAAATTAAGTTGAGAAGTAATTTGTATACGATACGCTGCGGCCTGCGCATGCGACATTACTCGTATTGTAATTTGTATTCCATGCCAGTCCATCATTGTATAACCAGGATTGATAAAAACCTCCATAGAATCATTACAAGTACTCGGGGAGCCCGGGGGATATGTTGAACTGAATTGGTACCCACAAAAGCTACTAGCAAATAAATTTATTATATCCTGATCAGAAATATTGGTGTCGCCACAGTATATTTTATATAACACATAGTATAGTCCTCTCATTGCAATTACTCCCAAAATATCTTCAATATAGCAGATTAGGGATTTTTTTGACTAAGACTTAAGGTACAATTCTTAGTTATGTTACAACATGTAATTTATTTGTAACATGTTTAAACTGGTTAATTATGAATGATGGTATCTGTATAACCCACACATTGACATAAAAAAAACCTAATATTGGGCCTTACTTTTAAATTTCGATCTTAAAATGTTTTGATACTTTTGTATGAATTTTATTATGGACTTTAGTCGTATCTTCATTAGTTGTAATATCTTCACCCAGTGTAGTCTTAATCTCAGTTACACCATATAAAAATTTATGCAACAATAGACAGTTAATCGAACTTTACTTAGGAGTAAAAGAGATAGCGCTCTACACAATGAATACTGACTCTGTCTAATTCGTTTCTGTCAAGTAAAACGTGAAGTGTATTTAGCCGTATTTTTCTAAAGCATTCCCTTTAAAGATATCAATCATTATTTATAAAACGCTTACTAATATTTTAAAATAATGTCAATATTAAATATTTTCGAAACGAGATAAACAAGAAACTATTGGAAAAGTTATCACAAGGTAATTTGGCTTATGAAATATATAAATATATAATCACATTTAATTGCTTCATATTCATGCATTCATATCAATAATGCTTTGCCGCCCAAAACCTGACAGTGGTTAAGTATTTGTGCGATACAAGAAAAGAAGGAAAAAACATCAGATGTATTTTTTATCACTGAATTTTACTGACAAAGCGCCATCTATAAATAACGTCACACGAATTTTGATGAGTTTACAACCTGGGGGAGGTTGTAAAATGTCACAGTTTTGTTAGACTCCCAGCTCCGCAGTGTGACGTGACATTTTACCTCGGGCTTATTGGTCAAATCAACCAAATAAATCGAACATTAGATACAGTGTTTTAATAATTTATATAATGTTGATATGTGATATCATAAAAATTAAACTTAATCCCACTCACTCCCTTGTCACACCATGTCACACACCCCCTCCCCCCTCTCTCAGCGAGTGACGTAATTTACAGGTGGCCCCAGACTAGTACTAGCCTACATCTCGTCTTGCTCCTCATTTGTCACCTCCGCCTCCTTCTGCTGCTCTTCTTCCTCTTTTTGTTTCTGCTTTTTCAACATATCCGACAAATATTTACACCTCTGCATGCACTCCTCCTGAAAAATTACACATAACCTTTACTGTGTCACGTAAGTGAAGATAATGAATTACACCACGTCAATCTGGTCGCGTTATAAGTATCCGAAGAACTTGTGTTACGGGTATCAGACTACGGAAATACATAATACATATATATATCAGACTACGGAGCCCGGGGCTACGTATCAAAGATTTAAAATATTATAAAACCTACATTTTATAATAAATACACCATTAATCGTCACCTTCGTGCAGTGGCTTCGGCTTCGGTCTTGGCGTTCATTGAGGGAGGCCTATGTTCATAAGTAGACGGACGATGGCTAATAATGATGATAGTGTCTTAATCATTAGTGCATATGTCGCAGTCATTTGGTTGAATCAGTCATTTGATTGTATCACAAGCGCGTTAATCGAATGACGACATTTAATTGAATCACTAAAGGAGAACTCGTCAGGTAGCTGAATATAACGTTCAACGTCTTGACTGAACGTCATTTAGCATTGTCGTTGAATGGGATATAGCCGACTTTGTAATGTTTTTTAGAGTGACCATAAGTTTTACGAGTTCCTTTACATAAAAATAATGAGGACATGAATAAAAATCATAATAAATTGTAATTGTGTTCACGGCAACAAGTAACTTACAAAGCCCAAATTCTCACACATAAACTGAGCCATAACATTCAACTGACCTTGATTATGTTGTTCGTATTCAGTTAGTTTCATCTCAAATTTTTCTTTAAAAGTAGCCGGCGGCGGCGTATTAATAGGTCCATGTTGTCACACTATTTTATTACAAATAAGTCACTTTAATGTAAATTTAGTCAAAATAATATCAAGGCAGTGTTATCTGCGCGAGCTGTTTGGTACGCCGCGGTGGTAATAAAATGAACTAAATTTCAATCACCTGACTGATTTTACGTCCGCTATGTTCAAAGGGCTATGTTACAATCCGCTATCTAGATGGACGTTGAGCGACGCTTGTTCAATCAACGTTCGGCCTAGTCATTCAATTAAATGTCGTCATTTGATTAAGGCGCTAGTGATACAATCAAATGGCTGATTTAACCAGATGACTGCGACACATATATATTTTCTTAAGATGTTTATTATATCTTCCAGCCTTAACAGTCGCTATAAAATATCCTTATATTTTAGACATATAGAATTGACTTCAACATGCCCGACTCAATTTACACAATTCGATTTCATAATCAACACAAATAGTGAAAAAAGCAAACGATAACACAAATCACTTTCGTCTCTCAGCGACAGTAGCCGTGACCGAATCAATGCTTTGTTAAACCTTTATGTAATCAAGATTTCTATTTGTTGCTCAGTTTCGCTGTGGAATTGATGAAATATTTCAAAAACGTTAAAACAGAAGCAACACCGACAGCGACACAGAACAATATAATATAATGATATTGTATGTTTTGATAATAAATATTGATTTATACATTTTTTAAGACATTTTTTTTTCAAAGAATATATTCTATATTATGTTACTAAAGTAAGACTTGAACTAAAGTAAACGTATGGCTATAATTAACGTATTAGTAACTGCATGAATCCGAACGACATCCGAGCAAGAACATGCCTTAATTATGTCTATTGTGGACTATTCCTTCTAACAAAGAGTTCCTTCTCCGCAACGAACGTGTTTTATTATATTATTTCTAACAATCAACGTTCATATTTTATACATGACTAGCTTAGCATGCGGTAATTAAATTATACAACGACACCTTAGCGAGATAATATAAAGCCTTCCTCGATAAATGGGATATCTAGCACTGAAAGAATCATTAAAATCCGACCAATAGTTCCTGAGATTAGCGCGTTCAAACAAACAAACTCTTCAGCTATATACATTAGCATAGGATAGTAACAAGATCTGTCATCTGGTAAGTGGTCAATTCATTTACACGTCATACAATCATTAAATTTTGTAAGAGCAACGTAAGTAAAAAAAAATCTGAAAATATTTATTGTATTACATTTTTTTTAATACGTTGTTTTACCCAGAGATCATTTTAACTGTATTAAAAAACATGAGCCACATACCTTGGTCTTCCCCGGGACAACGCTGGCGATCTTCTGCCATCGATCTCCGGCGAATCCTTTAGGGTACTTGGCCAGCGCCGCTTCCAGGGCCTTCTGTTGGTTCTGGGCCCAGTTTCCGCCGCTGGTCTCCTCTGCTTTTCTCGTTTTCACCTGCACGGACATCATTATCATAAATGATTGTTATGTTAAATGGTAAAGCACTCATATAAAACAATTAAAACAAAATAATTTATATAATATTGTTTAGTCAGGAAGTCTGAAAGAATTTCAAAAAAATCCTCTTGGATCACGCGATTTTTATAATTCCAAGGGATCAGTTAAACAAACTCATTTTTATTTTATTTGAGATTGCCTGTTTGTATTGAATAGGCTCGAAAACTACTTGACCGATTTGAAAAATTCTCTCACTGTTGGAAAGCTATACTATCCCCGGTGAACATAGGCTGTATTAAATTTTCAAAAAGTGAGACACCCATATTAAAACTTAGTTGACGCAGTGCAACAGCTAGTACTTTATAAAAACACTTTGTGAAAAATACAGCTGACTCAGTATTGGTTTAACAACCCCAGAATTTACATAATTTTGTGGTCATTGACTCTACTGACTTTTGGTAGGTATTTTACTATTCTGACTTTATTATTTCAATTAAATTCAACTTTCTGACAACTTTGTTGAATATAAATATTTTAAAAATTTGACTGGTCATCCATTTCAAAATTTTAATGTTACTGTGTATAGCTGACCTTCTTGGGCACTTCTACGGGGATCTCCTCGACCTCCTGTCCTGGGACCTTGTAGCAGTTGTCCTTTAGCTTGGCGGCCATGTGCGTGACCTCGGGCACGCGGCGGCCCATGGCCTCGGCGATCCGCTCCCAGCGCTCCGCCGCGCCCGGCGGGTACTTCTTCACCAGTCGCACCAGCTCGCTGAGGTCGTCATCCGTCCACAGCCCCCCAGATACCGGGGGCGGCGCCTGAAGAGTAAAAAACTATACTATTTCCATTTCTTTATTTTCTCGATGACAGTTCTAATTTGGTAGTTGTAGTGTTGTGACCAAATAAGTAACGATATCACCATCATCATCATAAGCCTTTATCCGTCCGCTGCTGAACATAGGCCTCCCTCAATAAACGCCAAGACGACCGATCCTTAATGATATCGGAAGCATAAATTTATTATATTTAAACAAAGACAAATACAACAAAAACATTCAAATATATTTTTTAGTTTCGTTTAATTCCTTTCATTGTAGAGTGTCGAGTGTCGAGAGTCACAGTTTTACAAGAGCTTCGAAAATTTTAAAGAAATTGGCAGAATTAATATGGGTAACATCTTGTAATGTTATATAATATTAGTTAATAAATTTTTACAAAAGTATCCGGCAGTAGTTTAGTTTTTCACATCTTGTAAAAAATAAATATCGGTTTATCGTGTTACGTTTATCGATATAGCTCTATTCCTATAAGTTTCTCTGGAATAACCTTGTACGTGTGAAAACGTCATATTTTTATAAAATAAGGCATTCATAATGTAAAAAAGACGTTCGTTCAAGTTTTTACAGAATCTGTCATCGAGAAAATAAAGAAATGGAAATGGTATAGTTTTTATTGCGCCCGTCTGTCTGTCTGACGCGCACGCTAAGAGTTCCATGTTTTTAGGGTTCTGTCTCTCAATGTGACCACACGGAACAATCAGAAAACCGGACCATTATAAGTGATCCTATCGCCCCATTTACCTGTCTGTCAAGCAACTTTCTCATTTGTATCGACATAGAAAGATAAAATTGGTCCAAATAGGCCTCAGAACATGTATCAGTGAAATAATTTGAAAGCTATGAATTTTCATATTGGGATTTTCTATTGATATACAACGAATTTAAAATGTCTAAAAACCAAATCCAGCAAATAAAATAAAACGCGCGTTGATGTGGTTCTTGGATATAAGTGCGTTGGCTTACGGCAACGGTGGGGCGGGCCGGTGGCGCATCCCCCGGCTCGTCGGCGGGGTCGAGCAGGCAGGCCTCCCGCTCGGGCGGCACGAAGCCCCGGCGCCGGCGAGGACCACTCGCAGCCCGCGCCTCCGCCAGCGCCGCCTCGCGCTCCACTCGCTGACGTTCCTCCTCCTCTTCCCTAGGTTATAATTACAGACATGGTTGATGGGAAATTAAGAAGAAAATATGCATCTGCAGATGTAAAAAATATCATGGTATTCTGAAAAGACCTAAGTGGAAGATGAAATATAATTAAGACAGTGTTTTGATAGGGACAGGGTGATGATTTTCAGGCTATTTGCGGTTGTTCCACACTACCTATTTAATTGCTTTTAAAGAATGATAAAAGTCAACATTTTAATTTTCTTTACTTCTTTCTTCGTATTTGAAATATGTCACTCACTTTTTCTTTTTCCTCTTAGCTTCTTGAATCATTTCCTCTTTTTGTCTCTTCAGTTCCATGATGGTCACTGGAAGCACGGTGATGAACCACCAGATAGCTCTTGGTATTTGAAATGGTAATGTGTCTTTAATACTAGGTTTGGGCAAGTTTTCTAGAATTTCTGCCAAGCCTGTGTCAAAGCCGGATTTCTTGGAATGTTTCTTGCCCCTTGTACTTAATATTTGCTCCTGAAACAAGCCAATATTTTGCAAATCTATCTCGAATAGAGTAATTGTTTTAATTTATCAAAGCAAACATATGTAGTAGAAGTTAAAACTTGTGTAAAAATTACCAAATAATATTTGAAGTATGTATAGAATAATAAATGGAAATAATTTTTATACAAACAAATCACCAAGTGTAAAATCATCAACAAAAATAATATTGTATTATTTTGTAATTGAGTTTATTTTACAATAGCATTTATTGAAGGCCTATGTTCTGCAGCAGACGGATAAAGGTTAATTTCGCAATATAAATACTTACAGCTGTATATCTCTTTTCAACATATGCTGCCCATCCAACAGCATATTGTCCAAAAGTGATAAGAATAAACACAATAATGGACCCCTCAGCCAGCCCCATCTTCCGGACATGTCTATAATAGTATATCGCTGAGCGCCAATTAGGAAGACCATTTTTAAGTACTTCATTGTATCTGGAAAATAAGGTTTTGTTTTCTTTTTGTATAAAACAAGCATACTATAATTTCTTTATTTTTCTAATTTCTCTAAAAGGTTTTTATAGTATTTTTCATTGATTTTATTCTTCGGGTTTTATGCATTATAATACGTTCAATTGCCAGTGTGTGAAGAACATGAAAAAGAAGCTAATTATAATAATGATTACAAATTAACAAACAATATATTATGGTACATAAAATAAGGTAAATTAATATAGAAAACAATTACTTCTCTCGTTTTCCCGGATCTTTGAGTATGTTGTGCACAGACACCAAATTTCTGAACTGTACATCTGCGTCTGGGGACTTATTCTTATCAGGGTGCAGTTTTAGTGTCAGCTTTTTAAAAGCTGATTTGATCTCCAATTGTTCTGCATCCTGATAACATAATATATAAAATTCTATGAACATTACCACTAAGTAGACATGACGTGCCACTTGTAATTTGTTTACTTTTGATTCTTTTATAAAGGGTTATTTAAAACAAGATGCGAATATTTTAAATATAGCAATAATACATTCACTATTATAAGTATTTCTACTAAAACGATTATTATTTTTATTACCGACGTGCTAACTACACTCGGACATAAGTAGTATTTATATATTACGTTAATAAAAAACGATTTACTAAGTTTGTATTTATTTACCTGAGTTACTCCTAACAATTCATAAAAATTTTGATTAACTTCTTCTACCACGTCGAACACTTCTAAATCGTCGTCGTCCCATGCCGCCGCACATAATATTATTTGTAACAGTATAAAAACTTCGTAACGCATATTGTTTATTTTACAATACTATTAAATTGATACAAATTTCTAAATTCCCATCATTTCTATTTGTACATAGTCTTATCCAGTATTCACCTATCTCCAGACACGATATATTTTTTAATGACCAATGTGACAGCTGTGAAATTGTTGACAGTTGACACTTGACACATTGCAAATCGTTAACCGTTTGCAAATAATCGTGGTAAATTAAATGTAAATTACCAAATGACAGAGTGGTTAGCAACATATACTAAAAAAGTTAAACGAATCTAAAATACGACAGAAAAATAAACAGAAATGATCAAATGACGTTTAATTTTTACTAAAACAGAATAAAGATTACGATGAAAAAGCATGTCTTTTGGTCTAAGCCTATTCCAAAAGAAACAAAAAAATTTAAATATGAAATATTATTTTTTATTTTTTATTGTTTGTAAAGGCCAAGGAATATAAAGACATTTTTTAATTATATCATATTTTTTTTACTGTAGGGAAAGCAGCTATTGTAACATTTCAACATATTTTATCCTTTGACCTTTCAAGGTTTTACGTCGCATTGACATCAATCAATATTTTCATTGTAATTTCAAATCACCGCGCTATCAAGCTTACGAATTTCAAATTTACTCATTATAAACTAACTTATTATAATGTAATAAAAACTAAACATTTATATATCCTAAAAGAATCACAAAAAATTCCATGACAGCCTAGTTTATCTTTTATGTTGCTAATCGTCATTAGTCTAGATATGACTATATGTGTGGCAGCACCGTGGGATATTGCGTGGGTAGTAAAAAACGAACAAGTCATTTTTATGTTTGAACCACGACGTATAGATATAAGGAGTCCTAACGTTATTATGAAGAAATGATCGAAATTTAGGGGACAGGATTGCAAGGGGAGCGCGCCTTCTTTAAGAAGTATTCGTTTTTTTTTACGCGGGAAGTATTGAGGCGCCGATTGATTCGCTACAATTGTATCGGTACGTACTAGATACTAGCGCAGCCAGTGGCTGAAAAGTGAATTAAGGTCCAAATCTATTAAAGAGTATTTGAATATTATGGTAAAGCCTTTACCGTTCGGACTCCTTATAATCTATACTTCGTGGTTTGAACAATCATGAACTGTATACGAGGAAAATATATTCTTCTCCAGAAATTTTTCAAAACAATGTAAAATGAACTGAAAACTATACTTATACTTTGGAAGTGAAAGTATTTGGATTTCATATCATCATCTTCATTTATCCGTCCACTGCTGCATATAAGCCTCGTTCAATGAACGCTAACACAACCGATACTCGCATTCATCATGAAGATTGTTTTCATACCTAGCAATGCTGGTCGACCAGCACTTCTGTCTGTCTGTACGGCCTGATAATATCCAATCAGATTTGGTGATGTTCTAATGAAGATTTTTGGTATACAATATACCGGATTTTACAGTGATTGACCAAGCAAATCCACCGTGATTAATTTGAAGTACATGTATAATTACCAAATTACCAAAATCAATTACATTTACAATTTATTTATTAACTAGCTGTTGCCCGCGGCTTCGTCTGCTCTCTAATGTTAGTTCTAAAAAGTAATAAAATAGTTACGTTTTGGAGTCGGTGCCAGCCAAGGAAGATGGGTTAAGGCAGCAACATAATATTAAATACGACACTGCCTTTAAAGATAAGTATATTACCTAAATGTTTTATTACTTGAATACAAATTATTTTGAAAAACCTGCCAAGTGCGAGTCATATTAACGCACGAAGGGTTTCTTATATTACACTAGATACTTTAACAAAACCATTTACTTACGTTTGTTTTGTTAAAGTTACCTACAGTACCTAAGTAAACTTCATATTCTATGAATATTTTAAACGTCTACCGATGACGGACTGCGGTTATTAATATTGAGCAGAAAACGCTGAAAATTTACGTTTTTAGTATTTCTGTTTTTAGTATTTAGTCAGGATCGAACCCGGAACCTCTCGCATAAGAGGCCGAGTCTATCCACCACTGGACCACCGTCGCTCACCTTCTTTTGGTAACCTGATCCTAATTAGCGAAAAACGGATGTCACGTTATCTTATAAATTATGAGCTGTGATTTATAACTCACGTTTACGAAGAGATAAAAAAGAAAAGAAAAGAGAAGACATATTGTCACCCTGGCGATAAAATCACTATCGCCATTAATTATATGCAGCCAATGTTTACTGTATATTCCTATATTCTCCTTTTGTCACGTAACAAGCAAATATTTTACTAACTCTAAATTCTCTACCTAGTCTTATTAAATCCATTCTTTAAATTATGCCAAGTTGTTTAAGACGCAAGTTAGTCTTTTAACGCGCAGTTCTGCTTCCGAAATACGTAATAGTAGCTAACTATCTAGCGTAGCCTAGTAAAATGAGAGCTTGGTCTATTTATAGAGCAAGGCTCTCGCGTCGGTTAGGGTGGGAAGAGCAAGGGCGCGGGGTGTGGCGTTTCAGCCAGTCACAAAAGGAATTTCAGTCGAGCGCCTCTCCGCAAGGGGGTGATACGTTCTGAGGAAATGATTTCCCAAAAATAATTACAATACGAATGCGCTGCGGGGTGCGAGTGCACATTGCACTTATGAAACAGGCAGACTATGTGACGTTTCCATGTCGCGCCAAACACTATACTTTGTGATAATCATGTTTTTATTTTTGTTTCTTGTTTCGTATATGGGGGTTATGTTAAGCAGACCAACAGTAAGTGTCGTTTTATATCCTCGCATGTCAATCTATAAATATATGATTTAAAATAATTTAATAGTTTAGCTTTAAGCATGATTTTATTACCTAAATGTTAATAATTAAATGTACTTATATCTTTGGTGATCGTTTTTTTTTTTATTATTATTTTTTAATAATCATACAAAAACCTAGCTGTTACTTAAACGATTCTCATAAATGTTTATAAATAAATATTTTATATTATTTTTATAAGCAAAGAAACCAGACATAAATTATGTCGAATTATAAACATAATATTATTATGCAGATATTCTATATATTATGAGTTCATTTATTAAAAATATAAGTATTTATCACTATTCAAATAGGACATACGACATAAATTCCTTTTGGTACCGAAATCGATCTGTTCTGTTAAAATTTTAAGGACATGCGCTGAAGTACGCATATGTTCGAAATTTCCCGCCATTTGTATGTTCTATCTTCAGAGCTCGCCTGAAAAAGAAAATGTTAAGTATGTTAAACTCACTTTTTGATCGTAGTTTTTTTTAGTAAAGCCATTAATTAAAAGTCCCTTTGTTGGTTTCTAAAATTCTTTCTGTCTACATTAATTTGTTTTACTTGCCTCCCACCCGAGACAAACAAGGAATTGTTAAGCATATATTATAATAATAATAATAATAACCATTTATTTTCAGGCTGCATAGGCCCATAGATAAATACCATAACCTAATAATACATATTATAATAACATTTAGTGTTAGTAAATAAAACTTAAAAGTATGTTAGTATCACTTCACTTGCACTTAAGTCTTGGTGCGTTCTGGTGGAACTTGTCCGCGGAAGCGGCGGAACACCACGCCCTGTGGCCAGAAGTCCTCCTGCATGACGAGGTGCAGAAAACTAGTCGGCATTCGCACCACGAACGCCTTGAAGTTGACGTTGCGGCGCGACTCGAGCAGCTGCACTCTCACTGTGTATTTGGTCCTCTGACGCACGTACTCCACGATGTCTTTCGCCTCAGTGGTGTAGTGTAGGCGGGAGATATACACCGGGGTGTTCGGAGCTGCAGCACGTATAAAGTTGGACTCCAAGGGAGCCGTGCCGCAGCGATTCCTGCTAGTCTTCTGACGGTGCTTCCTCCTTTGCACCGTCACAAAACCATCATCATCAGCCCGCTTCGATGCCTTCTCTGGCAAGGGCTTCGTAGATTGAGTACCGCTCCCGGCGGTGCTGCTGGCAAGATTCACATTTCTTGCAGACTTCGGCAGCGAGTTAGCTGGCCGTGAATTTCGTGCAGTAAGAGGAGGAGCTGCTGGGGCGGGAGAGGGGTCGCGGGGCGTGCACAGTGCACGCTCAGCAGACTCAACGTTCGGTAACGGCGAGGACAAAAGCGCTGACGCGAAGCTGACGCCCGATAAATTGAGGCATGCTCCACGACGCGTGTTTACGTTCGATGCATTAGGTGGTGACCCAGTTACTACTACCGATTTACGCAATTCTGTGAGTTCATTGCGCAACTCAGCGACAGTATTCTGGGATGCATCTAGCCTCTTTTGCACATCCACTAGGCTAGCCTTCAGGAAGACAATGTCCTTCAGCAGGCTCGTGACGTCGACATGGTCGAAGGTGACAGGAGGGAGTTTTCCCAGGTCCTTTGCCACAAACGTGGGCACGTCGTCGGGATCGGTCTCTTTCAGCAGCGTGATGATGTCTTGCAAGCTCTTCTTTGTCCCGTCACGCCGGCGGGACACCATCTGGTCACTCTTATTTAGTGACCTGTACAGCAGCAGCTTAGCAGCGGCGATATCGTCCTCGCTGAAGTTAGTGGAGCAGATCTGAACAGCAGACAGCTCGTCCATCACGTCCAGCTTCTGCTGCAGGAACGCCAGCAATTCGTTCGCCACAAGTTGTTGACTCATGGCGAGATATAATTACGAGCGACGGCTTGCGCCGCGCTACACGTTTACTTTACAAAAGTAATTATAATTGTCAGCAATACGTCCGCATCGGAAGGCGGCCGAACGAGACGAATTATGCATAATGAGGTGATAATATTACTACCACACAATATAATATAACAAAATACAACATGTGAGGCTCAACCTAAGAACTACCACTTATTACTTTACAGCAGGGACTATTTTGATGCAGAGGTTCCCAAACTTTTTTTTCTCATAGAACATTTTCAATTTTTTTCTGGATATGGATCATTTCACAGACTTGATCACGCACTTTTTTAACCCGTTTATGTATTTTTTTTTTCGAAAATGTTAATTAGTGGTTGGTAATTGGTATGGTAGAAATTAATGTGGTTGTATTTAATATTGTGGCGAATCAATTAGTACCACAAGTCTTGATCGTACTATCGGATATTCACGCACACGCACAAGCCCGGAGGTAGCGGGTTCGAATCCCGCCAGGAAACAAAAAAGTCCTGGGTCATGAATGTGTATTAAATATGTATTATACATAAATATGTAGTATATGTATTATATAGTAAAAATATTAAATATATGTATTAATATAAAAAAGTGCTGCTCTGCTTTAAAGCCAATGGTCACTCGATATCCTATGGGATGCTTGGATTTTGGAAATTATTGTAAAATAGTGTAAAGAATAATTATAGGATCTTTTTTTAAAATACTGATTTGAAAACTTTTAACTTAAAATTATGACATTATAAAATTTTGAATTTTAATACAAAAATTAAATTTCACAATGACGTCAGAATGTCACATTAGCATGTCGGTGACGCGAACCTATGAGATTTACCCGCACTTAAAAGTGTTCAACGCGGCCAAATAAGATTTCATTTAAAAAAATAGTTTTCTCGTAAGTGCACTCCCTTACTGAGTACAGCCCTCCTGTTTGTAGATCGGTCGTTGCCCTTATCGATCTCTATTGTTTTAGTCTGAAGATGAAATCTTTGATCTAGATCAGCTTCGTTATTTATTTATTAAGTTTATTTTCAGTTCCTGCAACTTCAGTAAAGTTGCAGGAACTGAAAAAACTGTAGTAATATAATTTTATTCTTAGTTCTATTATAAAACAAATTTTAACGGATATGTTACTGCTATATTACACAAATAATATAAGCTAATTAATTAGAATTACATTTTATGTCTAATTTTATTCCAAACCGTGTTTTAGCAGGTAGGTAAATAAATAAATAAAAATAAAAAAAAAACTTTAGATCAAATAAGTAGACTTTTAAAATGTTATTTAGGTTTTTAAATACTGTCTTTAATATGTAAAACATAACTTTACGTGTCAACGTCCCTATTTATGGATGGTCGTTTTGGCGTCCACTGAGTAAGGCTTATGTTTAACAGTGGACGGCCGACGGATAAAACTAATGGTGATGATGAGTACACTTACAGGCAATTTACTTCTTTTAGCCGATATTAACTCGTTTTAACAATCAGTTATTTTTGTGTACGTTATGAATGTTCACTAAAATATTAATTCTAATATCTCTTGCCCTTACGCTTTATATTCTTTTTTAATAGATTTGATTAAGATATTCGTTTTTGTTTACTTCCAGTTATTATAATGTTTTCACTTTTTAATTTATACCTGTATTATATTTCAAGCAGGTCTCTATCGCTCTTGGACCATAGGCAACGCGTGTTGGAAAAGATGGTACTATTTCTATACCGGCTTCGCAAACGCTTTTCATTCATTGCAAAGCACACATCTGCAGCGCATCGATATTCTGCCACACTGCTAGAAATTAACCTAAAAGTACTTTTTCGCAATAGTTTATCGTCAACTGTAAAATTGAGAAAAGGTTAATAATTTAAAAGTCAGGGTCTTATATAATTTTAATTGGGGCCTACACCCCGGCATTTCAATTGGCAAATATAAAAAACTCTGCTATTTTGTTCATATAATCATTACTTTTGCCATTAATTTTCTTTGTCTCCAACTCCCCACGTTCAAGTGTGCTATTTAATAATTGAACGCTTAATCATCCTTTCGTAATCCACCAATTCATCACCAAGGCCAAAGCTTAATCCTCACAAATAGGCGATTAATTAGCAAGAGCTAGAATATCGCTAAGCTAGTTAGTGCTCCTTTTTTTCTTATTACCTTAGATTTAGTTTTCTGTAAAATTCATAGGCCTGTAGCCTGAAATTTAATTTCCAAGAATTGGAGATTACCTAGACATATTAGATTAATAAAGGTTGAATTTATTAAAAGAAAAAAAAATACATGAAAATATTGAGGATCAATAATGGAAGCATAGCCAAATAAATGTATTTAGATACGGCTTCGTAAGTTTTGTGGGTTATTCTTAAATATAATAATAAAAATAATATATTATAATAAAACACAATATTCACGGCCTAAAGTCTTACATGACTTCACAGAATTACATTTTTTTCAATAGAAGTCCTACCTCTAGCAGTTTTGCCATTATCGATTAATTATATTTGATTCGATGATTTCATGTGTTTGACACATAATATATTATTCAGAATCGTTGTGAGGCTGCATTTGCTATCAACATCAAAATTGTTAATAGCGTGATATTCAACCACACTTATCACTTCTATTGAAGAGTTCGAAATGTCTGCATTGTTCAAGAAATTCATAGTCATGGTAGACATTATCAGTTTTAACATGTTAACGCTTCCAGTGTGCGGCCAAAACCCCCTGTGCTGATGGGCAGCTGTGCCCCCCTCAATGGTTCTGCTGCGAGCACGGCTGCTGCGCTCCCGCCTCCTCCACTCTCGCGCCGCAAGACCCAGGAGATGATTTGAAAGAGCCGATATCCTATAGCTGGTACTCGCAATGGTAATGTGCTATGCTGAATTTATTGACCTTAAAAATATAATTTACATCCCCTTGGAGTTATCATTTAAGATTCTAAGGTATTACTCACACAAATATCGGCAATAGCTCGACCTACTATATATTCAAATATAATTATAACAAGTAATAAACCTTTCTAAAATGTTGGTTGGGCTTTAAAATAAAAACATGTGTGACCGCGATGCAGAAGTGAAAACTAAAATACGATTGTGTTAAAATAATAATTACTTATTTAATTTATTATTATTATTTAACGTGTCAATAATAGTTATTTGTGCAACAAGAGAGCAAAGTTGTTTTTTGTTTCGAGTACTGATTTTGAGTCCCGTGCAAGCGAAGGATTCTACGATTGATTCACGAGCGTAGCGAGTGAAGCAAAGTTAGAATCCTGAGCGTAGTGAGGGACTCAACAGCACGAGATGCAAAAAACTTTGCTCTCATGTTGCACACATAATTTTTCACCTCAGCAGTGAGAACACATATTACTTAGGAGACATGGAATTGAACAGCAATAGATTGAAATAACGTTTAACACATTACGCTATACGCTATTTTTATTTTTATTCCCGCTATTTTTTATTTTAATACCGCGTCCCTGATGTTTATTTTTCAAATATAACATTTAATATAAAAGCTTTATTTTTAAGATTTCTTCTTCTTCTCCTTCTATAACATTGTTGAATAAAAATGTAAGTATTGGTTTTATATCAATTTTAGACTATTAATCAGACTCATTTTTATTAAAATCCAATTATAAATTAAACATAAAAATAATATTTAAAAATAACGTAAATTCTTTATTACAAATATATTTAAAGTTTTTTTTTTTTTTTTTTTTTTTTTTCCTCTTTTGGCAATAGCGTTTACTTTTTGCCAATGACGTAAATTAAAAGATTGGGAAACTAAGATAAATAAGGATACGGAACACGGGAAAAGATCAGATAAGTAGGAAGAGGTTTGAAACGGATAATAAAAATTTCATAAATATACATATATATACTTACACACCAAATATTTAAACTTTAATATGGTTTTGAAGGATGAAAGATGACAATATTTTATAAAATTTACATGGATACATAATTATACAGGATATACAGGTAGGAAATGGAACATTAAGAGATATTAGATCATTCAGAAATGAGGAGCGGTCGTGTATTTAAAGTTATTTTTCATTCAATCTACTCATAACTAATAATACCCTAGTATTACGCGTTTCCGAACGTGTTTTCTTTGAGGTCGAATTCCAAAATCAAATTTCGAAGGGGTTTGTTTTTTTACTCGCTTTTTTATTTGTGCTTTGTCTCTTTCACATGCATGGATGTGAATGAGACAGAGCACAGTAAAACTCGAATTTTTCAAATTTATAGCTGAATAATGTCAATTCGTGGCACTGAAGATTGAAAAATTAAAAAGCTACTTTGCCTCACGCTCGAATCAAAATCGCATTTTGTTCACTGTTGACTCGCAGCAAAAGCGGCATGTTTGAGCTGCTGAGGTGTAAAAGTTATTTAACGTGTCAAAATTATGTTTCTCGCTCGGGTACACTCGATAGTTCCGAGCGCGCCCGATAAAACCTTATTCACCTCGGAGCGTGACACATCAGCCTCAATCAGAACCTACGGTGCGCTAAAAGAAGTTTTCGCTTCAAAATTAAAAATATTCTACTTCTACTGGTATTTTCGGAAATGGTAACAAGCTTTTACCTACAGAACTTCAACCCAGTCCCAGGGTAAGCGAAGTACCGATGTGAACTACCAAACGCATCTCTCCTTCTAGTTTCGGCTCCAAGAGATCACTGTTTATTTCGTAAGGTTATCCTTAGTGTAGATTTGTTACATGATTTTTAATACTTCAATCATATCTTTTCAGGCAAGTTCTATTTCTCCTTGGAACGCTGGCGGGAATTTTAGTTTGCTGCCTCTGGTGCTTAGTATACCGACGAGCTAACGGTATCTACATGTGCTCATTCGCTTGCTGCATACCCCGGAACCGATCTGAGGGGGACTCCGCTGGCTCAGTGTATCCGCCTCCCCGCTACAGCCGCTGCGGGTCCTTCCACCAGGCACCGCCACCGTACTCTGAGGTGTGAGCATAAGGGATATATCCATTTTGAACCCGGGTGTTCTCGTAATTAGATGAGAAGAGAATCTGGCTATGGTTTGTCTATATGCGCAACGACGATTAGTAAATCATCTTTAAAAACGTTTAAATTCCTAGAAGGCATGCAGGTTAACAGGGTGATTTTATTCTTCACCGGTGAAATGGTCAACTGCTAGACATTTTGGCAACTGGATTATTGTCGTTGAGAACAGTGTATGAACGACTTGCACCACTTTTTACAATTGTTCTCTCCCTCTCTATTTAAGAGCTTTGCTCTACGGCATGTCATATACCTTCTCCTTGATTAATTCATTACTTACATCTTTCTCTTGTCCTCGATTGTTCCCTCTATGATATTTTCCAATAACGAGTCATGTCTTTTCACGTACATCATACTACCTCTTCGATTCTCTTTGGTTTTAATAATGTTTTTTTCGTCTTTACATTTGACACCTTCTCCAGCGCCACCATAGAGTAAAGTGATACTACGGAAAAGCTATTAAAAAAAAAAAACAAAATTTCCCTATTTTTTTTTTTATGCCGTTGTCAACAATTCACTTACAATTTCTTTGCATACATTGTTTTGTACAGTAAATAATGTAAGAAACATTTTTTCAGCAGAAACACAAGCCACACATTTTGCGACTCACATATTTTATATTTTGCAGGTGACGTCAAAGCCAGACCTGTATCCGCTGGTGATAACCTGCGGTGAAGGGGACGGGAAGTCAGGCGGCAGCTACCTGATGGTCCACTACTTTAGGAACTACGTCATCCGAGCCCCAGGTACCATAACATTTTCACTATGACTAAACATTTAATAGGAATGGATCATGGCTGGGTACTAGGAGTTCAAGCGAAGTAACGAAAGTAGTTGCATAACTAATCGTGCATGATGCGTGCATCGTGCATGCATCCAAGCTGAACATGGCAGCCCTCAATGAACGCTAAGACGGCCGATCCCTTACTCCTCGCATCCAACACGCACCGGCCACTGCACAGAGATCGTCTTCCCACCTTCCCCTGGTTAATAGCAGGATAATATGATAATTATTATTTCCAGGATCTTTATCAGCGACCAGCACTGCGGAGTCCCTTAACTCCAGTTTCATATGCAACGCTGCAAATGAGGTGAATATAGTTCGATAATTAATATATTTAAAATGATTTATCAGAGCATGTCAAACTTAAGCCAAAATTACTCTGGTCTTCTGTTGTTTCGGCGAGAACTGGGAGCGATTCGTTCTGCCGCGCTCCAGGCTGAATCTCGCTTGTTTCCCGTGCTTTGCTGTTTATTGGAAAGAAGAGCAGACAAAAGACACAACAAACACTATATTAATTTTAGGATAGACAAATCCTAGATGAAATTGTTAGTGTTTTTGAATCCCGCTAGGTAGTACATCTCCCCACCATGGTTCAGGCCTTGTCGTGGCGGTGGGGCACAGTAGCCCAGGGTGACCCAAACACCTTGGGCGAAGCGAATTGAGCCGAGGGGGCTCTTTGTACCCCTCTTATAAGAAGAGGGGACAAAAGAGCAGGGGGCAAGGGGTGAGGATGGGAACCTCACCTCATCGTACTGTCCCGACGTTGGGAGTGGTTGTTCTGTGGTGCGAGGCAACCGCTCTGTGGAGGTGGCGTCAGTCCCCTGAGGGACTGACTAGCCGTCGAGGTGCCCTGTTGCTTGTAGATCCGGGGCACTTCACCAAAGGCGGCATTGGTGGCACTCGCCGGGTTTTAGTGGGTAGGGCTGCATCCACTTACCATCTTTCGGGCGCAGCGAGTCCCACATACCCGCCTGGAGGGACCCACTCCCCAGCGGGATGCGTCAGTGCATTTCCCGGCGTAAAAGAAAAAAAAAAAGGTAGTACATCTAATTAACAGTGATAATTCTATTTCCAGGCGAACACGATGGTGCCGCCGCCGTACTCGTGCGCCAGCAGCTACGGCGACTGCCGCGTGGGCTGTGGCCGCGGGGTGCTCCGCTCCCTCTCGTCGCTAGCGGAGCCCCGCCGCCGAGAGACCTCCGGGAACACCTTCCGAGAGAACCTCATCACTTCGCCTGTACAACCGCTGGTATGTGTAATGCGATGAATGAATGAAGATCTTATCAAAAAGAGGTAACAACAATAACATACATTTAACAATTTTTTTCATGATCTTCACAGGACCCGGCGTTCGATTTGGAACTTGAGCTCATAGACTGCGAGATGTACTGCGACGGAGGCTGCAAGCCTCGGCTCGGCTCCTCCCCGCCGCCGCGCCGCTCCAACACCGACGACTCCATATACGACCAGGAAATGTACGGGATACGCCAACTCTTCCCCACCTCACCAGAAAACGCAGCCGCCTGCGAGTCCCCCCCTCAGCCGACCAGCCCAACACAATCCAGGGAGTCAACGCTCCGGCGACAAATCGAGGAAAGGCGACAAAGGCGGGATCCCATCAAGAAGAATCCAAAGACGAGAAAAACGAGCTTATACATGCCATTATCGGTGGGCTACCACGGCCGAAGCTCACGGATATCGCCCGGGGCCAGGGTGTCATCGAGATCGGCGCCGGCGACCCCGTGCGGTGGTCTCGTGCCTAATCTTCTAACGTTCACACAAAGAGTGTCAGCTTCGAGGCTAAGTTCAAGGTCATCCAGGCTCGAGGAAGAAAACGATCCGTTACTCGCAGACATAGAAGCTGCACGCACGGAGCATAAATTCTAAAAACTACAATTCTGACGAGGCTGTATGAATGTCAATTGTTATAAAGTGAAGATAGAACGTAGGCTATGATTTTTGTTTTTAAACATTGTTTAACACAAAATTGTGGCCTAGAGTAAACCCCGATTGCCATAATAACCTTCAAGAGTGTTCAGATATGGTAAAGAGTTTATGTGCTCACAATTCGTATGTCTGTGTTGTAGTTAGTTGAAATGTTATATTAATAAAATATACTTAGACGTAAGGTACAGAGCTTGTTGGACCATTGTTCACTCGCTTTAATTATTATATTGTAATCTGTGGGTCCCTGTATTTTATTTCTATATATAAGTTATTAAATAAGTTATATGGACATCGTTGGTCCGATTCAGTAAATTTTAATATCTACCGACGCGAAGATTGCGACAGACAGACATGCGAGTGATTATCGACATCTCCTATGGGCGCACTTCCTTATAAAGAAGAAGTCTATGTAAATGCATTTATTATTCACAATACTTCGAGTGAATCTAAAAGTATGATTTTTTTTACAAATTAGAACTTATTAAAACTTAAAAATAAAGTGTTACATTATCCTATTAATTCTATTAATATTGTAAGGGAGAAAGTTGTAAGTATGGATATAATATGGACGTTTGTTTACTCTTTAACGTAAAAACTACTAAATGGATTGTAATGTAATTTTACAATCAGAATAGCACATAGGCTATAATTCATCACAGTAGGTACTCCCAGAAGAATGGAAAGTACGCGGGTGAAACTTCGGGGCACTGCTAGTGGTGGAATATCACAAAACATCCTCAAGTTGGACTGTTCTGGATAAGTGAAGTTGGAACTTGGAAGTGATAGTTGATTGAGAGAGATTGATAGGGACGTGAAGGGCGAATCCGCGCTCCTTGGCATTTCCCGCCGTTTCTCCAAATTACAGACTAAAGATAGTTTCTTCTTCTTCTTTGAAGATAGTTTACGACAGACCTGATACTCGACATTGGCAATGCAGTCCACAAAAAAAAGAAGTTGACAGGAAGGAATAGTGGGAAACGTCAAAGCTAACGGTCGTGTTTTTTCTGTTTTCCGTTAATCAATTATTATTTCCAGTTTTTTTTTTCGGAGTGGTTTTCTATATTGTTTGGTTTAAAAACGCAATCTGTTTATATTGTGATTGGTTCGCGAATGCTGCGGAAAATTGTTCTGGGGCTGTTTTCTGTATGGGACTGTTTCGGCGGTATTATATATAGTGACTGTTCTGGTGGTTTTCTATAGTGTATGTCTTCAAAACTCGATCCATATATTGTGATGTGATTGGTTCGCAAATATTGTGGCGGACTGTTTCGGAATGGATGGATATGGAGCTATAATTGATTGATGGTGACGTAAGGGACGGGGCCCTCCCTTGGCGTTTCCCGCCATTCCTTCTTCTTTACACAAAATATGTGTAGTTTACGTCAGACATGGCAGCATGGCCTCTGGTCTTAGCCGGTTCCAACAGGAACAAATATACGAAAAAAAAAGTTGACAGTTTGATACTTGACATTGACGGTAAAGTGTATTTATAATTATTTACTATTTTTCTAGAGTTAAAAATTTGTAGATTTGTTTATTGTTTTAACTGCTATTAAGCAGTTTTTTTACAAATTTGTTATTTGAAGCTACCAAAATGTCTTCCAAAACGGATACCTCAATGAGTCTATTGACCGATTTTGGTCCCGACTCTGGAGGGCGAATTAAAGTGAGTCGAGTTTGTTAAATACAAACACAGCTTTTTTCATTAAAACTCTAAGTGTCTATATTATTACATTTATAGTTATTGAAAAGCAACATAAAGCACGCAATTTGTAAAGGATACATTTATAATAGCATAAATAATTTTATTATAGGGTCTGACAATAGTAAAACCTATTGTATACGGTAATATCGCCCGGTATTTTGGTAAGAAACGTGAAGAAGACGGTCATACTCATCAATGGACGGTATACGTTAAACCTTACGTCAACGAAGACATGTCAGGATATATAAAGAAGATACATTTCAAACTACATGAGAGTTATGCGAATCCAAATAGGATCATAACAAAACCTCCGTATGAGCTCACGGAAACTGGTTGGGGGGAATTTGAAATCGTTATTAAACTTTACTTTCATGATCCCAATGAGCGTCCTGTAAGTACTACTTATTTACTATTTTATATTGTTATTTTGGAGAGCTAAGAATTGCTCATGACCAGCTTGACATGTTGTAGATTCGATTCCCACCCAGGACATTTACACACAACAATTTCTGGTTGTAATTTTTCTATGAGATGAGTGTATTTAGAAATATATAAGTATGTAAAGGTTGTCTGGTTGCCATAATATAGGCTCTGTCTAGTTTGTGATCGGATGGTGAGTAGCCAGACCAGTATGTGAGTTGTCCTACATATATTATATATAATATAACATATAGGGGCTTGATTAACCTTGATTGCCAAGTCACATGCCATGAGGGTTGTATTAACATAAATACTAGAAATATGCAGTCTGCAAACTATTATAAATCTTACATATCTTAAACGTGTACAATTTTGTGTTACCAGGTTACTTTGTACCATATTTTAAAATTATTTCAATCACCTGTGACTGAGGGAACACCACCTGTTGGTCGAGCGCTGGTTAGCGAGTCATATGAAGAAATAGTGTTACAAGAGCCAACGCAGCTCATGCAGCATTTGCTTAATAATGTAAAACCCATTACGAATGGCCCATGGACACACGAGACCAATTGTAAGTTTTAAATCTATAGTCCAACAGATTCACTATTTGTTTAAAGTTACTGTGATTCACTTGCCATTGCAATATCTTAGTTTCACAGCCTACCCAAAACATTAATTAATAATTTTAGTAACTTTCTCTCTGTTATACACCATATTATTTAGGTTATAATAAAAGGCAGGTGGACTTTCAACTATGGGGTAACAATCAATAGGCTGTGGCTGATCCTAGTTGGACATAAGTAGCTGGACTGTCTTAGAGTTTACTGAAAGAGACACTGTTGAGCAGTGAAGGGAATAAGTTAAAAACAATTGTAACGCTAAAAATCAAAACTAAAATGTAATAATTATACCTTTTCAGTTGAAGAAAAAAAAGAAAAGACATTAGAGAAAATAATTATAGCTCAAACAAAAGTTAGAACAGAGATATCAGAATTAAAAGAAAAACTTCACCTTGCAAAAGAAACTATATCCAAATTTAAAGAAGAAATAGCAAAGTTACAGAACAATCCAATGTCTTCACTATTAACAAGTGTTTAGTATTATAATTATATTAATTGATATTATAGAAACTATAGTAGTATCAAAAGAATCTTAGGAAAAGTAGTTTATAATCATTTTCAATCTTAATAATATGTTCCACTGTTATGCATTGGACTCCTCAAAATCAGGTGAGGAGGAGGGTTTTGAGCCATAGTTCACCAATGTACTGATTCAATCCCAAAGACTTAATCTCATCAGGCATGCAGGTTTCCTCATGATGTTTTTCTTCACTGCTGATCAAGCATTGTTTTCACATTATCTTGATCAGGATTGAATCCGGTTATCTCACTCATGAGGCCGAGTCCATACCCACTAGTCCATTGTCACTCACATATATCACTCAATTAATAATAATAGATGCACATAAATTCAATTATATATGAATATATATATTTATGAATGCCCAATTTTTTTGTGATGGAATATTGATTCCTGATTTTCTTTCTAATCCATTAGGTAATAAATTATACTAGTATTCAACGCTTTAAATATGAAAATACTTACACGAATAAAAAACTTAGTAAGCAGTTTGAAGATCATAGTTTGTATTCACTTGTGCGAAGAAAAAAAATATAAATATTATAAGACTAATATCTCATAGTTATATAATTAAATATCATTTTTGAAAACCATTCTGCATTTATATTTTATTTAATACCTATTTCTGATTTTGTGCTTTAGGGTCTCGCAATGTATTGTTTTTGGCCATGTGACTTAGGATCAGTGAAATAAGAAGAGGCATTCTGTTTTGTAATCGCAGACAATAAAAGTGCTAAAATACGAGAGTGCATGTATTTCCTGCTGCTGTCCCTTAGCCTGCCTGTTCCAAATTTAAACCTTATTAATTTTAATAAAAAATTAAGTTCTTCAACGCCTGTGATACAAACACGTTATTCCTTGGCAGAAATGGCGGGATTTAAACTTGCGACCTCATAATATGATGACTACACCAGTCATCACTAACCATTATAATCATTTAAGTGCATATTTGTTTTATACCTACTCACCTATATTTATATGGACATATTATTGATCTAAGCTCATATGGTTTTCAGTCATAATAAAAATGCATATATATCGTAGTGTATAATTAGTACGTCAATAAAAACGATACTATCGTATTGAACGCTTTTTTGAGTTCCGTATAAAAAAATACTGCTTTATTAATTATTATTATGATTATCATTATCATCATCATCATCATAAAAACAACGCCAACACTGAAGACCGATACTTGCATGAAACTTGGACCGGCCGGCCTCATAATATGTGAATTGTCAAAGCTGTAAAGACTATTTTTTATTGATCGATTGATGATTTTACCGCTGGAAGGAATATGCTGTGCCGCACTCCCGTATGTATGGGTACCACCATCTTGCTTGTTTCTCACGTGGAACAGCTTTGCTGTATTTCGGAGAGAACGGCAAGACAGACAGTTATTGCCATCAAGACTCAGTAGATTTAGTAAGTCTCGATAGACTAGGATTATGTATTGGATGGGTAACACATAAATAACTTCTTTGGCTAGTTCTAAACTTAAAGGCTATCGGGCCTAAAACTTTAGACCTTTCGAAAAAAGGACTAGTTCTAAGTAAGCTAGTTTATATTCGTGGGCGACATTAATACTAACGATGATGATAATAAATAAAGCAGTTTTACATTACATACATCTTAAATGGATAACTCGTGATTGAACAATGTTCAATCTTATGTGGTAGGTATAAAGTATCATATGAGGCCTAGTTTACACTTTGATTAGTGCAGTGATTAGTTGAAAAGACATTTGAATTGCTTAGCGCGAGTGATTAGCAATCACTAATCAGCCTACTGAATTGAATAGAAGCAATTTTTTTTATGTGAATTCCGGCTCTCGCCCGCCCGTACTTCCCGCTGAGGCCTGAGTCGCTACCTCTCTGAGTCACACGCTTAATAATAAAACTGCTGTGGTGTGTGATACCCTTAGAAGCTAATTCCTTGGGGATTTGGTAGCTTGTGCCACGATTAAGGGTCGGTTGTTTCAAATCATCTGTTAACGTAAGAGACATCGATAAATTTTAACGTCTGTTGAAAACAACGCTTTTTAGTCACTAACGTTCGTTACCGCAATCTTTGACGATTTCATATTCGTTAAAGTCGGTCGATGCAACCCGCTCTAAGTCTTTCGATTAGTACCCATAGCTTTTAGCTTTACCTTGCCTTGCACTAATCACACTTGTAAGTCTACTCTCAATCACTGAACGCGCTCAAACCAACCAAAGTGTAAACTCCTGCCAGACGATCGTATCATATGATGCAATGTAGAATATAACGACTCTCACTATAGTGTATAAGTTGCTAATATTTTTTGAAGAATTGAAATAACTAATGATGTTCATAGGCGCTCTGGTGTAGCGCGCTAATATACAGGTACTGTATACCTATTTCTAAGTATTTTTCTTGGGGCGTCATCGGTATGGTCCGGTTAGTTTTTACCCGCCAGAAATGAAATTTTATCGATATCAAAATATATTTTTTTTGTATTTAAATTTCGTTAATAACCGAATCTATTGACTTTTGGTAGGAAGAGAGGTAGGGTAGGCTTTTGGTAGGAAGCACAGGAATGGAGGGAATGTGAGGCCCCACACGTCTAAGGAACCCTAATAATATAATTACCTCATAGCATGTCGGTTCAGAGTCACGCGATCAATGGCAAGCGCATATTGTATGACCTACTTCACTTGTTTATATAAGATAAATGCACCTGTGTATCTATACGCTATTTTTTATGTTTTTTTAATGGCCAACAGCAGTTTTAGTTATGTACTATCTAGATATAGTATATTATTTAATTGTTTTATATCATGAATATGTCGCAGTCATCTGGTTGAATCAGTCATTTGATTGTATTACTAGCGCGTTCATCGAATGACGACGTTTAATTGAATGACTAAAGAACAACTCGTCAAGTTGTTGAATGTAACGTTCAACGTCTTGACTGAAAGATAATATTATTATCTAATAGAGATTTACACCCGTATTCAGAAAACAGTACTTTGAGGTGTCACAGCATTCCCGAACTCTGAACTTCATAGAATGAAATCCACAACTGTGCGTCTTTAAAACCCATAAAAATCCCGACTGTTGACACCGAGCACATAGATAAAAGCGTTCTTTGCATAGTATTGTTTCATTACTTAGTCAAGTACGCGCCTTGAATGATTGATGTGAATCTAGATTATTACCGCTTCTGGTTAAGTTATCAATGAACATTTCTTTCCAACCGTAAATTATTAAGTACCTACTCGCCATTCCTAGGCGATGGAAAATGCTGATAAAGCTTGACTCATAAAACCCGCCCTTTCCTCACCTGGTCAAGGTTATGTTTTTAACTATTCATTTGTTTACCTCGGCGAGTGAACTTGAAAGATAAGCCACTTTATAGATAGCCGCGTTCATGATTATAAGGATATAGGATTTTCTTTCTAACACGTATCTTTATTATATTATTATGATTTTAATTGCAATAACAAACTGATAAAATAGTAATTTTTGACGATACCTATGCCAATTAACCATCAATTTGACATCATTCAAATCTATCTAAAGTACCTACTACCTTTAGATAGATTTGAATACTGTAGACAAAGTAAGGTGGGAAGACGATCTTCGTGCAGTGGCTGGTCCATGTTAGCAGATAGATGCGAATGGCAAGAGATCAGTCGTCTAGGCGTTCAGTGAAGGAGGCCTATGTTCAGCAGTAGACGGATAAAGGCGAATGATAATGATGTATTACTATAATTAGCTGAAAAACTTTTTAAGCGTTTTGTTTCGTGAATTTTGTTTCTTGAAATATTATGAAAATTTGTTCATTATGACTTTGCATGGACTTTCACATTGGGACCGGAGGCTGAGAGTGCTCTACCTACCCTAATTAAAACAACCGCAAGAGCCTTCAGCCGCTTATTTAGCAACATAGAAACCGTGTTGTGTTCTTTACCTTAATTAATATTGAATTCATTTTAAGATAACCCCCTCATTTGGTATTTAAGAATATGAATTCAAATCCTTGTGCAAAAATAGAAAAGATGTAAATAAATATCTAAACCGCAGTTAGAAATATAAGACTTTAATACAAGAGAAGTACACAAAGTTTAATAGACATACATACTTGTTTGAGCGGGAAAACCTTTCATGTACTTAAGTAATACAAATATTTGACAAAAATAAATATTTCAATACACTTTCACAGCACTGCATTCCATAGAAAAATACAAATATGTCTCTCATCAGAACCAACTGTTTTCCTTTTTTAATTTATCCTTGTGTCGCCCCTTCATTTCTAAACCTTGAAATATTTCCGATAACTTATTTAGTTTCTCGGCGGGTGTTTGCGGCAAACGCTGTAGCCTACACGACTCGTCTTCGTTCTGAAACGAATAAGTTTGTCTCTCTCTTAAGCATAGTAGTTTCCCTGTCTCCTTTTTCGACGTAAGCCTTGCAACTTGCATTGCCGCGTTTTTAAATCTCGTTTTTGGCGATATCGTTCCATCCTTCCCTGGCTTGGGCTCTTTAACTTTTGAAGCGCTCAAATATATCGGTTCGATAACATCATAAGTATTTTCTCGGATGAGTTGCTGTGGTCTTACCATTTCCCTTTTCCTGTAGCCATGTATGTTCAGAGGTGTGAGGGGCTTTAGCACTTCCTGCAGCTTGATCGAGCGGTTGTCCGGTTTTAAATCGAAAACTAGAACTTTTGCGTTTTGGCCGATGGCTGGCAACGGGTGGAAGGGTGAGATGCTGGGTTTGGTTTGTATATCATTTTCCAGCATTCTCGACTTGGCCGTTCTATGTTTTCGCGGTTTCGCCTTCCGCGGCGCGTATATGGTTGTGAGGGCACGCGTTTTGTGAGCGTCTAAGGGCGCGAGTGGACCGGGCAGCATGGTGGCCGCCCGCCTACAACCTGACCTTGGCTGCTGGACTGGTAATTGTACGGCTCACGCGCGATGGCCGCTGGACATCAGCGGCGTCACCAAAGCTAATGTCCCCGTGTTTTTCTTATATTTTATTGATTGACACTTTGACGTGTTAGTTTTTTATGTAATTTGTATTTTTAGCTTAAAGGTTTCATTGTATACATATTTACATGATAATATGATTTTTATAGATTGGTGTTTTTTCTCGACTGCTAGTAGAGGCTTATTTTATATAATTATTATAATATACACCACGTATACACAGTATAATTTAAATAATTCATTTTACTCACTTCAATTTCACTATTCATTCAAATGTAATTTCACTATTCATAATAATTAATATTTACCTATATTAAAGCATTAATATTATATTGAAATTACATTATGGTGCGTATATTGCTACATGATATTACTTTCATAAATGAAATATTTTTATAGCATATAATTATTTTATTGCTCTATGCTTACTGCTTATCATCGTCAATCCGCCTTCATTGATTAAATAAAAAATAGAGGCATTTTAAGAGCGTTTACAATACAATCTTCAATCTTCAGCTAACTGAATAACATAGATAATAATAGCCTTCTCAGTAAAAGTATAAAAAAAAAGTATAAAAAAAGTATCAACCCTTACATGTCCCTCTACTGGGATCGGGTCACCTCGTCGAAAGAAATCAGGCGAGGAGGATAATGCACAATGTTCACCGATGCGCTGGCCTAATGCGGGTTGGTGAACTTCACATACCTTCAAAGACTTTCAATCTCATCAGGCATGCAGGTTTCCTCACGATGATGTTTTCCTTCACCGGTGAGCGAGCGATGGTCTTTCGTTTGGGGTGCACTTAGAAATTTTAGAAAAACCCATTTCAAGGCACCCCTGTGTGTGCCAGGTCAGAATCGAACCCGGAACCTCTCGTATAAGAGGCCGAGTCCAACCACCACTGGACCATCGTCGCTACTCAATATTATCAATATTAAATTTAACTGTAAAAATTTGAACTCCTTCGTTTTTGCAATCCTCAACAGGGATATCTATTATCTAGTATCTACAAAGGCTTTTGCTTCATATTGATGTATAATTTTTCTTTTTCAATCATTGTCCATCATTTGTAGAAAAGCGTGGTCAGATCTAGTATAAATGCGCTATTTGAAGAGTAGGTAATCATACCTTAAGATCCTTACGAGGCAGTGACAATGACTAAAGGCTATGTGACCAGATGCACCTGTATCTGACGTAGGGCCAGCCGCCAGGAAGGTATAATGACCGTCATTACCATCGATTGGACCGACCTTCGACGACGGTGGAACACGAATGTAACAATCGATATCATTATTATGTACCTTACAATTGTCTCGCCTAAACCTGCTGTAACTTTGCTTTAAAATATGAGAGAATATGAATGACCTGGACTCCACAAATGGTAGGTATGTGCTACTGAGACAAGTATATAGCCGAAGTCTTAAGACAGAGATGAGACGAAAATATTTAGACGAAATCAAATTCCAATGCCCTACCTTAAAATCACTATGCCCTACCTTAAAAATACCAAAAACTAAGAAAAATTATAATGAAACGAATATGACTTCATCTTCCACCCTCATCATCATCATCTTCATCAGCCTTTATCTGTCCACTGCTGAACATACACATCTCTAGCCTGCATCGGGCATGTAAAAAACTGTAAAAAGTCTTATTCATCTCTTCTTCTCATTCTTAATTTTCCTCATTGCAAGCGCTGAGCTTTTCCTTCTAGTAAATTTTATAGCATTATTCACTTGCTCTACCCCCCACCCCCCACTTCGTCAAGTAATTTCTGCCCCGTATTCATACCGTCACGCCTTTGCCCTATCATTAATAATTTAATGCGTCATTTGACATACGCCTGACAGGCAACGTTAAAGGTCGACATTAATTATTGACCTTTGACCTTGCTCATGAACTTGTCATAATGTTGCCTTTGCCTATAGTTTTTAAACGACTTCAAGGAAGGAGGCGTCTCAATTCAACCGTATATATGATTTTTAGGGTTCCGTACCCAAAGGATAAAAACAAGACCCTGTTTCTAATACTTCGCTGTCTGTCTGTCGCCAGGCTGTATCTCAAGAATCATAATAGCTAGATAGTTAATTTTTTTACAGATTGTGTATTTCTGTTGACATAATAATAACAAATACTAAAAATATAATAAAAATTATATTTAAGGGGTGCTTTTATACAACAAAAGTATTTTTTTACCATTTTTTCTGGTAAGGAACCCTTCGTGTGCAAGTAACACCCGCACTTGGCCGGTTTTTAAGTAAAGGTATATTTTTCATATTTTTTCACTATGCCTCATTTAAATCTAAGATCTTACTCCAATAAATAAATGATGAGAATACAAAGTACAATTCTTAAGATTATTATCATTTCAAAGGTTCGCTATCACGAGGTTAGACTGTTCAAATACACATGATGAAATAATGTTGATTGACAATAGATAACAATATCAAATTTTCTTCTCCACCATCATGTTTATTTTTTAATGTTTTTTCCTTATGTTCAAAAATTATATTTTACCTATTACGTAGTTTATACTTATACATAATTAACTACTAGCTGACCCGGTAAACTTTGTTTTGCCATATGAATTGTTTAGTAATGCTTTTGTAAGAAAAATATTTTTTATGAAAAACTTACTCCCATTAAAATCGCCAATTCGCCCTAAGGATATTTAGTGAGACTCTCTGCGCCCCAAAGCTGATAAATAGACACAGCTCTACCCACTAAAATCCGGTGAGTGCCACCAATGCTGCCTTTGGTGAGGTGCCCTGGATCTACAAGCAACAAGGCACCTCGACGGCTAGTCACTAGACGACTCGACGGCATAATACACATTCATGACCCGATCGTTACCATTTCATCATCATCAGCATTTATCCGTCCACTGCTGAACATAGACCTCCCTCAATTGAACGCCAAGACGACCGATCCCTTGCTACTCGTATCCAACAAGACTGTCCGTCTACTGCACGGAGATCGTTTTCCCATCTGATTAATGGCCGACCAACTCTTCGTCTACCTAAAGCGGCTCCACTCTTGAACCTTCATTGCCCATCGGCCGATGACCCGATGCAGATATCATTATAGTATCATCTAAATAATATCTAGTTTAGTTTTGTTTATTGTTTTGAAAGTGAATTGATGTATACATTGTACATCTAATATATAAAATTCTCGTGTCACAGTTTTCGTTGCCATACTCCTCCGAAACGGCTTGACCGATTTTGATGCTTTTTTTTGTGCTTATCCGGTATCTATGAGAATCGGCCAACATCTATTTTTCATCCCCCTAAATGTTAGGGGTAGTCCACCCCTAAATTTTATTTTTAGACAAAATTTTTAATTTCTATTTTTTTATGATAATAATAATAATAATAGCCTTTATTCAGACAATACATGTTTTAACATTGTGATTATTTGAGTTTTAGTTTGACCGGATTCCCTGTCTGTATGCCACTAGTTGACAAAGGCCTCCTCCAACTGTCGCCATTTCTCTCTATCCTTAGCCGTTCTAGTCCATGTGCCTCCTGCTATGGCTTTAATATCTTCATCCCAGCGTTTACAAGGCCTCCCTCTTTTCCTTTTTTTGTCTCTTGTAAACCAATTCATGACAAGTTTTGACCGCTTTTCACTGCCCCTTATTGTATGGCCTGACCACTTCCATTTTAGTGTTTTTATTGTTTTAAGGACATCTTTTGTTTTTGTGAGATTTTTAATACTTGTAATTCTTATTTTATCTGATAGTCTCTTGCCTAACATATTTCTTTCCATGGAGTTTTGACATGTTTCTAGCTTTCTGTTATGCTTTTTTTGTTAGTGCCCAAGTTTGACAACCATATGTGAGTACAGGAAGTATGCAGGTATCAAAAAGTTTCCGTTTGATAGCCATTTTGGTTTCACCGTTTTTCATAATTTCTTTAAAATTCCAGTACTGTTTCCAAGCATTTCCAATGCGTCTATCAATTTCCTTTGTCGTTAGGTCTATGGGGGAGATTATTTGGCCTAGGTATATGTATTCCTTGACGTAGTCAATTAGGTTGCCATTAATATAGATAGGTTCTTGCTTCCCATTCGTCATAGCTTTAGTTTTTTGCATATTTATGGTTAATCCCACCTTACAGCTTTATGATACAACATACAAAAATACATACAACCCTAAATTTTGACCCCTCTACGATCAACCCCTATTTTGTAATTGCAATTTTAATATTGGCAGAACGATGTCTGTCGGGACAGCTAGTAATGATATATATTGGCGCCAAACTCCAAAGTCCTCTGTTAGCTAGGTTACAAGGAGCAAAGTGTGACGGATCGATCGAGAGTCGCCTACGTAATCTCGCGGGATTGCCAAAACTCGTATTGCGTGACGTCACTGCCCCGGATGACGTTATACTGTATGCAGCCAAGAAAAATATTTAATAGAAAATATCAATTAAATTGAACCAATGGAACGCCCGTTAACTTGTTTAAAAGCTCATGTAACATAATCAGGAAGACTTTTGAAGAGGTCATGGACCCCGAAACATATTGTGTTACTAGAATTGTTTGACTTTCCGATTCGATACCGCAACAGCAAGTAGCATGAATTATTCGACTGGCAAAAGAAAAAATTTCTTTCCAGTACCTGTTTAACATAATATTATATAGGTATACAAAGCTACATTGTTTGTATTATGAAAAAAAGCTTTTCAGATGTTTGAAATAATACTTCTATGAACGCGTGTTAATAAATAGCTAATGTGCGTGTACCATCAGCAGAATCGTCAGCAGACTTGTTTTTTGGCTGATTGATTGTACCTAGTAGAAAAATATGTAAAATTCTGGAGCGAAGTTGTCTAGTTGGTGAAAACTCTACTTCAAAAGTGAGAGTTGCGGGTTATATCCAAGCCAGGGCGCCCTTTAAACAGGCTATTTTACAATCTGCTCTTCACCCAAGCAAGTCTATAATTTTTTATGTAGGATATTCTTTATGGATTTAGTCATATAGCTAAGTGGTTTCCGATCCTACGAGGGGCTCACACTTGGGAAGTGACAAGATAAATGCGAGCGCTTTCAGGCGCTTTTCAGGGTCCTGGATATGCCGGCAATAGAAACAAGTTAACATTGCTGAAATTACTCATCGGTTAAGGGAAACATCGTGTGGAAACCTAAAGGGATGTCAAGCTTTTAAGAGTGAATGAGAGAAGTAGAGTACTAGAATACTCTATTATAGAGTATGATCGACAACCCGTCAAAAGGCTTCCACAATTATTCGTTTGCCCTCCTATAAAAAAAACTTGGTAACTGCACTTACTCTAATCCGCCTTCGTACTTGTTTCTATGTCACTCCTATGCTCAAAGGTTGTCTAGAAGAGATCGCTTTAGCGATAAGTCCGCCTTTTGTGCTCTCATTTCTAGTTTTAATATTTGTATATTGTATTATGTCTTTGGTGTGCAATAAAGTGTCATTTATTATTTTATTATTATTATCTTACGAAAGTAGATACTGACGTGTTAAGTTACGGGGCACCGGGCTAATAACTTCCATTTATCTCGCTCTTACGGACTATGGTTACCATCTTATGACAAAAAATCCTGTAACGCCAACGGAAAAGCTTCATGATATTAACCTTATAGCTAATAATATCGTCGTAACGTGTATGAGTCATTTCGTTACAATGAAAAAGTGCATTATATAAAATTGCAAGTAACACCTCTAAAACATGATAAACATTTTAGAGCGTTTACATAATATACATTTTATCACTATAATACAATATAATGCTAATTCATGACGCCATGTTACATAAATGATAAGCATAACGTCAAAATGTTTCAAGGTCACAAACGTCACTGAGACATTTATAGTGAACAATGTAACGTGTGTACGTCTCTAAACTTTAAACACACGGACAAAACGTGTAAAATCACGCGCACAGAACAATTCTTGATTTTATTTACTCGTAATTATTGACTATACAAATTTCCGCGAGTAGATAGAATAATTATGTGAGTTTTACAATAGTGTTAAAAGGCTAAAGTGCTTCAGTTGATAGTAATGTAAGTGTTTCATAGATTTCAAATTAAGAATATTATTAATAACCAGTTTTGGAGCATATTCGTTGGCTTCCGTGTCCTAAATAATAGGGTCATGGTCTTATTTGATTGACAGATATAATAGAGAAAATATTATTTAGTTCGCGAATAAAGATGATTACTTTATAGGTATACAGGGGAAATTTTAAATTACCTAGGTTTCGTTATCTTTACAATTTAAAATTCAGTTTTCTTTTAACCAATTATTTTTTTTATCCCATCGAGCACGGTTCTCCTTCTCGAAATCAAATAATGAGTGTATCGGGCCATAGTTCACCGCGCTGGTGCAATGCGGGCTGGTGAATTTCACACACCTTCAAAGACTTCTAATCTCATTAGGTATGCACACACGCCACACGATGTGTTCCTTCGTGTTAGGATGCACTGAGAAAATTAGAAAAACCTATTTCAAAGGCATTACTGTGTTAGAATCGAACCCGCACCTTCTCGCTAAGAAGGCCGAGCCCACTACTCACTGGACCATTGTAGATCTAATCATAAAAAAATACGATTCGAAATCGATTATTTTAAATTTCTAAATGCACCCTAAACCAGTATCTATCGCACACTTACCGGCGAAGGAAAACATAGTGAGGAAACCTGCATGCCTGATCTGTAGTCTTTAAAGGTGTGTGAAGTTCACTAACCCTCATTGGGCCATCACGGAACTATAACCCAGTACCTTCCTCGCCTGATTTCGAGGGGAAGACCTGTCCCCAGCAGTGAGAAATAAATGGGTAGAGAATGGATTAGGTCTTGGTGCTAGTATTACACTGTCCGTCTTGCGCGTCACTCCGAAACCCAGCGAAGCTGTAGGGTTATTCTGTAAGGTCGTTTTCGAATCTCGAAAGCGGAATCCGCGGTGATATGACAAATTTGACGAATTTGTACTCGCTTTCGAAGTGACGTAAAGTGAGCTCTATCACTCAGGTGAAGCTCAATATCGAAATGGTTTTTACAGAATAGCCCTACTGTTCCATATTAGAAACAAGCGAGATGGTAGTACCCATGCAGAAAAGCTTGGCACAGCGCATAATCCCTCCCCCCCGGTAACCAGGTATACCGTCTTTTGTCTTCTCTTCTGTATAATGAACTTCAATTTCAGTATGGATTTCATAATCGGCGGGTTGGCTGGAGCGGGTGCCACCATAGTCACCAATCCTATGGACGTGGTGAAGACGCGGCTGCAGTTGCAAGGAGAGCTGCGCGCGCGCACCGACCACAGCACTCGGTACCGGGGCATCTTCCACGCGCTCTACGTCATTGCCAAGACGGATGGAGCCTTCGCCCTCCAGAAAGGCCTCGGACCCGCCATGCTACTGGGATTTAGTATGAACTCTGTAAGGTACTTTCAAGTTTTTGACCTAGGTCAATTCTATTCAAATGGGTGTCAGAAACGAATGATACGAATCAAGTTTCACAACATTGAGGGACTGACAATAGCAGACCCAAGTTGAATCTTGTCGTCATATCTAATAATTTTAAAAATAATTAACGGAGCCTTTGTACAGCAGTGGAGGATAAAAATTGATAATTGATTGTAGTTAATAATCAAATAGTTTGCTCTCAACCGAGGAGTCTAAATTGAAGACCTGTGCATTTCTGAAGTTTATCATTAGTCATAATATTAATAATAATAATATGTTGGGACAACTCACACACGGCCATCTGATCCCAAACTAGGCAAAGCCTGTTCTTATGGTAACCAGACAACTGGTACATTACTTATATATTTTTAAATATATACATATTAATAGATAAATTACGCCCAGACACAGAACAAATGATCTCATCACACAAACATTTGTCCTGGGTGGGAATCGAATCCTCGACCTTCTGGTTTAGCAGTCAGGGTCGCTAACCGCTAGACCAACAGGCTAGTCTTAACCAGTGGCGTAACTACAGGGTGGCAAGTCGGCAAAATGCCACGGGCCCCCAGCTGAAAGGGGCCCCCGGTCGGAGGAGAATTCCAACTCCCAACATTTATTATCACACATTTAGTAAAAAAAATGTGTCTTTCCTAGCATCTGATGAATTTGCCACGGGCCCCGAACGGTATAGTTACGCCACTAGTCTTAACTGAACCTTCTTTCGTCAGTTGTTTCCGAAAAGAAATAAATAGGATAATGGGAGTGGAAAAATTAAGACGGGACGGCGTATCTACCACCGCTAATTGTGCCGAAAATTCCCGTTTTTCCCCAGATTAGGGATGTACCATGTAGCCGAGGTGCAAGGTTGGACGAAAACCACCGAAGGGGACATAAGCTTACACAAAACGATATTTTGGTCAAGCGCGAGCGGTGTTATGAGTGGACTAGCTGCCAACCCCGCGTCTGTGTTGAAAACGAGAATGCAAGCTGCCGCACATCCTAGCATAGCTGTAGGAAGACAACACATTTATAATGGTGAGTGTTTTTAAGTTTCCCATAAATCATTGTTCCTCCAGGACTCTTCGTCTGTTTTCTTCGGGAAGGATGCCCAGTGTTCCGGCCCTGCCTGTATTATATCTTTGCTTTAATAGATTAATTAAAAAGTATATTTACTTACTCGTACAATACTTTAATTCAGTAATTAATTCGGATTTTAAGAAAGGTACAGTTCTATAAATCATTGATAACCGACAAAGGCTGTGTAAAGCTTGTTGAGGTCACAGTGATTGACCTATTTCGAATTTCAAAAGTATTGATTTAATTACAAATAGAGTGAACCTCGTTGAAATATTTTTATCTATTGACATTTTGATTTGTCCGTAATCCGTTAATGTTTACGTATATAAGATCACACGGAGAAAAATTACGATTTTTAATAAAATCCCATTAATTTGTATGTTCCCATTGTCTAATGTCTATACATAATATAAGGCGTTATCCTAATCTAACCTTTATGTACAACGTGGCTTTGGCATGAACTTCATGATTGACGTATCAACCCTTATGTATCCCAGTGTCCCACGGCTGGGCACGGGACTCCTCGAAATCAGGTGAGGAGGGTGGGTAATGGGCCATAGTTCTCCGATGCGCTGTAAGAACAAGAGTGTAAGTAAGAGGTAGTAACATGCTTTGCAGCCAAATTGGGCCGCCACGGCCGGAACCTCTTGCTCACATGAAATCGGCGTTAAGTGACAGCTAAGCTGTCGCGTTTCGTGCGGCGCGCGTCCACGGTGCCCGCGCCGCCACCGCCGCCGCCCCGCTAAATTCGAGGCAGGGACCTTAGAGTAATAATTGTGTGTGGTGACATCATTCCACCCTGTATATTATAAATCGCTATGTTACTAATAGGCAGTCTTGATAACTTCGAGCAATCTTTACATTACAGGAATGATAGATGGCTTCGCAAAAATATACAAATTTGAGGGTATGCGCGGTTTCTTCGCTGGAATAAACGCAACTTGTGCAAGATTAGCGATAGGAAGTGCTGCTCAGTTAACAACATTCTCCACGTAAGTATTACTTGATTTTAAAATTATGTTATTTCGACTTCAAATAGCATAACAAGCCTGGCGAAACTTCAAGGTAATAAAACGATTCTATAAAACGGGAGCGAATTCATAACCCGTCAAATTTGAAAAAATATCAACATCTACAAAGCAGTATGTGATTGACGGTATTCGAATTTAGGCGGATTGTATGTCACGTTCATATTGGCAAGATTGTTTTCGCTCCCGTTTCATACTTATTAGAATTTACGCTATTTGTATGGCACTCCCGTCTCTTGTAACGTAGTGTTTATATACTCTTTGAGCATAACGTCAGAGTCATTCGTTTCCTTTTAATTTTTTATCCATAGTCCCCACAAAAATGGTAGGCGACGCATTGTCATTGCAAGGTATGTTTGTACGTTCGTACGCAAATTATTCTAGTCTTCTGTAATCAAGTTCATGAATCAAGGATAAGCAAACCATTATATTAGGATATTGGCAATTAATGTATACTTTTATTTTATAAAAACAATAACAGCCAACTTGGTGTTAGAGAACTTTGTCCAGCTGTGCATAGTAGCAGGTTAGCGATGATAATGAATACAAAATATGAGACTCGATCGTGTATTTTGCAGTGCAAAAGAAACACTGCTCATTAATGGAATATGCGAAAATTCACCGCTGGGTCTAGCTTTCGCTGCGAGCTGCCTCAGTGGCTTGATGGTATCGTTAGCCGTATGCCCTTTCGATGTGGTAGCCGTACGACTCTACAACCAGGGTAATTCTTCTGCATCACCACACGCTTGCGATTCACAAATCACAATATCAATGCACGTTGTAATGTTTATATCAATTTTGTGATGTTGATTGAAACTCAAAATTACAATCAGTTAAAAGTCCTTTAAGTTTAGCTTAGTTCCTAAATGAGTACTTTAACTGGGTTTTGCATGAAAAACATTTTAGTAAATTGATTATTAGCGGTTTCGCACTATATGCTATCTGAATCTGTAAACACATTATAGATCTAGAAAATACTTTGGTCCCGTTGCTAGTTTGCTAAATAAAAGGCTACTTGTTACTATCTGCTTGCTAACTGCTATCCCTTAATTATCATTTCCAAACAAATAATTATGATACGATTATCGAATGACAGAAACACGATTTAATTTCTACGAATATGACTTCAGAACGTATTTTCGGCTTATTTATATACACCTTGGGTCGGATGTAGTGCGTAACCGCCGAAATGATCAATAAAAAAATTAAAAGATTCTCCGCCTCTAAGATTTGCGTAAGTTCCCCTCGATTTGTATGATATGCCTTCATCAAATCCTGGTTTCCTTATCATGGGTACCCTTCTAATATCTCCATTACAACAAAAAAAATGAATTATAAAAATCGGTTCATCAACGACCAAGTTTTCCGCGAACACCTATTAAAAAAACAATCAAATTGTGTAACCTCTTTTTTTGAGGACGGTTAATAATACACTAGAATATTCGAGAAAAAGTTTCTTCATCATGAATTCCGTTCCATTGCAGGGTGAAAGCTTACCTCCTTGGTCACGGTTACTGCAAAGACTCGCCCGCTACACTCGCATTCACTGCTAGTCTGCTGTGTGGTGTTGTCTGTGTGTTGTTGGAAACCCCGCTGGATGTCGTTAACACTCGTCTTTACAATCAGGGTAATAACATTCATTCATGTCTTAGATGAAGGCTTTAACTCCTACACTTCATACAATTTATGTCTCATTTACGCAAGCTATAGGAAAATGAAATTAATTTATAAGGGAACTTTACCAAGTTTTACGAGCGCTAAAAAAGCGTTTACGTTGTCAAATAAACGTGATATTTCCGCTTGGTAGTTCAATAGACAATAAGTAACGTTTACATAATTTATTTACCACTGGCTTATAAACATTGGCAGTTCATTCAAATAAAATGGCTTTATATTTCTGGAATCACTCAAAATGCTTTTAATTTGAAACAGTATCGCTTCACTCTCAACGACTCTTACAGAATGATGCTAATGATGAACCAAAAAAAAAACTTTTTTTCCAGCAGGGCTATTCTGTAAGAAACCGTTTCGATATCGAGCTTCACCTGTGTGATAGAGCTTACTTTACGTCACTTTGAAAGAGAATTTTATTGATACAGATAGATAGTAGAGTTTTAAAGAATACAAATTCGTCAAATCACCGCGAATTCCGCTTTCGAGATTCGAAAACAAAGAGACCTTACAGAATAGCCCTACAGCAGGGATCATTTTAAGAAGTTATCACATCAAGTCTGTTTTAAATACTATTTAGACAAACTCCAATTAATCTGAGTTATCTAACTTTGTTTATATTTGCTCTAAATAAATATTGAATAATTTATATTTCAGGTCCTGCGACAAAGGGTGATCTCCTATACAAGGGTGTGATTGACTGTCTAGCTAAAATATATAAAACTGAAGGCATACATGGTCTGTACAAGGGTATAGGGCCTCTTTACCTGAGGATAGCTCCTCACACGACCCTCTCACTAGTAATATGGGATATGCTGAATATACTATTTAACAATAAAACAAATTCATAGAACTGCATTTTTTATTGACATCACCACTCCCAATATCAAAAATTCACATCGCCTGTTTTTGCGAGGCCTTATGCTTTACTATAGGTGGTGTGAAATGTATTTCAAAATCTAAATCTGAACACCTAGAAATAATTTCTTTATTTAAAGAACATTCTGATATCGCATCTTCAACATAAGCGGTTCGTTCATTTGGTAAAGCAAAAGTATTGTTACATGTTTTAAAACAGAACTCTTCAAATAAATCACTCTTTGAAGATGTAGCTTTTGCGACTACGTCGACAGGCTCTCCTTTTACTTTCTTGCTTTTCTTCTCATTGTTTTCAATTTTAAACACGACTGGTGAATATTGATTATTCATTTCTTCGGTATATTCCGATGCTACTTGCATTTCGACTTCGTATTGTCCGTCTACTCTCTTGATGGTGAGGGTAGGTTTATTTTCTACTCGCTTTTTAATTCGTTTTGTCCTTTTTATTTCATCGACTACGGACATTCGTCGTTTAGCATTTCTAAGCTTTTTGAGCAAAACCTGTGAAACTGCTCCTGGTTTCCACCCATGTGCGACCTTAAACATTATAAAATTATATTTTAAAATAAAATGTTTATGTGAATGGGTATTTTAAACTTAAAAAAAATGTTACCTTCTTCATAGAAGCGAAATCATTTAGATCGATTATTTGTTTTTCTTGATCTATTTTTAATTTAAATAATAATAAAACCCTTATACGTACATTTTCTGGAGGGAAATTTATTTTCTTACGTGATAAAGACGTTACAAATTTAAACTTAGCACAGAACCAAATAAACACGCTTACACTTATCAATAAAATAACACCAAATTGGATAGAAATTGAAATATAAAAACAATAGCTCAGCATATAGTTAAATATTCCAGTCTATATTTTCATGTATTTATATAATCAAGATACGTTTCAGTAGTTTTATCTGTCGATGCGTGATCACAAAGTCCTTGCTTTATCATTTCCGACTTTATAAATGAACTAAAACATGGCACATGAAACGAACTTAGACTGATTCCAAGTTTTGTCAATGTAGAAATTCTTTCGCCAGGCCTCTTGTTTTTACTATGTTTTAATCTAAAATATGTTTTATCGCCTTCAGAATTTATCGCTACTATGCCTTTACCAGATGGCACTGGGTGCTTACATTTTATTTCTTTAATATATTTTTTGGATACAGATTTGTTAGTTTTCTTCCCTTGATGTGGCAAGTGAAAGACTTGTGACCGTTGAGGTATTTTCACATTCTGTCCATGCGCAACCATGTCTTGTAGCTTAGACAAAAGAAACCTTTTATCTTTACCGTGACCGATAATCCCCAACCTTGACAGTTGGTTGGGTAAGGCATCACCAAAACAGCTCCAGCTGGATTCAGAATGGTATTGATCTTTATCAACCTTGTGGTTGGCTCTTTGTCCGGAAATTTTGGAAGGAATAAAACGTTTCCTCTGCCTTGCAGCTCTCCGGTATTTAGGATAAAAACACCATTTACCTTGACTATTAATATAACCATCTGAACCAACTATCAACCATTGCCCATTTTTATCTTGAAATTTCCCAGTTTCAGCATCTACTGTATCACCACTGGGTCCTATAAAAGAATTTGGAGCCCATCTTCCATCTGGACCTATATATCCATGTACATTTATTTCTAGCCATTTCTGATCGGGACTCCAAAATCCTCCGAGGTCACTACATTGTTCCTTGCCATCGGGGCCCTTAAAGAACCGTGGCACCGGATTTCCAAATCTATCTAACAATTTCACCCTATAATCTAGATAAGTATACTGTGATCCATTATCAACTGTCGTTGTCTTCTTTACTTTTTGTAATGGATTAAACAAAGCGTTGGGGGGTGTGAATTCAACTAGCCATTCATCAGAATCAGTGTCTGACTCGTTTATGGAATTACCTTCAGAACATGAACAAGATTTATCTGTATCAACTTCTTCAGTAGTTAGGAGTGAAGGATAACAGGGACATTGAGGATCTTCAGCATTAGGTAATATACCGAGTGCTTGCTGATACGTCTTCATGCATATTTCATTACACATATTTTTAAAGGCACTTTGCACGTACATGCGCTGGGCACGTTCTAATCGTCTTTGTTCTCTTTCTTTCTTCTTTTGTCGTTCTTTATTTTCCTCTTCAGTTCTACCTATCGTGTATGTCAAAACAGGTTTATTTTCATATGGATATTGATGAACGGCTCTTGGTTTAGAATACGATTTCATAGTTTCCATTGTGACAGTATATTCACCATCCTTCTTGTAAACAGTCAATAGTGGTCGCTTTAATGGACGTTTCTGTTTGCCAACGTCTTTCTTTTTCTTTTTGCTTAAAACTTCTCCGGGATTTTTAGCTATTCGTAGCAAACGAACTACCTGCTTATTGGTTGCACCTGGTTTCCACATCGGCCGAAACTTAAAAAAAAGAAAAAAATGAGAAAATAAAAAAAGAATAGGCTCAAATGAGTTTAGCTACTCATCTGCGCGCTTTTAACTGCACTTATATTTATATAATTTCCTGGACAACTTGACATGATAATCAGAGACTAAAACGCATTGGCTTGACTGTACCTTCATAATATAATGAAAAAATATGCAATTAGAATACATTACCTTCATTCCAGGAATACAGTCAGCAGTCCACAACCAGCCCATATTTTTTGGAACATTTTCTAATGTACCTGTGCAAGGCGATGTACATTGACTGTGTCCTATTTGTGGTGCTGAGGAGCAAGAAAATAAACTTATATGTAATTAACTATTAACATATACACTGATATTTATGGATAAAAAAAACAATATTATAAATACGTACGTATACCTTTATACCCATAGTTAAATTTGAAGCGATCATCTTTTTTCTTCTTTTTCTCCTTTTTAGAGTCCTTTTCGGATTCAACACTTTTTTTGTCAGACACTGCCAGACGTTTTTCCGACGAAGCTTTCTGTGAAGACCCGAGTTTAATACTTCTTAAACTATCATTAAACTTTCTTTTAAGTTCACTGCCAGATGTGCTTTGTACTTTCAATTTATTTTTATCGACTAATTTATGATATATTGGACACGGCATTGGTATCTCAAATCCTCGTTTATCGGTGAACTCCTCTCCGACGACCTCATAACCTCCGCAAATCTTACAATATGTTGTCTTTTTTATAAATTCAAATTGGCATTCACAAGAGCAGAAACATTGATCGTCACCATACCTCATGTTAGCTGATACTCCGCCACGAACTTCTTCAATTTTTTGTGTAAGTTCCCTAAGATTGCAGCAATTTTTATTAACATTGGAAAAATCTAATGATATCGTATTATCAAAGGGAGCAGGTACTTTTCTATGAACTTTGGAATCACATGATATTTCCTTGCAACTGATTATTTTAACTAATGAATTATCCACGTTTAACGTATCAAGCGTTGATGTAATATTAGAATCCGAATGACTTTTTTTTAAGCATTCACTGTTACATTGTTTTATGTGTATTCTTTTACTTTCTACTGGTTTTTCAGAAGTAACACTGTTTGCTGAAGATTTTTTCGAGGTTTTAATACTTTTGTTCACTGTAAAGTAATTGATCAAGTAAACCCTATTATCAAAGGCTGCGTAAGGATCTCCAAAAATATAATCGTACGGATTGTACTTTGTTTTTTCTACACCGAACCCTTCGAACTTTGTTTCAGTATTCTCCAAAGAATGGTTTGCTTTTATATCTTCGGTCGCACTGAATTTTTCTTCTTTAACTTTTCCCTTAGTTTCTTCAAGAGCCTGCTTAGAATCATTTTGTTTTGACTCTTGAATCGGCTTAGCTTTACCAAGAAATCTGTTACACTTACACTTGTTACTCTTTTTAAGACGATTATTCAGTTTAATTATTTTTTCAGGATTAGAAAACAAACAAGTATACATATAAATGCTTCTTTTGGAACGTGATATAAATTTATAAAAATGACTGCACACGCAAATGAGTTTTACAGTTACAACAGCAGTCCCTAAATATTTTTGTTGTATTTCATCTACAACATTGCACACTTCATTATGAACAACTGGTGGGAGCTTTGGTGATCTGTGTATATTTTTAACATAATAAAGGAAATTTTGTGTCCATGGTATCCTTGATATTCCACGTTTGTCGTCTGGATTGTTACTCCACAAATAAATGTCTAAATGTCGATTTTCCATATTCGATAATATTTGATTAACATTATTTACCAATATTATAGTTTCACCAAATTTTTGTTGAACATCCTTACGCGGCGTAACAGATTCTGTTTTGTAACTATTTATTTGCCAACTTCTATTAAATTGTTTTAAATCATATAATTCTATATCAAATAAATCTTCACATTTTGTTTTTATTCCTAATTCTTTATTATCTCCAAACGGCACTAATTGCTCCACACTTACATCCAACAAAAACGTTGAATCCGAAACAGTCATTTTAATTAATTATTTTATGTCCAGCTTTACCATATCATGTGTATTTAAAAAACTTATTAATTTATTTTCTAAAACTTGTAATTTACATTATCAAATATACACTTCAAATTTGAATTCCTTTATATTGTCAAATGTGTTTTTTATTTCAATAAGTATTTACGATAGCCAGTGTCGAAGATCCATATAAATGTTACAAAGAGGTTGCATCCCATTTCAATTATTCTGACAACTAACACCAATTCTTTAATTCTATGACCCGTCGATCAAATTATATTTACTTTGCGAATGTTGAAATAAATTAGATAGATCGTATCTACGCATCAGTAGTAAAATTAGACCAAGAGGCAAATTAAAATGTTAATAAAATTAGTTTGGTGGCCCTACTCATTATTATGACGTTAGCAAAAGGTAGTGTCATTGCTGCATTGCAGCCAAATTAGGGTGGCACGAAGTGGTAATACTCAATCAATAATACCGGCGCAAAGTGGCAGCCTCCATCCATCATAAAATAACATGCTATAACAGATAGGAAGCGCTTCAAAGTTTAAATAACTTACACATAAATTTGCAAATTAACCGAAAATAAACAACAACATAATATCTGCTTTGAAAGTCTTTATTTTAAGTTTTGCAAAAGTCAAATTATTTTTTACTTTTTAATAACAGTAAGGTATACCTTCACCCCTATCGCAATTTTCCGGACATCTGTTCTTGCGCATCGTAAACGGAGACAAAACTTTTCTTAGGGTATTCGAGGCTCTATTAGTTGTTGTGACCGGTTTGAAGTCACAAATGTCTTCACACATTTCAAGTTGCTGCATTATTTCTTTATACTTATTGTAATTTTTTGAATGTACAGTTGCTTTAGTCCTACTGACATTCCTTGGTAAGTTACTCCTTTCATAATTTACAGATGCACTCATTACAAGTGGCATCCTTCCCTTAGCCGTCGAATAAGAGACCGATTTTTTTACTTTTTCTTTAGAACTATTAACTTTTGAAGGAGTTTGGGAAGAAGGCTGTCTTTTATCTCCACTAGCTTTATTCGGCTTAGTGGCAAGTGTGCTTATGATTTCGCGTTTTTGTTTTCCATATTTATCATTACTTATTTTATTATACCTCTTTTGTGAAACACTCGTATTAAATACAGATCTAGATTTAGGACTCTTAATTGTCCTATTTTTTGAATACCATGCCCATTTGCCATCTTTATCAATATAGCCATCGACGCCTATTTTTAGATACCTTCCAATATTATCAGTAAAACCACCTTCTTCAGCTGAATAGTACATACCATCGGGACCGATAAAATTCATTGGAACCCACCGATTATCGAGTCCTATGTACCCATCTTTATTTATTTCCATCCAAATGTGACCAGGACCCCAAAATCCACCCAAATCACTACATTCTTCCTTACCATCGGGACCTTTAAAGAATCTTGGCACAGGATTACCGGATTTATCAAGTAGTTTCACCTTATAATCTAGATAATTATATTGACATTCGTTGTCAGCCAAAACAGGTGGATGTTTAGCTTTAGCATCCCATCGAGCTACGGGTGGTGTGAATTCTATCACCCATTCATCATCATCTGTGTCGCTACTTGAAATACTTCCATCTTCTGAACAGGAACATGAATTAATAGAGGGGCTAAAATTTTGAACCGGTGCAGTTTGGCAAGGACACTCGGGATCGTTTGGATTAGGTAAAGGTAATAAGCCTATGGCCTGATTATAAGCTTTCAGACATATCTCTTGGCACCTATCCCTAAAAGTGGATTGCAGTAGGCGACTTTTACGTCTCGTCTCACGACGTTCTCTTCTCTCTTGCTGCTTTTGAAGTCTACGCTTCTCCCCTTCAGTTTTTCCTATCGTATATACCAATGGAGGTTTCTCGTCATACGGATATTGATAAAGAAGTCTTTCCTTAGAATAAACTTTAAAAACTTCCATTTGAACTTTGTATTCTCCATTTTGTTTTGTTATGACAAGTGTAGGTTTCATCTCAAGTTTCTTCTTTTTCTGCATCATAGCCCGTTTTTTCTTTGCTATTATGTCCACGCCATCTTTCAATGCTCTGTATCGTCTCACTAACATTTTATTAGTTGCCCCAGGTTTCCATTTTGGTCTAGGCTGAAATAAATAAATATAATATTTTTACCAAATTATAATATTTTTCCTCCCCGCCTTATTTAGAACTTAAGTTTCAAAATTTTGACGATAAAAATCATAATGTCGCGTTAACTTCAAATATGGGTGGAATAATTATAATAGTGGTGAAATTGGTAAAAGGATATTAAACTTTTTAAATTATTACATAAATTTATGTTCATGTAAATTACACTTCAAATTATTCTACTCAAATTTTTCGTTTACAAGTTACAAGGGGTATACAAAGTTTCTGAATAAGAAACGCTATGTAGTGTGTGTGTGTATGTAGTAGTCTAACCGCTGAATCAATTCAAATGAAATTTGGTATGGATATAGTTTAAAACCCAAAGAAGATGATAACATAGTCTTATCGTGAATATCCTAAGAAAACTGGAACTATATAATAATATAACATCTGAGGATAATATTGCTAAGTTGTATGAGATAATATTCAAAGGGACACATCCGATTGTAAAAAAAATATTAATATTGATTGCTACGTTATCTTTACGAATAATTTACTAGAGCGTAGAATAAACCTGCTGTTAATCAACTTGAAATAAATATTATTATACATAACATTATATAACTCACGTACCTTCATTCCGGGAATATCTTCGGCATTCCAGTTCCATCCCATATGCTTAGGGACCGGCGGATAGGGATATACTTTTTCTGGCCTCTTCTCCGAAGCTGGTTGTACGACTGCAAAGATAGATGCGTATTACATTTATGTATTAGCATAGTATAAGCCTGCATAAGCAGAACTCAGAAGAAGGAGCTAACTTTTAATCTTGTCACACTTATGTTATCCTTCATTGTTCGGTGATCGATCATCATCATCAGCCTTTATCCATCCATTGCTATAAACAAAGGCCTCATTTAATGAATGCCAAGGCAACAGACTTTTTGCCATCTTCCCATCCCTTGGCCCGACCGGCCACTGCACGGAGATCGTCTTCCCATCTGGTTAATGGCTGACCAACACTTTATATACAGTGGGACATGTGCTGATGGTGTTGGTGGGATCGGCTACAGGTTACTACCGTCAACTTGACCTGGCTACCTATATTACTGTAAACATAACATACTTACATGATCTATAAACGTTGGCAGTAAATTTGCCAATCTTTTTCTTTTTTTGACCTGAATTTTTAGTTTTATTGGTTTCATGATCATCTTCCTTTACCGTCTTCTTTTCAATACTATTTTTGATAGAGCCCGTGTTAACGTTTGGTTTCTTGTTATCAGCATGTGCTTGTCCTGCCTTAGAACTTGTGTGTGAACCTTTTTTATCTTGTAGTTCTTTTTGTGCCCTTGGAGGCTGTTTGCGATCAGGTTCGTCTGGCCAAGGACTTTGTACTTTAATTAACTTCTTATCGTAAATTTTGTGATACACTGGACATGGATGTGGTTTCCTAAAGTCTGGCATTTCTTTAACATCGTCTCCTAGACATTCGTACCCACCACACACGGCGCAGTAAGTAGTATTTCGGCGGGAAAAATTAAAATCGCATACACAATCACAATAGCAAGGATCTTCGTCTGTTGTTTTCTTTTGCTTATTTGTGATTCCTTCCACAATGAAATCTTTAACTTTCTCTGCAACGTCGCATGATTTTACACCGCATGGAGCTTTGATTTTATCAAAATGTACAATAATGTCACTGTCCGCTGGACTAGCTGGAAAGTCGTGTTGGCTAGGACATACGGGATCTTGACGCTGAGATAATTGGTCTGATTTAACTTGAGACATATCGGTGAATGTTGAACAAATACTTTTAGAACATGAAGTTTTATTAGATACTTTGGAACTAGGGCAGTCTGTTGAACAATACTTATACGTATTACTGGGTGATGACGTATCGCTACTGCTTTTATCAAAGTCATACTCTACCGTAAAGTAGTATACATTGTATACGTTATTTTCTGGGTGTCCTTTTCTAAAAGGACAAGATTTACCCTGACAGTCACTTTTTTCACTATCACTTTCTTCACAACTTTTGCTACAAGAAGAGTCACAAGATTCCTTCTTCTCAAGTGCTTGTTGCAATTGCTGGACGCATGCACATTGAGTAGATAGGCCTTCCAATGTAGATCCCTGAAAAAAAGTACCTTCGTGACGCAAAATTTCCTTAATTTTTTCCGCCAATGTGCATTCTTTACTACCACATGGCCCAATAATATCATTGATATTTATCTCTTTGTTGTCCTCTTCTACTATATTTTCTATATAAGCTCTCATTTCTCTTGCTATTCTGCAATCTGGCCTACCACAAGGACCTCTTAAATTGGCTATGTCAAAATTATTATTTTGTAGTTTTCCCGGTTTATGCGGAGCATCTATACAAACCGGACATGATTCTGATTGTACTTCATTTTTAAATCTTTCAGCAAGCTCACCATTGGGCCAATTAGTTTCTCTGCAGTAACAAAGTTTGTCTATATCAGTTGCTTTAACTCTTGGTTTTATAACCGGGCGAGGTGTTAACATTCTCATATTATCATTGCAGGAGACAATAATTTTTCTAACGTAATCAATAATGAAATCGATATCAGGGCAAGTTTCTGGTGGTGACCTGTAAATTGACAAGGGTGGTTTGTCTGCATTGTTCATGCAACAGTAGTCACCTTCCCTAAATAATGCAAGATTAGCACCGGGTGCATTCTTATAATCAGCGTATGCAATTTTATTTAATTTGAACTTGTCTTTGACGTAATTACTCTCGATTTTGTTATAATTTATTTCAAAGTCTTCGTCTGTTGTTTTCATTGTGCATATGTATGATGTTGTTTTTGAATTAATACCAGTATAAAGAACTTTCATCATAGTTGGATCTTCAGATAGAGTACGAAATGCAGTTGTTACTTTATCCGATAAAAAGGAAAGTTTAACTTGTATACCTACTTTAGCCATCAACTTGGCCAACCCTTCTTGAAAAATATTATACTCTTCATTCAATGTTACTGGAGGTGGTTTCTCACAGTTGCATATTTTTTGTAAATAAGTCAGGAATATTGGATCCCAAGGAATTTGTGTGCTGCCAATATGGGTGTAATTATCTTCTTTGCTCCATAATGATAACTCGAGGGGAAATTTTTTCATGGTTTGAATGAGAAATTCCGCAGTACTTGAGAATAACACTGATTGGCCCGATTGTATCACAGGCTCTGGTGGAGGCGCTTCAACCTTGCCCTTTCCCTTTTTACCTTTTTTAGGTTTTGGTTTCTTCTTTCCTTTCTTTCCTGGTGGTTCTGGTGGCAAAGGAGGTGGATCCGGCATTTGTATATGCATCTGTTTTGGATCTTTTAATTCGAGAGAAAATATATCCCCAAAATCACTTCTTATAACGAGATGACGACTCTCTACTAAACTTTTCACACTTTCCACTACAACTTCGAATAAAAACATTGCCGATGATACAGCCATTTCTACATTTTATCCTTTTTTTAACTTTAAATAATAGTAATAATATTAAATACTTATAAATTTGTCCATGATGTCACTTCAAATAAAAAACGAATTAACGACAGCGTCACAAAAAAGGTTCTATAGGAATTTAAAGAAAATAAATATATGTTTATAGTGTTTATAGAATGTTAAACATACCTCCTTCATACTTCGAAATTCTTAAAAACGATAATAATATTGCTACTATTATAGCGAATTATTGGGGTAAATCATGCTGCTTACTTGTGTTAGTGTACCTAGTTTATTTTATACTTTTGCCGCTTATGCTGCATAGCTACGCGCTTGAGCTAATTTTGTGTTTCGTCTCTTATATTTGTATATTTGCAAATTATTTTTTTTAGTTCATTTTATCAATGTTGTGTGCCTACCTACACTGTGTAGTTAAGAAAGACCTTCTTCAGAGCTTTGATCGATAGGTAAAACAACACCGCATAGTATTTATAATAGTATTAGTATAAGGCACAGACATACCTACTATAAACTAGTTTATAGTACTTAATAATATGTCTGTGAGTATAAGGTTTATACTGGAATCTATATACTGTATACAATATATCGTTATCGTTCTATATACGTATCGTTTGGACTCCTTATATCTATACTTCGTGATAGGGGTAAAAGCAGAATTAGCAACTTGAAGCGGACTGACTATCGTACCAGGGGCCTCTGAGGGGCCGTATTATCGTACATGGATCAAAGTTATCGTTTTTTAAGGATAATGCCTATTATAGATAAATAAATTATAATATTGACGTGCATGCAATTAGTACTCTATAGTTTATCTTTTTTAAACCACCGCTGCCAATTAATCAACAGAACTAAAAAAAGTTGCAAGTGTTTACGTCAACACACCTAAAACAAATTTCTATACAATTATATAATATTAACAATCAATACAATTAATTTAATATATAAACAAATTTTCTGCCGTTTCCCAATAATTTAAAAACCCGCGAAACGTTAAATTTACTATACCGTCTGGTTTGCTTATGAACATATTGTGTGTGTGACGTTATATCCGTTTTTTGAAACTACTGCTGTAAAGATCCCTATTTAGCACTCTGCACCACTGAGTGCAAAATGTTCTTTAATTGAAATACAACTAAGTCTAAGGATTAAAGATACTGAAAAATCAACTGTTTCAATTTGTTAAAGGAGACGGTCCAAAATTGTATAGGACGCTGGTCTACTTTTGTACACATAATGATATGAAGGAAAATAAATATTCAAATAGTTTTAATATGTTCATATGCATAAATTCGTTTCAATTTCAGCGAAAGTATAATTTAATATTTCCAAGATATGCAACACTTCATGATAAAGATAAAGATATCTTATTTGTAAACATGAGTATTATACAATGGTTGGTCATATGTTTTACCAGTTACGGTGTACAAATTACATATAAATAATAATTATGAGAATATGTAAGATTTTTTTAAATTATTGCTAACTTAATTCAATTTGTCATTAAAGTAATCATTAACATTATAATAAACTCGATCTAATAGTAAATTAATTAATTTCTTCTTAAACAGATCTGTGTCTAAATTCTTCCATTCTTTTGGCAGCTTGTTAAAAAATTTGGAGCCATACTAATTACGCTTTTTTGGACCATTACTGTTTTATGATCTGGCAACTGAAGTTTTGTGTTATCTCTTCTATTGCGCTCGATGATGTTCCTTTTTAGTGTAAATAAATTAATAAAGTAGTAAAATTCTTTACAAACATAGCTTTTTATAGAATATAGAGAGACGGAAGAGTCAATACTTTATATTTTTTAAAATAGGGTTTGCAACTGTCAGTAACACTAAGTCCAAACACAAATCTAATACATCTTTTTTGCGCTTTAAACGCCAACTCTTTGTCCGTTGAATTTCCCCAAAACATAACACCATATCTCAAATGGCTGTCTTCTATTCCATAGTATGCAGTGAGGAGAGAATCTGTTTTTAGAACAGGGGCAAGTTTATATAATCCATATGCAGACTGGCTTAATTTTTTACACAGATTTTCAATATGTTCCTTCCAATTAAGCTTTTTATCAATTGTTACCCCCAAGAAGGTTGCTTTATTTACTTCCTCAATAATTTTATTGATATATTTTACTTCCGGATATGTTGCTAATTGTGACCGTTGGCGAAAATGTACTGCTACCGTTTTGTTTAAATTAATTTTCAAATTATTATTTTCAAGCCATTCTATAATAGATGACAGTGCATTGTTTATATCCTGATCATAATTATCCACATTAGAATATGGTATAGTTATAGTGCTGTCATCCGCAAAAAGTGTAACTGGGTATTGAGTAGCTTTTGGAACGTCATTAATATACAAGAGGAATAGAAGTGGCCCCAAAACGCTTCCTTGTGGATATAACAATGGCGTATGAATATTTCCTTTGGCGTTTATGGCTAAAAATCTATGTCCAAATAAAAAGTCCAAGTCGTCAAAATATCCACAAATATGCAAGAAACACATTCACGAGTTAACAACTTCATAACAAACCTTGAAAAATGAAATAGATACAAAAATTTACGAAAATACCATGATGAGTGACATCATTTTTCAATAATGACGTTTAAGTAATAGCCGCCATCTTTGTGTAGAATAGCTATTATTTGAAAAACTTGATAAATATTTTAATTTTTTACACGTAACTTATTAGGATAAAAATATTTATTTTATTTTTAATGAAATCTATGTATTTTTATTTATTTATAGTATAATGTACAAGACTAGACCAGAAATGGACCGTCTCCAAATTTATTTCTGCTTAATTTAGGCCGTGTTCCTTTTTACACTGGAGCACTGTAAACCGTGACGTCACTACAGTATACTGCGAACTGTCAACGAAGCCGTTCCTTTATAAATATGTATACTGGTTAGTATTGTAAATCGAAACGCAGTACAGTATACTGGGATTTGTAAACTGTCATCTACCATCACATATGAGCTAAGAACTTATGACATTCGTCATTGACATTTTCAGTTTTCACCTGTTTGTGTTTTAATTGTGAAAGTATTGTTTTTATTTATTGTCGGTTGAAGTAATTGCTTAATAAAAATAGGTATACTTCATCTTAAAAGAAAATATTGGTTTTCAAGTAATTAAATGTACTAAATAATAATAACTTACAGACCGATTTAATAGCTAAATAACTGATTTTTTATATCCTTAGCTAATGAAAAACGTAACAATTACTGGTGCTGTCCAATATTTATTAGATTTTTCGGACTCCGATGATGATGAGGAAGACCTTATAATATAAACATATATCTAGAAATCGTGCTGAACAAAATATAATAATTTTAGAATATCAGTCATTAAAAAAATATCTTTAAAAGTCAGATTCGTAAGGCATTAAGTTATTTATCTAATTTTTCTTATTAAAAGTCGACGTAACTGGATTGTTCATTGCATTTCCATTTGTTAATTGACTATAGTATGTGGCTAGATACTCTTCGTTTCCTAATAAGTTTACTTGAACCTAACATACACAAGCAGTCTGTTTGATATGGTAGACAGCACATTACTGTACAAATAGCTTCGTATGAGTTTCTGGACTATAGCCACAACTGACCTCTCTACCCTGAAACATCATTGAAATATAGACATAGTTTAATGTATGACAATTTTGTTTATAGATAAGTATGTGATTGCTTTGATGTTGTAAAAGTAACAGCATGTAGAACTGTGAAAAGTAGTTAAATCAATTTATAAATATCTACATGTATCTCTACAAAATGGCCTATGTGCAAGGAAGCTAGCCGAACATGAAATTATATACATTGAAAGTATGGGTTTCCAAGTATTCTAGAAGCAGTTGATGGAAAACATATTAGACTAAGTCAACTCAAAGAACACTATATCAGCTATATAATAGTAATGGATTTCATTCCATTCAAACTCAGGTATTAAAAAAATGTATAAGTAGTTAATTTGTAAAAAAAAAAAAATTTACACAAAAAAATTTGTAATTTCTAGTATGTGGCCACAAATTGAAAATTATTCATGCATTATTACACTCATTTATTAGAATACAAAGCTTACAGTGTCTAGCCTTATTAAATGACACCTTACCAAAATAATGGTAATTTGGGGCAAGATTGCTTACAATACATTATTGCACATTCAAGTTTGCATATAATTATAGAATAAGCTAATGCTTCTTTAAAAGGTAGATTTTGTAGTTTATTGGACAAACTACCATTCAAAATCACTGACTTAATTCCATAAAATGTTTTAGCCTGTCGCATTTTGCACAATATTTGTATTTTCAGAAGTGATATTATTGAAGTCCCCATTCTCGTGAATCATAATGTTCTTGCACTTGATGTGAACATTAATGGAAATAATGCCATGAAATTTGTGGGGATGGAAAAAAGAGGATATTTAAAAAAATGTTAACAATTTACAAGTTTGAGGACAAATTCAAAGCATTAGTCAATCTAAATTATGCATATTTATGCTATGGAGGTCTATATTATTACATTTATGTTATGGAGGCCTATTTTCAGCAGTGGATGGATGATGATGCATAACTTAATCGACAATTCTTAATTAAAATGAGCAACTTGAATAGTTATATACCTATATTATATGTTCAGCAGTGAATGGATAAGGGCTGATGATGAACCATACAATTTGATTATATAAAAATTCACTGTAGATTTTATAGGAATATAAGAGGATGACATTAAAAGTTCTTAGGACTGGCCACTTGTAAACATTATAATAAAAAAGTGTTATATCACTTGACCGGCACAACTATAAAGGAATTTTAAATCCTTTATAGTTGTGCCGGTCACAAGAAATGACAAAATTCATTTGTCATTTCTTTTTTTAGGTGTGATGGCAAATTAAAATAAAGTGTCATGCATCAGCATGTATTTAACTTTAGATAATGTTTCTGCAATGATTGACATAGTTTTCTATGTCATTTAAGTCAACAAGAAAAGCACAAATCTCACTGGTGATCTGTGTGACGCACACCGTCTACAGCAACAACTGAAGATGACATCAGTGTTATGGAGTGTATGACAGAGACTAACAGAAGGGTATCCTATTACATGATTCTGACAAACTTAGGCATAGGTTTGAGTAATTGCACAAAACCCTCCATCAACATTTAGTGGTGAGGAAGCTTTGTGGTGGATACCTCATAATTTGGCAGAGGCTCAAAAACTTCATCTATCTGTCTATTGGTGCCGTGAATTGGTATAAAGATTTAATGGAGGTTACTAAGTCTCCTGAGTGGCTGTTTCCTTCCTGCTGTGTGAGAAATTGCCAACAAAAGAGAAGACAGGTCAAAGTATGGGAAAAAAAGATGGTGGCTTCTTTATTCGGAAGGACATTGCATTACGAAAAAAATATTTCAGATGATTTAAAGGCAGTTACTGCAGGGTGGTACACTAATATGTAATTATTTGCTACTTGTCTTAAAAAAGATCAGAAGAAACGATGTTCCAATTGTGTCCCCCTTGACCACGACATCATCGCCAAGCTAACAATAAATCAACTTTTTGCTGGTGTTAGGCATGGAATTACTGGATCATCTACCATATAGCCCTGACCTCGCAAAAAACTTAAATGTTAATAATAAACATTTTCAGTATGTAATCAATCAGGTTTAGGTACTGAGTACCTGTTAATGTGTAATCTCTAATATTTGCACTAAGTACAGCCAGTAATTGCTTATACCTAGCTTATAAGACTAGAAATGAGTATATAAAAACCCTTGATTTGTTTTGAATACTATAATTTTAAAAGGTGTACATAATAAAATACTGGAAACATTAAACTTTATTTAAAGAAAATACAACAACATATCCTTAATAATTTTTACTGCCTGTTTTGCACCTAACTTTTAAGACAATATTAGAAATGAGTAGTAAATAAAGAAAGAAATAACAAAAGTGTATTAAAAATGATTTATAGAAAAATATGTAATAAATAATTAATTAGACTAAAATACTCTTAAATATAACTCATCAACATTTTCAGTAATTTCTATATACTTATGTGATAAAGATATTTGTGAAAAAAGTATAGTATCAACCCTTACAAGTCCCACTACTGGGCACGGGTATCTTCGAAATCAGGCGAGGAGGATAATGGGCCATTGATAGTTCACTGATGCACTGGCCCAATGGTGAACTTTTCATACCTTCAAAGACTTTAAATCTCATCAGGTAAGCGAGCGATAGTCTTGTGTTTAGGGTATTTAGGATACAAGAAGGTCCGGATCGAACCCGGAAGCAAGGGATTGGTCGTCTTGGTGTTCATTGAGGTTTGCCTAAGTGCAACAGTGGACTGATAAAGGCTGATGATGATGAATCCTACACGCACGAGTGACAGCTGCCATCTGACGTCTCTTTTTAATTTCGTTCCTATTGGAACAGGCTAAGACCAGAGACCATGCTACCAAGTAAGCAATATTTAGTTAATTTTGAAAAATGCCGAAAAACCGTAGGATTTGTCCCTCAAGAATTCAACCATCTTTAACTTTTACATTTCCATTAATACCCAACAAGTTAAAATTGTAAACACGAAAGCAATACATTGCAGCATTGATTTAGAATGTTTCGTTACGCTTTCAAATTTTGAAAGCAAAAAAAATGTACATATCAATGTAATGAAATCCCCATTGTGCCTATCCGTATATAATAGTGCTCTGTGATTGTGCCACTAGAGCCATGTTTCAGTAAAACCTTCAGACAAAAAAATTAAAATAAATGTTGATAGTTAACCAACAATATTTTTCTTTCATCAATCATCGACCAACAAACAAACTAGAAAAAAATCTATAAAGTGGGTTTATTCCTAGAAACAATGGGAATTAATGCTATTTCGCATTCATTTCACTAGTATGCGAATTCATAAGCCTCAGCATGCTTATTGCTATGCTATTTTCTAATATGACCTGAGATATGAGATGGAAGATATGCTTAATCCTACTAACGTTAATAAACATGCGAAAGATTGTAAGTATGGAATTTGTAACTCTTTCATACAAAACTACTTTGATTTTATTATGTTATTTGGTAAATGAAATTTTTCATTACGATATCTTATGTATATTTTAATAACACCTTATAACAAATAGGCAGAGTAAATTATAATTTATAAAGATATTGTGTGAATTGTCCAAATACTGCCCAAACAAAGTCACGGGTCGCTCTTATATTATACGGTAAGGTGAGCTGATGTTCTAAAATTTAAAACATTGAAATGAATGATATAACGAGCCCCTCTACTGGTAGAAAGGTACTGAGTTCACTCACTGATATCCATTTAAATAACAACAATAAGTAAACATATGAAATATGAATATCGAATAATATTGAATATCGAATACTTATTATTAAACTTTTACTATAAACTACTATATAACTTTCCAAAACTCACTGACCATACATACGATACGCGACAAATACACAAACAGATTATTAGTAAAAAAATACGCATTTTTTTCGATATTCGACACTACATACAAACAAATCAAAGATGTTAACAAAATATTAATATTGTTGAACCTTGTATTTAGCAATTAAGTATACCATTCACATAATTTATAAAGATATTGTGAGAATTGTCCAAATACTGCCCAAACAAAGTCGCGGGTCGCTCTTATATTATACGGTAAGGTAAGCTGATGTTCTAAAATTTAAAACATTGAAATGAATGATATAACGAGCCCCTCTACTGGTAGATAGGTACTGAGTTCACTCACTGATATCCATTTAAATAACAACAATAAGTAAACATGAAATATGAATATCGAATACTTATTAATAAACTTTTACTATAAACTACTTTAACTTTCCAAAACTCACTGACCATACATACGATACGCGCCAAATACACAAACAAATTATTACTAAAAAAAATACGCATTTTTTCGATAATCGAAACTACATACAAACAAATCAAAGATGTTAACAAAATGTTAATATTAAACCGCGATAAAATCCCTAAAAGTTGTTTCATTGTAATATTGTTGAACCTTGTATTTAGCAATTATACCATTCACATTTATGTTTAAAACGAACTCAACATAACAAATAAAAAATCGGGAAAACAACATTCAACAATCGTACGCATTCATTCATTATCAGACCTCACAAGTCGTACTTGAAGCGAGCAAGTGCTTCCATAAACAAAGTACTGGAGCACCTTACCTCGAAAAAACAGTGCTCACAGTACAAAAATGGCGTCGATTTTATGACGTCATAAATTGTGACGTCATATTGCGACTGAATACTGTCGGCCATTACCACAGACTACTTAGTATATCTACAGCATGGATGTAGTTATATATTATTACGTCCATTATCTACAGACGGTAATCTCCCATACAAAATTTCTCGCATTCCGGCTTTAATTATTGAATATCAACTTTTTTCAATTTGACGCTTAAGCTATGGATACAAGGATTTTTAGACATTCGACGGAAGCTATGGATACCAGGATTTTAGCCTCGTTAAACGCTAGAATTACGCTACCCTTAATTATTATTTAATTTATTAATTATTTGGATTTATTTAATAGTATAAAATGGTAAATAAGAGACATTTTATTTAATTATTATTTTTATTTATCGGTAAAAAAAGTTTTCTTAACAATAATAATTACATAATAATATATTACACATAATAACAATTACAACAATGATGATAATTATAAATATATCATAATAATAATAAAAACCTTCATTTCAGACTACATGCTGCTTACATACAACTAATATGCATTTTTTGTTTCTTTTAGTCTGTTCTGTCTGTCTTACGTTTTTGGCAAAAGCCTCCTCCATTTCTTTCCACCTTGTACAAGGTGTACTGATGAAACTTAATATTTACTGTACATCAAATCAAAATATTTTGTTTTACATCATTAGTTGTTATAAGTGCATCTGTAGATGACAAAAGCGTTGTTTCCATGGAAAAGAACCAGCTAGAAACTACATGGTTAGTCTTTTCAAATCAGGGTATTACAATATTATTATGTAATAAGTACTTAAGTATGGGGGACAGTGTAGGCCCAAAAATAAGTAATTACTTGTTGCTAACTAAAAAAAAATTAAGATAATTATAACAAAAGTTTACAAGCATCTGAATATCTATAAAAACCTACAATGTTCCCACATTCACAAAAGTAGGTAAAAATAACATATAATGTCATCAATGCCATTGTAACTATTCTGAGCAAAAAGTGGAAAAAAATGAACTGAAAATTATTGTTAAAATCTGAAAAAAGTAATTGAAAAGAGAATTATTCTAAGACTTAATCCAACAACCTAACTAGCTTTGGATTACCAATTGAAAATCAATTCAATTGAATTGATGTTTCAATTAATAATTCAATTGGTTCTTCTCCAATGAGAGGCCTTCTTCAATGGCTCCAGAGCAAGCCCAATGGCTAGCTTTGGAGCCAGTGTTAATTCAATATCTGTGTTATTACCAAAATTCAAAATTAATTGAATTACCACCATTACAGTGATGAAGGCCTCTCATTGGAGAAGAACCGGTGAAACAAATTCAGTGAAACCAATTTTTCAAATGTTAAATAAATAATAACTTACAATTACAGCACAATTAGTAAATAAACCAGAAAATGAAACATGATCAAATTTGTTACACATTTACATAAACATTTGAATGTTATAAGCTCTAATATTCTTACAGCTTTGTGACGAGAAGTTTTTTTCACTGTCCATCATAGATGTTTTTTCTTCATTGCTTTTTAAATTAATTGGTTTTAATTATCTGACCATCCGGTTCACATGTGTCCCATCTGCATGTGCACCTAAAAATAAATGTGCTTAGTTTTTTATATAACTTACAGTTACAGCACAATTAGTAAATAAACTAGAAAATCAAACATTATAAAATTTGTTATAGGTTTACAAAAGCATTTGAATGTTATAGGCTCAAATATACTTACAGCTTTGTTTTTCTTGAATTGTTTTCTTATATAAACTGGCTTTTATTATATGACTAGTCGGGCTCACTCATCTTCCATCTGCATAAATACACCTAATAATGAATAGCTTTAGTTTTTTATATAGGTAAACTTCAACTATTCAAAAAATCTTCATTGCTAGTAAAGTCTATATAAAACTACAGAGTGACTGCCACAGTTTAACTTAATACTTGTCTGCTATTTATCACCTGCAATTAAAATTTCTTTTACATACACAGTATTTAATCAATTTTAGTATCCTAAACAATGCCTTTTTTAAAGTTTGGTGTTTTATGCATGCTAAAGCTTCAAAAGATAATTGAACAAATTTGCAATATTCTACTTTAATAGTCATGATATTCATTGAGAGGCCTATTTCCAGTGAAGTGTAGACGATCCGATCGGTAAAATTTATTGTAGGACTATTTTTTTGCCTTAGTTCATACACAACAAACTTCGAATTTTATCATGCTATCTCCACTGCTTCGAAGAAAATATATTTAAAAATATCTTGACTATGCTTTTTCTTTAATTAGTAGCAATATTCATTTTAATCAAAATGATCATTAGTTTTGTTTAAATATAGATTTTTATTTAATAACTGTTAAGTTCACTAATCTATAAGTAAGAGGTTAGGTTAGGTTAGTATCAATTTTAGTATCCTAAACAATGCCTTTTTTAAAGTTTGGTGTTTTATGCATGCTAAAGCTTCAAAAGATAATTGAACAAATTTGCAATATTCTACTTTAATAGTCATGATATTCATTGAGAGGCCTATTTCCAGTGAAGTGTAGACGATCCGATCGGTAAAATTTATTGTAGGACTATTTTTTTGCCTTAGTTCATACACAACAAACTTCGAATTTTATCATGCTATCTCCACTGCTTCGAAGAAAATATATTTAAAAATATCTTGACTATGCTTTTTCTTTAATTAGTAGCAATATTCATTTTAATCAAAATGATCATTAGTTTTGTTTAAATATAGATTTTTATTTAATAACTGTTAAGTTCACTAATCTATAAGTAAGAGGTTATTCTATAAAATGATCTATAAAATCAAATAATACCATTGACTTACTCGTTCAATCCTTATGTTTCTTTACAGGTTTAGATAATCAGTGATTATGTTTAATATAATTATGGTCTTCATGTTTTTTAGCATATTACTTATAAAATAAAATTTAGATCGTAATGGCGGATGCCGGGTTTAGACATTTAAAACAAAAAATGGCGTCGCATGTCATGGCGTCGAAAAAGTGTGACGTCACAGAGAACTGTCAAACTCAATAATTCACGGTGCTCTTTGGTAGCGGAATGCGAGGATTTTTTGTTCGAAGTGTACCCCCCGTGGCCATTACCGAACAATTCTCTCGTTGTGATTGGTGACAGTGCTTGCAGTAGAAAAATGGCGCCCTAGTCATGACGTCACTAGCACTGTGACAGTATACTGTCAGTATAAAACGGAACGAATTTCTTCCAGTACTGAGCACTGGGCAGTGCTCGCAGTATAAAACGGAACACACCCTTAATTATACACTACTTTATTATCTTAGTAGGGTGCTACGTTCTCTAAGGTTACGCTATCTTATTATTACTTATAATCTCGGAAAAATATTTCATCTATATATAAGTTATACATCAATTTTAAATTCAAATAATAGTAATAAAACTCATTGCTAATATTTGCCATAGCCATACTTGAGTGCCATACTCCATAATATTATAATGCCTACAATCTGTCTAATGTAAATGTCATTATCACAGCTGATATTTGACAGTTAACAAGAATAAGTTGGTATATTATGTTACGTTACGAAATAACCAAATGTAAGATTAGATAGCCGTGGAAGTTTCCAAGTCGCATTCAAAATTCAAATGCTCTAGTTTCCAGCAAAAAATGCCGCTGGTATCATTATCAATAGATTTTGACAGTGGTTTTTGAGTAGTATATGCTAGGACCATTATACCAGGTAAGTGTCTTCAAACTATCATTTATTTGGCGCATGATTTGTTTTGCATGTTTATCTTATTATTAATATCATATTTTCTTTAAAACGTCATTCCCTAAAAATAAATATGAAATGGTTTCAATTTTAGATTAAAAAATGTTAAAGCATAAATAATTTTGTAGTTCAGTGATCTTTCAAAGTGTTAAAGATTGGTTTTTTAGATTTATTAATTCTTTGAATGGCTGGTTTTTGATTAAGAGGGTCTTAAGTATAATATACTGTACTTTAGCACTGTAGTAAATAGATAAATAATTAATTCTGAATTAGTGGTGGTAAAAAAAATTCAAAAATTCAATAAAATTAATAACCAACTGTTGTTAAAATTATCTTACCTGCTGTCTGTTTATGCATGTTATTTTTTTTAAATATAACTCTTCATGCAATAAGTAAGAGAAGCTTTTTAATAAAAGCAATATAATGAAGAACCTTCTTACATAAGGATATGCAACATATTATAGTAACATTGGCAATTTATTCGAATAAATAGTATCTAATCATCAACTAATTATTTTTTTGACTAATTTACCAAAAAAAATAAGCATCCAGAGGGGTTCTGTCTAAAAGAGTACACAGATAATTTGACATTTTATTCATAGTATTTTTACAATTAGAATGTAAACTAAAAAGATGAATTAACTAACCTTATTAATATTTAAAACACATGTGTTGCTATACAAGTCAAGATAGTAATATATTTCGTAGAACAATGGATTTTGTTGTGGGTGGCCTGGCTGGTGTCGGAGCAGGGTTCTTTAGTAATCCTTTTGATGTTGTTAAGACACGGATGCAGCTGCAAGGTGAGCTCCGAGCTAAAGGTCAGCATGCAGTATACTATAAAAACATACCTCATGCTATGTATACTATTGTTAAGCATGACGGACTAGTGGCTCTCCAGAAAGGATTAGTACCTGCACTTTGGTTCCAGTTAGTTGTAAACGGTGTAAGGTAAGTACACAATAAAATTTAAACTACTATATTAGATTGATGATAATGAATTTATAATTCAAGACAGCTTTGGTGTGGTTTAATACATAAATCATTATATTAAATGTTTTTTAACATAATAAGTATAAATAAATGGTATGTGTATTTATCAATGAAAAATATATTTATACATTTTATGTATGTTTATAATTTTATTTATGATATTTAGTTTCAATTCTAATTTCTTCTTCTCTAACTGTTAAAAGTATATAAGTACTAATTATAAGAATTTGGTGGGTTATTAATATTATTGTTATAGCAAAAAAGCAATATATTTTATTCATAGGTACCTACTACATCAATTGTTATAAGATATTATTGAAACTATATTATGATCTGGCAACACAAACAAATGGAAAGTTCTGATAAACACTTTAATTATATTACTAATAAAAATTTAGATAAAATTATCTAAATTTTTAATCTTGAAAAGTCTTGAAATATAATATTATATACTTATATCAATAGATCAATTTTATTTTAATTCATAACACTGTTGTTTAATACTTAAGTATTATTTTATGTTACAATATTTCATACTTACTACTATCTATTAATATAAATCATTCATTAAATATTAAATATATAACAGGTTTATAATTCACTTAAGTTATTTGCTTGTGTTATCTAGTATTTGTAACACAAGTGCTTATTAGCTTACTCAAGTGTTATTTCTATTTATGAATGTTTACATAATGACCCGAATTTTCAGATTAGGCATTTATCAACAAGCAGACAATTATGGTCTTTTAAGAGACGAGAAAAAGAACACAAAATTCCTGAATAGTGTTTTATTTGGGGCCATCGCTGGCATGGCTGGGGGGTTTTGTGGTAGTCCGTTACAATTAGTGAAGACGCAGCTTATGTCATATTCATCAAGACAAATAGCAGTGGGGACACAACACGCCCATAGTGGGACAATTTTTGCCCTGTCTAAGATATACAGAAGTAATGGATTCACTGGTTTGTGGAGGGGTGCACATGGAATGATGTTACGAAATTCTATGGGGTCCGCGTCACAAATTGTAGCATTTGCAATGTAAGTTGCGTTTTTTCCATATTACCAACTTCTACTATCTATTGATTATATTCCCATCATCGTCTGTGGAAATTGCTTCACTTTGCACTTGTCTATGGGCAACGCCAGTACTACTACAGGCAGTTACTAAAATAGGGGTAATATTTGCGTCTATGGATAGAAAACGCATGGATGAGTTTCGGGCGAAACGTTATACCAGGTCAAAGAGTTCAGACGTATATAGGAGAACAGTTCTTATGGGCGCTTTAAGGACAAACTTTGTGCGATGCAAACGTCCGCTTGGCGGCGTGATGAAAAGGACACCGCGAAGTCCCCGACATATGAGCCTACCAGAGCGAGCGAGTGCGAACTAACCCACTGGGGACATGTCCCCAATAAAGTCGGCACAAAAAATCCTTAAGAACTGATCTTCTATGTCTGAATTCTTGACCAAGTGAACTCTTTTAAAATCATAAGCGATGTTGACAGTAACTGCAAGCCGTTGGCTAAACGCTACTTTACCTAATGAATTTACATCTCATAACCATCACGATAGCTGCCGGTATCCATTAATCATTTTTCCAAATGATAAAGACTTCCCATGGCGACTGTACGACCTTGGAGTTGGCACCGCCACCGACTGTGACGTCATTCGGCTTAATTTAGTTTTTTTTAAATCCCTAGCTCATTTACCAACTTAGTTTTCAATACTTCCGACCAAAATAACATATCAAGTCTTCCACATAAATCTATAGATTTCACTTTATTTCTCTGAAAAGTAAGGATAAGTAAGCCGCCAAACTAACTAGTATTTGTCATCTTGAAAATATTTCATAAGAAACTACCGAATTATCTATTAATATGTTTGTAGCCTTGAATTCGAGTTTGTTTGTCTTGTTCGTTAAGGTTTTTTAAGATTGCGTGATACAACTACGAAACTATTATATTATATTGAATACGAAGGTTACTGGGCACTGGTACCGCGCGAAATATATTCTACGCAAAATTTGCACGTTCTAGATTTTTCAGATATTTTTTTTTTAATTAAAATTATTCTTAGTGCCCTTACTTTTGTAATATTTTTTTGGTTTTAAAGCTGTTTCTAAATTTATTATTATGGAGATATTATAAATTAAAATAGTAAAAATCATTATTATTGAAGTTGCATAATATCATGATAATTAAAGTTGAACTTCAAGAAATAATTTTAAAAAGCTTACAGAAGCCAATTCATTCAGGAAAAGGTACCTAAAACATTAATTTACTTACTTCCGCTTAGAATGGTAATTTAAACAGTAAACCCGACGCATAGTCACCTCATTTTCACGACATATGTTCAAAATTTTAAATTAACGTGGTTATTTTCGCTTCAAAAACCTTTAAAAACGGCGCATATTCACCATGTTTTTTACTGAGTTTGTTTCGTAAATAAGACATTCATAGACAATGTCCAGCTCCACGAAATAAAAATAAGAAACACGGTGAATATGCTATTAAATGTTTTTTTTTTGACGTGACAACGTCTTAAAACTCGATATTACGGGCAGCACGCACGAAAAAGATGACATCATGTAGCGTTCCGAAAGCGTTAGCACGGCAAGAACGAGAGAAGCGCGATGACGTTGTGACGTCAAATTATCGTCCTTAAACCGACAACCGAAACCTACTTTACAGACAACGAATTTTGTTTTTTTTTTATTGTTTAAAGCTGATCTTGCGTGTTATTTGTTACAGGTGTAAAGAGTGGATGGACGACAATGATATGTTCCAACAGTCCAAATACATGACGTCGTTCATTGCCAGCAACATCGGAGCGGTCGTGAAGACATTCACGCTCACACCCATGGACGTCATCATGACGCGGTTGTATAATCAAGGTTAGGGTTTTATCTGTGTGTTATTATGACAATGTATGTCATAGATATGAAGGGTAGAGGTAAGGAGTGTTATCTCTGTGTATGAAAATTATTGTCCGTCGAAAAATGTTAAATAAGGGTGGCGCCACAGTTGCAAAAAGATAAACTTTTAAACGTGTGTGCGCCAAGAAATCACGCACACACACATTAATATGTCTACCAATACCATACCCTTTTCCTACACCAGCGCCATTGCGGACGGTTTTTGAACTGTTATTTATAGCATACAGCTGGACACTTTTTATACTATTTCCCCATATGAGATGGTACTCCTTACCTCTCCATAGTCATAGATGAGAATTTCATGTCAAGCTGTTTGTTCGCCATGAACTTCTGAACCGATTTTAACATACACTGCAGTTTGATCTAACTAGAATAGCTTTAGTCACAACAGGTGACGCTGTTGTTTATGGCGGGTCCATAAAGTATAGATATAAGGAATCCGAACGTAATGTTGAACAAATGTTCGCAATTTAGATGACAGATCGGTATAGCGCGCCTTCTTCAATAAGTACTGGTTTACATCTTTACGCGGGAAGTACTGTGGCGCTGATTGGTCCGCCATAATAGCATCGGTACGTACTCGATTCTAGCGCAGCCAGTGGCAGAAAAGAGAACTAAGATTTGGGTTTATTACTGTGTATATTATGGTTACTATGGAAAAGCCTTTATCGTTTGGACTCCTTATAATCTATACTTCGTGAGCGGAAATTTTAAATATACCCGTACTTGACTGAGTGCAAATATCTATTATTATTATATATTCATCATATAAATGATATGCACGTCCAGGTTTCCTGACATATTCACTAGACGCCGCAAAATGTTTCCAGTATTATGTGAACCATAAAAATTGGTCAGTTGTCACTGACGTAATAGCAATTTAACCAACCGGCGGGCTGTGTCCCGTCGTTCAATCCATCAGTCGGCCAATCAGAGAGGACCGCCTCGACGTGAAAGCACAGACTTTAATTTTATACAAAACACAACAGAACCGCTCTGTTCCGATTATATGCACGGTGCTAAAATTAAACGAAAAATTATCTTTTTCAGGGGTCGATGCAAATGGCAAGGGTCTGATTTACGGTGGCATAATAGACTGTGCAAAGAAAATTACCAAAACCGAGGGCTTGCTTGCTTTTTACAAAGGAATAGGTCCGTCATATTTGAGACAAGCACCACATACTGTGCTTCTGCTAGTGTTTTGGGACATCCTGAAAGATCTTCAAAAGTCTATGGAAATGAAAGCGTGATAATAGAATATATTGTTGCCATTATTAAAATATAAATTAGTGAATTCTTAGATGTAAGAATTAATTTAAAAAAAGTATGCGTAGTCCAATCCACAGTACAAAGTGATTTAATATACAGTTATAATTAACTCAACCACAGATTTATAAATAAAGACAGATGGAGCATGCCGAACACCCGAGTGACGCTCCAAAGCGAATACAAATTCAAAAGCGCTCTTAAGTACTTGACATAGCGTCGTACTCTAAACGTTTATTAGATTGTGTTCGCTTTTGAATTTGTATTCGCTTTGGTGGCGTCACTCCCGTGTTAAGCATGCTCCATCTGTCTTTATTTATAAATCTGTGAACTCAACTATAAAAAAAACGTGAACCCTTATATTTCCCACTGCTGAGCACTGGTCTCCTTCTAATCAAACGAAGGAGGTCTTAGGACATAGGTTACCGATTCGCTGGCCCAATGCTTGTTGGTGAACTTCACACACCCTCGGAGACTTTGAATCTCATCAGACATGCAGGTTTACTCACGATTTTTCCTTCACCGGTGAGCTAGCGATGATCTTATGTTCAGGTCTAAATAGAAATTTTAAAAAACCTATTTCAAGTCCCTTCTGGCGGGTCAGGAATCGAAACTGAAGCAAGATACCTATACAGATAAATATATTCGGAGTGTCTGTTTGTTATATTAAATTACAACTTTTTTTCTAAACACATGTATGTATACACCAATTTATTTATTTTTACAATTTTTGTGCGTCTGTTAGTCTTTGATACGGCTGGACCGACTTTGACTGGCTCAGATCTGATGTAACAAAGAGTAACTTAGACTATAAAATAATCATTATCAACCCGACGTCCGTAAATCCAAATTAACGCGGAAAAAGCTGCGGGCAACTACTAGCTGTCAACGAAACATTAAAATGTAATACACCTCGCACTTGCCATATAAGTATAAAATAAACCTTACACAGTATTCTACTTATGAAGTATTTTTAAAATCGAATGCAACTAATATGTATTTTTATACGTCCTAGTCATTAAATTAAAATAATATCGAGATATTAATAAGTCGATCATAAAAGATCGTTTTATTTGCGGTCTTACAGTACAATTTTAATTCCAAAGTGTATTTATCTCTACGCTTGTAACTTGTAAAAAAAACAAAAGTGTTTTGTAGACTATTACAATCGTAATGATACAAATTATGCAACTACAAAGACTTTTTATTGTAGTGTAGCTCTCATAATATTACTACTGTAATACTTTACAGTGTGATACACATAATAACTGTTGTGTAAACAATCTAACTACAAAGTTGTTAAGTATTACATCTGTAATAATACAATAGCTACTTTATAATGAGTGCAATCGAATTCAATGTAATTTAATTGATATTTTGTTTGTTATTTAATTAATACAAATATAATAATACAACAACTTACTAAATATTAAAAAATATTTAAAACGGTATGTTTACAATGTTTTTCACTTTTGTTTCGCGCTCCTCGATATTCGTGGATACTTAGCTAATCGACTTCGAAATATTAAGCTATGTGAAATAAAAGTGAGAAAATATGGTAAATAACGCGTTTCGAATAATTTTATCACAATATATTTACGAAGATATAAGCGAGAGAATTGTGTCTTTTGTACCTACTGTTTTTTCGTAAAAAAAAATCTCATGTGACCACGCTATTGTTAATATTTGCCAAAGTAACACAATGTCACACAATGACTAATTTAATTGTACATTGTATGTCATGTTACCGTTAAACTTTACAATGTAAATTGTTAAATAAAATATTATTGTTTTATGATCCTCTTTTATTTATTTTCTTTTTTAATTCTTAAGGATATTTAAGGCTTTTATTTATTTATATCAACATTTAGTGAATGGATGAGGCTAATGATGATGACTGTTATAATATTAATTATTATTGAAATATGTTATTAAATAACTCGTTTTTGGTACCAATCCCTACACTGAATCAATTTTTTTTTCAAAAATCCTTTAAAAATCTTTACATACAGAAGATCTCATTTGATGCACTAACTAAGCATTCTTTGACATAAGTCGTGAAGCAGGCAAAGTATGTTCAGGGTTGAATGAAAAACAGTTTCAGATACTTAATTATATTATTAATACTTAAGTCAATTAATATCTAATACATTATACATAACATTCTTGCTTTTTATCCGAAACAACGGTTAAAGTTGGAATTTTGTAATTATGCTGTCTATAGAATACCTACTTCTAATTCTTACTCCTCCAAAAGTTAAAGAACACACATAAAATCTTTATTCAACATTTGTAAGTTATTATATTTGTAAACCATTTTATCATTTTTTTTTAAATTAGTATTTATTATGCCTTTTTTTCTTATTATATTAATTTCGTTTTGCAATAGAATGGCGGCAAAACAAGATGGCGTAACGCGTGATATCACGGACATGGTTATGGGCGGCGTATCGGCTATGTTTGCCACGATTTTCACGAATCCAATCGAAGTCGTGAAAACGCGACTCCAACTGCAGGGTGAATTAGTATCAAAAGGAAAGCACGAAGTATTTTACAGAAACGTTCCACATGGATTATTCGTTATTACAAGGACAGAGGGATTCGCTTCATTACAGAGCGGCTTACCAGCTATGCTCGGATTTCAATTCTTTTTAAATACTTTTAGGTAAGAATTTCAAATGTACTTTAAATGAAAACGACCTACAAACGAAAGAAAATAGTCTATTTTAGTCACAGATAATATAACCAGCAATAAGTTATATTTGTCCAGCTGAAAGGGGCCCCCGGTCGGAGGAGACTTCCAACTCCCAACATTTATTATTACACATTTAGTAAAAAAAAAATTGTGTCTCCTAGCATCCGATGAATTTGCCACGGGCCTCGAACGGTATAGTTACGCCACTGTATTTGTCTCATTTATTTAGTTTCTTTGAGAAAGATCAACCCTGACGTAACTAGTCTACCTTAAAAGCTCTCATCATGATTAAATGTTTCAGTGGGCTGGTAATTGTAATATAATAATATATGTTAGTCTGTAAGGTATTTATCTATGGGCCATAGTGCCTGAAACAAATGATTTATTATTATATTATTATTAATAAACAATAAACTAACATGGCTCGCTAGAGATTTAACGACATAGACAATTAGTGTTTATGTCATTTTTTAACTTATAAAATGGCAACATTATTATTGTTTTCTTATTCACTTCTATAATAAATAATGCTTTTTATTTAAAGCTTTTAAGCTTAAAAGTGGGAAAAGGTAATTTCGTCATTTCTGTTTCAAATTGCCTATACACATAACGTATTATTACTGCTTATATCGCTCATTAAGAAAGGAATTGTTTACTGTAGGTTAGGTGTATACCGTATAGCAGAAAGGCGAGGTTACATCACAGATTCCGATGGTCGCACCCTCGTCTTTTCCGGTGCTGCGGCGGCTGGCCTGGGTGGAGCATTGGGCTCTATCGCTGGTACACCGTTCTTCCTAGTGAAGACCAGGTTACAAGCGCAAGCAGCCAAAGCTATATCTGTAGGCCATCAACACAAACACACAGGAACATATAATGCCTTGAAAGATATTTACCACAGAGAAGGATTTAAAGGTGAGCCCTTTAAAATTGGTTTACGTCTTTTATCGTACGTGTAATGTATGTCTGTCGGAATGTACTTTATTAAGAGTTACGTCACAAAGTACTTTTAAGAAGCGATACAATTAAGTCAAACAAACATACCTACATTCACAGATTTATAAATAAAGACAGATGGAGCATGCCGAACACCCGAGTGGCGCTTCAAGTGTCATAGCGTCGTACTCTAAACGTCTATTAGATTGTCTTCGCTTTTGAATTTGTATTCGCTTTGGTAGCGTCACTCCCGTGTTCGGCATGTTCCATCTGTCTTTATTTATAAATCTGTGCCTACATCATAATGCAATCGATTCTTCGTTTCCTTCTATAATTGTCTAGAAGTATCTAGAGACTAAGTACTCTACCTTAAAATTTCAAGGTCTATTCCGTGGTGTCGGCCCGCAAATCCCGCGTGGCAGCGTGGGCAGCGCCTCCCAGATGGTGAGCTTCTCTTATGCGAAGCAATGGCTGCGGGAGCGCGGGCTGTGTGAGCAGCCGCTGTTGCTGTCCTTCGCCGGAGCCAACCTGGGAGGAGTCGTGATGACACTCTGCCTGAACCCCTTCGATGTGCTCGCTACGCGACTCTCCAACCAACGTTAGTAGATTAAAATGATACACTTTAGTTTTCAGATTGGTATATTGATTGAATTCTAATAATAATCAGAATTATTTTTTTTCGTTGAGATATTGGGTTAACTACAATTTAACAAATATTTGAGCTGAGAGAAAGTGACTGAATTGTTATTTTATTTTTCTTCATGCGTGGGGGGCTCCCACTACTCATCCCCCCAACCGAGAGCCAGCTGACGTTCACGAGGTTTTATGATACTGTTCTCTGGTACGTCTCAGGAAGTATCTCGCGGGAGGAAATGATTGACCAAATTTTCACCGACTCCCGGACCATTAATTCCAGTTGTCTTTCAAAAACGGTATTAGATATTTTATCTTCTACAATTACGAATTAAACTATGTCCCGTAGTCAGTTGAAACGTGTATTATCCTGTACGTATAAGCTAATTATACTTGACATGACAAAAGCTAAATCGATGTATCTTATTAATATATCTTTATAAATTGTAGCAAGTACCTACATTATAATATATTTTTTTCAGCGGTAGATTCGAACAATCGCGGCAAGTTGTACAGCGGTATGTTCGACTGCTTCCTCAAGATGTTGAGGACGGAGGGCGCGAGGGCCTTCTACAAGGGGGTGGGAGCCAACTACCTCCGCCTGGGCCCTCACACCGTGCTCCTGCTGGTTTGCTGGGACCAACTCAAGATACTCGAGGATTATTTACGAAGATAACGAAAGATATTTAATATAGAAAAATAATCACAGATCTGTATATAGATAATATAAAGTTTCTCTTGTATCTGTTATATGAACTGTGATAGACAAAGAACAAGTTACCTCAGACACGTCGCGCGCTGACTCAAATATTTAATACAATCAAATTAAATTCTTAAATAATTTTGGTTTTTTATTTCTGAGTGTTAAGTCCTAATATAATCCATGATATTAGGTACTTGTATACTACACCGACGATTTTCAAACGAGTACGTTAACGTACGCCGTTGAGATATTATTCGCTAATTCGCTGTTATTAGTGTTAATTATTATCAATACTAATTGATAAAGTAGCGGGTAGCGCAAATATTATTATTAAAAATATTATTCGTATTCACAATACAAACCATTGTTCCAGCAAAAAGGACCAGGAGGCCATACATGACTAGAGTCTCTGGTTATGAAAATGGAAAAAAAAGTCTTGTTTCATAGCTGGTTACGAAACAGGGAAAAAATTTCCTTTTTCGTAACCAGTTACGAATGTGGGCGTAGCGGCTATCATAAATTTATTTATTTTAACAGATAAATAAAACTCCACATAGTCAATAAAGTCATATATTAAAACAATTGTGATACAATTTTAACAACACCATGTCATTCTTGTTCGTTTCTTTATATTAATTATATAAACTAAAAAACACGTTAGACGAAAACCAAAACGTATATAAAAATCTGTAATCTGTATCAAGTCATAACATACCTGATAATTAACATAAATTAAGTACATGACAAACCAAAGTTCAGTAGGACTCGTCGCGAAAAAATACTATATGTGGTCAGGAGGCTCCGCCATTTTCTTTTCAAATACCGCACTTTATATTCATGTATTGCCTCTAACGTCACATTGCACGCCTAACTTTGGAATCTTAACGCTTAAGAAATAAACATTGAGCCCAAATATCAGACATTATCTCTTATTTAACAACATTTACGGGTTCTATCGCGGTTTATTATTACATGCCCAACGTTTCGGATGCTTTACAGCGATCATGGTCACAGGAGGACTGAAGTGCTTTAGTTAATAAGTCACGATAAAATCCGTAAAACTTATTTCATAGTAATGAGCGAAAATCACGTTAACAGTACACATATTTTAATTTGGCTTAAATTAATCTTTACTTTCCGTTCAGTTTTACTATAGCTATTGATTCGGTCATTCGGACAATTTGGTCACAATTTGACTTATACGCTGTAAGCAGAAAAGGTATAAATTCGTACGTAATTAAAACACTACATAAATAGAGGGGATAATTTTGCTATACAAATTCAAGATGAAGTACGTCATTTATCTTTAAATTATAGAAATTAATTAAATATAAAAAAATAGCTTAGCCTAGCAATTAGCATACGCTCTATTTAACTTGGCCGGACTGAATTTTCTTCAGTGACTTAGCAAAATAATTTTATTATGCAAAAATGTCATACTTTTTTGCCAACCAACTTTAAACACTACTTAATTCATTATATCTATGCAAAGATTACATTGTCTAAACGACATTAAAAAAATAAAAAAAGACATTCAAGCTCTGCATAGGTATTTTTAAAATTCCAATGTTAAAAATGTTTGAATCCAGATAGCTCTTAGCGTGTTTTTATGTACGCAACATACTGTATGAACCTTATAGTAAAAGTATGTTTTTATAGGCAACTTAATAAGGTACGCTTTTGATTAAAATGCTGAAAAAACACCAGTCGTGCGAACGTCATCCTAAAATGCTGACAATTCTATGTAATAATGTAAACCGCTATAAATACAAGCCTAATATTTAAGTACAAAATTAGCCTTAATTGAGTATGGATGGACAGTGTAGTACTATAATACGAATATTTCTGTATAGTATTATACAATACATTGTATACGAGGACCAAACACGTTTGTTGCCAAAAAACCTTCTATTAAAATATAATGTAAAAGTAAGACGTGAGCAATCGTATGCAAACAAATAAGCAAACATTTTTATCCTTTCCTAATTTGACATGACAACGTCTAATAACTAGATATTACGGGCAGTATGCACGAAAAAGATGACGACATGTAGCGTTCCAAAAGCGAGGGCGCTTCACGAACGAGAGAGTCATGATCGGCTCGAGCGATCGGCTCAGTTCGGTTCGTGCTGCATGTAATGTTTGACGTTGTCACGTCAAACTACCGTCCGTATACCGACTTTACAGACAACAATTTTTTTGCACTGAATTAACCTTTCCATATTCTTAAAAACGTTAACTACGGGAAGTTAAAAGTGTATTTTAAGAAGGCACCTCGTCTTCTAGTTTTAATTGTTTTGTGCTATCAATTAACATCCTAACAAACAAAATTACTGCTTAGAATATTACAAATTAATATTCCGAATTGTTAGACACCAATGGACTGATCAGATCAAACGTAACGTTTAACGATTCCATTAAATAGATAAATATATAGATACAATTAGCATGATCACAGATTAAAAGTATTTTATTCAAATAATATTAAGACACTTGAGTGAACCTTAATGAATATAGTGGAGTAGTAATATTAGAAGACACTGAGCATGACCCATGCTTGGTCAAGCAGGAGGGGAGGTCAGGTCTGGTCGAGCAGCAGGCCCAGCAGGGGGGGAGGTCAGGCCTGGTCGAGTGGCAGGCCCAGCAGCGGTCTCGAGCGGAACCCCCGGCTGCACAGCTGCGCCACCTGCGCGGGCGTCTTGCCGCGCGTCTCCGGGAAGTAGAACCTGGAACCAGGGGAAACGAGTCATCTTCGTTAAAGACCGATCGCGGGTTCAAAACTGTCTTGAGAAATGTGAAGAATATTAATTTCCATTTCACTTTCGTTATTTGTCCTCCCCTGTCGGACTTAGCATTTTGAGTCAGACGTAACATATTACATAAGGCAAGACGTAAGGAAGGGCAACATATATAGAAGGGTTTCCTGTTCCAAGGTTAACTTTTTACGATCGTGGGCAACGTTAATCATTTAATAAGTGGTTCGTCAGCCCGTTTATCTATTAAGTTAACGTACGTCTTACCTTTGGAAGAGGTAGAGGGAGGCGGTGAGCAGCGCGAAGATGATGAAGCAAGCGGAACCAATGGCGGCGCGCAGGGTGGGGAAACACATCGCCACCAGGAAGTTGCCACCCCAGTTAGCCAGCGAGCCCCACGCCATGCCCGCCGGTCTTGGGCCCACCTCGAACATTTCTGAAATAAATACGGAGACGTATTTATTTATTTATTTATCAAGTATGTATAAACTAAGGACCTCCTAAGAAGTAGAAAACAACAAAGTTTTAATAAATGTGTACGCAAACATGCACGCGCGCAGTAGCGTTGATGGGACCAATGATGTCAATCAGTCATTTAGTCATATGAATTCTTTTTTTTTTAACAAACTCGCCAAGTCAACTAATATCGGTGTAAGTCCTTGACTAAGATAATAACTGTATTTTTATTATTAACTTTTGGTTACATTGAATCATTCTTTTTTAGATTAGTTTTATTAATTATATACAAGCATTTAAAGGTAAAACAATAATTTATAAGCAGACATACCCGAGGCGATGAAGTAAGGTATGGGGCCGAGCCCGAAGCCGTACGCCAGCACGTACGCGATCACGGCCGCCATGCACACGTACGGCATCCACGACACTGCGTTCTGCGAAAAATATAGCAGTACGTTATAGCCTTACAGGATTTCTTCTTTTTCTTCTTGCACCTGAGACTTGTCTCCCCATCTCGGCTCCATATTATCCGATGCTGTAGTCCGGAGTCTATGAGCGTTCTGTTGAAGCGTGACAGTTACATGGCTAGAAGTAAACCGAACCGACAAGCGCAGCTGTGACGTCACACTCACCATGAAGGACAGCGCAGCGGCGAGCGCGGCCAGCAGCACGGCCGCGGCGAGCGTGCTGTGCAGCAGCAGCGGGCGGCGGCCGGTGCGCGGCAGAAGGCGCGCCAGCAGCAGCGCCGTGCACACATTGACGGCGCCGCACGCCACGGTCGCCAGCTGCGCGCTCTTCGCCGACAGCCCCGCCTGCTTGAAGATCTGCGTCTGCGAGTAGTAGAACACCTGCCAACGGAGACCACATTAAATTTCAATATATAGTGAATGCCAAGCCGGCGATCTCCTGCCCGAACAGGCTAAAGCACGAAACTTTTTGTTATGGTATTCCAAAACCTTCAGTTGAAAAGCGTATGCTGGTAAGAGGCCGCTACTAAGTCGACATGCTGTCTCTTGCTGCTCATAGACTTACTTGGCCGCGAATCCTATTAATCAATTATTTCCTGATATCCTAAAATTCTTATAGCAGGCACTAGACCAGGTCCCTTTGCTCCTACGGGTAACATATTTTGCCAGCCTGCGATATATCCACTATGACGTACATACAGAGTACGGAAATCGCAGCCCGCTAACTCACCGCGTTGATGCCGCTAGTCTGCTGGCCCGCCTGCATGCTGCACACCAGAAGCAGCGGCAAACGCAGGCTCGGCTCCCGCAGTACACTCAGCATGCCCCAGCTCTGCTCCACCGCACTCTCGGCGGCGCGGGCCTCCTCATTCAGCAGTTCCATATCCTCCGTCAGGACACTCGGAGTCACGCCTCGAAGACGACTTAGCTCTGGTTTTTTTATTCATATTACCAATTTATATAGATCAAGAATCTCTAATGATAAGATCTCCAAAAAACATTGGTACATAGTTAACAAAGTAAATTGCATTGCACTTACGATTAACAGCGTCTGATTGTCTCTTCTTAACCACGAACAAATACTTGGGACTTTCTGGCAATATAAACAGAACGGGCAGGGATATGACGACCAGGACCACGAAGGCGGAGAGGAGGTAGGGCCAGTCGTCGACGCCACCTGCGATCAACACGCCTGCTCACAACTGTTCCGACCACTATTACACTATCAGCACTTGGTTTTTTTAACTCAGGGAATTCCTTCATGGATAAAGGATGTAATGGACATACAGGTTCTTAGGGTAAATCCTGACTCATGCGGAACCTGGGAGTGCCCCACACAAACTAAAAAACTGCGAGCACCTTCAGCCGCTTTGTGAGGGTCCCGGATCTGCAGGCAACAGGATCACCTCAGCGACAGACTGGCCCCGGCATGGCCAGTCCACTAGAGTCCCCGCGACGTCGTGCCATACAGGGCCTGGGTTCCCATCCTGAGCCAACACGATCACAGGGGCGTTACTGAAGGCGTAGCACCACCTACGCACGTCCGCTCGTCGCTCTTCTGACTTGGACTGTATTGTTGCCAGCTTGTGTTCTTATACCGTGTGTTATACATCCAAACATATAAACGCATTCTTAAAGGTCTATTTTTACCGGTGGACGTCAAGTAGCTTGACAACAAGGGGACTTACCCAACAAAAAGTCTAGTCCCATGACTTGTCCGACCAGAACGCCGATGTTGACGCCGATGGGGCAGGCCGTGCCCATGGCCCCCGTCAGGCCCAGGGGCGCTAGCTCCGTCAGGTACATTGGCACTATACTAGTGGTCAGGCCTGGAACAAAAACCTCCTTATATATCGTCTTACATTTATTCACACTCCAAGGCCATTTTTGATGGCTAATCTTACGAAACTAAAACATTCACAAACAATACTTTGAGGTACTCTCGAACGATTAGGGCCATTCAAAACAATTCATCGACAATACTTAAGTGAAATGCGCCACTGTGGTTCTGTCAAACTCATATAAAACCCGACTATTAACACCAGGAGCGCATAGATAGAAGCGTTATTTGCATAGTATTGTTACATTATGTGCTGTGACACCGCAAAGTTTTGTTTGTGAATATAAGTTTTAGTGTGCAATGCCAATTAATTACATCGAACAACACAACCCCCCTTTCGAGGCTGCTGAGTGAAGTATTAGTCTGTTAGTGGATTTATATTGGAGTATACGTAGCCATGGTTTGTACTTTGTAAAATTATTAATTAATAGAAAAAAAAGTAATTTCTATTTTGTTTGAAACTTCTAATGATGACTATATTATTATTGTTTTACAAATCAATTTACATATTAAATTAGACTAAATAAAACTTATTGTTCGTGCATTTCCTTACGATGTTTTCATTTATAATAAAGACTATATAAAAGCTTATAGCTTTTCGATAAAAATCGTGTCCTCGTCGATAGAAATTTCTATCGAATTCTTTGACTTTCATACAATCCACACCGCCATATTATTAATAAGTCAAAGTTTTGGGGAGTCTAAACCGTCGCCAGTGTCGTGCATACCTCCCGATAGACCGACCAGCAGTCTTCCCAAAATAAGCATCTCAACAGAGTTCGCCGAGCGGCAGAAAAAGAACAGAACAGCGCCAGCAATAGACAGCAGGTTTGTGAGAATGGTCGCTCTCTTCCTAAAATTAAAGATCCTGGCTTAAAATATAAATAAAAACAACAAAAAATAAAAAGTACAACATCGTTAAGGTTAGTTGCATAGGCAACAAGCAACAGACGGTAATCTTGACCTAGCAGACTACTCACTCAAGTGTTACCTATTTGAAGACGTAATTACTTATTTTTCACGTAAAACTAGTAAAACAGAACAAATCATATCGATTTTTACGAAATAACAAAAAAAACTTAATTTTATCTAATCGAATCACAAGCAAAATATGATGTCTTTTGTATGTACCTCCCGAGTTTATCCGCCAAGACAGAGCCGAGAATCGAACCTGTACACCCTCCGACGATGAAGATCGCCACCACTGAGGACCACAGGATGTCCATGGACGCGGCGTTCAACGGCAGACCGTAGCGGCTGATGAAACTCTCGTTACAGAACGTTTGTATTACCTGAAAAGTACAACAAGATCTGAGTCTGTAGTCTATAGTTTATCTGTCTTGTCTATAGTTCATCATAACCGTTATGCATAGTCGGCGCAACGAAAGAAGTCCTGCGGCCATATCCGGAACTAAATTTGACAAGCGTTCTTGACATCTGTCTGGAGTTAGAAATTGTGGGATTTTAAATTGTTTTAGGTGAAATATAGAGCGTTAAGGGATGAAAACTGAAGTCCGTATACTGATCGTCAAAGTGAAAATTTTGTTAATTAGAAAGTACGAATAAACAACTATTTAAACCTCGTTAATAATATGTTTATGATTTAACATTACTTATAAGATCTTATAAGATCACTTTGTTGTTATATTACATAAAACACATTTTCCTCAGCGCGCGAGTCTAAATCGCGCTTAACTGGTTTTCAAATTTTTTCGTCCCCCGTCATCCCTACGACCCTAACCACGCACCTCGGCCGGAGTGTTGATGACGCCGATGTTGTACCCCACAGGCACCGAGCAGCCGACGGTGGTGACCAGCCCCGCCAGCACCAAGTAAAACGACCAGCCCGACTTGAACTCATGGCCGTTCGTTAATTGCTCGTGCTCGTTCGTGGCCTGGAAGAGGGAATATTCTGGATAAATGGTGGTTGGTCAATGATTTATAGTAAAAAATTATTGCGATACTTTTTGTGTTTTTTTTTATTGATTTCTTCATTCATTATCATCATCATCATCCGCTTTTATACGTCCACTGCTGAATATAGGCCTCCTTCGATGAGCGCCAAGAAGACCGATCCCTGTCATTGGCATGAATAATATTTTTTTCATTACCTTATAAAATAATATAGTACCTACGAAAGAACTTGAGCAGACCACCTGCCTTTTTTAAGATTCGTAAGACTTTTAAGATCGTCGTATTGAGAAATGCCTCCTATCGTTTCTGAACTTAAATTTTCGGATGTTAGTAAAACATCATGACAAGTCATTTATATGTATGAGGTTGTTAGAGTCATCGTGACAAGTCTGTAGGATTTGTATGTATGAGGTTGATTCAAGTTACATGCGACGACGTGTCAGGGGTCTTGGTGTTAATTGTAAGAGGCCTATGTCTTCCGATGGACGGAAGAAGTTTACAAATGATGATAGATGGGTGATGAACTTTGGTCACTGTGTTAAAAACATAATCAGAAAAAAACATCTCTAAAACGCCGAAGAGAGAAGAGCTAGGTCAGGGGTCACTGAGGGGTGACGAGACAAGGATGATTATTGATTAGTTTGATAAGAATTAAGATCCTCAAAATCTTGCCCAGACTGCAGATTTCTACTCTCCGAAATTTTTTGATAAAACGTCGTACTAAAATTTTATTTACTTAGCGATAAAACAGAGTGGCCGGGCCGTGTTGAATGCCTACAATCTACAACAACCGATGCTACCAAAAATGTACCAAATCAGATGAGGATAATTTATAACAATATTTTTTTTTCTTAATCCCGTCATGAATATGAACGAGCGTGGAAATGTAATTTCTATGCAAATCTAATGAAACAACCTGAAACAACTCGCATTTAAAAAAACACCTGCTACATATCTCATCAAAATAATTGAATCAGATAACAATATTAAAATTAAAGGTGAATCTGATAATAATCTGAATAATATAGTGTCCAGGACAAGGTACATGAACTTCACAAGAACAAAGTACCATAGACTTACGCCCTGTTTCCGAAACGTTGGTGAAAGTGTATGTCAACTAACATGGCTGTTGACGGCGGTTAACGAACCATTCTAGAGTCAAGTTTGACAGCTTTTCATGGTAGTGGCTACGTCAACTGACGAGCTGATCAAATTAAGTAATTTGACCATGCTCCTTGCATCTCATTTGACACTTAGAGCTAGTACATACTAGGCGCTCGGAGTTGCGTCGAGCGCGCGTTAGTTGCATACACACACCGCACTTAGCACGGCGTTCGACATGCGTTAGTAGGGCGAATATAATTTTGGCTCAGTTTGAAAATGGACGTCGGAATCATGTCAAATGTGATGCGCCCTTATAGTGGAAAACAACTCACACACACATAAAAATATACCCCTCGGCAGCTTGACAGCTAGGACTGCTAGAGACAAATTTGCCAATTAATTATTTTGTAAACGAGGTAAAGCTCCAATTGCAAGACAATATTATATAAATAACACATTATTGTAAACAAAAATTCTAAATAAATAATTTCTTTTTCTCCAAACTATCTTCAGCGTCACAAAAAAATTCTACCATTTCCTCTCAATTACGATTTTAAATCACCTTACTTTTATAATCGGAACATTCCATATCCCAAATAGCTAGTCGCTTTTGGATTTCAGCTTTAAAGAAATCAGTATTGAAATGTTCAATCTCCATTTTCGTAACGTGTGTCCACTCTACACAAAAGCGCGCGATCAAATGTACAACAAAATGGCGGCCCTTGTATCCCCAAGCGCGCAGCTGACGCCATAACAACGCGCGTTAGAACTAAAAAATGTAAGCGCGCGTTTGACGCGCGCTTGACTAGCAGTCCGCGTTTACATGTGTACACTTTAAAAGAATTCGGGGTTCTCAAAACGCGCGTTAGCAAAGCGCGCGTTTCAAAACGTCCAATGTGTACCCGCTCTTAATAAGAAATTTGATGTCGATTTGTTATTTTTTGCGTTGATAGATAGAAGATAGATGGAAGATAATGCAAATTTTAGGACTTTGCATTTGGATGTCGTTTTTTAAATGTGTAAAACTTAAAAGGCACACAACTTATTATGGGCATGTATGCAGTATGACACTCACTCTATTTGCCTTTGCGCGTTCCAAAGCACAATCGATACCATTGTATTTAACTATAATAAATTTTTAACCGACTTCCAAAAAAAGGTTGTTCTCAATTCGTCTGTATGTTTTTTTTCATGTTTCGAATTATGTTTTTTCTTCGACGTCCAGCGGTCGAATGACTATATTTTTAAGGAAATTTCAAGACTAATTTGGTTTTCGGATATTTAAGAAAGATGTCATCTAAAACCAGCAAATTCAGAAAAACACAAATACCTATGTCATTTTACGTATTTATTTAGTAAAATTTTTTTAATACACGGACGGAATTATGAATCCTAAAAACGGATTTATGCACAAACATTTCAAACAATCTTAACACTAACACCCAAAGCTACATAAACTAAAACTATCGCCACTTGACAAAGACTAAATTGATGAAAGCAGTGATGATATCAAGGCAGAACGGCAGGACGGTACAGAAAGCGAATATCGGCCAAAACCAGTCACAATTCCATCCATCCAGGATGAAATATGTGAACAGGATCGAAGCGGATCCGTGGCTGAAAATAGCTGTATACACATTAAGGATATTAACGCATTTGTACACATTACTATAACTATTGTGCAGTGCAAAGATCAGTAGTGGATAATAGGTATTGCAAGGCGTGTTATCTTCGATTGCATGAACCTAAAAGAAAAAAATAGCCCCATAAGCTAAAACGGAAAAAGCGTCCAAGCAAACTATTCGGTCAATCCTCGGTCGGCGTCCCTATATACATTTACTATAGACATAAAGATAAAATTATGTTATTTGGTTTTGTAATTTTCCCCTATTGAACGTTATTTTTATGTTGTTTGTCTCTACATAATTATAAATTGATTGTAGCTTATTATAGTATATACTAATAATATACTACTTCGCAGGGATCTCTATTAATTTGTGAAAACTTGTAATTGGCCTTCATATATATTTATCCTTCATAGTTTATAAGTGCTTCGACTACACGTTTAGTAGTCGAAGCCTTTTGACGATTATCGCAAATAAACAAATCCTCACAACCAGAGATTAGAGAGAGATTGCATATGCGTTGCCTTCCTTTGCCCTCTCCGCCCCAAAGGGCCATCGAAAATTCACAAACCGCATGTGACGCGACAGCATGGCTGTAACTTCACACCGGTATCATGTGAACGATAGATTGCGGTCGTGCCGGCCCAATTTGGTTGTTAAGCAGCATGGGAGGGCAGCTTATGTTCTCGATGATGCTGATAGCACACATTTTAAAGGCCTGGCCCGAACCGATAGCACCTACTACGAGGTCAACTAAACTTACCACTAGATTCACTACAGTAGGGCTATTCTGCAAGGTTGTTTTCGAATCTCGAAAGCGGAATCCGCGGTAATATGACGAATTTGACGGAATTGTATTCTTTAAAACTCTACTCTCGACCCATGTCAAGTTCGAAGTGACGTAATGTCAGCTCTATCACTCAGGTGAAGCTCGATATTGAAATAGTTTCTTACAGAATAGCTCTACAGCATTCAAAGTACTAGATTATTATGTTTTGCCTCGGTTGTTAATGAGTCAATAAGTGACTTGCACTTGTATAAATAGAACAAGTGGAAAACCTTTTAGCAGTAAATAAATAAAAACAACACTGTTTTTCTAAAGAAGCAGTGGTTGCTTGACAAATTCATTTTAAAAATATTGTAGGTATAGGTAGGGAATCCCAATAAAAATGCTTATATCGGGACTAGATTTACGTGGAAACCCATGTGCTTATTAGTAGATATTTATGTATTTAAGATATAAAAAAGAGAAATAGAATGGTTTAAAATTCATTCGCCATCCTATAGTTCCCTTTCAATTGTTGTATCACATAACATCAGTTTATTGAAACAAACGCGATCATTTAAATCTAGACACACGGCAGTGTTTCAAGCCAAGTTCAAGTTATATATTTGTTCAGGTGCTTACAGCGTTTATTGTTTATATGTAGGTCACGATATTTCGCTAATGTTACAGTCTCGGCGTGATCTTGGCCATTGAAACATTGCCGCAACATCATGACCTCAACAGAACTAACCCGAAACATATATCTACATTTCAATATTGGAACAATCGTGATTGATCAAATCGAGGGATGCATATTACCAATGGAATATGATATCCCGATTGTATTTTTGTATGCCAAAAGGGGGCAAACAAGTAGCCAGAGCCTTATGGTGACTCCCGAGGCCCACACACCTCCCACAACGGGCCACTGGAAACTCGCAAACCGCACGGCACGCGACATAATTGTCACTACGCCGGTAACTACATGAGATTTATATTGATGATGTTGTAATAACCGTACCGTATAGGTTCCTATGGATGCATACACGTGCGTTCGGATAACGTTAAGCCAGACATCAACATTTGCATAGCTCTGATTAGATTCTTACAATATATAATAGATACAAACAAGCGTATAACCTTGCTGATATTTATTGGGAGAAATCCTATGTATGGCACGCACAATTTTTTATTTTAGTTGCATAGTCAAACTGGCAGGCGGTTGCCTGATGGTAAGTGGTCGACGTCACCCATCCACATAAACTAGTTTACCTGGAAGTAAAGTACCTTGTCGTGGCGGTGGGGCTCAGTAGCCTAGGGTTAACCCATCACCTTGGACGAAGCGAATTGAGCCGAGGGGGCTCTTTGTACCCCTCTTATAAGAAGAGAGGACAAAAGAGAAGGAGCAAGGGGCGAGGACGGGAACCTCGCCTCACTGTGCTGTCCCGACGTTGGGAGGGGTTATTCTGTGGTGCGGGACAACCCCTCTGTAGAGGTGGCGTCGGTCCCCTGAGGGACTGACTAGCCATCGAGGTGGCCCGTTGCTTGTAGTCCGGGGCACCTCAGCAAAGGCAGCATTGGTGGCACTCGCCGGGTTTTAGTGTTAAGAGCTGCGTCCACATACCATCTTTCAAGCGCAGAGAGTCGCACATACTCACCTAGGGAGACCCACTCCCTCGCGGAATGCCTAAGCGCATTTCCCGCCGTTAAAAAAAACTCATTAATGTTGAGACATGACTTCGTCAGCGGCCTCCTCTCTCACCCGCTCGTCGATCTCCTTCTGGGACATTACTGTCTCGCAGGAGACCATCGCCGTCCAAGACTCGTCTTCACCGAGCATCGCGATCTTTATACAACATACTTTAACCTTCTTTATCTTAACCCTATTATTCAGTGTAAGTAGGTTACGAGCACTGATTGTACAATACACAAAACAATTAATGCATTGTATTGAAATCCTTAGTTATTCTGTTCCGACCTCATGTACCTAATTCTAAAACCAAAATAATAAAAGAAAGTTCTTTAAAATATTCCAATTAACAAGTATTTTTTACTTATTACTTAGATATACTTTTCAAATGATGGGATCCTATAAAAAAGCCTCTTATGTACCTATATGAGGCACCCAAAAATATTATTTACGCTTACTCCCTCATTTCACACAGCTACCGCGACTAATGAATACAAACGCAATGCGGCATAAACGGCGAAAGAATAAAAAAAGTACTTATACAAAATAAACTACAGACGTAAATTTAACATTATTATTCCCAATTTGCTGAAAATTTCTAAAAATTATGAATATATGTTGTTCCGGAATACCGAATCAGTGGGGGAAAAAAATTAAAAAAGGAGACTTCTTTGGAATCGAAATCTATTTACTAATCGTGTCTTCCTGATGATGAAAACCAACCACTGCTAGGAAATCTGATTTGAAATAAAAAACCGCATTCAAATTTCACTAGTTTACGAGCTACTGACAGACGCTGGTGGTCATTTTTTTTTGCGTCGTTAAAAATAGTTGTGCAAAAAACGGTTGCAGTGCAAGTGAAAGCATATATGCGTTTTAGGAGTTTCCCTAAACAGAGCATAAGTTAAGCACCCACTTATTAATAAAGGATACAAATTAATGAAACTGTTTGGGAGAACATGGTTAGTCCGAATACGAAGGTAATTAGCTCAATTAGTATGAAGGCGACTGATATAGCCAGACCGCTTGTCAATCTGAAATGAAAAAATATACTCTTTTTATGTTAGTAGGGTGGTAGGTGACACCGATTAACGATCTGATGGCAAATGGTGAGTGAGTGAACGACGGTACTAATAATACTCTCTTGTAATGTACGGTTTATTTAGAACGCTTTGAATAACGAAGAGGTATAGGATAGGAGATATAGGAATGATAGTATAGGCGTGGCCTGACATGATAGAAGTAAAAACAACGCGAAAATATTTTTTTTTTTTGTTCTTTTTTTAACTTTTTTTGTATAATTCGGTAATCATAATGATACAGACATTTGATAACAATGCTTTAAAATAATTGCTTTTTGAATAAAACAGAAATGTAACAGCTGACTCACGGCCGCGTCGCGCGAGATGTACGAACTCCCGCACCGCGCGACTCGCGGTCAGCGTGAGTTCATACATCGCGGACATGCAAAATACATAAGTGCTAAAATTTTCTTAAAAAACGTTTCTGAGTTTCTGGTTATGTGCATTATATAGCATATAAATATTATATTATTAGGCTTAAATCTTTCAAAGCGTTTCATATACACCCGGTATATTTAGATGGTTTTTATTAATAATCCATTTCAAGTTTAGAACGCATTTGAACACGATTCCGTTTTACAAATAGTCTCGCTAAACAAACAACTAATATTGATAATATATTATGTACTACGTACGTGGGTTTTATTTATTTTACATGTCGGTGTATATCACTTTTTTTTTTTTTTTTTTTTTTTTTTCCTCTTTTGGCAATAGCGTTTACTTTTTGCCAATGACGTAAATTAAAAGATTGGGAAACTAAGATAAATAAGGATACGGAACACGGGAAAAGATCAGATAAGTAGGAAGAGGTTTGAAACGGATAATAAAAATTTCATAAATATACATATATATACTTACACACCAAATATTTAAACTTTAATATGGTTTTGAAGGATGAAAGATGACAATATTTTATAAAATTTACATGGATACATAATTATACAGGATATACAGGTAGGAAATGGAACATTAAGAGATATTAGATCATTCAGGAATGAGGAGCGGTCGTATAGAGGACATGAAAAGAAAATGTGATCTAGATCACATTTATCGGATTCACATTCACACATGTCAGTAGATACAATGCCTAATCTATTAAGATGAACAGGAGTGCAAACGTGACCCAAACGCATTCTTATGATAGAAGAACATACTAGCTTATTGCATTTCACACGGAAAAACCATGGTTTAAGTGAAATAAGTGGCTGAAGGTTAAAATATCTCCTGCCTTTTGATTGACCAGTTTCAGTCCAAAGTCCATTCCAGCAATCCTGAAGGTGAACTACAGGAAGAGCACCTAGATCCTGGCAATAAACTTTATAAGGGAAAATATCGCCATCGACCACGGCTTCATTAGCTAGTTGGTCTGCTTTTATATTACCAGGAATGTCTCTATGGCTAGGGATCCATACAAACAACACAGAAAGACCAAATAAATTACATTTATTTAATAGATTTCTTATTTCTATGATAATAGAAGAAATATTTTTTGATTTAAATGGGAACCTATTGAGAGACTGTAATGCACTTTTTGAATCAGAGAAAATTATTGTTTTTGGAAGTTTAAATAGAATAATATATTCAATAGCCTTAAGAATACCGTAACATTCCCCAGTAAACACCGATGTTTCCGGAGGAAGTTTGATTTTTTGTGATATTTTAAATTGGGCGTGATAGACACCTACACCAACAGGATCAGAAGAGGAGTGTTTAGACGCGTCTGTGTAAATATGATGGTAATCAACCCAAACAGTATTTTTAAGAAAATTAAATGAAAAATTTATACAAATATCGTGCTTATTTAAATCTAAGTTAAAATGAATTTCTGGAAGAGACATTAATGCTTCAAAGCTAGTACTGAAAAGAGGGTAATTAATGGATCGATGAATAGGAGCTTTTATGTTAATAAATTTCTTAAAACTATTGATTAGACAAGGTGGTTTTTTATGTGTCCAATATGCAGATGAATCTATACAATGAGAAAGTTGCTGAAGTTTGTTATAAAGAGGGTGATTAATAAACTGAAAAGATCGGAATATAAATTTGTCAGCTAAATATTGACGACGTAGATGTAGTGGAGGATCACCACATTCTACTTGAAGAGCATTGATAGGACTTGACCGCATAGCACCAGAAACTACTCGTAAAGCTTTGGACTGTATGAGATCTAGTTTTTTAAAAGCCTTAGCACTGCCAGGCTCCAGCAAGAATGTACCATAATCTAACATACTTCTTATAAGAGCATTATATAACAATTTCATGCAAAAAGGGTGAGCACCCCACCAAACACCTGATAGACATCTTAAAATATTAAGAGCACGTTCACATTTAGTATTTAGGTAATCACAATGTAGGATACCAGTTAGTTTCGAATCTAAGATAATTCCCAAAAACTTAACATTATCTTTAACTGGAATCTGATTATCCTCATAAAATATAGAAATAGGAGGAGGAGTTCTTGATCTCGTGAATAAAACTATTGTACTTTTTGAAGGTGATAGATCAAGGCCATTTAAGTCCAACCACTTTTTTAAAATCATCAGCGATTGTGTTACAGAAGAACTAGCTTTTTCAATAGAATTATCACAACAGTAAATTAATAGATCATCAGCATACTGAAGAACATTTACACTATTAAGAGATGATTTTAAATCTTGTGTATAAATATTATATAATATTGGACTAAGTACTGATCCCTGAGGGAGGCCCTTTGAAACAAGACGAGTAATTGACTTCCCGTCATCTAGTTTCAGGATTATGTATCTTTCAGAAAGCATGTTTATGATAAAATTTGTTAATAGCAGTGGTATATTAAGTTGTAAAAGCTTACTCTTTAAAATACTTATCACGACGTTATCATAGGCACAGTTAATATCTAAGAATGCAGCTATTACTGATTTATTATTTGAAAATGATAATTGAATATCAGAAATGAATATACTTAAGCTATCAATAGTACTTTTCCCACGTCTAAAACCGAACTGTGATTCACATAATAGACCGTTATGCTCGACAAACCATTCTAAACGATTTTTTATAAGATGTTCTGTAATTTTCATCAAAACAGAAGAGAGTGCGATTGGGCGATAGGCAGAATGGTCTGAAGAACATCTATTAGGTTTCAGAACGGGAATTATTTCTTGACGTTTCCACGTGGAGGGGATGTTACCAGATGTCACTATTGAATTTATAAGAGATAAATAATAAAATAAAGCATCATCGTTTAAATGAGAGATAAAGGAATAAGGAATACCGTCCAGTCCAGGAGCAGAATCCTTAACATGTGACAATACACATTTTAATTCAGTGAGAGAAAATAGACAGTTTAAACCAAAACAATTATCATTATTTATATTTATTACAGGGTAACGAATTATTAAGTCTTCAGGAACGAAAGGTGGAGCCAATTTATCTAAAAAGCTATTAACTAAATGAGAAGGGATTGATTTTGTAGATGAATCTCTGTATGCAGATCTAAACCTCCTTATATTTTGCCATACAAGAGATGGTCTGACATCGGGTGATATTGAATAGCAGAAGGTTTTCCAGCCATCAAATTTCTTTTTCTTTAGAAATTTTGAAGTTTCTGACATTATCTTTGTAAGAATTTCAAAATTTTCATCAGTGGAACATTCACAGTATGTAATTTCAGCATATTTTCTTCTCTTTACTGCCTCAGTACATTCATTATCCCACCAAGGAGGAGAAGGAATAAAACCCAAAGAGCTATTTTTAATAGGAAAAATCTCATTGGCAACCTCAATAAAGATTCTTGCTAAAGAATCTGCACACTGAGATTCTGTACCTGGATTAATTTTTGGAAGTGTAATAATTTTGTTTTTTATGAGATCTTTATATAAATCCCAATCAACATCATTAAGCTTATATTTTAAACGAGGAGAATAAGTTTTATGTAATACTTTATTGTTCTTATTGCAGGTTGGAAATGATAATAATAGTGGGAAGTGATCACTACCAAAAGTAGATTGCAATGGATCCCAGGACAAAGAAGAAGCAAGATTAGGTGTAGTGACTGTTAAATCTGGAGCACTTGGGCCCTCGTCAGGATGAGAACGTCGAGTAGGACGACCATCATTTAATATACACAAATTCATTGAATCAAATATATCTATTAATGTGTTACCATAACTATTAGAAGATAAGTAACCCCAGGATTCATGGCGACAGTTAAAATCACCAAGAATAATAAAAGGCTTCGGAAGAATGGAAATAATATCTTTAATTTCATTCAAGATTGCAGAAGAAGGATGAGGTATATAAATAGATATGTAGCAGATATTTTCGACTGAAGCAGCAATGATAGAAAAATCATTACTGTGAGAAGGAATAGAGAAGAGAGAAAAGGAAAGAGGGTGTTTCACAAGTATGGCTACTCCACCATGCCCATCCACACGATCTTCCCTGAGACATGAATAACCACGAATCTTAAATAAAGACCCTGGTTTCAACCATGTCTCTTGAAGAGCACAGACATAAGGTTTATATTTATTTAATAAATAAATAAGATCACTTTTTTTAGGAGTGATGCTTTGACAATTCCATTGAAGAACTTTGTCCATTATTTGGTTTATAAATTTGAGTAATTGCGGAAACTAATAAGGCAGCGTTGGACGGTGTAAATTCATTCGTTTGACTAAGAGATTTTATAAGAGAAATAATTAAATCAATTACTGAGGATTCCAATGAGTTTTCATTTTCTTTGTTAATTAATGCACATCCATTAGAGGGTTGGGGAATATTAAAATCCCTTAAAATTTCTTGGTGAGCTGATTTGTCATACCCTTTGCTAAGTGTTGGTGGAGGCTTTGGTTTAACAAAAACAGTTTTTTTATATGAAGAACTGTTTATAGCTTTAGGTGTAGAATGTTGATGCTGGGTTGGAAAACTATTAGGAGTGATGTTAGGAGATGAGAGCAATGCATCTGCATAAGAAATTCGAGAGACGGATGGATGTAACTTTGAAGCTTCAGAATAGGAAATACAACTTTTAGCCATTGATTCCTTTATAGCTCTTTGTCTTTCATATTCTAAACATTTTTTATCAGTTGCAATATGGGAACCTTTACATAAACAACAAGATATAAAATCTTCTTGAATAGAGCAGTTATCACCACTATGTCCTTGACCACATTTAAAACATCTTGGTTTAGATCTGCATTGAGATTTTACATGACCAAACCGACAACAATTGTAGCATTGTATAGTAGGATAAATATACAAGTCTACAGTAAGAGCAGTGTAGCACATATAAATTCGTTTAGGCAAAATCTGTCCATCAAAAGTAAATACTACAGACTCAGTACATTTAAGATGGTTTTGTCCATCAATCATTGTCTTCCGTTTTATTCTTCTAATTTTTATGATTGGGCCGCAGCCAATAGGTACAGAAACATTGTCTTTTATTTCCTCTTCGGACCACTCAGCTGGTACTCCTCTTACTATTCCTATTCTACTCACAGAAAATGATGGAATAAAAGCCTTATATTTTTCAGTTTCTAAATTTTTGTTTTCAACAAAGTCATTTGCATCTTGGTGCTTAGAAAAAGAAATAGATAACCTATTCCGGCCTATCCTTTTTAAACTTCCATTTACAATATTATTAACTGAATTTCTTTTGAGAAAGCGTCCAAATGTAACTGGATGTAAAGTAACATTATCGTCGGGAGATGAAAATTGTTTAAGAATATGTACAACATAAGGAGCAGCATCAGATGAATTATATAACAGCCTTGCAACAGGGGGCTGTGGCTGTGGTGTAGTGTCCGTGTTATTTTTTTGTATAGTCTCTACTACTATAGAAGAATTATTGCAGGAATCGGCTTTGGAAAGAATTTGTTTATCACTAATTTCTACACATTGGCAATCACATTCCTTAATATCCTTTTTATCACCACGATGTTTTCGTCGTCTTTTATTACAATGCCTGCAGATTCTGGGCCGAGCTGACACTCTTTTACGTCCACTACATGTCTGAGACACAGAACCATCTGTATCCATTGTACTACCATCGTCATTATTTGTAATTGTCACTACATGACCTATATCGGGGGGCTCGGGGGCTGTCCCCCCAGGATCACCCGGGGGGTCCATCATGTCATGAATGAAAAGTAAGGTAAAGAAAACTTACCAATAGGATGAAATTTACAAAATTAAATAAAATTTACACTTTAATACAAACTAACTATTAAAATATATACAAACTACAACTTATCTGATCTAAATATCTTAAAATTTACATAAAATTCAAATTAAAATGAAAAATTATAAAAAACTACGTGCGACCGATTTAAGGTTTCCCGCCCTTTTTCGTGTATATCACTTGTTAGTACAAGCATGTTCTAATTAGGGTTGCCAACCATACTTTATGATGACGTATCCTATTTTATATTTTTGGTAATAATAATTTGTACTACTGCCTAAAATAAAGTATGTGAAAATGCTTTCTTTTTAACCTATAATGTAATGCATAAAACATAAGGTACAGTCAACGTTCAAAAGTCCAGTAGCATCGTAACGATCATATTCGCTTGCCGGTATAGTGCGTATTTTGAATGTGTGCGCCATGTTACCATGTACACTTTACACACACTTAAATGTCGTACAGTATCAATACCAGAAAATATAAGCGTGTAGTGGATGCAAGACAAAGATAACGTTATATTGTTTGTCTTCTTCATTCATTATTCTACATTTATTGCACTGTGTCAATAATAGTGCAAAAATTTCACGAGCTACGTAAGATAGCTGGTGGCTTCATCGGTAAATAGTTGGCCTCGCATCGACGCTAGGTGGAAATGGTTACGGTTCAAATATCAGTCTTTAACTAAGCGTTTTTATAAAGTCAAAATTTGTTTTAAAAGTTTTTTTAAGTAAGAGTAATATTAAATTATAAAACAGTGATAAGAAATTATAAATGAATATTATAATTTAGTTAGATAATATCATATAATATATTATTATTATTATTTATTACATATATAAGTATGACATATTATATTATATATTATATTAAACAATGTATAATATAATATATTATATAAATTAATATATAATTGGTATAAGTATATATTAAAGTAGTAAGTATATAATAAATTTAAAAAAATATATATTAAGTAATTTAAATAAAACAACACTTTCAAAAAATAAAATATATTATATTTATTTTAATGACCTAACAATTGAACAATTGAATTGATTGACGTTAAAATCTTTGATCCATAGATCTATCAAAATAATAATATTATATCTATTTTGCTACCAATATTTCATATTATTATTGAGGTTATAGTTTAATTATTCATTTTCTCGAGGAAAAGAGGATTAAAACTTAACCTCAACCTTAAAATATTAAACCTTCCAATTATTGGCCAGCACGTCCCTAGGTATAAACTAGAATGCCCAATTGAAACTAACGAAATATAAATATTATAACAATTAATACTTAGTGCGACACAGAAACATATTTTTAATTTATCATCGGCAAAACGTCTTGTCGGTATGAATCCACACGTTTCATACTCCGCTGCCATGTAACGCCGCTGGGTTTGGTTCCTATATGTTAAAAACTACTCTGTGCTGGTTAATAAGAAGTGGCCTTCCACTTCATTTACGACTCTGTAAGCCACCTTCTTCCTCGAATCTTTTCACCCATCGCCTTACAGTATTTCTCTAAAAAAATTAACAAATTGTAAAAGACAATTTTAACCATTGAAAAAATATGTATCACAATAATATAATTAATTTCTACTTACAGAGAAGCCAGTTTCGATAGAAATTTGAGAAATATTCAGGCCATTCGAATATAGGGCCACAATATTAGCTCTTGATTCGATATTAATATTTGCTTGCATATTGGACACCTAATTATTATTTTAAATTGAAACAGTAAGCACACAAACACTCATAGCTGAGTTCACCAACCAACAACATTTTAATATTTTGTTTATTCCAAGCCAGTAATCATTCCATTTTATTTTAAATCTACCCTCACATTCTTTGTTCTGACTAGAATGTTACGTTTCTAACTAAATGTTAATTAAGTAACTTTTAGTTAGAAACATTCGTAATAATTTATAAATATTTCAAAATTTAAAACATTACAATTTAAAAATGTAGAATCGACGCACACCCAATGTGGAGTGGATTTGATCCTGCAATTTAACAGGTGATCGTAGAATAAGATATATACACCTGCTTAACCACTGGGCCACGGCAGCGCTTACACGTTGAGACGAAATTTTCGATATGAATATACAGACAAACAAAGTTACGTGTGTGTGAATTGTCTTTATAGAAAAAGGTCACAAGTAACGTTAAGTGTTGACGCTATAGCTGCGTTCAATTGCTACTGGACTTTTGAACGTTACTGTACACATAAGTTAAGACGAATGATGGAAATGATTTTGCACAATAAATTTAATCAAAAACCAATTGCTTATTTATTTAAATTTAAATGTTAGCATATTGTGTTAAAAGCACATAAAAATCTAAATCAAATACTTAGTTTTTTCACTATCTAAACCATTTTATACATTTTTCTTTTGTCAAAAAAGGTTGCCAACCCTAGTTTCAATTCAGGCTGACTTCATATTCTGTACTTTAGATTGTCGCACTACTAGATGGTAGTATCTCTACTACCATACTGCTTTTTTAACCGACTTCAAAAAAAGAAGGAGGTTATCAATTCGTATGTATGTTTTTTTTTGTATGTTTGTTACTCGATTACTCCGCTGTTTGGGAATGGATCTAGGTGATTCTTGTTTTGTTAGTAAGCTTATGTTTCCGAATTGGTCCCATATTAATTGATTTTGATTGATTGATTGAAATCTGATCAGCGGTTTTTAAGTTATATTCAATCAATGATATTATATTAAAATTTTAATATAATATCATTGTATTCAATAATGCTTATTTGGTTGGTTTTGTATACCCAGACGATTTTCTCATTTTATTACTTGTCGATGTAATATGAATAATATGAACAAAAACCACTGAATAGGATACTTTCTAAAGTATCAAAGTATTGTGAGGTCATCATCATCAACTTTCATCCGTCCACGGCTGAACATAGGTTCTCTCAAAAAACGCTAAGACGACAGGTCCCTTACCACTAGCATCCAACACAGATCGGGAACGCCAAAAATTTTGCAAGAAAAAATAAAAACTATATTACTTATGTATAAACTTAAAACTAAAAAGTACAAAATAAAATTAACATTAAATACAAAACCAAAAACTGACTTCAAAACCATACCTTAATTAATGTACAACTAGAAATTTTAAAATAATATTGAAATACTTCGAAGTGAAGTAGAAAAGGTATACTATTTAAAATCGGGTATTTTTCGGGAGTCGGTACCAGCCAAAACATGGCTGCCATTCACAGGCATATTCTCAATACTTGGTGTATGTGATTGATCATTAAAATATCCTCTTTGGCTGGCACCGACTCCAAAAATACCCGATTTTAAATAGTATACGTCTTCTACTTCACTTCGAAGTACTTATTTCAATATTATTTTAAAATTTTTAGTTGTACATTAATTAAGGTATGGTTTTGAAGTCGGTTTTTGGTTTTTTATTTAAAATTATTTTTTTAAATTCTATTAATTATATATATTTACGCCGATAAATGCACTTAGGCATCCCACGGGGGAGTGGGTCTCCCCAGGCGGGTATGTGGGACTCGCTGCGGCCGAAAGTACTACTATACTGCTGAGCTTAGTATTATACATCGACCAACCACTATAGTATAGCACGATTCATTTGTGTTAGTATGATAGGTAAACGTTTATTTTACTTACGGAAAGTTTATTTTACTTCAGACATCATCATCATCATCATCATCAATCATTCACAGAACTATTTCGAGTTAGCCTATATTTAGCTCTGGCTCTAAAACTCTATAAAAACTGTATCAAATGTGACTATGAGTTTCTACTCATTGTCACGGGTAGTCAAAAAACGATACAAACAAAACATAAAATAAACATTGTTTTTTAATTTCAATAAATAAATTTATTATCATTTCATAAACCGAGGATAAATCAAAGAACTTAATATTCGTTACGCCTCTTTAATTAACTTACGCGAACCACAGCTAACCTAAATACTCTATGAATTGAAACATGTTAGCATTTTATATAAAACTCCCTAACCTTTTTAAACAACTACATTAAAAAAAGCATACAAATTGCATAGATTATAAATAACTATTAACTTGTAACTGACCTTCTCATTCCTCTCTGACACCATTTTGAAACACAATTATTAACCAGCCAGTATTAAACGGCTTTAACAAAACACCAATCGTGAGTGTTCACAGTGATTTCATTTACAAGAATTAATACAAGAAAATACGTTAAGCTATACTTTTCCCGCGTGCTTACTCGTTTTAAATAGCACACAGTACTACAAAGTACAAACACATGTCTATGACATAAAAATCTGAATAATATTTATGTGATATGTCGCAGTTTTTTTTCGAACGTGTTATATTATACATTTTTGCCACCCTTTTAATCAAACGCGCACAACACAATGGTTGTAGGAAACTAAAACGTGTATTTGAAATGCGTTGATATTACTGTGTGAGTGTGATGTCGAATTACCTTGAACTTTGTATGTTAAAAAAACTCTAACATAAAAAAAATTACTAAAGTCATCGACCCTATTAAAGTTGGACCCATGTTTCGGATTAAATACATATTTTTATGTATATATTTAAATTAATATAATTATTTTTTATATAAACACAAACAATTATTATTTGTGAGATGCTATTATATACTATAGGTACACAACACACAACAACTTTCGCACAGATCATCATCATCATCATCATCATAAATAATTAAAGTTCGAATCAAAATGTTCTAGGTCAAACGACAAACATACAATTTTATATGTTTATAACATTTATAGATTTGATCCGTGCTTATATTAATCTAGTTTAATGAGTTCTATGGATTATCATTGTAATCCATATTTTAATTAATACATGAGATTAACCTGCTGCATTATTGCAGATAAAGCTGCCTCCATATTGCAAATAATTAAGATTTCCGCTCGTCTATCTGCATGGATACAACTAGTCTACGTATTTTGAATTGCCATATAAAACTGCACACCGAATAGAAGAAAATTACTGACACCGTTGATTTTGTCGTCTTCATTTAACTACGAGTCTTACTTCAAAACAGAAGCTCCAAGTAGATTTGGTTTCTCGCTCATATCTCATATTACACTATTATACATACATACTGTACAACTATAACACTATTCTAAGGGTTAATTTTTTTTTTCTTTAACGCCGGGAATTGCACTGAATCATCCCGCGGGGGTTTTCCCCGGAGGTTATATGCGACTCGCTGCGCCCGAAAGATGGTAAGTGGACGCAGCTCTAACCACTAAAGCCCGGCGAGTGCCACCAATACCGCCTTTGGTGACGTGCCCTGGATCTCTTAGCAAACAGTTGGCCCCTCTTAGGCTAATCAGTCCCTCAGGAGAACGACACCTCCTCTACAGCGGGGTTGTCCCGCACCACAGAACAACCACTCCCAACGTCGGGACAGTACAATGAGGTGAGGTTCTTGTCCTCGCCCCATGCCCCCTGCTCCTTTGTCCTTCCTTATAAGAGTACAAAGAGCCCTCTCGGCTCAATTCTCTTCGCCCAAGGTGCTGGGCTCACCTTAGGCTACTGAGCCCCACCGCCACCTATTTTGACAGCCTAGCCTTTCGCAGGCCGTTTTGGCATACTACCAGGCCCAGGGGGCTCGAGAGTTATGTGAGACTCTCTGCATCTGAGGAGATGGTAAGGTGAGCGCAGACACTACCCACAAAACCTCAACGATATTTTCCTAGTCGTCTAGCCAGCCTGACGGGGGAGCTGTGGACATCCACAGGGCCTAGACGGCGTGCCATACGGCACTCTTTTCTGGAAGCAGGGGGTGGCATCGTCTTCTCGTTCTCCGCTTAAGGCACCCAGAAGACATAAGGGCTTATAGCGCGAACTATATTATGGGCGTATTGAATCCCCCTATCGGCGGTGCTCCTATCCCTCACAGCGGTCCCGCATGCAGGTCCCGTGGCGCAGTACCGGCGAGTATCTTATTTGACGGTCCTACATATCATAAGTGTGAAGTTGCAGAAGAATTTTTTTATATGCCTATACAGGGTGTCCCGAAAATCGACGTCAAATCGTCAACCCGTGATAGGCCAAGTTACAACAGTAAACCATCACAATATGTCGATATTTCGATTTTTTTAAAGGTTTGTATTTTTGAGACTTGATTTTTTTTTTCTGATAACTATTGTAACTTGGCCTATCACGGATTTACGTCTTGACGTCGATTTACGTAACACCCTATATGTATTTAATATTTATATTTATATTTATATTCTAAATATTAATATTTATTTTCGTAAAAATTTACTGATTCTTCTTAATTATTTTTAACCATCATCAAAAAATAGGAGGAAATCATTTTCGTATTATTCACTTTTGGAATATTTTACAAGATGGTCACAGGAGGCCTTATCCTCTCAATTCCACTCATGTACATGCACATGTGTAATGTATGTTACTCACTTCTAAATTTTTTGCATTACAACCAATAGATTCCATTCTTAAAAATGTGGATAACTAAGTTTTACCATAATTTTTAATTAAACATTTCCCATGTTACCATACTAAAAACTTTTACTCTTAAATTTTCTACGCTTGGCCTAGCAAACAAAATTAAATTACAAATAATTCCAAATAAAACATGATTAAATGCAACACGTTTCACATATAAAAGCTTATTTTGTTGTTTTTGAATTTCCGAAGTTTGTGAATCTTACAGGTGACAGAAGAAATCTACTGGACTGTTGTTGATGATATATCCCAGATTCAAAATTGTAATTATGATGAAATAACAGTAATAATAATATCATTAAATCAGATCAACACATCATACAATTTGGGACCCTCCTTCCATTTCCCCAATCCTCAAGAACTATTAGTTATGCAACAACAGACTTTAGTTAAACATAAACTACCAGCTGCCCTGACAACCTTTCAAGCCATTTTAGAGGTTAGGAGTTTGGCAACAAAGCATTGCTAAATGAGACTTTTTAAATTATATTTTAAAAGTTAATTTTGTAAGACCTAGACCTAATCTACCCTGTAGTTAAATATATTTTTCAATTTTTTTGGGTTGGTCATTGTTTTAAGTATATTTAAGACTGACTATTTACAAAGAACTTTTTATATATTTTTTTTAACTTTTATCAGCAAAGAACAGGACTATAAGGTAGAATTGATACCCACAACCTTTCTCCATCTGAGACGCACAGTTCATATTTTATAAGTTGTAATTAAAAAAAAATTGGGTATAAAAACAACAGTAATATAGATTCATGAACAACACATTAATCTCATCAAATTCTGCCCTCAATTACTTGATGTGAAGTTCATCATTTTAGCGTCATCAGACTGTTTTTATTTTTATTTAAATGTCATTGGTCATTTAATTCAAGACAATAATATATTGGACTTATTATTTGGAATATTGTAGGATTCTCCTGGTATATGTGCATCATAGTATAATACAAAAATGAAATAAAGGTCTTGACTTCTCCCAAAAACTGAACAATGCATTAAGGATTTCAACATTTGAAATTATGCTAAAAATAAAAATGTAATAAACGGCCATTTGCATGTGATTTGAAATGGTTACTATCAATTGTTATGTTTCCAATTGTCATGACTACCTAAAAATCTGCTGTTGTGGATTGTTTACAAACATTCTACGTCGTTTTTCGCTGGAGTATTTGAACCTCCAATTTTTCCTGTATATTCCATGTTCGCTACTTGGTATATCACTATTGTTAATCTATTTGAAAAAAGTGTATTTCCGTCAGCCAACATTGCATAAAACCACATAAGACCAGCCTCCTTGAGCCTCCCCTCAATTCACAGATTACTCCAATTCAGGTGACTGGATATACGTTCCGACTCTTATAAAAACACATTAACTTACCGGCTGTGATATATCTGGAAGTGATCGTCGTGATATTGGCTTGGGAGACAATGAACTATGTTCTTCTTGCTGTCCCATAACAACGAAACCATAACACAAAAGTGGCCGATAAGTGTTAAAAATCGGGCTGGTATTAGAGTATCCGCTCCTCTCATGCCGCTCTTTGATATATTATGATAGTAGACTAGTATAAATTGCCTTAATTCAATGAGCTAGAAATTATATTCAAATTTGACAATATTGTGCTCAAATTAGCGTCAACGAGGGTCATTGAACCATTTGTGAGTTGACACTTGACATTTAAGATTTTTTTAAAGATTTTATGGCCAGGTTACGAGACTTGTACCAAATCAAAAGGAGACTTTCATCTTTGTATGGACCCTGGTCCAACTTGATGTACAGTTGATAGGGGTGTTTCATAAAACATAAATAACACGAATTAATATTTAATTTTGAATAAAATAGCCTTGTTTTTGTGAACAAAAATAGTTTCTGTCGCTGTCGCTATTAGGTTATTATGCTATTATCCATGAAATAATATATTTTTCATAATAGATCTAAACATCCGATTATTAAAATATGATCGTTATAGTTAGATAGTTAGTAGATATGCGTTCATCATGTTGACCCGTGCTTTAGCTTTTAAAAACCATTATACTGGCACAACTAGAACGGACACAGCAAAAATATTATTTTAAAAAATATTGAAGGAAAAAAAAATGAGAGGTATCTTTCATCGATAAATAAGCTATTTTTATTAGTAATTATAGCAATATTATTTAATAAGTTAAATTAAGGTAAGTTAAAAATAAGTTTTTAGAGTTTCTATCAACTATGCACTGTGTATTTAGAACGCTTGCAAAAACGAAGAGGTATGTTCAATTTTAATATTATTCCCACTTTTTTTATTAAGTTTTATTAATTAATTCCGTTTGACTCGTGAACAATTAACAGACACCCGTCGGATCGGAACAAGACAAACTCTGTATCCACACGTTTGAATTTGAGAAGGCTTGCCAAGCCTCGGTAACTTTTGTAGCTGATCCGACGAGTGTCGGTATTATGCACAGGCTCAAAACAAAGGGAACAAAAGAGAATTTGCCGCAAGCGCTTGTGAGGCGTCCACATGCTTGTGACTTATTAAGGCTTGGAGCTTGCGGCATGCCACAAACGTGTGGATCCGGTATAAGGATTAACTATTGGGTACTGCTCTTTGGTTAGCCCGGCGTATGCATTTGACATTTGTCACTGTCACATAAAATATAATAAATAAACAACTCTTTTTCTACACCGAAAAAACTTATTAATATAAATTAATTATAACTTAATACTTATTACAATTACAGATGAAGCTGCTTAAACCCAGTTGGGTGAACCATGATGGTATAGTATTTCTAATTACTGCTTGGCACGTTATAAATTTTTTTATATTGACCTGAATACACTTTTTCACAGAAAAGCCAATATTTTCGGTGGATATACATCCAGCGGGAAAGCGTTTCGCAACTGGGGGACAAGGTGGTGACTCTGGTAGAGTGGTGGTGTGGAATTTAAATTCCGTTTTGTATGAAGAAGTGGAGGTTGATCCCAATATACCTAAAATGCTGTGTCAAATGGATAATCACTTAGGTTAGACTTATACTTAGTATAAAATTGTCAATTTTTATATACAAATGACACATTGACTCTTAAACTGTACTTAACTTTGTTATCTATCATATAATTAAATGTTTTTATACGAATATTAGTTTTTATATTTTTGTCTTTGTTATATAAATTGTTTCATTTTTAAATTTCACCATTTAAAAGTTTATATGACATATGTTTTCATTTTCTTTTTATTTAAAATTATTCTTATAATTGTCATTATTATATTTTTTATTTATTTATTTGCCATCAGTTGTAAAAATGTTCCAAATTATTTTAAATACATGTACTTTTTAACATAATATTACATTCATCAGTCTAGTAATTGCACTATGTTATCCCTACAGTCTATTTTACACATTGTGATTTTTAAATACTTATCTATATTAAATGATTCTATAAATATTTAAGGTTTTTAAAGAAATAATAATACATCTTTAAGTTTTTTTTTAATTTGATAAAATTTCAGCCTGTGTAAACTGTGTAAGATGGAGTAATGGAGGCCGGTATCTGGCGTCCTGTGGTGATGACAGGCTTGTGATGGTGTGGGGATTGAGTGTAGCCGCAGGAACTCCACTGGGCAAGCATAAAGCTGAGACCTGGAGGTGTTTAGCTACATTAAGAGGACATGCTGGTAATTTAATTTACGATTACAAACTTTATAGAAATTGGTGCAAAATATATTTTATTATGTTGGGTTAATATAAAAAATAAGTCAAAATAAAAAAAATAAGTGCTTAGGTCAAATGTAAGACTTTTTATGAGTTATAACAGTTTCAACCAAATAAAAAATATATGTGTGTGTGATTCACGCACGATATAAGTGAAACATACGTTAAATGCTCAAATACAAGCAAGTTTTAAGCAGTGTACAATATACATACACACCGACATTTGTTCTCTCGCTCTTTTGTATTTGTGTCTCTTACCTGTCGTTTTTTCCATTGCATTCAGTTTGAAATCACAATGATTCTAAAGAAGTTTCACTTCAAAATGCAATTATGTTAAGCAATTCTTATTTTGTAGCTTTAAAACACTTGAAACTTTCACAACACACTTGAAATTATATTTTGAGGAAGTTTCATTGTGAGTGAGCATGCAAATAATAAGGTTTTACAAATTTTAGGTGATGTCTTGGATTTGGCATGGTCACCTCTTGACAAGTGGTTGGCCAGCTGCAGTGTGGACAACACAATTATAATTTGGAATGCGGAAAAGTTTCCGGAAATGGTTTGTGTGTTGAATGGACACACTGGACTTGTTAAAGGCGTTGCATGGGATCCTGTGAGTATATTATAAACTTTTTCAACAAACACTACATATCTTAAGTTTTTTACATTATATAATTTTATGTAACAATATATGAAAGAATGAATTAATGATGAAAAATACTAAAGAAGAGATTGAGAACTTTATACAATGCATGCAAACAATGCAAGCTTATAACTTTAAGAATCAATTTCACAAACTTCAATTTGTCACTTCTTTAATTGGTTATATTATTATTTATTTTTAAAATATTATTTATTATTAAGGATTATAACTTATTTTTAAAGATATCGTGTTTCAGGTTGGCAAATACTTGGCATCGCAATCTGATGACAAGTCATTGCGAGTTTGGAAAACAGCAGATTGGTCTGAGGAAACCAGGATAACTGATCCATTTGAAGAATGTGGTGGTATGTAAAGAATAGTGAATTTTTTTTATATCATTCAAAGCAAATATCCAACTGTATGAGTTTCTAAGGGATAGGTTTCAGTCTGTTATGCCAAGGTGACGTCCAGAAGATCTCTACCGTAAGATGCAATGCTCTTTGAGACAGATATTACACTGCTTGTCATGTCTTTGTGAAACACACAGAAAATCCTTTTTATTAAAAATATTTAGGACAGTAGTACCTCAATTATGTTAATACTTTACCTAAAACCTGTGATTTACTATCCCAGTATATATCCATCATCATCTGCCTTTTACATCTACCGCTAAACATAAACTTCACTTAATGAACGCCAACTCAACCAATCCCATGCCACTTACATTCATGAATTGCATGCATGCATCTATTAAAGGAGGCTTGTATTTAGCAATGAACAGATAAAGGCAATGATTAAATGATATATTATATTTCGACATTTTGTTTTCTATTTTCAAGACTTATGAACAAGACATTCGTAGGCAATGTCGAAATATCGAGCTCCGCGCAAAAAATAAAAAAAAATACATGATGAATATCCCGTTCTAAAATAACAATGTCAATTTAAAAAAAATCGAACAGTTTTACGATGAGGTGCGTGTACGTGCGTGTTGCAGGCACGACGCACGTGCTGCGGCTGTCGTGGTCGCCGGACGGGCAGTACGTGCTGTCGGCGCACGCCATGAACGGCGGCGGGCCCACCGCGCAGGTGGTGGAGCGCGAGGGCTGGCGCTGCGACAAGGACTTCGTGGGCCACAGGAAGGCGGTCACGTGCGCGGTGAGTACTCACCGAACCACACGGTGACAACGTCTAATAACTCAATACTATGGGCTGCATCATGCATGCAGGAAAAAGATGATTCATGTAGCGTTCCGCAAGCCAGAGCGCGGCACGGACGAGAGAGAGGCATGATCGACTCAAGAGATAGGCTCAGTTCGGTTCGTGGTGTCCGTAAACAGACTTACAACCATTTTTTTTTATATAATGAATTTTCTTTTCCGACTTGTACTCTCCCTGTGGAGTTGTCGTAGTTATAGATCATCTGAGTACTCAGACTTTTACAAGCCCTCTCCACATTTCTGTACTGTGTGAATATTTACACATTAAATTATAAGAATTCTTTTTAATAGTCGATTTATCTGCTTACACGTCACAAGTTTAATGACTAAATTACGAATTCATAACCGTGTCACCCAACAGACGGTGTCCTTTAGTTACGTTGATCCAGCTATTTAGTTGAAATAATGATAAATAACCTAAATACCGATAGCAGCGCCATCTGCCGAGCTAATTTATCCATCTAAACCATTCTCGAATCCACCCGAAGGTACACAGAAAATTTAATTACAATCGGTCCAGCCGCTTAGGAGGAGTTCAGCTACAAACACACGCACTGAGATGAAATATATTTAAAGACTAGCTGCACCGACAGACTTCGTTCCGCCAAAAGTACTAATATCGCTATTAAAAAAATAGGGGTTGATTGTAGAAGGATGAAAATTTAGGTTTATTTGACATATGATATTTATATTATCATAAAAAATAAAAACAAAAATTGTCCAAAAAATTAAATTAGAGAGATGAGAAATAAATGTTGGCAGATTCTCAGATCTACTGAATATATAAATAAAAATCGGTTGGGCCGTTTCGGAGTAATTCAATTACGCACCCCGTGACACGAGATTTTTATATATTAGATATATGTATTCTTTATCTTGTTCGTCACTAGTTCAATTTACTGTCGTGTTAAATTACTCTGTATATTGCCCGTAGCGCTTCAACAGCAACATCTTCGTGAAGGACGGCAAGAAGTGCTGCTGCGCGGCGGTGGGTTCCCGCGACCGCGCGCTGTCCATCTGGCTCACCTCGCTGAAGCGGCCGCTGGTGGTGGTGCACGACCTGTTCGCGGACAGCGTGCTCGACCTGTCCTGGAGCTCCGACGGTACGGCGCTTTCCACCTGCAGTGACCAATGACCTGATCAGGAGTACTGCATCCATGGAGACGTTACTAAACTTTTACAGGAGCTGGTTGTTGTTTGAAATTAATTTTGAACACTTGGACCGTCCATTTTTTTTTAAGTGAAACTTCTTTAGAATCGTTGTGATTACAAACCGGATGCAACGGAAAAAACGACAGGTAAGAGACACAAATACAAAAGAGCGAGAGAGCAAATGTCGGTGTGTATGTATATTGCAGACTGTTTAATACTTGCTTGTATTTGAGCATTTACGTGTGTTTCACTTCTATCGTGTGTGAATCACACACACACACACACACACACCTTTTTTTAATTTAGTAACTTATGACTTTTCCTACAGCGCCGTGATATGTTGTAAATGGTGATTAATAATATATTTTGAGGATAATGAATCAACCATTTAAGGAAATCCCAACTGGACCAAAATGTATTATACCAATTGAAAATACGATTAACAATAGGAAATTTGTTAATTGAACTTGCTTGTTAAACATCGTTGATGGTTTGTTCACCACTTCCAGGCTTGAACCTCCTGGCGTGTAGTTCAGACGGCACGGTCGCTTGCATCCAGTTCACAAACAAAGAAATCGGGACACCGCTGACGACCGAAGAGAAGGTTAGTGTACAATGTTACTTTTGCTTCTTTCGAACATTGGTCACTTTGAAGTTGTAACTGTTGAATTTGTGAAATTTTAAACTGAGTGAATTTGTTTTCATTGCATTTTTTGTATCATCATCATCATTAGCCATTATCCTTCCACTGCTAAACGTAGGCCTCCCTTAATGAATGCCTTTTTTCGCCAAGTTAAAAAAGAAAAAACATATATATTAAAAAAATGCGGCGATGGTCCAGTGGTGGGTGGACTCGGCCTCTTATACGAGAGGTTCCGGGTTCGATCCTGACCCGTCCGTGTGTGCCTTTAAATGGGTGTTTCTAAATTTCTAAGTGCACCCCAAACACGAGACCATCGCTCGCTCACCGGTGAAGGAAAACATCGTGAGTAAATCTGCATGCCTGACGAGATTGAAAGACTTTGAAGGTATGTGTAGTTCACCAACCCGCATTGGGCCAGCGCATCGGTGAACTATGGCCCACTACCCTCCTCGTATGATTTCAAGGAGGAGACCTGGGCCCAGCAGTGGGACAAATAAGGGTTGATACTTCTTCTTCACATTAAAAAAATTATCACAAACAACAAAAAGTACAACCATTGTTTTCTCATGTTTTTTGTTTTTTCTTTCGCTATTATTTTTAACTTTCTTGTAATATACTATACATTTTTTAGAATTCGTTTTATGAGAAAATCTACGGCAAGTGTCTCGCTAACGAGTCCGGCGGCGAGCTGTCGTCTAACCTGCTGGTGGAGTGCCCCGAGATCTTGCTGGCGCGCGAGCAGGCCGCGCCTCCCGCTCCGCCCACTCCCGCCACGCCCAAGACTGACAAGGTACCTGAATGACAACCACACTGATATTTATCGAAACATAGTTCGCTATATCGATGTATGAATGTTTTCCATGTTTGGGACTGAACTTTAGTACGAAAAGGTATAAGAAAGTAATGCAGACTAAGACAGGCTAAACGTCACGGATACCCAAAAAAATCTCAAGTTGTTTTAAGAACTATTTATCTTAAAATACCTGTACTACTACTAGAAATAATTCTCGAAGATTTTTTTGAATAGGTCTGTGGAGAATAATAATGTAGGCCTTTTTTTATTTTTTGTTTATATTCGTTGCAGACATCAAGTCTTCCGAGCAAGTTGGGCGGGTCGACCCCGGAGGCGCGGCCAGCGAGCGCGAGCGGCACGCCCCTGCGGCCCGTGGACCGCCAGATCGAGACGCGCACGTCCGACGGCAAGCGCCGCATCACGCCCGTCTTCATACCGCTCACGCAAGCAGACGCCAAGTACGTGCACGTCATACACGTCAAGTGAAAGTATATGAGTATATGAGTAGGGAATAATGTTTTAATTAAATTTTCTAACGACGACTCCGAGGAGGATCGCGATCTTAAAATCCTGGTAGTAGGTTCATTCATTCATTAATTCATAAAGTACGATTGTTTTGTTACTATTGTGAAACTAACACCACAACAACTGACGTGATATCATACTATTGTGAATTGTTAATCTATACAATATAGTTAAACAGTAGAATCTATTTAACTAACAGTTCTTGATGCCTTCGATATAAAGAAACAAATCTCACTTTATAATATTGTTACAGCGAGTCCATGAGCTCGATCCCGGGCGGCGGCGGCGCACCAGAGAGTTGCTTCAGCACGTCTTCGCAAAGCAAGTCCCGCATCCGTGTGGAGCGACGCGACGACATCGTCATCCACCCCAACGTCAGCAACCACGCCACGCACGCACCACGCGACACGTGAGTACAGCCCGACCGGCCCGCCCGTGACGTCACCAACCTTGCCTCGCACGCACCACGCGACACTTGAGTACAGCCCGACCAGCCCGCCCGTGACGTCACCAACCTTGCCTCGCACGCACCACGCGACACGTGAGTACAGTTCGACCGGCCCGCCCGTGACGTCACCAACCACGCCTCGCACGCACCACGCGACACGTGAGTACAGCCCGACCGGCCCGCCCGTGACGTCACCAACCACGCCTCGCACGCACCACGCGACACGTGAGTACAGCCCGACCGGCCCGCCCGTGACGTCAGCAACCACGCCTCGCACGCACCACGCGACACGTGAGTACAGCCCGACCGGCCCGCCCGTGACGTCAGCAACCACGCCTCGCACGCACCACGCGACACGTGAGTACAGCCCGACCGGCCCGCCCGTGACGTCAGCAGCCACGCCACGCACACACTCGACACTCGACTGGACGATTTTACTTAACTTAGCAAGAGACTTTAGCCTGCTATAAAGCGTTTTTCGCCTTATTTGGACGAGTGTGGAATTAAATGTTTTTCTTTCAGAGATCCGCCATGCGTTTGGCGCACCCTTACATTTACAAAAGGTTTCTCAGCGTTAATGTAGTTGCGATCAACGTGAAACTGCTAAGTTACCATTAAAAGTAGAAATCGTATCCTATGTGTTATTCCATATTTAAATTTATATTTATCTTTTGCTAGGACTGGTCCTCAGATGGACGCGCGGCTCCGCAAACGCAGTGGTGCAGCGCTGCCGGGCCCGTCGGCGGATGAGGTGCAGGGCAAACGTGCGCGCGGTGAGGGGGCGGTGCCCGCGCCCGCCACGCCCGCTGTTGCGGCCCTCCCCGCCCCCGCCCTCGGCACTGCCGGTCCGGTCGTGCGTGCCGCCGGGGCCTTTAGACTACAGGTAAAATAAGTGTTCTCGTAGTTAGTACTTCGTAGAAAGTTAATGTAGGTAATAATTATATTATTTATTATCGATCCTGAATCATGATCTTACCTTAGGTGGTGAACAAAGGCTGCAACACCCACTACGGCACCCTGGCGCGGCTGGAGCTCATACCCAACAACTCCGCCTCCAATGATCCCGTCTGGGAAACGTATTTAGGTAACGATTTATATTAGTTACAATCTTCCAATAGTGTTAACAGGAAAATAAAATAAAAGTTTTATTTTTTAACCAACTGATCAGTGTCATATATCTACAGTATTACCGAAATCAAACATTCCACGTAATGTAACAAGCGATAAAATGAATCAAGATGCATCTGTTGTGCAGGTTCGGCGGTGTCGTGCGTGGCGTGCGACGCGCGGTGGGCGTGCGTGGCGTGCGCGGACGGCACGCTGCACGTGTGGCGTCTGGCCCGTACCCCGCCCGCGCGTGCGCTGCCGCCGCTCGGTTAGTTGTAGTGTGCTGGGGGACGTAACGCGGCATGTCGCGTGACGTATTAGTGAATGCGATGCGCTACAGGAAATATGTATAGTCTTGGAGTGTAAAATGTCTTATGGCTGCGTCTCAGTGTAGCTTGTAAGAGGTAGAGTTATGCTGCTTTGCGGTTTTCTGGGCCAACACGACCGGGGTGGTACCTCTCACTCGTTTCATGTTGTTTGTGAGTTTCCGGTGCTCCATTGAGGGGATAGGGAAAAGGAGGGCAACGCATCTGTATAAATACACCTCTGGTTATGTGGATGGTAATGGGCGTCGATAGTCACAAGGCTTCGACTGTTCGTTTGCCCTTCTATGCTATAAAAAAAGCAACATTTCTGTGCGTGTTGTGTATGTAGTATGTATGTATGGCACGGATGAGGCGGTTTAGCTTGACGTTTTCTGCTACTCCAAGTATTAATGAGGCGTATGATGTGATGGGCAGCGCTGTCGTCGCCTGCGGCGCGCCTGGCGCTGGCGGGCGAGGTGCTGGTGGTGGCCACCACCGGTGCGGAGCTGTGCGCCTGGGACCTGTCCGCCGCCGCCGCGCTGCTGCGGCCGCTCAGCTTCAGGAACCTGCTCACACCCAACGGTAAAAATTAATAGAATAAGAAAGAATTAGGAAAATGCCTTCTACTTATAATTGTCAGTTTATTTTATGAAAGTAATCTCGTTGCAGCTACGGTGACAAATTGCTCCCTGATGGAGGACGGCAACCCGATGATCACGCTCAGTAGCGGGAAGACGCACATCTACTGCAAGAAGCTGTGCGCCTGGTACAGTTATCATCAACTATTAACAAACAAGCATTTTTATTGCATTAGTGTTTACAATATTTAAGAACCCGCTCAGCCTACCCGCTAACCCACGCGTGTAGCGGGCGTCTATGGATTTCCGAGGTCACTACCGCGTTAACTTACTGTCTGTTTCCCCCCCTAATCTATTTAGAAAAAAATTAAACGTTTTATAATTCCAGTTCAAGTAACTATGATCCTAGGTTTTCAGCTGGATATTTTTTTGCCATTGATTAGCCGGATTGCTGCGACATATTCCCCGTCGGCCGTATTATATTACATATTCCGTGTGTGTGTCAGGGTGGTGTGGGAGGACGCGAGCGACCCGGTGCGGCGCGCGGGCGGAGCCGCCTGCCGCGCGCCGCGTGCCCCCCGCGTGCAACACTCCCCGCGTGTGCCCGTCAACGTGCTCGCCAACAGGTAACTGTTGTTCTTGGTTCCAGGACTTGTTTTTTTACCAACAAAGCAAAGGTATAAACAGGTTTTTGTTGTAATAAGCCGTATGTGCTACTTACCGGTAAATACCGACTGTATAAGGAGACTAAAGGTATACCGGTAAATTGGAAACATGTCATAATGTATGTCGGTCCTTCGAGCCGGATATATGCGTGTAGTGTCGGCAGGCGCGGCGCGGGGGCGGGGGCGGCGGGCGCGGCTCGCAGCTGGCTGGAGGCCCAGCTGGCGGCCAGCGAGCACCTGCGGCTGGCGCGCGACTACCGCCACTGGCTCAGCGCTCTGTTTGCGCACACGCTCGCACACGGTAAGAGTATTTTTAAACTTATTTAAAAATAGCGTGTATGTAATATCGTTTATATAACAATAGCAATGGATGTATTATTCATCCTCATTCCTCATCATCATCAGACTACCCGTCCACTGTTGAACAGGGCCCTCTTGATCGAGTACCAAAATTTACAATTTCGATTATATACATATTCTAGTAATATTTTTAGTAAAACCATTTTGTTTTGCATCTCTGTGTCTAATTCTGGCAATCCTCTTAGTGTTTCTAATGAATAAGATTCCACCGGGAAGTGAAAGTCGCTGACTTTACACGAAGGAAAAAAGGATTTATTAATCAATTTAATACTTCCAAGGTGGAAGTGTTAAATTGATTAATAAATGCTAGGAATAACGCCGATAAGTTTGTCTGACTCTGAAGTTATATCCGATATGTCGTGCAGGTACGGAGGAGCAGCTCCGCGCCATACTGGACGAGCTGCTGGGGCCCAGCCACGGCACCTCCGCGCCCGCCAAGTGGCAGAGCGCCATCCTCGTGAGTACCACTACTACCACTCCTGCTGCTGTCACAGAACGCGCGCTACAACTTGACCGGTCGGATGTTAGCTCAAGTGACATCGGAAATGTCACTTTTACTGGCTATATACATGTAATGCTTGATGTGTACCAACTCAAAATCATGTAAAAGTAACATCGATTCCAAATTATATCATAATAGTAATATGATTTGGAAGTCAAAGTGTACTTGAAAGGGTGTAAAAACCTAAAATATGGAGCACTGGCACAAATGAGTAATAGTCTATACACTACACGGTCAGGTGATGCGAACTATAGGCGCCGCCATATTGGACTCCGACCGTCACGCGATATGCAACACACGGACGAAAGTTTGAAACGATGTAATAAAAGTTTTATTTAAAAAATGATGCTTTTCCAGGGTATAAAGAAGCACGAGATGTTGGAAGAAATGCTGTCGATGCTGGTGCTGCAGCTGCGGTGGCAGCGGCTCTACTCCGAGTACGCCGACCAGCTCGCGCATCTCAAGGCCACGCTCGTCAACGGCCACTGACCTCGGAAGGCCACTTCAAGGTCACGCTCGTCAACGGTCCCTGACCACTGACAGACACTTAGATGAAGCGCGTGTGGTCTACCAGGGGTCGCTATCCCCCTAGTCAGTCCTAAGGGATAAGAACTTTATAAACTTGTCATGGTCCATTGGCAGCAGTACTGGTTTTATTTATTGTTGGACTTAAGAAAAAAGAGTTCTCAATACGTTTGTACTATGTATCTTTTTTATATTAATAAGATATGTGTAAGATTTTTTCCTACAAGTGAATTTTTGAAGTGAATTAATTCGGAGAAAGAAAAATAAGACTTCCCTTACCCCACCATTTACTTCCTGCTTTATGACCGTAGTGGTGGTTAAAATATAATGAAATATGAGAATGATACAACTTTTACGATTTTTCCATACCCAACGTTACCTACAGCAACCATAGCCACAGGGGGACATTGGAATCCGTAACAGTTGTTTCATTACAGTAAGCGAGTTCACGGTGATATTAGCCAGCTAACAAGTCCGTTTCTCAGAATTGTGTTGTCGTGAGTGAAATTGAGTTTCTAAAAAACTGAGTGGATTCGTCGTTTATTTAAGTCTTACTTGTACTGCCATGTCCCTGTAAACTTTGTTCGCTATGAAAAACCTGCCCCGAGGGTTTATTGTAAGAAATGCAGCCTTATCGTTGTATGTGAATGAGAATAGTCTATTGCTGATATTATAAATATAAAACTAGAAAACTATAAAAATTACGTAGTTGGTATGAGATATATATTATATATTGTTTCCTATGAAATAATGACCACTTTTCGTAATGGTCGTGAGGATTACATGTATTTTAAGATTAAAAGTCTTTTATTGTACAAACAATAATATTGGCCACATTGGTGGTTCACAGTTCTTTCAAACAAAACCATATTCTATTCCGGTTTTATGGTGGATTCTCTGAACGTCAGTACGTCCAAGATAAATTTGACTGTACTGCAGTAGTCCTTTTGAGAGAAAAGTGTTAAGAAATTAGCGACTAGTTGTATTCTATTTAAATATATGTCGAGTTAAAAACTTTATGAGATATGAAAAGATTTTTTTTTTGAATTTAGAATTATTTAGTTTCGTCTTAGAAAAATGACTAGCGAATGTCTAAAGAAAAACTTATGAGTGTCTTGCGTGTGTGATGAATACAGAGAAGCATTTCAGTATTATTAGTAAGAGTCTAGTTGAGAACTAAAGTCTTTGGATTGAGGTAACTGTGGGTTATTACAGTGGTTGTATTAAAAGTTAAAATAAACTTTATATTTGAAAAAAAAAATCTCCTTTGTTTGCAAATAGAATATAAACGTATATTAATAAACAAACATCTCAGTTATTTAACTGAGCTTTAGTTAGATCGATTTTATTACAGACCTTCCAAAATGAATCGATAGAAGAGAGCTATCTCAAAATTCTTATTTTGAAATATTAAAATCAATAAATATTTTTGAACGGAACGAAAGGACGAAACGAACTTAATTTTTTTTTAATTTATTGAAAGCTGGCTTCGAGTCCTTCGATCTAAACTGTACAATTTTCTTTTACATATTGAAACTTCAGAAAATAACAGAGTAATGCAATATATTCAAGGTATAATAAATATTTAAATTAGTAAAGCAACGTAATGCTTCATTATTGATTGTTTGTGTTTAGATGGCTATTCAAAGCATATTACATTCTGATTGATGTGTTGCCTATATGTATAGAATATACACAATACTCTACTAGGCCATTATTTATTTCAAAATTTCCTTTTGTTTATAATCACGAAGTATAGATATAGGGAGTCCGAACGTAATGTTAAACGAATGGTCGCAATTTAAATGACAGAAGTTTTGCCGGTAGAGCACGTCATCTTTAATAAGTACTCGTTTAAATCTTTACGCGGGAAGTACTGTGACGCTGATTGGTCGCATAGCATCGGTACGCACTCGATTCTAGCGCAGCCAGTGGCAGAAAAGAGAACTAAGATCTGGGTTTATTATTGAGTATGTGAATACTACGGAAAGGTCTATAACGTTCGGACTCTTTATACTCGTATCTATATCTCGTGTAATAATGTAATAATGGCTGATGAATAAAAATTATTTGGTTGTGAAAATTCTAATGTAACATATCCAATAATTAGTTATAATGGAATATTAGATTCTAAATAGTCATGGTTATTTTGATACTAAAATTGTTTAAGACGGGGTATTTACTGTTTCTTGTTTAGATCTCGAGGAGCTCGATATTTCGACGATCTACAAATGTCATGTTCCTGTTATCAATCGTGGTATCAATATCCCGTCTTAAATAACTACCATATTATAGATGTTACCTATGTTACTATAGTAGGTTCAAAATAAAAGTTTCAAATGATTTGAAGCTAAGCTAATCCGTGTATTTATACATCAGTTGAAGTATATTAAATTTATTTTACAACATGAAATAAGTTCGTATACACATTAACTTAATATTGTAAATAAAATGATGCTATTATATACACCAATATAATGAATCTGAAGATTGTGTCTGTTTGGTTGAAGGAGCCTGTCTCCGAAACTGCGATTGATAGCTCATTGTTCATGAATATATTTCTGAATACATTTATTACTTATTTCGGAAATTCAACTAGAAACAGCCGCTGCAGTTGTCCCTGCTGCTTCGGTATGTGTAATACAACATGAGTTCAATGCATATAGGTAGAGATCGTCTAATATAAAACTGCGCCTCCACTAGATAAATTCAAAGTATGAAACATTACTGCGATAATATATTGTGTTCGTTTTAGACATTGCTGGCGACTGAATGTTGACTGAAATTATCAAAAACTATTTCCGTTGTTTATGCACCTATATTTACCCTCAAGATAAATGTCCATCGATTATGGAAAAAATTACGATTAGGCGATCTCTTTTGTAGTTTCTTAAACGAAATGTCATGAATGTTATAAAGCAAAGGCACATTATGCCTTGTAAGACAACATGTCCCATCCTCCTCGCCGAAACCTCGTCATGTATCGTGGTTTTAAGTTGTCCGTTATTTTTATGTTAACCTATCCTTCGTTCCTTTATCCCTAGTCTTCGTAAATGTAGTCAGTCTCGAATGCTAGGAGCACGGAGTACAGATATAAGGAGTCCGAACGTAATGTTGAATAAATGGTCTCGATTTAGATGACAGATTTGCCTGTAGAGCACGCCTTTAATTAGAACTCGTTTAAATCTTCACGCGGGAAAAATTGTGGCGCTGATTGGTCCACTCGCGGGAAGTACTGTGGCGCTGATTGGTCCACTCGCGGGAAGTACTGTGGCGCTAATTGGTCTGCTACAACCGGACCAATCAGCGTAGCGTAGCATCGGTAATCAACCGATCCTAGCGCAAACAGCGACAGAAAAAAGAACTAAGATCTGGGCTTATTATTGTGCATGTGAATACTACGGAAAAAACCCATATCGTTTGGACTCCTTATATATCTATACTCTGTGGCTAGGAGTCTAAAATGCTTGTCCCCTAATATAATATAGTAATTGCTAGAAACACTGCGAGTGCACTAACTATGCGTACTTGATAGTCGAATATAGAGGATAAAATATACTGCCAATAGTTGGTATTCTGTAAATACTGCCATCGTATTTGGCGAACTTTATGATTTTTATGCAACGTGTCAAGACTGTTTTGTAGCAATAAAATATTAAGCAATTTTTGTGTTTTTCATTATTAAGTATACATGAAGTAACTAAGGTTATATATTTTTGATGACTTTGTCTGGTTTTATCAGTTGAGTTTAAATGCATATTTTTAACTCTAACCAACAGGCAAAAAATCGATGTCTCCTAGATCTATTTTTCATTTTAGCCGCTTCATTTATTTTTGTACACGTATTAGAGCTCGAATCCTGTACCACCACGATGTTGTGAAACCAACACAGAGATGCGACCAATCAGGCGTAACCCAGCAGGGGTTGATCAGTATTAGGTGAGTTAGCTAAGAGAGTGCTCTAATATCTGATGCTTTTGACATTTGTTAAGAAAAAGCTTAAGGTCTTAGTTGTAGAAAACGAGAAAAATGGCGTTCACCCAAAAGACATACATTCGTCATTCACAAATTGCAACCTTCACCATACGGAGGTATTCCAACTTGTCAAAAATAGACGTTATCGGAAAAGTAGTAGTTCCCTTAAAACTAACAAAAAGTCGGGTAAGTGAAAAAGAAAAACAAGTGTTATATCACAATAATTTATTTTTACAAATGAGTTATGGATCACAACAGCTCTCACAAATCAATCGAGTTTAGTTAAAACAATGTTAAAATGAAACATTTATTCTGAATAAAAGAAAAATATAATACAATGCTAAACTCGTACATTTGAACTCGGTCGCCCCGCGGACAGGGCGGCCGATATAACTGACAAGGAATGAAGTCGCAAGATTTGAGCTCATCATAAACATTCACTATATAACAATTACCCTATCTATTTAACAACCCGAAGAGGTCACTCATAGTGATAAAATTTCATCGAACATCAACCATCACAACAACTACGCGATGTGGCGAGCGACGCACGGAAACGAGCGCTAGCGTAGTGATATCATCGCCATCGTAACTCGTTCGGAGACGATAACTGGCACACGTGACCTCACAGGCTCGCTCGCTTACGTGCGCGCCCGCAGTCGCACGCGACTCACAAATTTTGGTCCCAGGTATGGGGGCGGCAGTGAACTGCTCGTCTCTAAAACTCTAAACACTTAACGCTACATGTTACGATGCGATCGACACATTAACAATTTATTTCCTAAGTAAGTATATAGCTGGGACGGGCGAGCCCCAGGAATAAATTAACTCGGTCGCGGGCGCCGAGCGCGGCCCGGCGTCGCGTGCGATATTCGTTTGTACCGTCGGCAGCTTGCGATTACTCGAACTCGGCTCGCCGATCAACTCGTGTAAATAGACATACAAATTTGTAAACACATTACGCTACATCGTAAATAAAGTATTTCGAAACATCAATACAACAGCTCGGGATTAAAATATTCAGGTTGACAACACGTCGTCACCAACACAACAACGTTTAGCGCTATCGAGTTCGCGTAATCGGGTCGCTACGTTTTATAAAAAATATACAAATCGCCTTAGCCTACTCTTATTTACACGGTCGGGGCGGGGCGGGGTGGTCCCTCCTCCCCCGCGCCCCGCGGCGGCGTCCCGGCGAGTTTGTGCGTGATCCATGAGGCCGGAGACGCCGGTGTGAGACTACATAAACAATACGCCAAACATTCACTTCACTAGACTTGAACTTATAGAAATCATGACCAGTTCCACGTCACTCACAGTCATTGCTGGAGTCGAATAGCGGATGCCTCCTCGCAACCTCGAGACGCTCAATTCATAAGTAAGCTAGGTACAGTCTCCGCGTCAGGAGGTCCAAAGGCTCTCGTTATCGTCTTGCGGCGTCATGTCTCGCGTGACGTCATTGGGAAAAATTAGCTTCAATATAAGACTTGAATCTCGCTAGGAAGCCGAAGCTTTAATTGGAACCAACAAAATATTGCTTGAGCTTCGATTGAATAGTGGCAAAATTAAATTAGTATGTTCGTAAGCGCAGTTATATTATGAGATATTAAGGCACTCTCTTTGAATTCCACTAGTACGTGTCGGTAGCGGGGTTTTGCCCGGCTCGTTCGCTCGCGGGTGTCGCCAGTTCGCTTCGTCTGCGCCTGCATCCACACGCGGCGAAGATCTGGCTCGTGAGCCCGTCGCGTAAATTATAAGGCAGTGACCTGACTCGTATATAGTCCGAACTTTCCCAGCTGGGCTCATTCACCCGTGGGGAGATATAGCACATCCTGTAGGGAGCGTGTGTGCGTCGTGCCTGCGGTCACAGCGCGGTGGGGCGCCGGCGCAGGCAGCACAGCGCGCGCTAGCACAGCACGGCGCGGTCGGCGGCGCGCGGCCGCAGACACGCCGCGCCCACGCCGCACGCGCCGCAGTCGCCGGCGGCGTGCGCGTGCGCGTGCGTGTGCGGCAGCTTCGCGGGCTTCTCGTAGTCGGGCTGGAACTTCTTGCATAGCGCCAGTACGGACGGCGGGTGCGGGTGCGATTTACGGGACACCTGGAATTAAAACAACAATTGATGATGTCTTCTAATGTGACCATGGTCGCGACCATAAAGTGTTCGAAACATCAGCCATGTATACAATACGTTACTAAGCCGCAACTGCCGCTTATGAAAAACAACTCAAAACGGCATAATATATAATTCGACATCACGAAGATTTCATGACAAATTGATTAATACATGCCAATTGCCATCCATGAAGGTATAGCCATAGCCATCCAAGTCTATGGCGAGTGAGGTCAGCAGCCTCTGTACAGTATTTATATTCAAGTTACTGACAACTACATGTTTTATATAAGTTATATTATGTTATATTTTGTACATATATGTATTCAATTTGATACAAATAAGCAGTCCAAATATAACCAGTCGCGATCTTAGTCGTACCTTGGGCGTGGACGGCGCGTCGGGGAAGGGCGGGGAGGCGTCCCTCGCGTGCTTCAGCGACTTGTCGCGCTCCTCCTCGCACGCAGACTCGCACTCTAAAACAACGACAGCTACGTGAAATGCCACCCAAATACAGTCAGCTACCCAAATGTAGAAATAATCTCAAATGACTATTGGCATATCTGTTATAGGTAAGTTGTTAAGGAAATAGCCAACCCAAATAACGTTTCATACAACTATTTTGTACAACTTTGGTTCTGTGGACTTTTCTCATTTTTATTTATTTTATCATTAAAAGTCAACATTAACCATTTTAATTTTAATTAATATATTTTGTCTATGAACAATACAATAACAAATATAAAACGATAAGAGAAGCCAATGTGCTTACTTTAAACGGCTCACCTTTAACATCGTCTTGCGCGCCAGTCCCGTTGCAACCGCCGTGGCCGTTGACGCTGCTGACGCCGTTCACCCCGTTGCCGTTGACACCACTGCCGTTGACGCCGTTCCCGTTGACGCCATTGACGTTGACGCCATCTCCATTGACGTTGTCGTCGGAGTCGTCGTCGTCGTCGTCGCTGCCGAGCTCGGTGGCGTCGAAGCCCACTCCGACGATCGCGCTCGGTATGTCCGAGTCGTCTTTCAACCAGGGGTGCTCCAGGCACTCGTCCACTGTAAGACGACCCCTGAAAATATAGAAATATGGGTTTGAAATTTTTTGAGCTGTATTAGTGCGTTTATGTTCGAGCGGGTTGAGTGACGATGGTCCAATGGGCTCAGCCTTTTGAGTGAGGGTCCTGGTTTGATCCCGAACCTCTGTGGCGCCTTGAAATAACTATTTCTGAATTTCCTAATGCAACCTAAGCCCGAGACCATCGCTCGCTTACCGGTGAAGGATAATATTGTCAGGACCTGTATGCCTGATGAGATTAAAAGTCTTTGAAAGTGAGTGAAATTCACCAACTCGCATTGGGACAACGCATCGGTGAACTGTTACCCAATTTGCCTTTTTGCCTTGGCGGCCTGATTTTGAGGAGGAGACCTGTACCCAGCAGTGGGTTTATACTATACTATTAGTGTGTTTTGCTTGACTAGTTCAATATGGTACCTGCTAATTATGACTGCTTTTGAATCTATCGCTAAGAACCAATTAGACCTGGATAAAAATACTTCATTAATCCTTTCCTTTGGTAATTCAATATGAAATTCCAAAGTCAAACTTTCATCAAGTCAATTGTCATGGCGTAAAAGTAATAAAAATATGATATTTTTAAAAGTTATTTGGCTATTCAATACAATCTAGTACTCACTTCGGATCAACCACTAGGGTTTCCTTAATGAACTGAATGGCACGATTGGACACCCCGCGGAACAGTTCCCTGGGGAAGGAGAGCTGGCACTGCGCTATGTTGAGGTACGTCTCCTGCTTGGTGTCGCCGGCGAACGGCGAGTACCCGCTCAAAAGCACGTACGCCAGCACGCCCACAGACCAGATGTCCGCGGCCAGGGTGAGGGGCTCGTATGACAGGATCTCTGGAGCTGTGGATATTGAAAAAAATAATTAGGCAACCACTATATCAAAAACATTCAGCTTAATCATATAGGAGGTACTGAGTCCAAGATTTCGGTTTCAACGTTAACAAAAACAAAAAACTTGCGGTATATATTTGAAACAGGAAAAAATATCTAATTTCGTCAACCCCCATACATAATCAATCAATGTCCCAATGCTTTCGAAAATAGCAAACCGCAACTCGCTCGTCAAATACAGATAATAATCTTAAAATAATTATTCAAACCGTACATAAACATTCCTCTAATATTGCTAAACCAATTTGTTTATTACAAGTGTAAAAGAGACACTTTTTATATTTTTATTATTACGATAACGATGTTTATTTTTGCAATGTACTCGCACAAGATAAAATCATTATAGGAAACAATGTATGTATGTAAATATGCGCAGACTTTCTTTTACTCTATGACTACATTTGGGTTGGCGTGTATTATAACGCTCGTTCGGCAACCGCGTCTAATAGATACCGGAAATATTCGACTGATTCGTGCAAGAATCCGATATCTCTAGGCCGAATAGATATTTAGGCTCCGTGTCATATAGGTAATAAGAGAAAAAAATGTGTCTACAGCTAAAAAAATGTGTCTACTTTTTAACAGCGCCGACAGTGTAGCTGTCCACATAACTTACCAACATAGTCCCTCGTGCCCAGTATTTCCCGGACGTGCGCCCCGGGCTGTATCGCGCGGCTGATGCCGAAGTCGCATATGAGGAGGTCCTCCCCCGAGGCGGACAACAGGAGGTTCTGCGGCTTGAGGTCGAGGTGTGCGATCCTGCGCGCGTGCAGGTGCGCCAGCCCCTCCAGCACGTGGCGCAGCGCCCGGCGCGCCGCCCGCTCCGACAGGCGCTCCTCGTCATCCAGGAGTCGCTGCAGCTCGCCCCCCACACACAACTCGAGCACGATGACAATTTCTGTCCGTGTTTCATTTTCGTATACCTGAAAGTTTTACAGTTGTGTCTTAATGTTTGCGATTAATATAAGGTTTGAAGTGATATACAGGGGGATATCGATACGTTTGTTTCGAAACATTGTAATCCTAAACTTCATAGTAATTAGCTGATTAAGGGCTTGTTTTACAATCTCCAGTTAAGTTCCCAATTTATAGGCAACATATTTGACACATATTTGACAGATACTCCATACGATTTATGTTGCCGATAGCCTATTGGGCACTTAACTGATGATTGTGAAACAGGCCCTTAACGAATTATTTCGGGTAATTTAAAAAGTCACAGTATCTGTCAAATTAAAAGGACGTTTGTTTTAAAGAAGTTCACAGCTTCAAGATACTTCTAATATGGAACCTAATCTAATGTGGACCTATTGATTATCCTAGGCCATTTTTATTTCGAATGTACCTAGCCTGGCTAAATTCCCCGTTTGTGCTTTTATTTAGTAAACCCTCAGATTGGATGATTGTGAAGATGGTAGTCCTTAGGTGGGTTGGTTTTGATGGGCGTACCTCGTGCAGGCGCACGACGCGCGAGCTGCCGGCGCACAGGGCCAGCACGGCCACCTCGTGCAGGATCTCGCGGGTGGTGTCGGCCGCGCGCCGCCGCTTGCGGATGAACTTGCCCGCGTACTCCTCCCCCGTCTGCAGGTGACGGATCTTACGCACCGACGCAAACTTGCCCCTGGAAATGAAAACGTAATGATATTTATGTGTCTACCATATCATAATATTATACTTATAGTTCGTGACTATCGTTTTAGGGTTAAATGTATAAAAATAAATAATTTCTCTTTATTAATACACACATACCAACTGCTTGTACATGGTAATCAATCTAAGGCTAATACTGCACAGATATAATCCTTAATAAATGAGTATAATCCTCAGTAAGCCATAGCTCGCTGGTTCATATCCGGTTCGAAGGACCAAATATTAATTAAAGAGTATTTTTTATTGGGTTTGGGGCACAAGGAGGTGTAGTTATCACATATATTATATGTATTTGAGGTCGTTAAAATACTAACATTATAGTTTATTGAATCTACAATTCCTTTTCAAACATTATTCGTTGTAAATTTAGGTCTAATAACATATTGATATCTTTAAAATTCCTACAATTACAGTCACATTCACACAAACAACATACAAATCTAATTATGATCCAATTAGTCTTAATACTAAACGCATATGTCCGGGCAATACGTTACGTTATAATTGGTCTATTCCGCGCGTGTTGGACGCAGGTATTCGTCACCCTAATAGCCCTCCGTCAGGATCTACCGCCTTACTAAAACATTTACATCTTACGTCCTCATCATTCCCTTCCTGATTCAAATTTAGATCCATATACATAACACTCATTACCCCGGCTAATGGAATTTGTTATTATAAGCTGTACATAAATTACTTTTTAATGTATCTCACATTATATTAAATTAACGAAGAAAAATCATATCTTCTGGTGTGATTACGAATTGTGTTTGTTAATGCAATCGTTGTAATAAATATTATAACCTAGGCTCCAATATGACGCGGTAGATTAGCTAGTTGAAATGGCAGCGCCAGACCTATGCGAAGAGAGTCAATTTTTTTATAAGGACTAGAGACACTAGAATGTATCCTTTACGGTCTATTAATGTTTAAGCTCAATCGGAACAGTAGGAGAGAAGATGGCTCACCTAAAAATTGTGTTTAAATTCGTCTTTGTCCTGTACTTGTAAATGATACGTCCTCCTCGCATAATTTCCAGCAAAAGTCCATCCTCGAAACCAGGTTGGACGTATTTTGACGACGTCATTTGTCACCTTTATGCTAACTTTACTAATTAAATGAGATATCTAAATTAATTTGTTTTTCAAGCGTTAAATGAAATTTTGTCCTATTTTAGCATGAATGAAACAAACACATCCTTTCGCTTGATAAATTCCCGCTCGTTTGGCGGGTACTTCAGAGCGCATAAATCTGCGCGTTCGTTGCGCACGCGCACGGCAATTAGCGCACCGGCGCCGCGCTGTCAGCGGGTGCTCGCGAGATATATGGGACGCACCGCAGTGCAATATGAAAATGGAGTCCTTACACCAAGAAAATTTAAAACAACCAAAAATTGGGTAAATTTAAAATTAACATCGAGGTGCCTATGAATAGTTAAAAGCATGCGTCGTTGGCCCTATCTATTAACATAGTTTTAAGTATTAAAGACAAGTCATTTTTCCGGTGATATAATATAAACAAACCTAGCCAGGATTAATAAGGTCGCAAGTGGCCTTTGAAGATGGTTTCTTAAGACAAGCTCAGACTAATGACCATTCAGATTCAGTGTGTTACAACGTATATTATATACATATAATGTGAAATTGTGACAACTTGAAATTTTGTCCAAAAAAAATATATAACCAGTAGAGGTATTGGCCAATCGTTTTATGTGTGGTAATAACGATAACATTTGAATGTAAACAGCGCCATCTAGGGTCAGTCGATATTTCCCAGCGGTGTCCCCCTGCGAGCTCCATGCTAACATCATTTATTGTAATGTCTATGTATGGAGGCTGGTCTTTTATTCGTCTACTCATAAGGACATTATTTCAATAATAATCTATTTATTTATTTATTTATTTTATTTATTTAATGACATAATATTAATAGTTATAATTTATAACATAAACATTGCGTTATACTTAAATCTATTTATCTAATTGCATACATTAAACCACACATAATTAAGTGCTTCAATATTATTTTATATAAATTAATAATTTATATAAAATAATAATTTATTATTATAAGAAACCAGTGTTCTATTATTACCAGTAATATATATGGTGATTACACTGCTACCCTTGTCCTACACAAATGTAGGTGTTGACCTAAATAAGGCCCCCGACGACCTGCGTAGGGCGTAAGATCAATACTACCCCTGACCTCGAACCCTCAAGTAGGGCACTTGGCTTACTTGAGGGATCCGGGTTTTTTTGGTGAGGGCTTCTTACTGATTTGCATATCTTACACCTTGTGACATAACATTTTTCTGTTCTATTTACTACCCCGTATTAACTGCAATCTGCGATGTTGTTCTATCGTGGCTTAGATATTTTTGTCCATAATGTGACTCATATTTAATTAAACGTGATACATATATGTGTTGTACTTTAACACAACGCATAACTTTACATCGAACATTTAGAAGAACTGCAAAAACATATTTTACATTCCAGTTTAAACAACTTCAAGCGCCTGAATTATTTACACATTTTTTCATCTCTCTGTACGAAAAAAAGGTTCTCGTAAGATCTTAGAAATACATTTCATCCTTGATTTCGTTTAATTGGCGCCGTGTAAAGACTCGCGTCGGGGCGAGGAGTGAGGTACAAGAGGTGGGAAGGTTATTTAGGCACAGCGGACGCACCTGCGCGGCCGACCAGCTGCTGGGGTCCAAAATATAACAGACACCAATTTGCTAAGCCTTGGGGTTTACAAGGTGTGTTTGTAATCTCCAGATTGCCTGGTTGTTTGCTTACAATAATATTACTATGTGTTTGAGTCATACATTTGTAAAGATAGAAAGATTTTTTAAGGACCAATCTAAGATGGTATACATGAGTCTATAGAATTATGAGATTTGTGGGCGAATCTTAAACGAGCTAATTATGGGGTATTTTTTATACGTTAGGAAGACATAATGTTTTAACCCTTCCAATCTTTTTTTTTATTTCTAAAGCGATATAAATTTGACACAATTTTAAAAAACCCTACACTTAGGGCCTGTTTCACAATCTCCAAATAAGTTCCCAATAGGTTATCGGCAACATATTTGACAGATAGAGTATGGAGTATCTGTCAAATATGTTGCCGATAGCCTATTGGGAACTTATCTGGAGATTGTGAAACAGGCACATAATATATTTTTTGTCTTGTACACCTACGTGATTTTGTTACAGTATTTTCAGTATTAAGTCCATTATTTTTTGCACAGTATGCAAACATAAAACCTGAGAGAGCCTAAAGAAACAACTACAAAAATCCAATATGTAAGCAACAGCATAATCAACTATACTCTGATGCAATAGCCGACTTAGATATGAAATTTAAAAAAATAACAAGAACGCTATGAATCAATCACGCCAATTAGTGTTGCAAGTATTAAAAAAACATAGCATATTGCAATGCTGCTGATCTTTAAATGTCATTTACTACTATTTATGTAATAGCACCAGTAGATTTATAGCTCTAGTACTAATCTAGCTTTGCAAACAAAGAACTAAAGTGTTTATAGATTGTAAATAGCTTGTTGTCTATGACTTTGACGTGAACAATGCAAACAGAAAATTCCTCCGCGTTACGCAAAATCATTTTTTATTACTATTTAAAATGGCAACATTAAATCAAGTACCAAGGCGATCCCTCTGAGAAGAACCGGCGACACAAACTAAGTAAAACTAATATTTACAAATATTCTATAACAAATTTTACGTAGTATTTATGTTGAATGCCTGGGAGGAAGAAGGCAGGAAGGAAGGAAGAGGGAGCCTGCCTTTTCGCAAGGTGTGGATTTTTCCTTAAAATCTTTTACTTTATATTTATAACTTTTTATGGCATGGCATATTAAACATGTTTACCCGTGCGAAACCAGGACAAACCACCGGCTTTATCTTTATAAATATGAAATAATCTATTCTTTTACATTTAGACGGCGAGTAAATGATATTTAGATAAAAGAGATAGAATGTCTAGCGCGTGGCTATTTACAACAAGTTATTTTGTCTGTACCTACCCAGAAAACAACACAACGAAGCGTCAAATATCAATAGGTACGAGAGATAAAAATATACCCAAGTTATTAAGTTCTTGGGAATAAAAGGACTGGTGAGCGCATCCATAAAGTACGGCATTAGCGTACCGCTAAGTATTTAACCGCCCTTTATGGACGTGCGGACGGCGCATAAAAAGCTCATTTTTCCACATCCAGCTGACAAGTGGCTCTCACATTATAATGCGTCAAATCGCTCGTTTCCGAGGGAGGGCCGCCCAGCGCTCAACAACACATATATTTATTTATTTGTATGTCAGTCCTTACCTTACTTTATTTCTTTTCTGTAACTCTTCAATTTTAATATGTTTCATGTAATTAAGAAAGGTTTGTATTATACCCTCACATACAAAACAATTTAGAGAATTGAATTGAAATTTTAAATAGTTTTTATATTTAAAGAAACAGGCGCCCTTCTAATGATGACCGTCACCCACAATCACCTACTATACTGCAGGATGTAGGTTGTCTGCCTTTCTTGAGGTTCTTTCTTGTTACACAAACTACAGTATGTCATCTATCTGTTGATGCATGCGCTTATATAATATGAAAACAGTAGAGCAAACTTACGTAAGGGGACGCTTCTTCCTAGTTCAGCTTTAACTATGTAGTATTTAGTGTAAGAATTAGCATCACTAACGTCCAAACTGAGAACAGTCTTCCAAGAGTTGAAGATTATGTACATACCTATTCATATTTATGTATGTACATCTATGAATAGTCATCATAATACGCGCTTAGCACGCAAGTATTACATAAAGTTACAATAGTTTATAATCGTATACGTAGTCTGGCCATAAATACTGTTACAATTTAAAACAAAATAATATATTTGAATTTAGAATCTTTCATTTTTTATATTAAGATTCTTGGAGTTTGAGTGAGTGAGTGAGAGGAGTTGGAAAATTTGGAGTCCCTAAAACAATCTATTACAACTGGCATATTTATAATGTAGGAAACTAAGACGCTGTAATAGTAATAAACGCTACGTGTATAGAGAAAATGTTGTTTTTTTGTATCAATATATTATTATATCAAGACCATGTATTTATAGCATATAATTAAGTTCATAACGATTTAACGACTAAAGATGTACCATGTCTCGTTATTTTCGTTAAATTTCAAGTGATTAGCACTCGCAGATATTTAACACTTTTCATAATATCGTGTTAATTGCGTTTGCAATTTCAGCCGTTTCTAAACAGCTTTAGCATAGAGATTTGACAATAGATTATTTTAGCGAAACATTCTACATCTATGGGTTATTTAGTTTTCACATCATAAATCAAAGTCTGTTTTCATTTCATACGCTATAAATATAAGAGAAACTTAATTTTTACTACCTTAAAGAGTCCTTGTCAAAAACATACAAATTTTCCAATTCAATGAAAATATATTTGACTTTAGCACTTAACTATTCTTCGTAACAAAATTTACAGCTTAAAGTTGATTCACCAATAGAACTTATTTCTATTCTGTAATTTCCAAAACTCAATTTATCTTCATAATTACCACCATTTACGTCTGAATTTAGAGACTCATATTGATCGACCATAATATTAGCCACACGCAAAAACAGACAGCAGGATCGACAGCGTTAATCACCATATTTTTGTATCAATCAAGATTGTATCAAAACTCTTTAATACGATCTCGGTTAGCCCAGCAGATACGTTAAAACTGCCCTAGAACCAGCAACGACATTAATCTTAGTAATATTATAAACGTGAAAGTTTGTAAGTATCGATGTTTGTTACTCTTTCACTAAAAACTAAAGAATAGATTTTAATGAAACTTTACAATAATAGAGCTTATACATCAGAATAACACATAGGCTATAATTTATCACCGTACTCCCACGGGAATGGGAAGTACGCGGGTGAAACCGCGTGGCGCTGCTAGTCCAGAATAATTCTAGAGGGATAGGAAATATTTCCAGTATCCTTTTCTATTTAAACTAGGTGAAGCCCATAAGAAGCCTAGAAATAAATTTAATGTCTACAAATATCTACATACTTGTATCCGAATATATGTTATCTTTAACTTTTATCACATGACTAATGAATTTTGAGGGAACTGATCGCGTATACTTTTGAACAATCATTAATTAACAGGGGGTCGGGGTGACACCCTCGCACTGAGCCGTCGAGTCCCGTAACTACAATACTTAACCTAAATACTTCAGTGGCTATCCAGTTTCATATTCACGCCAACAATAAGCCCATACAATATTGATGGTGAATTCCGAGTTACCATCTATACGTACACTTTATAACTTGTAAATATCTATAAATTACTGCTGGATTATAACTTAAACAAGAGATATATTACCAGAAAATAAAAAATAACAATACCTAAATGATAATGAGAGAAATGTATTATTATTTATACAATCCATTAGATACATACAGCATTGAACACGTGCCGATTAACAATCAAAGAAAGAAATAATTTGCGAGGAATATTATCGCGATATAAATAGTATATTAAATAACTAATATTAATACATTCACAAATATTTATTAATTTGAAACAATTTGTTCCCGTCATCGATATATTTACTACTGCGTAAGTAATACTACTTACTAATTCACGCATATTCATAACAGAGAATTATTAAAGGACGAGAACAAATACTGATTTAGCAAAAGAGATAGATATCAGGCTGTTGATCATTATAAACATTAATCATGATTATTTCGATGATTACGATATGAAATCTCAACGTATAAGCCCGCCGGTGATTACACAACCGTAGCTGAGACGGGCGTCTCGGGCGTCCTTGGCATTGACTGACCACTGACCAGATGATCGCTGCGAGTTAACTTTCGCCGGTCGTTAATAACAATTAAATTGTACCCTCCGTCTGTCCGATTTATGAATGTGCTATCAAGCTTTTGTATCACGCTCAAATACAAGCTGGTAAATAACGTTGTACGCTAAAAACAATGGAATTTCATAATTATTCTCCTACATTTAAATTGTGGCGTCTTATAATGGCCACTAATCAAAACTCCTAATCTCAGTAGAGTTGGTAAACAGTTGTATATAGAGGAAAACCTATTTTCTCTTAGGTGATTGATGGTCTTTTAGTCAGACATAGTTAAAATCTAGAAGATGATCTTAACGGGACTTCAAGGAACGAGCGATATGTTATAATATAATAGATCTATTTAATATTAGAATTCATAATTAATGACAATATACATATATGAGAATATGAATAAAATGCGCGCGCGCGCACATCAAGGTTTTGAGATCGGAGGGGTAGAGTAATTTAAAAAATATTACGAATTACAACATGACAAGGAGACGTCTTTTGTAGCCATAGATGTTTCTTATCAATTTTTTACAGGCTAGGCTTACCGCTCGTTTCAACCGCTGCAACTCCCAGCAATAGCCAGGAACGACAGCGGTATACACTAAACGACCCCTTGATAAAATCTTGGGGTGCCCGGGGGATAAGTTAAAGTGACTTGGGGGCTTCATATCTAAATATTGATGTAATAAGTTAAGATTATATATTGAAAGCGTTTTTTTACTAATACAGACATACCCGGAGCAACATTCACGTATATTGCACAAGGCTGAACTCGGGGCACCTCGGGGCACCTCGGGGCGTCTCCCGATCCCGCCCGATATCGACGCACGTCTTTCAACATCCGTCAAATTATAATTGCTCAATCGAGCCAGCGGATGTCTCTGAGCGAGTGAACGTTTTTCGGTATAACCGTGACGTCTTACAAAATGTTGAAATAATAACCATAATAGGTATAATATGTAAAGTATTAGAAATACAGTGTCTTCACTGTATATTATCGGCCATCTTGGCGTTCGTTTGTTAAGCAATAGACAGATAGAGGCTGATGACGAAGATGATGCATAAAACAGGAATTCGTTAAATTATTTTCACGAAGAAAATCACCCCGCGCGCTTTCTGATTATTACTTTTCTTTTATGCATTTAATATCCAGTTTCGATGCCGATATTTATAACCTCTGACTCTGGTTTCGATATGACCACTTCCGTAACATCTCTAGGGCAGACTGATCTGTGAGGGCAAAGCTAACTAAACTAGACTAACCGTTAGTTTAATAATAATCCAACATTTCTCACTTGGAACATGGCCAAAGATATACACTGATAAACTATGTAACAGCTCCATTTTCAAATGTATCAACCCATATAATATGTCCCCCTGCTAGGCACGGGTCTCCTCCACGAAATCAGGCAAGGAGGGGTATCGGGCCATGGTTCACCGTGGCGCTGGCACAGTGCGTGTTGGTTAACTTCACACACCTTCATAGACTTTTAATCTCAATTCACTGATTTTATATAAATCAGTTCAATGAACTTTTACTTTTTCAACAACTCTTAATTGTATTAGTTGTATTTGAAGAACACTAGGCGTTTAGAGACCGCCAGCAAAAAAATACCGGTCCGGTACAATAAAAATCCAACATTTCTCACTTGAGGCACGTCCGAGGAATTCTCACGTTGCGACATTTCCGTGTGCCCCGAGCACCGCCGGCCCTCCATAAATGGCCTCACCTGAGGTCGCCTCCATATATGACATATCATTAGATGCTATAGTTATTATTTAATATGTTCTGTACAATAGATACTTTGTTTCGTTTCAGCCTAGCCTAGCCCTTATTATTAGAAACGAATAAAGATATTATTCCCCTGTCGGGACTTTGACGCATAGAGGTATAATAAATTGTAAATGCAATAACATACTTTATTCAATAACTATTATTTGAAATTGAAACAACGCGTCCAACACGCGGTTTTGGTTTGATGTGATTAATTTTATAAACCACAGCTTATAGATTCTCTAGTCACGTTTGTAAAATAAAATAGCATACCCATTTATTTCGATACATTATGAAATTCGCTATAATGCTTTTATATTTTGACGCATTTCGCATAAAGTTTATTAATCATACAATGCCCGTGGACAGGTTTCAGTCGGTTACTGTTATGGGTTACCTACTGGGCAGACTACGTAAGCTAATATGTAATTTATAAATTTTTTTGACTGAATGATACAAGTATTACACGCCTGGTTGTTATGTTTCACACAAACATTAGGAAAGAGGAAATGGATCGCTACTACGCAATTCAAGAACAATAAAAACTAAGCTCAACCAGCTTGCTGTGTACGGTCCAATAGTCCGTGTATATTTGTTATACATTTATTTATATTGATTTTTAGTTAACAATACAACGGAATATATAACGTTACCTAAACTAATTCATATTTCATTCGTTACTAGTTTACATCCAATTCACCTGCTATCTTTCTTATATCGAATCCAATTTAGGACTATACTGCGAATTGCTTCTTAGGTTGTGTGTGTACTTGTTTAATACTCGTTACTACAGTGAGCGATGATGATCCACTGGGTATGGGTTTGGCCTCTTGAGGGAAAAAGTCCACGTTCGATTCTGACACCCTGTCATGAGTTTAAATGAGTTTTTCCAAATTTCAAAATGCACACGACCGAGAGACAATCGCTCGCTCATCGGTGAAGGAAAACATCGTAAGAAAACAGCATGCCTGTTGGGATTGAAAGTATTTGAAGGTGTGTGAAGTTCACCAACACGGACCGTGCCAGCGCTTCGGTGAACTATGGCCCACTATGGCCCGATACCGTCCTCGCCTGATTTCGTTTCAACTCGGGTTGATATTTTATAACAATTTTTGTCGTATCCTTCTGAAAAGTAATTTGGTAAGAAACAAGCATGAGAGCGGTTGCCGAATACATACAATGTCACCAACTAATTAAGTTATACATAAGCGATATTTATAACATATCTCGATAATTCCAAATTAAAGAAATATCACAACCCTCTTTTAGGCCCAAGCAATGAACAATCGTAAAGATAATGCATATCGTAACTTTTTACAAGCCTTTATTGTCCATAGTCGCCATTAATTCGCGCTCGCAAACGGCGGGGCATTCGAGTTTATTCAAGTGCAATCTACCTATATGAGGACAGACAACTAATAGACAGAGTCCTTCATTAGATAAATTCTGTAAAATTTTTGTCTTATTCTAAAAATGAAATAGGGAAGTAATATTCAATCTGACGACCTCTGGTGGCTCAATGGTTACCGAATTGGCGCTCAAGCAAGAGGTAGCGGATTCGGATCCCGACACGGAACAAAAAGCCTCTGTGTTCCTGGGTCATGAATGTGTATAAAATCTTAAATATACACATTTAAGGCCAATGCAAAACTAAAAAAAAATATGTCTCTTGCCATCGCATACTCTGTCCGATCAGACAATAGAAGGGTTGTAGCGCAATCAAGACTTAAATTACAACCAGGGGTAGTCGAGTTCCATACACAATCGCATGCTTCATCCGACTTAATTACATTTTTCATGGTTTTGACAGACTGATTGAGTTTTTATTATTGTCAATGGACCAATTGTCGAAGTCATTTACATGCTAAGATTGAGTTTCATCATCATTGTTCCGTATCTATCAATTTTGTCTTTTAAAACACAAATCTGGTAATAAAATTAGAGGAATTATTTATCAGGTAGTACCTTTTTAGTAGTAGTTGAGCGACGGTGGTCCAGAGGGTATACCCTAGCCTCTTATGCCAAAGGTTTCGGGTTCAATCCTGATCCCTGGGATGCCTTGAAATGGTTTTTCTAAGTTGTCTAAGTGCATTCTAAGCGCAAGACTATCGCTCGCTTAACGATGAAAGAAAACATCGCGAGGAAACCTGCATGCCTCTTCAGCTTTATATATATATAGAAAAGTATGAGATTGGTTAAGCAACCATTAAATTGTACCTGTATTGTTCTTACTTAGGAAATACCTAAGTATTCTTTCTTCACCCTAATTGCTTGTTATAGTTAACAACAAATACAAATCATCACATCATCTATTATAATCCATTAGCATTCACAACACCGGCTGCCGATCGTCAGTCATTACGAAATGTTGCGGTTACAACATCGCTGATTGGGCTGGAGCGGTGGCCGGCGATGTTGGACGGATGTGTTATCTTAAATATCGTGTACGCAGGTAGCGATTATGAATACAAGGCGGAAGATGGAGAGTAGGAGTTTAAAGGCGATAAGTGTTCAAAGAAACGCTTTATTTTTGACCGACTTAAAAAAAATGACGTTATCAATTCGACTGTATGTTATGTCTGTATTTTTGAAAAGCATATACAAATTGTATTTGAGTGAAGGCGCATTTTACAACAGATTTGATTATACAATAATCTCTTTATACAGATATTTCAGAGACGTATGAAATGTGCATCAATTTTCTGATTTTTAATTGAGGATAAATTCTTAAGCATTAACTAACATTAATACTAAATATCTACTTGCACAGGCCGAGTATATTATCATAAAGACAGAGACATTTTCACAAATAGATGTGGGCTATATTTTGTCAATGTTGGATGAGAGTGGCGATCGATCGGTTCACTTGACGTTCATCGAGGGAGGCCTATGTTCAGCAGTGGACGGATAAAGGCAATGATGATGATGATATTATGCCATATAGCGGTGTCAGTTTATAACATGAACCAACGTACATCTGATTACTGATATTATCTTATCTCGGGCGATGGTAGAAACTATTGTTTGTTGTAATATTCCACAGTAATGTCTTACGTTTGGTGTATAATATCAAACTCAAATTTTTCATGTACCTATAACCCACCTGAACATAGACATCTCCTGCTGGTTAAGTCGAATGATCACCTAAAATGCCATTATAGGGATAGATATTCGAGGTATAAATACGACTGGCATGGTTGAGGGGTCTAATGCCATATACTGGCATGATTGAGGGGTCTAATGCCTCATCTAACTTGTACCTATTTACGTTGGTAAAGGTTTCCTCGGACGCAGCAAACTCAATTATATTAAGTTAAAATTAATATCAACTCATATATTATGTCCCACTGCTGGGTCCGGGTATCCTCCTCAAAATCCCAATCAAAAGTTGGACCATGGTTTTACGACGCGCTGGCCCAATGCGTGTTGCAGTTCACACACATTCAAACACTTTTATAATCTCATAAGGCGTGCAGGTTTTCTGCATGTTTCATGCATGTTTTCCTTCACCGATGAGCAAGTGATGTTGTTATGTTCAGGTAGAATTTAAATCTAATCGGAAATCAACATCTCGTCTCTTATATTATGATACATAATAATAAAATTGTATAAGATTTCATTAGTGACCGTAAAATATATACCCCACTTAACATAACTAGTTAATATTAAATTCAATCCTATAATTATACAAAATCTTAATTCAAATGTTTCTTGCGAGTTTATAGTTTCTAGCTAGTGAAGGAATTTCATACAAGACAATATTAAACAGCTATACAATGTTGACATCTTCATGATATTTACGTCTTAACATTTAACGTACGCTTCATACGGAATGCGATGCACGCAAGCATTAAGATTCTAATCTAACACAACTACTTATCACAAACGTAATCGACGAAGATCTAATCTGACTACATTTTAATTATACACTTCAAGTCTGAGAATAATTCGAGTTCAAAAGAAGTGTGGTGACAATGATGAAATACAAGAAACAATTGAGAAATGTATCTACGTGTTCAAATGAAGATTCTCTAAGAGAAGGTCAGATATAGAGTAATTTGATATTTAAGAGGAACACGTGTGTGGCTTGAGTGTATTTTAATAATAAACCAATACATATATATAAATAAAAAAATAGTAGTAAAAAATAATCTACTCATGTTAATTTATAATAATTCTACTTTTATCTATTGTTTTGTTATACAAAAAACGATACTTATGTTCATTTAGTAAATGTTAACTATATTTTTTATACAAGATATAAAATAAATATTAATCACGGCATAATATTTTTTTTACATTTTTGCCGCCCTCCCATCACTACGGCCTCTGTATTTGAAACGTCGATAATAAAACATAATCTTTAAGTAATAAGGCCGCCTTTTTGACCTTATTTTTTTTTTTTGGATTATCTTGTAGTGCACAATAAATAATATTTCATTCATTCATTCAATCTGTAAAGTCCTTTCATTATAACGAATTTGTTATTATGTGAAAGAAGTCCACTTATTATCAAACGCGTTAACATAAAAAAAAAACACAAACTTTTTATCATTTATTATTTTCATCGGACGTACAAATCGCAGGTGCGTTTCCGCAATCCGGGCGACACATAGTGACAATATTGACACTGGCGACAGTTTTGTATTGCGGAATTCAATTATCGATTCTATTCTATATCCAGAATGGCAGGCTAACGATTACGTTTAGATACCATCTCCTATAATGCTCGCCGGCGCCGCGCGGGGGCGTACATCGCAAATCATTACACACATAATTGGTATTACTATTTAAATTCATTTATAAATTAATAGAATGCTTAAATAACGTATTATAATTGGACAGATAGCATCTACAAGTGCGCATAAACCCGACGATTTGTCCGATGCAATATTATTAATTGCAACACGACGTTGTGTATAGACTATAGACATAATTATACGCCCAGGACGATACCAATTTTTTCCTTAAGTAAATAGAAGCGTGCGTTGCTCTGCCGCTGAGATGACTTTAACGAATGATCAAGATATCTGAGTAATAGTAATAATAAAGTCAAGTAGGGACGATAGATGGATAATCCATACATACCAAATTATACCAAAAGATACTTGGAAGATATTTGATAACTAAATACTAAGTTTAATGTTATTCTCAATAACTATTCTCTATCGTTGTTTAGTTTCCTATCGCTATATAATGAGTAAATATGCAAATGTCTTATTGACATTCCCGCGGGCGCTGGGGGGCGGAAGGGGCGAGGGGCGCGCACCTGCCGAGCTGCGCGTGCGCCGATACAGAGATTGATCAAATTTATTGCCACGCATCGATTGCAAATTTTGATACAGTAAATTATTAATTGAAATCGACCCGGTCGTTTGCAACATTTGTAAATTATGGTATTATAACATAATTTGAAAGTTAAACAGGCAATATTAAATTACTAAATGTAATATTGAATTTAAGTGCAATTGAGGACCTAAATATTAGTAATAATTAATTACTGTTCCTATTTTTAAATAGGAACAGTAATTAATTAATACTAAGATTTATCTTTCCAGAATACCCACGAATATGACCCTACCTCCTTAAAAATTTTAGACCCAATAATAATAATAATAATAATAAGCAATAGCAAGGATCCGTTTAGCCAAACTAAAATAAAAACATAAAAATATTTTATAGGAAAATCCTAATCAAACATAATTACATATCAATGGATTCAACAATAATGTTAATCCAATCTATTTTTACAATCATGACCATAATAGAAGACAACAGAGCGATCAATTAGCACGGCGACAAGTCCATTTTTATAACATAAAACAAAACAAATGCGGATTATTCAGCATGGCTAATACGCAGTTATCGACTCCCCCGCATCTAGCACGGAAATAGTCGGCGCAACAATAACCGTAGGGAACAATGAGTAACCGATTACATTGAGGGCACGTCACTAACCACTATGGGATTGATAAAAACCTCACACCACATCGCCAGCCGAGTCATTAGTGCACATTGTTCATGAGCGTTTATGTTGATCAAGATATTTAACAGACGTTGTCTTATTTTCGCAGGCCACACGTGCAACTAATAAATTGCATGCATTTTATATTGGTTATGATAGGTAGACTGCAAAAAAGAAGTCATATATGTGATCAAAATAGCGAATTCGATCAAGGACTAAGTTATACTGACAGTACGTGTCATTGTCTCCAGCCTTCTCTTAACTACAAACATAATTTCTATTGATTTATTTAGAAATAAGCATCATGTGCGTCCACGCAAATGAGACCAATCATGAAGCATCTAAAACACTCAATATTATTCGATAAGAATAAAAATTGCATCAAATTATAAATATTTCTCTGACAACAAATCGGCACCACATCAATAATAGAGTCCTTTTTAAAAGAAACAATTTCATTGTACTTGTAGCTTGGAATGCCTTTCTTGTTAACACCATTGCCACAGATATAATCAATTATATCATTACCAAAGGACTCAGTACTGTCAAATAAATCTACTATCAAACTTTGCGTCCATTTGCATATTTAATTATTTACATGGTTGTAAAACACATTGTGTTCTTGTACGTTTCAGGCCAAATTTATAGAATTAAATGCTTGTATTTAGTGTTTCGTGTATATTTGCACCATTACTCAAGCAATTTGCATTTAGCTGGCGAATTCTTGTCTAGATCGTAGTGAGATTCCTTAAAGTAAGTGCACCTGCGCCGTGTCAAGGTTTGCTAGTTTCCCGTTGGTCTTTACCCCGGTACAATTTCAACGATACGTAGATATTTGCATTTTTATCAAAATTGTACCTATCGCAAAATAAATTCAATTCAAGCAATTTATTATCAAAGAATTAAAGCTAACAATGTATAAACAATGCACTAATTTAATGCTATGATTGACTTGACGCATATTTTAATCACTACATGAGGCTAAGGTCTTCGATTGAGTCATCACAACAAATCGTTCTTGACATAATGGAACCAAAGAGGTTGGAACAAGAGGATGCGCGGGCGCAGCCGCGGAAGCAAATCAACTATAATTAATAGATCTCCCACGTGCCGATTGAAATTCGCCGACGTGTATAATCTAATCTCAATACTGTTGAGTTGTTTGCATACAATTAAATTAAGGTCAAAAAGAAGTATGTTTATACAATAAATGGAGAATCAATTAATGTTTTAGTGTGAGATCATAAATCCCAACTTTCAATAGAATAAACAGGAAATTGGTGAAATCCGTACAATGTGCGTTCTATCTTCATCACCCTATAATAATTCAAGTCACAATAGCCCCGAGCTAATGGATTGACCCATTGTCACTACGCACCGAGATCCTCGTCCGCGATAGCCGCGATCACTGTCTCTAGAGAGTTTGTCTACTGACCCAAAAAGCTTAGCTCACAAACAGATAGCAGTCTAGATTTAGAAGCAGTTTTACCACCTGTAGATGTTAATCTAAATTGAGGCGATATTGAAGTTAAATGAATTTAAGTAAGGGTCGAAGTGATGTATGCGATCGTGTTTAGATAAGGCGAGATCGAGCTACAAGTGTTCGGAGCATCTGTAGTTTCATCTTGCGTGAGAGAGGCACATCAACCTTTACGGGTTGCAGTATCCGAATGAGTTTAAGAGACAGTGCATTTGCAACGCCATTAACAAGGCGAGCAGCGCTAATTAAGAAAACGTGCAGAATACTCTGCACAAATGACGGTAGAAAGTTGCGCGTGCCGAGGCAAACGTATGACTGTTTCATTGTAAGTTTCTACTGGTTACGCTTCCTATGTAGGTTTTTTTTTCTTTTGATCTTAAAAACACGACAAACTTTAGATTTTGGTAATGAAGTGATAATAATATATTTCATAATATACTTTTCGTTTGTGTAGACGAAGTTATGTCAAAGTCACACCTGGTTCATAGTCGAATAGTTCATAGTCAAGTCGAAATCAACCAAGTTTGAAGACGATCTCCGAGCAGTGACCGGTCCGTGTTGGATACTACAGATAGTGGCAAGGGATCGAACTGTTCGGAACGTCCTGTTCCGTTCATGGGGAAAGGATGATGATGATGATGAATATATTTGATATACCTCGAAATAATTATTTGGTCCTAATGTTTCGAATTTTAGAAATTGTCCTATTTTAAAAATGTATGACAGATAAGCAAAAGAAATTCAAAATTATAGTTAGCTCATACTCAAAAATCACCGCTCCAAATATCTGTAGGACCATTTACAGAGCATAAACACGAGTTGCAATAGACTAGTTTTTGCGAGCCGTTCCCACGATGATAATCATGTCGTGCGACTAGCTAACGATACTAGTTTTGGATTACTTTATCGAAATATATCGATATGATCTATATTAATCAAAATTCGCCAAGACAAGCTTCCAGAATTAGTTATCTTTTTGATCGTTTGATTTCCAGATGAAAAAATATACGACCGAGAATATGAAAAATTTAGAAACGTGTATATATTTTTTATGATATAAACAAAATTACTATTAAAATGGTCACACAGGAAATCTAGTTAGTATAGGGCTCACGTGCCAGATAATGGTGGTAATTCAATAACTAATCACAAGTCTTAGACGCTGTTTTTTGTGCTTTTACAGAGTTTACCACATAACAGCCGAGTTCAAGCCTTGAAATAACACTTTGGTCATATAAGCGTCACCTATAAAATTAGTAGTAACCTTAAAAGAGATCGGTTATCGATCCAATCTACAGCATCCCTATTCGGGCCGGAGCTGGTCCGCACAAAGAGATGCGCACATCGTGCCGACTTTCTCTCGATAACCTTTCCGGGCCTGATCGTCTATCTGCTGACCCAAGGGATCCAGGGCTACGACTTAATAGCTTCGGCTTTTTAATTAGTGTTTTTTGAAGTAATGAGCGTCATTTAATTAGCGAGTGTTATTTTATATATTTAAGTGTAATATGATTTTAAAAATAAATATAATTATATAATTGCAACAATATAATTGATATTTTTAACAACAATATTATTGATATTGAATAAAAATATAACAATATAATTGCACCAATTTTAAGAGTCAACTAAGAATATCCTATCCAATCCTTTAATTTCATGGATATATAGGTAGTTAGTAAATATATTAAGCGTAGGTTTATGTTAATTTATTCACAAATATTTACCAAATCCACCAATAATTGGATTAATAATTTTCCGCTATTAAACTCTAATCGTCGTTACAATCTTTCATCATCTTGTTCCGTTCATCGCTGGAAAAGGGCCCCTTTCGATCTAAGCCAAGACTATTATCTAAATCGATGCCTTTAAATATTTCTAGACTAACGTAGCTTTATTTTGATGAAATATCGAAACGTAAAGGCTATTCATGTAACACATAATTTGAATAGACAAAATCTTTTGCGCCACATTGTTACGTGTGCCGGGCCCTTAGCGGCCACAACAGACTCGCTTTCTATTCGGATCAGAGAGTGAGCTGATAATCGGAGGAGCGTGTGCTGAATTGGACGACCTACGGCGTTAGGGTTGAAACATACCATTTTAAGCAGTTTCGATTCCTTATTAGCATAGTGCTAGTACTCCTATCATCACCAAACGTATTTCCGTCAGCTACAAAACGTAGATAAATATTTAATAAATACTCCAGTATTGCAATAGTTTTTGATAGAACTTTTGATAGAACACATTACACAGATCCAGGTAAAGGTATATAATTTTCATATTACAGTTACCTATCGGTAATAAAAGAAAAGCTATGAATGCTAGTGTAAATTATTATCAAATATGCTAAATCGTTCTTCAGATCGGTAATTAATTAGCTTTTACAGGGTGGCTGAACTTATTTGATGGTTACATTAATGACATTAAGAATCAATTGACAAATGCAGGGTGCGATTATACTGAACCATGAGCCCGCAAATAAGACTCGCCCTGTTACGGTTATAAAAAATGAAATAAATGGAATAAAATTAAAATAAAAAAATGTGAAACTGTTAAAGATATATTATGAAATAAAAATGTTGTACATTAAAAGTTAAGTTAAATTTGGAAAGCAGGTTTGGGTCCGACTATTAAAAATATGAGAAAATTTATTTAAATTAGCTAATTAAGGTTGTAAGAGAGCGTGGATTCGATTATTCCTGATATCAAGTTGGGAGCTAATTTAAAAGAGAACTTAACATAGACTGCGTCCGGTCACGTGCCACGTGGTCCGTGCTTCGCCCAGCGCGCCGTCCCGTCGCTCAGCGTGGCGGTGAGCAGGACCGAAGCCAGCACTGTGGTGTGCGGTCCCCGAAGAGAGAGGTCAGGAGAAGTATGGGATCAGTGATTCCGTGGGGTCCGTGGGTAAATTAATAAGTGGGTAGTGGGATCCCAGCTGCTCTGGTTCCCGTCGTCTGCTTCCTACTGGACCCCGTCCACAGCTACTCGGCCACGCCCAGGATTAGCACCGCACCGACCACGACGGCAACGCCTGGGACCCTGAAAGGTCACGCCAACACGGGTGAGCCTTTCCGTAACCAACCCCCATGAATGTCCAGGGTTGACACGGAAATGGCCATTAAAAGCATAAAAGCACAGAACACAATAGAAATAAGCACTAAGCCCTATGATAAAATATTACTAAAAAAAACACTATTAAATTGTAAGGCAGTGCATTTTGGTTGTAAATTAATTTTAGCGTTTTACATTAATAATTATAAGCAGAAGGCTTACACACTAATTATAACAAAGAGATTACTTAAGATAACACGTGTGTTCCTACAAGGACTCACCCACTAAAATATAACGCGGCGCGTGTGCGCTTCTCAGCACTCTCCGGCAGAAAAAGAACGATCGACCGGTCCGTAAGCGGCACGACTCGATTCCAAGACGCTTCACATATCGTGACGTCGTAATATGTCTTGGCCAATAGTGATCGAGTAGGCGAATGAAGAAATTCGCGCGCGGAATATGAATTTAGTATTAAAAAACGAATAAATAGTACAAAACTCGTAAGTAAATCTATGTAACATAATATATATGTTACAATACCCCCCCCGTCAGAGAAGAATTTTGCTTCTCTGGCAAAATTCTGAAGAAGGTAACGCGAGAAGAAACTCTGGCGCAGCGCTCGAGAGAAAGAGAAAAAAAAAATTCAACGCTACTGATTCTACTTCTCAATAACAAGATAAGAGTTGTTAACTCATCCGTAGCCGATCACAAAAGTGCTACGCTACATTAAAAAAAAAAAAAAAAAAATTTAGCTTCACTGCTACGCTGCGCTACGAGATGTAGACAGCGTATCCGATCATACGTCACTCACATTCATCATCATCCAAATTCTCACAAGCAGCGTGCGTTATCTGTACTACACAAACAACGCCCTGACACAAAGAGATATGGTCTACTATGGACACATACTCACCAGCTACTATAACCGAAAAATTTAATTTAATTTAATATGCCAAAAAGTATTCCCGATGAAGGCTTTTAGCATGTGTGCATATACTATAACAATATAAATATGTGGAATCGCCACCCGTCCCGGAATTAGATAAGCTATATTAAAGTTATTAACTTATGGCGTAGGCTTAAAATAATATAAAAGTACAATTAAGAGATGTACTCGAGTTATTGCTCAGTGGAATAACTCAAATATATTACCAAAATACATAACTGGCACAAAAGTCCTTGCTCAGTGGAACGACTTGTACCCTAAATACATAATCAGTACATAAGATATGTACCATAACACACAACAATCCATGTCATGTACCTATTGTATATGCACGCTTTAGAGATCATCACCCGTCTCAAAAATTGGAATAAATAGTGTAAATTTTGAAAAAAAAACTAACATTTATTTTATATTATAACTGCCTACTAAAATTACCTGCTAACTTCATATCTTTAATATGCCAAACACCTAAATCCCTACCATTAAAATCCTGCAATACATACACTAGAGGAGACTTTTTACCTACAATTTTACATTTAATGAATTTTGGAGCTAACTTCTTAGTAAAATATTTATCTTTGTCACTCAAAAAATAAGTTTTCTTATAAACAATATCCCCAATATTAAATTCCGCCGGCTTACGGCGCAAATTATATCGAGAAGTATTTTTTAAATGTGCCGAATATAAGCGAAATTGAACTTTATCAAATATATCCGCTAATCGCCCTAAGTTTTCTGCGTAACTATCACGCGGAATAAAAACTATGTTATCAACATTATCGGAGTCCGTATAATGTGAACCACACGATACCAATTCCCTGCCATAAACTAAAAATGACGGCGTGAAACCAGTGGTTTCATTCACCGCGCTGTTAATTGCAAACTGAATTTGAGGTAAAAAAATATCCCATGATCTATGATCTTCATCTACAAATGATGCAATACAAGTTAAAATAGTGCGATTATACCTCTCAACCGGATTAACCTGAGGAGTATAACGCGGAGTAAAATGAACATTAGGGATATTATATTTTTTGAAAAAATTTAAACACTCATTACTAATAAATTGTGGACCATTATCCAAAATTACTGTCTGCGGAATACCATGAACCAAGAAAACATTGTCCTCAATTAATTTAATTATTACATTGGAAACCGCGCGTCTCATAGGAAATATTAAACAAAATTTAGAAAAACAACACGTTACAACTAATATAAAATTATTTTGTTTCCTACTAGTGGGCAAAGGACCCATGATGTCGATTGAAATCACTTGCCATGGTCTGACACAGTTCTTAGGGCGACCCATGTCACCTAATATTAAATGATTTTGAGCCTTATATTCTAGGCATTTGGGACAATTTTTAACATAATTTAATACATCCTTATACATATTAGGCCAAAAATATTTCAAATTTAATCTTTTAAGAGTTTTAAATATACCTAAATGACCGGCAGTAGGTAGATCATGATTATTTGAAATAATTTCAAGACGGTGTTCCTTAGGAATCACCTCCTTCCAATCAAACTCAGATGTTAAATTATATTTGTTTTTAGACAACCTAAATAATTTATCATTTTTAACACAATAATTTTGAAAAGATGATGGCTTATTAGCGCATCCATTAAAAATATTAAGAAACCATTTATCATTACCCTTATAATTTGAAATAGAAAATATGCTACTCACAGGAACTGAACGACTCAGAGCGTCAGGTATTACATTATCGGCTCCCTTACGATGTTTAATTTCGAAGTTAAACTCCGACAACCTAGTACTCCATCGAGCCAAACGACCCGACGGGTTGGATAATGATAAGAACCACTTAAGAGCACTATGGTCTGTGTAGACCGTGAACCTCTTGCCATTGTCAAGGTAACATCGCCAATGTTCTACCGCTACCAAAACCGCTAATGTCTCACGCTCAGTAATACCATAGTTCCGTTCCTGCTTGGTAAGAGACCTACTCATGTAAGCGACTGGGTGTTCTTTGCCGTCAAAGTTTTGAGTAAGCATAGCTCCGATTCCGTAACTGCTCGCGTCAGTGTGAACCTCAAATGGCTCATCATAATTAGGACACCTGAGCACAGGAGCCGAAACTAAACACTCCTTAAGTTTCCTAAACGAACTATCAGCCTCTTCAGTCCACTTAAACGGAGGTGCACCCTTACGTGAAGAAGTTAATTTATTTAACGGTGCCGCCAAAGTACTAAAATTTTTAACAAAACGACGGTACCATGATGCTGTCCCTAAAAATCGTTTTAAACTTTTAACATTAGATGGAGTAGGAAAATTAACAATAGCCGAAACCTTATCCGGATCTGTACGCAACCCATGTTTATCGATCACGTAACCTAAGTACTTTAATTGGTCTCTAAAAAAACGACATTTATCAAAATTAATGGTAAGGTTAGATTCTTTTAATATTTCTAATATTTGTAACAATATCGAGACATGCTCATTAAAATCCGCTGTTGCGATTACTAAATCGTCGACAAAACAACACACCTTTACGCCGAAACGGTTGCCAAATAACATATCGACTAACCTCTGCTGTGTGGCAGGTGCGTTGGTTAGTCCAAAAGCCATACGTTTAAACCGAAACGTACCGCGTGAAGGAATAAAAAAAGCTGTCTTATCCCGATCAGACTCCTGTATCTGGGTTTGAAAAAAGGCACTACAAAAATCGATAGTCGATAAATAATGTGCATCCCTAAGATTATCTAAAATTTCGGATATATATGGTAAACTATACGCATCCTTTTTAGTTACCGCATTTAGTTTACGACTGTCCAAGCATAGGCGATAACTACCCGAGTCCTTGCCCTTGGGTACCAGAAGGACTGGAGAACTCCATTCGCTTTGGCATGGTTCGATAACGTCCATCTCAAGCATCTTATCTACTTCTTCGGAGAGAATTCGCTGCTTCTCCGGAGACATCCGATAATACCGCTGTCGAATGGGAAGTGCATCCCCAGTATCGATTTTATGAGTGACCAAGGTAGTCAATCCTAACCCCTTACGCTCGAAAGAAACAGAGTGAAACTGATTGATGATACTATCAGCTATCGATCGCTGGTCAATATTTAAATGTTCATAACCCGTTATGACAGAGTCCGACCCACAATAAGAGATAGGCTCCGACCCAAAACTTACAGAATTAATATATTTCGGACAGATTTTAAATATTTTCCAAAAGTCAATACCTAATATAATATTCGAATTAATCTCCGGAAATACATAAAATTTTATAAAATGAAATTGATCCTCGAAGTTAACAGGAAGATTTAAATAACCCAAAGAAGATATTTTATTACCATTCGCCACTACCGCTGAAATAATGTTATCTTTAAAAAGTGTATAACCACGCTGAATGAAATCCTTATAAAAATTACCCCCCAATATAGATATAGACGCACCAGTGTCTAAGAGACCCGACAACTTAATGTCGTCTATATGTATGACCGCATAAGGCCTATTCTCACTACAACTATCGTTACACAGAACCGAATCTAACTTATAAGTTTTAAAATATATAGAAATTGTTTTAAGCCAAAAATCCCAATCAGTTTTAGAAAAATTGTTATTATTAATTATTGTATCGCCGACTCGGTTCTGCCTTATTCGTTTTTTGAATTATTATTGTTACTATACTTATTTTTACATTTAATGCAATCCGGTCGTTTAACGTTAGGCTCACCGCAACCAAAACAAAACACAATATTCCTATCCTTATGACAATCGAAATAAGCGTGAGAAAATGTTTTACAACGTTGGCAGTAAACGCTTCGATCCGAAACCGGTTTACCGATCGAATGAATGTTGGGTTGATTTTTATTATTAAAATTACTATTTAATTTACTCGGCGCAGAGGGTTTGCGCTGAGATGGGAATGATGATGATGATGGATTAGACGAGTGCTGTGAATTACGTGGAGACGAGTATTGAGGCTCCTGATGGTAAGAGTGGTGACGCGAGAATTTATGAGATGAGGGAACAAAACGACTGGAATTAAAACGATTAAAATTATTTTTATTAAAACTGCCTTGATTATTAAAATTATTGGGAAAATTTTGTTTAACTACATTTTTAACGCCAGGATCGTAAGCAAGGTCAGGGGCAACTAGATTGTCAGTGACCTTCTGAGGCTCATGAAAAGATAATAGCCTGCTTTGGACATTCTCATAGTTACGGCACACATTCCTGAGCTGATCAATAGATTTTATATCCGTTGACGCTAACATCCCCGCATAACACGGTCTAATATTATGTAATAAAATTTCTAATTTAAATATTTCCTCAGGAGGAGTAGTTAACCTATTAAACATCTCATCCATAACAGCCAAATAAATTACAATAGACTCATTAGCCCCCTGCGTCCTATTTTGAATTTCCGTTAATAATTTATAATCAAAATTTGGTTTATCGAAATCCCTACGCAAATATTCCAATACCACACTCCATTCAGTAACACCGGCGCATACGCTCCGATACCACTTTAATGCGTCGCCTACAAACAGCTGTAACGCTAACGATAAAACTTTGTCGTCCGAAATACGATGAATAGAACAATGTTCCGTAATCCGCCGTATAAAAGTGCGCACACATGACTTACCATCATACTTAATTTTACTTAAATCACCCAAACTATTGTGATCACAATGAACCGTAATATTCATTGGGCTAGGGGATGATGATGATGATGATGTATGGAGTGGTGATTTGCACGACAACTTAAGTTTATTAACAACACCCAAATAATTATTAAACTGTTCTAAACACGTATCATAAATATCCTTACTTTCTCTCACCTCAACCTCATCTAATCTGCCTATTCGATGGTACAAATGAGCTAACAAATTCTCGGCCCTCATTAAACTATTAAGGTTCGGATTCGAATTTACAATACACTTAACTTTATTTAACGTCTCACTAATACCGCCTAAATCATGTAAAATATCCAGCGAACTGACCAGAATCTCCTCTGACGGTAATGTTTCTGATAACGGTACAATCTGCTTACGAAGAGCTAATACTGTCGAGGCTGGTTCCTCATTCCTAATAAATACCTCGTATTCTAACTCGGCCTTGGGCAACGATACAAATTTAATATTGTGAGTCATTGTAGTAACAGAACGAGAGAAAACATAAAAAAAATAACAATAATAAATACTAATGCCTAAAATACACAATAGATTTATCGAGAAACACAAAAATATCCGATACAGAGGGTATTCGGAAAAAAACTCAACAAACAGCCCACGTACAAAGATTACGTAAGAATCGTAAGATTACTATTACGTAAGAGTTAAAGTTATTATGTAACTAACATTTAAGTTTTAAAATTTAATATTTTATATACTTACTATAAATTAACTATGAATTATTGTGACTTGGTTTGTTATGTATATATAGAGAGAACATAAAACATTTTAAACAGTACACAATTCACAACACATACATTTAAAAGACACGGGACCATTTCCACACCACCAGACAAACTTAATACCAGGAATATTTTAACCCGTTGGGCGTCAATGTTACGGTTATAAAAAATGAAATAAATGGAATAAAATTAAAATAAAAAAATGTGAAACTGTTAAAGATATATTATGAAATAAAAATGTTGTACATTAAAAGTTAAGTTAAATTTGGAAAGCAGGTTTGGGTCCGACTATTAAAAATATGAGAAAATTTATTTAAATTAGCTAATTAAGGTTGTAAGAGAGCGTGGATTCGATTATTCCTGATATCAAGTTGGGAGCTAATTTAAAAGAGAACTTAACATAGACTGCGTCCGGTCACGTGCCACGTGGTCCGTGCTTCGCCCAGCGCGCCGTCCCGTCGCTCAGCGTGGCGGTGAGCAGGACCGAAGCCAGCACTGTGGTGTGCGGTCCCCGAAGAGAGAGGTCAGGAGAAGTATGGGATCAGTGATTCCGTGGGGTCCGTGGGTAAATTAATAAGTGGGTAGTGGGATCCCAGCTGCTCTGGTTCCCGTCGTCTGCTTCCTACTGGACCCCGTCCACAGCTACTCGGCCACGCCCAGGATTAGCACCGCACCGACCACGACGGCAACGCCTGGGACCCTGAAAGGTCACGCCAACACGGGTGAGCCTTTCCGTAACCAACCCCCATGAATGTCCAGGGTTGACACGGAAATGGCCATTAAAAGCATAAAAGCACAGAACACAATAGAAATAAGCACTAAGCCCTATGATAAAATATTACTAAAAAAAACACTATTAAATTGTAAGGCAGTGCATTTTGGTTGTAAATTAATTTTAGCGTTTTACATTAATAATTATAAGCAGAAGGCTTACACACTAATTATAACAAAGAGATTACTTAAGATAACACGTGTGTTCCTACAAGGACTCACCCACTAAAATATAACGCGGCGCGTGTGCGCTTCTCAGCACTCTCCGGCAGAAAAAGAACGATCGACCGGTCCGTAAGCGGCACGACTCGATTCCAAGACGCTTCACATATCGTGACGTCGTAATATGTCTTGGCCAATAGTGATCGAGTAGGCGAATGAAGAAATTCGCGCGCGGAATATGAATTTAGTATTAAAAAACGAATAAATAGTACAAAACTCGTAAGTAAATCTATGTAACATAATATATATGTTACAGCCCTAACCTTTACGTGGAAGCCCTCACACATAGTAGCAGCAATAAGCGGTTGATAAGATTAATGGCACTTATGCTATAATTGACAATTAAATAAAATGATATTAAACAAACATTTAACATTTCATCATCAATAGCACATCGTGGTACGCCCAAGTACGTTCGTATTGTATTTCTTTTTGTGTATATATGTATTGTTACATAAAATGTGGTTAATAAGCAAAAAGGTTCAATATAAAGCACATTGTTGAGCAAGAACATTGCATGTTTCTGCAATATTTGTTAAGGTTTAAGGCTGTTCGCACACTTAGCGTTTAATCCCATGCAAACAAATATACCAGAAGACGGTGGTACTCGTGTCTTGATGCTCTTTAGAAGACGCTTAAGAAGACTAACAGTAAATAGAAAAAAATAACTATGAAGAAAGGCATTCTTATTCCATCGCGATTCTTTACTCTCGACTAATTACATACACTTTACACAGAAACCTTGATCATAGTAGTGTTAGTATCCTATAATCCATAATTCTTATCATTTCATCATAGTGGGTTTGACATACGCACAAAGCAGCTCCTATTACCCATTAGGTTTCATAAACTTTTAATTATTTGACATAATTATAGAGATAACGGTCGGCGGTGGCCCAACCCAACAGTAACCGGCGCAAGGCCGCTCGTGTTGTGAGATACAATTGTCATTGTACACACACCGCCACTTATCAGCATCTGTAATCCTATGGAAGGTGAATTCTTTCACGAATGAGAACTGTGCCAGTATTGAGCAATCGTATGCCTAGATTGTTGAGAGTGCAACGCTGAAGACACTCGTTACCTATTATAGCATGCAATATTTCGAATCACCTTATTTCACACTTGATGTTGCACGCAGCTTCGCCTGCGTCAACTAAGATTTAATATGGGTCTCCAACTTTTTTGAAAATTTAATATAGCCTATGTTCACCAGGGATAGTGTAGCTTCCCAACAGTGGAACAAAACAGTGGAAATGGACAAAGAATTTTTCAAATCGATCAAGTACTTTCGAAGCCTATTCAATACAAATAAACAATCAGATTTTTCCTATTTACAATATTAGAATAGAAGAATAGACAATCAAGAGTACTTCTTTGAGAAATACATGCAATACCATATACATACATCATGAACAACTTCAACATATTTTAATCATAATTACATTGCTCAAGTGAATTTAAATAGATTTACGATATATGCCTATAATAATAGAAATTGATACTATAATTAATGTCTTGACATCTTTCTCTATTTGATTCGGCAACACAGTCTAACCAAGTCCTTAGAACTGGCTGCACCAAGGTTCTTCTAAGTGTACGTTTTCAAATGTAAGCGACAAAATATATTTTTAGTACCTACAATTATGTTGGTTATGTTTTTGTTTGTTATTTTTAGATCGGGGATAAATGCAATAATATCAATCAACGCCTTTAGCACTTTCGGCAGCGTCAACCAAACGCTGTCCATTACCGTGTTGGCTAATTGGTGGACAAAGCAAGTTGGACAGACCGTTGTACGCGTCACAATTCACAATCGATACCGATCTCCCACAATGTATTGTCATCAAACAAGCACGTTGCGGGCAGGCATTTTAATAGAATCAATTAATACTGAAGGATCAAAAAATAGATTTTATGAATAACTAAATTTGAAAAGAAAGATATAAATTTTTATATGGATCGTTAGAATTAATATTAGTCACATTCTTGTGAGTTGAAAAGTTTACATGTCTTTGTTTCTTAATTCACGATTGTGTTGTGCTAAAGACAAATATAACGAGACACACCAAGTCAATATTTAAAGACAAGTTTTGCAAATACTTCTCATTCTCTCATTTTATTATAATTTTAAATGTCTTCCAGACGACCAACAGTAGAATGTGACGATGAATACACGATCTATAAATCATTTGCGGGTTTGTGGCGAGACAGAAGTATGATACCGCAGGAAATGGATATTATGATAACGATGCATCCGCGAATAAACTTGGAGTTAGCGAGCTATTTACAATTGCGAGGGACGCTCCAACCGCCATTACGGCCATTGAGATATCCTCAATATAACACTCGTGTTAAAGCTAATGCGTAACGCTAATAACTTCACAAACATAGTATTCCTAAAGTAAGTAAGCGATATTAATGACAATTTGCACAAGATGTGTTACAGTGCCACCAACTTATTTGTGTACTACGTGTCGCCATCGTCATTTCAGTGTTCCAATACGCACAATAGTCGAAAAAGTCGACACATTTCTATTTATATCATTAGTTTGTATTTACGATAAATTATAACACCACATTCATTGTAAGACATAGGGATTCTAGTTTGATAGGATTAGTTCCTATTTTCGCCGCTTCACAGATAAGTGGCACTATAGTTAGATCTATTCCGAAAAAGAGGATATTATCAAGAAAATATAGATTAGTGATCGAGCCACAAATAATAAATATCATCAAAGACTAAATAATTGAATTAGAAGCCCATTTCCAATTCGCTCATCATATCCTCCGCGTGTTATAAACATAGCAAAATTGAATAGAACGTTTACTAGTTGTTACTAGGAAGTCGATGACCAGCACCAACGCGGTCTATTTGTAGACTACCATGACCTACACCAACCGGGTCACTGCCAGCGTTAGGATTTTACGATTATCACATCTTGCGAAACTTTCATTGGCAAAATTTCAAAATTCCCGTCTGTAGTAAGTCTGACAATACAAGTGAATCATAGAGCGGGATGGTGTTTCGTACCCCGCCCGATGGCCGAATCGCACCACAATATCCACCTTAGCATTTTTTAATAGAGTTTACATTTGTTCGTAGCTGCGATGCTGTAAATTTAGCATAACGGAAATACGTTTACGTTTTATTTCTCCAACCTTCGCATGAATGAAATACCTGCCGGTCATCGGGTCTCTAATTCGAGCGGACGCCCAATAATTAATGGATATATGGCTCATTAGGCTGAAAACGGGAGAGCATTCCGGGCAGTTCACGTTACGTGTCGTCGACCCTCGCTGTGAACTAAAAAGTGAAAGCGACCGGTGACAAATCCCCTGGCACGCGCCTTTGATGCGCTAGGAATGCGCTGCCCGCGAGAAGTTTATCAATGTTATCACTTAGCATTAGGTACTGTTTTGTGAATGCTATACAGTTTAATACTGTTTAATGTTATTTATGTCTGATACAGATCAATAAAAAATCATATTTGATTCTCTAAAGTTGCCTTTGTCTCATAATTTGCATTTCATTGCATGCATTTCACACATCTACTAGATAGGAAAATCTCTTTTTAGGAACCGATTTCGGACTTTTTATTTTTTATTTTTTAGGACCGAAGGACAAAGGCTTTTAATTGGATTACATAGCAAACGTGAAATCACATCTCATCTACATTTTCATACTTAGATCTTTAAAAAAAACCTTCTCTATAACTGCTATAGAGAAGTAACGATTATTAGGATAGTTTCTTGTATTTGCTGCAGTTATCTCGTCTCATCGATTAGTATCGGTTACTCTTCTATCGGGGGAGTCATTTGTAAACTGTAAAGCGCCGTGTCGGGCCCCATTTACCTTACAATGTAAGCTTTACTTTGTAAGCCTAGATTTAAGATTGCACAGGCCACTATTAATTCCCCTGTATTCGCAGTTAGTTATTTGGATAATACTAAGGACTGCTATAAAACTTCATTATCTTCCTTGATAGTGTCTTACGCACAATATACAATTTAATTAAAATTGAAAATGTTTAAAACGGGATCTTTCCATGTTATCCATTTCGAAATGGAGATCGATTTTTCAACATAGTTTACGTATATTCTGACGTTTACACGATTTCGTGAACTTTGACGTTTTTAAAAAAAACGTCAAATTTCACGAAACTGCAAGAAGAATAAAATGACAATTATTTTATTCGCCACAGTACATCATAATATATTTTAATATGTAGGTAAAGTATCAACCCTTATATGGGTTATATATCCCACTGCAGCTGGGCACTGTTTTCCCTCGAATTTAGACGAGGAAGGTATGCGCCATAGACCATAGTTCACCGATGCACTAGCCAAATGCGGGTTCGTGAACTTTACACTATTTTATATTATCATTATTTAAATCGTTATTGGCAATAACATCGTCACCAGTTCTGTGGAACTAAATATAGAATCTTCTACTTATTATTTATTTATTTAGCCTTTTAAACTGGGTGAGAAATCTGATCTTTCAAGTCTGTTGGGTCTATTGACTTTTGTCAATAGAAGGCTTTTGCCTTCTCTAGTAGCTTCCATTGTTTGCGGTCTTAGCAACTCTTCTCCATTTGGATCCTGCAAGAATTTTCTACTACTACTGCCTAAATTATTGGCATTCCAGTAGAACAGATATGAATAATACACGCTAAGTTTACTACTTACATCACATTATGTGCTAAAATTTATGTAGTAAATAAAACTCCACGTCACTCAGACATTCCATATACGAAAATAGTGCATACATACAAGCAAATAAAACAAAGAACTTTCTAGACTCATAATTAGCATAAAACAATTTATTAATAGTATAGTTAACACATTAATTCCGGCCCATAATAGGCAGTTAAGAACAAACTTTATTCTAACGTCCACACTAAGTGATGTCGCAATACCTATCTAGATTGTAATTATTCGCCTGAGAATGCTATAAACGTTATCTGCGATACACAATCTCAGATAGAAATTCTCTTATAAAGATATTATACTTTAATTTGAATCATTTATTATCGTAATGTACGGAGTTTGATATCATAATTATAATAATTACCATCTTGCAAGGATTCAGTAAGCCATTTATAGTCTGCAAAAATTTGGAGGTTTTTTAGCAATCAAGAGAAGATGAACGGTTCTTTGGGTTAAAATAATAAATATTATGGTTTACGAGTATGTGCTTTAAAAGGTAGATTACTTTGTAGACATAATTTCATCATAATTTAAATAGCAGTATAGTATTTAGACTGTAACTAGTATTTTTTTTCAAGCTTCGTCAAAATTATCGTTTCGCCGTCGTTTTTTGACTCGACTAATCTGCCTCTGATCCCTTAATCCACTCACAGGTCATCAAACCTCGTAAGCGCTTAAAAATAAATTTAAATATTTTGACGAGGATTACACTAATGTACTCACAAGGTTTTCGATGTCTTTTTTTATTGAGGAAAACCAGCAATAACATGATACCTTTATAATATTGCGTTGTATTTTTGGACTTTACCTGTAACAAGAAATATACAATTAATATGTACAATTAAAATATAACAGAATGTACAAGGAAGTGTCTGATCTACGATTTATCTCCCAAATAAATTACATATTTTGCACATCTTAAAAACTACATTAATATTAACACAAAAGTCATATTAACTCGCACACGGACATTGAGAAATATAACTCAAGTCATAAATTCATGTTGGGAGAATTATCTTTATTATCAATGTTATTTATATTACGAGGCGAATCTATTACTTAATATTTATTCCGGTATTGCTAGTGATTTCGCACGCTTTATGGAGCCTCTAATTTTTTGGACAACAACATTTAGAACTAACAAAGTTAGTTTGAAGACACTTGAACAAAACGTAGAATATGTAGAAACACCATGCCGCGAAATAAAACTGATCAATAAACATCCTGTTTTAAACGATTTCAACATGAACAAAGTAGATATATGATAATAAAAACGAACAAGAAACATTTGCGAGAGCAACACAAATCACACCAATAGTAATATATTCAATTTAAAGCAAACAACTTCTTTATCACAAATGCCCATTTCACTTGGCGTCGTGGCCGATCTATTGAATTTTATTGGTCTCCCAGGCGATGGCGGGTCTAAGCAATTTATATGCTCTAGGTTACAGTAACACTCTTCCTTTCCATCGGCTTCATCCGAAGGATGTTTATCTATTTTATCATGAAACTTACACTGGCCATATTATTTCCGATCTCTTATCTATTGAATAACTATCAAACTTCTATATTACAAGTTCCAACGAAAATAATGTGTATTACGCGAAACTCTTGAATTTTGCAACTTACAAGCAATTAGTATAGATTGGAGGTAAAAATTAAATGCTAGAGCTATCCCGATATATTTTTTATTTCACATTCATATACCAGCACCTATTTTAATAAAACGTATTACGAATGTTACAGTCAGCCTACTTCATTGCAAAAGGCCCCGTCACGTCTAGATTTAGATACAGTCCCTAGTGATAAAGGCGTGTGATGGATTCGATTGCATCAATTGGCATCACATTCCACAGCCACCGTATTGATAAATGCGTGCCGTACTATGATAGATTACCCGAGCACGCATTTAGGCGTCGTCGCCATCTTATCTTGGAATATTTGTAAAACTCAAGGTTGCCTGTGTAACTCATATAAATTTCCACGACAAAAATTATGTAAATAAATTCAATATGTGAAATTTTCTTATTATAATACTATCTCTGCATCACTCGAAGCATTATTTTTTAGTTTCATTTTTTGTTTCATCATTATCAACTTTAACCTTGATGCTAAATTTCCAAAAATTTTATCATGTATTCGTTGAACGTATACCATTCCATAAGTAAGCATACCATTAACAATAGCTAAAATTCCTCCAATATCTTTCATTCCCTATTAAGTATACGTAATTGTAGGTCACTGTTTTTAATTACAGGTATATCAATTAGCCAAGTGACAAAAACAAACGCGTTTGAAAATAAAAGTAATAAATTAATGGTTGCTCTTTGTTCGCCCCATCCAGCGAAACGACTCAATAAATTCAATATAACCAACTCAGTCGTAAAAATATGTCATTTGAAACCAAATATGGAAGGCAATACACCTTATGTCGTTGCGGAGAAAAACGAGTTTTAAAAATTACGATATCAAAACACGATATTTTCTGACAAATCCCGTGCAATTATTTTGAATAATGCGAGTTGTTAGTTGCAAACTCCGGAGGTATTCAGAGATATTGGATAATCATAGTATCATAGAACCCGGATCATGTCGAGCTGGGGTAAGAAAGAAAAATGGCGATCACAAAAACAAAAAGACAAGGATAGAGAACAAGGAGAGAGGAATTGACAAAACTAAGAATATTTTTTTTGAAGAATCATCTGTTTTTCGGAGTTCTAGAAGTATCATTAAGCTTGGAGGATTAACGATTGCTATTGTCAGTGTTCTAATAACAACTGTAGAGCCTTTTTCCAACGACAATCCAGTAGCATCGAGAATTTGATTACTAGGTTTTCGCATCAACTAGATCATGACACAAAACATGATCTGGTTTAGAATTACTAGTACCATTCATGTCATGGTGCATAGAAAAAAACCAGTAAGTGGTTGCTTACCAACCTCTAAAAACACAGCCCTGTTAGGACCCTTGTGTTGACTAAGATAATCCTCGTTTAAAGTACTACGTGACTTTGCCCTCGGCTTGAGAACTGTAAATAGTTTTTGTCTCAACTAAGGGGAGTCATGTCGAGCCCTTCCTTACCGCAGACGGTACTTGGGGGAGATAAAAAAACATGAGTGTTGAAAAAATACACGATATCAGGAATTAGGAAAGAATTTGTGATTCACTTGTTGATCAGTTCTGCTAGGGCCGTAAAATTGCTACGCAAAATAATTATCATCTGAATATTCACTTGCAATTTCTTAGTTACAGGGATTATTATGAACATTTTTATTTTATTTATATTGATATAATATCATCTAGTAAATAAGAAACAACATTACATTCAAAACACAACGCGTCAAGTCAATGCGGAGCCATTTTAGAAAACAAGCCACTACATAAACATAATATACCAGTTAAACGGGATTTTCATTGAGAATTGTTTGCATTAAGAAAAAATATTTGCATATACATATATGGCGATATTGATTAAATTGTAAGTATGTAAACAATTTTATGCGCGCGCGCAGTGCGGCGCCTGAGCATTGGTCAATTAACTTCATTGCACTGATTGACACTTCATACTTTATTTGCGCTTGCGTCTCATTCTAACAAACATTGATTATAGGTATTGGAGTGTGACAAAAAATAATTAAAAGCGGTGTAACTGGTCCGGTGAATCAAGTTTCGTTGTTTTGAGGTGATAAACTCTTTTTATTGAATACGGGTTTTAAGTTAGAAATTGAAACGTAATAATACGAATGCGTAAACTTAGATCTCTATAAAGAAATATAATTTTTGGTACATACAATAACAAAAACAATTTTATCACCCGTATGGCAGTTGTAAGTTTATTATATTTTCTGTAAATTCAAATTAAGGAATGGTTAATAATAATTTAGAAAAAATATAAACCAAAATTTAGCTTACCTTTACTAATTAATGTTATAAAGAATTAAATCTTTGTATGGTTATCATCTGGCAGTCCCGTCAACGTGAAAAATCTCGTTCCGATATTAATTCTCGTACAATTAAACGACGCACCGTAATATCTTCTCCGGGATTTATCGTCAACATCCGTCATAATTGCCAAATTGGCAATTCTTTATTAAGTCATTACCTGCGTGTCAGCGGTAATGGCGTTTCATTTGTTACTATAATTACATACGATGACTTATCGTACATTTCACATTTAAGCGATTGCCGTTCCAGTGATGACTGTATTACGAAAAATACATAAAAATGTACTTTTTATTTATTATATTTGAAGAAATTAAACCCTACTGGTATTAATTGGAAGAAGAAAAGAAATAAAGAAAATCTTCATCATTGTACACATTGAAAAAAAAACAAAAAGAAGTAAAATTCATAAAATGCAAAGATAAGTGCGTTTCTTTGGAGCCAAAGTTGAGCCATAGTTTTCTAGAATATGAAACCTTTCATATTCTAGAAATAAGACGCTTAATATTGTAAATTGAAAGTCAGCAACAGAGTCTATGAATTAAAATGTTATGTTCTATATTCTAAAAATTCTAAACCATAACATTCATACTTAGAGTATTCGTAAAAAAGGTAACGAGCACTACTCTCCTACACACAACACTCACAGTCAAAACATACCCGACACTATACACACATTCCTTCTGAATGGGGCATCAGTTTGCGAGTAGGCAGTGTTCGGTAAAGAAAGCCATTCACTCATATGTCCATTCATCCCACGGCCTGACCCGCAGATAAACTCGCCGCACTCGAATTAGTGGAATTGGTACACGACCAGTTTGGATGATAACCACACGACCTCCGTTGCAGATGGAACTCGTACATACCGTAGAAAAGGAATTCAGGGCTTGGTAATATTAGTCTACGTCTTGTGAGTATTTGTATTTATATTGTAGTAACATGGGTAATTAGAATAATATTAAGTGTATTCGAAAATTTTTATACTACCTGAATAATATTTAAGTTGTTAAATTACTCTCTAAAATGTGTAGTAATTTTCAGTAGACAGTAATTTTTATAAGACAAATTATAATAATATCGTCTAAGTTTAGTTGTTTGGTAGACAGGAAACAAAGAAATCTGCCAGAGGGCGAAGGCTTCCGATAACATTCCAAGAATCTCGTTGAAGTAGAAGTAGTAATCTCGTAGAAGTGGGCACACACTCAGGAAAACGGTTGACCGATAAGCCAGGGTTTAAAAGTGGTTTTCGTTTAGGTAGACCAGATGGGAAGACAATTTCCGTGCAGTCAAGGGATGGTTTGCCTTGGCGTTCATGTTCAAGAATGGACGTCTAGAGGTAGATGCTGTCGATCGGAATCATATCCAGCCAGAATTCATGAATCCATTACACAAGCTTCAGACAACAGCAACTTTTAACATAAATTTAAATACTTTGTTAAAAAGGACAAAGAACTCATCATCACTTGACTTTTTGACGATAAAAGGTGAAAATAAAGTACGTGACTTGTAATATCGAGTCCCCCAGACAACCTTGGTACAAGAGCCCCGGCGCCAGAGGTGATCGCTGTGGTACTGGGACTTCTGACGGTTTTAATTGGAACGAAAGCAAAAGTCGTGTCATTGCAATAAAGATACATTAATGATTGTGCAAGATTGATGATAAAGCTCTACCTTCTTATTCCAACTGAAATGCATACCGATGGTTATGTGCAAATACTGTTTAATTGAACATCAAAAAAATGACATATTACACTGTACACGTAGTTGATAATAAAATTGAAAGTGGTAGGACCGAGATATCTGACATGCATCTACATGACATTGCTTTGCCTACCGTATATAGAAGCATGTCTACAGTCTACTCCACTATATGGAACAAAATTTTGAAAGTAGTAATAGTGTAAGTAAAATATAAATAAGCAAAGATTCAAATTAGAAAAGTCATGGAAACTTTCTTTATTTTGTTTTAAGACTGGTGTTTGTCCAACTTAAATAATTGACAACCGGAATCATGTTATCACAGTGACCCCTGTTTTCATCTATATTTATACCGTTGACAAAGAAACAGCAAGACTAATATAATCACACGTTTATAGTTCGTACCCTGGGCGTGAGAAAGGTGGTCTAACGGTCGCCATGACCTCCAGTTATTGACTTCGCCTATCAATTGACCATCTTGTTTAAATAAATTAAAACTGTTGCTGATTTGATTGCAATTTACTACCTTGGCACAGGAGATGAGTGTTTGATGTATGAAATACAATGGTTAAGGATGTTGACTTAAACGATTATTTAAATAGGAATAGTAGGTAATACAACAAAAGATACTGTAGTCATTTAAGTTTAGTAACAAATAAAGTAGTATTCTACATTATGTTATGTAGGTTTCCTCTCTTCTATCCCTCGATGCCATGCTCTTGGCAGGATAAGAAGTAGCTTCTAGGGGGTTTTGTCCAGCTAGTTCGCTTCTTATTATTATGTGGCAACTTGATAAGTTGCTACAAAGTAGTCAACTACAATAAGCACGAACTGAACTAGCGGGAACAGTCACACCACTTAAATGTAAACACGTAATAATGTTTGGTGATATTCTATATTATTCATACATTTCACGTCCAATATTATTATTAATCCAATTAATTTCTCTTCAAACTCCCTACTCCTGAGTAGCGCGCGCGATACAACGCGGCCCCTGCGGGGTGCAGAGGGAGGCGTCCCCCCTTCGAATAATTTCTAGGTGAGCCATCTGCTCACCTACCTACCGATTGAGCTTAAAGACCATTAGCCCAAAAGTCTAGACCTTTCGAAAAAAAAATGACTTCTCGTCAGACGACGTGACCATCGGATGGTAGACGGTAGTCGCCACTTTGACGCACGCCAGTCGCATTTCAACTGGATATTAAATAATAAATCCACTTTTATGTAATGTAGCTTTCGCCCGGACGATATACATAACTTATTAGATTATCCTGACCGGGTGTGGTGGGAAGTTGTCCGGGCAGGGGTCCGTGGGTTCTAAATTCAAATCCCACATGAGAATATTTTACATGAAAAACATTAAGGTTGTACCTACGTCTCTAAGATGTATTTATCAGTACAAATCAGTAAAATTTACTATACAAAGCTACTTTTGCATTTAGCAATACATACAAATAATCTTTGTCTATGCTTTATCTGCTAGACTTGATTTTGATGATATTTTTCTGTGTATGTTCAAGGATATTTGAAGTAGGATCCTATTTACAACTCGATCTTCAACAAAATGTTTCGTATAGTCCTGTACAAAACATTTTCAACATCTCTTTGGTCCGGCACTTATGTATAAATATTATATAAAGATATAAGGTAACTTAATTTAATACCGCAGGGAATATTTAAAGTGCGTGTTACTAAATTCTATCGACCCGATTATAATCACGTATCTAGTCCATCGACTCGATAGTATCGATATGTCGACATCTACCCATAGAAGACGTCGTAATCCCAACACTCGACACACGGCGCTAGTGATGCGTATATTATTATAATATCGATAATAGGCAGTCGGCGATGCGTACATAAACGAGATAAATCACATCGCATAATTAATTACTTAATTAGTGCACTTTTATTGCATCAGAAAACAAGTTACGCTTATCAGAATACATTAGCAATATATAAACTTATACATTGTTATAAGTTTGAAAAATAGTAATAACTAATCAATCAAATGATTCTTTTAGTTGTCTTCTTTTGCACTTCTTTACCAATATTGTAATGTGAGAAGCTATACTTAGCGCTACGCTACACTTTTCTTTATTTTGTAGCCGGCTACAAAACGGCCTGACGGCAGGTCAAACTACGATATGCATAGATTTGACATAAAGAAATCCCTCAGTTTTTTCTTAGGGACCCTTCACTTCTGCAGTAGAAAAGATTTTTTTTAAATTTAACTTTTACGTACTGTTGTCATTTCAAGTGTTTCAAATACTACGAAATAAATTCATTCGATTTGTTGCCTAACAATAAATTACATCGCCAGCAAGCAGTAGTTGAAAAAAGCTAGAGAATGAGGACATTCATTATAAATAGACATATTTCATATAACTAGTAACTGCATAAAGTACAATATATGTAATATATTTTCCTTGTAAATTGCTAATAATTCATTATAATTAACGCAAGTATTCATATTATTTATCAAAGGGAAAACCTTTTCAAGGACCGACTAGAAACCACACATCAACGAATACAATAATACATGATACAATTGAATTTCTAGCTTGCATATGCTGCAGGATCATGTTATTATACTTCTTTACAACCAGTGTCAGTTTTATATTTAAAAAAGTCCAATTGATTTTTGCAGTTAAATTATTTAGTATGAAACCAAGAAAAAAATCTTAAGTCAAAGTATACTATTACAATCGAGTTTAACTGAATTTTAGTAAAAGTTCATCTTGCACTTAGCTGACGGGATAATTGATACCACGATCTGATTAACTTATATGCAGGAGCATTTTGCACCACAGGTTTAGACTCGTTAATATAACCAATTTCTGAAACGAAACATTTTTTTTTTGGAAAAAAAACCCTATTTCATTCCCTAAAATATACAATTCCTTGAACAGAAATAGGCATGTTTCAATGATGATGACTCCGTGATGACGAATCTCCCCCACATCCGTACAGTTATAAAAATATACTAATAAATATAAACAGTTATAAAAATGTTTTATCAATGAGCACTGAAACAAATTAGCACAGTCGACATAGAGCAAAAAATTATGTAAGCGTTGCTTATGATATAAAAAGCAAGATTAATATAAAGCCTTAAAGCTAACAAAAACATATACAATAAGGGCCTGTTTCACAATCTCCCTTTAAGTTCCCTATAGGCTATTGGCAACATATTTGACAGATGTTTGACAGATACTCCATACTCTATCTGTCAAACATCTGTCAAATATGTTGCCAATAGCCTATAGGGAACTTAAAGGGAGATTGTGAAACAGGCCCTAAGACTCATAATAGTTTTCATACTGATGAGATCAGTTTATAATGTTATATTAAAAAAAAACCTATATTCTATATTTGGTTAATAATAATGATTGCTCTTCCTTGATCCGTCATCTCCAAATTGGCTTTAGTTAACCATGTGATGATGTGACCGATATGAGTAATTGTCTTTGCTCACATAAGCGGTTTTCTTTAAAGTTTACGATATTTTACTATTATGATTTGATAGTTAATAGAATCAGGCGTTACTTTGCGGAAATCCATTTTAAAAAAGATATTAAATTATATATTAATTAGCAGTATCCCGCGTAGTATAGTAAATGTGTGAGTGCACGCATATGCATGCATATAGCATGCATATAGCATGCATATGCGTGCACTCACACATTTACTATAAAGACTGCATGGTTCGCGGGATACTGCTAATTAATATATAATTTAATATCTTTTTTATTATGATTTGGACTGTAGCATTGCTATTCTCTAAGGGATTGCGGTTTGGGGATAGACTCGTTACACTTATAAGAGTTATTTTTTTAAAGCATAGCAGGGCAAACGAACAGTTGAAATGTTGCGACTACCGTTGCCCATTAACATCCACATAACTAAAGGTTATGCGAATGCGTTGCCCTTCTTTTTCCTATCCCTCCAAACGAAAGCCGCACGAAAGGCAACAGCATAGCTGTCACTTTACGCCGATTTCATGTGAGCGAGTGGTACCCCATTGGTGCCGACAACGCACTTAGAGTGTGTTTCGACTTCAATATATTACGGTCCAATTTTATACGAGTCTTACTATACACTCGTCTGAAATTGGACTCGTCTGAAACTATTCCATTCTATAAATAATAATATATCATACGGGATATTTTTAAAATCAAAATTTAAACATTTTTTTTATTGTCTCTTTTTAAAATTTATGACAACTTTCCAGCACCGGTTCTAAGCATTACCACATTCCTCAATTTGCCACTACTCTACACACTCATAATTATTATTGTGTTACTCTCGTGGTGCGCATCCCACACGCGGAATGGCGAGATTATATTTCAGTTATGTGCATCCCTTCCTTCAATCCCCCCTCCTCCTGCTGACAGATGCCGTCCATTAACGGTGATGGCCCACTGTCCACCTCAGACACCTTTTTGCGCGGAGGCACCTAAACAAATTGTTCCCTTAACAGTAATTACGCGTAGAGGTGTAAAAATATCGATACCGATATCGATTTATTGCATTATTTTTATAAAAATTGTAATTATTATTAAGTAAATTAAAGAAAAATATTAAAAACGACAGTGGGACATCTGAAGCTCCCTTTCTGTACTTATAACTTTATGTTGATTTCCCTTTAAAATTAAGCAATAATGTGTGTAAATTATTAGTAATATTATTTATATTCGATTACCTAGAATAATAATAATTAATAAAATATATTTGTAATGTATTCTTAACAATTAATATTAAAAAAACTATATTAAACTAATAAATCAATAGACACAAGTATAAATCAACACTGAAAACAGTATTCAGTACTTAAGATTAATTCAGGATCTATTAGATCCTTAATGATATATTTGGAAATACTGAATATTATTTAGGTAGTTTGAACAAATCCACTGCTAGGGGTGAGCCTTCCCTGAGAAACAACCAAAATGACCAGACCGCATCCAGCTGATTCCTACGACCTTCTCCAGGTCTTCGGTCCACCGTATTCGTGTTTCCACTAGCTAGGCCTCTACCTAACAACATTACGCTTTCTTGTACGTTATCGCCACTTTCACGTTGCTGTACTTAAATATCATCCTATATATTATTTACAGCGTTTCATAACGATCCTATCAACCAAGAAGCATTAGAAGGTGATAAAACAGTTATATTTTCATCGATAATAACCGCAATGGACATCACTAAGCTCCGGTTGCACATAATCGTCACGGCTACTTTCTTCGCAACAATTCGCGCGGGCGTCCACGGTGTTTACCTAACCTGACACATTCACTGCACTCATCATAGAACTGTACCGTTATACCCAAACGTGTTTCACCATCTCTATCGTCATGCCAGTGTACTGCTACTCATCATATGCTCTGGGAAGGTTTCATTTCAATTAGGTGAGATCGCAATGCAATAGTTGATTCAAATTTTATGTGATTACGAGATTTGAACGAAAACTATGCAATACAAACATAAAATATTTATGTTTGTATTGCTTTTTAAGGAGCCCAACCTTACTCACACAACGGGACTAAAAGTTCGTAAGGGCGCACATTCATTAATTTATTTATACCATATTCTATAGGAACATTGTGTCTAGTTTGACAAAAAATATTTTTGATGTAGGTATTATTTTCTTATTCTTTACGCGAGTCACCCCGTGACCATATTTCCTGTAAAGTATCCGAAACGTCGGGCGTATAAACTCAATAAACCGCGATAAAATCAGTAAAAGTGTTTTCATTATTATATTTTTCATACGTAAGAAATAGATGTTAATACATTTGTTTTGGAGAAAATTACGTTAAGCGTACTAGAACCGTTCAAGCTACTAAAAAAGTAGCAGGGTCTAGACTGTAGACTCTAGATAAAGCTTACATCTAGGTAATTCTAGTGCATTTGCCGTTCTAATCGCTTCCATACACATACATCAGTGCCAGTATGGACATGGCGTTGGCGTGGGCAATATTCACCATCATTAGTTATACGCTTTGTATTCGCGTTGCGTCGGCCGGGGCACGCGCTTCTCTCATTGTAGGGACGAACAAACTTAGGACTAGTCAAAAGGCTTCCTACCACGGCACGCTAGGAATATACTAGAATCGATATTTCATTTTACATATCACTAAATCACATCAGCAGATTGTAAAGTTTTATATTTTGGGCCATTCAATATACCGAACATCATCTCGCTAATACAACGACAAAATCCAAATTTATTGACTTATCTAAAATAACTTACATTAATACAATTATAACTTAGTCTGAGTTAGAATTGTATAGACACTCCATGCCATCATATGAATACTATAGGCACTAATCCTAAGGTGTCGGACTCGCAGCGATACTAAAGGAAGGGTCCATACAACTAGGGATAAGGAGTTCGGTCTTGGAAGAGGCCAATCGCCGAGATGCCTGTCCTGTTTCTGATACATCCGGTGCCCCGTTTTTGATCCGGGGCACCTTACTACATGCGACCGCAGGCATACGCGATGGTTTTCAGTGGCAAGTCCCACATAGCCGTCAAATCTGGCGTTATGCCAAAACACATTTACCACCGCGCAGCAATAATAAGGTACGCACAATATGTACTGATCTTGTTTCGCCGGTTCTTCTCAGTGGGCTTGCTTTGGAGCCGGTGGTAGACTCAATTGACGTTCAAAAAGATACTTTGATTGTACTATTTTGAGTAAAAAAAAATTGACTTTGATTAAGAATTCTTTTACTTTCATTGGGTTTACTTATGGATATAAAATCAACAAGATTCTCCTCCAGCGTGGGTTGTCCGTGTTAACTGTATCTGCCGTTTTTTCTGCCGGTTTACAATCGTCGTGTTGGCGCCGGCACGTGGCGTCCGGTTGTTCTTCATCAGAACACCATCCGTTCACTTCCGAGAATTGTTTATCTGGATCACTCCACTGTCATAAATTATCTCCAGGTAATTATTGCGAGTCGTGTGTCAGTAGACAGAAAAAGGTTGGTAATGATAACGATATCGATACATGTATCTATTCCTTTAACGATTCTTTTTCTTTGACTCTCTTTGTCTTACTTTTCTAATGCAAGTAGTTTAGGTTAGAACTGCGAAAACTTCGTTGAATATTTATTATGCTCTTTTTTAAAGGTACCAAACTTGGATCTGGGAACCCATTGCAGCACTACCTATGTATTATGTATTATGAATTATGATGTTGGGTAACAAATAAGGATACTGTTCTTGCGCATGAAATATTTACTACAACTAGTTATATCTTTCAAAAATGTTGGTTATAATTGGTCAGTTTATAATATACAATGCTAAACTTCAAATTCATAATGATTTTTCATAACAACCCAAACAATAATTGCAAATATGCTGCACCATGTAATCTTAATTCTATATATAACCTTATTCTTCTATATATGCCTATATAACCTTAATTCTATCTTATAAAATATATTAAACTGACGTATTGGATAGTAAAAACGATTGGAACTAAGTCAATAACAATTAACGATGACAAAAACGTACTTTTTACGGTGTATCAATATCTCGAGCATTAGATATAGTTTGAAGTACAATTCTTATGCACTAGAAACGTATTTTTTTCGTGTTACCAATATATCAAGCACTGGCCGTAGTATAGAGTGCACTTTTTGTGAGGGATCATCTTGATTGGTGCTCGTTGTAATCGGCGTCGGATGAACATTAATATTGTATGAGCAATGGGCGCCGGCTCGGCGACTGCATTATATCCAGGGCTGGCGGACGCTTCAAAACCTAATGCGATAGAAGAGACGAGAGACGTCTTTGGAAGTATTTATGGGCTAGTATCCAAGAAGCCTATAGACCTGTTTCCTTATTGACAAAATCCAAAACGTGCTACAACTACGAAACTCTTGCCCAGCGAGGGTTATTTTCCCTCTCGGGCAAGTAATACACTTTAAAAAGCTACCTCTGTGGTGCATTTCGGTTTGTTTCGTGGGATTATTTATTATAGTTATCAATAATCCTAAAATATGTACGTGGACTCCTGCAAACGTTAAAATTATTGAAATTCGACCGTTGGTGAGGATCGTATGCCGTTAAGTAGCCACGAGTTTTGGTTATTTAACCGCATAGAATCTGTTGATCAAATTTAACGTCGCGACAAGTGGGAAAAATTTGACAACCCTTTCACCGTCATATATGTAGAGTTATAATAAATTTACAACATATGTATATTTTAAAAGTAATTTTAAAATATTGTTGATATTGATATTCTGAGAATAATAATCACTATATTACAAATGGTAATATCGACAGCCCTAGGTAAATAGCTCGCAATATGACCATAGCATATAATATACAGACATTGTTTACTGTGGAATTATAGATAATAATCATTATATTACAATAAATTGTAATAAAACAGAAGAAGATAAAGTTAAATAACAACGCCTGACAAACAAAGAAACTCATTCTTTTCTTCTTTTATCAGTCTGTTCTATTGGTCGAAGGTGAAAACCACTCCCTCTTACTCATCTTTATTTTTCTGCGCGTTTGTGTTTACGTCACTGAACTTGTAAACAGCTGGACCGATTTAGATGAAATTTTGTGTGTTTACACATTTACAATACTTTTTACGAAAAAGTTACTAATAATATCACATTTTCTGGAAAAATATCAAATATCCACATCCTGTATATATGGATGGACTGATAAGAGGTGTCGCTGAAAGATTTATGATATGTAATTATGTAGTTACAACAATAGGAAAATTCGTTATTAATTGCTACGACTTCAAAGGTCGTATGACATGATTCAGAAACTTCTTAAGCTCGACAACAGCATCACTTGCATCCATTGTCTTCTGGACATAACTAGATGTAGATCTTCGTCATACATGTATCCGTGAGATAATGTTACTTGTAATAGGACGGTATTACGTCCAGGTTAATACCTGATAAGATAATACATTTTAACTTTCTGGGTATTTTCGGGAGAAACTCGCATTAGGAGGCTTTCATCTAGTTCTAAGCTTATACAGAATGTAGCCAGCGATGACATGATAATGTTCTTTACGGCCTCAATCTCGAAGACTGTCCTTTTTCAGTTTTTACATCCTAGTCAAGTTTTTATTCCCTTGAACAAAGCCTGAAATTAGATTCGAAGTCGCTTAATCTGCTACACGCAGTAAAAGAACCTAAAACATATTAGTAAATGTGACTTTAAACTTAACACTTAACACCTTAAGCCCCTGTGCGTAACATCTCACGCCGTGACTATACCAGTAGTGGTCTGTAAAGACTATTTCGATATCGAGCTTCATCCGAATGATAGAGCTCACTTTACTATCACTTCGAAAGCAAACTTTATTTATATAGATAGAGTCGAGTTTTAAAGAATACAAATCCGCAATATCACCGCGAGTTCCGCTTTCGAGATTCGAAAACAACCTTACAGAATATCCCTTTTTTTAACGCCGGGAAATGCACTGACGCATCCCCCAGGGGAGTGGGTCTCCCCAGGCGGGTATGAGGGACTCGCTGCGCCCGAAAGCTGGTAAATGGGTGCAGCTCTACCCACTAAAACCCGACGAGTGCCACCAATGCCGCCTTTGGTGAGGCGCTCCGGATTTACTAGCACCTCGACGGCCAGTCAGTCCCCTCGGGGGGCCAACACCACCTTCACAGACGGGTTGCCCCGCACCACATAACAACCGCTCCCACCGTCAGGACAGTACAATGAGGCGAGGTTCCCATCCTCGCCCCTTGCCGCCCGCTCTTTTGTCCCCTCTTCTTATAAGACAAAGGGGTACAAAGAGCCCCCTTGGCTAAAGTGGCTAAAGTAGCTACGCCCAAGGTGTTGGGCTCACCCTAGGCTACTGATCCCCACCGCCACGACAAGGCTTGAACCATGGTGATCCCCACCATGGCTTACAGAATAGCCCTACAGTACCTAGTGAAGCCACGATATAAAGTCAACAACAGTGGCGCACTCGTCGGCGCTGATTGAACGCACGAGCGACTGCCAGACGGACACGTTTCACACGGAGGATGTTGCCCAACCAAACGATAATCGAATTAAGAAACGTTATTTGAAGGTAAATAGATTTTTTATGAAATAATGAAGCATTAGCTTAACTTGAAAGTCGTAACTAAAGATTTATACATTTTGTTCTGAAAAGGTGATAAGCATCATTTCTTGCGTCAATTTATTTTTAGGATTCCATAAAATTAAACCGATTTGTATAAAATTATATGTATTCATAGAGTCAAATTTATAAATAAGTATATATTTTTTTATTGTTTTCTATGCTTACGCGAATTTCACTCATTATAATGAAACAACTTTTGCAAACTGAAAACGTCTAGCATATAAAAAACTCAATAAACCGCAATAAAAACCGTAAAAGTTGTTTCATTATATTTTTTTATTTCATAAATGTATGACTTGAACCTTTTAGAATCGGTAGGTACTAAGTAACTAATACCTATATGTGATGACGACATTTGTGCAGTAGCTGGTACAATTTGGACACACATAAGCGGTGGAGGATTAGCCGTCTTGGCGTTCATTGACAGTGATAGTTATAGGCTGATAATGTCGATTTAAAAAAACTTTCTTTGGGATTCTGATACTCCTAAATCGAAATCTGAGACCACTTACTAGTTCAGACACTAGTTCCTACCGCTGCTAATAAAATCGATCCGTCAAATCATCTCCTATTCATCGGCATCTCTTTTCGGAATTTCTCCAAGATTTAAATAGACTAAGTGACCTGACGGAAAATCCATTACTTTCACATACTATTTCGTCTTCCCGATCTACGTTTCAAAATCCCAAAGAGTTTTTAAGCAAGCAACAGATACATCATTACTGTGACATACACAAACAAACAAACTTAATTAAGCGAATCACAAGCTAATAAGACACAGCAACTTGTGTTGTGTTGCTAGGTCGTGAACTGAGCAGGTCAACGCACCGCGCAAATCGCTTCCATAAAAAATATAAATGAACTATCAAACCGAATATCTAATGCAGTATGGCGAATAAAATGGTAGTAGTAGGCGATTTTTTGCGATAGCTTTGGAGTTTTGGATATAGAGATTATCGGTTCTACACCTCTAGATAGATAGGATTATAGACCAATTTAGAATAGTTTTTTATTAGCATTCGATTAAAGTAGTTTGTTTTTTTATAGCAGGCTGTGTTCATTTACTGTTTTTTTTCTGTGATTATGTGCCAGCTGTCAAATTTTATCGCTTAGCCTCACATCTATGAGTATAATGATTATCAATGCCAAAACAGTAATTAAATTAAAAAAAAAACCTACAGTAGATCGTACACGATCGCAAACCAATGACAATTATATGTTTTTTTAACTTTAATTTGCAAAACGGAAACAATAATTTATGTTCAACATAGAAAACTCTCACAAACACAACCAGCAAAACACCAAAGACATCATACGCTGCAATCAAAATTACAATCAGATGCACATTAACGCACCATCAAAGCGGCGCCGAAAGGCGTTTCAAGTTCATTGTCGACGCACGCGATCTGATAAGCCGAACCGGGAGACGGCAACGCCTGGACGACAACGATTGTCGTTTTTCGGCAACGCCAAAGGCACCGCGTGAGTGCAGGCGAATCATAACGCCGGCCCCCACAACGCTATCTCAAAAGAAATCGGACGTGCGGACTTATTAATGTGATTGCGCGGATCTCCAAGCATTTCTCTCATTGGTGGTCTTTGGCCAACGAGGGTCGGCTGAGGAATATTAATTCAGCATGTTCTCAAGCTTATATCTAAGTCAATATATCCCACTTCTACTGATTTTTTAAATATGAAAGTTCATTAAACCATGGATATTGGATGTATAATTACTACTTACTATTTCACACAAAAATTAATGAAGGGATTTTAATGATTTTTTACAATAATATAGCTTACACACAAAATATTATCATTAATCTAGTTTTAAGTCTAATTTTGTAACATTCATCTAATTTTAAAACAAATACACAAAATCTAAATTGATACAAAAAAAAACAACAACAAAAAAGGAATAGTGCCAAACAGTTTTTCTGAAGTCGATTAATAAAACATTATTCATTGTGTAATAAAATAATGTACGCATGTAGTAACACAACCTTTGGCCGTTATTAACAACTGGAAGCCTCTTATTATGATGTTATTAAACAAAATAACACGCGGGCATGAAATATACGGTTACTAATAAAACAATTATGATTACATAATGCTCACTGATATAATTAGTAAAGATAAGGGGAGTATTCAAAAGATAACGAACACTTTCCGTGACCATAGTTATTGTTCCAACAATTTTAAAAATAGTTTCAATACAATAAAAGGGGGGTTTCATTGTGAAAATATATCTAATAAATAACGGAGAAACGTACCTATACCTAATCGAATTAAGATAGAAGATATTGTAAAAGCATCTTCATTATAATTTGAATTATAATGAAATAGCTTTTACGGATTTATGGTGGTTTATTTTTACATGCCGTCTGATAGATTAGAAGAGTATCCGAAACGTTGGGCTTGTAAAAATCTTTGTAATCGAAAACCCGTAAAAGTTGTTTCATTATAATGTGTGAAATTCGTGTAAACATTAAAAAACAATCATCATCATCATCATCATCAGCTGTCCACTGCTAAACATAGGCCTCTCCAATGGTTGCCCAGGTAGAAAAAAAAAATTAATAAAGATTCAGTCTTTTGAGCCATATTATAAAAATTTTATCCCCTTATCTATCAACTTAAGATTTATCGTGTATTAATATTTTAACGTGAATCACACGAGGCACATATTTCAAAATCAAATTACCTCCAACACTCAAACGAATATACTACTGATTTACGACCAGGAATCGGGTCACCCAAGGGTCTGGCCCGCGACCGGTCCCACCGTTAGCTTTGATAAATTCTCCCCGAAAATTGGGCTCAAACCCCACCCATCCGCGGTCCACCCACGTCACCATAAAACATGACCATAGAGAACACCGCCGTAAAAAAATGACATAAACCTACCCCCCGCCGTTTACGATAATTTCATAGAAAATTATTTTGATAAAACGCAATAATAAATAATAATAATTGGATTTGTGCATCCATAATACATTTCCATGTTTTACAATTGGAACAATTAATTATATCAAAACTTTAATAGATTCCCTGACAGTAATATATCTTTTTTTTTCGATAACGCAGAACGAAATCCTTTATGGATGTTGCCAGAATATTCTGTATGATACTGACTCTATGTGGGACTGACACCTAACAGTGCCCTATCCAAACTAAAACCAGTGCAAGCGCCTTCAGCCGTTTTTTATCTTAAGCTAACAGCATCACGTCCCAGGTTTCCATCATGTAGCCGACACGAGAGCAGCGGCGTTACTGGTGACGTTTAAGGTGGCTCCTCCAACGCACTTTTGTGGCCCCCTTCTGAAGATTATTCCATAGTCCCCCCGGTACTCACAGCTTCGTTATATGGATCTTTCAGAGCACATGATTTTTTTTCTTATTTTCTATATAGTATTGACGCGACAATGTCTTGTAATTTCATGGAGTCGGCTGCACGCACGAAAAAACATGACTCATGCGGCGTTACCTCGCTCTGATGCGTTCCATTTAACCCTTGAAGTGCAAGCAGAACGAGCGACAAAGAGGCACAATCGGACAATCAGTATTTTCTTATGACGTTGTCACGTTCAACTATCGTCAGTAAACCGACTTTACAGACAACTGATTCCTTTATGTTAAGACTAAACTGTCCATTGGTGGCCAGAAGGTTGTTAGGCCCTAGACAACCAATGTAAATATCAAATGCATGCTATTAATGAGAAATATAAGTTCATCAAAGAACTTCCACTTTTCATTATCAATGCGAACGTGAAAATCAGGGAATTTTCATTGATGTTTCTGAGCAACGAATTCCGGATCCTTGCTAAATGGCTTTTTCTAGCTATTATATATAATGTCAAGACTAGAACTAACAAGGGAGTTAATCAATTTTCTTATATTCATCTTTTAAACATTCAGTTAAAGAAGTAGAAAGAAGTGTTACACTTTCTAGATTCTTCTCCACATCTGTATAGGCGGATATTATATAAACTATTTATTCGGTACAATTTCACATTTCCCAAGCAGATAAATTTCTGTCTCCAAGTGCTGATTATTGAGCAAAATTATATTAGTTTTCACATTATAAAGCTTTATTGCGTTAGATAGTTATTTCTAACATTATCTCGACTGTAACAACAACAGTTTCAATTTCAATGTGTATATTCGCACATAAAAATAAATTTCTATGACAACGTTGGGCCTTATCAACAAGTCGAAAACTAGAACGAGACAATTCATTTGTAATTTAATAATATCATAACGGTTGGTACACACCGCAGCGAGCGCAATTTCAAACTGTCCCTGCTATAAAATAGGAGATGTGTGTACAAAATATTCCAATGTGAAGGATTGTACAGTGGTGCATTAGAAAATGAGAAAACAAAAAGAGAAACGGCTTCTAATTCACCGGTGGATGGATCGAGGTGTGCTTAAGCACCACCATATCTGTTTGTTTTCCTCTTCATGTAGCGTTGCTGAGAGAAAAGGGTAGGAAGTAGTTTTTTTTGTAAGACCTAGCCTTTTAGGCCTAATGTCCATTAAGCTCAATCGGTAGGTAATCCGTGGAGCTTCGGTAGGTAAGCAGTACAAACTTAACTCATATACCTCAGGACGGGATGTACAGGAATGAGTTGTCTAGGCTAGCCTCAGACTAACTTGTTTATGTTGATGGGCGACGCTGACCACTAAACATAATGTAGCTCATCTGCTTCGCCTATCCTACTATCATAATAGTAATAATATATGCGAAATCTTACTAGGCAACTGTACTGGGTAAATAAACAGTGTAGCTCATATGCGCTTATGCACGCGACTGTACATTGGTACAGTTGTGAATCGGGATACGTTAATAATGTATTCGAGGACACGTGGTGGAATTACGAGAGCATGGGAATTGTAAGTGGTAAATATAGCTACAGTAGAAAGTCCGGGACATCGGGTGACCGTTTAACACTAACTCGGACCGCTGAACATAAAGTACTGCATCTAGCGGCTGCTCTGAGCTCGATACTGGAATTCACTGGAGCGATTCTATCCGAGCTTACGACCGCACTCCATTTAGACAATATGTATTAAGTAAAATGTGTCTTGTTTAAAGTTACTTTTATACATGCTAGGAAACTAAAGAGATTTAGAATAATTTAGAACTTAACAATAAAATTACTATTATTGACTTAGTAGTCGTAGGTCGACTAAATAAAGCCTACTAAATCAACAGCTTCCTCTTATTCTAAAAGTATTATACTCACCCTCATAACAGCTATCCGGTCGCAAGGCATAAACAATGAAATCGTCTACGAAGACAAACTTACCTGTGAAAAAGAAAATTATAATTAATTTTTAGAATGCTTTGATATAAGTATTTTATATAATGATAATGACTAGGGATTAATAAATATAAGGAAATCTTTCAGTTGTTTAGACTCAAAAGATATGACCTTTCAAAATACCAGCTATGCAAGTAAAAACCGCTGAATATATCCAAGCCGTCAGCCATCATATACGATATCTAATTAATGAACACATTACATTAGATACAACAATCTTTGAGCTCCACGATAAAACTGTCATCCCAAAACTATTTCCTTCCCATCCTTCCTCTATCCCTTCCTTTAAAAAACAACCAAACGGAAAGACTCCAAAAAGTAGAGCTTAAACAAACAGACAAATATGTAATCACAAAAACTACACAAAACACCCACGAACAGATCAAAGCTAACAAATGACATCGACGTAAAAACGTCAACCCTTGCTCAGCTATTGTGTTAATCGGAACAGACAGACGGACAAAAAAACGAGACCCGCCTTCTCAATTACAGTGTTGCCACACTAACAAACTTTCATTGTCATCTGCCAATGTCATTCTAATTCTTTTGGTGCCAAAAAACGCTAAGCTGACCGTTCTTAGAATCCTACTAATACCAACGCGAAAGTTTGCATGGTTGATTACTACTCTTTTATGCAAACACTACTGAATTGATTTTAATGAAACTTTACAATAATATAGCTAGACAAAGAACTCAGATCGATAGGCTGTATACGATTTATCCCTGTACTCCCACAGAAACGCGAAGTACGCAGACGAAACCCCGCGGCGCTTCTATGTATGTCATAATTATTTAGATAGGTACTCATGTTTATAAACCGCGTGTTTAAATATAGTATATATAATTATATTTATAGTCTTGACACAGCCTAGGTCTTAAACAAATCTTGATTAGAATGACAGCTGTCAAACCAATACAACTACTAAGCCAGTACTCATACTCTTATTGGTTAGACAGACTCAAGGACTATTGGAAAGTACAAAGAAATTTTCGTAGTAGACGGTTCATTTTTGGTTTTCAGAGATGTATATATATATATATATATTCACACAGCTATTAATAATGCTAATCATTAAAAATTTAGTAATTGTATATAAATTATAAATGTTATATAATTTATGATATTTCTCATTAGCAATGACTCCAATTTTAGCCATTTAGAGTATGACATGAAAACTAAAATATTCCCACACTAACTCTTTCCAACGACATCAATAATAATTGTAAATCAAATAAAATCCTGGCAACCCCATCAATTTGGAAGTTGTAGGAACAAAAGGAGCAAAGACAACTGGTCCCATCTTTTGTTATCCCGTGGCACGGTCTATTAAGTGGGGTAAACAAAAAGTTACCCGCCTACGTTCACTCATGTCGGGGGTGTTGGCTGGCACGGGCACAACGTGGGACGAGCGACGAGAGCCGAGCGGAATGGTTAATAAAGAGATAATAAACAAAAAAAGCAACGATGTAATTACGGATTTATATTATTGTAGTATTCAATAATATTCTGTGTACTCTCATATTCATAGCTACGCGAAAATAAAGACAGGCAACACCAGTAAATACTCAACCTTCTTTCCTCTCCTTACCTTTTATAGAAGTGACGGAGGTTTCTTAAACAATAAATTAAAATTTACAACTCATGTATCTACTGTAAATATAAATTAGGTAAACCATAATATTTATGTTTTGCTTTCCTACTAAAATTATAAATGTAAGTTTATAAGAATGTATGGATATATGTTTCTTATATTTTCTATAACATTAATAAATTTTGATAAAATTTTACAATAACATAGCTTACGCACCAGACTAACACACAGGATGTAACTTATCCCCATACTCCCAATCATCTTTCCGCAGAAACAGAAACTGTGGAGAGCTGATAGTAACTCATATATTCGATAGCCATCATTCGCCAGATTAGTAAAAAAAACAACGAACAATATGCCCCGCTACCTCTTACCACAAATACCACAATGTTAACAGTATGTGTAAAACAAAGTATTATCCAGCATTCCCGTGGGCTATCCATTGTGAATTCGAACCGTATGTGTGTGTTGGTCTGCACTTCCTCATCCCAGCGCCGATGGCGTGAAAAACGACGTTCTCACGTAACAATAAGATTATAGTCGTGGATTATTATATGTGCACGCCTGCAGAGGTTTTAACACAATATAAGGCGGTGTTAGCAGTTTTGAATGGATAGAAAGGGTACTGCGTATATCTGCCATGTTATTTGTACATGTATATCTATAACTATTACTTTATTAAGAAGTATTATATATCATCATATTTTTAAATATTATAAGATGTGCGATTATGGATTTAGTAATTAAAAATTTTTAAGCCACAAGTATTGTCGAATATTAAATAGAAGCAGCTAAAAAGCTACAACGAACCAAAAGCGCCAGTCACGAAATAAAAGAGATGATTTTAAGACATTGAACCAGTGGATACAAATTGACTCGTCAGCTTAGTCCTGTTATACTTTGAGACAGAAAAACATACTGGCTTCGGGGAATTTGGACCTACGCTCTTCCGATTCAAAGTGAGAATTGATTTCTGATTTCGTTTAATTCACTAATATAAGTTATCACGTAAGGAGTTAAGAATGGACCTTGAGCCCGAGTAGTCGACAGCCGTCAGACACTTGCAGACTTTCGACAAAGACAGACAGATGTGGAGTTAATTCTAGATTTTCACAACGGAAACGTCTCACGTACACGGCTGACCGTAATTTACATAACATTAGTACATAGACCCCAAAATTTTCCTGTTATTCTAAGATTATGTTTTTGTGAAGGAGCGCAAATATGCAGCTTTTTCTGCGTTAACATAGTTTTACGATCTCTTTGACTAATATTGATGTGTGAAATAGGTTTTTTTTAAATTTCCAAGTGCAGCCTGACCATCGTTTGCTCCGGTGAAGGAAAACATCGCGAGGAAACCTGCATGCCTGATGAGATTGAAAGACTTTGAAGGTATGTGAAGTTCACCGACCCGCATTGGGCCAGCGCATCGGTGAACTATGGCCCTCCTCGCCTAATTTCGAGGAGAATACTAATGCCCAGCAGTGGGACATATAAGGGTTTAAGTATACTTATTTTTTTTATTTCCCTTAAATAAAGTCTACTTCTTTTTTTAACATCACGTACCCACAATGGGCCACTCAGTCTGTTCAGGAAAATGATACTTGATTTTAAATACAACCCACTGTAATCACGATAAGGTAGAAAATTCCTAAGCCTTCGAATGCATGCAGCACCGCCAAGGCCAAACGTACAGACAAAGAGACGCGGTTTTTCGTTGCATCACTAATTCCGAGTAATTAGAGACATTGCTTGCATTTAAATAAGCAGTGATGGACACATTCTCACTCTAGTCGATTTTTACTCGTTGAAAAACCAAATAAATATGATTCTATCGAAATATTTAGCCTAATACGGCCAAAGTTTGGCGTTAGTCCAAAGCAGGTTAGCGAACTGCATACATCCTAAAAAAACTATTTAATCAGGAAGTTTTCCTCATATAAGCATGCATTTCCCCACACAATCAAATGTGAAAATTTTAGTAAAACAAAGATAAAAACGCGAAGAATAAGCACGTTGAAGTGGCATTGGGCTGGTCACGCACTCAAGAAGAACGGATGGCCGATGGGCCATTAAGGTTCAAGAGTGGAGGCCGCGTTTAGGTAGACGAAGCGTTGGTCGGCCATTTACCAGATGAGAAGACGATCTCCGTGCAGTGGCAGGTCCGTGTTGGATGCGAGTAGCAAAGGATCGGTCGTCTTGGCGTTCATTGAGGGAGGCCTATGTTCAGCAATGGACAGATAAAGGCTGATGATGAAAGATAAAAACTCAGTAGAGGAAAAATGCCAAACCCAGACTCCTCGCCCGGCAGAACCCAACTACCAAACAACTAGGCTAGAGTAGCTTGAAAATGAGATGTGACTTAAAATTTAAATTCCTATAAAATGATAATAACACACGTCATATTCTCAGGTGATCAGTGCCAGGCACGTACATAGATAATGCAATATTGAATGAAGCGGCACAAAAAACTTATCTATTTAATGCTGACGGTATGAGACACGAACAATGCAACACGGAACAAAACACAAACGCATACAAATTGGCTAATTTATAATTTAATTTAAATATCATCATCATTTTTATGATGTTCTCATCATCATCAGGATATGATGTTCTCATCTTAAAGATTTTTTCTTGTTTTACTATTTTAAATCTAATCATTAAGTTCACGCGATCGGGATGCCCTTAGGTGCGCGTTCTACTTTTTGGGTCGAGACAAAACCAGACAATTACCGATTCAAAAGTAGGGTCGAGGTAGTTTTGCATCGATAATTAGAACAGACAAGACATTAAAAAGTATCAGCAAAACGATACATCGATATTAAATCGGATGTCAAAAGCACATCGCTCAGGAAGATCCCCGCATCAGCCCATACGGAGTTTGCTCTAGACACCTGCTAGTGTAGTGTAAGGAATGTTCACTTCTGCTAAATGCAAATGCATCACGTTTTTCCTGTATAGATAAGTGCAGCATTTACTAGACCATACTTATCAAAATGGACAGGTTATTGGGTAACCAAATATGGACGTAACTAGACAACTTGACACCGGCAGACCTATTAGCGAGCAAACATAACAAGTAGATAACATTTATTATGTGCTATTATTTATTAGCATTATTAAAAATCAGAAAACTGGCATGAACTGATAATAATATCTTTATAAAAGAAACATTTGGTAAGAAATTAATTGAGACGATATATAGCGATAGACTATAAAGAACTAAACAACTAAAACAAAATGTCCCGAGTGTGTGGCCGACCCACTGCCACTTCAACGAGCTTATTCTTCGCGTGATATCGGTAGCTTCAGTTCTCATGCGGTGGTTTTCGTGTCGAATCCTATCAACCAAAGACACACCCAGCATAAGACGCTCCATAGCACGTTGAACTACGGCAAACTTACGGACCAGTAGTAAAATCTACCAGACCAAGTTTCGGCCCCATAGGTCACGGGGAGAACGCATTGACTTTCGTCTTCAAACTGTGCGATATAGACGAAACGTAAGAATTTTAATATTTGTATGAAGTTAAATACCCAAACACATATATACCGTAACAGTTCTTATAAAATACTTTATTCTGTGGTACATACTGTTATAAACAGTATTCTTTCAGAATAATTATAAATTAAAATACCAAGGTCTCTTTGGAATAAAATTAAAACTAAGATAAACCAGGAAGCATATGCGTCGTAAAAATAATATATAAAATGTAATTTATACAATTTCGCAGTACGTTATTATAATACTTTTAGTGCTGAGAAGACAATAAGGAAATAGCATCATTTGATTCATTTAATGACTCGGTTGGTACCTACCACTTATCACGACTAAGATCGTACCACCATAGTCCATACTAGCGGCGGTTTTCAATATCCTATCTATCTTAAAATTTTCTTATCCATCATACAATTTTGACAGATTTTGTAAGAAAATGTGTGAAAATGTAACGATAGATAAGAACATTTTAAGATAGATAGCACATTGAAAACCGCCGTAAATCGCTCATTTAGTCTTTATACTATGGCTATCGGTGGAAGATTACGGTAGGTGATGATAATTTTTTTAATGTTATTTGTTTAGGCAAACGAGCCTACGAGATATATGATTGTAATAGATACGCGAATCCGATGAACGTAACCAAGATAACCTGAATCTGCCCCCCTAACTCATTCACGTGTTGCCTATCCTGAGACGTAAGGTGGTAAGTCTCGGTGACGGTACGGTGCCCTACTAAGGACTAAAACAACCCATGCTGTGGGGGGCGCGGCACAGCGCATCCCTCTCACCTGTATGCATCGGAAATCACAGACTATTGGTATTATAAACAGAGCTAGAAGTAAAACAACTCGCTATCTCTATCAAACGAGTTCAAATCCCAAATTTAAAAAAAATGTAGACTTTTTTTATTTATACCTATATTCCAATTCCATATTTACCGTATAGCAACATATCATCATCATCATCAGCGTTTATCCATCCACTACTGAACACAGGCCTTCCTCTAGCAACATATGAATGTCATTTTACGAACTAAGCATGATGTCATTAAAAATAATGACCATTTCACTATTACGATTAACTGCAAGTTATGATGAACAGTTACACCCGTTGCGATGGTACATCGCAAATGGATCGACCGTCTATGACGGTACCTACCACTCAAACACGATCGGCGCGCACGAGCACCGTGTACGGGTCTTACCGTCGCTACCATCGCGACCATTGTGCACGCCGTTCCCACACTCTGCCTGGGCCTCCATACACCATACTCCATTGACTAGATCCAGACAAAGACAGATTCAATACACTTAATCTATGCCAATATTATAAAGCAGACCACTTTGTTTGCGCTCATAAATACTTAAAACTGTAAGTCGGATTAAAAAAAAAGAAATTTGCATTATTGAAGAAGGATTTTTTGGTTGAAACGTAGATAAATGATTTTTTTAATGATGGGCGGGTGAAACCGCGAAATACAGTCGTAGTATAATGTACACTAATTCATAATGTACGGTTAATTAATAAAATATCTTATTGTTTGACACATTTACAGATATACGAGATACTTTAATGTATTTAAGATGGCAACATCACTAGTTTTCTTCTCTTCTTTCCTCAGATTATAGCCACAGGGAGTATTGGCAAGTACTACTTATTTTAGATTTCATCTTCATCATATATTATATAAAAAATGGCAGTCATAGGGTCTGCCAACTGAATTGTAAACTTATAATTATGAAATTTTAACACAAAAATATTAGATATTTCTTAATGACGTCATAATCTAACATGAGTATGTCGGTGACGCGCAGCTACACAAGTATTCATTCATTTTAAAAATACCCTTTCATACCTTCACACTACGTCCTATTCTGCTTGATATTTATTTTGATCCTTTTCTGTGAGAAATAATTCTTAAGAAGAAAAACCTCTTGCGATTAGTGTTGTTATATAGAAACTTGTAAACGTAAAAAATATTTTACAGTATAATGATTTTCCAAAAAAAAAAAAAAACTCGTACATACGACATCGTAAAGAAAGGGCTAATCGGAAGGCTGTGTTGTTTATAGCGCGTGATAAGAATATGTAAACAACAAGATCGTAAAATATTTTACGAGTGCACGATGTACAAACAAACTATACACGGACGGCGCTCGATGCTTATCGTATATTTTTTGGTCACCGTCGTCCATAACCACAAACGATCTCTCATCTCACACGGGAAAAGCCTTTGCAACAGGCATTTGCCAATCCTGAAAAAGATCCTACAAAAGATGGTGGTAATTACACTGCTTGCCGTGTCCTTCCAAAATACAGCAGTTTCACGGGAGAAGCAAGCATGATCCACCCAAGCAAACGTCAATACTAGCTAATTTCGTCAATTTGACTACAGGCACTTTCCCGGTATCATAAAATACGGATTGCATAAAAACCTTCATCATCATCATCATCAGCCTTTATCCGTCCACTGTTGAACATAGGCCTCAATGAACGCCAAGACGACCGATCCCTTGCCACTCGCATCCAACGCGGACCTGCCACTGCACGGATTGTCTTCCCATTTGGTTAATGGCCGACCAACACTTCGTCAACTTAAACGCGTATAAACCTTATCGTGTCAAAATTCATCGACGCTATACGCATGGTCATCTGTTAACTACTTCTCTAATATATAAAATTCCCATGTCACAATGTTCGTTCCCATACTCCTCCGAAACAGCTTAACCAATTTTTATAAAATTTTGTGTGCATATCAGGCAGGTGTGGTGCTGGCGACGACTGTTGCGGATACCTTGGACAGCGTTTCGGACCAACGTTTCGATTCTTGACGAATTAAACATCACGGAGAGATTATCGTCGACCGTACAGACACGAATCCTTAAATACTTTGGTCACGTTATTCGAAACCAAAATTCTATGGAACGACTCGTTGTCAAGGTGTTGGGAGGCAAGCGGTCGCGAGGTCGAACGCGTACACGGTGGACAGACCTGATAAAGGCTGTGACACTAACCACCATAGCGCAATGTTCCCGAAATGCTGAAGATCGCAACAAGTGGAGGCGCATCGCGGGAACTAACGCAGTTCCACCCCATAATCATCATCAAACCACGACCACTCTGTCAAGAGTACACGACTAGAGAGATCAGGCAGGTCTGAGAATCTATTCTCTCTTTAGAATCTATTTTTCATCTCCCTAAATGCTAAGGTGATACACTCCATTTTTTTTTAATTATTGACTTTTTTTTGTTTTTATTTATGATACAACATACAAACACACATAAATCTTCATCCTTCTACGATCAACCCCTATTTTTAAAACAGAAATATTAGTACTTTTGGCAGAACGAAGTCTGTCGGGGTAGCTAGTAGGTTTATAATAGTTTATATAATATAATGTATAATGTTTATCATAAACATACAACGTTTATAACAAATAATTAGTAGCTCATGGCTCATGATGTCCGCGAGCGACAGTCGATATAAAATGCTAGATTCACGATTATGGAATACTGTTTTGTAATGATCTCATCACGCCGGAGAATTAATTATATTAAACAAATAATATTAATGTAGTTTAATAATATGACCCCTTTCGTCTCAATTATCGCAATCATATCTATTGAAAAATCCTTCTATCAGATCATCATCATCATCATCATCAGCCTTAATCCATTCACTGAACATATTATTATCTTCATCCATGAACGCCACGACGAGCCACGGCCACTGCACGGAGACCGTCTTCCCGCCTGGTGAATGGCCGAACACCACTTCGTCTACCTAAACGCTGCCTCCACTCTTGGACCTTATTGGCCCAAAAACCATTTGATATTTATAAAATCTTACAATGAAATCATTACATCATACAGTATAAATACTTTGTTGTACCTTTCGATGTAGGAGGTAAGTACTCTTCAAAATTATTCACCCGATAAAAATCTTTCTCTAGTGTAATGATATAAACGAGTGTTATCTTACTTCCTACGGATGTTATAAACGCGAAAGTTTATAAGTGAGGATGTTCGTTACCCTTTTAAACAAAATCTATTGAATGTATTATAGGTACTAAAACTTGGCAAAAATGCTTCTACATCAGAACACACAGGCTAGCGCGCTACTAGTAGGCTTTACAAACAGTCATCACTTCCAATATACAAACAACGAAGTTAACGAGGGCAAAGCTTCATGCAACAGAAATGGCTATAATATGGCTATAGTTTGTAGAGCAACCAATAAACTTCATTCATAATTTTATAATACATCGAAGCGCTCCGACCTAACCGCAAGTTTACGCAAATTCCGCTGGCGTTACTCACGCTGAGACAAAGGCAGGACCCGCGTCTCCGGGACCATAACGGGACCGGCGGGGTGTGGACCGGGGAGGAGGGGGGAAGGTATATTTGCTATGACTAAAAAACCCGCCAACATTCGCGGATTAGTCATAGGGTTTGGGCACAGGTGTTACGAGACACGAGATGATTCAGTTTAGGGTTTCCCAATTTCCTGTTGAAATTGAGGCCTTCTTCGAATGTATAATTTGGAGGAAAGAGAAGATAGCTCTTACCATAATTTTACTTTCAATCATAACCTAAAAACCAACTTATAACACTTACATCGATACCAACCTATCATCATCATCATCTTAATCCGTCCACTGCTGAACATAGGCCACCCTCAATGAACGGCAAAACGATTATTAATATAATTTATTACGATAACTAACCGATATTACCTACATATTGTCTACTGGGAAAAAATAAACAAGATAAATACTCGAGGAGCATAAAAAACAACAACTACTACCAGTAACATATTTTTAATGCTGAATTAAAATAAATGGCTATCTGCCAAATAATTCGGGGTCAACGAACGTAATATATCAGTCGACCGATATGGAAACAAACGTATCAATTTTTCGTAAACACAATATAACATCGACAATATTGTTTGTCGACTATATTAAGAAAACATTAGACATGTGTAATATCGATTATAAACATCGATATCCGTCTCTTATCGATGAAATATCCCAGTCCTAGTGAAGCCTGCGGCATCATTTTAAACTAATATTCACACTTCGTTACCAAGGCGTAAAAAGTTCACCAACCCGTCTCAACCTACAATAATCGGCCATCGCCGCACTAGAGCGTATCGGGTGATCATATTCTCAGATTATAACTAAAATATATGCCCCTTAGAAGGGGCAGGGAGCTTTGAAATTCGAATACTCACAACACAAGCGAGGTATTCGTATAGCAGTGGATGCAATTATGTCCAATTAATTAAGGACTTTATTGTATAAGACACTAAAATAAGTTTAATTAATATTCTTGTGTTTAGATAGGGTTCTGGTGTTGAAAAAGATTATTTTACAAGTACATTGCATTATGCATGCTCTTCTATCTGCAGCCTGTAACTATTTCCAATGGGCAAAAATAAAATAAGATAAAAATAAAAATCATTATCAACTGATAGTGTCAATGATGATAAGTCCCTTTCCAACCAATGCTCAAAAAGAACAGCTAGACTTTCAACCAATAGGGGTCCCTGCTCGCAACTAACCAGCCTAGGATACTACATTCATTTTAACACTATCAAAGAAGCTGAAGAGGGCGAAAGATACAGCATGGGCCAAAAACCTAACAGTTCGTCTTGGGTTCCTTCCCTGAGATCTCCATTGCATTTCAACACAAAGGCAACCTCAGTATCCTTACTAATATTATAAATGTGAAAGCGTGGATGATTGTTACGCTTTCACGAAAAAAAACTATGAGACGAATCATTATGAAACACTGTACACTTCCAGAACATTAAAAAAGGGAGGGGATTTTTTTTCTAACGTGGGCAAAGATGCGGGAATCAGCTAGTATGCTATTAAATTACGTCACCTTAAGTCTATGATCTTCACACCACAACTGGGGAACGACCACACGGTACATTTGGTAATTGTACAATCGAGGCGCAGGAACAAATCGAAATTATTACATAACAAGTGTATCATAAACCGTGGTAATTTATAAAAACCACAAGAAAACGCTTTACCATTTCGTGAGAAGTTCATAGAGTCACTTTTGCCGACACACCGCAGGAATATAATTCGAAATATAAATATTTTTATGTACAGACTTTATTAACACCGCAGTTTGAAAGTCTTTCGCTGGGGCGTTCTGCCCGTGAGAACGTTTGTCCGCAAGTTTACCTTTATTAACCAAGCTTCGCTTGGGGAGATGAGATTGGAGTCTTATTTGTCAAAGCGAAAAAATAGTCAACATGAGCGAAGGATTGTTCACGTTCGGATACACAAGAGATTGGATGGTCACGTTTAATTCCTACTGTAAGAAATGAAAATCGCCATGCAGTTAAAACAAGCTTACCATTTTATTTAAACTCGGCGGACTATGTGAGCTTCTTCCTTTATTATGATAAAGCATTATTTGCGTTAGTTATTTTATTTAAACCAATTGATAATGATGATAATGAAATGATCTTATATAAATGTTATATGATAGACTCAAGTAAAAGCATAAACAGTACCACGTAAAGCTCTTAAAACAATATCTCCAAATCGGTCCATAACATAACAGTAGAAGCTCATATGTTACAATAGGTGCGACTCTGCGCCCGCGCAGCGGAACAGTTCCGTTACGTCCATCACGGTTTATCCGGTGACCCTGATATTGCACTTGCCAGTGAAATTTTGTGAATCCCCTTCACAGCCATTGTGTGTCGCTTGCGGCAGTAACATATTTGTGCTAAATAAGAAGATGGGAAATAATAAAACAAAACTACGCGCACAATTTAATAAGAATCTTTGATATTTTTGCATATGCCAGTAGTTTTTAATACTGCTAATATTTGCCTCTCCTGGCATTGATCCAAACATTCTTTGTAACTTAATGTTCTATGTGTGATTGTGTTTTTGGTAGACGAAAACTAAGTGGATCTGTTTCCACATTATTTAATAAACGTCATACAATTTTTATTTCCATTTTTCGATCCTTTGCGGGTCAGAATATAGAACGCACCCACAGTAATCTAACTTAAAAATATATTCACGAACATACATTTAATATATTTCGAAATATTTATACGAGAAATATAACGGTGTCGATAGAACTTTATCATCTAGCCGATTTGGAAACAGCGTCTCAAAATTAAATTCCATCACGATCCGACGCCCACAATTTTGTGGTAAGTCAAGGTGGAACGCCGGCGACAAATTTGCGATATCAAAGCGAGTCAATTCGTTGACTTTTTTAAGTTATTTGGATGGCAAACTGGGAGCGTGTCGACTCGCAAGTGGTCGTCGTAGCCCATGAACATTAAGTAGTATACGTGGATCTAGCCCCGGCAACCCATTTATCCCATATAAGATATTTACACCCGATTTCCGAAAGGCCAATCAACGCAAAAATTAACTAATCAACCGTCAAATCGGTTGTTAAGTGTCAAATGAGTTGCTAGAAGCATGGTTAAATTCATACTTAGATCAGCCTGTCAGTTGACATAGCAACTACAATGAAAAGCTGTCAAATTTGACTCTAGAATCGTATGTTAGCCGCCATTAACAGCCATGTTAGTTGACATACACTTTGACCAACATTTCAGAAACCGGGTGTAAGTCCCGGTGCCAGTAGACAGCCTGTCTTGCCCTTCTCTCCGAAGATATCACGGGAGAAACAATCAAGGTGGTATCTATGCAGCCGGGAGCGCGGCGCAAAAATGTTGGCACGTCTGCCAGTTTGCATATTGCCTACTAATGTAAAAAAGAAATCCAATTTGCAACAGCAATGAATTTCATCAGATAGACGAAGATCTCAATATCCTTTATTTCCTCTACGGTGCCCGCACGCGAAAACGACTGACATATAAAAACTTTTCAATGGTGATTTTTTTTTTTTAATTAAAACCGACCATTACAATTTAAATCTTATCTTTACAAGAGTGCCTTGATAAAAACAATTTTGCAATATTGTGTCTTCATTTCGATATACGCTGGCGCCCAACGTGTATTCTTTCTAAGGCCTGCCCAGGTTCTGATAGCGTATTTTTAAGGAAATATAGTGTTTTTTCTAAAATTAGTATCTAAAAAAAATTTTTTTCTATATACCCACATATACTAAATGTTGTAAGCGTGAGGTGACGCCGAGCGAGCTGGTACGTAATTATTTAACTAATTAATATCTGTTTGTTACTATTTCATCTATATTTCCTTATTTTGTGCCTATATAATAATATTTTGCTACAATATTTTTGTTTCGGTCGTGCTAGACGTCAAAATTTAATTATCTAACCTTTTGTCTTTAATACTATTGAAATTACTATAAAAACACTAAATACTTATTGTGATACGTAAAAGTTCGCAAAGCTTTAGTAATAATTAGTAAATTCAAGTTCTATTTTCAAAATATTTAAATACTTAGTTGATCTTCAATTTTTATTTTAAATTCATAAACTTCTATCGTTGATATTTTACATTTCACTTGTCACTTAGCGTAATAGGGAGATTGCTTTGTAAAAAACACTATTTAACTATAACTACTTGTAAACAGCTGATCTATCGTTCGATAATCTTTTAACTACTTAAGATTTTTAAACATACATAATCTAATTGTTTTCTATAGCATAATACTAATAGTTTTGATAGCTAGATAATATGGAGACTTACCTAATTAAATTCTTTTTGCTAAACAAAAACGAATTAACCTATGAAGTACTGATTAGAGGCGAGGATGCTGCCCTTGCCCTCTTCAGGTTAAGAGTATTGATATAGTAGGACCCTACATCTTACTAAAATCAAATATCTTTATTCTTTAGGTTATAAGTATTGATTTTGTAGGACTCTACCCCTACTAAAATCAACTATTTTATTCTAGTTGTGACTTGTTGTTTTGGTATGTATTGCTTACTTTTTCTAATCAAGAGAGCAACCGCTGAAACCGTTACTAAGATTTATTTGCATTTATTCAATTCATTAAATGTAAAGTAATTGATAAAAAGTCTCCACTTGTCTACACACTTGCTGATATGTCAGGTAAACCTCTAGGTGACTGGCATATTAAAGATATTAAATTAGTAAACTATAAATCATAAAACCTACTTAAATAAAACTAAATAAATTATTTTGACAAACCTAATTGAACTTTAACTTAAATTCAAATATTTAAATAATCTAACCTAACCTAACTTGAACTTAACTTAAACTCTTAATATTTAACATCTACTACCTAACCTATGCTGTATTAATTAAACTAAATAATACTAATTAATACTCTTAAACTAACTTATTGAGTCAACAGCGGCTGGGTTGTTTACTCTATATGTAAGGATCTTTAGGTTACTACTATTAACTTAAAGATATCATGAGAGATGCAAGAGTGTATGTGATGGGATGTATGTGTAGATGTGATGTATGTATAGGTGTGATGTATGTATAGGATGGAAGTGTAGTAAGTTTAGTTCTATGCATAGTTGGTATGTATGACTGCAGTTCAGTATATTATCTTGCAGTGAGTTTAATAGGTAGTTAGTTTAGTCGGATTTTGCTGTAGTAGGCAAAATCCTACGCTTTTTGGCGGGGTACTGTAACGTTGCGCTAGCTCGTTACATGATTTTAGGCTTAAATTCAAGATTCAGCAATGGATATTATGTTTAAGCCTACTAATGGTATAAGCGCCATCTATCGTTAACTAGTGTCAACTATTGACATACTCTATTGGCTCACTAGCGACCTCTCTAAAACTCAATAACCGTTTTTACTTTCCTTTTTTCAAATAAAATTAATTTACCTCTTGTAATTAATAATAATAAATATAATAATTTAATCTAATCCCTAAACAAAATTATAAATAATCTAAATTAAAACTTAATTAATTATAAAGTCTGTTTGACAATTGACTATAGAACTATATTGTTTATGGAACGATAGACAAGCTGTGATTAGGGACCTTTTGATTTGCTGTCACTTCTAACCGACCTCTTGCCCCTTTTCTGGTCCTGACTTCGTGGCTGGCGGAAGCCGAGGCTAACCCTCGTCTAATTTTATTGAATTCCGCTGGGAGTTCGCGGAGCACAGTTTGGATAGACTAAGTATCCAAGTGTAGAACATCTAACAGCCGGCCGGCTGAACCGAACGCCCAGCGTGAAGACCCAAGCTGCAGCCAACCTACCATCGCCAGGAGTCCAGTCAGGCCAGTGATTCCTCCCTTATTACCCCTACGCAATACGCTGTCGGAACGTGGGCCAGCTAAAGAAAGTTTCTGGCTCGAGATAAGGTGAGACTTGTCCGAACCCCCCTTCCTATCGTGCTCGCTGGGGGCATCTACCCCCCCCACGCGACAGCTGGCTGTCAAATATGACAGTCTATACCTTCGTGCTGATTTAAATGAGAAGAATCTCGTATGGAAATATCTCAGCATTGTGGCGACTAAAATGTTGGTGATTCAGTGGTGGTTGACACTAACAATGTTCGTTTTCAGTTACGTAGATGATATTTAAATCAATTCCATATCAACCAAATCGTCTGTATCATCTGATATTTTAATTCTGTTAAAGTTTGAGTACTATATGACCGTTTAGAAAGGTCTTTAACCTACCTATAAGCGTAATTTATATTTAAAAAACTGTATCGTATTAAATGATCACATCAATAATCGAACCGAGTGGAAACTATTAGCAATATGTCAGGATTATGTTATGGAATAGCAAAACCTAATTAAATCAAAATATTGCTACACAGATGTAAAAATACGAATTAAGGTTACCAGGTTAGGTTAATTCCAGTTAATCGCAATAAAAAAATTCGCGCGAAGGAGATTAACGACGCGATAAATTCGGTATTATCGCTTCTGCTATTCGATATCTGATACTGGAATTTGCTAACAAACCTCCCAAAAGTTATAATCCAATTAGCGATACTGAGACGTTGTTTTTCTTTTATGTGAAACGTTTATTGACGGGCCCTAGCAGTAGCATCGTCATTATAGCCGTGACGGCGAACGGCATGACGTTGCTTCGACTTTCTACTGCCGGCCACACGGTCACCTTTATTACTAACCACTACATAATCCTAGCCACGGGGTAAGCCTGTGAGAGTTTGGATCAGGGACGGGGATCAGTCCAGTGTTGAATCACCTGAACACTCGACAAGCCGGCCGTCGAACCGTCTTAATTCGTCATAATTGGCTTTTGTTAAATTCTTCTACAAAAGTCATTGTTTATTATTATACAAAGTATTGAATATTTTAAAGAAGGTTCAGATTTGATACTAGTCGGAGATCGGATAGTTTCTCTTTCTCCGACATATAGTATTTTCTCATGTCCCATTGTACATAGCTGTAGTTTTTTTGTACGATTAATAAAGTCGCCAGTATAAACTTACGCTCAGTTTTACCAAAACACAATATTCGTTTTTATGCCTAGTCAATAATTTATCGATTTACAATGATATTACAATCTTGATTGCTTTACTATTAAAATTATTCACTGACATTAACTATCCTCAATCTTATTAATCACTGAGAATAGGTACAACTATTATCACTAGACCTTTAATATAGCTCGATTAGAATGACAGCTGTCAAACCAATATCCAAGTGTCAAATATGACAGATTTGAAATTGGCTTGACATCTGTCATTCTAACAAAACAATTTCATTATTATTTTAAAAAGCATATTTTATTTCGTTTTATCACCTCCGATATCTTTTATGACATAAATACTGTATAATATTATGCACGTGCATTCGTATCTCAATTAAGAGCTCGTGTACAGAGCGTTTGATGCGAAGTTATTACGTGTACTTTACGGCGTCCGAGGCCAATGCCAAGAATATACACGTCACTGTATTGTATATGGTTATGATAGTCGGAGGAATAGATATTTATAATTTACGAGAATTATTATTGTATTATAACATTTTAAAGATAATAATAATTCACGCAGTCTTTTTAAATTAAAATGTAAGCATTTATTTAAGTTTTAGTGTAGTGGGACCGACTTTCGGTAGTAAGGTTTTCGCCACCTACCAGAAACCACTTTATCATAATAGTTACGGAGTAAGATATCATTTATAAAATCACGGGGATTTAAATCTACATATGTATGTATAAAACGGAAATTACATATAAATATATTACCTAGGACATCTTAAAATTAATATCTTAAGTCTTTATAGTTACATATTATTATAAACGAAATATTATAAAAAAAATATATTTACGCTACTTTTAAAAAGTAGTGAGCATTGATACTTGTGATCTGTTAATTGAACAAACTGCGTATAGCATTATTGTTAATGAAGCTAGGACCTTATTTTTGTCCCGTTAGCACTTGTGGGACAAATTGCGAATGTAGAACGAAAATTTCGTTCTGCATTATACATATCTATACTACATACAAATCAGGACGAAGCACATTAACCCTTTCAACAACTATCAAGCCACTATCTCATCGAATACAATAAATCGATCTATATCGATAACTCGATTATTTAGTTTATGCAAAGTGGGTCTCGAGAATAGGGTCAGTGTTGAGCCAAGGCTGGCTTTCACCTTGATTGGCTACCAATTACCCTTTCAGATCTGTCAGCGGCTCCGAGGCTTCAACCAAAAAATTATGCTCATAATATACTTTCAAGAAAAATTCATGGAATCAATAAACTTTCTTCCATTTGCAAGTCATGGGATTTACGAGGTTCCAATTCATTATGAGCGACGATGGTCCAGTGGTGGATGGACTCGGCCTTTATGCGAGAGGTTCCGGGTTCGATCCTGACCCCCCGTGTGTGCCTGAAATGGGTTTTTCTAAATTTCTAAGTGCACCTCAAACACGAGACCATCGCTTGCTCACCGGTGAAGGAAAACATCGTGAGGAAACCTGCATGCCTGATGAGATTAAAAGTCTTTGAAGGTAATGTGAATTTCGGTGAACTAAGGCCCATTACCCTCCTCGCCTGATTTCGAGGTGGAGACCCGTGCCCAGTAGTGGGACATAAAAAATTGATAATTTACTTTTTTACAATTCATTATCATCGTTAGTCGATTATCACAACTATTATAAAATCCTAAATGGAAGCATTTAATGCTTTTTAAAATCCCTATAACATTAATCAACTCAGTATTCCCATGTAAGTCTACTGTCATTTTACAAATTTAATAATTTTAACTGTAGATAAGCACGGATTTTATTTTATTTATACACACGGCAATTAAGTAGGTAGATAGTCTTCAACAGAACAACTGCTTTATATGAAATCCGCCATCTCGCTTTTGCGGGGCATTCTTTGGATTATAAATTATACCTTTGCAGTCCGCTACATAAGCGATTGGTTAAATATTAAGAGATGTTTATAAGTAAGGTCGTTTGTCTTCAAGTTCTCTATACATGATCATATTCGCCATATTCCGAGTAACATGTCGCTCACTCTCGTTGACAAACCTGTTGTATTTGCCTTTTTAATCAAAATAAAAGGACAATAAAAATAACATCATAAAAATTAAAAAAGGCTACTTGACCCTCACGAACCCCAGTGGGCGGAAAGTGCACTTGTAAGTTCCCCAAGTCGCAAACAATCTTACTTTTTCATGTAGTAGTAGCACATCATCAATTAATATGAACTATATTAATACTTCATACATACACATATATATATATAGAACCTGGTTGACCGAGCATTTGCTCGGTACCCTTAGTGATTAACTACGATAAAATTTTTCTTACAAAAAAATGATCTTAAAAAAGGAAAAAAAAATCGGACTGGAGATTTGAACCAGGCTCGTTCGGATTTAACTACCTAATTTCTCCACTAAGCTATCATGACTTAGTATTTGACAGCGAAATTTACGTTCGTATTCTAATCATATTTTATCGTTGCCTCAAAACACGGATAAAAAAAAGTTTTCTAAAAATGTATCCTAGCTTGATCGATTTATCGCTGTTTTTAACACATGTAAACAAAATTTCATGAAAATCGTTGGAGCCGTTTCCGAGATTCAGATTCTATATATATATATACAAGAATTGCTCGTTTAAAGGTATAAGATATATATATATATATATATATATATATATATATATATATATATATATATATATATATAGTAAGACTGGAAGTCCTGTACCTAATACATTTAGCTTGATTGTCTAAGTATATGGTAGGTGTTTTGCATCCTTGACATCATCATTAGTCTTTATCCGTCAACTGCTGAACATGGTCCTCCCTCGATGAACGCCAAGAAGACCGATCTCTTGACACTCCCATTCAACACGGGCCGCCCACTACACGAAGATCGTCTTCCCATCCTCTCCATTTATTGAAAATTAAAAACCGCCTAAAATTAAACACACCATCTTGTCTCACATAACAATGAATTGACGTTTGACGGATTTTATCGAAGTTTTTTATAACTTTTACTAATACGATAAAATAAATGAATGTTTCATTACTTTCAGAGTAATGTATGACGTTACAGAAACTTGCAAAATATAAAATACTAGGCACTAGCGGACCCGACAGACTTCGTTCTGCTAGATTTTAGAATCTTACGAACTATATGTCTCTTTGTCAGATAAAAAACAATTAATTCGCAATAAATAAAATTGCTATGTCAAATTCGAGAAATAAAATATCCTATCTTTTAAGTTGGAGAAATGCACACATTTAAAAAAAAACATTAAAATCAGTTCCATAATTTCGGTGTTCATCCCGGACAAACATCGTGACACTTGAATTATATATTATAATAGATAAGTATATTATGTTTATCACACATAATATAAATACTAAAAAATATATGTGTACTGTGTAGGTAATGCATCACATTTAACAAAATATTTATAGCTTTATATAGTACCGGAATATAATATAATAGACGGTGATAACCATCATTAAGATTTATCATTCATATTTATAGCTTTCTACACATTTATAGCATCCATAAGATGCATTAGACAAACATCATATTGCGTTAAATTTTATTGCTAAACAATTAGAGCAAACAAATTGTTTGTCGTTAAAACAATCGTAAACGTCAACAGCCGCGCACGCCAAACTGTTAAATCCTGTTTATACGGCTTCGGCTCGGCTGATCAGCGATCGGACACGACGTCATCGCGACGAGAGATTAACTATCTATCTATACTAATATTATAAAGATGGAGATTATTAGAACTCATTTATTACAAATCAGATTTGGAAAATTCTTTAGTGTTCGAAAGTCCATTTTAAGAGCAATATGCCTCTATTATTTTTGAGACCAATACATTTTTAAAATATTTTTTTTGGGTAATATAAACCGCTGATAACTACTTATATCTTATGTTGATATAATGTCTTTAGAATACGAACGTTCGCTGTCAAGTAATATGCCATGATAGCTCAGTTGAGAGGTTAGGCAGTTATTAATCGAAAAGAGCCTGGGTTCGTATTTCCATTCCAATATTTTTTTGTCTTTTTTTCAATTTTGATTTTTTTTGACAGAAAAACTATATGCTATTATCACTAAAAGTATATAAAGCAAAACAAAAAAGCCGAGAATTTGTCAACCAGGTACTTTATATATTAGGCTTTATTACCAATTAATAAATTATTTATTGTTTTTCTTACAGTTCGTGTTTTTTTTTATCACGCAAATCGTTTATTGTATTGTTTTATATTTACAATTTACATTAAAAACTTTACATACATACTTTAAACACTTTTTCATTCATATTAAAATATCAAAAATACATTTATATTTACTGGTATTAGCGGATGTATGTTGATTGTTCAATATTAAAACCTTTTTCATGCCGTAAGTATATTGTAGGGTTTAAGTTATGCATCTTTGTTGTATAGCTGACGTTACATCGCCCGCCGCCCGCCGTAATGACTTACGCTAATAGTCCCGTCTAATCCCGCAGGAATAGCTTAGTGCTGGAGCAATTGTGTCTGGTAGGGTTTCTCCTCGATCCAAAGTTAGTCTCACTTTGAATACAATGTTGATAGCAATTTAGCAAAGGGTAACTTTTACTACAACAAAGCCGAATTGGTTATGAGTGAATGAATCTCTTGATATTTCAAAAAGAACAAAAATATATCCGCGATAAATAATTTAACACAAGACGCGTATATCTAAAATAGAACATTATTAAATGATCGTTTTACTTCATTTGTCAAGGAAACTTCCGAAAGAAAATCGACTGTGAAAATTCTAAGCTTTCAACATTCAAAGAACTGATATCGACTCATAGTTGTTTGTTACAACAGTATGATGCTTAGTCCATGTAATTTTATATTGTATTCAATTTCTGCATAATATAATAGTATTAAATAGCCCCCCTCCCTCTCCTCTTCTCCCAGCTGTTTTAAACACCGAACGCATGTGATGTTGATATCGAACACTCTTTATAACTTACTAGCTGTTGCACGCAGCTTCGCTTTTGTCAACTAAGTTTTAACACGGATCCCTAACCTTTAAGAAAAAAATTATAGCCTATGTTCACCGAGGATAGTGTAGCTTCCCAACAGTGAAATCATTTTTCAAGTCGCTCAAGTAGTTTCGGAGCCTATTCAATACAAACATACAATCAAATCTTTCCTCTTTATAATCTTAGTATAGAAAATTGTTAAACTCTTACTGCCTTATTACAAAAAGCGGTTTAACTAAAAAAACCTGGTTTAAACTCCTATAAACCATGGTTTACGTGAAAATAATATTACAAAATGTGGTTTATCTGCAAAACCATGGTCTAAATTTGTTTGTATTACAAAACTTATATAAACCGTGGTCTTCTTAGTACCATCATTTAATACAAATGTCATTCGGTCACTATGACAACATTCTATTAAAACGTTCCTTTTGCCAAAACAAAAAAGTTTTAATAATACGCTAATGATTAGGTGATGTTTAAGAAAATTTAAAATATTGATACCTGGTTATTTTGATTATTATGACGATTTTAGCTTGGATTAGGTTCAAGCATTTTATTAAATTTTGTCGAATTAATTTCTAAAGTAAGTAAGTACGTGTATCGAAACGTAACATTCTCGCGCGTCAAAATATTAAACCATAACAATTAACAAAAAAGCAAGTAACTAGCAATATCAATTAAATTTATCATATTAATATCCCTTTTCGAATTAAAACAACAATACAAAATGGAAAAGATGATATTACGTAAAAGAGAAGCTTTGTCACATCAGATTTAGTAATTTAGACCTTCGTTAAACTAGGGGTCGCTGAAGTTTAAAGTTAGACCATGATTTAGTCCATGGTTTATCGCTAAACCACATTTTGTAATACCATTTTTACTTAGACCATGGTTTATAGGTATTTTGTAATAAGGTAGACAAGTTTTGTAATACAAACAAGCTTAGACCATGGTTTTACAGATAAACCTGGTCTTGATAGTTCTGGTTTGAGTAGAGGTTTATTTAGTTTTTTGTAATAAGACCGTTAATGTTAATACAGCATGAGAAACCCTTAGGGCTTATAATATAATGCATTTTTTAATGTTAAGTCTGCGAGCACGTTATAGTCTGTTGCATGCATGATGCATGTGCTCCATGCGGACAATGCTCGCAGCATGCATGCATACAACATTAGCGCCGTTCTGTATCAGCGGCCATTGTTCCTGCGCGCACGCAATGAGACAGGTGTGGCCCAGGTCAAGGCTAACGATATGGTCATTTGGAGTTTTTGTTCTTTTATTGCTTTGCAAATATACACATTGTTCAAATCTGTGATCTTACGTACCATAATATTTAATTAGCACTTCTCGGTAAAGTTTTGTAATGAAAGAGTTTTAACGAACAACTTATTTTCACATTTTTTTATAGTTCGTTCAATCTTAATATTCCATCTTAATTACAGGTTAAAAACATTCCAATATTACATTGTGATTATGAGTTACATATTTGAATAATACTTGCATGACATGACATTCTATTCATTCACAGAGCCGTAAAAATGTTGATTAATCGCCTAAGACATTGTTTCGATTTCAAACGATGTGGGTGGCGCGACGACTTACCTGCAAAAAGAGAAAAAAACATTTAAACACACAAACAAAAAACATGATCGAACAAGCACTTCTGTTTACGGAGTGTTTTTTTGAGGTTATTAATTGATCTAGGAACGTCGTCGATGACAGCTCACGATTATTTACTCATCGCATGTCGATATTACCTGACAAGGCACATTTAGATAATTGTCGAGATCTAACCCTAACTTTTTAATTTCATATCAAATCGTATACTTTTAAAATATGTGTCTGCTGGGAAAGGCATCTTCAAACTCCTCTTATATACTAAAAATGTTTTACATAAATGAGAAAAATAAATAAATAAATCTATAAGAAATTTTAAATTCTTCGTCATTTCCTAAACGCTCAATTCAATGAACTAGGTAGTAAATATTGATCTAAAAACTTCTAATGTTAACGCGAATTTGACTTATAATTTAAGTTTGTTAAGTAAATTTTAGTAGCAAATAGTGTCTCACTTCACAGGAAGCGTTTCTAAATTCCAACGTATATATTATGCTTTTTAAATTGTAAGTTCATTCGCGAACCTTTCGCTTGGCGAGAAAATGTCAATTAATTCGTAACGTGTCTTGTGGGTTTCAGTGTAGAGTGTAGACAATCACATACATTTTCTTGCAAAGCGAAGCTTTACACACGTGAGTAGCCACTTCGTGCGCTACGGTGGAGCTGCGCTTTAGCTTTCCAATAAACTAGTATATTGTGGTTGTCTAAGCTCTATACACACGTTGAGTTAGGTGCCGGATTTCGTGGCTGCTCGTGCGCCGGCCATGTGGCGGAAGTGGGCTGCATTCGTAGTAACGCCGTGCAGAGATAACAAAACGTATATCGTTAAAAAACTTAGTGCTATTGATAATCCTGACTTGTTTCCAAGATTACACCTGATTTGCACATTTAATCCAATACAACGATGATTGGTAATTTTTTGGCTACAATAATGAACGAACACAAAAATCTTAAAAAGCGCAAATACTGAGAAAGGTCAAATTATAGATAGGTAAGATATAATATAAATAGTTTACAACATTGAAAAGACAAAACCTCGCAAAACATAGCTGTTTTAGACTAGCGTCTATAATATAAACAAACTAAGGAACGTACTCTTAGATGATATGATAAGTTTAGACATGAGCACCGAAACAGCTCCCGATCTCAAACAATCCATTCATCAATCAGAGAAACCGTTATCGTTACCCAGCGTACAACTGTTACGAAACTCCTTGTCATAGTTGCCACATCGCATTATTTAACGCAACCACCGAGCAAGTTCAAGGTTCGTTACACTCGGAGGCAATGTCAAAACCTTTTCTGGTGGTTTCCGCGTTACCAAACCAAAACGAATAGGACATTGTCCATTAAACGCCCATACACAACGACGAAAACGCATACGCAAATTTGGTACCCTTGCAATTAAGGGACCTTCGCGAATAAACTTTATTGCGATCATTTAAAAGGTCGTCGTAAATCAATCAAAATGGATATCGAACAGATTTGAAACACCCACGTGTCGCCGTATTTGTCACGTTTGGTAATTTGAAAATAATAAAATGTTTTAATAATTTACATTTTATTAAATTATAGTCAATCGAACTCGTTTATAATATGTTTAAGCTCGATCGACCAATCGATTATAACACTTTTGAAGGCTGTGATTATGCATTGATTAAATATTTGCAGTGGGTTTAATGCCTTATAGGAAAATGCAGATTTGTTCAATTGGCGCCAAATTCGTTTAACTATTCAAAACATAAAGCAAAACATTACAACGAATCCTAGCTCAGTCGGAGGAAAAAAATCATTTAACTACAAGCAAACGTTTAACACTAAAAGCTGTTCCAGGAATTGGCATAATTGGTATACAGAGTAAATATGCAGAGGGGAACCACCCCCCGTGAAACCTCGACCTTCAGCAATGCAAATAGTAATGACTCACTGATCACACTGCGTGTCTGACAAACGAACAAAAGATTAAACGATAGAACAAAAGATTGTATCGATTTCAAATGTATACGAATGAAATACAAAATAACTTCCTACATGAAGGAAATAGAAGAAAAGATCGTCGTACAGATTAAACTTGAAGATATCGAATCCTAGATAAATACGAAAGACAATAATATTGTGACCATAGCAAATAAGCCATACTTTTGGTATTGCGTACTATTTTAACGTTACAATATTGTGACGTTCCAAAATTGTATGGGTTGTTGGTGTACTTTTGTACACGTAATGATATAAAGGAAAATAAATATTTAAACAGTTTTAATATGTTCATATCCATAAATTCTTTTCAATTTTAGCGTACGCATAATTTAACATTTTCAAGATATGCAACACTACATCATATAACAATGGCGTATGAATATTTTCTTTGTTTTTGTGCGTTTATGCCTATAAATCTATGTCCAAATAAAAAGTCCAAGTCATCAAAATATCCACAAAAATGCAAGAAACACATTCACGAGTTAACAACTCCATAACAAAGCTTAAAATAGTGACGAAAGTACCATGAGTGACGCCACTTTTCAATAATGACGTTTAAGTAATAGCCGCCATCTTTGTGTGAAATAGCTAATATTTGAAAAACTTGATAATTTTTTAAATTTTTTGCACGTAACTTATTACGATAAACTAATTTATTTTATTTTTAATGAAATCTATATATTTTTGTTTATTTATAGTATACTGTACAAGACTAGACCAGAAATGGACCGTCTCCTTTGTAGATATTGTAAAAAGTAGAATTTGGTCTTGTTCTGGTTCGTGAAGTTTTTTTTGGATCACATTTCTGACTTATAAAAAAATGATATATTTATATGGCATAGACGACAGAGGTAATGCACATTGCATTGCTCACGTTTTCTTTATCTACTAAGCCAACGCTATCTCACAAGCCGCACTAAACGGGACAGCATAGCTGTCACTTTATGGCAGTATTGTGTGAGCGAGAGGATCCACTCCGGTTGTGCCGACCAAATTGGTTGCAATGCAATGGCACTCCTACTAAATTATGTTTCCAATTATAGAATGCGTAATTATCAATTCCCATACAAACATACTTAACCAAATCTCTGGGAAATGCGTAGTTATATTAATGGTAAGGAGTGAAACGTCGAAATGCGTCTAGAAAACCATTAATCAGTCCCGTGATCTCGTGAATCGTGAGAAACAGTGTCCCAATTAGTCATGGGGCTACGTCGATTAGGATTGCAGGCTGGAACAGCACGATGTTTTATTCAAAATTCTCCAAGCCAAAGGTCACCTCGTCGCAAACACGAGCAGAGTAAACACGGACAGGTTCGTTGGACAATGAGTGAGTCACACAAATCATACGTGACACATATACGTTTTGCCTGTTTATGTATACATGAAAACATATTGTTTTTCCTCAAAATAGAATCCGACAGATGAGTGTTTAACAGCAGTGTCTTGTAGTGGTTAATCGACAAAGGGCGAGTAAAACACAAGAAAATTACGGACAAATTTTGTATCACATATTGAATTTGCAGAAACTTATGTAAATGTTCATTAAACAAATCTCACCCCGCGTAAGGTCACCTAGAAGCTTAAAATATATTCGTCCATTTACTTTTAAGCAGCAAGGTATATTCGATTGATATATTGCTATAGAAAATTATGCATACCAAGACTATTGAATCTTATTTTATGATGAATACAAAATTCACGAAGAAAACTAGATTTTAGCAGATTTATAAATAAATACAGATGAAGAATACCAAAGCGAATACAAATTAAAAAGCGAACACAATCTAATAGACGTTTAGAGTACGACGCTATGTCAAGCACTTGCGCGCTTTTGAATTTGTATTCGCTTTGAAGCGTCACTCGCGTGTCCGGCATGATCCATCTGTCTTTATTTATAAATCTGTGGATTTTATTTAAAACTCTTAATACACTTTATGCCAATAGATTCCCTTGATTTACTTCAATATAATGTAGGCGATCTTAAATTCCTTAACGTCTTTATACGTTTCCAGCGATCTGGTTTCTATATTTTATTGACATACAATAAAACCAGCACCATTCCCAATACATATCAGAAAGGGAGCGGCGACCGAAGGCCGGGGCGAGTCAGGCCGGGCTGGTCACGATTAGAAAGACTAAGAGCTGCCAAGGTTCCACGTGACGGAGGTGTCATGCAAAGGCCGGGGGTCAAATTAAAATTGTAACATATCCCAATAATGACCGCCATTATAATGAACATGGTAAGACCTTAGCAGTAATAAGCTACATTAGAATTACAAACAGAGAATATTATGTTGTTCAATTTTTTTTAATATTGATTTTTGTAATAATATTTTCACGGACTGAGTAAGAATATTTGTTTCGGAGAACTTGGGAGATTAGCTCGTTTGAGTAGAAATAAAATGATTTTCGATTACGTGACAGCAGTACGTTATGTAAAGGTACTATTAGTAGTATCTTTCCAAGGAAACAGATAAATCAATTTAATTATAATATTAACAGATAATGCAATTAAACTTTAATTCAGATTCTTTAAACGACTTTAAAAAAAAGGAGGCGTTTCTCAATTCGGCCGCATGTAAGTTTTTTTTTAATTTCTGTAACACAGACTTTATATTTTGTTAAACAAAATATTTGATGTACGTTTCTAATTTAATTCCTTGTCTCATTAGCTAGCAAAAAAAAAAAGACGAAAATTTTAGCGTTGATAATGATCAAGTAATGAACACGAGTCAGTCGTTAGTGAATCGATTCGCGACGCCCGACATGGCTCCAATGCTTTTGCTTTGATTAAATATTGATTACCGGTATTGTAGTTCATACTATGATACTAGAATATACCGATTTGATTCACTACTTTAACATAGTCTTGACCTTTAACGTCTGTATATTCAAAGTTAATAGGTATTTTTGGGATACCTTTGTCTTAAGATAAATGATTAATCCGTATATTGCCTTGACCTATTTCATTCTTAATACTTTCGTTATAAAAGAACTTCCGGCAAACATTTTAACATTTTAATGTAATGTTACAAAGAAAAGCCGAAATAGCAATAAATACATTTAACGAAACGAAAATAAATTAAAGGTATAAGAAGTCGTAAATTTTCGTCAGTGACATAACATTAGTAGAATCCATGAATAAATTCCACATTAAACACTTATCAACAACCCATTCACGTTTAGAACGACAATGGCCAAAACAGTCTGAATTTTAATCAACTGGCAACAGAGGTTTATTACGTTGCCGAAATAAAAGCAACAAAATTCACACAAAATGTTCGTGGGTAAAATTTAATTTTCGTAGTTCAACGAGGATCGAAGTGATGGATTCTGAATAGTTAAGATTTGGTATTTTTTAATTTGCGCAACTACGGACACTTATAACTGGCACTACGATAATTAAAATGATCTACAAGAAAAAGAAAATTTATTAGAATAACTGATTCGTTTTGTTTTCAAATATTTTGAAATATGAGAATCAAATCGTCTAAGTATACCCAAGTAAACACTTTCAATGGAACTCTAAAATTTTGATGAGATCTTATATTAAAATGGTTATTTTGATTACTAAAATAGTAGTATACATCTTTAAATAATTATTAAATTTAGATCTTCTATGTATTTGGAAAACAACGATCTTAGAATAAAGGTATTGGATTTTGGCTAATAAAAAGGACTTGTAACCAAGCATTGGACGAAAAAAGTTTGACAATGATGATGATTATACGAAAGAGCGTAAATATGGAAACGCAATGACCTAATCTAGGACAGTACTTTACACGCAATGAGCGTGCTATGCAATCTGGGCCGTGCGACTGCAGCGCGCCCGTCTTGGTCGCTTCTTGCCTCCTTAATTGCTATGCTGTATGTGGCCGATTCCAAATGGAAAATGGGAGCAAACCCTCATCCAAGGCTATCCTCGTGTATTTTATTAACAGGACTTATAGGAAATATTATACGTGAATCCAGTTTTGCTGTTTCAAATACAGAGGTCTAACTGTTTTGCTAAGTAAGCTAAAGAATAAATTTTGCTCACGGCTTTGCAAGATAGCATATAAGATAAGATCAAATATTTTGGGCTATGTATGTGGGCTTAAGTACTATATGGATACTTATTAGATGTGCTGTTACCATACAGGCGTCATTGGTAGAAATAAAGAGTTTTGATTTTAAAGTATTTAGTATTATTATCATACCCATACTTATAAAGTTACAGTTATTTAATTGCACTCTGTTACGGCTACATCAAATATTTTTTGAGATATGGCACATTGATGCATAATTGTTCATCACACTAACTAGTGTCGATAATGTAGCGTAAGAAAATTGAGAAACATTTGTAGAAATCTAGTGGAATCTTCCACTAGACTTCCTCAAATGTCCTTTCTACGACTTTATAATTTTTTATATGAAATGGTATACCTACAGGCAGTCAGTTGTTATTTATGTATATTAAAAGTAATATTAATACAAATAAGGATGTTTAGGTGCCGATAAACCACTGAAGAGTGAATCACATTTGTTTATTATTCTCTAACGCTCTGATTAGTTACTTGTTAACTTCTAATACATGAATCTCAGTCTACAACATAAAAACGAGTCGTTGAACTGAAACCATGGCATCCTGATATAATTAAGACGCTTAATATGATGAACGGACACTTTCGCCGACACATATTTTTTTAATGCTATGCTGGTAGCCTATATACCTTAGCTTTATCGAAATATAATTCCGTTAGGTATGGAACACCTGCATGACATAAATTTTTCGAACGTTATTTTGACAATGACGTAACGTGGCTTCCACACACGCTTCGAGGAGGAAGCATTCAAGATGTCATTAGTGGCAATTAAGAACGGTGTAATTGTGTTTTAGTACACAAGGTTACATGTACTCGACTGTGGCCATCGCTACCGCACTCAAATATAAATCAGCTTTTTGTGTTCCTATTGTATATTGACTATAAATAAATTTATTCCAACTAGAATTATATGAGATTATACAGGGCTTCCAAATATCATGTCAAATTTGAAATCAACATCGATTGGAATTCCCAAAAGTAAAAATTGTCTGGAATAGGAACTTCATATTTTCTAAATTCTAAATCATTTACATTATGCTCCTCTTCCTGGATTCGTATTCCCATATAGTACTTTTCAGGAAGCAAAATGTTTTCTGTCTTTAATGTTTCCGTGCAGTGGCCTTTTAAGTTGAAGAAAACGGTCCTCTTGGTTATCTTTGAAAAAGGTCTATGTCTAAAGGCCTGTTTCCAAGAAAAATGTAATCAAAACGTGCGTCAAACACTTGCTTTTAACGCACGTTTTGATTACATTTTTTTTGAAGGCGTACACATGCTAACGTACGTAATTAGTATTTAGTTACAGTAAGTCGTTGCAGTAAGTAAGTTGTCATGGGAACCGAATCTAAATGTGTATAGAAAATGCTTGACAGTGATAATGTTGAACGTTGCTCTGCCTATCGAGGATCTAATAAACATTTAATAATAATGAAATACCATTTCAATGCGTAACGTTTGCACCTGGGATGACATTTACCGATCGTGATGTTAAAATGACAAGTCGCGGCATTCTCAGTGAATTTTTCACCTTTGCGAAAGGATTCGTGATCGGTAACGTTTATGGTGCGGCGGAACTTTAATAGAATTCGATTGCGACAGGATATCTCAATATTTTAAGAAACAAGATACACAAAGATGTATAGACGAAAATACACTATTCTAAGTTGTGCAAAAGTGTTTACTTTTTCAAAATTTAGTATACAAATCTGAACTGAACGAAATATTTAGAAGCCTTACAAAGTATGTTAATTTTAGAAGAAATTTTGTGACTTCATTGTAAGGCCTACCCAGGGATTAGTGTGAAAGGTATCAGTGCATATTTCAAATTGCTTGACGACGGCAACGTTTATAAGGCTTCAAACTGATTAATTCTGGTGTTTTATTGTATAAATATTTATAAAAAATAATTTTATTAATTAAATTTAGCAGAATTATTTCGCCAGCCCAGGAATTGAAGAAAATAAAACAAATACATAATACATACAACCACATTAAAAAAAATAGTAAAAATAACTTTGTTATCGCAACATACATTCATAATTATCCGTTTTCAGAATAGAAGCCGACATATAAAGCCGTAATTTAAAAAAAGTTACTGCTAATAATATCGAAGTAATTTTATCCAGCGTTCTGTCGCAGTCCCTGACATTTATTAAGGAAATATTTCAATTTGCAAATGCGAGTCTTGTAAGAAAATCAATGTCACAGCTTAAATGCCTTAGTACCTATCCATCATGGGCCTGTCAGCTCCAATCCGGTTGTCGTCTTCATTAAGCAGTTTTATTTTTAACTCTGCCGGCTCACAAGAACAGTTTTTATAGCATGCCGCGCGTAATTTTATAGTTCCGGAGAAACTGTTAAGGGGAGTGACAGACTCATAGAAATGTGGCTAATTGTCGGCTAAGCGAAGCTGCGATGGCGCCATTGCGAAATGTTTACGGAGTCGTGTTCAGCCGCGGGGGCGGTATCGGCCGATCGCACACGAGCTCACGTTCGGGTGTTATGAGGTTAAGTAATTCATCCAGGTGAATGTGGCAATTTAGCACGACTCTACGTCGGAGGAGACACAAATGTTGCACAATGAGGCGCCTGTCCCTCTGGAAGTCGGTATTAGATTGTTTAAAAAAGTGGATACGTTTTTATAAGTCAGTATTACGACGTAGAAACATTGCTTTTTTTGTTAGCCCAGGATTCTTATTAAGTTATTATTAAGATTAGTATTAAGGGCATACCTTGAGAATTTGAAGAAAAAATTAATTACAGTTTCTTAATTCAATAGGAATAAGATTTTTTATTAAGTTTTAAGGGTCTTTTGATTTTATTATTCTTTACTATCAATTTCTCCTGGACCGTATTGCGTTGAAATGCGTGTACTTTAGGCACTGTCTGTTGTAAAACATAGCTTGGCTTTTAAGATGTTTCAAAGCGTTTATCCCGCAAATCCCCACGTTTCTTTGTTTCCTTCCTGCTTCCCATCGTTATCAAAGCTCTAACTTATTTATTTATCTGCATTCCTTTAAATAACTATAATTGTATTTCTTACTTTCTAGGTGTTCAACTTTTTGTATCATTTTTCTTTTTTACTTTTGTTTTCTGAAGTTTTTGCTTTCACTATTGATAAATTCATTACGTTGCTGAACTTTCTTTCTTACCACATTTGGATATTTTTTTAAATCAGTAGACACATTAACTTCAATCTCTTGCTTATTTACGTATATATTAATAGTGATCATGTTTGCGGCAGCGGCACTATGCAAATAAGGTTTAATCATGGTATTAGTTACGCATCATAAATATTCACGCGGTCTCACGACACTGCCATCAGCACCCTCTGACCCGGTGCTGTTCATATTTGCATTAGCTCCATTAAAGATAGCTCTTTTTCAGCTTATACGAAGTGGGGCGTTATTTGTGACTTTTACCCGGCACCAGTACATGTCTTTAATATCAAAAGGTTGTTATTTTAATTTGACATTAACTCACATATCTCATTTGCATTTGCAAGCATATTAAAAACTGTTTACAAACATATAAATAAAATTGTATTTTTGAGTTTCAAATCATGCAAATACAAAAATACATACATTTTTTTATAATGAAATAACTTTTACGGATTTTATCGCGGTTTATTTAGTTTTTTACAAGCCCGACGTTTCGGAAACTTTACAGCAACCATGGTCACGGGAGGACTGATAAATATTGTTGTATCATAGGGTAGTTTCGAATAACTTTATAACCATGGTTGCTGTAAAGTTTCCGAAACGTCGAGCTTGGAAAATCTAAATAAACCGCGATAAAATCCGTAAAAGTTGTTTCATTATAATGAGTGAAATTCGCGCAAACAAGAAAACAATATACATACATTTAATTTGAAATATTTTACTAACTTCTCCTTAATATTAAACTTACAAACCACGCTTAATTTTTTTTAGCCCAAACGGCGTACGAGTAGTAACGAGGGCCGCACGAGTGTATGCACTCTTCCAGGCGTGTAAACTAATATCTCATTAGGGTCCCAGCGATGTATTGACGGCCAACTTTTACACGTTTATTAAACTTCGGCTATAATATTCTCGAGGCTCGTTTATGATTTATTACTAAGGTAAAAATAGCTAGTAAGTGAGGTGTATACCCAAGTAATCTTAGGGAAATTTTAAAGCTATTGATACTGCTATTGCTTACAAACATCGAAATTATAAATGCATATTTCAATGCTATTTTTGGGAATGTAACGGTATACTATTTTTAAAGTTGTCAAAATTAATGTAAACGTCTTTTTTTTATTCATTCATTCAAATCGCTTAAGATCTTATCATAATCACCACATTGACCGACTGGTTTCCAATAACAGCGTTAAGTGGGCAAATACTTCCTTTTAATAAAATCATCAAAATGTACCGTCATACGGAATTCACTACCGGTTGATTGCTGATTTTCATTTGCTAACCATAACATCTTATCTGTAAAGTTTAAACCTTTAGGGCCTGTTTCACCAGGTGTCCAACAGATAGAGTATGGAGTATCTGTCAAATATGTTGTGGATAGCCTATCCGGCACTTATCGGGAAGTGGTGAAACAGGCCCTTAGTTTCATAATATTACTCATCGCAGCTGTTTAAGCTTATAATGTGTAACTCTAATTATTTTATCGTTTCCACTACTTCACCGTCTTTCACTGAACACTACGAAAACATTTGAATAATTATCCTCGAAACACACTATTCATCCACCGTGGTTAAATACATTTCTTGAATGAACCCCCGACTAAACATAACCACCGCAATTATCTCAAACGTCATTCTTTTGTAAACACGCACTACCCAAAGGCCTACTTACAACTAAATTATGCGAAAAAGAATAAACTCGTGATTAAAAGGACGTGGGCGAAACAAACGGGTAATGAGAGCCTAATTGCGTATAAACGACCTATTCAGGCATACCTGGGCGGTAAAAACTCTATTAAATATACTTAATGGCATGTGAATGAGATATGAAATAGTCAGCGGCTCGAATTACACCGTACCTCTGGATGTCATTAACGAATAAAAGTCATGTAGATTACCTGCGTCCCTGTGCGATTGTGACCAATTTTTTTGCATGGACATAGATGGAATGTTGTCCCACATTGATTATGGTTGTGACCAATGTCATGTAATCTCTGTGTGTTAAAGATCAATCGCTTCTTGGTACTTTTCTGAAACTAAATTTTGAGCACTTTGTTTTCTATAGTAACGCTTTCACATCACATAAAATTTTGACAATGTTGAACATCAGAAGTATTAAACGATCAAAGGTCCTTTAAACGTATTGAACATTGCAATAGCGCCAATTTTTTGTGCAGAATGTGTAAGTCAAGTAATTTCAGAAGCTCACTAAAATGTGTCTCATTTTAATATGACTGTGAGACATATGTATATGAAACTACGTATGTATTAAGTAAAAATTAAAACCATTCGGAGACATTTTAAAATTTGACTCTTTTAAAATGTCTCCGAATAATTAATACTCGGCTTTTTACTTAAACCCTAAATAATCAAATCACAGGAATCCAGGTAGGTCTAATATTGTCTGAAGTTAATCAAAGGTGGCATCAGGACAACCGATATGCAGCTGCCTCCGTGATACGGAATCTATAACTCACCATTGTTCTAAACTATCGATAACCATATCGAGGCTAAGTCACAGGTTAGACCACCTAGGTTTCATATGCAAATTAACTTTTATACCCACTGTGGAGGAATTTCATTTTGAGCTTTTGAGCTTTGAGAACAGACCAGATTAGACAGAACGGAAAAAAGCGATGGTCGTATGTGATAGAGTTTTAGCCGTTGCATCTATTTAAGTAACTTTTACCAACGTCCATTATTTGTCCATTATTGTTGTCCTGAACTTTGGGCATGTTATTAAACCGACACACAATCAAGATGAATAATAATTATGCAGAGTGTAACATATACAGAACACTGTCGTGTCTTTTATTTGAACATAATAGCCAATCTCCAGGGCTTCCATATTTTATATCAAATTATGAAACGTGTTATCGAGGAGGTGCGAACTTGTTACATATATTGGCAACATTGCATACAATTTACAAAAACAACCACTGCGTTGATAAAAAATAACTCTTGTACCACCGGTATACCAGCACAAACAGTAGTAATTTCCTCACGGGCCCTATCATTTGCATGCACGCCTCCATGTTATAGACATTATTATATAATATCGCACGTAAGCGTGAAGTAAGGTAATTGTGGATCAATTTTTATGTCCACCTGCCAACTTCACTTCACGAGCTAAATACCCGTTGGTGAAACAACTCCAGCTTAAATAACATTCTCTTGGGAAAATTATATCGCAACGTCGCGTCGTGACGAGAAATGCCAATGTAAAGAACGAAGTAAAAGAAATAAATATTATAAAATAATAAAGGTCCCAGAATAGGAAGATGAACTCCGAGGAGTTGTCTGATAAGATTATTACTTTGAGGCTGTAAAAAAAATCGTAAAAACCGTATGGCAAATGCCTAGTTGATTTTGTTATTATGAAAAGTAATAATAATATTTTAAATAAAAGCTAATCTTGCATACGCCAAAGACACTATCACCACATACTATATTTACTGATAGACAAGATTCTTACAAAAACCACGCATTGATACATTATAAGAACAAAGTTATCAATAGTTTCAAAGGTGTCACACGACGTAAAAGGACACTGAGTAATAGAGGGGTGCATACTTTATTCGTCACGTACTTCAGAGCTTTCAACTAAATGTTTGGTATCTCTTTGTCTAGACTCGGGCGAGCTCTAGGCAGTCTTATTACGGAAGTACCGAGACGGAAATTAATGTGGCGCCTGTCTAGGCATGTCTGAATATTGGAAAAAGCAAAATAATTCACCGTCCTATCCGTATTCTTTAGCGATTTCACGCTCTGAATGTTTAGACTTTGAACCATGTAATCATTGAAATGACGCATTGAATGCTTCTTAAGTTTATCAGCGTAATTTGTGAGCTTTTTATGATTTTTATTTGCTCCTGATAGTCGTAATGTGTCATATATGACAATATACTCGATAACGGATAAATTACAAAAAATCTATCGATATTTTTGACCTTTTAGATTTAGACTTGAAAAGTAAACTGTAAAGCTCTCATTGCAATTAACATAATATAGTAATGAATTTACAATATGACCCATAATTTACAGTAACATTAAACAGCTGTTGTTTCATTGAATTGGAGCCCCTACAGTATTTAAAATAAGTTTCAAGAAACAGTTGGTTATGGCGTACCCTTTTTAGGAGAGTTCGGTACTTAAAATAATAATTACAATCAGATATTAAACAAAAACTACAAAACCACTAGCTCCATATCAATACGATCAAGCAATACCACATTAAAAACTGTAAGTTTAATTCAAAATTATACAGTTGTTAATTAATGCCTTCCTTGATGTGAATCGTTGTTTACATTACTCATACGGTGAGATAAACAATGCTTTTTCTCATTAAACCAACAAAGATTCTCTATCTACAAAGCTGCGACGAGCAAAAAAATATTTTCGCTTGTCAAGTATTCTACTAGATTTGGCTTTACGGCAGAGTTCCTGGATTGAAAAAAACGTCAGGATATATATGTACAGTGTTGATAGATGAAGACAATAATACGTCGGTAAAAAAGACTTGCTTTAGCAGCATACGTTAGTTGTATAATAAATTAAGCTTTTAAGTTGACTAAACGTTTGTGTAATATGATACAAATAAAAAATCTTAACATTAAATATCATAAAGAGCTTGTTTATCTTGGACCATACCTGTCCTTTGTTGTATAAAAAACATCCTAAGTGAATACGAGTCTGATCTAAGTCCATTCTTACCGAAAATTGTGTACTGCTGAAAGCAGCACTTGATGAAAACAGAAGAATAATTTACCTGGAAGAAATAAAGACAAGATTAGATAAATTATCAATATGTGTATAAGAACCGCACTTAGAGAAACAAAAATCATGTATACAAACAAATTCTTAACTGCTTATTTAGCTTGAACCGAGTTAAAGTCCAGAGAAGTCTTCGCATAGAATCTTTTATTATCCACAGAATGCCTTCGTAGATACAATAAAGTGTCTAATAGTTCAATAAATCTAACGGTTTTAAACAAATCCGAAAATCCCTCATTCAGCCTGACGCCACTTAATGTGTTTTTACGCAATACGTTCCTATTTAACATATAAAAGCGACACAAAATGGGTGAATTGAATTTTATTGTCGTTCCCGCATCGGTGTCAGCGGTAAAGTGTGCGCCGGTACAGTTAGGAATCTGATACGACTGTTAGAATGTTGAAAACTTTACCTACGCGACGCCCTACTCGATCGACGTTTTGGGACGACGCTGACAGACAAGAATTTATTGCCGAGAGAAACCTATACATTTTCATGTAGAAAACTTCTCAACGGATTTTATCATGGCGCATTCTTGCTTGGAAATCCACAATACTCAATGGATTTAATTATCTCCGTGTGCATTCAGGACTCTAGGTATTGATAGTGAGAAAATTTACATAACAGAACTTAGATATTAGATATATTGGTAATTCTTTACATTAAATATTGTACAATATTCTCCCAATTTGCAAAATTGATTGCCAAGAATTTTAGGAGAGTGGGGAAGTTACACGCAGACTGGGATTCTCGAATATGAAAAGAAAAGCCCTAATTACTACACCTCTTGCAATCTAACCTTATAAACCTAGAAATAGCTCTTTTTTGAACGCCTTAATTTTCGGAACTACGAGGTTGATTTGAAGCATTATTTTTGCATTTGATAGCCCTAAAATTTTCGATAGTTATAGGCTATTTATTTTAGAGGAAAGCTCTTTTTAGAGCGGGTGAAGTCGCGGCAGCCAGCTAGTGAGATATTTAATCACAAAATTCCCTTGGACCAATCAAGTACAACAACAGATCACCCAGTTCAGTTGGCATTGTTTATACGTTTCCGACAGTAGCTAATGATATTCCGACGCCCACATGAAATTAGAAACCGATCGATTTATACCATAGCCGAGTTACGCGGTAGCGCACCGTGTGGTGACTATGATTTAGCTCACTTGTGTATTGGCATTGTGTGTTAAAAACACGACCGAAAATCCTTTGTGAATGCAATATGATCTGAATCTGAAATTTACACCGAGACAAATATTTTGGCAAAAAAAATTGTTTCGCGTTATGGACACACGTGCCGTTAACGTGTGCTTAAAGTTGTCTCTTTATCTATCTGATTCTAACATGTACTGTGTACATAGTTTTCTCTCGCTCACATTTCTTCTTACTTACTACGTCTATAGTATAATAATATGGTTGATTATGATTCAGTGACACCAATCATTGCTGAATGCTTACGCTATTTGTCAATCTGTATGACTATCCAATGATTAACACGACCTAAAGCCAGTAATTAGTTCTGTAGGCAACAAACAAAAGGTCATTTTGTCTGACAAATTATTGACTTCGCTCAGGATAAATAACGATTGCTTTTCTAGAATAGTTCAAGGTTTCGGTTAACTTTGCTATCAACTAATCTATTATACCAAAAGATTATTTTTGCATCTGCGTCTACGTTTCTGAAAAACGATACCATTTCACATCTTCATGAACTACCAAACTAGTCGACTGAAGGTCCCACTACGATAATTATCTTGACTGTAGCCCTAAACGCGTTCACTGTTCCAGAATCTTAAGCTTATAAATATTTTTACATAATAAATAGGTATTAAAATAACTGTGAAACCATCGAATCATTATAAATAAGAAATGTTAAAGCCCCACGCCCGGCCAAAGCCTATAATACAATCGGCACGTGTTGCAGACACTCCGGGTACAATTTTAAACCGAACACGTTTAATGTTTGTATTTCTCAATCCAATGAACATTTACTCTTACCCCTGTTCAAAGTGCATGGGGGAATGGCTAAAGCTGTTTGCGCCGTCACCATATTTGAAATGTGGAAAAACCAAATCGTATTTTAATGACTTTGCAAACAAATCTAGTTTACAAAGTATATATGTAGTTAAATCCATATGCTGTTGGCGTTGCTACCCTAACCAGTCTAAAAGGTTATTGCAAACAATCTTAATATTTTAGTACCTACCAAGTAGAAAATCTAAGGACCACACACATTTTCTGTTAACAAAAATAATTTATCGGAGTGGCTAAGATCTTTTAACTTTTACTTACGTGTACATTAAATTAAGTTTAACAGGCAACATAATATGATATGTGAAACAAAATATATGTATTAGATTTATCGGGTATACCAGTTGTCTGTTTTGGGAGCTAGCAGCTGCATTTCATGGACATGATATATGCTGTGACAGTTTGGCTTAACTCTTACGAGCTGCAGCTTGCATCACGATGGTATGATAGATAGTCTCGACATAATACACATTTCATATTTAATAATGTCGACAGCCTCAGCTCTCAATTTAAAGAAAACAATATTTTGTAAGAACCTTATAAGGTACCGCACTTCCGCTTTAAACAATTAGATTAGTACTTTGTTGTTTATTAAAATCATCATTAATTGTCATCCCATTGTGATTATCTCGTATAATGACGAGAAAAGTATGATTGACATCTTATATTATTATATATTCTTTGTATATTTTATATTGTTTTACAAGCTAGTAAAGAAACATCATATTTAAAAAAAGATATTACAAGCAAGATAGCCTTATTCACAATCTTAATTACATTATATTCATACAAACACAAATTTAATGTAAGAACACCGTAACTAATTGTAAAATTATTTTGAATTCTAATCTATTATCTATGTAAATTATCTCGTACAAGTTCAAGACGAAGTTATTTATTAAATACCAAGTGCGTTTGTATTAAAATAAATATTTCAAACTTACATGGAATGCAAACTGTATCCTATGTCGAATGCATAAGCTCTAATGTTGATCGTTGACTAACTTTAGAAAATGATAATGCTTATTTTCCATTAAGCAAACATGTGCTTCTGTTTAAAACACTCATAGATATTTTAAAGCAAAGGTCCTTGATGGATATGATAACATTTGTCTAAGCGGTAAAGATTCCTATACACTTACATCTCAAGAAACACAAGGTAAAAATATGACTATCTTCTAAAACTTATTATGTAATGCCCGTACTTTAATAACAAATTTATTTGTACTTTTTTTTTGTAGAGACTCATTAGTTTTTATAAATCTAATAAGTGTGTGTGATATTTAGTTTCTGATTGTGCTTTTTCAGTAACATGTTATGTTGACATAGTTTTTTCTTTTTTATGCGATGCGTATATTTTTTCTTATCCATGCATAATATGTCACAGATTAAAGACTCAAGACTCAGAGTCACTAACCAAAATAAAATTATAGGGTACTCCGTGTAATACTGTAACATTAGGATGTCTGACATATCAGTCCCTCAGTGACCACGCTTACAGTAAAGTATCGGAAATGTCGGGCGTAAAAACTTAATAAACCGCGACAAAATCCGTAAAAATTGTTTCCAAGTTTTTGTGTTTGTTCGTTCTTTTCTTAGCTTAACTTAGAGGCCCCAACGGACGATCAGTGTTGAATTTACCACCGGTAAATGCTAAGCCTTGTTACCAATTCGTGCAAATATGATGTTAAACTGTCAAATTACTTATCTGTATATTTTCTCTTAAATCCCAAATAAATAATTCTATCTATAATTTTTTTTTTCTCTTCTAAAAAATTAAAAACTGAATGTCTAATCACTTTTTGAAATTTAAAACTCTTCTTGTCTCTTCTAATTGAATATATTTTATGACTAAAAAATACACCATAATATAATACCATAGCCAGTTTTTTTTCCAATTGCCGTGAACAGCATAGAACAACCGATGATAACGAATCGACCCTGTTTCACAACCTTTGGAATACCTCAATCACGCGATCGCAAACATTTCCAGGCACCTTGCTCCGACTCCTTAGAACATTAGATGGTGTTTTTTTTTGTTTCTCGTCTGGACCGCGCACCGGCTCGTAATAAATCCTGTTTGGCTCCGGCCCCAAGGGCGCTGGGCTAAATTTAGCTCGGCACGAAGGCCGGTGTTCCCGGGAGAGCCAAGGACGACTCACGAACACACTAATTTACATGTACTGGCGGATTGATGAGATTTTCGTGTTTTGTAATCGATATGGATGTTGTGTATTTTGTGTGCAAAAAAGAGTGTTCAATGTCTTAATCAGTAAAAATATGTGAGTACGAAATATAGGCAGCATTGAAGTAAACAGTGGTGATGTTGGATTGGTAAAAGGACTCAAGATATTAAGCCTATTCTACTGTTGAAACTCATCCACTGTTGCGTATGTAAAACTATGTTTTTCCATTTGGTTTAACAATTACAACATTATAGAGTAATAAAAAGCACTTACCACTATTCGGAATTTTATTCTAGGTTTGACAGCATATTGCAAACAATACAGGTAGTATTGTTTGTCTATTACAGATTTTTTAGATTTAGTGTAGGTAGTAGACAAGAATCTAATTTAAAACCTTACGAACGGTTAGATTTACGTAATTACATATTATTATGTTATCAAGTACTAACTACATACATAAAAGCCATTTTTTTACAAAAAGAAAGACACTAAATAAGAGGGGAATTAGGTCAATGAAAAAAATAATAAAAAAGTGTTTTATATTCAAATTGAAGTCCAATAAATAATCTGGCAAGTTAAAATTGACCATAATTGGCTAACAACCGGTGTAGCCATTGATAAATGATGCGTGCGGGGAAATTATACGCTCCGGTGAGATCTGGCAACACTTAACGTATAAACGGGTTAGATTTTTTGGAACCAACAATATACAATTTATGAAAATTATTTTTTATTTGTTATCACTACTGTACTAATGAGAGCTCAAAACATTAATTATCATATAAAGTAGAGACATACATATTGAACACGTGAATTCATTAACATAGTTTCAAGAAGTTAGGCAGATACTTCTTGAACGAATAGTACCAATTTCAAAAGGCATAAGCTTCATAAAAACTTCGGCAGTTCACAAACAACAATATAACTTTTCAGAAGTGCGCTATAAATGTGGGGTCGGCCATCTTTTATTATATGCACCCTGGTAATAGTTGTTACATCATTACAATGCAATTACTGAATCGTAAAAGTAAGATGGAACGTAAAATATAATTACATTTTAGTAGCGTCTACGGAGAATTCGGCTGTGACATCGGGGTTTTACTAATGTGTATTGTGTGGTGAATGTGTACAGATTACACAAGCACTTGTATAAAGCAAGCTGACGGACGCCCAACCATATTTTTCATGTTACTAGGGTAGAGAAACAGACAGATGGGTCTATGGTGATAAGTGGTCGAAGCCGGCCATGATCTACGAGTAGGCTCGGGACTAGCGTAGGCAACTCATCCACGTGGGGCCTATTCTGAGACGTAAGATGAGTCTTGGTGCCAGTCTTACACTGCCTGTCCTAAGCTGTTTCATAGAAATAGACAGGAATCGAGCATGTTACAGGAAAAGTAGGGGCGGGGGGGTCCTGAAACGTTTAAAAGTATGTAAAAGATGATAAAATATGTAAAAGTCGTTTCGTAATAATAAATGAAATTCATGTATAATTTATAAGTTATTATTTTTCTCCAAAGCCAACGTAGCCTTGGTTAACACTCAATGGCGCCTATATTTTTATCAGTGCGATGAGTTCTCGGTAAACGCTTATATTGATTTTAATCGCTATAAATAACAAAAATGATTCAATGACATTGATACTAGGAAACCTTATCACGGCTTGTACTGACGAGGAAAAAATTAACTTACTTTTTATTGATATTACAATAAAACATGGATTTCAACAAATAATTGTCATGTACAATAAGTAGTAGTAACAGATTGTCGTCTGTATTCATTCCAATACAAAGAAAATGAATAAAAATAGGCCAATTTTCACGAACGCCGGGAAGCCTATTCTCGACACAATTATTACACTATTCTCAAACAATCGTATATGTATAATATCGCATGTATGTATAGATAATATATCTACATCTACACTAATATTATATAGAGCAAAACTTTGTTTGTTTGTAATGAATAGGCTCAAAAAGTACTGGGGGCTTAGCCAAAACGCCATTACGAAAACGACAGCGAAGTTCGTTCGTCCATTCGAAGTTGTGATTGGCTAAATCACGTCGTCGATCGCTCGATCGTTCCATCAACGACGTGATTTAGCCAATCACAACTTCGAATGGACGAACGAACTTCGCTGTCGTTTTCGTAATGGCGTTTTGACTAAGCCTCCTGGACCGATTTCAAAAATTCTTTCACCATTCGAAAGCTACATTATCCACGAGTAACATAGGCTAAATTTTATTCTGATAAAAAATAGGGTTCCGTAAGATATTTTGGTTATATGTCAGTGACATATTTTACGTACTAAGATGCCGTTGTAAATCGTTAAAACTAGTTAACGCAGGCGAAGCTGCGGGCAACAGCTAGTTTAATATAATGAGCGATATGGAAGCGACGAGCGACAAATCGCCGGTGTAATAGATTCCGCACACAAAGCAAACAGCGAACCGCGACGTTATGTCACAGGGCAGGGGTCACTGCAACAATACCAATAGTGTGTCCGTGTCTTGTGCTAAATCGGGATACCAGAACACAGATACACGAATAGTCTCCGTCGAAGTACTTTTACTTTTTTAGATGACGGGACAAAATCAATCGGCATATCTGATGGATCGATCAAGCGATCAGTGGCTTCCATAGACCCGAGCATTCGCGTTGCGTAGGAACTATATAGCCTATACTTTATGGAGGTGTAAGGGAAGTTGAATACAAAAATATGGGCGAGCGTTTTACGGATTTTATCATAGTTTATTAAGTTTATCACTCAGGAGGACTGACTCCTTATGTGACTAAGGTTGCTGTAAAGTATCAGAAACGTCGGGCATGTAAAAAAAATAATAGGCCGCGATAAAATCTGCAAAACTTGTTTCATTATAATGAGTGAAATTCGCGTAAAAAGAAAATATTTTGTCATGTCATTAGGGAAATTATCATTGTTATAAAACGCTGTTTAATCATTCCTTGTTATTTTCGGTGAGTTTTTCATGAAAATATCACCGTAAAGAAAATAGTAATCACGCTAATGAATCATGAATCGTAATAATGAAAGAACGTTGGAAAACCTTACGTTCTAACAAACGTAGGAACATACGGTCTGAACACAGAATGAGAAAAAGCAACCTTAGATAGAAAATTGCAAAACCATTCTTACATGTGACAACAAAAGTCATACATACGTGCTTTGTCTCAAAGCATCACTAAGTAGAAGGCACTTTGATAAAAATGTATCTATATGCCGTTACCGCGCCCAAAGGAGTCGGTTACCGTAGATATACATGTGAAGCTAATAAAAAGCGAGTAAAAAATATACGAATATTAACAGAATATTATTTCAATATATCCTGAAAATGAATAACATATTGTTGTTATTCTCTTTACGGAATTCATAGGGACTGTGGCAAGGGATCGCCGTCTTGGCGTTTATTAAATCATGATTAATAATGCCTATATTCGGAAGTGGACGGCTGGACGATGTTACCATAATATTATAAGTCAATTCCGTGCAAGACATATCAGTGGCTTATGTATCTGTTTAGTTCGTCTATAATTAGCAATTTTATCGACTTTCGGAAATGACTAGTCAAACGGTGGTATATCGTTTAGGTCAGATACTTTCCATCTAGATTCACAAGATAGGCAGCGAATAAGTCTGTTTGAATGTTGATCAACTACCATACACTTACTACTCCTACCTGCCTACCTACTATTAATTGTAAATTGACTGTACTAACTAACATAAAAATCAGTCCTAAATTCAACACATTGATGGTCAACTTCAGTTCGGTATTGTCTGAGTTCTTATTTCTGTGCATTATTTAATTTAAGCCGATATTTGTGCGACAACCGAGAGTCGTGAGAAAACAGGCGACGGTGGCCCGTAATTCACATTTAAGTGGTAAAAGTACTTTTTAATGTTTCCTTTGCGATGGGTCATTTCGGTTTCGTAAGCGTCTCACTCTGTTTACACAATTATAAATTTCCTTTTATTCTTTACGATATTGCTTTGAGTCCATTGTAAAGACGCACATTTATCTCTTGTTGGGTTTTGGAATATATATATTGAATTTATACAGATGTGTTATAATAAAAAGACCATAAAAGGCGTCAATTCTAAAGTACACTAAAACCTGAAAAATGTACTCCAAAAAATCAAAAGGAATCACATAGAAAGAGGATGAGATTTCAATTGACTGACACGCGAGATAGCAGTAAATATAAGAGCAGATAACACAGCTATCGTTCTTGTTTTGTTGGTATTATTTTGTACTCTCTTTACCTCAAAACTAACAGTACCGTAAAAAGACAACAGTGGGAATAAAAAACTCTTCAATCGAATAAAAGATCCTTTCAAAAATCGATAGTTTGTTGTAGTTTTATAAATCGTAAACAAATCGAAATATTCTCGAACTAATTGATGGTAAGGGCGATGAGGTTGATAAGTCCTACTCCAGTCTAACTCGCTGCAGTCCCGCCGGAGCAGTCTACAGCATTCGCTATAAGAACCGCAACATACATCATGGAGGTTCATTATCCGCGGGCCCCGCTTCGCCCTCGCTCGTGTAATTGCAACATAACTTCAGTCACGAACTCTCTTATCATGCAGAATATTTCAAAACGGTGAAGGGTCCCCTTTCAGAGCACATACCGACATTGCAACTACTATTTTCGCAATATTTTTTCTACTTACATCGGCAAGCATCATCATTATCAGCAGTTCCGTCCACTGCTGGAAATATGCCTCTATCAATGAGCGTCAAGACGGCAGATCTTTCAGATCCAACTAGGAGCGACAGCACTGGACGGAGATCGGTGTCCTACAAGTTTATCATGTAGAGCTATACTGCTGGGCACAGACCGCTTTAAGCCTCAATGTATTTGAATGTTTCTGTGAAGGTCACATGATGGTAAGTGCACGACGCCCATGAGCATTCGCAACACCAGAGGAAACGCTGATGTGTATCTGGCTTTAATGTGTGCGTTGATATTACGATATAGTTGTACAATTATAATAGTACCCCTCATTTTTGGGTGTACAGTTTCGGTGGGTTGAGTAGGTAGGTACCTACAATAGTTTTACTGTGCTATTAATGGCAGATGTTATATTTTTATCATTTATAAAATTCTAAATAAGACTCAAGTATCAAGAAGCATTCGCCTATTCACATTTAATTCCACATGAATTGTTTTCAAAATAAAAATATTTTCCATTTCGTCGTCTAGGCTAGTCGCAGCAATATGGAATTTTCACAGCTTTTGTAATTTTAATACTTCATCTGTCTGCCAAAAAGTAATTACGAATCCTTACACTATTTTTTTCTTCTCCGATAACCTTTTTAGTGCATAACAGGCGCGAGGGGGAGTAAATTGTAGTGTGAGTAGGTACTCAGTCCTCACTTGATGCTTTTTCAAATATCTTACAAATAGCCAATCGATAACCCATTCTCCATAGCCTCCATCAAATAGATACACGACCATAAAGAATATTCTAGCATCTTCAGTCTATTACTTACTCTCTCATGTAAGTGTGAATAAAAAGAGACAAAACATCGACATTCTAAGATCGTTAAACATACCCACGAGTGTATGTTACTATAGTTTATCCTAATGAAGCAAGCGCACGCGCAGCTGGTGTCGCAACATAGTAACCAATATTTACATTCTAAATCAATTTATTGTCACACAAGCCTGCGGCTTCGCCTGCGTACTCACGATCGAATATCCATGTGGTTGTGTTGTACCTACGCCTAGCAAATAAAATAATAATATCTATAGACGCTTTTACACCACGTCAATCTGGACCCGTGGAAGGTTCTCGATGAACTTGTGTTACGGGTACCGGATAAGGGAAATAAATTTAATTCGTTTTGAATATACATGTACATATAATTTAATACACTCCCATTACTCAGGAACACAAAATTATTTCGTTACCTTACGATTCAATCCTTTTATTAACCTTCAGGATCAGCGCCAACGCGCTAACTATTGAACAATAGAGGTAAAATATAAAATAAAACTACATAATATATTAAGAATTAAGATCTTCGGCGGAGACCTATTATCGAAATAGAATCGTATATTCTAGACTAGATCGTGACCTATCTATGGGTCTTTCACAGAAAACTATCATTAGAATAAAACGTATCGTGCATCGTCTGTTTTTGTGCAAAATAACATGCAAATCCGTTCAACTGTTATTGCATAATCAAAACAAATTTTTACAAATAAGACATTGCACGTACAACATCGACTCAAGAAATCTATCATAGAAAAAGGTGATACGCCATTTACAGCACGACTGGCTAACCGGGGTAACAAAAAGGGTGGTTACCGAACAGGGTCGGCGCCCTGCGTCGGCCTTCGCCCCGCCAGGCAAGGACGCGAGTGGCGGGTTGCATAACCGCGCACGCAACGTTACCGTTCCCGAGATGCGCGGGCGCAGAATAAACTTGTATGGAATTATTTATGGACGGTCGGCAAAAGAATGCGAGAATAATTTAATACCGTCGTTTGTACAGGCGTACACACAATATTTATATACATTTTGAAACGTCTTATTCATCATTTTGTTACCGTTATTGCGTGTTGCATCACGCTAAACGGTTCGGGAGATACTTTTCGAATCGTTTAATGTTCTTTTACAGTCCAGTGATTGTTTTCATTTGTAAGTGGTTGGCTACATATCATCCTGGTAGTGGCAGCATGACAAGTTTGTTTTCATGTTAATAGGAAAGATAAAGAGAAGGCTTTTTTGGAGTGGCGTTTATAAGACGGATTGTCCTGATTCTGAGGATAAACCTAAACAAGCAAGATGGACAAATATTACCTTAAATACGCAGAAATTAGTTCTGGCGAGTTCTGGTGTCAATAGACGACGACATTTTATATTTTACGGATATTCTATTTCTTCAAAAACTTGTCTCCATTGTTAAAAACTTAATCAAAGCCAATCCACAATGAGGCTTTATTCCAAATAGACATGTCTCCTTCAATATACGAAGATGTTCGTTCCGTGTAATTGCACCTATGCAGCCTAACCTGTGTCCAATCGCGATATAATTGCAGGAACTGGCCGGAGCGCCTTCGGCAAAAATGATAATAGTCCGATGGTTGAACTAATAACGACTATATATCCGGAGATAATGCGTATCTGTCAAGCGGGATCGGCCATTGCGATATATTGTTAACTAGCTCGTGCCCGCGGGTTCGGCCGCGTTATCTACGTTATCCAGAAACCTGATGAGATTGAAAGTCTTTGAAGGTATGTCAAGTTCACCAACCCGCACTGGGCCAGCGCATCGGTGAACTTTGACCCATTACCCTCCTCGCCTGATTTCGAGGAGGAGATCCGTGCCTAGCATTGGGACATATATGAGTTGATACTTTACTTTTTTATATTATAGGTAGCCTATGTCACTCAGTGTTGCGTTACCGAAGGTGAAATTTTTTTATTCGGTTGAGTAGTTTTTGAATTAATTGGTCACCGACAAAGAAACTTTTCTCAACTTTCTATAACAAAATTATTGATGTATCAAACTTATAATTCCTTAGAACTTATAGTTCATAGCGACTTTGATTTATACCGTGTAAAGATAAAGTTTCAAAAAGCCCCATAATCGTGCTAAGGATAAATGATCTTAGTGATGCGAATGTCAGATGAAGCGCCTCGACTTTTGTACACATCTAAATGTTACTCGGATCACAAACGGTTTATTTCTTTGCCATTTCAAAAGGCATTGTGGCCTTCGCTTGTCAATAATCTATTTCTATTCACAATGCTATTTAATCTCCATAATACTCTTATGGCGTGAATTTCTTTGTGGATGAACTAAAGCTGGATTTGAAATTGAGTTACTTTGACGATCTGTCATTAAATTTCCGGGCCATCAATTTGACTTCATCGTCATCATCAGTCTATTATTGCCCACTGGTGAGCATAGGCCATCCTTTCTTCTAACAATCATTTATTTCGGTTTGCAAGATAAAACGTTAAATAAAAAATTTAAAAAATACGAAGTTAATTTTATATATAACCATCTTTTTTTTCCTCTTTATTTAAAGGGACTTTTATCCCATATAGGTATATATTATAACCATATTGTTTGTCCTAATCAGAATAATCAAAAATACTCCAAAAATAGTAAAAAAACTGTAAAAAAACAAAACTGGTAAAAATTACCTTACTTTTTTTGAAAAGATAACTACTGTCACTTTGGTTGTCTCTACCTAGACTGTTTTGTCCCTATGTTCTTTAACCAGCTAGAAGCGCGAAGCGTCACTCCACCCAGCTATTTTGGTTAGTAATATTTAGTTATTAGATATATAAGACTAAATATGTTTTCGGTCGTACTGATTGTATATTAAACAAATTTTAACTGCTGCATGTTAATCGTTTAATATATTAACTGTTCGTGAATGATTCGTAATATTAAATAAAAGTATATAATTATTATATATTGTAAATATAGGAGATTTTGTATTAATATCACATAGTAACCTAAGTCGCTGCGATAACCTTACGTACCTACCTATAGTATAACCTTTAGAAGCCTGTGGCAGACATTCAAAATATCCCATAAATTGTATTACTTTCTTAATAAATATAATAAAAGTCGTGCACAATTTAAATCAAGCCGTAAAGTACGCACAATGAGACCGATAATTATCAGTAATTTAAACATTTATATAACATCCCAAATACATTACCCAACTCGAGTATGTAGAAAATGTGCATTAAGTATGATGCATGTCACATCGCGTTGTAGGGCCCAATACTTAAAGAATACCTGAATAACCGATTATTAGGTACTCATAATTGAGAAAAAAAAGTTTTTTTTATAATTAAACTAATAAATATATTAAAAAATATATTCGACTCTTCATTGGCGTTATCATTGAGAGAATTAAAAAAGTGAATATTTATGGCATAATATATGTTATGATTACGATGGTAATCTTTAAAAAATGATGGTAAAATAAAATTAATTTTAAATAAAAAACCAAAAACCGACTTCAAAACCATACCTTAATTAATGTACAACTAAAAATTTTAAAATAATATTGAAATACTTCGAAGTGAAGTAGAAGATGTATACTATTTAAAATCGGGTATTTTTGGAGTCGGTGCCAGCCAAAGAGGATATTTTAATGATCAATCACATACACCAAGTATTGAGAATATGCCTGTGAAGGGCAGCCATGTTTTGGCTGGTACCGACTCCAAAAATACCCGATTTTAAATAGTATACGTCTTTTACTTCACTTCGAAGTATTTCAATATTATTTTAAAATGTTTAGTTGTACATTAAATTAAGGTATGGTTTTGAAGTCGGTTTTTGGTTTTTTATTTGAAATTAATTTTATTTTGTACTTTTTAGTTTTAAGTTTATACATAAGTCATATAGTTTTTATTTTTACTTGCAAAATTTTTGGCGTTCCCGATCTGTGTTGGATGCTAGTGGTAAGGGACCTGTCGTCTTAGCGTTTATTGAGGGAACTTATGTTCAGCCGTGGACGGATGAAAGTTGATGATGATGACCTCACAATACTTTGATACTTTTCAAAGTATCCTATTCAGTGGTTTTTGTTCATATAATTCATATTACATCGACAAGTAATAAAATGAGAAAATCGTCTGGATATACAAAACCAACCAATAAGCATTATTGAATATAACTTAAAAACCGCTGATCAGATGTCGATCAAATTAATATGGGACCAATTCGGAAACATAAGCTTACTAACAAAACAAGAATCACCAAAATCCATTCCCAAACAGCGGAGTAATCGAGTAACAAACATACAAAAAAAAAACATACAGACGAATTGATAACCTCCTTCTTTTTTTGAAGTCGGTTAGCAAAAAATATATGATATGTCCTCCGTTCTCTCTCTCTTTCTTTGGTCCAAAGTAGAAACATCTCCGGTTATCGGTGGAGTTCCTCATTTGAATACATGAAAAACACTTACCAGTGACACTACAGTATCTTATTATAATGATTGGCTGAGACTGTTACCGAGTGTTTTCGCAATGAAGGACTTACCTGAAAATGATAAAAAGTCAAAATTAATTTAATATAAAAATTAGCTTAGCTTATTAATTATTATATAAATTTATTTTATTTTATTTATAACCATTCAGAAATGTAATGGCCAAAGTACGTCACACACCCAGGAGAACAAATGGCCGATGGGCCAATAAGGTGTGGAGGGAAGGCCGTGTTTAAATACACGAAGTGTAAGTCGGCAATTAAGTGTGAAGACAATCTCCGTGCAGTGGCCGGTCCGTGTCGGATGCGAGTGGCAAGAGATCGTTTTGTCGTTCGTCGGACGGATAAAGGTTGATGATGATGATAAAGTAACCATCTATAATGAAAAACCTTCACATTAAGAATTTCACCAGGAAGTATGAGTTAGTAATATTTATTATTTAAAACGCCGTTGGCAAACCACGAATAAATCACGCACAAATATTTCTCACAATATACCATTGTACGAGATTCCCAAGAACATCGAAGTGTCGATTGTAAATCAATTTTAATTAGGGCGACGATTAAAATCGATATTACAATCGATATGGTCTTTGTTATGAATATTCTCAAGATTGGCCCACTGAGATAAATCTAGTGAAATGAACGTGGCGTTAATTTAATGATTTGCTTCATTTACACTGACAGATTATTAAGAAATAAATGGGATCTAGTCTAGACATACGTCACTATTTAGATACTCTTGGTAATAAAGTATATGCTATAATGTTCAGACAAAGAATATTTAGGGCCTGTTTCACAATCTCCCGTTAAGTTCCCTATAGGCTATAGGCAACATATTTGACAGATGTTTGACAGATACTCCATACTCTATCTGTCAAACATCTGTCAAATATGTTCCCTATAGCCTATAGGGAACTTAACGGGAGATTGTGAAACAGGCCCTAAGACTTTAGACTTCTGGAGTGGTGGCGACGTTCGGTTAGACATGGGGTCGGTTCATCTTCACCGAGATAGGACAACGATCTCCGTGCAGTCGCCGGTCCTGATGCAGGTGGCGCTTGATCGACCGGGTTGGCTGACCATCGAATGAGGCTATATGCAGCAGTGGACAGGTCGATACTGATGATGACGATGTAGAGTTCCCATCTTATTTTGAAAACCGAGCCTAAATAGGCATGCATTTGTTTAAATAAACGCTGATATGTATTTTTCTGTTTGGTGGAAGAAATAATAGTACCCTCCAGAAAGTTGCGATAGTGCATACCATAAGAGAAATCTATGGCAGTAAGCCATAGACAAAAATTCACTTATGGGTGGCCACACGTACCGATGATGCATTGTCCGACCACTGGAGGATTTATTGCATCCACAACCTCCTTGTACAACTTGTTCAGTAAGAGGATTTATTTTGTTTATGGCCAATAGCCGCATAGACAAAACATTAGCCCGTACGAGCATATGAATGAGAAGCAATTGAAGCTACCCACGTTATTTTAATCGCAGCAGAAGCTGCTTTAGGATTTCTATAGTTTAATAAAACGAAGAAATAAGACTCCAAAGGCCCAAGCCATCACTTGATATTCATTTCCATAGCTATTTATGAAATCCGTAAAGGAATCCTTTTATACCATAAATCATCAAGTTCATTGACTGTTACGGACTATCTTTGTCTGGCTGCCCAGCTCAAAGCACCAAGGCTGTGCTGACATTTCAACGAAATGTAAAGAATCTGAAATGATTATAATAACCATCAATGGAGCATTATGAACGTCACGTCAGTAAATATCTTGGGCATGCTTTATGTCTAAATGTCCTCATTAGTGCCTTATGCCACTAAAGAACGCAATTCTATTGACAGCAATTATATCATCGATTCGTCTGAAGCGAAAATTTAATGTTTAACTTTTATTTAATAGAGATTAGTCAACGTGCAAAAATAACTACTCCGACTGAACATCCTAACCCCGAATTCCCAAACGCTACTTAAATATTTGGGGGCTCCTCAAACTACTAAGCACGCCCGAAATCCATATGTTATCAAAATGTAAGTAGCTCCCAATTTGAGTTGCGTTTGAGTATTCGGGCGTTAGTCAATTACCTGACATCAAATGTGATCCAATCCATTTTTAAACGACTTCAAGAAAGGAGTCGTTTCTTAATTTGACCGTATAATATTCATATAATTATCAGCTGCCATCTTCATATAGTAAGGTCGGAGGTCAGTTGGCTAAATTTTCTACGATCCCCGGCTACTTCTTTCAGATGCGTGTAGTTTTGTTTGGCCCATTCTTTAATATCTTCTAAGAATTTTTCTTCTCTAGCGACCTGAACTTCGGGTTCTTGTTCGATATTTTTCTTATTATTCTATGTTATGATATAATATGACATTTACTATTTATAATCTGTTTATAATATTTTGTAAGGCTTATCACCATCACCTATGCTGAAGTAGGTTGATGAGCCGTTGACATTGCATGACCGCTGTGTCAAAAGTGTAAAGAATAAGAAGAAGAGTATTTTGTTTAATTAGCATTTCATAAAGTTCCAAAGACCTTCGTCTTGTCATCGCGGAACTGTCCATCAACCGTGCTTCCAGAATGTTCCATTAATATCAATTACAGTATAATTGAAGATATTAAGACATTCAGTGTTTATGCGATGTTTTACCAAGAACATGCCGTCCCATTATATATTTTTTTCTCCTCATAATCGGCGTCGTCATTTTAATGAACAATCAAAGCAATCAAATTATACTCTTTCGAGTGAGTTGCTATTATTTATGACTCCGTACCCCGGACTTACACGTAAGTTATGAGCATGTCCTTTATTGTGGCTTTATAAGTCAGTTTTATCTTCATGTTATGGTTCTTTGATGAGTCGGAAATTCATTATTATGCTAATTTCGTAAATTAAGACGCACTTATCATAATTGCGTCGTTTTACATCGATTATGAATATTTCAAAACAAATATCAGTCTTATTTTTATTAAATGAATCAAAATTTATTTTAGTTGCATACAAAAGTTACCTTCGAGTACCTAAGCTACGGCAAAATTCATTATTTTTTATTCGATTTACGAATAGGAATACGAAGACCATCCTAGAATTAGACCCTTTTTAGCAAAAAAAAAACTACCCAAATTTGTGTACGCAATAAATATTTATCACCGAATAAAGAACTTGGAAGATTAAGAGTTTATCTTTAGTAAGCCCTCTTCTCAGTTTCAGAAATTCTAGAAAAATGCTTTTGATGATGATAATAATTTAAATTCAATGAAGGGTACAAAGGTAAGAATTAAACTTGCATAGCAGCCTTCAAACATGATTCGCAAAGGCGTTCCTCGGTCGTCTTGGCGTTTATTGAAGGTTTATGTTCAGTAGTAGACGAATAAAGTTGCTTACAACGCGTACATCATACAGCCATTCATATTTTAAGCCCCAAAATAATAATTACCCAGCCCTACACTGCCGCTTATATGCGGTTTATGTGGCGACCCAACGGTAAAAATTAAACAACTTTACTCACGTCAACGAAAGTTACTCGGTAATTTTACTTCCACACTAAATAGTCTTATCTCTACTACCGGTTTAATTTACGCTTTGTGTCCTCAATAATATACTGATTACATTACAAATTAGTTTCTCCGTTACTCTATTTTTTTATGTTACTTGGATGATACGAGCGACGATGGTCCAATAGGTACCTACGGTCTTAGCCTCTTGAAATAGAGAACGAATTCGGACTTAAATTAGTGCCTTGAAATGGTTTTGCTAAATTTCTAAGTGGACCTTATGTACGAAAACATTGCCTGCTAAACGGAGAAGGAAGGCATCGTGAGGAAACCTGCATGCCTGATGAGATTGAAAGTCTTTGAAGTTGTGTAAAGTTCGCTCTGAGTCCGCACTGAGTCTATGGCCCAATAGCCCTTCTCGCCTGATTTCGAAAAGGAGGCTCGTGCCCAGCAGTGGTATATATGGTTTGATATTAGAATAGGCAAACTGGAATACGTGCTATTCGATGCTTAGCGGTCATTAACGTCACCCACGAATACAAACTACTTTTGTCTACCCCATCATGGTATCATAACTACATAGGCACAACCACATGTTAGTGATAAATGCTACTTAAGCGTTCTCTCGATTTGTCTCTCGATCGTCAGCCGCTTGTATGTAAATGCACAGACAGACGGGAGGGTCCTGTTAGAACAATACATTGTTGCCGGACAGGTAGTCATAAATCCGTCAGCGGAACATCACAAACGTTTTAGCAGACATACATAGTATCCGTCGGGACATTTAAAATGTACCGTTTTGTGGAAAGAGATAAGTGTGTTGGCATTTTACAATACTACATACAAATATAAAATAACATAAAAGACTCGCAGTTACACAGCCAAGGAGGAGGTTATCAATTCGACTGTATGTTTTTTTTTTTTTTTCTTTTTTTTATAATTGTTACCTCATAACTTTTGACTGGGTGAATCGATTTTGATGATTCTTTTTTTATTAGGAAGCTGATGCTCCCCATGGGGTCTCATTTTAATCTAGTCCAGTTCTGATGACGGTATCCATGAGAAAACCATGTAAGTCTTAAATTTGCATTAGGTACGTGCGCGACAAATAGATGAATAACTGAATATCACGCCAACCGATTTCGATGATTATTAGTTTATTTGAAAGAATATATTTCAAGGATAATTTGGTGAAAACTTGGTTAGGTTCTGATGATGGTATCCATAACAAAGTAACGGAACTCTTCAATTCTTAGGAGGAAATTAACGATACTTGGCTGAATCTTTTATAGGCCATACGGATATTTGCCTAATGTAACGTCTTTATGGTCAAGTGGTCAAGTAACTGTCGTAGCCGAATATGATGATCAATTCTTCAACGGTTTACAGTAAGGATTCGATCTGTGGCAGAAATTCTACCAGTATATGAGTGATATCTTGAATTCTACCAGTATATAATCTATGATTATAACCGTCTGTAATTTGTGTATGCACTCTGTAATATTTTGTATTCAATACATAATATTATCATCATCATCAGCCTTTATCCATCCACTGATGAATATAAGCCTCTCTCAATGAATGCCAAGACCGGTCGTCTAATATCTATTAGGTAGGAGGTCTTCACCCTTGAACCTCATTAGACCATCAGTCATCAGTTATCCTGAGCGAGTGACCAGCCCATTGCCACTTCAACGAGCTTCTTCTTCGCGCTATCGTATTATCCATTGTAATCGTCGTCGTGCTTTTGTTGCGGAGGCCGCGCTTAGATGGACGAAGTGTTGGTCGGCCATTAACCAGGTCGGAAGACAATCTCAGTTCAGTCGGTCCGTGTTGGATACGAGTGGCAAGGGATCGGCCGGTCTGGCGTTCATTCAGCAGCGGATGGAAAAATGCTGATGATGATGATAATATTATGTATTGCATACACAATTTCAAATTGTTTTTGGCTGTGTGTTAAATTAAATCCTTTCTTCCTTCGTTTTTTATTAAGCCTTGATAAATTTGTGTAAGCCCTCTGAGAAAAATTGCTAGCCTTCTGGCCCTACTTAAAACTAAAAAGTAGAAAATAAAGTTAATTTTAAAAGAAAAACCAAAACCGACTTCAAAAATATACCTTTAAATTATGTACAACTAAAAACTTTTGAATAATATTTAAATACTTCGAGGTGAAGTTAATCAAATAAAATAATTAATCAATGAATATAATGAAACTTATATATTGTGTTTCTTCTACTTTTTAAAATTTGTTATTTTTGGAGTCGGTACCAGCCAATGCAAAGAAAGACACAGACATCTTAACATCTTAACAGACATCTACTCAATACTAGGTGTGCTTGTATGAGTATAAATCAATAATTGTAAAGGAATTTATAATAGATATGAGAACATAATATTATGTATTCAAATGCTGTGAATTATGATTAAACTATCCTTCTTGGCTGGCACCGACTCCCAAAGTAACTAATTTTAAAAAGTAGAAGGAACACAATATATAAGTTTCATTATATTCATTGATTAATTATTTTATTTGATTAACTTCACCTCGAAGTATTTAAATATTATTTAAAAGTTTTTAGTTGTACATAATTTAAAGGTATATTTTTGAAGTCGGTTTTGGTTTTTCTTTTAAAATTAACTTTATTCAGAAAGGGATTTAAAAGAAAAACGGGTAAAAACTATTAAAAGAATATACTTAAAACTTGCGAGTAGCCGTCTTGGCGTTCATTGAGGGAGGCCTATGTTCAGCAGTGGACGGATAAAGGCTGATGATGATGATGACTTGGAAAAAACAGATGCTTTTTTCATTAATTAGGGGGAGGGAGAGAGGCAATCGTGCAGTCAGTTCATCTTGACAGTACTGCATTACATCTGATCCGTGATCTAGAAAATACCGAGGTGATCTCTGTTTTATATGATAGTTAACGCATTCGATACGGTTCATTTCGTCATTTTCCTCACCCCTAAATGTAAATTTCTGAACTCTTTGTTAGTTAGTAGTTACTCTTTGTTAGTTAGTAGTTAGTTAGTAGAGTTAGTTACTATTTGCGTGAACAAAGTGGTAGCGGAAAAGCAAAATCTAGATCTATTTAATTAAAAAAAAAGTAAATGTGTAAAATGGATACAAAATTGAAGTCGCTGTTATAATGTTACTAAAAATATGTATTCTCATGTAAGTGACCTATGTCTTTTTAAACGACTTCAAGGAAGGAGACGTTTCTCAATTCGACCGTATATATGCTTTTTTTATGTTTGTTCATTTGAGAATAAAATTCTATAAACCTAATATTTTCACGGCTTCGAACCGGATGTGTTGCAAAATCGCTTTGATGAGGACGATAATAATATCGATATTATAATATCAGCACGAACATACACGTGTTTGGACATGTCACATGTAGAACTTCCAGTACCCAAAAATAACGTACGTGACTTAATTTGGATACTTAGCATTCACTAGGTGACCACTCAAATCCGCTTACATCTGATGACATAAATTGCACAACCACCACGCTCCTATGGTGGTAAGGATATGACGTATACCGTGACAAACTTAGACTTGTTTAGACTTAGCGAATTGGATGGACTTAAATGATATTTTAATCGAAGGATTGTGAAATAAGCCTTGATTAGTACTGAGATGATCAGACAATTAGACAGTATTTTTGTACAGTAGTCGGTAAAGTTTAATGGATGCAGCAAGAGATATAAGTTTATTGGCATTCATTTAGATTAATGCTATTAATAATCAGGATGAAAATTTAGAAGAAAAGAAGAAAAACCCCACGTTCACTCACTGAAGCTTACCACACAAACTGCTGAGAGATTTCATTTTAAATGTATAAGAGAAAATCTCATAACCCACAGCAAGGGAACTCAAAGCCTCAGGCATGTCCCAGTTACCCGGATAAACCGGCGGCTGCAGAAAATCCTTTTGTGCGATACAATGCGAAATTACAATATCCACTGAACCATAGCTGTTCCGTAATTAAAATTTAAACGACCATCTTATTTATACTCTCATCATCATCAGCTTTTTTTTTCGAAAGGTTTTTAAAAGGCTTTTTTTAGGCCTGATGGCCTTTAAAGCTTAATCGGTAGGTAGGTGAGCAGATGGCTCACCTATTAATCATCATCAGCCTTTATCCGTCTACTGCTGAATATAGACGGCCTCAATGAACGTCAAGACATTATTTATACCCTAAGTAGGTACTTTTAATTTTATAAATCCAGTCTATTTGGCTACTTTTATATTCTCTCAGAAATTTTGGTGACAACCACAAGCAATAAATAAAGACAATATAAGCTCGTCAAAATTGTTCAAATATTTCAAAAATTCATATAAGATACAGTAAAATATGTTATAGGAAACAGAAATCAATACGATTCCTAAAGAACATTCTCGAAGCAAGATAATCCGGGGACATTCTGAAAACATATAATCGATAAAAAAAAACCGAACTACCTACCATACTGATACAATTTATTACACCTTCATCGAGTCAAACATCTCAAATTTCAATTCCGGAACATTACGAACGCGGACCTCACTACAGCCTTAATACTTTCTTAATTAAGTTAAATGACCTTTAAGGTTATATAAATACCAAAAAGGTACGTTATGTTATTTTGATAAATGAACTTGTCAATGCCGTACCTACGCGTTACCTTCTATTTCCCGTGAGAATCGATTTCTCGCAATCGATTCGTACTCGCTCCGAGCTAATACAATAGTTGGGCAGATATAATGATCGCGAATGAGGTCAAGTATACCGGAAACTCGATGCCCGCTGCGCACGCGCCCCTATTCTTTATCAACAATGGTCATACCACGACCCGCGGTATCTAGTATATTGTAACAATAACTTTGTATCGATAGCTTCACCTTCAGCGATTAGATGGCGAACACTTTCGGCAATACCAAGGGCATATCGATAGATTAGTACACGTTGTTAAGTGTAAAAAGAATTGATAATTAAGTTTAACAAATAATTAGATACTTTACCTCAACATCGAATAGCTCTAAAGCTGTATTACAATGTAAGCAACGGTACATAATATTATTACGTATCGACCGCAACCCTATGTATGATGGCTGAAAGCTTGAGAAATCGATTCAAGAAATCGAATACTCGATACTGTTCAAGGACCATAGTTCAATCAGTAGACCATAATCAATTATCGCAGACACTACAGCTATAGAACATATAAAATCCAGGCATTCGTGCAAAGTTTGATTATCCTATGACCTATACTATAGTGTGTAAAATTTACACATGACAAAATGGAATTTCTAAACGTAAAGTTTGTCCTTAGGTTCCAATTCCTCCTTTCGACAATGTCATCTGTCGCATGTGGTAAGTCGCGGATAAGCGTACTTTATGATTAATGACACTAATGGAGCTATTAGGGTAGACGACTAGAAAACATCACCTTCACTTCCGCCAGTCTTAATGAATGCTTACGTTAAAGGACTATCAACTCTTCGCTTAATGGTTCCAACAAGTGTTCAAGCAGACTTCTCCCGTGACTTAGTGCATGCAACGCAATACGCATTTTGTATGTTGTAAAAACATTGGGAACTTCAATAGAATTCAAGATCTCTGAAGAGGTATATTTGTCTTGATTAAATGTACCGAACATCTTTCTAAATTCCTGTTTACAACCATCGCGTCAAACGAAATAAAGTTTCAAGATGGAAACAGTCGGAGTGCTATTTTTGTCATTTATATAAGAGTTATACGTGAAATAAATGTTATACTATAAAACAAAAATATTTTTAAAGATTCATATACTACAGCTTATTATATTTTTTCTTCATATAATATATTCATTTCTATATAAAGTAAACAAACTTATTTAAAGCAGCAACATCCAAAACTATTTAATAACTTCAAACACAATGTTTCCAAAACTGCAAATTTCCTCCAATCAAGTCAGTAACAAATAACATTCCACAACTACGCCGCAACATTCAAAAACATAACCATTAAATTCATCAATTTAAATTGCAGATCGTCCATTCATCGTCGAGATATCCTGGGTCAATAAATTCACCGGTGTTTAAGGGTTTTATTGAATGGAGCAGTGGGACAATGAGGGACGTAGTGTTCGCGACAGGAGGGCGCCACCGTCCAGTGAGATTTACGCCGCTAGTTTAACATACCATATCCGGAACTTTCCCAAAACAAGTTTCGAATACTTTTCAAATTTACATTCCGTATACATCTCAAACTTAATAAACGAGACACTGTATGTTATATTATTTGTCCTACTGACAAATTATTGATGAGTATATCTTGAAAGATTGACGTGTATTTTTGGTTAATAACAATAAACCACAAAATGATGTACTTTTATTTTATTATTTAAAAAAAACATATCTAGTGTTTTCATATATTATACAAAACTGCAACGTATTTCGCGAAGTCCGATATAATATGATCAATAATATATACTTAGTTACGATGATAATGACGATACCTATATGCACTGTGCTGAATATGAAGTCACAGAAAACACCGATCTAAACAGAGTACCATACCGTATTTTGATAAAATAACAACCTAGTAGTTTGACCGTCTGCCCTCAACACCCGCGGCCAGAGCAAAGGGCTCTTCTGTGCCCTTTTAAAGGTGCTCCGAAATTGTCGAGCAAAAATTTGCATTACCACAGTACGTTTAAGTACAATTTGGTTTGAGCTTTGATATGCATTATGTTTAAAGGAACTGTTCCAACTTTAATACCAAACTCTAACTTCATTATAAGTTAGAGTTTCGCATTAAAGGTGGAACACAGGAGATACATAGAAATGTGGATTTCATGATTCAACCATAAACATAATTCAGTAAAAACTTTGATCAATGAAGATAAAATACTATCAATCAAGTTATCAAATATGTATCGATATCTCATAAGTTTGACCAAACTATACACAGTACAGAATTTTGTTAAATTCTGTTTCGATGTTTAGGATTGAATTAAATCTCAAGCAGTCAATTTTTAACAGGAAATTTGGACTCTTAAGAAATATCAACAGGTTTTGTTCTAAAAATTATTCCTACTAAAGTCCAAACCGGCGAAACATTTCAATAAAAGAATAAACCAAATCACAACTGGCAGCTTCTATATTTTAAGTTGAATCTTATCATATCATCGCTGACGGTACAGTTCGCTCTTATCAATATTACCGGAATCGCAGAGCAAAGGTTTCGTACGCTTAAAAAGGGAATAAGCGCGCTATTGGAACAATGGGCGGCGGGCGCGAGCGGCTTTATGAGTGAAATCGCGACGAGGAAGCAAATCCTACACTAATTTGATCCGCCATTACGGGCACGGGGAAAGCGGCCGTGGCGTATCTGTATGCTAATTTTATTGACAACAACACATCAAACAAACGAAGCCTCAAATTGTTTGACGAAGTTTTATTGATTTAATCAAAATTCGACGGTGTTTAGTGGTTACGTCATAAATTTATAAAAAAAGCCTTCAGTTTGAAATATAATCACGCTAAAGCTTAAGTAAATAATAATAAAAGAGATTTTGCATCATGAAGAGGCAAGTATGATTGCTTAAGGGCTAACGACTAGCTGACAAACGATATGAGGATCTATACAGCCGCTGGTTTATGTTTTGGCGATAATTATGGCGTAGACAAAACGCATTTCTAAGTAACATCTTCGAGAGATCGTTGCTTTCGACGTTCACGCTCCGCAGAATATTAACCGCAATTATTAATAGACCAAAATACATCGATTCAAGTGTATAAGAATACTGTCTAGATCTGTACATTTCTGGTTATAATTGCAAATGTAGAGGACGTCGAGCAAGGACGGGTAGCTCATTAGCGCGCGTGCCTGGCCCGCCGCCGCCGGTGCCACCGCTCGCCCGCCTGCGCGCGCGCATCTGATAGCGGTTACAACGTCGTGTAGGCGTACATCCATAAAAAAAACTCCATATTTTGTTACTGTACCTACAAATATAATTATAATTCACCCCTATCAGATGAGATCCTCTATTTTTTGCCGCAACAAATAGGTATAGTCAATTGATACAATTATAAATCAAATTTACATATTAAAAACACGATTTTAGACATAATATGTATCTTCGAAGATAACTTGGTGATTAAAATAATTAAGGCAGCGGCAACTAACTTTGAATATCGCCACATCGAGATGCCATTAAATTATTGATTCCACTTGAATTAAGTTGTTTGTAACTACTATACAAATAACGGATGATCAATGTGATTCTATTTCAGACACGGATAACGTAAATTTTAAGGCCCATAGGCCTACATGACCTACTGAGTTCAGGAAAACATACTGTATGTGACAAGACAGTTTATCCAACTACTGCTTAAACAAGGGTTAATGATCCATCCTAACCATTCAATTTTCATTGAAATCAAATGCAAAAATTCTCCAGTATTCTGTTCTCATTACCCAGTTTCGCCACACATGTTCACACAAAAACCATATCTTATCAGCTATCAGTGATTTGCGTATTTAGCTTAATGGGACCACGACTGACCGTCTTGACCTTCACCGTCATCTTGTTCTCGTGATCGTGTTCTTTTAATTAAGTGTCATGTTCAACTTTACACAGCTCGAAATACTTCTTTACGTCGCTGGTTTTAATAAGGCGCAATTTTGCTAGTAGCAATTTAAAATTTAAATCGATCGATTGAGTCTAGAACTAGTTCTTTTAAAGCTAGGCCAAGGATCGAAACTTGTTAAACACATTTTACTAACAATCATTAACCGAATGATAATAATAGGACACCCCAGCCCTCAAGTCCATTCGATCCTCCCTTGTTGATAGCATATCTATCTGATCCTGTTAATTCAGACGAGATCAATGTACCCGATAACATGTGATGTTAATTCCATATAACACTGGTATAATTGCGGTTTATCAACGTTTACACTACCAACAAATGGTACCACATACTAACATTATTATTAAATAAAGATACTTCTTCAAAAAAAAGGGGAAGAAGTCGAATAGAAATAATTCAATTGCATTTAGCATAAATAGAATTTCAGTTGTAGCAGGACCTCTTGCGTATGCAAGGATAAATTCATACAAGAACTGGTAAAACAAAAAAACATTACAAAGTGGTATACAATACTCATATTACGACGCAGAAACAAGTATATAAAATATAAACTATACCGAGAAAACCAACTAATAAAAGTTAGCAGAAATTTAAAATTCAACAAAGACAACGAAGGAGCAAGCCCTTTATCCTAAGCAACAAACCAACAAAGTAGAGTACCTACAACACAAAAGATCCCACAACTCCCACTAGAGTGATCTATAAATCAGGTCGCGGCGTCAAATCCCGCCGACAGTTCTATCACTTGCACTATTTCACGTCAGCCGCGTCGTGACACGCGAAAGGAACTACTCAACATTTATAAGCAGGAGTAGGGCTGCCACAGTAGCCCATAGAGAACTTGATTGGCAATTTTGACCAATACTTTATGTTAGAGTAGCTTAGCCATCAACAACACACGAGCACATGTACTATGGAAGTCACAATACTCAATAATAAGGGGGGAGAGAGAGAGAAAGGAAGCTCAGGGGATAAATATATTTAAAGATTTTTCAAAGCTACTAAAGCTTATTTAACGTCTGCAGGGGGATAAATACTATAATAACGTAGCTAGCTAAATATAGTATAATTTAATCTATTACGTAAAAGGATATGTATAAAAAAGCCAGCTAAAGGATTACTTTGAGCCGCAGAGCCTCCACGCAATAGAAAAGTGAGAAGTTTTTTTTCATTTCGAAGCATATGAAAAAAAAAAACATCTCATTACAATAAGACACGAACAAGGGAGAGTAAATTGTTGAAAAAGTCCTTAAAAGTAAAAAGTACTGTAGAATTCCTGGTTCTGCATTTAAAAAAATCAACTCTGAATGCATAAACATTGTACATTTTAGTGTATAGCATGTAAAGTTGGCATAAGCCAGCAGCCAGCCCTACATTATACCAGTACCGGACCTTGACTTTTACTTTATTAAAACAACAATTCTCTTGACGATTATTGTTTTCGACTGGGCACAATGAAAAAATGAGACGGCTCGTATAAATCGTTTCCGACACACGTTATACCCGATACGCGATACATCGTAAACAATCATTATACATGTCAATCGTCACGTCTTGATGTTTCGTTAAATATTTTTAACACGCCAATTAAGGGACGCCGATCAGATTGGAACAGCACCAATGTATTATTTTTACAGAAGTGTCAAGTTGGTAAGTAACAACCACAGACGTGCTTGAGGACTTGCAGGTTGCAAACAACATCAACAATGGAAGATATCCAGAGGCTGGATTACGCTGTTTGCATATTATGTCATTAGCATATGGGGCGGATGTCAGTGCAGTTGATGCACATTAAAAAACTTGCGCTTTATGCGCTATGCGCTGGTCACCAGGGCATGGTACAAAAAGGTTCCTCCCGGGCGAATTAATAGTATATTCAGACACTTTGAAATCTTACCACCAGGGTGGACTTAGGGGTACACATTACAATTCGTATAATATAATGTAACTACATACAATACAAGTAACATGAGCACCGAACTACTCGACTGTCATAATTCTAGACCAATAGGGGACGACACCGGGCTGATTATTATAACTTTATTTTTATCGCACTCAACTTGGTCATTATTTCCTTGAATTAGATGTATATGGTAAAACTGGTTCAGACATCATTAAAAAAACCTGTTAATAGACATAAAGCATTTAGTTCAAACATTTAGCTGATAATAGAGAAATAAACTCAAGCTATTTAAATGGCGTGTATAATTTACGAGTCTAAAAATAAGTTAAAAAAATTGTATGTAAAAGAAAAATAACAATATTAACAATGTTTTGGATGATATTGTTATTTTAAATACAAACTGTGAACTTTACTTCACATGCGTTTAGTTTGATTAGTTCAGGTCACACAGACACAACTAATCAACACTTTAAAAGCATCACGACCCAAACACCTTTAATTCCATCACCATCCACAATTTGTCCTCTCGCCGCATACTTCAACGCAAAAGGTGCTGCCCTAGAATGGTGCACAAAAAGTATTTCAAAAACGCCGCGGACAGTCAATTAGCGAGTTCCTAGAGACGCGAGCGGGTCAAAAACGACATCTCCGACGGTGTCCCGGTTACGACACGGATACGACGCGACACTAACAACACCGCACTACCTTAGGGCTTAGTTTGAATCGTCATCAATCTGTAAACAGTACAAATCTGAGATAAATAAGTCAGCTTTGTACTGTTTAAAAAATACAAATTTGATATTTTATCTGTGTTAAAAAAGATACATTTCTCGGATTTTAAGTCCTTTAGAGAACTTCTCTATGGCCTTTGCGAGAAGACTCTCTAATCTATATATAAACCAAAACTTACATATTTCTTTTGCGGGCGTCTCTTGTGATGGCCATCTTTTTGATTCTTTTGTGATTGTCAGCCGTCGTCGTCAGACGTCATCTTACAGGATATTATCATGTGAAAAGGTCCCTGTATGACAACATGACACTCATCACGCAGCCACACCACTTGGCATTTTTTTTGTTGGTACATTATATTGCGATTGGATCACCAGTGTCAAAGTATCTGACACGCCATTATCTACTCCTGACTCCTGAGCGGTGGACCGAAGCAGCTGGGCGGGGCCGACACTCGCTGTCAGTATTGATATATCCGTCAGATTTTTTAATTTGCAAAAATCAATCGGGCATAATATTTGAAGCATTGTTATGCCCCTTAAAAATAGCAGTGAAGTGATCCGTATGTCTTCTTGTAAATTCATTGTCAGGGTTAAGTGATCAATATAACAATAGAAGCAAGTAATTATCGTTGATCTGTTAATTCTGTCAAAACTACTAGTTCGAAAATATATTCAACCTCTTTCCAAATCCTTATCCAAAATCTTTTTTCTTTAAAATGTTTCAATCCTTGTTGTGTTCTTCCAAATCCTCCAAATGTTCCTATCGTAATGATCTCTAGACTCTGCTTCGGTCTTCGTTACACCTAGCAAGAGGGGTGTGAGCTTTCCTCTCCATGGTTACCACAGCAAAGACAGCAGTTTATCTTATTCCTAAGACCTAGCATCCATTTTCTCATGATACCCTTCATATGAAATCTAGAGCAGTGCAGGGCCAGGTAACTACCCAAGCTTGCACTACTAACTATTCTTTTATGGACACCGTTGACTCACTATGACCGGGTGATCTTAAATAAAATCAAAAAAGGAAACGGAGGGAAACGATTTAATATCATAAACGGTTCCTCCAATACAGCACGAGCCAAATTGTGCAATTACATTTAAATAAGAGACATTTAAAGTCAACGCAAATTGACGGTTTGGACACGAAGGTGTTACTTCCGGAGCCGCGCTCATTACATTAAATAATAAATTAAATGTAAGGGAAGTATCGTATAAGTGGACATACTAAAGTTAACTAGCAGTAGCTTGCGGCTTCGCTTGCATTCAGTCGGTTAATCGTAATAAAAAATCGATGATTGCATTATTTCTTTTCCCTAAGCGAGGAATTAGGACATTAGAATGTTTTTTTTGTTGCTAGAGTTAACTGTTAGATGAGTGATGCTATAATAAACGTTCAACTGTTCTAGCCCCAATCGTTTAAATCAAAAACGATGTTTAAATGATACTTTACGTCATCTTGAAGCCTTCAATCATTTCAATAGAAACAGTCAACTTCAAGAATTAATTCAACAAATCTCTGCGGCATGTCCAAAACCATTTTTGACATTACACGTAGGTCCACATAGCTTATTACATACGATCCATCAAATGTTATCCTTAACACAATCAGGCGTTTTCATACCAGGTGTTAAATCTGTTGTCACTCACGGGCCACGTGAATACAAGTAAAAAGGATAAATCATTAAGACATTTATTGAGGGTCTGTTACCGCGGAAGGCATTAACAAAGATTCCTTGACACTTTTTGAAGTTTCCAGCTGATCGCGCGCCGCACGCTCGCTGCTGCGTACGCTTATGCACAGAATGATATATTTACAATAATACCTGGATATTCAAACGGACTGACGCCGCTCCGGTTTTTATATAAGCACTAAGTACTCAGAGTCGCCAAGGAACATAAACAAGTTTACTTGACACTAGCCCAAACTACACTAAAATGAGACCGTAAGTAATTGAATATTCTATATTTAAAGCCTAAATCACTACTCGTGGCATCTCTATTACAAAAATATTATATCATTATTAGTTCTTCTTCTTCGTCGATTGATTATAACTCGCCGTAGCATACACTGTCTCTGTAATACCTCAGTCATATATGGTGACTTGTCATTGTTTGTACGTATGAATCAATCAGGCCAACATGCGTATTGTTATACAACTTCTTTGTATAAATTCACTTTCATACAGAATGGACTTCTTTAACAATCATAATCAGCATCAGGAAGAACGTCATACGCCTCTTTCAACAAACGCCAAGACTAGGGATTGACTAATCGCATTCGACTAGAAAAGTAAACTAATATGATGTTATAATAATTTTAATATCACACACACACATTTCATATAGAATATGGCCAATTTATGTGAAGTACACTTATATCTTAGTCAAGTTGCTCATAATTTGAAATAAGATTTTTGATTATTAGAGCACATGGTCTTAATTCGCATGCGGGATACCGGGCCAAACGCAACACGTGATATACCCGCCAATCCCCAGCTACCACGAACAGTTCTTTACACAAACAAACGTATTGTTTTGGTAAACGTTTAATCACGTTAATTTCGATTTAATACGTCCCTCATTAATGAGTAATTGTAGGGGATATCGGAACGCATTAATCTTTATGAGTAAACAAACAAACGGGAAAGATAAACTGTCTCGATATGCTCACACATGTCCGATACATTCGATGAAAATTCAATTTAAATTCATCATGAAACTACATTGTAACAGTTCATAAATTAGCACTGCTTGGTACGTATCATCAATATTGGGTTTACACAATTAACTTGCCTTATTTCATGTCCATTTACGCTTGACAGGTTACGCTTCACTTCTCACCCGTCTATCTGATTACCTACTTAATTTTTTCCGCAAAGTTACTTTACTGTGTCCCTCAAAGGAGACCAATGCTACTACCATGGGTATAGTATACACAAGCCATAGGCTACTAGCTAGTCTCATTATACAAACCAACAAACATAATGAAGGTGTACTCTGTCACTAGCTACACTAGCACCGTACTTGTGTTATCGCAGTATATTTGAACAGGTAAACAAACGTGCGCGTTACTTCATATTAACTCATTAAGTTGGCGTCCCAGTTTCCCAACGTTTGCTCTTGTGAGTTTATCATTCGGAGACGTGATAACGAGCTGATTGTGCAAACTATCGCGGCACGACGCTGCCATTGTACGGTTTATGTGAGATTAGCCTACAACAAGGATTTATACAATAATATAAAAAGAACTTTAATATAACGAAGTTCATTTAGAATAAACACTAGAGAAAGAGAGAGGGAGCGAGAGAGAGAAAGAGAGACTCGAGCTCATAGACGAATATAAGTAAGCCTTCACATTCACATAATCATACTTTCAGGTATTATAATATTATAAAACCACAATTTAATGTTGAAATAAAAAATAACATAAGGAATATAAAGACACAACATAGATCTATTATACATAATACTCACATGCCCAAAACAGTATTTAGCTCGGAATTTCTAAGAAGCACAGTAGGAAACAGTAGCTATACCAGACACCTAGCATGGATATGGTTCGCTTCCCACGCCTCAAATTAATCATTCAGAAAATAGTACGTACGTATAGTAAACACAGACAGATTTTTTTTTAACTACCCTGCGAACTTTCAACTCCTATTTCATGCCTATATAGTATAGGTAAAAATCTCAAAAACGGTGGAGCAATTATTAATGGTTATTTAATTCTTATCAAGTAACTAAATGCAAAGTTTCATGGCGTCATCTTCTATGTATAATGACGAACTTCCATACAAATTTTCATCCCCTATTTAAAACCCCCTAAACTTTTTTCGCAACAAAAAGTAGCCTATGTCCTTTTTCAAGGTCTAATCTATCTCTGTTCCAAATTTCATCAAAATCGGTTTAGTGGTTTAGGCGTGAAAGCGTAACAGACAGACAGAGTTACTTTCGCATTTATAATATTAGTAAGGAAGTAAGGATAGGGAACGTTATAGAGATTTATGCGAAACTTAAGGTGGTTCGTCTCGGTTACCGACCTCTCTTTTCTCGCTAGATGACGCCACTTATGCAAAACAAGGGTTTTATTTATTTTACAAATAGACCTTTGCATTTAGATGCTTAAAATTTATATTCGCGAACTATTTGTCAATTAGGCTTAATATATTTTATAAAATATTTTAGTTTATCAAAGGAAAATCATTCAAGAATGTCGGTTGAAAGTTGGTGTATATATTTTGAACTAAACACTCACACTAACATATTGTATTCTTATGATTATTCTAACCGCTAATTTCATCAAAACAATAACATAAGTAATGGCCTAACAATAATGCCACGAACGTGCGATCACTAGGTACGTGGTTCAAATCTCCTCCAGATGAGTTTATCTTTTTGTTTTTTTATTTAATAATATTTTTTTTATTATTTTATATTATTTATAATTGTATAGCTATGTCATTTTACTATTTTTATAAAAAAAGTAAAGTATCAACTCTTATATGTCCCACTGCTGGGCACGGGTCTCCTTCCTCGAAATCAGGCGAGGAGGGTAATGTGCCAATAGTCCACCGCGCTGGCCCATTGCGGGTTGGTGAACTTCACATACCTTCAAAGACTTTTAACCCTTAACCACTGACGTACGTCTGAGAGACGTACGAGCGCACTTAAAAACGTCATAACTTTTTTTTTCTTGCGCACACAAACTTCGCGGGGCCTGTACCTTCCTAGCATCCAGTGACGCGCGGGTGACGGGGGTGTGCGTTCGTCAAGCACGCCTCTTACAGGTAAATATTTACGTCATTACGTCTGGGAGACGTATCGTCAGTGTTAGTGTAAGTTTTTATTTCCTAATCTTGCGCCAAATACTCTTGCTCCAGGCGTTCCAGACGATGGCCATTAGTAATATTCTATAGAATAATCGACGTTGCAGCTGTAAACGCTTTTATTCTGTCAAATTATAAAGTACGAGAAGATAGATTTGTTTTTACGAAAAATGTTGCCTGTAGCTTAGTTCGACCACATCTAGAAAGACGAGTGAATGTGCCTCAGCTTTCATTGGAGCTCAAGGGACTCCTCACTCGTATTCTTGGTATGGATACAACACCTCACGATCATACAGCACAGGAAAATAATCGCCTGAATGTCGTAAAAGCTGCCACCTATGCTTCAAACAACAACATAGGAAAATTTATTACTTATGTCACGTACGTAAGAAACCTGTATGTTTGCAGTGTTCTCAACCTACGTTAATTTTATTTTTTTTGTTAAGAAGTGCCATTGTTTTTCTATTTAAATTAGAAGAATGTTATCTATATTTTTGAATACTATCATTATTGTGATCATGAAAGCCTGATAAGTTAAGTTTTTTCGTCATAAGAAGAAAGACTATTTTTGTTCATGTTGACTTTTTAGATATTTTGTAATTTAGATATAAAAATAAATATTTTCATAGAATAAAGCTGTTTTTTTATTTAACATAATAGAAAACACTTTGGGTTAGAGGATATAATTATAATACCAATGTTTATCTGAAAATCTACTGTATGGGGGGGTTACAAAAATTATGTACGTCTCTCAGACGTATGTCAGTGTTAATGTTTGTTAAAACACGTCAGTGGTTAAGGGTTAATCTCATCAGGCATGCAGGTTTCCTCACGATGTTTTTCTTCACCGGTGAGCGAACGATGGTCTAGTGTTTGGGGTGCACTTAGAAATTTAGAAAAACCCATTTCAAGGCACACACGGACGGGTCAGGATCGAACCCGGAACCCCTCGCGTAAGAGGCCGGGTCGCTCTATCTTTATAAAATATGTGGTATTTATGAATAAAACAATATTTTTACACATGTCTTTTATTTTTATTTTTTCACTAAATACGTAGGTATTTAATTTTATCATCCTTTTTGAGCTTCAAGCAAGACCACCGACAGGCGCAGATCCTTAAAAAAAAGGAAATCTTAAACATATGTATGAAGATATTTTCATTTTTTATTTTACGAACGGGTGAGAGAGGAGGCCGCTGACGCAGCCTCCCCCCGTAGACGACGAACGGGGGTGCATCGGAGGCGCTACTTAATGCGCTTCCAGTACCCCACCCGCACCCCTGTGCCCGTGTCGGGCTCGGGATGGGAACCCGGGCCCAGCTTAAGACACGCCGTCGTGGGGACTGCCAAGTCGTAGCCGGGCAGTCCCCCTATTGTGGAGAATATGGTCTTTGCTGGGAACAGTCTGTCGCTGAGGGTATCCTGTCGCCTGCACAGATCCGGGTCCCTCAAATATAGCGGCTGAAGGCTCACGTAGCGGTTTTAGTGGGGTAGGGCACCCAAATGCGGAACAGCGGAAATCATTTACGACCATACCAGGGCCTGGGTAGGCGCGCTGGCGTGTGTGGGGACTCGCCACACACGCCAGCGCGCCTACCCAGGCCCTGGTATGGTCGTAAATGATTTCCGCTGCGTCATCAAAAAAAAAGTAAGGAAATTATAATATAACCTTGGAGTTTTTGCATTATCACTTTGAAACAAACAAAATTCGGTCAGAGCCTCAGAGGGAGGCAATAGTTATTGAATTCCTAATGCATTAAATATTATTTTAACTTACGATGTTGAAACACTATGATGGCCCTTTAGTTGAGCCGTAACTCTTTTTCTGCTTTTTCTTGGACCTGAATACTAATGTTTTTTGTAATTCGCAATTGATGTCGGATTCATGGTGCTGGTGCACGTTATTTTCACAAGCTTTTGTATAAGTTTTCTCCGCGAACTCTAGCTGCTCGAAACTAAAATAGGTCAAAACCCAAATAATACAAGTTTATGTTTATATTATATTTCAAAACCACAATTAATTACGTATATAAATAAACAAAACTGGGAATGACATTCGACAAATTAGATTGACATTTGTTTGATAGCCACCAGCAATAATCATAGGTGTCAGTGATGCCACTTTACTGGGTACATTTTTCACTAATTTCGCCACTGCTCTACAATACAATATTCAGCAAACAATAATTATGCTTTTTGTAAAGACAAGTTTAATGCTGCTCTTATCTGTTTTAAATATAACTAGAGTAAATAAGACAGCCAAGCATAGGCCGTCAACAAGGTATAGAATAAAGAAAACAAATTATCGAGTTATCTTTCAGCACGTTCATAATTACCCCTGAATATTAGATTTTTTTTTCTTTTACGCCGGGAAATGCACTGACGCATCCCGCAGGGGAGTGAGGCTCCCCAGACAGGTATGTGGGACTCGCTGCGCCCGAAAGATGGTAAGTGGACGCAGCTCTACCCACTAAAACCCGGCGGGTGCCACCACTGCCGCCTTTGGTGAGGTGCCCCGGATCTACAAGCAACAGGGCACCAAGGGACACAGGGCAGTACTTCAGGAGACCGTCGCCACCTCCACAGAGCGGTTGTTCCGCACCACAGAACAAACACTCCCAACGTCGGGACATTACGATGAGGTGAGGTTCCCATCCTCACCCCTTGGCCTCTGCTCTTTTGTCCCCTCTTCTTATAAGAGGGGTACAAAAAGCCCCCTCGGCTCAATTCGCTTCGCCCAAGGTGTTGGGGTCACCCTGGACTACTGAGCCCCACCGCCACGACAAGGCCTGAGCCATGGTGGGGATGAATATTAGATTTGTTTTACTGTTGTTTTATATTATTTTACAAAGTTAAAAAATAAAATTTAATAAGTATAAAAATCAAATTATTTATAAAGCGTATTACTCTTACTCGATACACAATTATTTTACAGATTACCAAAGTATTATGTATGATAATTAAAAAAATAATGTGATTTCGATATTACTAAAGTTTTGAAAAAATCTCACTTTTTAAGGGAGACACCCTCATCTGGCAATACTGTTGACAAAACTGCAAAGTATAAAAATAAGGTCTCTGATCGCGAGAATACGCGAGCATAAGATCGGCAACGTCGCATGCAGTTCTTGATCAAGTCGGCAACGCCGTAAATTCGTGTATATTTACACACTAGAGACTACACACACATGCGTAATTTATAAGATTTTTTATCGTCTGATATAATATCTCTGAGATTATAAATATGAAATTTTATTGATTTTGCGAAAATAAGTATCCCAAAGTAATTCCCTACGCAAATATCGAGGCATATCTACTTATATTTAGCGTGTGAATGCCGATTTATTTTTGTATGAAAAACGAACCACCTTAACAGGTTTTAGTATTAAGTAGTGCAAATATACTGTCTGCAACTCGTGTCAAAATAATCACACGATGGTCTCTGATAAGGAGGACTTGGTATCGTGACGATTTTAGTGTGGTACCTATATTTCACTCTAGCTTTAGGGGTAAATCTATTTTGAGAGTAGGTAACTCTAGATGTACGAACAATGCCATTTCGACAGGCCTTACGCAAGATAAACCTTTCGCGAATCGAGGAAACCTTAGGTGTGGCTTTCTGGCACGAATTAAAGTAAATGTTAGTTTTTAGCGAAATATATTTGGAGTGATACGATCTAACCTTTTTATTTAAGGATCTATTGTGCGTTTGATTTACCGTTGGCAATAACCAGATGCCTTAAGCAAATTGGTATTATTGTTCTTTTGGTAATATCCAAAGGTTAAGTTAGAAAAAATAAGTTTTGCAACGTTCATGTAAATAAATAATACACACGCAAGGCTGGTTATTAAGAAATAACCATCGATCATGAGACGGCGTAAAAAACCTGAACATCCCGGATTCCATAACTCAACAATGTTCTATTATCTATCTAAACGTATTAGGTATTTCAATCAAAAAACTCATTACATATAAATGGTTACATAATAGACTCTGTCACTAAACACGAAGATGGTTATTCGATTGGATCTTTACAATTATTATGGATTTTGTTGTATTGCTGTATCGTGGGAAAGGTAGCGGCAAATATGTGACAATGTGCTTTGTACCTCTGCGCATTTCCGAGAACACGCTGCGAGGGACTGCAAGCGTCTGCAAACTTACATTTTCTAAACTTGTCAAAAACAACGCAAATGAACCTTGAACCATTTTCTAAAGACTAAGTAAAAGGTATCAAACTCACTTAGAATTTTCGGCGTAAGATAATGCTTGTAATTCTGGAGCTCACATTTATTTAAACACGCATAAAATTGACATGGGAAAATATTGTCATTTTTGCATACCAACAAACGTTATCGCCGTAGAATACTCTCTATTACTTATTCACAAATATGACGTCGTATTCATATTGCAATATTTATGTACATTCGTCAAATTCTCACATCTTGAGCAATTATACCAAACAATACACATTGTGTTGTAACTTGTATAATAAATTAACGAAACAACAAAAAATGTAGGTAAAGCCCAATTGTGGAGACACTTCAAAAACGGCTCATTGTGAACGGAGAGATGCAAATGAATTCAAAAGGATGCCAGACGGTGAGTCAAGGAAAGAGGTTGCCAGTAATTAACGCCTGGAGTGCTAACAGAGCGCTCGATATCTATATGTAGCTGTTTTTAGGTCACATGAGATACCGTGGGAGATATGGACGAACTTTAATCAATGGCAAGGTTAATGACCGAATAGGTAATGAAATACTTATTCGAGCAAACAATAAAAACATAAAAGCACATAAAAAGTGATGTAACAGAAGATTAGCTGACGACAAAAAACGCTGGACCGTGTATTGTTACAGAAGTACCTACACAAAAAAATATTCGCAGAAAATAATGAGCACATATTTTGTGATACCAAGCAAAAGCTTTAGTTGTGAGCATTATTCCAATGTATCTCTTTTCGTTGCCAACTGTCGAGGAATAATTGTCAAAGCAACGATTTTTCTACTAGTCTGTGTGGCGTTATCGTTTTCACAGAGCCAAATTTTTGAAGCTTGGCACTAGTTCCACACAAATTTCGTATAACGAATACACATAAATGGACTACAAAATAAATCGTACCGCATTTAAAGGTAATTGTAACAACGGTTATCCCCTTTGGGCACTACCGTTCTGTCAATTTCTATAGTGAATTATTGCTTCGCCCGTTTCTCATGCGTACAGATTAACAACTATCTCACGGTTCGTATTTAGAGCTCCCCTTAGCTTAGCATCACTCAAATCCTAAGCTGTACACTATGTCAGAAGTGAGTTAAAGAAACGTTGGACACAATAGTGCAAATTTAATTCGTTTGCCCAACTTATATTACTGGACAAGACTTTTGAATACAATGAGTCAGAAACTGGTTTCAGATCTAATCACCGAAACCGTTGGTCGTAATAAAATTTAAACACGTTACGGATGATGCCAGACAAACGGTCGCGTCTCGGTTGCTGTAAGCCACTAATTGGCAAATTTATATTCAGCAAACGAGCCGTTTGTACGAATACTATTTGAATGTATGAACCATTACTGGGTAAAAAGAAAAATCTCCCTGACACGGCCTGTAAATGTTTCCATTCTATAAGGACTAAATGACGCTAATAGTAATTTACTTTTAGAGGCATTTAATCCTGATAAATACGATATTTACAACAAATAATGCGTATAAAAATGATAATTGTGAAAATCAATTAGATTTTACAGAGATAAATTTCAGAATTCTAATCAAGAGATGGAGAGATCTTTGAATCAATTTGTATTAAAGTTGTGACAATTAAGCAAGTTTCTCTAATTTGCTTAGTAGTATATAGGTAAGAAGGAACACCAATCATACTGATGTCGAAATTCAGACATGTCCCTTCACGTGCACAAGGAAATAAGCCCCAAGTCACGATAACATTCATTATGAATAAGTGAGTGGAGGTTCACTCGGGACAATCTAAGTATTGGTACAAGAGACAACTACTAAATAATGTTTATTGCCATGTTATTATACATTACTAGAAATAAGACTAAATTTATTGCATGTTATAATAAATTAAATAGCCGTTCATTTCAAATAGGTAAAATCAGTTTTTCTATCAAGGAATTAAATTTGGAACACGAAAAAAAATCGGACATCTTACCTATACTATACAGGCGAAAATTTGTAAGTACGGTTGTTTGTTTCTCTTTAATAGCAAAACTGTTAAGCAGACCTTGGATTATGTTGTGGTTTTATACCGAAAAATTTAAAGTTTCTGCGGGAATTAGTAATTACCTTCGTTTGCTATATATAATATAATAATAATAATATTAAACACACTTTTATTTATATTGACCAAGCGCAACAAGTCTTATACTGCCGTGGTATGCCTAAAATGCCGTTATCCAACATCTGGGCGATTTTCGTTTTTTGACACTAAGGAATAGAGAAAAAAATTCTTTATCGATCTGTATTTTCAGTTTTTTGATATCTTCATTAGTTTTAAAAATAAAAATTAAAATATTGCCGTTAGCGGCATACGTTATGTACTATTACAAATCATAGTTTTTTCGCGTTTACTCAAAACTATGATTTGGTAGATGACGACATTTAAGTCATACCACGGCAGTATAATATATGAACATTTGTACAACGAATGTGTAAAATTAATTGTAGGACAAACAGTTTTGTTTTGATCACATATAGCAACGATAAGCTACTTTTATACATCACCATGCGGGCGAAGCTGCTGACAAAAGCCAGTAATCAATGAAGAGCAATGGTAAGTCGGGACTGGCTCTCACCTGTCCTACGGCGGAACTGAAAATCAGTTTTTTGGGGCTCGACCTGGTATATCAACCAGTTACTAAATAACAATTATCATAAAACTATGACAATGGTCATAGAAGAAATCATTGGAGTCTGATGAGTCACGACTAAGTAGCAAATATACTATATGATTGATCTTGCAATATATATTTAAATGTAATTTTGCATGTTAAAATAACAAACAATAATTGTAAAAGGAATATCTAACCAATTCACTATACATACCATTTAACAAATATAAAGGATTTCCTAAATTTACTAAGTAATTAAAAACCTTACTAAAAACTGGTATTGAAAATAAAAAAGTCAGACGTCATTTGAAAACACTTTATAATAACTCTTTATAATATGCGTATTTGCTCTTTTTAGACTTCTACATATAAAAGAAAACAAAACTAAACACAAATAAAGCGATACTGTTTTCTAAATATAAGATACAGGCAGCGCGGTTTCACCCGCGTATTTTCCATTCCCGTGGGAGTACGGGGATAAATTATAGCCTATGTGTTATTCTGATGTAAAAGCTATATAATTGTAAAATTTCATAATACTAATCCATTCAGTAGTTCTTACGTAAAAGAGTAACAAACGCCCATACTTACAAACTTTCGCATTTATAATATTAGTAGGATGTAAATAGACCCAGATAAGTAACATCACACGAAAACCAAAAAATCTATTGATGTTAGTGGGACGCATTTGCGCAAAAAGGATGCAAATTAGCGTAACGGCTAAATACCGTTTTGTCTTCCTATTCAAAATGCACGCAGAGATACAAAGGTAGCTTGAAAAAACTTTTCGAGTTGGAACACCAAAGACAACAAGAACATATTCATACATTTATAACTAATTAATAGACTAGTAATTTGTATGTGGTAGTTTCCCTTCTTTACTCCATATTCTGTCTTTTCCTTCCTAACTTTCATATTCACATCAATTTTCATACATCCTCTCATACCTATCAAATCTAAAAATATCAGCAATAATAAACGTTTTTGAATTAAAATGATTTAATTGAAAAAGGTTGCTAAGAAAATATATGATATTAGATCTCAGAATTGTGTTTTAACTATTGTGCTCCACTAGCCTCACGTTATTGACATTAACGTGATATATTGGCATTTGAAATGGCAACCTTCTGGATTATGCAAATCACAAGTAAGATACACAAAGGCGCCGGTTGTGCGTCTAATTGGCTTACCGCGACATTGACCTACCGAATTCCCAAATGTAATTATGCTATTGTTATGACTAAACAATTATTCTATGGTAATCAATGATTAGAAGGCCGTTACGGTGACTAAATGTTAGCTAATAATGATATAAACAAACGTAACTTAGATTCCGATACAAACAACATTAGAATAGGTTTCATCTTAAGAAATAGTAGGACCATTTACAACAGCTAAAGTTACATTTAAACATGATTATACAAAGTAAATAAAATAGTAAATATCTGCTCTTCTTAAATCTCTGAGTTATCTTACCTACGAAGTACATACTACATACAGGAGTTAATATAAAATTGTCTTTATATCACATAAAAAAACAAAGGTAGATGAACTATGCACAAAAAAACTATGAATATAAAATTAAAAACATCGCCTAGTCTGTATTTAGATTCTAACAAAGGTATCTCGGACGCATGTCCTATTGAAATCAACAATCGATACATGACATTGACATCCTTAATTACATGACGTACGCGAACCACTCTGCACAAGTCACTGGAGTCATTCAAATGTCAATCCACACTAGGTTCTGTCTGTTAGTGATGTGATTCATTTGATCTAATAACGTTGATAGAACAACGAAATGAGCTTAGTACAGGCTAATTCTTTTTATATTAATATGTGCTTTCGTTAAATCGTGATCGTAATCGAAGGGCAAAAATAAGAAAATATAAATGGTATTTAAACTCATCTAAACCAGCTGATCTCATTTCGCAAGCAATGATATTTGGTTAAGATGAAACCTATACGTCGCTTAATTATAACAAAATCGATTGTAAGCTGTTAACACACACAAACTTTTGAATTTATAATAATCTAACGATATCAATATTTATCATTTCAATAGAATCTGTTGAATAAAAATGTGATTATAAGGGCCTGTTTCACAATATCCAGATAAGTTCCGAATAGGCTATCGGCAACATATTTGACAGATAGAATATGGAGTATCTAAAGCTATTAAAAAAAAATCTGGTGTCGAACACAGATATATTATAGTTTACTGTATCTCTATCATAAATGATTCAAACGTGTTATGTAATATTCAATCTAGTGAAAAGTCCAAATGAAGCTAAAATAGATGAATCACAACAGTGCGAAACTAATAGATTAGCATTTCGCCAAAACCAAGAACATATAGATCGCGGCCTTGTATTGTAATAGAGCCCAGAATATTCCATTGTGCACCTTCAGTACATACACCTGGTGCAAGTACTTGACATTTCACAGCTTTATCTAACACCCAGTCTAATATTATCCTGTCATCGTAAATAACCACGCCGCTGTTCCAATTATACCGAAGCCTAAAGGTGTTTTGTAACTGTATTGTTATTTTTAGTGATAATATTGTAAGTAGATAATTCTAGAAGCTCGATATAAAGATAACAGTCGCCCTTGAAGAGTTTGTACTCTTAAAATATCTTTGCAGCAAACAATTCGTATAAAGCACGACTCCTTTTGAGTGGAACGACAACTTTTTCACTGCGGAAGTTGCTCGTTTCCCACGGGATAAACGATTGACAAAGGACGTCGGGTAGACTGTGCGGCATTTTTATTCCAGCGAGATTTACTATCCTTTTAGTCAGATTAATTTTTTCGCTAAATATTTTACGACAATTTTTAATAAATTACAAAATAATTAATTACATATTTTAACAATTTTAATGTAGCACATTGGATTTTCTTTAATCTATCTCCAATCTCCATACAAGCAATCTGTAATAAAATTTGAAAGTTTGCATTGTTAATGTTTCTTCCCACACCGAAACAGTTATTTGATTCAATTTGGAAAAATATTACACACCGGAATGCAACAATTCATAGAAAAAAATAGCAACAATGAGCCGTGGCTCCATTCCACAAAAAATACAATCGCAATAATCTGTATTATTGAATCAAGAATTAGGCATTAATTTGAATAATTAAACAGCCGAAAATATTACCTAAAATATTGACTTTTCAACATAAACATAGAGACGATATGGGATGAAATAGAGAAATTAAAGTCGATTGAGTACGAAATAGAGTTCATGTGAATGTTTTTAACGTAGTAATTGCGTCGCACAATTGGTTGCACACGAGTTAAAACGCGTAACAGCTATTTAGTTAAGCTACGTGAATGGGCATGCGCTGGCGCCGGCTAAGAGGATGCGCCTTATTAAGGCAATTAGAAGCTGATCCATTGCATTTATCAACTTAATCATCTATGGATACTTCATTATGATAATAATCTTCATTAGAATCCTAATTGTATCTATATTTAGAATTTGTACAATTATTATTTTTATAGTAAGTATTATTCTAACAACTAGTCTGGTAATAAACTCTAAAGATATTAATAGTAATGATTTAAATTTAAACGCAAACCTAATAGTATTTTAATAACATAATGCTGCAGCTTATGCGCGGAGCAAAACTACACCGCCAACGCTTTGAAGTAATCGTCTATTGATGGCGCCAAGGCGGTTTTATTATAGCTAATAATCGCTACTAAATTATTAACTAAGCTTTCATTAATCACCTTTGTATATGTGTGTCTCGTATTCTCGGGTGGACACTAATAGCATTCGAATACTAGACACAACATCGTGAATATAAACATAGCAAAACGAAACTATCCGTCTAATCGGACCAATAAATCTAAATATGGAGCAACCACTTAAAGAAGTCTAACGTAATAAATTGTGAGTAATATAGGAAGCTATTCTAGATACCTCATATGCAGCCTTATCCGGTCGTCCATCTACCAAATGGATCCCCATTCATCAGAGAGGCCACTTAGTAGAATTGGGTCGCGTGCGCCGAGCACACGCAGATCACGATAAAATTTCACCTTAATGCGGAATCGGGGGTCACGAACGGGACTCCGGTCATTAGTGCACGAATCATTTCATTAAACGAGAGCAAATTGGCCAAGATTCAAATCCTACACTTTATAAACACTTTCACAAAGTTAAAAAATAGCTTAAACAAAAGACAACAATAAATTGGATCGAACCCTTCAAATGCAAGTAATTTTAAATAGTATTTGATATCTTACACGAAAGTATAATAATAATAAATACGATGCTCAACAGTTGCGCAAAGAATATAAAAGAAAAAACGACAAAATATGAGATATGATAAAAAGTAAAAAGCTGATAGCTAATTACAAGTTCAGGATCCGCTCACGCAGTCCTTGGGATATTATTGTGAATTGAAGCGTATGATCAAAGAACGCGCGTTCATGTAATAGAATAATTAATGGCTATTGAACTGTGGAGGGTCAGTGACAGTACCCTTCACACACCACTGCATTCGTTTCAGAGACCCACTTGCTTTGCCAACACACATTACAATAATACTTTTATTTTTACAACCTTTCCTCGCATTTTATGGATATCTCATTTGAAAGCTGGACGCAAATGTTAAATTTTTATATGAACCAAGCGAATTGGACTGGGAATAGGAAATGTATTTATAATTGGATAGGCTACGCTTAATTAACTTCAAAAGTTAATTCGTTTGGACGTATTACATGCAGCTGGGGATCGGTCTTTGAGTTCATTCATGCCATGTTATGGTCCGCAGTAGACGATTTATTAACTATTGTTGTTTCAAAATTAACGAACCAAAATTCCATATATTCATATTCAAAATTTCAGTTTAGTATTTTTCGATATTAAGGTTAAGAATTATGAAATATGTGTGTGTCAAAAGAATGCTAAGATCTCTTGTACTATCTTATCACATACCTTCAACTTAAACTCTGATAATAGCTAATCGCATATAGTTGAATGTATACAAATTTTGATTAAAACCTGAAATCTCGTGTTCCATTTACGCAATTCTTTAAGGCCATTATTACCTATTCAAACCGGGGAAACAATAGCTAAGGGGTCAGACCCATGGTAATATCCGACAGTTGAAAATAATCGTCGGGCGGGCTATTGTGTTCGGTGAAAAGGTTTACTGGTGCAAATTATGGCGGACGAGAATGGACAATAAGTTTGAGTATAACCGCAATATGTTGGAATCTAGGCAACGACATCTCCGAGGAAAGGCCTAAGGACACAAAGGTATTGTTGTCGCGCCTGTAAATATTGGACGCAGAATCAGGCTACACGTTTGATAGGCGCGTGAAGGTGATATATTACCATAAACCGTACGCATATGCGCAAGCGCATGTAAATGAATCAAATTTTCAGAGATAGACACATGTGGTGATATGATAATGTTTTGTGTGTTTTTTTGTCATTTTCTCAAAATTTAAATATTATTGTATTATCTTTATATTATAGCCCGCGAAATTCAAAAAGTCATCTTACTTTCTGAACACACCTCGTTCACTTCTTTTATCTTTAAATCAATTTACATCGACTTTTAAATGATTGATTTATACTATAGGTAACAATAGATAAATTCCTAGGGAAAATTGGTCAGACCTGTTAAAGGGAAGCACAATACACAATAATCTAATAACGATAACTGGTATAATAGCGCGCCATTTCAAAACTACTCGGTCGGGTGGTCCGTATTACTATTGCAATACAAAATCCGCCCGGGGCTCCCCCGACTTCAGACTGGCTTTATTAACTTATTTTGTAAACAATATTATTATATAAACGTATTAATAGTACTATTTAGTGAGCATTCAGCTAAAGCGTATTGTTGAAAAAGACAAACAAAACGTTACGTACTATTGTATGTACATATTATATATAGGTCAAATCAGCATTAACTGGCGACATCATCACCAATATCATCATTTTTCCGTCCACTGCTGGTACACCCTCTTCAATGAACGACTAGAGATGACAGCTTTCGCGTCATGCGCATCCAACCAGAACCAGCACGGAGATAAATCGCATACATTAACGATAAGCAGTAATCTAAGATAGCATTGTATCTTCGATAGGAGATACATTATTAATTTCGGGCGTAAATCTCCTAGACAGTATTTGGACACATGCATCCACCAATAAGAATTCCACCCGAGCTCTGCTTTTTTTTTCCGTTCTTTGAAGGGTGACTTCATCAAGTCCAAAAGACCCTGAGCATATCACGTTCCGTATCACGCTGAGTAAGTTGGGCCGTCATATTCAGTGACCTTACATCATTATAGCCAAATCGCGAATCACTACGTGACATCCTTTTGTTTTTCCACAAAATTGATTTAATCGAGGCGATGGTCACCCACGAACGTACGTGTTTCGCTAATCTCGCTAATATCTTAACCCAAACAAGGAAAGGCTAAACGTAAACAACGAAAGGTAGGCGGTCATCCTTTACTAAGGCTAAGTTAGATTACACAATGTATCTAAACAAATAAATCTTATTCTAAGATAACTCCCAAATGGGGATAGCTCAATGAATTTTTACACAAATTGTTAAGCCGTAAACGACTTATTGCGCAACATACAAAAATATTAACACGAAGGTTATCAGCCATTTGTTAATTGTATCTTCATTCTAACTAACGTCTCTAATGAAAAAATAATTAGTGTAATTAAATCTGGTTGCATTGTCGTTATGAAATTTTGATACATTCCTAAATAAGTATACAGCGTTGAAAATTCTATCACTTTTGCTAAGTCTATAATATCACATAACAAGGAAATTACATTCAAAACATATGAGAACAAGATAGCAATCATCGGAAAACAGACTGTCAACTTTCGCTTCCCCATTGTAAGAACACCGTAACGCCTGCCCTCTGAACTGCAGTATGACCCAATCGAGAAGCCAACAATAGTGTAATCGTCAAACGGGAGAGACCGGGAAATGTTCCGCTCTGTATTACCAGAGAGAGTTAGTCGGTGTCACATTACAGAGTACGTTTCGAATGTGAGCGACCGCGGATGTGTAACTCGAATAGGGTGAAACATTACGTACAGAGTCGGAACCGTGAAGGCGCTATCACCGCAAACCACCGTCTTTGTTGACGGCTAATAACTCTGAAGGGACCGTAAGCGTCGGCCCAGATAAAGCTCCTGTTACCGTTACTAACTCCCGGGCTATTTTTCAGCCTGTCGCTTTCTAGAGATATCACAAAATATAGGCAAAAGGCAGGCAACCGCAAAGTCTACTCGAATACAGTTAGTATCGGCCGGCGCATCGCTATCTGTTCCGGCTCGGGAACTGGACAATATTGCATTCCAATATAAATTGCGACTTTGACATTCGGTATGAAATACAGTAGTAAAAGTTTTCAGCCGATCGGCATCTCTATTGTTCTACAAAGTAGTGGCTTAGTTCACGCACAATGGCTGGCGATTGTCGTAAAAGTTGGCAGGAACTAAATGGTTCAGTCGTTTGACCGATTGGCTATAAAGCCTGCTGGCTATCTCCGTCCCTTTCGAGAGGATGTCAGCGATTGAATGCGGAGACATGATGAATGTTACCATACATTCGAGTTTGTTATCCTCTTGCTTCGCTATTTATTAGCGTACCCTTGGATAGATAAGAGAAACAAAGTCCGTTTACAAATTTAGATTACGCCGAGAGTTATCGATAGTAGACGCCGATATCGACGTTAGCAATAAAACAGTAAAGGGGACATGAATTATAGGCCTCTTGTTACTATTAGATTTATTCATTACGATACGTTAATGCGTACCTAACTGTCACTCGATCATTGGGCGATAAAACAAAAAGGTTCGATAAAATTGATTAATGACAAAACGTCAATAGCTAGCGTGACTCATATCACGAAGGATGTAAAACAAATTAAGTAGTGCAATTAGACTACAATAGGATATATAAAGTCAAATTTTATTTAATGTTTAAATATTTGTAATAAAAACACTCGTTCTGTGCAAGTAACGGTCCTACATCATTTGATTTCATGTTTGAGACGCGTGCGACACCTAAATCGTGACGTCACGTAAACAAACTACGAAGAAAACAGTGGTGATTCATTCGTCAAATACCGTCCGTGGAGTGCGCGGGCGCATACTAATATCCCGTACACCCTATGAATGCCAAGTACCCACCATGTTCTCAGTTGAGTACAACTTACATAGCCGTGTTGACGCACACTTCCACATGCTTCCATCTTACCTGCAAAATAAAGATAAACAAAATAAGTACAATTTCATAAGAAGTTATGCAAATGAGGGCGTAGGTTTGGATGAGGCAGCGTACCCATTTGAAGCGAAATAACAAAAGTGTGCCCGGTAAATATTGCGAACATTGCTTAATAAACCGAAGAACAAACTACACGATTATCTATAATAGAGCGTCGCAATGTTTACGCAAGAGCACTTGAAAGTGTCTGTTATATCAATGATTTCATTGCCGTATGACATTTACATGTGTTTCTATAATTGAATTACCGATACGAATCGGTAGCAGAAAAGGCACATCGAAACGAACTGCAGGGAACGTCGTAATACGTTGAGCAACGCCAGTACTGAGCTAACATTCGGTTCAAGGCAACCTTTTAATCTATGGTCATTTTGTGTATTATATACACTATTTTGCATTGCAATTTGGCTATTATATTGTCTTTGATGTAATTTGTTTTTTTATTTCCAAATTGTTTTCTTCGATTCAATTTGAGAGTCTAAAAATAGTTTTATATGACAAAACACAAAACAGACTCAAATACGATACTACCCAAAAAATAAAACTGCATGCTTTATTTACACACATAACTGTCGTAATTATAATACTAAAAATAAATATGATAATTTTGTATCTAAAAGCTAAAAACCAGTAAATCATTCCTAGTATTCAATCCATGGAAGTATTAAACATCACGATTCACGATTCCACACAGTCTTGCCGTAAAGAGTTTCGTGAATAACACAAAAATAACGAACACTAAACACCCATTACCCCAAAGCGAGACCGTAATTTCTAGCTTGGAGGCGGCATGTGAACTTAAACAACAAAGGCCATTGCATAAGTTTAGTGAATATCCGATCACGACGCGACCGCTGGAACATCATTATCGAGGGAGCCATAGGAAATGTCAACAGTAAATATGTCCATAGACAGGAGAATATATTGGAATATGCGCAGCATTATGTTCCTAAGCGAAAGACGGAACGTGAGCAACGATAAATATTTTTAATGAATCGAAAACATGGAAGAGGCTATGATTTAAACACTCTTTGCTGTATTTCTTAGAAACCATGCTAGAAGCCTAACTGCACATATAAAATACAATAAATGTGTAGTGTATTTCGAAGCATAAACACAATTTGCTAATTAAGATAGCAGTTTATGTACAGAATCAGATTGAACAAGGACAATTAAGCTATAAACGTTACACAAATCCAAACACATGACCGTAAGTTAGAACTGTTTGTGATCGTATTTGCATAGAAACATGCACACGCCTATTTAGACAAGGTGTCTGTACGTATTTAACGATTTCGTGGAAAACGTAGAGAAGAACATAAAACCTAATTATGGGTTGACAGGGTTCTTGAAAGATGTTCTTTAGAGTGCGTTCACGAAGTTGATCGTAAATCTGAAAATGAAAATCGTATTGGTGCACCGTACGTCTTCTAAGAATATGGATGTTTCATTTGTGAAGATCGACGGATGGCGCCGTTGAATCACGTTCCCGTAATAATTTTATACACAGAAATCACTTTCGAAGCGGTGGGTGGTCATTGGCACTGTGGCACATATTGTAATGAAATACATATAGTAATCACTTGTAAACAATTTTTAACTTTGGACAAACTTTAATCAAAAAAACCCATGTCTAATACCCATTAAAGAACATTATTTTTGAACATATAAATAGAATGTAAATTTGAAACATTGGTCTAGATTACCGTCACACTGTCGTCATATTATGAACATTATACTATACCGAGTAGGCTAATCAAATTTCTAGGAAGATTGTAGCGAAAAGACGGACGCATGGCACACGAGTTGAATAACAACGGTTGGATTATTGCATAGTCATCATAGCATCCTTAATACACAATGCAGAGGATGCACCGTACCGAGTGGGAATGACCAATTTCTCGTCCATTGTCAATATAAATGAGGTCACTATTTTAAGATATCGATATGATATTGTGCGTCACTTTGTAACTTATAAACAGGATTGGTTAAAAAAAAGAATTCCTGATAGAAAACTAAATAGATTCTAGAAGACTAAATAGATCTTAGACGTGATTTGGTAGGGAACCGTTATTACGTTCATTGCCAACGTTTATTTATTTCTAAAAGTATTTAGATATATCTCATCTAACAGTTAACTCAAGCAACAAAAACTATGTGTTAGGGTATTAAATGGTGATTTACCATAACTTGAACTTTTAATTCTAAATAATAGATGCACTACTTTACATTTTTTAATCATTTATAAAAATTGCTGTTTTAGTGTAGCTTTTAACGATGAGCGTGTTAACATAGAAAGTCTAAGCCAACAGACCGACAAAAATAAAAACTATTTTTTTATATAAGTACAGTGTATACTTCTAATTACTTTTATATTAAAAAAAAAATCTAGTAAAAATCTGGCACTTAATTTGAAATTACAAATGAACATTTAGTTTTATTTTTTTTAAAGAGGTATTTGAAATATAACGAATAACGAATGAAGACACTATCACAAGGGTCAAGATAACCCAAATTAATCCAAGTAATGTCGAATCGTTAATTTGCATTTAGAAAAAATCTACCCAGCATTCATTGACACTGATCAGAATATGCACATAATCAACGATACTTGTAATGCAGAGGAGTGTACGGAGGCAATCAAATGGTGAACGAACTTACACTCATATTACACCTGACTCATAAAATTCATCTCACACTTGAGCCAACCGTTACAATGTACCAAGCATTTGATAACCGACACGCACGACAAGAATTACGAACCTGAAGCTATAAAAAATAAATATTTTGTACAGAAACTCGTCATAGTTTTACTAAAATTAATAACAAAACAAAGGGCAATTGCTATTTTAATAACAGTGGCAAATGTAAAAGCTCCGTTATGATAATGATAAAAGTAGAGAATCCAACAAGGACAGACAACTAATATTTGATTGAAACACGATTGTTGACATTTTTTTTAAACGAAAGATACGCAATCGGACATCGGATATGTAAATACATGCTGACAAACATACATATGCGACGTAGAATTTCACAATTTGTATATAAAATGTATAATTTGATAAGATTATTCGCATAATTTCCATTCATTCATCATACACTTTAATAGTAGTGTCTTTATATCGCCAAGCAATATCTTACGACACACCCAAGGTCCCACATTGATTAGTAAATCAATAAATCATTACAAAGCAAATGAAGGCCACCTTCAAAATTAAGCTATTCAGGCAAATTATGAGAAAGTCTCAGTAGGATTGCTGACACTATTAAAATCTGTACAATAATTATAAAGAAGAGTCTCCTTATTTGGTTGAATGCGCTAATTTACGCTACAGGTCGAAATTAAATAAATATTTTTGGATTTTATAGTCAGGTAAACTATTTAACTTTAGAAGCTTTTTAATTCGAAGGCGGAGGAAGCTGCGGAGTAGAGGTAGTTCAAGATAGTGCAATAAGCACACAATGTACTGTTTAAACGCCATGGGAACACCAAACAAGTCGTTAATAGCATACAATCTGGTCGTAAATACGTCTACCGTTTCGATACGCACCGAGTTTCCCTTTAGATAACTCGTGGTTAACATCTCAGTTTATCATCTACCAACAAGTTCGGAAGTTGTTAAACTATGTCTGCACCTCTACACCTGCGTCCAAGGAAAGCGCGGCACCTTGGTGAAATCTAAAGTCATCCTATGCTCCCACAGATTAAAATACATATTACACAAATGTAGATATTTGGTTGAATAAACGTTTTGCTTTGAAAGGTCAAAAATCATATTATTATGTGTAAGGATAAATACGTGTAACTGATTTAAGAATTAACTTCATAGTGAGTCCATACAAATGAGTCTCGCTAAACATTAACCAAGCGATAACCGGCGTCTAAAAGTGCATTATTTTAATATGCAATTTGCCGTTTATTGACACCTTCCTCTACTACATTCAATTTCACTATTTACGTTATGTTATCATGGAGGTTCTCTTTATAATAATAAATTTACGAAATTAACTTTGTTTTATTCTGATTTTATTTTGGGGTTTTATTCCTATGAATGCCAACCCCATTGTACCTAAAATAACATTGTAAAATCATATTACCATTCTTTTTACTTCGCCATAGTCAGATAAAAATAGAAACTGATGGGTTGGAAAAACTTTTTTTTTTGGGTTTTCCTTTAAGTGAGATCCTCACAACTTCAAAGCAATATTTACACTAAAAAAATACTTGAAACGTGTCTACAAAGTCTGTAAAACCTGTTGTAATTGACCCAGACTATTTTAATAGCATTTAACACATAGTTTTCGGAGGAGAAACAAGAGTCCAAACTAGATTTTGCGATGGCGTACAATTTAAACAAGACCATCGGGATTCCTTCAGAGAATTTACCGCGAAGTAAAACAATTCATGCGATTTAATCAACATACTTATAAATGGTATTTTTTAAATGTAGAATAAATTTTAAAAAGCCGTTCGTCTGGTCTTTATCTGATTTCCATAATGCTGCCAGGTGCAAAATATGCTTGTGTATTCCATTGCTTCTAAACAATCCGTTGTACATAGAGCGACAGAGAGGTTATATTATTAATAGTGTGCAAGTTCTCAAAATATTATTATTATTAATATTCTTACGTCTCAATAAACTAAACAATATAGTCAAAACTTCTTTATAATTATAATGCTCGTCTTTACGGATTTTATAGCGGTTTATTAACATTTTTATATTTATCATAATTCCAGTACTGGACATGACTGAGAAGCCGAAGATAGACCTCACTGGCGTTTGGGAGAGCCCTGCCCTTAAGCTATACAAATTGAGGCAATTAGCGAAACCAGCTAGCCTTTAGAGTTCATTGCTCCCAAACATTTACCCGATACCTACTATTGTTATTAATTTCGGTAAATATTTGGAGTTTCCCTTCGACCTTGAGCATATCCGGGGTATTTTGTTATTAATTTATGCTCTGTTAATTGCAGCTACCGTTTCGTGGCAGAATATTTATTAAATTTGTCAACATACTTCATATTGGGTAATACATTTTATATTAATTTAATTTCCTTAATCAATGTGATATTATATTTTGATTAAAAACTTATAAAAAGACATGATAATTATTCAGTAATATTATTGACTAGCTGTTGCCCGCAGCTTCGCCCGCGTCGTCTTATATGGACACTCATGTGTCTGTTCACCCGAAGGCGTTTTTAAAACGCAACGCTTTTATATCGAGCACTGTTGCATTTTTAACGTTGATTGTTTGACGTTAAATCGAATTTAAGATGGCAAACTCGCAACTCTGACGTCGGGTTTTACCGCGACGATTTTTAAGCGCTCGACGCTCGTGCGAACGGGGGCTTAGGTGAGATTTTTCTTATTTTAATGTGATAGATGCTTTTAACGTATTCGCTAATTCTAAAAATAGATTTATCGTTAGTTTTATGTGACGTTTATAACATAATACATAAAATTCATTTAATACCCTACAGTAACTCAGAGTAACAGTAAAATGTTTCTAGAATTTATCGTGTAATTATTACATGTGTTATACGTGTTAAATAAGATAACGCGTCCCTTGACCCTTACACACCGCCGAAGCTACCAATTTTGTCAAAATATTGCTGCAGTTTTTTAAGCTAACGCCCGATTTCCGAAAGTTGGTGAGCAACGCAAAAATTAACAAATCAACTGTCAAGTCCCTTGTTAAGTGTCAAATAAGTTGCTAGAAGCATGGTTAAATTACCTAATTTGATTGGCCTGTCAGTTGACATAGCAACTACAACAAAAAGCTGTCTTTGACTCTAGAATCGTATGTCAACCGCCATTAACAGCCATTTTAGTTTACATACACTCTGACCAATATTTCAGAAGCCGAGCGTCAGCCTTGCTTTGCATTTTCGCACCTTGACAGACATTAACTACTATTGCCATTGCAATGCCTTAATCACAAGTCAAAGTTGACAAAAAAATAATTCAGTATCCCGTTTTAAAACACAAACTAGTTTTAATCGTGAAAATAAGAACACAATAAATAAAATAAAAACTTTCAAACATCGAATGTTCAATTTAAAAATGAGACGAAAGTGAAAACAATACCGTCCCTAGGTTGGGAGGGGACGGAAGCGAGTCTTCCGGTGCCAGTCGGAATGTTAGACGTAAATTACTGCCGCACCGGGACGCCTCGGAGACCAGATGTCTTGTTGTTATTTATAACTAGACAATTTTTTTACAAATATTATATCGAATTGCTGTGGCCGAATCAATTGGTTCAAAATGAGGGCAACGCATCGGCATAACCTTTGGTAGTGCGAATGTCTTTGAGCGTCAGTAGTCACCATAGTGCTCCTACTCGCTTGGATTATTATGATAATAGAACATAAAAAATAGGATAGATAATAAATTTTAATAGATATCGCACACTCAGAATGATAGTGACATTATCCAAAAATCGTCATTTTACGTAATAATCGTTTTAAGTTTTTAAATTTGAGATGATTGCAAACTTTTTCTAAGAGGGGTTTCTGAATGCGGTTTTCAGGAAAATCAATGTGGATACTTATAATTTTAATGACACTAGGGTATTTTGTAATCTATTTTGATAAAGAGTGGACTATTTTTGAAAATTTCGTTTTGTGTCACTATTACTTTAACTTTCACTGTATGTTTTAACAATAATTTTAACTAAGAAAGACATTTTAATATTTTAAAATCTGTTAAATCATTTAAAATATACAACATATAATATAAATAAAAAGGAAAATCATAGAAATATAGCATTATAAAAATGTTATGTTGGTTGTGTACGCTTCACAAACTCAAAAAAGTGCTGAACCAATTCAGCTGAAATTTTTGCATGATAATATATAAAACGCATCAAGGATGGATGATCTATTGATTGCGTCAGTCACATATCCACGACTGCGAAAAAGATTTTTTTAACGATAGACTGCTACCGCGCCATCTGCCGAAAACGAGAGAAAACACTCGCTGACAACCGCAACAATAATGACGCAGTTAACTTATTATATATATAGAAACAGTAATAATTCGTTCCCAGCACAATTATCTAAATTAAATATTCAATTAAAACAAGGAACTTTTGTGTGATCCTGTCGTGATCGAACTGCGCCTTTCACCAAATCGTAAGTACTTTCTTATTTATATGAAAGATGGATAGCGAAAATATTAGTTAAATAGTTAATCAATATTAAAACATATTTACTATTTATAAATTGAGAATTATTAATTTTCAATGCTATCTATTCTGTGTCTCATTGTTGTTGAGCTGCAGCTATGAGAATCACGACGGATAGGAAAATATGAGATCTAAAAGAAGTTATAATCTCATTCCTTTCTTCTGTTTTAGTGAAAACCGAAATAATGCCTCGCAGAAAGTAAAATTTAGACCATCGTACTCGCCACACGGAAGGATCAAGAAGATGGCTTTCGAATATGATTGAGTAGGAGCGAGCATCCATATGAGGCAGGAACAGACTAAACACCAACCGGATACGTAACATGGACCCAGCAGGAAGACGACCAGTCAGGCTTGAGGATACAGGATTGCGAACACGTCAGTCGCGTTCTGCGGCAACAAATTTGGTTCGTTGTGAACGAAATGAACGCGAAAGGGTGTGGATAGCTGAAATACGAGCACAAAGAGCAGTTGATATGCATCTGGAATACAATCGCCGTCCGTTCCGCTTGCATTCCAGCTGTTGATAATAGTTCAGTCATGTCTGTAGCTAATGCCAGGCTCTAAAGTTTTATAATTAAATAAAAGGGGTATGTTGCGTTTGCGGAAAATCAATTTGCATTAACTTGATGCACCACCAGGGCCATTGAAAACTTTACTTGCTGGATTATTATCAAAAACATGGTACATGGAACATGTATCCAAATTCACCATGCATGGTGGATGGGAAATGCTCTAAGCAATATCTTCGAGTATTCACAGCTAGTACAGTTACAGGCGACGATGGATATCCTCAGTATAGAAGACGAGCTACTGAAGATGTTGGAAATTTGGCAACTTTACACTTACAAAATGGTAATATTGATGTAGACAAGCGTTGGGTCGTTCCATATTCTCCTTAGATGTCAAAAACATATAAAGCCCACATTAACATAGAATATTACAATTCCATCAAATCAGTTAATACATTATATTAATAAAGGCAGCGATATGACAGTGTTTGTGTGCAATCTGATAATAGTGACAATGCAGTTCGAGATATTGATGAAATTGCTCAATACCAGGCTGGAAGATACATAAGCAGCAATGAGGCTGCATGACGATATTTTTTCCATTTCCCATGCAAGAACGCAATCCAGCTGTGGTTCGTTTGGCAGTACATTTAGAAAATGGACAGCGTGCTTATTTCACAGATGCAAATGTGCAAGAAAAATCCCATAGTCAACCTGGTGGAAGACGCTTTCGCCAGAACTCTGATGTATTCAGACGTTCCCTCTTATTACACGTGGAATGTAACTAAAAAAGTATCCGTACGACAAAGAAGAGGGGAGCCAGTCGACGGTCAACTTGGTATTTTCAAAGAATATACAATCGGAAGACTTTATAAAGTGTATTCCAATCAAGATAAATATTTTTTCCTTCACATGTCATTAGTAATTGTGCTTGGTCCTAGATCTTTTCATCAATTAAAATAGGTGAGGGCGTCACACATGCCACTTTCCACGCTGCATGTCAAGCTGGAAGATGAGCTTTAAAGAAGAATCATTTCTATTTGTTTCGCAAGAAGACATAGGAATTATGACATTTTCAAAGTAATTTTTTGTAGACGGCGGTTACTTGTAGTCAAACGGTGTTATTTATTTAATGGTATATTTTCTTTTTCAGGCTGTTGCAGCGGGGAAGTTGATCTATTAGTTTCTTCAATAATTTTCTTAAATTTTAATGTTCTTGGATTTGGTAGTTGCATGTTTCTGAAACAGTATTAGAGCATTAAAACGAGTAAAAGCAATCATTAGGAAGCAAATAAATATAAAATCAAGGGAAATAATTAATTAATTATGCATTTATTATTTAACCCATTAAAAAATTCAAAATTAATCTGTTTAATTTATAAAGATTATTTTTTAATTAATGTCATTTTGTCGGTTTTTCAACGCATTTGATTTCGTAATTTTTATATGAATTAGTGTTTCTTTTTGAGTAAAGACAGTTTAACGTTTTAGGTTATGATACAAGTTAGTATAAACATTGCTAAAACTGTTTTTATACTAATTTGTACCATAATATAAAACGTAAAACCGACTTTACGCAAAAGGAAACACTATTGCAGTTATAAATTATAAAAATTACATGTTATACTTTAGCGCTTAAAAGCCACTAACAAAAAATGACTTTATAAATTTACAACTGAAGCAATTGATTTATCCATGGTAAACACATAACGACTTTGTTTCATAACTTCGTATTGTAACTTAAATTTTAACTGACACTATGCAAATTAAGACACTATTGCATTAATTATTGAAAAAGATTACATACAGCTAGGAACAGTTTAATTGACACTATTAAAAAAATTACTTTATAAAGTTACTACGGAAGTAAAGTCTACGACTTTTGTTAAATACACAACGGCATTATAAGGTTAGTGTTGTTTTGAATTACACAATCTAACCAAAATTTAATCGCATAAAGTCCTTATATGCAAAATGTCATTATTACTATTACTGAATATTGCTTTAATGTATACATTGTTGATGCAATATCGTCACTTTTTGGATAAATACACAATATCATTAACAAAATATGCAAACTTACCGGTTAAATTCAGTGCAGAACGCAACTATCCTAAAAATGACACTATGTTTCGCAGAGCTAGTAGCTAATCATCCGCCGTCCTTGTCATTACTGAGAAAATGCCACTGTTCCTGTTACGCGAGCGCGTCGCCACTTACTATGTCAAAACGTCATTACGCCACCTAGTGATTTCTAATCGAACTACGTTCATGCGGGTTTTTGCATTTAGTAGTTCAAATAATAATAAAATAGATGGTGATGATTTCAAAAAATTGATAGATTTTGTATAATGACGTTATCGTTCTCAGTGTGCGATATTTTTTTTAATAAATTCTGACCGAAAACTAAAATAAGTTCAACTAGGTTCTTGAAAATGATCAACTCAACAACTTCCTCAACAAACTTCTCGAAATCAGACGAGGAGGGAGGCCATAGTTCACCGAAGCGATGGCCCAATACGGGTTGGAACTTCACATACCTTCAAAGACTTTTAATCTCATCAGGCATCGAGCTTACCTCACGATGTTTTCCTTCGCCGGTAAAAATTACGTAATGTTTGATAAATGTTCATGCAGGTTATCACTGCAATAACAATTAGTAACCTTATTTCTATTATTATTTTTGTAAGTTCCATCTTCACTTTATTATTCTACTAACGGTTTTTACAACAATATTATACATTCTTATTATTCTATATTCGTAGTTCAGCTCCTAGATATATAAAAATACTCCCACGCTATGTCTGTCCGGCCCTTTCCCTTTCCGCGCCGCTAACTTCCACGGCTTCTGACCGCCCTAATGGCGTAAGAAACGTTGCCCTCTGTAAAGCCTTCCAACACTTATACAGGTATGCTACAGGCTTTGGTACCGTTATTTGTACTTTTCTCATTATATTCCTTTACTGATCCACATAATCATACGGATTTAACGTAAACGTAATATCACTAATATTATAATAAAGATTGACAGTTTGTTTGTTTAAGCGCACCAATCCACGGATCGACTAGATGCGATCCGTCAACGTGATCCCGCCATAGAGAGTTCATTAACATCATAAACATTTTCAAACTTTTACATCCTCTGCCAAACATAATATGCTTTTTTCATTAACACCGGGACGATGGAAAGTAAAATTTGATTATACAAATTACAAAATGGCCTCAGTGTTAAAACTTCAATCACTTGACTACCACACATCCAGTATTAGACAAGATGAAGGAAAAACGCATTTATGTCAAAATGTACACGTTCCTTCCTACTTTCAGATTATGTTATGTACATAATTATAAATCTGTTAGTCCATTCGTAATTCACATCCAACAAATTTCCCCCAACCTCTAACCTAATGGGCAAAATAATGGGACATGTGATAGATGTGTATCTCACGTGGGGAAAGCTCGGCGGGTGAAAAAGGAAAGTGCGGCAGGTGCAGTCCCGGGGGGGAAGGAATGCGACTATTATTAGAGGGACCGGCGCCGGCGCACGGACGCGCGGACGGGGTGCTATTTAAATACTTGACGGCCCCTCATTTATTCCATATCGGCACGGTTAACGGAGCTCTTGAGTTCATGATGAGCGACCGATGGATAGCACAAGCGATGAACGGTTACATTGTACGGCGTATTGCAAAATTTTGGTGAGGAATCACAAAAGCTCGAATTTGATTCACAATAATATAAAAGTACTTAGTAATAAGATGAAACTTTTGTAATTGACTGCTAGGAGTTGGTTTGAAGTGGCTGTTTAGAAAATATCGACGTTGAATACAATCTGATCTAATAATGAATACTGTAATATTGTATTATCTCACGTTGTCCTGGCTATTTAAACCCAGGCTTTAAGCAGTCAGAACAACAAATGGATTCACTCAGCCTGTTGAGCTTAATGTCTCCTCATAGCCTGCGTCTATGCAGGACCACAGCCAAACCGCGCCGCTCGTGCGCGCGCGCCGCCGTCCTTATCAGCGGAGGCAGCGGGCATCTCGTGGCGCCGGCCGCCGTCCGCCCGCCATTGTTGCCATGCTAATGTTCCGCCCCGAACATGCAACCCGGAGTAATGGCCGATAGCTAGACCGTCTCCGTGGAGCGAGCACACGAATAACTTGCCCATACAATTTTGTATGTGCATTTTGCATTCAATATTGTGATGCATAATTTTATCATAAGCATGTTGATCGCAAACGAACCGTCCATGTCTGAATCTATGTAGAAAATTAAGCTGAAGATATTTTATATTTTCCGCAAATCTGTCTTATATACGGTACTGGTTCCAAGCATGTTTTCATGATATCCCGATAAAGATTCTTTGACAAAAATAATAAAAAAGAAACATAGCAAAGAAATACAGGTAGCAATATCGTTTGCATAAGAAAATCATTATTTCTGTTCGAGGCTTCCTGTAACTGGTTGTGCTTACGAATGCGTTTGTTTATTTTTCCCGTAGGAGCGATCTAGTTTCACGTTTCATTGTATTATAAAGTACAATAACAAACCAATTCCTAGGACTAGCCCGCACTTTGGATCGCGTTACGCTGACCTCTAGTTTGCTATTTTCTATATCATCAGAGGAGGTCTAAAAGCCTATTCCTACAATTTTTGTCTATAACCAGTATCGTGGTCGGTGTTATTGGCATTCTTGTGCGAGTCCTGTGCTCAGCACTGAACGTATAAAAGCTGATGCTGATAAACCAGTATCATAATATGTAATAAATCATTATCATCATCAGCGTTTATCCGTCTACTGCGAAAATAGGCATCATTCCATGAACTTTAAGACCGGATCGGACGTCCCTTGCCACTCACATCCGTTTTCTTTACAATATGCAAATTGAACAATAAAATAAAATTAATACATATTCTATAACAGAAATCAGAGTTAAATCTCCATTATCTTTGCTGCAACCGATGACAAGGCTATGAAATTTGCAACATAAAATGTTAAAACACCGATAACATACGTAGAAATATTCCTTACAATTTGCAATATATTATAAACGGCGATAACAAAACCGCCAATTAACATCCATGTTTTACAAGTATTGTTTTGAAACATCATATTACTATGAAACTAGGTCGCACCGTTCATATTTAAACAATCCAAACTGAATTTTATCGATTCTATAACCTTACAGAGATTACGAAAAGACACGACGTAAAAGGTGACGATTTTATAAAATCGATTACCATGAAACCACAAGAAAATTATCTATTTTCAAATCGATAAATTCGAATATAGAAATTTCTGGATTTAGTAATAAGAATTAAGAACGCAACACGAACCGCGACATTGTTGGGAGTCGTAATTTGAGTTCAATGGGTTTATAAACTTGCATCATTATTAGTTTCCACAATTACCTCTAGGCTATAATTTATAATAGAACATTTCATAGAGTTTTATGATTTCGTTTAATAAAAGCATTCTTGTGTTATTCCGTTTAAGCATACACACTTAACGAAGCCCTAGGCAACAGAAGGGTACACGCAAGTCGTAGATTCAAATACTTAGGACTCAATTAAAGTGAAGTAATTGTTCACAAATATGTTTATTTGTATGTAAAAAAAATATGTTGGCCATATCAGTTGTTCTATAGTAGGAAAAGTGCGGTTAGTATATTTTCAGTCAAAATTTTAAGGTCGCCAATTCGCAACCACCTGCGACACAATGCTCCTAACCTTGGGGGATCTTTTGTCCAACCAGCCATCACACGAATGTAAAGATAACATTATTATTTGACTGTCTTTTAACCGTTACAAACAAAATCCTTTAAAACACATTTGCAAAATATGTATGTGACATACTTCTGCGGTAGTTAGCGGACGCGTGCCATATTGACTCAGCGGCACACTAGACGAGCGAAATTACCGAGCAAATAACCACTCTCGGCAATATTTAGCCAGGATCCGTTTGACTCTCGACATTCACAAGCCAGAACATTCTAGACATTATTTGTTAAAGCTTCTTGAACAAAAGGATTAACCTCTGTCTGTTCAAAGGTTTAATAATCATAAAAGATTTGTTTTTAGATTTAAGATTTAATCATCTTATTTAGTCAATGTTATTTCATTGACGCTTTTGAAATGTTTTAATGATCGAGAAAATTTTTCAGCATAATTAAGATACTATATCTTTTTCGTGTCATATCTAAGAACTGAGGTTTATCAACTATGGGATAAAAGCCCTCTAATCTACCTAAATCGATTTGCAAGATCACTAGTTCTTTGGACAAAAATGTAACCTAGACTTTTCCATATTTTCAACTAGAGAAAACTTTACATTCGTATTCATTTCACGAGATTAACAATCTTAAACATTATGATTTGTTACTTTTATTCGCCATTGTTTCAACCTGTCGAGTCCTGGGCCGTAAACAAGCTGGCCCGTGGGCCTGTAAAACAATTGAGCAATTCAAATGTCGACTAACAATAATCGTTAGGATATCGATATTGAAACACATCGTACAATCTAAGTGAATAATGTTTTAGTTCGAACATTGTTTACAACCATCGAGAGAATGATCGGAATAGAGTGGTTACGTTATGTGTTTTGTATGAAAACAAAATCCGTCAAATTAGTTTTGCGGCGCTGCACTCTGATTGGACAATTGATGGCCATCGACGGATGATCTAACGATAGGAAGACACACACACAATGTTTACAACATGTATTAGAGTACCACTTCCAGCATCATCACCATTTAATGTTAGATAGACATCATTTGTTTGCGATTTTAGAATTATCGATATGACCTTTGCTTAACTGTTTTAATTTTTATTCAAATCCTAATTATTATTACCATTCCCTGTGTATTCTATGTGAGGATCATACCTCCAACTTCCATCCAACAGTAGATGACAAACATTGCCCCGAACTTTACTCCAGAACATCATTGGCAAAAAAAAAAAATTTTTTTTATTACTCTAATAAGCAAACTGGCAGGCGTGTCACCAGATGGTAAGTGCACAACGTGCCCCATAAACGAGTTTACCTGAAACTAGTCCAGGCGACATATTCATCGATTGCCTATCCCGACAATCACAGCGATGCTCTTTATTAGGAGAAACAAGCAAGAATATGGTACCCATGTGTTCTGAAACAACTTCGCAGATCGTCGCAGGGCGTAATGTCATTATTTGGCTCCGTTTTGTTCGCATGCAAATAATTAATTAACTGAATGCCGTCCTCGCGATGCGTGACCACGATGGGTATTGGGCTGGTTACGTCAACTTTATATAACTCCAGCATATTATTACACGTGTGATCGTTAATCATTCGATAAGTAGACTCGGTCCGGTGTTACTAGTTATTGTAGTACCTACTGATATTATAACGAAACAACTCTTATTGCCGGGTATGTTTTTTACACGTTCGGAATTTCGGATATTCAACAGCACGGTCATGTCTACTTCTCCAGTTATTTTATTACGAGTAATTTTAATGAAATTCACATAAACATAAGAAAATATATCGCAGTATCTAATGCTTTCAATATTGTGTTTGTCATCAAGCGAATGAATTCAGTTTTGATCAAAAGGTCCTAGGTTCACATCCAATGAAAATCAGTTACGAAATCTATCTATAAGTAGTTAGTTTTGTCTTGTTAAATATAAAGCAAAAATAAATATTTTTCAGGTAAAACGCGTTAGCAGAAATTTGGACGCCACGACTGCAAACGACGAAGTCATTTCTTAATTATATTCCGGTAGTTATTAAAATAATTCATATATACGTTTCTCAGGAAAATCTATAGACAATAGGGCATTTATTTGTCATTACAAATCATCTTATAGTAAGATGGAAAATAATCGTCTGTTGTGACTAGGAAAAAATTAAAAGTGTAACATAACGGTCATACGGAATAAGCTTAAGATGAAGCGAATAACAAAAATACATTTGAATAATTAAACGACAATGAATCGCTCACATGAATTGAGAAAGTCCACAGAGAAGATATATATCGCTTGGCAGTTATCATGTGACCAATGCTGACACAGATTAATGAAGACGTTTTTGGTTCATAAAAAAGCTCACTCTTTTCCCATCCCAAAACCAACATCACGGACGGTTTGCGAGTACACGATTAAGTCATTAAGTCATCTGCATGTTATCTTGGCTCTCGTAATTAAGGTCAGTTAACAAAACGTTACATTACGGTACTGATGTAAGCGTGGCGTTAGACGGGATGTCATCACAATACACGAATTAACTTTCTTATTTTCCCAAACATGCTATCAGAGTGAGGGGGAGGGGGGGGGGTTCTTTAAGGAGCCTCTGATCCTCCACTGCCTACACTATTCAGCTCAGATTGACCACAGATCGTAGTTCTCTCAGATCTCTTCAGGACCTGTTATCATACACTCACAAGGACATAGACTTATACCAAGAAAATCGTCACTGAAATCAAACTGGTGAACGTCTTGGAGTAATAACATTCATAGCTGGAACTTACTAACAGCGACACACGTCTGTTAAGCTAGAAAGGTCAAGTCAGCATAATCACTCGTTTTATATATTAAAATTTAGTGCTCATTTAGTGCTGATAAGAGATATTTGGTGCTGTTATAGTTGGACCAAAAATTAGAACACTGCTAACTTTTAATCAGGCAGGCAGTGTACAAACAAAGCTAGAAAGATCAAGTTAACAGAATCACTCGTTTTATATATCAAAATTTAGTCTTTCTAGCTTAACAGACGTAACCGATACTCAGCAAGCAACACTACTAATTAAACTATGGATATTCAATTTCACAAGAATTTCTCATTAAATTTCCACTTCGACTGAGGACAATATTATTTAAGCACCTAACCAGACAGGAATAATTAATTTACATTTTACAAATATCCTTTGAATTTCATACCTGAGATCACCACGATAATATGCCACTTAACCCTTACACCATCTTATCAACAGGTTAGGTGGTAAGCCTTATGCAACAGTCGTGTCTATACGTTTTCCCATAGTCGTTTGTGTGTCACAGATAACGCACCGCCGTTTTTTCCTGTTTCGATACTGTTTGACACGGTTGCACAGTTTGGTAATTGCGACGAATTGCTCAAGTGACCCATATATATAAAAATTGCTTGTTCAAAGGAAAATATAAATACACAGTCTATATAATATCTACCAATCGTAATAGAAACTGTTTTATCTTCCAAAATGAACCGAATTGCAGGTGCAAATTTGATTGATTAAAATCTGTGCGATCGTTAAGGAGTTCATCGTGAGTGAATATTTCCGCTTCTGACACTTTATCATTATCATTATCATCATCATCATCATCATCAGCCTTTATTTGTCCACTGTTGAATATAGGCCACCTTTGTTATCTCTATCTCTGATGACATAATTAACACGGAAGAAATTAGCAGAACAATTACCTATACCAATGTAGCATGCACAAATAGCATACGCATGATAAATTCAGATGTCGCAAAAAGATACTTCGTTGGTACTATTTTGGATAAACGAAATTGATTTGATATGATACCTCCCACGTTAATTGTGAAACTTGTTAAACGGTATAATAATATATTTTCTATAGAAGAGGGGGCAAACGGAGAGTCGATTCATCTGATGGGTACCTGTGTTAGTCAGATCTGAGCACTTCCCCTGTAGTGGATGTTCAGCCTATGTTCTGTAGTGGACGGAGGCTGATGAGGATATCATGTGTGTGAAATGAGTATTTTAAAACCTCATCACACTGTATTAAAATTATTACATTCTCGAAGACTTTCTGATATACGCAACACAGTCAAACTACGGAAAGATCCGTACAAAGTATTTCTTTTTGTAATAAATGATTGCCCACAAGATCAACTGTGATCCGGACACAGGTGTTGCCAAACCAACATGCGAATATTAAAATAATGTTGTCAGCTATAATAACAATAATAGTTAATGGCATATTTATCAGACGGGTTACCCTGACACCTATTGCAGAGTTATGCAAATGCGATCCCTTCACCACTTGCCCATAATTATTGTATTTTTACTAGTTGTCACTCACTGGATTTATTATAGCTCAATATATTATTAAAGTAAATTTATTCAACAAAAACTTAAGAAACCTTCATTAAACTACGGGAAAAAATCCTTTTCTTTTTGAAGTCGGCTAACTTGTCACATGTCACATAGGGAATAATGGAACGACATCTTACTCATCAAATGCGGATGAGTGTATGCTGGCTGATGATTATTAATAAAAGCGCCGTGGACATTTCACAGGATTACCTGGCCGTGACCGTGCATCATCAGGCGATTAATAAACACAAAGATTGACATCGTAGATTCATCGTAAGTAAATAATATAAGGCAATCAACACTACTTGGTTGATATTGGAACATGAAAAACCAAGGAGAAGAAAAAGAAAAATTAAAGTTTAGATTTCTATAATGACATAATATAGAGTTCCAATTTCAAATTTGTAATTTCTAAAATGATTTATAAATGGTCGTATTTATAAAAAGGACGCGGCTTTTATTTGAAGCATGTTCAAATATCGGTTAAAATCTAAGGTCAAAACTCTGTCGCATGTTGCCACAGTGCGCTGTGAACATTCAATCACATTCAATGTTAATTGTATATTTGTTATAATTCACACGGATTTATATATTATTGTTTGATAATTGAAAACGAATGACAAATCTATTTTCTGTTAATAATTAGTTAAGTATAACCTGTGCCTACATAAAAAATGGCATTTAGATTGTTGATCTCGCATCTACCCATAACTGATAAAAAAAATAAAGCTTTAGAGAGTAATGACAGGCGGACGAACAACGACGTCTCGATATCAGAAACGGACTTGAAGGAACATTGACTGATACGAAATCATAAAAATTCATAATTAAATAATTACTAATATGATGGAAGCAAATTCAGATGATTAGCTTTAAAAGATTTGTTTTCGAGTTAGTAAGTCGGTAAGATCGCCGCGTCCCAGCATTCACCAAAGAGAACATGTAAAGTAAGACTACAGTGGCGGTATGCTGTATGTATATTTGTGAGCTAACTCCATAACGGGATCGACTCGTAACTAGAGCCGGAACTGTGCATAAAACAAAGCTAAATAAAAGCTTTTAATATAAATTAGAAAAACTAACAATGCGTTTATATAACCGAGCGTTGGAGCAAAAACAGAAGCGGAACAATAGGGAGGAATGGCAGCATGTGACGTCAGCAGGTATTTTATATCGGTTATTGTTCAGATACCCATTAGACAATTACATTATTAAATCCTAGCTCATGCATACATACATACATATGTGGGTAACGTGAGAATATTCCCGACTCAAAGAATCTTATTGATTTCAAGTAAAAAAATATTTCAGTAGAAAAAGTTCATATATTCCATGTCATTGTCTCTATACCTGGCGATAATGTTTTCGACATCAAAACGGACATCCAATATTGCGGGCAGTTTATTCGATATTATGACGGCCGTCTTCGCGAATGAATTGATAAGATTCATTGTATATCCCATAGCAAACAGATTACATAGTAAGACTAGACAATTTTCATCAGCAATTTTGACAAATTGCCTGTTGTACAACAAAATAAAAGAACGATTTTTTCTTTGCACCCAAAACCGTGCTTGTTATACCGACACGGAACTGAACCAGGTGTAAGGCAAGAAAAACTGGCTAACGCTGTCTAGATTCCAAATGTCTCTAAGTCTAGGTTTGTAATAGATTGGGAAAGAAAATGAAAGACTCGGCATTATTTGCTCGCTCTTACCTCTGGAGTCATTTGTATCACTAATTCTTTTATAACATCCTTTCCCAACGTTTATCTACCTTTAATAATTAAAAGTATTATTAATGCAAATTCCGTTTATAAATTAAACGGTCTAAGAATAACTAGGTAGGTAACTGAATAATACTTTACATAAAAATACATATTTAAACTATCAAGATAAAAATATGCCATGTTAAAACTTAAAACTTAATATTTCGGCCGCTTGATAACGAAAAAAATTTAAGAAGATGCATGACCCCGAAAAAATAAAAAATAACGCGTTGATGTTGATAATGATGGACAGTAGGCAACCAACCAAATTAAGGTATACTATTTATTGTTGGTTTTACTTGTCGAACCTCCTTGAACCCTTCCAGCAATTTCTAGATTGATTGATACAAACTAACAAATACGTTGGTGACCTTTGAGGGACTTGAGAACGACCTTGAATAACAAAAAACGTATGAAAAACTTTATAGTGTGGTAATTCGCTACCTACTTCGATTATGTAACGTTATGTGACTAATCCTATGTACTAATCGCGCGAGTGTGAACTCACGCATCATCATCATCATCATCATCATCATCTATTATACCACTGCCTGTTACAATGCCTTTGTGTATGTGATCAACCCATTATGTGCCACTGCTGGGCACGGGATTCCTCTCTTCAAAATCAACTGTCTAGACAATGATTGAGGAAAGAAAGGAATTGCTGAACATAGGCCATGTTCGGCAATGGACAGGTAGAGACTGATGATTTAAGAAAATTAATACACAAATTATTTAAATAGATTATCCGCTAAGAGATGGACACAAGCATAGAGAGTAACGGAATCAAGACCTCCTTGATTCAAAACATTCATTTTAAAACTTGACTAATACCCAACAAATATATTTTTAAACTGCTGACGCCCATAGAGATCCGCACAAACAAAGTTGCGTTGCGTTGCATTCTTTATCCCTATCCCCCCAAAGGGCCACCGGAAACTCACAAACCGCACGAACACGACAGCATATTAGTCACTTTAAGTCGGTTGTGCCGTACCAGTCCCGCTGCAAAGCAACACTGCATTACCTCTAATAATTTAAACGCAAGACTAACATTAACGCAAGATAGTGCTAAAGAAGTAAGACACCTGCTATGGAGCGTGATATGGGTGTTACTGTCGCGGATAGGATTTGAAACGAAGGCATACGCCAGAGAACTAAGTTATTATATATTACGATATAGGATAATAAGATTCAAGAGGAGGCCACGTTCAGGTGGGAAGACGATCTCCATTCTCCGTGCAGTGGCCAGTCCATGTTGGATACGAGTGGCAAAGGATCGGTCGTCGTTAGTCGTTACATTCATTTTGGTAGGTCTATGTTAGCTGTGGATGATAATCATGATGAAAGACTTCACATAAAAGAATGTAATATTAACTCGAAACCAAGTCCTATGGAAAACAATAATGATGATAGCTCTATACCAAGTTTAGAACCTTACCGTAAAACGATGCGTCCAAAGAAGACAGTAAGCAAAGATAATGCAATCTCACAAAATAAATTGGTTTTCAAAAACAAAACTCTACGCCAAGAACCTTGGTGCGATGCAAGAAGTGCAAACCATGACTGACCGACGTGATAATCTTGACAAAACAATTCCATTTTCAAACATACGTCCACTTCAAAAGAGCCAGAGCCTTGACATTCACCTTTCTTTATCGCTTGTTTATGGCGAATTTCCGGTTGAGCGCGAAAGCGAGTGACGTCACACGTCAATTGACAGCCGATTCTCGTAGTACGGGTTTACAAATTATCGATTGTCATTATATCGATGTCTTTCTACCGATAGTGAAAACTGAAGGTTATCAATTTGAGTATATTTTAATCGCTTTTGCTTTATTTTAATATGGCTAAAACAATAAATACATGTGTAGGTATAACAATAAATAAAACACTAAGAAATAAAAAGAATAAATAACATAATATTATATTCCTACATTTTTTTAAACAGATATCTAGTAAACAATTTTATAATTATATACAATTAGCATGTAATTTTGTTTGTCTTAAAGTTTTTTATCTACGACCTGTTTTGATCACGACATTTTATAATTTGCTTACAAATTAAGAAAATCACTTTACAACGATCCTTGGCCATAATGGCCAAACAGCAGAGTTGGTCGAATTCAAAAGAAGAACGACAATTCCTTTTCACTGACATTATGTTAGCAATCAGTAAGTAAAACAACAAGTGGCCACACCACCGAATTACCATTAATATCACATAAATGCCATGTTGAAACGAGCCCGGCCTTGTCGCCTCACACAAATATTAAAATACCTTGAATAATAATAATATGCATTAGATCCTTATCTTTCCACTATTACATTCTCAACACTTTAAGAAAGCTCTAATACTGACATTCAACATCATCAGCCTTTATCCGTCCACTGCTGAACGTAGACTCCCTCAATTAACGCCAAGACGACTGATCCCTTGCCACTCGCATCCAACTGGCATTCTGTGTACTTAAATATCTAGACAGTTGTCTATCGTATTGTCTTTCTAAATAGGGTTAGACTTATCATCGCACTTTTTCTACTGTGAAGCAGTACAAAATAAGGGTACCCAGGTAACCAGGACAGATTGTAAGTATGTAATTACTTACACCGAGACCAATCTCTGCTGATACAGGAGGCAGTGCTTTGTTAGTGCTAGTTCGATTAACCGAAAAAATCGATAAAATAATTCAAATCGATTCCCACAATACGGATACTCGTTAAAACACATCACTAGCTCGTTTCGGGTTACATGTTTAGGCTGTGCAGATGGAGCGGGCGAAAGTTGTTTTTGTGAACGAAAAAACCTTAACGTAAATACATCGAGAGACATGTATAGAAAGTTTTCATGATAATAATCACGACATTACTTTTAATATAACTTTGTCATTAATGTCATGCTCAAAAATAGCAACGTTCATTGATTTTAAGGCTTAATAGAGAATTATCATAAAAAAGTGATTACTCATTCCAACTTGAAAAAACATATAAAACAATGCAGTTTTAAAGAGCAACCCTACAGAGTTTCTTGTTAGATTCTTCCCTCGTAAAGACAGCTACTTTTGCGAATCTAGCATTAGTTTATAAAAAAACATTGACATGTTTCAAGTGCTATGTAATTTGCCTACGAATTAAATATTATTTTATTTAATATTATTTGACCATAACTTCAGTTGTTCATTCAATATCAATCAAATAACAAAAAATCAAACTTTGCAGAATAAAATCATTAAGGATAACTGCTAGCATAGCTTTATTATAAGCTAAAATAAGGATTAATAGATAATATTATTATAATCTTAATATTTACCGTGAATAACCGTGATTTAGCTTAGCTTTTTTATTTTATTTTTGACTTTAGAAACTCTAACTGTAGTGTTTCTAAACTACCTAGTGCACTAGGTTCCCAAATCCCGAATTAATGAGAATATATTCTTATTTTATCTCTCTCTGTCTTCATTCGGTGTTGAGGATCGTTACTCCCATCATAAATACTTGTGTGTTGTTGATGACTTTCCTCCACCAGTGATCTTTGGCTAACTGCTAACATATCATCACATAGATTTGCATATATCATGATCTTGCGACCTCTGTTTCTCACCACAACCAGTCGATATTCCTCACCCTCCCATAGTGACACACAAACAAGTTCACGTCCATGACTTTCGACGGAGAAAAAGTTGCGCACGTTTCGTAAGTGACTTATGACCCGCATTTAACAGTCGAAATGGACTAAACTCGATTATAACAATTTGTTTAATTGTGGTAAATCACCCGTTTGGGTCGTATCTTTAAAATCACGAAATAAACAGTTGTGTGAGTAATCATTAAAATAATAATTATCCAACAACTACACCACGTTAACTTGGTCCCGTGGTAAGTTTTAGGTGTCAATTTTTAGAATTGTTATTTGACAAGACAAATAAATGATTTGATTTGATTTGATTTGACGAACATAACAAACATATTTTTAATATTATTAATTTAATCTGAATACATATTATGAATATTTGACAGGCATAACTTAATTAATAATGACATGTTTTTATTAAAATAGACTAATCTGTAAATCACTCATATTTATAATTATTAATAAAATATTGTGTAAGGGATTAATTGTTAGTTTGTTAAATTCAAAGATGAAATGCGAAAATCATTAAAAATTTGCACACCATAAATATGATAAATTGTGAAGTGTGATCATTTTATATGTAACATCTCTGTAACCACAATTTGAGCAAATAAATGAATTATGAATTATGAATTTAGAATAAGAAATAAATTTAAGAAATTTATATACATACAGGTCATATTACATACAAGTCTATGACCCGGTGCAGACATCTATATTCATCATACAAATTATCCAATTTTCCGGGATTCAAACTCGCGACCGCCGTGTAAAGTATCCAGTAGCTCGCGAACAGGCCGGTCGGATTCCGTTGTTGGATAGTTTAAATAAATATGTATATCGCTTCAAATCCCATTAGACGAAGTTACCTCCTATTTTAGCTGGCTTATAATTACAGGAAAATATTCGATCAATCATAATACTCATTACAAACTATTTAACATTAACTACAATGTTTACTACTCATTATGCGTTTTTAGTTGAACCTTCCTCCGCAAGGATTGACTTACTCCGGAAAGATTTGTTTGTTTGTATTGAATATGCTTCGAAACTACTTGAACGATTTAAAAAAATATTTTATTGTTAGAAAGCTACACTATCCCCGGTGAACATAGGCTACTTATATTAAATTTTCAAAAAAGTTAGGGACCCGTTTTAGGCCTTAGTTGACGCAGGCGAAGTTGCGTACATACAACAGCTAGTACAATATACATTTTAATATGTATCGATCTCGCGTATCGTGTCGCGTCGCCGATATATTGGAGGTCACATTTTTTGCCGGCCAGAATCATACCACTCATATTTTCATTTGAAATGACTCGAAATATTTCAACACGCTGAGGTCTAACGAGCATTATCGTGGAGTATTTCCTTGTGTGACTTATTTAAAATAACATTTAATGTGTGTATGACGACTCTGTCCTCATTCCTCTTCGGATCCAAACAAACTGTTATCATAGCTAAGACGGGTATCGGTGTATATATTATACTAATATATGAAGATGAAGTGTCTGTTTGTTTGAATTCGATAATCTCAGGAACAGGTCGGATTTGAAAGATTCTTTCAGTTTTAGATAGCTTATTTATCGAGGAAGGTTATATGATATACACTACGATGCCGTTGTAAATCTTAGTTAACGAAAGCAATGCTGCGGGTAACAGCTAGTATGCTAATAAATGCCTTTAAAAAGAATTGTACTGTATTGCAGTGCCTTGACCAATCGGATATTTGTCATGATTAATATGCACAATTATGTTACGCCTTCTCTTTATCTAAAGAGAGTTTAAGTTACACACATACTATGAATAATATAAACTATATAATTTATATAAATCAAGTGAACCACCCATTTATATAATATGAATAAATATATGTAGGCTAGACTAGGAGTTATAAGTGGTCACCATGGCTGAAACCGGTGGGACAGATCATCATCATCATCTTCAAATATATATATATATATAACGATATATAAACGCAAGTCTCGATGTCATCCGTAATCATTTTAACCCATATAAGGCGTTCATTGAGGGAGGCCTATGTTCAACAATGGACAGATAAAGGCTGATGATGATGATAATGATGATAATGATGACATTAATAAATTATTATATTACAATTCATAAAGATCATAATCTTAAATATTACAGTTATAAAGAGGCACATTCACAGAACTACTATTACTGGGCTCTCTGGCACTAAATGAAGTGGTTAAAACGTTGTTAAGATCGGCTCTGACGTCACCGAGTACTCTCGAGATAAAAATCGTAAGCATCGCGCTATGCAATGATAAAGTTCTTGTTATACACTAACCGTTGGCTATGGTCTTACCCGCCTCGAAATACAAATAAAAAGTTCCTGGAAAATAAACAGCATATCCTACTTATATTATAAACACGAAAGTTTGTAAGTATGGATGGATGTTTGTTACTATTTCACGTATAAACTGAATGGGGTTTTATTAAACTTTACAATAATATAGCTTATATATCAGAATAACACATAGGCTATAATTTATCTCTGTACTCCCATGGGAACGGGAAGTTCTTTTTTTTTTTTTTTGATATGAATTGACAAGTATACATCACTATTTAAATGAATACTAGAGGTCGCCCAGCGATCGAAGTTCGATCTCATTAAAAAAAACTTCATTCATACAAAAAATCTTTAAAAACCTAAACGTCATTATCATTATTTGAAGCTGTCATTATTTAACTTTGAATGTGTGTAAATTTAATTCAATTTAATCATAATCCATATTACAGAAAATAGCTAATAGCCTTCTGAACTAATTTTAAATCTCTCCATTTCATCTTTATATGCACTAATTTTTTAAACTATTTAAAACGGGAAATAACACGAAGTCTCGTGAACATGACATTCGTAGACAATGTCGAAATATCGAGCTCCGCGAAACAATGATAAAAACATGGTAAATATCCCGTTTTAAATAGTTTAAATAATGAAAATAACCATGTTAATTTAAAATCCTTTATATGCACTAAATTTCAAATACATCTAGATGTGAGGACGTTCACGCCAGCCTCAAATTTAACTTCAACTACTAATGTAAAGGAAACCCGCAAGTATTAAACTTCTGTGTACCGACCATAGTAAAAGCATTCGACTATATGCTACAGTCCCTATTGACTACAATATCTTTAGACGGTTCCATGAAGTATTACAGTTCCTTTGGTACATCAATCGTTGCTTCTGTCAACTGGCTTTGTTAATACAATAGTCGTGTGACACTATCACTAGCCACACATTGGCTAGTGCAAAAGTGGCTGTGACGCGGGAGACTCCCGGCGTGACTCCTGACCGTGTCACGGCGTCACGTGCATCAATTGTTTCACGCTCAACCAAGTGGCGAAGCGATTTTATTACTTCAAGTTATTAATAACAAGAAATAGAAATATAATGTTCTAAGTATGAATTTAACCGTGCGAAATAAAATGGTCAACTAATAAACTAGAAGGCATTATGTAGTGTAGGTAAGTGAGAACTGCACACTGCTGTTTTTATACGATATGATTTCGGTCTTTATCAACTATTCATTCCACTCATTTATGTCGCAATAACAATTTTCCATAGAGATCCAAGAAATTATAATTTCCTTATAAGTCATTATTGACATAACGTATAATAAATACATTTGAAGGGGATTCCCACAAAGATCAGTTTTAAAGCTAGATAAGAAATCATTATGGAAATATTAACACAAGAATTTATATTTATAATTCAAGTGTCTGTATCGCTGTACGGCACGATTGCCAATATTCTGCAAACAAGAACCGAGAAACCTCTCTAGGTGCCACACTTAAAAGAACAGGGGCCAAAAAGTTTGTCCAAGCAATCAATGTGGTGTTAACCCAAGCCGAGGTAACTTGTGCCATGCCATACTATTTAAAATTTTTATTATTAAAAACATATTTAGCCATATAATATTATAATCAATGAATAAACCATCGAATAAATTCCAATTGTAGGTACTTGTTTTACATCTTAGTAAAAAGTAAACCTTAGACATGTATCTGTTAGATAGTGCGTTTCTATCCCATTTTAGTAGTCTATAAGAAATCAGCTTGCATATTAATTCTCTTCCTATGTATTCTTTACGTTTTTATTCGTTCATTAAGTAGGACCTCCCACGTAAATTATCCTGACTTCAAAACCATACCTGATTTATAATATAGACGACATTTACCTGTAACAAATAAAATAAATTATTAATATAAATACATATGTCCAAATATGACTAAAACTATTTAAAACGGGATATCTACAATATTTTTAATTTATGAAAGTTACTTAATAAAAATAACCATGTTAATTTAAAATACTATATCCAAATATTAAAAAGTAATAATATGATGACAATAACATTACTTTTGTATTTGTCATATATTTACCCTAGATGAACGCCCGCACACAGAATAACAGGTAGATATGGAGTTTTTAATCTGTCGTAATCAACAATTTCATACGTAATATAGGTATTAGAGCTTTTTGCTTCAAATACAGCATATGAGAATCATTCAGAAAAATATAATACAACTTTTAAAGCGTAACTGTGGACTTATATTAAACAACGACATCGATTCATATTATTATAGCTAGATCGTATCCCTATATACCAGCAGAACAATTGCTATGACCCGCCGACCAATCTCAGCTAATGAACACAAATTAGCCATTGATGAAACAGATGGAAGTGGCCGACTTGAGTGGCCCAACTAGGCCAGGCCAATCAGCGAACTGGATTTGTCTACTTAAAATTCTATTAGCATTTTAAGGAAACTTTAATATATACTTGTATATTCTTAACTCTTTTAACACAAATACATAAAATACTGGTTTGGTGGACTACATGCTATTTCACACAAACATGTTTTGATTTCGGGAAAAAAAGTTGCAGCCGCAGCTACGTTTGCTCTTTTTTCAATATTTCGCTGAATTTTGAGGACATTCTGTAGTTTGAAAACGGAACAACGTTGGAACTACATCGGGAATTGTGGGTGCAAAAGTTAGCATTCAATTGGTACATATCTACAGTTGTGACACATACGAATGAAATCCAACAGCTTATTGCTAATATCAATATGAACCACACAGTAACAATACACAAGAGATGTTCTTTGTTATGAACGACCAAATTGTTTACGATCACAGCCACTAATTCGATGAAGATCGCTTTGTCTGCGTATCAGATCGTTAACATTGACCTGGAATTGAACAAATATTTTTATTGCTAAGATCTACTTTAATTGACCGATTGTTTTCGATCAAGAACACACAATAAACGAATCAATCATCGTCCAAAGGACAAGTTTCGAAACTAATTTATCGATTGACATGGAAGAAGCCAAGTGGGCCACAACAAATCCTATTAGATTCGGCATTGTTTTGGTAGAATATTGCCTAATACAAGTAACGAGCCAAACGAGATCTATATCAGTGATTGAAATATTCAAATCAAATAACGAAAACAGCATAGAATTTTGTAACATTGAAGTTTAAAATTACATGACAAGCCTTAACGTAGCTTTTGTATTTGATAATAAAAAAAAAAAGAAATAGTCCTTTGATCTCTTGAATAAGACATTTGCAGATAATATCGAAATATGAAGCTCCGTGAAGTGGAAGAGAGAATGTGATAAATATTCCGTTTCAATTAATTAAAAAAATATAATAATCATGATAAATTAACATCTTATATAGATAGTTGAAATAGTTGATAAAATTATAAGCATGACACACCATATTTCTATATAGGAATGACTTATTCAAGCGCCTGCAAGGTGAATAAGTGAATAGAGCATCATGGTCGATGACAGGCGTAGCATTGAAATGATTGATATGAGTTTATAAGAAAAGAGCAAACTGTACTTTTTTTGCAAAACAACAGATGAATAAGCCTCATCGTTCCAAGGCGACTACAGAAGATAGATATGACTCAGAAGAATGTTCTTCATCAGAGTTGATGGCCTGTGTTGCAAATGTAAGAGCCACATAACACAAAGAAGAAAATGGCTATCTAAATAATAAAAAGACAACCAAAACTATGTACATAAGATGCTGGGAGATATCCGTATCAATATTTGATAATTTGAACATTACTCAACATTACATCAAATATATTTATTGAATAAATAAGTAAAGAGCACACGCACACAAAAATTTAGAACAAGAGAAACAACATCTACCAGTTACAGACAGGACACAGCTTGTGGAACAATAATAAGTTAATTATTATTTTTTAATTGTCAATTGTAAATCAATACGTTTCTCCATGATCCCATTGAATTAATAGAATTACAAATTTGTCATTACCTAATATAATGTTTGTGACCGCTTTCTAGAAAACCTTGACACTATGACACCGATTGTGTCAAATTTATTTAATTATTCGAATATTTTAGTGACACATACATTCTTTTGGATCTAATGATGGATATAATACCAATATTGTCAAACAGTAGTTAAACAGTTCCATCGTGCCCTTCAAATTGATATACACAATTATATCAAAGCTATATCAATGGCTGATACAGTACAAGTAAATACTATAAACCCTTCAAATAATAACAGGAAAAACAATAGAATTATTATTCGATTGTTATCTAGAAATAGTATAAAGCAAATAATATAGTTTAAAGCAAATTGTTTTTCATATATAGTGTTAAATGTTAATGAATGTAGTTCATGCCACTATAAGTCCCTAAAACCCGGTAAAAATAAAAAGATCGCAATCATATATAGCGTATAATCATATATTTCTGCCAATAAAAGCGAAAATCACGTCTTAGAAATATAAGGTGAAAAAAACTACGAAAAATTTGAAAGTACATAATGCCGTCCTAATGTTCTAATGTGATTTTATCATTTATCACACAAATCGGTGACGCAGTTTTTCCCTTGCAAAAAGTGATCAACGTGGGTAAAGAAGTATTCACCTAAAAAACTACATTGTTCATAGATTTTGCAATAGCTTTACTTTAGCTTTATATAAGACGCCATTAAGTTATCAATTTGATCATCGGTACACACTCGAGAGGCGTTCGTGAGGTAAGACTCAAATGTCCGCGTGAGGCCCATGTCCTCGCACTCAACGCCTCAGTGCCAACACACTGTCGCAACTTCTATGTAACATTGATTAATTTACAATTGACTAATCATTATAATAAAGTTTTAAGCCAATACCAGCTGTTTTATCCATCCTTAAATTAAATATTTTTTTATAAAATACTAGCATATATTATTGTTATTATTACTATTGATCTCCCTAAATATTTTGCGCTTTTAATGCTAAAAAAAATAACTTAAATTAAACAAAGTTTTATTAAATTACTAAAGATTGCCTCAGGAATTCGCAATCTGTCAGTATTTAATTGCTCGACACTAATACTCGGGCATGAGCCAAAACGTAAAATTATTACATTATCAAATATATTTGACGAATGTGTTCACGCCCGCCACTCGAATTGGGTCGCCCCGAGTACCCAAACGCATGCGCCGGCGCCGACCAACTCGTGCGCAAGCTGCAATGATGTTTGGAACGTATTGCACTTCGTGATCGATTAAGATCTTACCTCATTAATTACGAGGCATTAAGCTGAATATAAAACACACTTAACATGCGCAACAATGAGCGATAGAAACTAAAAGTACCACCGAGTTTAACATTCTCAATTCTCAAGACAAATCTCTACAGAAAATTATATATAGAAATTATATAAATAAATATTCAATTATCACAATCATTTTTATGGTGACAACCACAAATGGCAAGTAATACGAAACGCCAAAGACAATTCAAAGCCCATAAACAGAAATACGCTCAACAAAACGATGACTAATCCTACAAGTCAAAAGTTACAAGGGAGGTGCAAAACTTCCGCAATTACAGGCGACGGGTACATCAGTGCTCGCTAAAGGTTAACTAGCAACATTAAGTGATTTTTTAGCGTCACAAACGGCACAAAAACTCGATGGGAAACACTCGAGGAAATGGCGGATTGCGCTTCAATCAAAGCATTTTCACCACTTTTTTCGCTTCTTCCGTTTGCCGGTCGCTCTAAAATTGGACGACACTCCATTCTCCGTCCCGATTAAAGACTTTCACCAAAATGATCATGCATCAGATGCTGTAAAACTTTGATAAAACGTCGCCATTAGTAGTCAATTAAATCTCGATAACAGTAATGACACGAGAAAGATTCCGGAAGGCGTACGCTCGCACAGCCGTAGAACTACGGTGTCAGCGCCTAGTATGGCTTCAAAACAGGGTCGAGAGATCTACACGACATACGTTACACAGGTGCACGTTTATTGGACGATATAAGAGATCGAGTTTACCGTACGGGACCCGATTATGTCTCGAATAAATCGTGTGCATCGGAGGAGCAGACCGCACTAACGGTAACACACCGAATTCGGGCGTACACTTGCGAATGTGTCAATTAAAGTTAGATTGATTGACTATCGGAGTCCGCTTTGAAAATCGCACGTCAATTACAAAGTAAGAGCTGATCTAATAATGAAATTCATTGCCAACAATGCCGAGTAAATTATATGAGGAAACAAATAAATCTTAGATTCATGAGTCTAAGCTGATAAGAGTCGTTTCTGAACTCAATACACTAAGTTTTCAAAAATAGATAGATAATTGTATATGCAAATATGTACAAGTACAATATAACCACTACCATCAGTACTCTAATATATTACGAGACAACAATGAGAATTTTCTGTACCTAATAATGTATGACGAACCAACCAAGAGAATATACAATAGGTTGTATGAATGCAACGCATAGCAGCTGAAGTTATTTCGTCTAGATAAACACAATATATTGACAAATGGCGTTCTTAGACTACAAAATATGTTGTGCTCGACGAAACATGAATCATTTTTGTCTTCGTGACCACGTTATTTCCACTTCAGTCTCACACCTCGTGGCTGCGAAGAATTTTATTGTTCTGGAAAAAATAATATTATATACGATGCTAAAAAAGGACTAGCAATCATATTCTTGATTCGTATGCAAATTGCATGCGAGGTTTCTCTACCCTAGCTATTATATTGATGGGCGTGTTATTAAGAATCAATTTTCTCATCAGAGGAACAAAAAGGTGTCACCTCTCGTTGAAATTTTATATCAGCAACTTCCGCGACGCAATATTTATATTCATAAGTATTGCTCGCGACCGAAACGTATTTTTAATGGCCACGTAATTTATTTGCGTTAAATTAGCATCTGCAAATTCGTTTATGTCAAAATAATAAATGATCATCGATTAACGATCGAATCGTCGTGTGCCGTTATGAAGCTGGAATTGTGTAGTCCGATACGCAGCTAGAATGGATGAAACCCCGTGTGCAATAGCTGTCAACAGAACTTGTTGTAATGACTAGTCAGAGAACTCGATATGAAGACAGGTTCGCAACGGGACGTGTTTATTTTCTTCAACAATGCACAACCAAAATAGGAAAACCTACTCGTCAGTTGCAAATCGCCACCTGTCGATGACCTCTAAGCAGTTAAGACTAACGGACACCCTACAAGCTAGTGAGACCACTCCAACGTGGTCTCCGGTAATACTGAAAACGAACTAAACAACGAAGAAAGCCGAGATCGCGTGAAGCTGGTCACGGACTATCCCCAGCGTTTTGAATAAAGGTCGAGGGGTCGAGAGCAGTATAGCCGCTAGTTTTTACTAAGTATTCGCCACGGTGGAAATGTGTGTCAAGTAACTGTTTAAACAAACATTGACATTGATTGTCGAATCAAACTCAGAATTCGACGCTGTTCTTTTATCTCTGATCTATGTACGCGTAGCAGGTCTTACATTTGCATTGTGCTGGGTGTACGTAATTCACTATGTACCAATTGTGGAGCCCGCAGACGGCGTGACCTAAAAAGGCGAATCAGATTTATCTAATATAATTATTGACGATATCGAATTTTATGGAATAGCGATGCGAGAGATATTGTTATTACTATTGAGTTACGATGTGCAAACAATCGTATTTCCGCATATCCTAAACGTAATGCTAAGGCTAAAACCGTGTCTCCAATTACGGTGTTCCCTTGCCCCCGTAAAACATGAACAGTTATAAACTAAATAAAGGTACAAACTACAAAGTTCTTGTAGGTCAAACGTATTCTTTGCGACTTCAATAACTTATAGAATTTATGACTGTGATATCAACGGAGAATAAATATAAAAAACAATTCAATACATTATTTTTATCTTAACACGGGTCCGTTTCCATGTTTCTTTGTCTTCATTACTGTAGTTGTCACTACACCTACATTGTTTTTAAATTTATGTGATTTTTAACAAACATCCAAACAGCAAAAATTGTGTTGCAAGGATAAGTTTATTTCTATTTCAAATTATCGATAATTTTATTATTTTAAAAATTCCATAGATTGTCAGTCATAAATCCCATTTATTTGATTTGCAATATATTTGGTCATTAGTTTATTCCTGTCCGCCACGCAGGAGGTCTTATCTGGCCAAATATAAGTGTTTGAAGTAGGAATAACAAAAAACATCTCTGAGTACACAGCGTGCCACCCACATGGTGCTAGTTTCGATTCGTTCTAAGAGTTGCAGCACGAAAGGAACATCTTGTATGTACGGAAGTGTTTAGGGGTAATTTATTAGTGCGTTGAACACAAAAACATTGAATACTTGACGCACAATTTGTCTCGTGTACTTTTTAATAAGATTTTCCGAAGCGTTTATCATTTTTGAATACATTTTTTATTATTAACTCCAAATATGTTCTAATGTAAAACGGTATTTATTTAACGCATATTCTCTAAATTATACTACTACTGCTGGATTAATATTCCCTCTATATATTTCGTCGGACCAAATATGACGCTATTGGAACAAATATATCTTGCACAAACCAAAACTTGCATTTCTGTTGAGAGGAAAAATATTTCATTTATTATTTTATCGATGTACGAGTTTTAATCTAATTCCTCCTGCTTTAAATATCGAATACAAAAATTATAAGTCGAACCTTGGAGTGATCTTATCTGAACATACTACACTTCCTAAACCACGTCACATTTGATCGATGCCGCGATGTGTACCCTATTATACGCAGGTTGGTCTCTTATCGCCTAGTATCAATCATTGAGATACTTAAAGATTTGCGAAGGAAGAAGCGCCTGTACGTATACAGAGTAGGTGTTTCGTATTAAACACCCTTATTTTTGAATTATTGTTACATAAAATGAAATCGCTACCGCTGTCTGTTGTGTTGTAAGTCACAACTTTATTCGAAGAAGCCTAAAATTCATACTAAGTACATTTTGTTCGAACAACGCAGATAGTATCCTAAACCATCGAAATATTATTTGAATTAGTTATCTATAAAAGATAATCTACTCTATGTATATGTATTTAGCGTAAAAATCTTAATACCACGATAAAATCCATAAAAACATATCAATATTTTGAACACCCTGTTAGAGAGAAATATTAAAATATTCACCATCAAAGTGGTACTATAAAACAAAGAGACAAATTCTGCGGTGATATACAAGTAACGTCTGATTATGCAAATCCATGCCGATACGAAACGCCATTTACGGCTAAGAGTTTTAAGCTGAGTTTTATTGATTTTTAATATAAAGGCCACATCTGTGGTATAATTATATTAAAAGGCTCGGTTCCGCCTTTGGTCGTGTCATGACACACTCGAAATGAGTTTTTAAAACAAAGACTTCAACGGTTTTCTCGGTTTTTTTTTCAATTAATTTTATATATTTTCACCGAGGGATCAAAATGTTTTAAATCTAATCCATCATACGTGATTGCTGAGTTACAATTAATATGCATTTAGAGTAACTTTTTTCCCCTCATTCAAAAGCTTTCACATGTCTTCTTGGAAACTCTCAAATACAATATCTCGTATCCAATTCGTTCTTCCTCTATAATCGTAACATCTTCTAAATCGTATATCGAATCGAATAAAAGGCACAAACGTTTCGCAATTGACATGTAAATGTATTTGATAGTATCTACGACCTCTGTGGCTCAATGGTTAGCGCGGTGGCGCTCAAGCCGGAGGTTGCGGGTTCGAATCCCGCCGGGGAACAAAAAAGTTTCTGTGTTCCTAGGTCGTGGATGTGTATTAAATTTGTGTATTATATAATAAAAATCTTAAATATATGTATTAATATAAAACGTATTAAATATATGTATTTCCGTACCCGTAACACAAGTCTCTTCGAGTACTTACCACGGGACCAGATTGACGTGGTGTAAAAAGCGTCAATAGATATTATTATTATTATCAAATTTTTATAAGGAAAACTTGTCTTGCACCGTAAACTAAAACCAATCTAAGTTGGTACAACCAACTTATCGATGTGTAAGGAACTTGTCGAAAATTCGATAAAACGATTACTCGAACAAAAAATCGTGTGGTACGGAGAGGAGTGATTTATACACTGTGAGAGGGAGTGGGAGGGCGGCCCACGCAACAGACACCTCGTTATACATTCTATCATTAGTACACCCAATTATACACGATTTAACGCCCCTACTGTTCAATAGAAGGCAGGTACCGAACGCAGATGTGCAAGTTCTAATCCTACTAGATTCTTACTTAGGGCAAGTTAAATATTTGAACGTATTAAATCAACATTTATCATCATCATCATCATCAGCTTTAATCCATCCAGTGCTAAACATAGGCCTCCTTCAATGAACGCCAAGAGGACCGACCCCTTGCCACCCGCATCTAACACGGATCTGCCACTGCTCGGAGATCGTATTTATTATTATATTTACTAAATCAGCATTTTTTTATATAGTAGCCTATGCTGTCCCACTGCTGGGTAAAGGCCTCACTAAAAAATCAACATTATTCATTGAATGTAGTAGGTACCAAGAAAGTATCTTTTAGAACGTAAATTGAGAGTCAATTTTAGCACAATATAAATAGAATTAATTGTTAGATATGCGTAAGTTTTTCTTCGAATAAAGGCACACTTGTTCTAAAAGCGAGACAGACATAATTTTAAGGTTCCGTTCCTAAAAATGACAACGAGTTTTGTTACCTAAACTAAACGTTGCTTTAGGAGAACGCAATGGTTGAAGACTTTTGCCTTTAACCCCTGCGGTAAAGACGACGTGAGAACATTGCTAAGCTTCTTCAATAATAATACTAATAAAAGTGGATGCCGCCTTTAGGTAGAGGAAGTGCTGTTTGGCCATTAACCAGGAGGGATGACGATCTCTGCGCAGTTACGAATAATATGCATATTAAGAATGAGGAAGAATCGTAAAGCAAGCAAAAATTAACATTATTAGTATCTTAAATACGGAAGCAACATTTCATCATCATCATGATCATGCCTCTGTCCATTCACTGCTAAACATAGGCCTCTTACAATAAACATCGAGACGATCGATCCTTTCGCCTCACCATCCAACAACCAAGACCAAGAATTAGATGTACTTATATGAAATTAACATATTTTTCCTATTTTTACTCACTTTACTTCATTTTGAATATTCGTACATCAAAAACACCACGTTAAACTTGCATTACTACTGTACTAGAACATAGACTACTCTAGTGAGTAGTCTATGTTCTAGTACACTACACCAGGACTAGATCTAGGGGTGTCAACTAAATTATACCAGACAAATATGTGAAGTGTAAAAGATTATTTTTCGCAACCACTACTTATGCATTATCCCACTTTTTTTTTTGATGACGCAGCGGAAATCCTTTTCGGACCCTACCAGTACCTTGGGTAGGCGCACTAGCGTGTGTGGGGACTTGCATTGGGTGCACTACCCCACTAAAAACGCTGCCTGAGCCTTCAGCCGCTTTCTGAGGGACCCGGATCTGCAGGCGACGGGAAACCTTCAGCGACAAACTGGTCCCGGCAAGACCAGATTCTCCACAATAGGGGGACTGCCCGGCTACCACTTGGCAGTCCCCACGATGCATTATCGCACTTACCGCAATACACATTAATCATCGTTTTAATTTTTTATCATTTATGATTCAGTATTTAAGATATATTCACAAGATACATTAGACATTAATTAAACATTATTATATTACATTATTATTATTAAAAAAAACACTAATTCCGATATTGGTATGTAAATCTTCTGTAACGGATGTATCTTAATATACATACGACTGGTAATCGATTGACATATTCGTCTGCAACGTATTCGAACCCGGAACCTACTAAACCTACCAAACGCGTCTACTAAATAGTGAAGTTGTTTTAACAAAGTGGGACATTAGTGAAACCAAAGGTGGTGAACCCTGCTGCAGTTTCGCAGACGAATGACACGACACACGAGCGCGCATGCTGCGCAAACGCATTCCTGATTCGACGTGCACACACACACACACACACACACACACACACACGTTCACACCCAACACACAAGTATCTCACACACGCGCGATTAGGTCGCGTGCATCAAGACGTTATACAAGCCGTACGAGCAACATAAAATTACAATAAATGCCAACAAAGAAATAGAAGATTCGCTTATTTCTGCGATATGCTCGTATGGCCTCATCCCTACATTAAAATACATTCAATATAATATAGTATAATAGTAAAAAGAAATAACCTATGAATAGTACAGTTGACCTTAAACTTGAAAAACTGATTGTTGTTGGGAACACAACTTTGTAAAAGAGCCCGTGGACGGTTCCCGGCGCGATAGAGCGATCAAGTATAAGGCCCATCTTCAGAAACGTTTTACTCGGTTGTCAGAGACGCGAGGGATAGGCACCGATGGAGGCAGATTATCCGCATGAGGTGTGAACCATCCATATCCATAGATGACCACGATCCTGAGTCATGAGGGAGCGACCAGAGAGAGAGAGAGAGAGAGAGAGAGAGCACAGTTAACCAACTTTCATTCTAATCGATCAAACGTCGGAATTCATCGATCATTTTTAATTCGAATGTATTTAATTACTTTTTTTTTTCAACTCCAACACCTTGTTTACTGATCGAGATGTCCTATTTTTATAACGCTTAATAAATGCACTGTAAATTTACCAAATCCGCAAATTGATCTGTTGTTTGTAGACGTGATTCTAAATTTTCAATCATTTCACTCAAATGTGTGGCTGCAACAGGATGGTCAGCGGCATTGCCGGCAATGACAGTCAGATTACGGAATATATAACATAATTTTTAGCATGGTCGACGTATTTCAGACTGCATTAAAATGTTCGTGAAAGCCGGGCTGTTGTAGCCACATATTGGAGCAAAAGTGTTTGAGCCCGTTTACAAGCACCTTGAGAATCACCTATGATGGTCAGACACAGACTGATAAAAACTATATACCGCCATAACCTGTTGAAATAATCTGTCGTCCAATTATTTTTTCGCGATTATATCAAGTAATGAATAATTATATTATAACACTAAACACATACAAAATTCGCACTCCCAAAATCTAATCGCCGAATTCAACTTGAGACGGTAGCATTGAACCACTTACCGTTTGGGGCCATTTCGGCGCACGGTAACGACCGTGACCCGACCACCGGAAGGTTCACCACCGCCAGCCGCTTTCTTCTGACCCGCTTTTCATAACTTCGACAATTCTCCGCTCGCTTTGACGCGAGAAAGCGTTCGAAATAAACCAACGGACAAATTTGTACAAATATTGACTGAGACGATACGACTGGTTCCCGTGAATTCTATTGATATTAGTCACTTAAACTATTGATATCTGATTATATTGGAGGATGGAGATTAAAAGTAGCGTGACTAGTTAAGTTCAGGACAACAGGAATGATTTATGTCTAGAGGGATACTAGGAGTAGCTCACAGTTACAGAGGCCTAAACATTTTTTGCGGCTAATGTCAATAATTTGGGGACCATTGATGAAAAGCACGCATTATGGATGTATTAGTTTTAGTAAGTATTAGTAATAGCCAACATTACTTTTTTGGTCGGAATGTTAAATGTCAAATTAATGTACAATCTGCATTTTATAGGATAATTGTTTAGTATTCATATTTTCTTGTATCCGGCTAAAATAAATATTTTATAATAGCTGGAAATAACGACATACAATTTTTCATAAACAACACTTTAATTCAACGACCAAGTACATAACGGCAACTTGGATTTAATTGAATATTACCTCAGTTAAATTATAAAACATAAGAAATTTTACCGTTGCCAGACATATTAGTGTAACTTTTCTTTTAAGATAAATATTTTTATTATAAAATCGTATAAAAAGGGTAAGAGGACCACTTTTGTAATATAAAATATGCTGTCTCCATGTGTCTCAGCTGGACTAATGGTGTCCTTGAAAGGCGAGGAAGTAATATCTGCGTTAACATTGGGTTAGTTCAAATCTTCAATTATTTTTATTCTCATTATATAGGTTTCATGACGATGTTTTATTTCACTGGTATTTTAGTTATTATTGATAAATGTGTGTCCTTATTATTCTTGAATTGGCCTATAAAAATAAAATATAATTTACAAGTCACACGACTGGGAAAGAATGAAGGACAGTATAACGAAATTCAACAGTTTGATGATCGTAAAAAGATTACGCAAGATCTACTTTTATTATATTGCATATCATAAATATCATTATTAACTTATTCCATCCAATACTGGACACGGGCTTCTTTAAAACAACGTAATGACCTTTGTCTCTCTTGGTCGCTGCTAGTTTGTCACGTGTAGTTAGAAGTCCATAGAGCCTGAAAGAACGAACGTTCTTCCGAAAGAACACTGTCACATTTTTTTTATATTAATTGCAATCTATATCAATAATTAATAAACTCGAGCACATATTTGTTATAACGCGCCTGTCTCCGAAATACCAGGGGAACATGAAAGAATAATACCACGTTTTATTAAGATTACACCTGATGATACGTTCGAGTAGTCTTACGAGTATTTTCTTAATCTAGGATGTACAATTTTAATCAAGGGAACATGAAATAGATTACATTCGATCCTGCACGTGCCTAGAGTCGGCTAGAGCTGTTGTTCGGGTGGAGGGAGGGTGGGCAGATGTGTCGTGAAATCGTACGCGTGCGGTTGAGTGGTCGTGTCGGGTAACAAAGTCAATGTCACACAGACACACAACACATTTCAAAACGTGCATCAATATGCATCATTAACATACGGCATTTTATGTTGGATGGCGAAATCTATAAAATATAACTACGTATTTATATATAAACATAATAATTATAGATGCGAAATTAATGTCGACATGTTACCAATTTACGAATTACGGCCCTATTTTTACTATAATATATCTGCAAGCAATAATGAATTTAATAGCACGCGAAATGGTAGGCAATTACAATTCAAAGTCAAGGTATTTAAACAAAGTTAACTAAAATTGAAACCAGCCTATTTATAACTATTTCAAATATTTAATCAATTTTACCACACATACAATTCGGTTCCTGGAACCGATATAAACATTGAAATCAATATGCCAGTGATTCTATTACTTCCATTTCCCTTCACCATAAACACTCAACGGGAACCGTTAACAAAACAATGAAGGTCATAAAGCTACAATAGCAACATCCCACGGAAAGTTCGCGGCGATCTGGCACTATCTAAATTGATGATTTCCGGCGCACAGCGGCGCGTCTATCAGTACGACAGCGCGCGTAGAAAGCGACCGTCGCCCAAAAACCGAGGGAGATCGCGGGCATATTGAACGACACTAGTGCATTGGCGTGCTGGAATCTCGACGGTTTGGTTACTTTTTAAAACGCATCTAGATATTCGCTGCTCAAAAACCATATCGGTAGGAATAGTGCTGTGTATAGCGTACTTTAATATAATCGATAAAGGCTTCTTGAGTGAGACGTGACTTGGTGGTGCCTTAAAATTAGGTCCTTCGTCCCTAAACTGCTTATTTCTGTTAAAAAACAAGTTTGCTTAAAAAGAAGGGATACAATAAGGAAGCTTATTGACCTTGAGACTTGAGTCTTGAGATATATAAATCTTATCAATTTTCTGGGACTAGTCTCGAATGAACTCCCTTGTATATACGACGTCGACTACTTCAAAGTCGTCTACTAATTTGTCTATCCAACGGTAATAGCACGTGCAAGCTTATCGCGGCTAAGCGTCGTTTAGCATATTATAATAAGGGCAAATGCTCAATCGAATGTAATATCCGGTCGCGTAATCATTTGAATACCGCTACACTGCGAACCAAATGAATATTCCACTAATCAGGTATCCAGGAAATTGAACCGGCGGTGGCGAATACGAATTACCAGACATCCCGTTACGTTATAGCACCTTAGGGAGAAAACTGTAGAGAAACTAAACCACTACTGTTAGTACAGTGAGAAAATAGGTAGTGTGTACACGTGGTACCACCTTAAGTTGCCACCGACAAGACACCAACAACACAGACTTACTTCTTAAATGCAGCTTAACTAACGCTTACATAGATTAACAACTGTTTCCTTTTTTTTTTGAGGACATTTAATTCGCTAGATGTTTGAGAAAATACATTTAGCTGTTTTAGAATTGCGTTCGCACATATCTATAAGATGAACACAGAGTAACTATTCATACTAAGTACAGTGTACATGAGTATATTAAGAATGTTAGAGGGATAATTAGAACACACTACAGCAAACAAGGATGTAATTATTCAAAATAAAGATAAGCAAGCGGGATCGTATTGCACTCGTTAATCAAAGCGACGCGGACTGCGACGGCTGCGGCGGCTGCGGCGACAAAAAACCAACAGTGACGATACACGAACGTCAACTAATACCACCTAATGCTCTTTTTACACGAGGCCATTTTGTCTAAAAGGTCAACGAACCCCACGCTAGATCGGGACACTCCGACCAATTAAAGCATACCTATGCATGAATCAGAGGTAAAAGATCGGTTAAATCAAAATATTTTTGCAATACATTTAGTCATACATAATTCGCGGATCATACTGGAACTTACTTACACGTCCAAGACAATCCAATAAGCCAGGCCAGTCAACATTCCGGGATTGTCTAGCAAAGTATCAGTGTACCTTATTGTATATTCCAGGAAGCGTTCAATATTATAAGCTAGTTTATTTCCATACATACACGTAAAGTAAACGTTAAGCCGCGCGGACACGCCGCGCCGTCCGGGCCAGCGTTAGATAAATTCTGCTGGGAACAATGGCCAGAGAGAAAGGCCAAAATAAAGGTCACGGCTATGGACGCTCATTAATTATTCATGGACCCTTTCGCATAATGCACATTAAACGAATAGGCAGATATTTTGTAAAAAAAAAACATATTGGGCTTATAATACTCATTCCTTGAATATTATATTGACGTTACCGAGATTTTTCCTAAAGACACCAAGAAAAGAACTTCTAACATTTCGTATCTAGCTCTATCATCATTCAGGGGGCATAGCCAAAATGCCATTAAAAAAGCGTTAGTGAAGTTCGAAAATGATAAAATGTATGAGATTGACTTAAGGCCGCGCTTAATCACGTGGTCCATCCTATACATTTTATCTTTTTCGAACTTCGCTAACGAAATCTTAACGGCATTTTGGGTTGGCCCCCAGATTCTATTTATAGGTATTCTATAGATAAACCTCACCTTTAAGAAGATATTAGACCTTCTTCTTTCAATAGACAGATTTCGCATTTCCCTGTTTTTTTAATCAAACTTTTACTTTATTATTATTAGAGTAATGAAGTGCATAAAATACTTTCTTAAATATTATAAAAGTACTTAAAACTAAGTGCCTTTTACAAGCATTGCAATATAATTTTAAGGTTACCTATAGTAATTATTATATGTTTATTTATTATGAGGTATTCCTAATACATAACGTAAATGAATGAAGCATTTCTCATCAATTAAGCCTATCAAAAACTAATATAAATGAGTTCTCCCGTGACCATGGTTGCTGTAAAGTATCCGAAATATCGGGCGTAGGTAAAAACCTAATAAACCGCGATAAAATTCGTAAAAGTTGTTCCATTATAATAATATACATAAGCCTTAAAAACTAAGTATTATTCTGAGTGTGTATAGTCGTTATTAAAGTTTTGTTTAATGGCACATCGCTATAAATAGTCACATATGTACAATATTAGTCACATGTAACGTATCTCAAACCCGTTTCACACTCAATAACGTATTCAAACTATAAATCGATTTGATATCAAGTTTTTTAAGATGTGGGGGATATGTTTTGTAACATGATCAAAGAAACATTGAGATTTTTTGCTTTTTACTTGGGTATATTGACCTTCTGCATTCAGAATTTGCATTCAGAGCAAAACTTTTCTATCTGTTTAAAAATCAATTTTTATACTAAAATGTTTAATGGATTCTAAATTATATAACCCAATTGCAACTAATGGCGTTAATTAAACGTCAGTAAATATATTACTCGTATGATATTTACTAATGTATCAGTCGCCATGTACAGTAATAAATATTGTGGATCCGTCAATACACTACCCTACACGTCAATAAATATCGTAATCCCACAGATTATATTGACGGATCACAATATGGATTCAACGTGTAGCATTCACTTAACAATTATAGATTATAGATATGTTATTAAAACATTCAAGTACTTATAATAACAATTATCAAGAAACTATATCCTAGTGATAATAAAAACTGATACAGTTTAATAACGGTAATAGAAACGACCGCGTTTCAAGGACCAGGTGATAAGGTAAATAGAACATAAAAGGATAACAAGCAGTCAACAACGTTAACCAAGCCCGTATTTAATAAATCTCACGAGAAAACAAAAACAAAACGTCCGTGCAACGTCCACGTCATCATTGAACAAAATAAATCTTAGAATACTTTAAACAATCTACGAGAACATTCCACCGATATGTGTTTATTAAATATTATATTACATCAGAATGCAGTCGGCCCCAAGACAGATCGGAATGCAGGCGCGATCTAACTTTAACGCTGAACCTCTTGAAACGTCATAAATTAACCTAATCCTACGACGGCCATACGCAACTTTCAACAAATAAGTACATCGCTCCACCAAAAAGGAGCAGTGCAATGGTGGAACATATTTCATTCCTTTCCTCGATTGAGTCGTCGGAAAACAAAAGATTTACGACTGCGATACCAGCTCTTCCGTCGAGCTGATAAATAGCGCCTATAATTATATTTACGCTACGCTCTTTACTATAAATACTCGACCAATAAGGGTCCCTTTATAACCGAGCAGGATTCATCATTGACGATTGAGTTAATTCGAACTCGTGTGCATGTGTACGAGCTGTCAGACCGTTTGACTGCTCGTTATTTTAAACCGAATGAAAACGAGGGATTGGAAGCAGTCGTTAATTATAGTTCTTTGTGTGAACTCGCAGGATGCACGTGCTATGTAAAATCTTAGTTTGTGGCCAAAACGGAAACACAGCGGAAATACAATCACAGCAATGCACAAGTCATCGAACTCCGGCCAAGGTTAGTTTAGGAAACATAAACAAAGTCTCAACGACGAACCGAATGCATCAAGTGTTCAAACAATTAAATGGACACACCGCACGCGTCAATATTAGCTCGCAGTCCAACGGTCCCTTTGAATAGACTCGTGTTATACAGTTCGCGCGTATTTTTAAACCATACTAATTACATAGTCGTACACAAAAGCGGTAACGAGAATTTTATAATAATCGCTGAATAAGGGCATAAACCCAAAAACTCACGACGGCGCCAATAAGTTACATCATTTACGAGTCCTCTTGATTATGATTCACAACGACTTAATTTCGAAGTGATGTGGTAACGAGGTCCGGGTCACAGGGACGAGGCAGCACACACCGAACCCTCAATCGCGGTCATCAACGCAGTAAATATTCCCAATCACAATGCTCAGGTCGATATAGCTTTCTACTGAAACGAAGATTCTTTTGCACGGATCCTTATCACGTATCAGATCCCAGTCTAAAATTAGTAACTCACACACCATAGTTATGAGCGGAGATACAATCTCAGGTGCGCATAGTTTGAATATTCGCTTCAAAAATATAGCTAACACGGGACTCTCGTATCGAACAAGATCGCATCTCTGGATAAAGTTCGCTTTGCGTTCATGTAAAACTTATCGCTCTATTCGATCCACAATCTTATTCATCTCGTAAGAACCATTTCTTAAAATTATAATATAAGCTGATGCAATTTGAAATCTATCGGTTTCAAAGTCGCAGTCGCCCAGTGAAAGACACATTTAGAATTTACATCGGCGTTCTTATGTTAATCTCACGAGCGGGCGAATCTTAATCAGGTGTTTCAAGAGTCGAGGTATCTATTACCGCCCATATCTAGGCGCCGAAGGTCGGCTAGACTTTCGCTGCGGCCGGCTGTACCTACGTCGTGCGAGTGGCCCAACCCGCTTCGGAAAACCTAGTCGCCTACACGAACGCGTCGAGAATACACGATGCGGGCGACGGGCGCATTACCATAGAGACAATCAAAAGTCAACACGGGAGCCATGTTGACATTGGCCCGCTGTTACACTCTATTTTGTAACAGTATTAGAAGACCGCATTCCTGTGCAGTGTGCTCGATTCGGTAATCGCAGGGAGCGATTGTTCTCGTTCGGTCGGTCGCCCACGTGTGCTGTCGCGACGGTTGCTCAACGCACCCGCGTTTTATCTCAGGTGGATATTATCAAATTAAGCGGCCTAACGAGTAACCTTAGGCTATAGTTATGACTGCCCATGAGAACGTCTTCAATGCAATGATTATTAGTGCAGCGACTTTCATATACAAATTGTACTGCCAAATGCATACGTTAAAAAAGTTTTTTTTTAATATTTTAACCGAAATTTTAAGCTTTTGATTACCTGATGGTATTTTCGCAACATATTTAAGACGGTATCACTTCCGTAATTGCACGACCTTTTGAATGGCAGAGCCGGTTCATCCTAATGCTTGACGAAGATTACCATGTAATCATTCATAATTAGCACGCTCAGTTATATAATTTTATCACATCCTAGTCAGACTTCCTTAAACAAACGAATGAACGGAAACCAAACTTGAAATGTAGCATTTAGAATCGATAAGAGTTTCACGAGGATTGAACTTTTATATATTAATTGGTACATATTTTTATAACAGAAAACAACACATCGACGACGGGCTCAGCACACACTGGCCTCGCTCGGACCGCTACATACGTACCTATCAGGTTTCGTTCCGCAAAGTCAAGATAGCTGCAAGCCGATAGTCGCTGCATAGTTGCATACTGACTTTGAAACTTGCCTTATTGTGTCTGCTTTTGGCCGTCAACGTATTTAAATAGGAAGTGCGAGGCCGGCTATAGAACCTAAAATGACGTGGAAGTTTACTCGTGCCGGGGTCATTAGTCATAGACGTGAGGTTTCGAATAGGTGCAGCTAAAAGCGGCGCTCCAATAATCGGGTATCTAAAATAGCCGCGGGACAAACGAAGCCGAAAGTGATGCGTGATGCAACGGGCCCGAATTTAGTTGGTGCGGGCCAGGGCAGAGCATCGACTGCAGTGGAACGCAGGGGCGTCGCGGGTGCCAAAAGGCTGGCATTTCACACTAATGACACAAATAAGATATTAGTGATAGTCGCCGTGGAATTCGCCCAGGCCGCGGTGTATTCGGGGCGTGTGTCGAATCAGAATTAACCGCCGGTGATCCCATACGCCGACGTGTCTAATCGCCTCGCACATTGCAGTCACTGGATGCAATCTGAAGTGGAGTTGACGTGTTCTCGTATTATATCGCATGTGTATAATATGATGTAGGTATTCAGAACTGCACTAAGTAGGTACAAAACGGTGCATGTGCTAAAGGCCCAGAGGTTCCGAAACTCTTTTGTTTCATAGACCACTTTCAAAATTTTCATACATCAGGTGGACCCCTTGCTGGGCTTTTTTTTAAGAATTGCTCGTTTAAAGATATTACGTTATAAAAGTAAAATTCTCTTAACAATATTTGATTGGAGAAGCAAAACCAACACTTTGGTTCTTGACTATCAAAACCAAATTAATTTTCATGGACCTCCGCTTACTATTGTGGACCCCCATTTTTTGTCACGCTCATCGTGGACCTCCTTCGAGATTTCCGTGACCTGAACAACTTTGAAGCACCTGAATAACTTTGGTAATCACTGTGCTAAACTTTACTTAGCCATTCCATCAAAATATTTCCAACAGTACTAAATGTACAAATCATTTTCTATGTTGTCATTCATGTTTTTGTTGTTCAGGTCGTGACGAAGCCCTACTAGGGGATGGCTGGTAGTGGGAGGGGGAGAGAGGGGCTCGATGACATGAGTACTCGGGTCGAAGGTCCGGCCGCATTCCGCCGCCTCATGAAAGTGAAACCGCTCTGGCGACCGAGCAGCTATAGAAAGTCAACGGTTACAACTCACCAGCGACGGGTAAAAACTCTGACGGGAAACGATGCCCTTGACCAAGAACTCTTACTTAACACTTTAAATAAAACTTAATATCCTGAGATAGATAAATATTATCAAAGATGAATACTCATCAAGACAATCAGTTTGATAGACAATTATAAAAGACCCATAGACAACTATCTCATCGGAAAGTTTGCAGATGCGTTTCTCGAAGGTTTAAGAAGGTTGAAGAACCCCTGCTTAGTTACCATGCCGAATGTGGTTAGGTAGATGTTTTAATGTAGCAATTGCATATAAAGATTTGATCTATACACTTTTTTAATGAAGATTAACAGGCGAATACGTAAATAGTTTCATATGAGACAGTTCAGCTTTTATATACCGAACGGAAAATTTCTTTAACCTTATTACCAATGCGCATAAGAATTACCTAGATATTGGTATTAATTACGATAGATACAAGTAACCTCATTAGATATCTGTTAATAAACAAAATGACGTAGGACTTACTCGCAACTAAAGTAGTTATTTAATTATGTAACATTCTTCCAAACACTTGCCTTAGAATAGAGTTAGATTCAACAAAAATACAGCTTGCCCATTAGTTGACTTAAAGCGGGTTAATGATCCTTACACGCCCTCAAAGAATAATATCTAATCTTGCAAGCATAAGCGTTTTCGCGATATATTTCTTCACCGTAGCGGTGTAGATCAAGCGTAAGAGGAATCTATACTAATATTATAAAGAGGATTTGATTGTTCGTTGAAACTACTTGACCGATTTGCAAAATTCTTTCACTGTTGGGAAGCTACACTATCCCCGGTTAACATGTGCTATATTAAACTTTCAAAAAAGTTAGGGACCCGTCTCAAATCTTAGTTGACGCAGGCGAAGCTGCGTGCAACAGCTAGTGTATAATAAAGCTTTACCAGGAGGAATCCTTTGAGCCTTATACCCAAACCACTTACATCCGTAAGCACTCGCAAACAATAAAAAACCGTCATTACAAATCCGCTATCGCAAAATTTACTATAACACAGTAACAAATCGCAACTGTTAGACGTTAGCCTAATTTTGATAACCTATTTCGAGTTTCGCGAACATACAAAATATTGTTTTAACACAAAACCTTACTTATACAGTCCAGCTGTTAAAGCGACGGGTGTCTAACAGTGGAATAAATAATCTTTCTCATTACCTACTAATCAAATTTTAGTTTTAAATAAATAATAGTTTAAAAAACTTTAAAAAAACACGCTTTACAAGTCTCCGAGTTCGCGCACTAGCTCTATCTCTCTTACTCGCATGCAAAGGATGCGGAAAGGAATTAATTAATTAATACAAGCATACAAACATACAGGTAAAGTTAATAAAAGCGTGTTAATAAAAACAGGACTAGTCGATCTTCGAATAGACGAGATGAGGATCTCTGCTTAGGCAATAGCGAGTCATCTGATTTGTAAGGGTAGTAATATTTGCTGATGATATAGTAACTTTCCCATGTTTAGGATAGATAAAGGCTGATGATGATGATACGAATTTTTGGCTAAGCATTTGCGCCTTTATGTTAGTTAATATAATACACATGAGGCAATATTTTTTTATCCTACATGTTTGTTTTCATAAACATTCCAATTAGCCAGTAGAAACGACCATTGAGTAATTAGCGCAACGAAAACAAATCTAACGCTTAGAAAAAGCAACACCAGTATATGTACATAATACATATTATACCGTTATGATGGAAATTAATAAGTGGGTGACCAAATGGAACTTTTCAGTTTATTATGTAAACAAATTCCAAACTCGAGTACCAGTGAAACTTCGCAGATGCTAATGACAAAAACGGGTCTATTGCAAAGACCACATTGTGTATGTACTGAGATCGGGGATTGGCCGTCTTGGCGTTTATGTAAATAGATTAGTTCAGCAGCATATTGATAGTAGCGGTTTACGGAGAACTGCATATGTAGTCAGCTGAAAAGCAATCAAAACATCGATTCAATAATATACTAGAGTAGAGCAGTAAATTCCCAAGATATTTAATTGCTTATAGAAGTAACCCTTTACTAAATCCAACTTTCAACTTAAGTAAATCTTATTTTTTACTTTATAACGATCAATACATGAGCAGCCAAATGTAACACAAATCACAATGTCTCTCCAACAGCCTAGACCTGTCAAGCTATATTAACACATTGTGCGGAGGGACAATGAAATAATGCGATCTAACGATGACCCATCGACAGCTCTGACCTCACGTATCCATGAAATAGCCATGAGATACATAACAATGGTGAAGATTTCAAGAGCGATGTTATTCTCAAATGAACGGAGACATGCCATCCAAAATTCAGTTCATGTTAAGTTGAGATTAAGAAAGCAAGTGTTTTGAAAAAATGAACAATTTAAGTTTTGACTAATTTTAGGACATAATGAGATTCGTACAATGAGACAAGTAGGTTAAAAATGCATTTAGAAAAGTCGCCAGCTATAGCTTGTAGTCTGTTTAAAATCCCTAATACATAGGGCATCTTGGATTTACATGGCTGGTGACTGGCCAGTTTCAAAGACAACAAGAACGGTGGGAAATATCAGGAGCGCGTTCTGGTTGGGAGAAGTGGGAAATGATATTTTTGTGGGGATTGGAGGATCGAAGCCGCACCTTGGGATTTACCGCGTTTCTCCATATCACAGACAATACTGGCAGCATGCGGTCTGGTCTTAGCCGGTTCCATCGAACATAACCAAAAAACGATACCAATAGACAACAGGACTGCCACTGTCCTTGGTGACAACCAATGAATTGGTATTGACCAACAGAAACATTGTCTACGATAATATTATTGAAAAAAACGTGGAATACGCAGGCAATGTTGAATGTCTGTTATCGCACATATGTGCACGTACTGGGCGTGCTATCACAATCGAATTAAAATACGACGCAATCCACCGTTATCACCGCGATACGGTATCAGCGTTTAGTACGAAAGTACGAAGGTATTAAAATACCTCAACTATTTGTTTTCAACATTTCTCATGTCGGAAAATTGTTATGGAAACTGTACCTACTCTTCCAGCCGTAACATCTTATCATTGTAACAAATAGCAATAGAAAGACGTTTTACCTTTAACTTTTTTACTTTTACCTTTGAAAATATCAAAATTTCCATTATTTTATTAATGTTTTACGAACATTATTATCTATCATTCTAGTACATGTACTGAATGACGTCATAAGGACAGCGGGCGATTTTGCGTAAATATATAAATTTATGTCTTATCCATACACAAAGAAATGCATATTTAAACTATTACTACTATTTCCATTCAAAAGAATCCTTCTGAGGCACTTTTATTTATTTTAGCCTCGGGATTTAAAAGACGTTGGAGCCGTATCATATTTGATAAAGCATTTGAACAGGAGGTCAGCGTAGATTTCAAATTAATCCTAGCTATCAAAACTCGAACTACAAACAAATCCAATAATTGTTTTAGAGTGAGCATTAAAAGCATTCAAAGCTTTATCAAATTCAATTTTTTATTTCTGTACATTATTTGAGTAATCGAGAAGCGACAGGATACTATAAATCAGAGAAATATAAAAAAGGACTTGTGTATTTAAATTTTAAATAGTAGTAATATTTTTACAAACTATTCAACTAATTTGTTTTTAGTTGTAGTAACTTTAAGAAATACGAACTCGAAGTTTCTAAGAACTATCTCGTGTTACTAAAACAATAACAATATAGTACAATAGTGCTTTAACCATTAATATAGATACAGCTGCACACAGCTTCCAATAAAACATTATATTAAAATCAAATATATAACATCGATTTATAGTAGTCGGTTTTAGAAACTTGATATCATTGTTTCGTAAACGATAGATTATTCGATACAATCGACTAACAACTCTATATCGAGATTTATCACTGCGTTTCACTTTCATTCTGTAGAACACCGCTCCATGGATCAGTTAATAAAAACACGACTTATTGAAACTAATTTATGATAATAGATACAAAGTATGTTAAAACGTTTACTTTCGAAACTACAAATCACGTAAAGTATACATCAACGGTAAGATCTCGTAAATGAATTGTAAACATTGACCTAGAAATATGTCATGTCAAAAATAAAAAGAAGAGGAAATTAATTAATATATATTTTTTTAGCCTCTCAAATATCCTCTATCTTGCTCTTTCTCTCACTGCAAGTTGTGGTCTCTTTTGTGGCAAGTCTTTATTGGTAGAGAATACTGATTTACTTTATTCAAACAAAAAATTATCATAAAAAATCTATATTTGTGTATGAAAAAATATTATTAGGTGTATAATAAACATGTTAAAAAATATTTACACATCAATAAAATCATATTAAAATGATAATCAAACATAAAATTTTGAAGTAATTGAACAAACAAAATTTATATTTTAAATCAGGAAATAATAATTTTTAGTATTAAGGAAGGATTTGTATTGAATATTATAAATGGATATTTGGTCAGCTAAAATTATGAAATTATTAAATGACACTAATAAATTTATTTCTTAAAATTTAAATGATGTCAGGTTTTTTTTAATACCATTGAAATAGGTTTTGTTGCCCATAATGTATAAATTATCTTTTCCTAATTGTCAGTAATAACACCATAAAAAAACACCCACCAAAAAAAAAAAAATTACCAGTAGTAAGGATGCTAATATTGCAAATGTGAATGTTTTTGTTACAGTTTCACTAAAAAACTATTGAATCCCTTATAAAAATTCTTACATCAATTAAAGCTACATTATCAGCAAGTAATAGAACAATAAGTAATATTATTCCTTAGGAGATGGAAAATGTAGATGAAACTGCGGGGCAGTAAACCAGTAATATTATATACTAGCTGTTGCCCAGGGCTTCGACTGTGTTAGCCAAAAAAAATAATCTTTTTATTTATTGTATCATAAGTTACTTCTAGTACTTCCGAGAATATATGTACAAAGTTTTAGTTAGTGTGAAAGCGTAACAAACATCTCTACTTTCACATTTATAATATTATTATGAATTCCAGCATAAGCATATTCACTTATATGATTATGTCATGTCAGTGATAGATATTTTGCTATTTGTAGAGTACAAGGTATTTAGAGTAACTATATTTTATACTGGTGCTCAAGATAAAATGTGTTGACAGGAGATTAGTTATATTGCAATGTGTTATAAGTACATTTAATTTGTAATATTAGAAATTGAAGTTAAAAAAACCTAAGAAACATGATTATTGTATCATCATTGTTCTAAAAAAGTGTGTCTAGTTTCGATTTAATGTCTTTAAGGGGGTAAAAATCACCAATAAAAATCAAGTTCAAAAGTTTGTAACAAAATATAATTTGCTGGAGGTTTATTATGTTTATTATTAATTAATTTATTTATTATTTATAATTTATAAATTTATTATAATAATAAAGTTTATGAGAGGATTTATGTTAGAATATAAGACAGTAATACTATAAATGTAACAAAGATATTTCAAAATACTTTTGCTTTTTAAATTAAATTTAAATAAAACATTAAAATTTAGTGGCCGGTCTGTGTTGGATGTGAGTGGTAAAGGATTGATTGTCTTGGCGTTCATTGGCTTAACGATGATGATGAAAATAATTTTATTATCAAAAAAATAGCTAAAATTGTTTTCCTTGTCATGAAAACAATATGATGGTTAGCCCATAACTTTCAAATTCTAATTATACATGGTTAAAAACACTAAAAAGTTTACTATTTGGATAAAAATATTTTCTTTTAAAAGAAAGAAGCCCACACAAAATTAAAAAATGATTTTTTTTTACAATCTACCATTTTGAATAATTATTATTTCTTAGGAAAAAAAAATTGCTTAAAATCTAATAGTAATTTAAATAAAGCTGATAAAGATTATTTTATAAGAATTATACTTTTATAATTTTACTATAACACTAAACATTTTCATGTTTAGTGCATATTTACAATTTTAAAATATAATAGGAAAATATATTATTACAAAGTGGAATATAAATTATATTATAATATGTGGTGTTACAATGTTTAAATAGCAGCCAAGCTGTTTGTTATCTTTCTGTTATCAAGGTGTTAGCTCCCATCAGTCATCATTATCTCAAAAACAGATAAGTAATTTCCCTACCTAGTTTATTGTAGTGACACCTATGCTTTTATAATTTTATATAAATTACATGGTTGTTTTAACTAATATACTTTTTTTATGAAAAAAAAAAACAACTTAAAATGACAATTTGAATAGAAATTACATAATCAAACAGTTAAGTTTCAAATACATACACAAATGTATATACCTAAAAAGATATTATTATATACTAACGGAAAACAGCCATGTCCATTCTATCGTTAATTTAAACATTCCTACATGGCAAATTCAAACCGGTAACCCTCGAAACTAGCGTCGTGAATCACGCGCAAGTCATCGACAGCCGTTTACTTGGAAAAGAAAAAACTTTGTTCAACTTATTTTAGCCTACATATTGCCCTATACATTTTTTTATTGGACAGCTGTTACTGAACATTCGTAAGATATAAGTACGAACGTATCATATAAGTACAATCTATTCACGCTACTTGCGATAACTGTACTGACCTTGCAAACGGTGTCTGCTCCACGTGATAGACTTGGTTGATCGGCTCAGGTCGCATCACCTTCTGAAGCCAATCTTCCTTTAGCTCCAGAAGACCATCGATCCCCGTTTTGAAGTCGGCTTTGCTTATTCCTCTCAAAACACTCATTTTGAATGTGTTTCGATTAACGACTGTTTTGAAAATAAAATCAAATCCAGAGTCACACAAACCAAAACACAGTAGTTCTTATAATGAACAAATACACTTATAGAATACTAAGGCATTAATTAGGACATATGAAACATTTTAAATGCCTCCGATTTCTCAAAAGGTAACTGAATGCTCTCCGTTGTCATTGCGAGAAGCGGTTACGGTTTCAAAGACTCCAGCTTGATTTAAAATTCGACACGAATTACGAAACAAACATTTGTATCACTTCATTTTCTTAACAAAAGTAATAAATCGAGTTGTTTATTTACACACGCGTTTCGCAAAAACTTAAATTTGACAAACGCGGAGGACAGCTGCGTATCGACGAGTCGACCGCACTTCGCCGTACACGTTTCTGATCAACTAGTCATAGAGTATAATATATTATATAGTTATAGAGAACTCACTCGCGATAAATCTGTCAACGAAATTTGAAGCGCCATCTAGTAGCAGGCGCGCGGAAGAGCACAATTTTTTTTCTATATTGACTTACTAGAGGGCGTTGTTAGCTTATGTTTTTAGTATTGGAATATAATTAAATCCTTTATTGAAGAATGATTGTTATTATTTTGTGTGAAATAAATGAATTCTTGTGTGTATAAAGTATAGTGACAAGTTCAAAACTCTCTAGTTTTGTCATAAAGAAAAACTGGAGATCAAAACATACACATAAGAATTTACTTAAATTCACAAAATAAATAACAATCATTCTTCAATAAAAGGAAATTCAGACATCAAAATCTAAAGCTATAAATGAGTTCTTAAATGAAAAAGTATTTTGTTCTAAAGAATTTATTTCCTTCTTAAATATGTCCAACAACAATTTAATGCTTGCATATTTTTGTTAACATATTACAGCACATATTTGCTTTAGAGATACAACTACGATAACTTAGCACGCCCCTCTAAAATTACAACTGTTTAAAAGTATTTACAAAGTGCTATCAAGACACACAACTTAAGTGTGCGAGCTGAAACAGCTGTCAAACCGAATAAATGGAATGAACCAAATAAGCAACTTACCACTAATTTCTTATCAACGTCACTAATCTGATCGGGCCCGCCATGTTAACGTAGTTTATACATTTTAATTATTCTATTGGCATATTTTGTGCACAAGCTAATATACAATAAATCATATTTGTTACAGTATCATTAGTATTTGCATCACTGGAAAACTGTTCTTAAGAAGAGATTTCTCTGGGATGTTGGTTGGGCCTTTTGAATGTTTCTGAAAAAAAAAGAAAACGAAAGCATAGCTCGTATTACTGTAGAAATATACAATATTTATGAAGACTAAGTGGGTTCAAACCTAACCTTATAATAGATACTATATTATATTGACCTATGTAATACAGATAATACTAAATTGATTTGTTTCATATTATGTTTCATGTCGGCTGATAACAATCAGCCAATAAAGGAAACTTTAACAATTCGTACAAAACGCCTTGTGTAGACATGAAAAATCCTCACGGATCATACGAGATGCCCGACTCTACTCGGAAGGCTGGCCAGTAGCCTATGCTGGCAGTAGACTAAAAATTTCACATATTATGTACCTTTAAGTGAACGCCAATATGGCCGATTCTTTGCCATCCACATCCAACTTGAACCAGCTTCTTTGTGGAAACTAACCCACAATCTAGCTAGTGTGATCCCACAGTTCTTTTCCGTTAATATCCTATTGCTAGCCCCTATTTGATCTGAAATATAAGAAAACACTTTATCGACCTCGCCGTATCATCGTTCGGCATTCAGTACTGGGATTTTTTTTTTGTGACACTTTTTGAAACAATTCAATGAATTGATGGGGTTATATACTAAAATAAAAAATATATAAATCATTGTCGGTCCTCTCTTATCCACCTCGAACCAAATATGAAACGAGCAATATATTCCATAACACTCCATAGTGAATGTCTGCAACATTAGGTAAGCCCACACATATATGAATGTTACAAGTTAATTTATTATAATGGGAGTGCTCAAAATTACTGTTCTAGTACGGAATGATGAAATATATATGGAAAATGTCAACTCATCAAATCCTTTGTTTAAAGTAATAAAAATCAGTTCGCTACCAGCATTCATTGCACGTTCTCATATTATCATTCATCCGTGTTACCTTGTATCATTAATTTGAAATAAATACCATCATCAAGCAGAACACTTGTATCATTAAGTCAACCTATCAAGGTGTATGACAGCCCGTACACTGGGCTTTAGTCACATACTGTAGGTACTAATAAAAATAAGGCCTGATTCGATAGTGTTCTCGATCACTATATATTTATTTATTTATTTAGGACAGCCAGTTACAGTTACAATAAATACTTACATATGTAAATTATCAAAACATAATATTCTCGTGATATATTGCACTGTATATAGGTGTCACAGCATTCGCAAACAAAAAGAGACAGTTAACAAAGCTTAGAAAAAATAAAGAGAATAAAAACAACCACTAACCACCGACAATACAAGGCAGTCATGGTAGATCAAATCATGATATATCACTATATTATATTTTATTATTTACTAGTATCAATCTTTAAGCTATTTGTAAAAAATTAAGCTATCTGTTATTATAATGAATTGTTTCATTACTTTTACGGATTTTAACTACTACCAATCTACCCTATGTACATCAATATTTTATTTAGTCCTATTTACGCAGAAAGTGCTAACTGAGTCTTTAGTCATCTTAAAACTCAGTAAGAGCTTTCTGCATAGATAAAGAGACTAAATAAAATATTGTTGTATCATAGGGTAGTTTCGAATAACTTTGTAACATTAGGACGTCTGACACCTCAGTCCTCCCGTGACCATGGTTGCTGTAAAGTATCCGAAACGTCGGGCTTGTAAAAAACTAAATAAACCGCGATAAAATCCGTAAAAGTGGTTTCATTATAATGAGTGAAATTCGCGTAAACATTAGAAAACTAAGCTATCAGTTGTTTAAAATTTGTCTAGATGCCCCTTACTATAAAAACCAACACGGTATCGGTAAGTTTCTGTCCTTTGAGAGAAAACCCACCCGGACGGTCATGTTGGGCGTTACAATTAATTTGCGAAGCAATAGACATTAATTCATCAAAGATAAGTGTGCCGACCGACGTATCTTTACTTAGTTTATATTTGGCTTAATATTATTATAATTATTATTTGGCTAGGCAGACATTTCATTGTCTTTGGAGAAGGAAGTGTCTTTCCTTTGACTTTCTTAATAGATTGAAATTGCATAATATGTAAAAAGTTGATACGGCTTATTCGTAAATATTGTCATTTCTTAGAATGCCATATTGTTTGAAAACTTTTCAGCACAAGCTAATCTCTGTTTAAAGGATTTTATTTCATACATAAACGGCGTTATCTCGTTGCGAAGTTGCTGTATGTCTATAAAATATAGTTTAAGATGTATGGTGGAGACTTACTCGAAAAATGATACCCTTGTCTCTTAGATAATGCCCGCCGATCGTCGTCTGCTAACCGCACTATAATTATTATGCTCGCGAAGTGAAGTGGCTTTTGAAACTGAGCGACGGCGGTGTCCTCCTGAAACATTGAATTAACGATATGACTGATGTGATAAGGTAATCTTCTCAGCACTTCAGTATCGCCAATCGACCTGACATGACTGCAGAACTTCTAGAACACCCCAGCCTCTCTGGCCAAGTTGCTTTAAAGATGAGAGTTCGAAGACGAACAAGAATCTTTTGCATTGATGCTTCTATTCTAAAAACATAAAAGTCTAGAGCAGGTTTCAAAAGTGTCAAAAGCTTTCTCATAATCGACAAATCTAAAGCACCATAGCTGGTTATACCCATGGGTCTTCTGTCCAAGTTGCCTTATGGTGTGAATGTGGTCAATAGTGCTAAATCCTTTTCAAAACCCAGTCTACTCTCTTCTTCTTCTTCTTTGGCCTCGCCTTTTCCCGTTACGCGGGGTCGGCTTTCCCAATCATGCGACGCTAAAACCCAGTCTACTCTGGTGCCTCAAATCAAGTTTTTTGATGAGGTAGTAATGACGCTCTAGAACAGCTTGTAAATAAGGCTTAGAAGTGAAATTGAAATATAATTTTCACGAAGGGAGTGGTCACCCTTCTAAAAAAATAAATATAATAGAAATACACACCTAAATTATGATTGGAAGCTGGTATTTGATGTATTGCAGCAGAAGTTTAAGGTGCACACTCACTGCTGCAGACACCTAAAATATATAAAATATTTTTTACACATAGAATATGTGGAACATACACAGTAAATAAAACAAAATTTCCACCTGTGTTGTAAAGAATAACTTTATAAAAATAAATAATAAATCTATTTCCGTTGGACAAACCCCTCGATTCATTATAGTAATTTATTGGTTTCATGCCATTATCTACAAAAATACAAAAAAAAAACAATTTCAAATATTCTTTATATTATACTATTTCCATTTCTTTATTTTCTCGATGACAGTTCTGATTTGGTAGTTGAAGTGTTGTGACCAAATAAGTAACAATAACAATATTACCATCATCATCAGCCTTTATCCGTCCACTGCTGAACATAGGCCTCTTTCAATGAACGCCAAGACGACCGATCCTTAATGATATCGAAAGCATAAATTTATTATATTTTAAACAAAGACAAATACAACAAAAACATTCAAATATATTTTTTCGTTTCGTTTATTTCCTTTCATTGTCGAGTGTCGTGCGTCGAGAGTCACAGTTTTACAAGAAATTCGAAAATTTTAAAGAAATTGGCATTATCAATCAGGAATTAATATGTGTAACATCTTGTAATGTAATATTATATTAGTTAATAAATTTGTACAAAAGTATCCGGCAGTAGTTTAGTTTTTTACATCTTGTAAAAATAAATATTAAGTCTGTTTTCGTGTTACGTTTATCGATATAGCTCTATCCCTATAAGTTTCTCCGTCTCTGGAATAACCTTGTACGTGTGAAAACGTCATATTTTTATAAAATAATGCATACATAACGTAAAAATGATGTTCGTTCAAGTTTTTACAGAATCTGTCATTGAGAAAATAAAGAAATGGAAATAGTATATTATAATGAATTACTGTACAGAATTATAATAATTCTTTCAAGTATTATAAACTAACATTTATTAAAAAAAACTATCAACAAATACTAAAACATTCTCAATCATTAATAACAACTCCCTTCTTGAAATTATAATTCATAATTTTTAAGAAGAGAGATGTTACTCTTTAAAAAAAAATAGATATAGTAGAAATACACACCTAAATTATTATTGGAAGCTGGTATTTGATGTATTGCAGCAGAAGTCTAAGGTGCACACTCTTTGCTGCAGACACCTAAAATATATAAAATATTTTTTACACACAGAATATGCGAAACATACACCGTAAATAAAACAAAATTTCCACCCGCGTTATGACTTAGAATAACTGAATAAAAATAAATAATAAATCTACCTCCGTTGGACACCCCCCTGGATTCATTATAGTAATTTATTAGTTTCATGCCATTATCTATAAAAAAACAATTTAAAATATTCTTTATAATAATGAATTACCTACTGTACAGAATTTTAATATTTCTCAAAGTATTATAAACTAATATATTTAAAAAAAACAATCAACAAATACTAAAACATTCTCAATCATTAATAACAAAGTACCGAGTTCAATTCTAAAATTTCTATAAGGTATTTAAGACTACATAGTAATATAAAAAAAGCACAATCAACAAATTTAAAATATTTATTTGTCAATAATAATAAATAACTAAACCTAACTCTCATTAAGTTGTTATATGTAAGAAGAAGGAGGATAAATAAGGAAAAAAAAATATGTATTCCAAAAGAATTTAATTCTTATTTACAGTTCACAGAAATCAAAGATATAACTTGTTATTGAGTCTCAATTTTAGTTTTAATCTACTCGATTTTATTTATTATTTTAGTTGCCTAGCCTACTAACCAGTAAGTGCTAATCTGCCAAATAAATTTACAGGGAAGATGATGCTGAAACCCAATCAAAACTAATTAGAAGATTCATCTGTCAATTAATTTATGTGTTATATAGCTATTAGGTACTTTACCGGTACATTGTGGAACAGACCCTTAATATATTTTGTTTTTGTTTATTGTTATCTGTGTAGCTTGCTAGTTGTGGTTTGTTGTTTGAACATTTCATTGAAGTGCCAATAAATTTGCATCAAATTGATTACAATGCTACATTGCATGTAAGAAAATTCATTAATTATTTCTTTATTGATTATATTTTATCAATCTCATTTTTATACATAAATTATTTCTTTTAAAAGGATAAGAGAGTTCAATCTTTAATCAGTTCAAATTTCCAAATGACAAGAACCTGGCGAAATAAACTGTTAGTTTATCTTTTGAAATATTCTATGAAATGCAGTTGATTAAATCGTAGCATTGTAATTCATATAATGTGTGATTTAGTATGTGAGTATTCTTTTATTCTTTCTTGTGTAATATTAATATATTTAGATGCATTAAAGACACTCATAAACCTGTTTACATTTTTACTTAAATGACCTCGCATGTCTGTTAGATATTAGTACAGTATGTATAAGCACTTAATAAATAATAATATAGTAGTATTTACTTGGTACACAGAGGGAAGGCACAGCTAGAGGTATAATGTGATTATTTCTGATTTAGAGTCCACTTGCAAAATGGATGTCGCATATTCTTTTCTTTTTGATCTGCTAATAATCTTCTTGTCTTTCTGATTTCCCTGTCGTAATAAACACCTAAGTTTCAATATAGGATTTTAAATTAACATGGTTATTTTCATTTAAAGTATTTAAAACGGGATATTTACCATGTTTTTTAATATTGTTTTGCGACATTGTCTACGAATGTCATGTTCACGACGTGAACATGACATTCGTAGACAATGTCGAAATATCGAGCTCCGCAAAACAATATTAAAAAACATGGTAAATATCCCGTTTTAAATACTTTAAACCTAAGTTTCAAATTGCTCAGGAAAGTTTTTGAGGTTAGGAAAACAATGAAGTGCAGATCCTGCGTGTCTATATAAAATACTAATTTTACTGTTAATTATACATATTTTTCTTTTTTTCGGGAATCTACAAAAAAGAAGTTACCACCGACACAATAAAACGTGGCAACTGGCAAACATTCAAAGATCCTCAAGTCTCAATCTGATTTGAAAATGAATCTGATTTAGAAACTTGGGATATATTTTGAACTGTGTATTAGTTTACATGGCAATTATTTTTGATTTATTACGGATTATGAGTGAATAATACCTATAAAGACAAAAAAAAACTATAGTACCTTCTAACCTGGCGCCTCCTCATGCACAGCGTCATCACAGCGTTTTGGTCATTTTTAATAAATAAATGTACGTACAAATCACGTAAAGGCATAAACGAAGAACTTGTAACTTCACTTAACGGCAATTTTTAACTTTATCCACCGAAAACTATTTATAGCACATGGGAAATCGGAATTGCGTTTTATTATGAGGGAGGCGCGGGGATTGCGGGGATAAGGGGTGGGTTTTATGTTACGATTGGTTACGATAGCAGTTAACGCCATCTATGCCAGTTATTGCAAGTTCTAGTTGTCGCAGAATAGGGAGTTTTGACCAATATTTCACTAGATGTCAGACCTAAAACAGTCAAATCGGCAATGTATGAAAGTGTGCCCCCCCTGTCAACTAGTTCTCGTCTCTCGACGTCGACGCGGTCTCCCAGCGACCGATACTATTCGAATTCCGATTCAAGCGAATGTCACTATTCCCTTGTTTCAAGTTCGAAAGTTGCGTGTACTATACGTCATTTAAATTATTTAAAAGTTTTAATATTCCAACAGATGTCACTTTTTAAAGTTTTAAAATGTTGCCATTACTATATTCAATAAATAAAGTTTTATTATCATATATAATTTAAAAAAACTTATTTTAGATTTCTATATAAATTGCAGTTCAAACAATAATAATATTATACCTTCGCTTAACTAATAAAATTACTATTTATTACTTTACAGGCATACTAGAGACATCTGTTGGCATGTAATATTAACTTTTGGAGATGTACTGAGTCTGTTAATATATAAGCAGTGTTATAGATGGCGCTGTAGAAATTATTTTAGTTTTTCACTACTTCCTTAATTTTCATATTGGCGTATTAATTAACAAAATGTTCTTCTTATAAAATTAATTTATAAACTATTACTTACTATGTATATTATGTATATGTTATCAGCTCTGGTTGTAAATCAAGCCGAATCCACGACATTCAGGCTCAGTAGTCAAGAGTCCTTAACCACTGGACCAACAGGCCAATAATTATAAAGAGTCAGTAGGGATATTCTGTATGGTCGTTTTCGAATCTCGAAATATGACTATGAATATGAATATGGCAAATATAATATCTTGTGATATGACGAATTTGATGAATTTTTATTCCTTACAACTCGACTCTCTATCTGATCTATAACAATAAAGTTCACTTTCGAAGTGAGCTCTATCACTCAGGTGAAGCTTGATATCGAAATGGTTTTTACAGAATAGCAATACTGATATAAGTAGGGACAGAAATAGCGTAGTATTATGTGCCTGACTATTGGGAATACTTTTTATATTCTATACATATAAGTTCAAATAAAACGAAATGTATTAGTAGGTACACGTTTTATTAAAATATTTCACGAAATTAGGAATATCAAGACTCAAGACTCTTCGTTCTTATCCCAGCTACGGTTCATGATGGTCTTGTATATTTCAACTCCTGGTGCGTTGACGTTTCTGAACGATGGGTGTTCCTTTATTTTGGCCAGCCAAGCGGCAGTGCGGGGGAATCTGTAAGATAATGTTTCATGAAAATATGAGGAAATATGTTACTAACTATATCTGTTGTTGAACAATAGGCTGAAAAGTTTTAAAAAGATAACGGAACATTACGTGCGGCATCAAAATATGTTTGTGGTTGTGAGTGACATGGGTCTACATAAAAAAAGATTTTCAAAACCGTCATGGGTTCATGAAGCAGACAAAGGGGCTTAAAACAGTTTACATACACTTTATTTGTAGTACCCAATGGTATTGTATTTTTTCTTTTAATTTAATCCTTTACACTTAAAACATCATTGCCAGTACTAAAAACTAAAACATATTGAATTTTCTCGTCCTGATTGCATCCTTCTTTAGGTAATTCTTACGATCGTGACGTGATTTATATTTATAATATTATTTATAGAAGGCGTCGGTAATTACAAGTACCATTAGGGAAATCTCATCTCCGTTTAGCAAGGTTATAGTGGTTAACACCACTATAATCTTTGACATTTCATTATACTTTTTTAACAGATTAATAAATCGTAATCATCACTATGGACACGTTAATAATACATACTTTTTCTCGTCGACTTTATGAATAACTTGCATCGCAGTGGTGCTGGTACCAGCGCAGATGTCAGCCAAGGTCAGATGGTCACCAGCTATGTACGGGGTACCTTGCAAGTAAGTTTCGAGCACGAAATATGCGTCATCGATTCCTTGCTTTTGATCTTCGGTAGGTCTCTTTCCACCGCGCCATATTGTTGCTAGCTAAAAGAAAACTTATTATTACTTCAAGTTGAATGGAAGTGCATTATATTTTATTGATATGTAAATCCGTGTTGGGTGCGTGTGGCAAGGAATCAGTCGTCTTAAAGTTCATTGGAGGAGACCTATATTCAGCAGTGGGCGGATAAAGGCTGATTGTGATGATGGTATTTACAACTGAAACAAACGCGTGATTTTGCGATTTAGATCAATTTTTTTTTATTCTTAGTTTATTTAGGGGTTTTATTCCTACAAATATGCCAACCCCATTGTTCCCCTAGCTTTATTCATAGATCAAATTGTACACGCTTGCTACACCTCTCTGCATACGACAGACTCTGTACCACCTTTATGGAAGACTAGCTGTTGCCCGCAGCTTCGCCTGCGCCAACTATGATTTTCAACGGGATCTTAGCGGGATGATATATTTTTACCGATAAATGCGCTATCGAACATTGAAATGTTTCATTAAAATCCGACCGATAGTTCCTGCGATTAGCGCGTTCAAATAAACAAACTCTTTAGCTTCATATCTTAAGGATTAAAAGCACGAGTAAAATAAACTCGTTTAAATGTAATCCAAAAAAATCAAAATTTCTGAATAAAATATGGTTGTTGTGCCTCACTCGACATAGATAGGTGTAGTGTGTCGTGGACTTTTTTGTAGATATTTATAAGATCTACAATTAATTAGAACATTTTATGGTTTTATCTTTTATAGTTTAGGCAGCGTACGCAAAATAAGTAACATTTCTAGTTGATTTTTTACACCTCGTGTCCGAAAAACCTAAATATCTTACGGAACCCAGTTTTTTTCCAGAATAAAATTTAGCCTATGTTACTCGTGGATAATGTAGGTTTCGAATGGTGTAAGAATTTTTGAAATCGTTCCAATACTTTTTGAGCCTATTCATTACAATTTACAACCAAACAAACAAAATTTTCCTCTTTATAATATTAGTGTAGAAAAAAAGATTGAATAAGATACAGGCACCGAAATCTAACGTCTCATGTCTCATCATAGAAAGAAACGCATGCAAGCACGAACCAACGAAACCGTTTTTTTATTGAGACGAATATACAGAGTACGAAGAGGGAAAGTACGAAGGGAAGTATGAAGGTTGGTCTTTAGAGAGACTCAAGCGATCCCTCCTTCGGTAAACCTCCGTCTTTCCGAGTCTATCGTGTAAATACACTTGCACATTCGTTTATTTTTTAAAAACCATTTCGATATCGAGCTTCACTGTTGATAGAGCTCACTTTACGCTCACTTCGAAAGCGAACATCTTGATATAGATAGATAGTCGAGTTTTAAAGCATATCACCGCGTATTCCGCTTCCGAGATTCGAAAACGACCTTACGGAACAGCCCAACAGTTCTTATATTCTACAACACATATATGTATTTACCGAAATTTCTTTTAATCTTATAAACAGAACTCCTGTGTCGAAGAACATGCACTGATCGATAATGGCTCGCGTTTTGACATCGCTGGGGTACAGAGTTTCCTTCTGATCTGCTCCATACACTTCTAGAAGGTACTTCATTATTGCGTGGCTGAAATCATCAAAAAATGTAATTTAATACTGGCAGCTACCTCGTACAAAGAATTAGTCTAGCTATTCAAAGGGGGAACGCTGCCAGTTTCTTCAGAACTTTGCCTAAACGGACGCCTTTTAATAATATATTTTAGTTATTATAATATGTATTTTTTAAGGATTTTAGTTTAAGTTTAAATAAAAATTATTTAATACTTTCCAGAACTACGCAACGTTTGTAAGACGTACTATAATCGATTTTATCTATTTACTATCAAATAGCACTTGATAGTAAATAAGTAAATAGATACCTATATCTCGACAAATAGAAAATACCTAAACATACTTATTTTACAGAGTACTAAGTTCTAGAGTAGTTAGTGCCTATGGATGTCGCTTAGGTTTTTGTGATTTTATAAAAAAAATCTGGCTAGAAGTTGAATTTTCAAATAAACTTTTACTAAAGTTACTGAAGGTAAATTTTGTCTGTACATATGAATTAACAAACAAAATTCTGAATCAACTATTATAACTATTTTGCAAGAGATAGTGTTTTGCATGCATGCTGCTTTGCAGTCGGACATAATATGTTACAAAGTACTCTGTGAGTCGGACTGAGTCAGAAAGTCCGGGTACCTAGGAAAGATCTGCACAACCTTTGGTTGTTCGTTTGCCTCCTTATGACCATACACCATAAAATGCCAATTTGTCGGTTTCATTTTTTTTTATAAAATTAAATTACAATAAATCTTTCAACATTTTTTTTTTCAGATTTATGTTATAAAACCTTCAAACGTTATTGTATCATCACTACTAACAAACCTCGCTGATGAAGTAGCTAATTTACAGTTGGTTTTTTTTTGTAAAACTATTAGTTAGCATATTATAATACCTATTACCTACTCCATTGTTTTTTGGTCTTTTCATAACTTTGCAAGAATATTTTGTTAATGAGCAGTTGTAGAAATTGTGTGTTAATTGTTGTAAAATATGTAGGTATTTGTTTTTAGCTATATAATTTTTGTAAGTACCAATATTATTATTTACTAGCTGTTGCCCGTAGCTTCGCCTGCCTTAACTAAGATTTACACCTTGTGTCCGAAAAACCCAAATATTTTACGGAACCCTATTTTTTCCAGAATAAAATTTAGCCTATGTTACTGGTGGATAATGTAGCTTTCAAACGGTGAAAGAATTTTTGAAATCGGTCCAGTACTTTTTGAGCCTAATCATTACAACCAAACAAAGTATTCCTCTTTCCTAAACTTCCTTTCTAAACTTTCCTCTTGAATTGTTCTACCTATTAAAAAAAACCGTATCAAAATCCGTTGCGTATTTTTAAGGATTTAAGCATACATACAAAGGAAGCGACTTGTTTTATATTATGCAAAGATAAAAATTGTATATTAAGAATTTAAACATATCCAACTCACCTTTCGGACAACACAAAGTCTCCATCTTTGAGAGTTGGAATTGTACCCATTGGATTTATCTGTAAAAAAATGATCATTATCTGTGAGTTAACATAACTTTATCATATTCTAATATAGGGACTAGGGAGTCAATTTCTGACTGGGTGCTGCTCTTCTACTCGTTGATACGCGCTAAGAGAATTCTAGAAAGATCTAATATGTAAACGATGTCCTGATATACCAATTTAACGAATTATAAGGGATTAGACTGGACCCCTCATGGCCCCTCCCCCTGAGAAGTGAAATGAGCTCGGTATCAGTAAACTGTCCTTGAAAATGTTGTATGCCAGATACCCTGTGGGCTGACTAATATGATGAAACTCTGGTATGTGTATAATTTGACACTTCTAGACTGATCTAGACTTTTAGGCCTGTTTTTAGGTGGCCTTTAAGCTCAATCGGTAGGTAGGTGAGCAGATGGCTCACCTAGAAATTTATTTTACGAAAAGCACTTAGTTTATAAGAAAAATTGTAAATACAAACTTTTTTGAAATCAGGTTTTTTGTGCTCCATGTTTATCAAATCCAAGTCCTTGTATTCGAACTGGAGTCCCAACATGTCTCCCAAAACCATCACCGAGCTGGAAGGTGGACTCGCGTCTAACTTGTAAAGTAGCATCTTTGGTTTAGTATCTGAAAATAGATATTAACTTGTTAACATCAGCTAGGTATTCGTTTCCACCATGCACACCATGGTTCAAGCCTTGTCGTGGCGGTGAGGCTCAATAGCCCAGGGTGACCCCAACACCGAAGCGAATTGGTCCGAGGGGGCTCTTTGTACAAGGGGGCAAAGAGCAGGGGGCAAGGGGCGAGGACAGGAACCTCGCCTTATTGTACTGTCCCGAAGTTGGGAGGGTTTGTTCTGTGGTGCGGGGGCAACCTCTCTGTGGAGGCTGCGTCGGTCCCCTGAGGGACTGACTAGCCGTCGAGATGCCCTGTGCTTGTAGATCCGGGGCACCTCACCAAAGGCGGCATTGGTGGCACTCGCCGGGTTTTAGTGGATAGAGCTGCGTCCACTTATCAGCTTTCGGGCGCAGCGAGTCCCACATACCCGCCTGGGGAGACCTACTCCCCCGCTGGATGCCTAAGTGTATTTCCCGGCGTTAAAGAAAAAAAAAGGTCGTCGTTTCCACCACTGTTTTTCTTGTGTATCCAGGATCGACAGCGTTATCCACCAAATGACCCTTTGATACGATCTCCGGAAGCCCGGGAGATACTTTAAAATCTGCATGAACTTATTAGGCGGAAATGTTCACCAATTTCTATCCACACATAAAGGTTACAATGTGTTAAAATACGTACTTACTAACAAAAGACTCAACGCTTAATCCACGCGGTGTGTAAAGTTATATTATACATGTAATTTGAGTTTAGTGGTGTATTTATTACGTACTAATTGTTGTTTAAACGCCTTAAAAATTTGTACATAATTATAATACAATAATACACGTATAATAAGGTTTTATTTAAATAAAGTTGTCTAAGTTCAACGTATTTTCTTGGAATATTTTATCATATTAGTTTATAGAGAGTTTAATATGAATATGTACATTAGCGCTAAGAAAACTGATACTCTATTGTTCATAAATTCATAATATAGGTAATAAACTCGAGGGACCAAGTCTACATACATATATGTACTTATAAGCTTTTTACGTTTATTATCTCTAGTAACATAAATTCTTTTAAACGGACTATTTCTTAGTTATTCTACCTACAAAATTTTCTAGCTGTTTATTTCAAACTTTTTAAAAAACATAGGTAGCATAACTTGGCATCATAATAGGTACGTAGAGTAAAAATAAGTTTAGTTAGGGTTGATGTAGAAAATATTGAGGCGCAACTTTCCAAAACTAAAAATAACAACAGAAAAGACATTTTCAACTAAATAAAAAATGAGCTGTATGATAGTAGCTGCAGTGTTGGAATAGATGGTATAAGCACTAAAGTGTTAAAATGTTTATTAAATCAAATAGCTAGCCCCTTAACACAATGCTTCAACAAACTGTTACTGGCTGGGTCGTTCCCGGATACATTAAAAATTGCAAAAGTTACACCTATTTATAAATCTGGAATTAAGTCGGACCCAGGTAACTATCGACCTATCTCGGTGCTGCCAGTCCTATCTAAAATACTTGAAAGAATATTATACAATAGATTACAAAAATATCTGGAAGCAATTAATTTTATCTCAGAACGGCAATATGGTTTTAGGCCCAAAAGTAGTACACTCACTGCAGTGATTGACCTGGTTACTAAAATTAAACATAGTATTGATTCTAAAAACATAGCTTTGGGTGTATTTATCGATTTAAAGAAGGCTTTCGATACAGTGAGCCACAAATTACTGTTGAAGAAGCTGGAAAGTATAGGTGTCCACGGCCGGGCTTTAGAAATATTCATATCTTATCTAACTGATCGATATCAAGTGGTGAAAATTGGGGAGAGTCAAAGTAAGACATTACCCGTAACATGTGGTGTTCCGCAAGGATCAATTTTAGGTCCATTGCTCTTTTTAATTTATATTAATAACATACAAGACCTCAGCTTACATGGACACATAACTCTGTATGCAGATGACACCTGTCTTTTCTATTTTGGACCATCTATACAAACTCTTATATTTCAAGCTCAAGAAGATTTAAATATTTTGTCTCAATGGTTTCAATCTAATCTCCTAACGATAAATACCTCCAAAACTTGCTACATTATTTTTAAAGCCAAAAATAAACCAATATTGCCACATGCACAACTTACAATCAATAACGAACAACTGCAGCAAAAACACAGTGAAAAATATCTTGGATTACGTATGGACAGTGGTTTAAGCTGGAATACTCAAATTGAACATATAAGAAAAAAAATAACTTCAATTACTGGCTCTATTCGAGACTTAGCCCGATGTATTCCGCGTGAGCTGCGTTATACCATCTATAATACACTAGTGAAGCCCCATTTACTATATCTTATTGAAGTTTGGGGAAATGCCACTAAAACAAAATTAGATAGCTTGCAGATTGCACAAAATAAAATAATAAAAATTCTTTTCTGTTATCCCTTTCGAACATCTACTACAAACCTTTACACCGAAACCAAAATAATGAATATTCGTCAACTTTATATTTATAGTACATGATGCATTTTAATCCGAAAAATTATAAGCAAAACCATTCACACCACTGTAGGTTTTTCTAAAATCAAAGAACAGTCTAAACGTAGCACCCGACGAGCTAGCTTTCTTGTTTTGCCAAAGCCTAGAACATCATATGGTAAAAAAACCCTAACATATGAAGGAGCACGGCTTTACAATAAAATACCTGCACACATAAAAAATGTAAGCTCATTTAACACATTTAAAACCAATCTGGCTAAGTATATAATTAATAACTCACTTTAAAAAAAAAAAAAAAAAAAAAGATAAGTAATGCGTTAAATGGGTACATAATTTAAGACGATGTTTGTTTAATGTTACTGAAAATATGTATTCTCATGTAAGTGACCCATGTCTTTTTTGAGAATAAATTCTATAAACCTAAAAAATGAGCTACTACCGTAACACATATTTAAGAATCATCACTAATCAGCCGCATCAAAATCGGACCAGTAGGTTTAGTTTTGCACAAGCAATAAAATCAGACGTACTATATGTATAAATAAAAGAACAGTTCTTATGGGCGCTTTGAGGACAAACTTTCTGCGACGCAAACGTCCGCTTGGCCGCGTGATGAGAAGGCGTCCTCAATAAAGTTGGCACAAAAAATCCTTAAAAACTGTTATTCTGTGTGTTTTCCAATTACAGAGCATAATGCGACTCAGTGCCGCACAATGCTGTTGCTTAATTGGAACGCGATAGTTTTAAAATGCGCCAGCAGAGTGCGCTAGGTTCAGGGTAGAATAAAAAATATTCATAAAAGTTAGCTATAACCTTATTAATGTAAATAAAATGGTATACATAATAATTGGTAGAAAGATATTTACGGTTATTTTAAGTTATTTGGATTTTGCTTGTTTCATCAACATTTTTTGTTTTGAGTATTTTTTTTTTAAGTTCTAAAACAATTAAATCATCTCTTTATGAACTTTTGGATATCATCTGATACGTACGTATTTTAAGAATTCATATTTTGGACTTTTAAGTATTTATACTATATAATATACTAGCAGCGCCCCGCGGTTTCACCCGCATACTTCCCATTTCCGTGGGAGTACAGGCATAAATCATAGCCTATGTATCGTTCTGATGAATATAATCTATATTATTGTAAAGTTTCAATAGAATCCATTCTCCAAATCCATCCATTCATCAGAGTTTTTACGTGAAAGAGTAACAAACATCCATACTTACAAACTTTCACGTTTTTAATATTACTTGAAACATCGAATTTTGTTTGTTTTTGTTTTGTAGTATTCTTGGAATGAAACCCATCAGCGCTAAAATGAGCTTTTTAATATTTTTGTGCACGTACGCGTATTTTTTTTAACAATAAATAATATTATTAACGATAATATTTAAATAAAACATTTCGATAAATGAACAACTTAAAGAAAAAACACTTGTTAATTTTCTGTCACAGTTGGCACTACGCGCATTTCTCGAAAGCACTACTTTTGAGAGAGCTCAAAAATGCGATGCGGTGCTGTAATTGGAACACCAACTTTGAGCATTGTGCCGCACAATGCGCGTTTGTGCTGTAATTGGAAAACGCCCTCTATATACGTCTGAATTCTTTGGCACAAGCAAATGTTCACTACAGCGCCCTCTGTTGGTGTGTCTAAGAAATCTAAATCCAACACTTCCAAGCTCATCAAAATCGTACTAATAATTCGGTAGATATTAACATTTGTTTGCAAACACAAATATCCTCTCAATCTAAACACAATATAATATACCGTCTACCGTCATGGACAAAAAATTTGTTACCATGAAAATATTCCATATTATTATAAATTACAAACATTTATTAATATTATTATCATAATAATGGTTGTAATATTATCATATTATTAGCATAAACATAAGTTCTATTTTCTTATTTTAGCTTAAAATTAAATTTAGTTTTGTGTCACTGTTTATTTTCCAAGTAAAATGAAATAAATAAATAACCAACATAGTAACAAACAGATTTATATTGTTGCCTTTCGCAGCTAACTATTTATCGTATAATTATAATATCGTTTTAATTGCGAAATAAATAGAAATCAGCATTAAAAACATCTATGAAATTACAAGGAATCTATTTTAGTCTAAAGGACCTATGCTGTTGGCCTGATGGACTTTAAGCTTTCTAAAAAGCATAATAAACTGATTACTGAATTATATTGTTTATAAGAATTATTTTTATAAAGAATTAAGAAAAGACAATGGCGAAGTCTCGTAGATCAATTTATCCTACTAATATTATAAATGCGAAAGTTTGTAAGTATGGATGTTTGTCACTCTTTCACGTAAAAACGACTGAATGGATTTGAATGAAACTTTACAATAATATAGCTTATACATCAGAATAGCACATAGGCTGTGATTTATCGCCGTACTCCCACGGGAATGGGAAGTACGCGGGTGAAACCGCGGGGCGCAGCTTGTTTGAAATAAAATGGAGGCGTCTATAAATAAATAAAAAAAACTAAATGATCCTCTAACTATCTTTTAAAAAGAAATATTCCCGTGAAGGACAAGGATATTGGATATCATAAAAATCTTAAATATTTTATATTAATACATGACCATGTATGATGATCATTTATGGTTGGAGCAGACATCTATTTTCATCATACAAATTATCAGCACTTGGCCTGATTGTTACTCAACCGCTGTGCTAAGTGTCTAGTAGCGTTACCAGTTACCACTCAATAGGACTGCCGTCTTAAATATTATATAGTATAGTTCTACATATAGAACTCTATATTATCTTCTATTGTCAGTATTTTATATATTATTAAACTATTTTTAATTGATCAACAGTTGATCAATATATTATAGGATATAAATAGTATATCGTTACATGTCAGACATATAACAATCATAAGCGTTCCTCTAGTTTTGTGATAAATAGTGAAATATGCGTAACCAACAGATAAGAATTAATGAACGCGATTATGCTTTAAATCATGAAACATATTATATGGTTTTACATTTATAACCAGTATTTTCTTAGCTCAGTTCAAATATAAACTATAAGTACGTACTCACACAACTCAAGAACTGCGCAACTGGCGGGCGACTGCGCAACGCTAGACGCGAAACGAGTATAAATTACGTTTGGTACATGGGTTTTGTATCTTGAGACAATATTTTATTCTGAAGTGATCTTAGGGTTCCATAACATATGTCCGTTTCTTTATATTTTGTATGTTTTGTTCAAATTTAAAATCAATACCGTTGTAATCTGGCAACTGTCTCTTTATTTCTGGGAGTAACCAAATACATAATATATTCTTTAATAATATCTGTGGACGCTTATACACAACGTCAATCTGGTCCCGTGGTAAGTTCTCGAAGAACTTGTGTTACGGGTACCAGACAACGGAAATATATTTGCTACTTTATATTACTATTATACATAATATTATATTTAAGATTTTTACTACGGAATACATCTTACTTTGGAATACCCATCCATGACAAGAAACTATTATTTCCCTGGCGGGATTCAAAACCGCTACCTGCGGCTTGCGCGCCAACGCGCTAACTATTGAGTCACAGAGGTCGTGGAAAGCTTAGAGATTTATAATGATCATGTTAGTAAATTTATAAACCTTGTTTTTTGTTAATATTACTAAAAAACTTGAACGTCATTCGCAATGTCTTATTAGAAATAACAAAAAAAGTTATTAGTATTCTATTCTATTCGTTATGTTTATGGCGTTATAATTTTAGCGTTTATCGCACCTAAGCTTAGGAGCGTTTGCCGCTTGTCTAGAGGGGCTGGATAGTGTGAGAAGACTTTTGCTTACACACTTTGGGCCCCTGAAATCTCAGAGAGGTGATACAGAGAGGTGTGTGAGGTTTACTAATCCGCCAGCCAGCGCATCGATCAACTATGGCCCACCTTGGCGGAGGGACTTTTTTATTTTATACAAATAAATTAATGAATTAAATTCTGAATCATCTGATTTATATGATCAGACTCCTCAACAGACCGATACACAAAGACAGAACAGAATCTCATGTCCCTCCGAAACCGTAAGGAATAAGGCGGTCCGCGTTGCTTTGTGTGCGTTAGTTAAAACTCGTAGCTTGTCTCTTTACTACTTTAATAATTCGGATAGACACGGTATACCGTGTCTAAAATGATGCACTTTTAACATGTATGCAATTTCAAATATCTATACATAATATGATAGTATATAAAAATTCATGAGTCGGACTTCGTTTTTCTGTAGCCATACACCAAGTTTTATATAAGGAGACCTACAATTAAGTAATACTGGTTTTGCCTTTACTTAGATCTGTCTGATGGTGTAATTATGTGATTAATACCTACCTATGTATGTGTGCTATAAAACTTTACTGTACTAATGAGTTATAGTAGTTATAGGTATACAATACTAGTGTTCCACGTCATGGCGTCGAGTTTGGCAAGCAAGAATACCTACAACCACATCCAAACAAAGAGTTACAAAGGAGTTTGTATTTATTTGAGAGCCTTTGTAAATTTTACAGACAGATATACATTGTAATGTTATCACATTATAATACAGGCACTATTATCACAGAATAAAATATAATAGTAATATCTGTTACGAAAACAATATCATCATCATCATAATTTAAAGTTAATTTAATTCTATACAGATTTTTTAATGTTAACATAATCATCATTATCAAGCTTGTTTCGTCTATTGCTAAAAGAAATGGTATGCAAGAAAGCGAACACTGTTTTTATCTATCTATTCTATAAGTTTAAGTTGGTGTTCCCAGATCCCAGTTCCGCGATAAATTGATTCTAGAATCCCCGAATAATTACTACGACTGATATGGCGATACACTCCAGAATAACAAAATTACATAAGGTGTATTTTGAACGCTTTGAAAACTAAGAGGTAGGTATGATAGTGTAGGCATGGCCTGACAAGATAGATGTAAAAAAAAGCGAAATTAAAAAATATTTTTGGTTGTCTTTTTTAACATTTGTTGTATAATCCTGTTTGGTAAACATTATGATACAGACATTTGATGACAATGGTTTAAAATAATCAAACAGCTGCAACTCAAATGTAACAGCTGACTCACTGCCGCGTCGCGCGAGGTGTACGAACTCCCGCACCGAGCGCGACTCGCGGGCACGCAAAATACATAAGTGCTAAAATTTTCTTAAAAAACGTAAATGAGGTAAATGGTTATATGCATTATATAGTATACTAGCGGACCCGACACACTTCGTTCTGTAAAAAAGATTTGGTATGTATGTTTTTTGTTCCTACCTATTTTATCTCAAATTCGAGAAATAAACTATCATATCTTTTAAGTTTGACAAAAGCACACATTTTAAAAGAAAAAACATTAAAATCGGTTCTGTAGTTTCGGAGTTCATCCCGGACAAACATCGTAACACTGGAATTATATATAATAGTTAAATAGTATATTATTAGGCTTACATCTTCAAAGCGTTCTAATTCTAAATACACCCGGTATTTTCATAATAAATAAACTCTAACCTTTATATCGTAGGATACGGGTACCCTTCACAAGACGTTACGTTACATTGATAACATTAAGTGTGCGTATTGAGATAATATCATATCGTTTTGACGAAAGATACTGGCAGTGTAAAAGATCTTATATCAAAAATATTAAATCCCTTTATCTATATAAAACCAATATTTTAGCGATTAATTAGGCAAAATACAATGATATTTGTTTTATGCAATATCAGCAAATGATGATTGAAACTTTTATATAGATTATCGTTATAATATTAGTTTATATTATTATTACGGCATAGTATTAATTATTTATATTAAATAATATAATATATTTATATTATATTCTATATTTAACAATGCACACACGTCACACAGTACAGTTCTCTAGTTATCTAACATCATCATCATCAGCGTTTATCTATCCACTCGCAACCACCGCCGACCTGCCACTACACGGAGATCGTCTTGCCACCTGGTTAATGGCCAACACTTCGTCTACATGAACGCCGCCTCCACTTGAACCTTATTGGCCCATCGGCCAACCGTTCTCCTCAGTTTGTGACCGGCCCGTTAGTGCTGTTATAATGAATGAATGAATGAATGAATGAATGATTTATTTATTTAAGTAACAAAGACTCATTTTGTTAGTTAGATTTATGACTACATTAGTTAAATAATTGCATTAATAAATTTTATAATAAATATTGTAAATAATTGTAATAATACAGGTCGATTTTCATATAAATAATATTGCTGAGTGGCCATCCTAGTTTCTAGAACGTATATTATTACGAACGACGCAAATAGCATTTTTGCTAACAGCGCCCTGTTCACCTGTAACGTCACCAAAGGCGGCATTGGTCGCTCTAGCAAAAGGTCATCACGGGGAGAACGCATTACAGACTTTCGTCTTCGAGCTCTGCCGTATAGACGACATGAGAGTATGGCTAAGCTTCCTGAACGTTTTAATTTAAATTACCCATCCTAATTGAATCCTCCCGAAGTTATGTCGACCTAGCTGCAAAGTATGTCCAACATATTATACAAGGCAAAATAAGAAACAGGGCGAGATAAATATATATGCAGGTCTTCGAAGTTTGTTCATCACTTTGGGAGACCTTGTTTGACTTGTCTTGACTGAACAAGACTTTTGTCTTCTCCAATTTCACCTTAAGATTTACATATTTGAATTAAAATATGACTCTTTAATACAAGAAAAGTTAAAGTTATTTATAATCATGTAAACACAAAAGGCCAGTAAATAACAACAACATAATATAATAAATAACTAAAAAAATATATTAAGTACTTTATCAAGGAGCGGCGGGCAGAAATTTGTTGGTTATATCTATTATTTTTCTGACATCGTCTTCAGTAAGCCTTTCTTCACTCTCCTGCACGATCTGAAAAGATTTAAAGAGTTATTATAATATTATACAGGATTCAAACTAAAGGACAAATGGAGGTCAACTGTACATAATATGCTCCACTGCAAAAAAGATAAATGGAGCAAACAGTTAAGTTTTTTGCCCAATGAATGGTATTAGAAGGTGATAAAGCAAAGACCTGGGAGAAATTGAATGGGAATAGGAACAGGACCCTAATAGGCCTATACACAAATGATTGAGAGAGGCTTGTACCAGAAAGCACACAAAGATAAAGATACATTTTGTATTTATTTTCTTTTGTGTTTACTTCTTATTTTATATGCTTTGTCATTTGTATAAGATATTTGATTTTTTACTATTTTGTTATGCCAAAAAATTGGGAAAAAAAACATTATTATTATAATTATGTACTATTATTATATGAAAAGCATCATTTCAAATGCATTTTATCTATTTAATATTTTAATTGTACTTATTTAATGTAAAATTATATATTTTTTTATATAGTCATTTGCCGTTCACAAGCATGGCTTCTGCTCCTGAACTTGGTAGATTTTGTAAGTACTTACCAGTTGTATCTCCAGTTCAGTTCTGGGTGGTGTATTGACCATCATTAATTTCTCTGACTTTGTCAATTTGAAACTTTTCATTGCCTCGAGAAAACCTTCTATGGCCTCTTCACTTTGGTTCTTACAATCAGTATCTTGTAGATAATGTACAGTCTGCCAAAATGCAAAAAGCAATAAGTACAGGTTTCTCTACACAATCTATGTTATCATTACTATCTAACATTAAACTGTCTTTGACAATTTGTTTGAAAAAATAGCCCATTGTCGTAAGCTTGTCAGACAATTCTTTGAGGTGACGGTGAGGTAGGTACTACTATGACTTACATCTATTACCTAGAACAGAGGTTTCCAAACTTTTTTTTCATGAATTTCGGATTCCGTAGGACCATCAATAGCTAAATTTCTACCAAAATTTGGAAATATCCAAAACTCAAACAAAAATGAAAAGATTATATTATCTAAAAAATGTCTTACAGACAACTAATAAACAGTTTTAAAAAAATGCAAGAATTGATTGGTTAATTAATTGATTCTCTTGTGAGTGGTAAATAATACATCTTTGTGGTCCCTCTCAAGTCCCTGACCTAGTACTTGTAGTATTGTTGCTAACAAAGTAATCATGACAGATATCAATATGTTATACCTCATATGTTACAGTTGCTAGTGATCCCTCTCGCTTGTGTTTTTTTTGAGTATGGTCTTTCAATTGCTGCAAAATCAGCATAACTTCATGATTACAAAGAAATGCAGCATTTGGCTTTATTCTGAAGAAAAAATAAATAAATATACAAGACATTTTTTTAAAATAATTTATTGTTATTATTAAGCATTATGTTAGTAAATAAGTTTTTATTTTTCTTATTATTGTTTAAATAATCATTAATTAGATTTATTAAAAATATAATAATTTATAATAAATTTAAATAAATGTGCAAGCCATATAATATCCTAGATGGTACTTGGGCTTGATATAATATATATTATGTAATGTCATTACCATGTAGAGCCTAATATCTTTTTAGACAGCCAAAACAATCTAGAGTATGTAATAGGCCCAAGCCTACTTTACTTACTACTGGATACTTTCACAGAGAGATTGTCCAAAAAGCAAATGAACCTCAGATTTTTCATCATCAAATTAAATATGTTTGTAAGACAGACAAAACGGAACAAATTATCAACAATTTTTTTAAAATAATAACTATTTTTCCAGTTGATAAATAATTTTAATGTTTGGTAAGAGGTAAATAAATTATGTCATTTGATGGCATGGCATGGTCATTAAGCATATTATGATTATTTTGCCTTTCAGTCTTAAATATTATTATTGGGTCCCCGTTTTAAGATGAGTTATAATTAAATAACATTTAAATTATACTTCATCATTATCAGCATCATAAGCCTTTATTCGTCCACTGCTGAACATAGGCCTCCCTCTATGAATTCCAAGACGACCAATCCCTTATCCCTCGCATGCAACATGGACCACCCACTGCTTGGAGATCGCCTTTCCCCCTGTTTCATGCCGACCAAAACTTCTTGAACCTTAATGGTCCATCGGCCATCCATTCTCCTGAGTGCGGAACCAGCCCATTGCCACTACAACATGCTAATTTTTCGCGTGATACTGATACTATAGTTTTTTGGTGAAGGCTATCTGGCAAAGAAACTCTCGGCATAGCATGCTCTATAGTACATTGAGCTACGGAAAACATGCAAAATAAATACAAAAAATAAAATTTTACATAAATTATACTTACATCTCCATATTTACGTATGTTCGTGACAATGATTCAAGTGAAATATTGGAGTTAGAAACGAGTTTCAATGTAAGATCCAAAAAGTAACATTCCTATAAGGTTCATATAGACAACGATAGGTTGAAAATGTCTCTTAAATTTTCATATCATTTTACGATTAACATATTTTGATATTTTCAAGTGCAGTGTCACAGATCAGATTCGAGTTTAGCTTCAAATTTAAATTGTATACAATCAAAATTCAACTAACTCTTCGTCTCCGGTTATACCAAGCTGGCGAAACTTAACTGCACAGCTTAACTCAAAGAGTAATATAGTAAACTCAATATTATATAGTTAGCTTAACTGATTTGTTCCAAGTGATATTATTTATTATAAGATGCTATCCCGAATCCCAGATCCCGACCACATCCCGGCTAAAGGCTATCCAAAAACAAGTGTGACACTGACAACTGGCAACTGACAAAATATGACGCGACATTTACATAACAACGAAACGTCAAACAGACACCTATAATCCGTTTAAATTAAGAAGCATACAGAACTTTGGAGCCATAACCGTCTAAAACTCCTTTACACATACACGGACTACATCAACCGCCATATTGACAGTCGTTGACCTAGACCACGAAGTATAGATATTATACCAACGCAAAGTTAGCACCCCATTGAAGGATTTTTGATATCAAAATGACCTTAATCGATAGATTCGTGCGTAGCACGGTGTAAAGATATAAGGAGTCCGAACGTAATGTTAAACAAGTGGTCGCAATTCAGATGACAGAAGTTTTGCCGATAGAGCACGCTTTCTTTAATAAGTACTCTAAGTAAGTGGCGCTGATTGGTCAGCTACAAACGGACCAATCAGCGTAGCGTAGCTTCGGTAATCAACCGATTCTAGCGCAGGCAGCGGCAGAAAAAAGAACCAAGATCTGGATTCATTATTTTGTATTATTTATCGTTAGGTCAGTATTGGTCTACAGTTTTTTTTATTTTATTATTCATTTGTTTATTTTTACTAGCCATTTTTGATTCAGATTGCCAGTAATGTATAAATTACGACACGGAGACCAGCGACACTCCGAGACCGGAAGGAGGTCCGTGTTGCTGCTGTGTATTTAGCCTCACTGTGATATATTATAGGTGGCAAATTGTATTGCGATCGAGCTTCTCAAATCGCGCAAAAAGTAGTGGTGACCTTTTTTTAACCGCTAACCCTACCCTGTTACCAATATTGTAATATTATATGTTAATTTTTTAGTATTATTATATTATATATTTTATAATTCCTTTAATTTATCTATATATTATTTCAAATTTTCACGCCTACTAGAAATCCAGGAATAAGACATCAGAATCCAGTTGGCAAAGTTCCATTCTCGGAAAAGATTTCTAATTTATTATTTTGGTTCTTTAAAAAATTATTTACCATGTCGATTATTAACTTAATTTTGACGAAAAACAAATATTTTAAAGGTATCCAAAATGTAAATAAGGCTTATAAGCGTTTGTATAGTCAAGAGCATTCAGGATTATCTAAAGTAAAAGCACCTATTAATGCCTACTATAATCATTATATAAACTTAACACTTCCAAAGGATAAAGTTTTGGCTACTTATATTTGGATCGACGGGAGTGGAATAAATATACGTTCGAAAGATAGAATTTTAGATAAAGTTCCATGTGATTTAACATTGGTACCTCAATGGTCTTTTGATGGGAGTTCCACTGGACAGGCAAAAACCAAAGATTCTGACGTATTACTGATACCATCTGCTATTTATAGGGATCCTTTTCGTAAGAGCCCGCATGTGATAATTCTTTGTGAAACATATCATGGCAACGGAACGCCAACTTCATCAAATTATAGAGCCCGATGTGCACATATTTTAAGTCAAATCTCGAACTTAGAACCTTGGTTCGGCATTGAACAGGAATATACAATGTTTGACTCGGATTTATGGCCACTTGGCTGGCCAAAAGGTCGTGGATTTCCAGTAACCAGGCCAAAATTCTCATATTGTGGTAGCGGAGAACACGTTGCAGGTAGAGAAATTGCCGAGTGTCATACGAGAGCTTGTCTTTATTCAGGTATGGATTATTGTGGTTCTAATGCTGAAGTAATGAAAGGATCTTGGGAGTTTCAAGTTGGAATTACAGAAGGTATCAAAGCGGCAGATGATCTTTGGATAGGGCGTTATTTATTAGGTCGTATTGCTGAACATTTTGGGGTTATTATTAGTTACCATCCAAAACCCATGGGCAAAGAACAGCCAGGAATAGGTTGTCATCATAATTTTAGTACAAAAAAAATGAGAGAAGATGGAGGAATATCGGAAATAGAAAGAGTATGTAAAGTTTTGTGCGAAAAACATCCGAAATTTATTGAAAATTATGGTCTTGGAGATGGTAAAGAGAACGAGAAAAGATTAACCGGTAAATTTGAAACAGCCGCATATGATTCATGTAAATGGGGAATCGCCAACCGGGCTGCTTCTATAAGAGTACAAAGAAGCGTTGTAGCAAAGGGAAAGGGGTTCTTAGAAGATAGACGACCGGCAGGCGATTGTGATCCTTATAGAATTTGTACTTTATTAGCTGAAACAGTATTAACCAAATAAAAGTATACTCTGTGTGTGTTGTTGGCTGGAATTCTTTTTCTTCTAAAATACGCTTTTTTGTTTTTGATTTGTCATTTTTAAGTTTCATTGTTTCCCTCCGAGGAAACATGTTTCATGCATGTAAGTAACAGTAGTTAAGTTTTTTTTATAATTTATATTTATTTTCTCACATTTTATAGAAACAATCAATATCATACAATAAAAACTACAAGATATAAAAATGCAAAACATTGCAAGATGTTTTACTTTTACTTCCTTGACAAAAGCAAATATTTTTTCTATACCCCGAAGATTTATGCTAAAGCATTCAATAAATCATATTATTAGTAAAAAAGTATTCGATAAATATTTACGACTTCCTGTCCCATGTAATAAAATTCTTGCCACTTACTGTTGGATCGATGGATCAGGTATTAACATGAGGAGTAAAGATAGAATATTAAATTGTACTCCGACTACCGCAGAATCTGCTCCTGGTTGGGCTTTTGATGGAAGTTCAACTGGTCAAGCCACTACTGCTAATTCTGATACTTATCTAAGACCATGTGCTGTGTATAGAGATCCCTTTAGGCTTGATCCACATATATTAGTTTTATCTGAAGTTTATATGGGTGATGGGAAACCGGCTGCTACTAATCATAGAAAATTTTGCAATGATTTGGCTGAATTTCATAAAGCTGAGGAACCTTGGTTTGGTTTAGAACAAGAATATACATTACTTGATGTCGATGGTTGGGGCCTAGGGTGGCCAAAAGGAGGTGGATTCCCAGCATTCAATTACGTATTTTCTTATTGTGGTGTCGGCGCTAAGTACGTAGCAGGAAGAGACGTCAGCGAAGCACATGCAAAAAGTTGTCTTTATGCTGGTTGTGACTTTGAAGGTACGAATGCGGAAGTAATGTATGCTTCGTGGGAATGGCAAATAGGCACTACTATTGGCATTAAAGCTCCCGATGATCTGTGGATGTCAAGGTACATAATGTCTCGTGTGTCTGAAGACTATGGTGTAGTTGTTACTTACCATCCAAAGCCAATGGGACTTGAACATCCTGGTATTGGTTTACATCATAATTTTAGTACCAAGAGAATGAGAAACGACGGTGGTTACGCTTTTATTGAAGAATGCATTAAAAAATTAGAAAAAAACCACATGAAGCATATGAAACAATATGGTCATGATGAACAAACAAACCGAATGCGTTTATCCGGAAAGTTTGAGACAGCTCCGTTTGACAAATTCTCCTGGGGAATAGCAAATAGAAAAAGTTCTATTCGCTTACCGCGGAATATTAAAGAGAAAGGCAAAGGCTTTCTTGAAGATAGACGACCCGGTGGTGACTGCGATCCCTATGTTGTGTGTGGTTTACTTATGGATACTTGTTTGGGTTCTGTAGTTAGTGGCAAAAGTGGAAAATGTAAATAGTTTCTTTTTGTTTTAGGAAGTAATAATAGGTAATTGTATTGTTTTTATTGGTATTTACTTACAAAATTTATTGTTGTGTACAAAAAAATCATATATTTTGTGTTTCTCCATGTATGAACTCCTGATACACAAATAAATATTTTCTTTTAGTGGATTGTAATATTATTTAGAAATTAAAGAACATGTGCATCGCCCGCATCTTTCCAATAAAACACTTTTCTTTAACACTTTTCTTTAACACTGCCACGTAAGTAAGCTACTTTAAGTTGCCTAAACGTAATTGCTATGGAGAGTAGAGGAAAACCATTTCTGTACCTATATGAAAAAGAGTCCAAAACGCGTAAATAAAATTGCGCGATTGCAGCGCTCTCTGCGCGCTGGTATACGAGAAACATTAAAATGAAATTCCACATAAATATTTTACGGCTGATCATTGTGATTTCATAAATTATATTACTTTAATATAATTTATCAAATCGCAAGGAACCATCGAAAACACAGATTTTTGGAATACCAATTTTTATTATGTTGGATAGGCAACGTTGTCACATGATGGTAAATGATCGACCGCGCCCACGAAGTATGTTTATAGTTAAAAACTAGTTTAAAGAATGATACAGAAAATAATGTACTCTGTTTCTCTCTATCATTCCTTTTTCCATTATTATTTTTATTTAAACTGCGGTGATCTCGGTGATTCAATGAATATTATTTATAATCGTCAATAAAACATCAATGTGATTTAAGAAATAATTTTCGAGTTTTATACGTTTTTGATAATAAAGATTAAACAAAAGCATTTAAACTATTTAAAACGATATATTTACCATGTTTTTTAAGATTATTTCTCGGAGCTTGATATTTCGATATTATCTACGAGTGTAGAAATATCCCGTTTTAAATAATACAAATGTTAAGCCATTTTAATTTAAAATCCTATATGAACCAGCAGCATGTTGATAACAAATACGTTGAATTTTTCTTATTTGATTATAATTTATAGTTTCGGCTGTATAGATATTGACTTTTTTGTGAACTTGAAACCCTTACTTAATTTAAAAAAAACAATATATGATTTTTGTTGTCTATACCGTCAGAGCGGCCATTTTTAATTCTTTTCTCTATTCCTGCCGTCATATGGCGTAGTGGTGCGTTCGTTTGTCCGCCATATTAAATTAAATCAATAAAATAAGACAAAATGTCGCCTTACTAAGTGAGTGGATTTAATCCATAAACATCAAGTTTTTGTGTGTTTGAATCATCAAGAGGATCACAATGGAGAATTCCTACGGTGTAGGGGTCGTTAATAGATACGCTCTTTTTTTGGACGATGAGTCCGATCCTCTTGATGCAATAAAAGCTCGTGAGCAAGCTAAAGAGCTCAAGAAAAAGACCAAAGAAGCTGAAAAAGAGAATAAAGGTAAACCTGAAACCAAACCGAAAACCGGCAGTGTCGTACCCAGGAAAGGTATCAAGGAAACGCAAAATGTGAAGTCTCAAGAAATTAAGAATGGTGAACAGCAGAAGAACAAAGGTCCGCCAAGAACGAATGACCGCAATAGCGAACGACAAGCGTCGCGCCGTCGTGAGGATCGCCCACAAAACGGTGCGGTCGAGGGCAAGGATGGCGCGAGGCCTCCTCGCCGTGAGTTTGGTGACCGCAAACCTAACTATGAAAGGCGCAATTTCAATGAAAATACTGAAGGAGGTGAACGTCGTGGTCCTCGTCCGCCGCGCGAACCACGTGAAGGCCAACGTGGTCCAAGACAAGGCTACGACGGCCGTGGTAAACGCGAGTTCGATCGGCGATCCGGCTCTGACAAAACTGGAGTTAAACCGGTAGACAAGCGGGAGGGTGGCGGGCCTCACAACTGGGGTACCGTGAAGGACGAACTGGACGAGATAAACAAGACCGGTTCCGAAGGTGAAATTGTGGAGGAGAAAGTGCCCGATGCTACTGCTGCCGCCGGGGCCGGTGACGGTCAACAGTCTGAAGCCGAACGCACTGTGCCTACCGAAGAAGAACCACGTGAACTGACTCTTGACGAATACAAAGCACTCCGCAATGCTCAGCGTATGGCGCCGCAGTACAATCTGCGTAAGGCCGGTGAAGGAGAGGACTTGAGTCAGTGGAAAAATTTGGTTAAGCTCGAAAAGAAGAAGGAAGTCGAAGGTGGTGAGGACGAGAGTGACGACGAGTACGACATCGCTGATTATCCTCAGCGCGTCGGTCGACAGAAGCGCGTGCTCGACATTGAGTTCACGTTCAACGACACGGCCAGGCGCGGAGGCACGGGAGGTCGTGGACGCGGTCGCGGCCGCGGACGAGGTGGGCGCGGGCCGCCGCCTCGTGAGGAGCCGCCCCCGCAGGAGGAGCGCCCGGTGGTACGCAGCCAGGTAGCCCCGCCGAAGGTGGATGACAGCAAGGATTTCCCCTCTCTCAGTTAGACTCTCAGTGAGTCTTTTTTCTCCCCTTTAAAGTCGATAGTTACAAATTGAATATTGTATCTACCAATATTTTTGAAGTAAATATACAAAATATTTACACATGTGTGTATTGTATTGCATTGTCATTTTTTGACAGTGACTTTCATGAAGCAAGGGGGCGACGATTAGGTTTCTCCGAAGCTAAGCTGTAAAAATTAATTGATTAGTGCACAGTTATTACAGGGGGAGGATACTAGATTTTACTTTGAGTATGCATAGCTACAATAACGCATATAAATCTTTGGATAACAGTAGCTTCTATTATATTGTAATCACAGCTTATTGTTTAAACTTGAGTTCTACGGATAAGGTTTTTAACTTACAAACTGTGACATTATTATTGAATTAACTCCGTCACAACCTAGAGCATAGTGGAAGTAACCCTTGTTGCATTTTTTATCATGAGTTTGTGGTGACAAAATGCTAACTTTTAACTGTAAATAGTATAAATGTTTTTAAAGATAAGGTCATATTTAGCAAGGTTGATTTTTGTTGTTACACAAACTTATTGAAAATAAACTTTTTGTATGTGTGAATTTGCTTCCTTATTTTTATTTTTTTGCTTTTCTAATGTTGAGGCCTAAATCTGTAAGAGAACTTAAGGTTCCTCCCCCTTGTAACTTCATTATTTTAGTTGGACTTCATTTGGCAAAGAGATATGACTTCTACAATATGTAGCTTGGCAAGGGATGGCCCTTGTTTTACTAATTAGTGGTGGGGGAGGCCTAAATTTAGGTGTATAAGTCCTCGTAATATCAAAATTTAATACCTCGTGCATCCAACACATTAAAACATTACAAATATAAAAGAGTTATATGAAATATATTTGTTTCCAATTGCTTATACTTCCTCAGAAGAATTTAAACAGATGTGGTAAATTATTACCACTCTTAGCATGTAGAAACATCAATAAGTATATAATTTTGCTAATTATTTAATGTATACTAGTGTGTAATTAAGTAGTGGGATTCAAAATTAAACCATTAAATGTAATTAATATTGTATATTGACACATCTTATCACTCACACAAAAACAAATAATTAAAAATTTACACAATAAAACAATACTCAAGTAGTTAAATAGCCAACATAATATATTCTATTAATTACAGAAATAAATGTAAACTTACACCAATGTGTAGTTTACATAGGAATAATAAATAAGATATTTACATTATCTGTGAAAAGTCCCATTTCAGCCTTGCTCACCTAACAAGACAATATATTGAGCAGAAGTTGACATTGTAATAACTTGTTACTGAGTAACAGAAACAACATTTACTTATGCAGTGTATTAAAAAATACATAAATAAGGATGACACTACAGGGAGCACAAGCGATAAGAATATAATTTCTGTTCCTGACACTTTAAGAATATTATCTGACTAGGTAGTTGCTGTCCTAATAGGTAGATATAGATATTTGTTATAGCCAATAAAGGGATTTTACTAATCTTTTGTGTTTCAATATATTTGAACACAATATATACAATAATACTTACAGTAACAACTATTGATACGACAGACAGTCAAAGGTTAATGAAATCATAAATTAGTGACGTAAAAGCGTATAACTAAACTCGGGACTTGAGTCCCATTTCACAGCCACAATATATACTTCTCTTACAATAAAAGCGTTAATAAAGTACAAACTCTCACATTTAAGTGGCTAGCTTTATTAATAATATTCTGGCACACCTACTTAACTACAAATAACATAGTATATAGGTATAACATTATCTTTGATAACTCATCAACTTTACAGTTACTTATCTATATTTACAAAAGGATAATTAATAAATAGCTGCATTAACTAACTGAATTAAAACATAGCTTTTCTTTAATACGTTTTACTGTGGCTCCATGTTCGAGGCGGTCCTCTTGATTGGTTCATTCTATTCCAAATGTGTTTGTTTCTTCAACTGCCAAAAGTAATTTTTCATATAACAACTGAGGTGTTGGATACGGAGGTAGATCCAGTCTGTTAAAGCATGTGTGAGCTCTTGGTAGGGACTCCACTCGTCCCCATCTCTCGATACAGAAACGTCTTGGACCCGTTGAACCTCGCAGAGCAGAGAAGCCTTCATAAGGAATTGAGGATGTTCCAGTTACAAACTGAACGAGACGCAGACGCTGCTCATTTGTAAACCTGTAAAGACATAAGTAGGTATTAAAGCAAAGATCTTAAATAAGCTATATTGTTCAGTACTTTTTCAGAAAGCTGAAAATTAAAAGAACAAGACTGGCAAAATTGGGTATAAGTAACAAAACGATTGTCATTTATTTCTGCAATATGTAGATGTTTTAATATAAAATTGAAAAATTCTCATAATATTATGTGATATGGAATTGCGATTAATAATATTTAACCACAACCACATCCTTTGTGATTAATAATAAGTTACTAAGTACCAGCAAGTATGAAGTTTTCTATATATTTTTGCCTGGTATCTTTAGTGAAATCAACATTCGTAGTAAGTACATGATAATATCTAGTAGGGCTGTTGTTAAGAACATGTAATTTAAGTTTAGCCAGTGTTTAGCAGCGTCAGTAGTTATGATAATGGAAATTTACAATAATTTAAACATCTGTAGTTTTTTGGCCAGGAAATAATTTAATATCACAAAAAAAAAAAACGTTTTCCAATATCTCTGCTGATCTCAATCATATTGACATCGACATTGGGTTTAATGAGGTAGATTCGGCACTTACCGGTCGATGGCTTGCCAGAACCAGACGATGACAGGATGGGCGTCGTGGTAGCCACCACGGTACTCCGTGTTAGCACGCCAGTCGACTACATCCAGCTCTGGAGCGCCTGCTATCACCAGCTCCAACTCCCTGGCGTCAAATGCGCCTACCAACCGAGGATCCACTACCTGTTAAAAAAAAGCGGTTTTACAGTAAAATATTTGTATTATGTTTGCTAAATGGATGGAATAGTTAGGCAATCTTCTTTTTTAGATATAGAACCTACAGACTAAGTGATCTTAATTACTACGCAATAATATATTTACACAATATTAGCGTACCGGCGTATCGTGGGTACTTTGTTACGAAAACGAAAGGGGGACGAGAACTCAAGGTCATTCGCTGAATAGCAAACGATCGTTACGTTATATCTTCCCTTCGTAGTTCGTAGCTTGAACATTGAAATTAAAAGCGCAAATTTAAAAAAGGAACACGGTTATATCTTGACCTCGTCCATCGGCGATTGAAATTAGTTATCGAATTGTGATGAATATTCATAATGGAATTATCAGCGCATACTGTTGTGGGTTCAAAACGAGTTATTTAAATGTGTCGTAGTATATTATGATATTATTGGAGATTACTTTGGGATATCCTTGACACATTTTGTATGTAAGCGTAAGCTTCGCGGAATATTTCGAAAAAAAATCGTATTTATAGGTTCTTAGGAATGTGATATGGCACTTAAAGCACAGATTAAATCATAGTTACCCCCTTAGATCAATAATATGTCTAGATAGATGTCGCGCGGAAAACACGTCCAAAAAAATAACGTCCAACAGTTAGCCTCTAAATGCTTTCTCCGTGTTTAGTATCCGTCCCACTGTCATGGAATTTATTGTTTTTATTTATAATGAAGGTTTGTGTTGAAGTGTAACGAGATTAAAAAGGATGATTATTTGAGAACTGTAGTAGCTGGGTATCACTATTCACGAACACATCTTTGAAAATATTGGCCTGTTCTTTTTGTTTTGATTGTAGGGCGACACTCCATCTAGACATATTATTAATCTAAGGTTACCCCCTTGGAATAATGAAACTATAGGTCAAGTTTCCAATGGAGGTAACGTTTTTCCGATAACGGTGAATAATTCGAATTTCGACTATGCGTATAGGTTGAACTAAGAGTATAGGCTATAATTTATACCTGTAATTCCACGGGAATGGGAAGTACGCGGGTGAAACCGCAGGGCGCTGCTAGTAATACATAAAATAGCAATATATATTATGTATACCTGCGTATATGTAACGTTGTTATATTACTAAAAAATATAAATGAAACGAATAGAAAGAAAACAATAACATGTGCATAACCTAAAAATATTTTTTATTCGAATAAAACACAGTAGCGATGTTATTATGATTTTGTATTACATACTTGTCTGGGTGTTTGTTACTCTTTCACTGTTTGTCTATGATATCGTTAAATCACACAAACATATTATAAAACGTGTCTCATACTTACGTAAATTTATCAGTAGCAATAGTTTCACATTTAATCAGTCGGGGTGAAAAAGTCAAGAAAATTCTTTTACAATCGGGCAAGACAGCATTACAACTAAATTTTTCTATAACTAACTAGTAACTAGCAGAGCCTCGCAGTTTCACTCATGTATTTCCCGTGGGCACGAAGTATTGATATAAGGAGTCCGAAAGTAATGTTGAACGAATAGTCGCAATTGAGGGGACAGCATTTTTACCGGCAGAGCGCGCCTTCTTTTAAGAAGTACTCGTTTAAATCTTTACGCGGGAAGTATTGTGGCGCTGATTGGTCCGTTACAATAACATCGGTACGCACTCGATTCTAGCGCAACCAGTGGCAGATACGAGAACTAAGATCTGGGTTTAGGGTTTATTACTGTGTATGTGAATACTATGGAAAAGCCTATACCTTCCGGATTCCTTATATGTATCTACTTCTGCTTTTCTGCTTCGTGCCCGAGGGAGTAAGGCGATAAATTGCCTTTGTCTTATTATGTGTAGCTTCATTATTATAGTTTCATCAAAATCCATTCAATAGTTTTTGCGTGTAAGAGCGTGAAATATCCATACATCTAAACTTAGCTTTCCTGTAAAAGTGATGTGGTTATTATTTATTTTGTTTTTCAGATGTATTGACACAATTTTACTGCACAAATGGTCATAATATTTTTTTAATACTACAGAGCGGCCCGGCGTTTGGAGCGATTTATGGCTCCAATTAAGGTGGACTTGGTTTTTATAGTGTTATATTCTAAGAATTATCCTATGGATATCTTTGTAACTGTTAGAGGCGAAGAGATTAAGAATTTTTGTAATTGTCTTGTTGATCAAATATATTTTATGAAGATAAAGAATAAAGTGCCACACCGCACAGCGACGGAGTCCGGGCGCATGTTGAATTGACAACATTTCATATTTTTAAGCTGCATATATTTTAACGTTATATGAAAGTAAATACAAAACTAGAGCACACGTGTTTTTCCGTTTTTAGAAATTATGAACTTTTCATTCATAATTTTAACTCTGAAATTCGGTGTATTCTAAAAAGACGTAAGCGCCAAATGACGTCACACTTACGGTGAAATTGCAATAATTATTTTGATTTCCTGTGACCCGTCAAAAATCTGTCATAAATCTCGAGTTGTCATTATTTATCAGCTTGTCAAAGTTGTTTGTTTTCAATTAAATTCGTGAATTTTCTTATTTTTCAATGTTATTAATCTCATTCTGTTTTTATTAAGTACTTAACTATTAAATTTTCAAAAGTATTTCTAGTTGCGGATAGCAAAAATTTGTCGAAAATAAACAAGACTTTGACAATTGACATGTCTTGTTTGACATTAATGTTCTCATCTAAGACATTGGATGCAAAGGCAAAGGTAACTACCTCATTCTACCATATATGTGACGTCATCACATGTTTTCAGGTTTTTATTTTTTTTTCTCAGAAATGAAGAAATAAAAAAATATAAAAAATATATATTTGAACTCAGGATACAAAAATAAAGAAATGGTATTTTTATTTTAAGGTCATGTCAATTTTGAAATGTTGTCACGGGTAATGCGCATTCCTTTACAACGTGTTGTTTCCTATCTTGGGACAAGAATTGACAAGATGTTCGTTGTGTGTTGGTAACTGCTCTACTTGTCCAGCTCTTTTCTTCAAAATAACTTAACAAGGAAGAGACAAATAGGATGGTGGCACCGACGCAGACGGGAGTATACACCGGTCAGTGGCGTAACGACAGGGTGGCAAGTCGGCAAAATGCCACGGGCCCCCAGCTGAAAGGGGACCCCGGTCGGAGGAGAATTCCAACTCGCAACATTTATTATTACACATTTAGTCAAAAAATATTGTCTTTCCTAGAATAATTTGCCACGGGCCCCGAACGGTATAGTTACGCCACTGGCACCGGTGGAGGGTATATGGATCGCTCGAGCCTAGCCCAAGCGTTTCCGTTTTCGCGATTCCGTAGATGCCCGCCGGCCCTTACCTCGTGGAAGCCGCGCACGAGCCACTCGCTCTGGTCGGCGACGCCGCGCTCCACGCGCCAGCGTACCAGCCGCTCGAGGTACTCCTTCTTGTTCCGCTCCGTCACGGGCACGTCCCGGCCGCCGGGGCGCAGCTCCCGCTCCAGCACGCGCCCGTCCGCCAGCCGCTCCGACACCGCGAACGTCAGCTCCAGCGACGACACGCATCGGGCCGACTAAAGGGGAATAGGTTTAGAGTGTCTCTTGTACTACATCGTTACACTAGAACTGGGCTTCTCGAACTTTTGGGCCCCCTTGTTAACCTAAACCTTAAGCCTGAAGCTTGAACCTAACTTTCTAATACCCCCTCCCCCTCATTTGACTGTTATAGAAAATAAGGTTTTTATTTGAATAAAAGATATAAGTATCAACAGCTTTGCGTGAGTGTCTTTTATCAAGCCACCATTGCGTAAATCTTGTCCCGAACCCCCTGCCCCCGAATGGCGAACCCTTAGGGCTTCGCGTACCCCATTTCAGATAGCCCAGTACCCCATAGCAGATCAGAAACCCTGCACTAGAATAAGTCTGTCAGGCGAACAGAGACGAAAGGGCGGTGACCTCCTCTTATATAGCAGATGAAGAAGCTTCTGTACGATTCTTGGTGTAGACGAGAATTACAAATGATATAGCTATAGTTACTATATAGGTATGTATCTTACTGAGAAATGATGTGTATTTTACATATTAACAACAAGAGAGATATTATGGTGATATAAAGGTTCACATGTGCAGAAGATAGATGGCGCTACATAAATCCTAAAAGGTTTCCCCTTTTCTGACTTCTATACAGCTGGAGTAACCGACAAAATTTAATTAATCGTTTTAATAATAAAAAATAAGTATTTTAGCATAGAGCTTCTTTATATTATATGCCGTGGAACTTAAGGTCTATGTTTACCTGCAGCCAACGTAAGGAGGCGGCGAACTGTGCGTCCAGGGCGTCAACATCCTCCAGGGCGGGTGGTAGCCGCAGCAGGGCGCGGTACAGCGCGCGCGTGAACCACGCCTCCAGGAGGTATCCGTGCACCAGCGCCAGGCCCAGCACGCGCCCAGAGAAACGGAACCTGGGACGAAAACAATACTAATTAGACGTCTTAGACAGGGTGCATATTTTTTTCCTTCCTAAGAGGCCTTAGTAGGTTTATCCTTTATGCACCGTCGATCTTTTTAAGACGGCGTTATTCCTGGTCTTGCCAGTCTTAGGATAGACAACGCATTGATGCGTTGGCTGTGCTTGGTAGCGATTTTCCGAGAATTCGTTTTGCACATCGACCACACAACCTATAGACTCCTATAATTGATTTTTCGTATTAAATTCATTCTGGCAACTAGCTGAGGTGAGACGAAAGGGCTGCAATGCTGTGATTAGCTAATTCAATGTCATACATTACCAATCACGGAACGTTAAAAAGAAATGGATATATTTCGCAACGGGAAAGAATGAGGTGACACGATAGTTTGAGTACATTGTTTACGGCTTACATCGGAACTATAAGTCAGATGTGTCGCCAGAACCCGTTCCCCCGTTTATTAGGAGTCTATAGGCTATGTGGTTGGTGGTTTTGCGTTACGGGCTACGCCGATCATTTTCATATTCGTCTGTAGTTAGATTCAACAGACCCTTATCCAGTGTGTACTGTACTTTACAGTAAGACAATATAATGATACGTTCACAGAGAAACGGACAAACCATCCATACAGAACCTATTCATATTACAATCATACAAAAAACCAATGAATGTCACGGGTACAGTATTTCGAGGTGAAAATCTCAAATTACGTCCAGTGTAAAACGTATCTAGTTACGTTCAAACAGTCACGCCGGATGTGCGTTTGTTTACCTGTAACTTCACTTAAATGTGTGTAATTCTAAACCTTTATAGCAACGGCCAAGGACGATTTGCAAGGCTTTTGATATTAGGACATTTAAAGTAACATGAATATTGAGCATACTTATACAAAAATTATTTACAGTTCATTTTTTGTACAATTTTATTTAACAATCTGATAATCAAAGTAAATACACCGCACTATTAGGCAGGTTAAAGATGAAATGTCTACAAATACATAAAAACGCGCTAGATGGCGCTAATAGTATCCACGAAGTTGAACGAAAAATAATCATTCAAATATTAAATAAAATAGTCAAACATATTATATTGTATTGATTTCGTCTCAATTTCGTTTATTTTTTTCAATTTGAATCTCTATTTTTAATTCAATTTGGACATTAACTATTTTACGATTTTTATTGCGTTTTATTATTATCGCTATATTCTCGATTGTGATGCATTATCCATGTACACCATAACTGCGGAAGGCTAACATTTATATTTCTAATATACGTTTTAATTACACTCACATAAAGTAGATCAAGAACAAGCTATCAAAGTGAGCGATGCGACACAATGGGTTCATTGTACTTTTTAATCAATTATCAGTAACGTTAATTGTTATTCGTAATTTATGGACATCCGTCCATTGTTTTTATTGTTACGCCTTACGCTAACATTGCCTTTGGTGGCGTTGACACATTAACAGCTAGATCTTAACTTGTCTATGACACTTCTTTTGGCGCGTTTTTTTGTAATTTAAAAATAGAACGCATTATTGTAAGCAAAATTTTTTTTGTAGATATTATTGAATAGATACCAAAAAATTTATATTTATATTTGGCCTTTAGACTCTAGTTGTTGCCATTAGATGAGTTGCAAGTTCGCAAGTTTTATTACAAACTATTATAGTAAATGAGTATATTTTATTTTTTAAAGTTTCATGCAGTTTTCGGTTTTATTTTTATCCTTTAGCCTGTAGTGGATGTTCTATTCATTACACGCACTCACTCTATCCTCCGTGTCGATAATGGCCGCTAATAGCACTCGAACAACAAATCTACAGCACTCATGAGTTGATTATTTATCATTACACAAATAGCTGTAATTATGTTGCTACTGTACTAAACGTTTTGTTGTACATTGTAGTACTGCCATCGGTATAGTGGCAGTGCCGAGGTTAGAACATATATAAATACACGTTCGATCCTATTTTAAATACTCTAAATATAAATAATTTTATAATCAATGTGATACCTAATATTTATTATTAATAATTTAGCGTTTTTATCTATATCATAATACTTATACTATCTATAATATGTATATTATCATAATAATTAAACTCGCAGCTGGTGAATTTTGACCAGACCATTGGACCGGGTATTTCCCTAGCCTTCACTTCGGCCTTAGTTGACCAGCACTACCGCCTATCTAGCCTATCCATCCAACTACTCACCATTCGTGATGGTTGTCCACGAAAGCGGACATGGGCGACACGTGGACCGTGTACGTATCGTTGGCGGAGTACTCGAACAGCCCATAGTAGGGGTTGAAGAGCTCCCGCGACAGCAGGAAGAAGAACTCTCTGCTCGGCCCTCCGTAGTCCAGCCCCTCCTCGCCGTCCCACAGCACGCACAGCTTGCCCTTCTGCAGCTCCTTCTTGCTGCAGGACATGATGCGCCGGAACGCGTCTTCTAGAAGGTGCTCGCGGCGTATGTGCAGTCTGTAATTATAAAAAATAACATGTATAGTTTACGCTGTGTTAGCCGTACCAATTTTTGGGCTCCAGGGATACAGGAGCATCTAGTGGTGCCCCTCGAACGTATCAGCATGATTATTTTTAAAGCCATCTAGAGTTTGATATATGCGGGGCCCCACTATGACAAGTCAAGCAAAGCATACAAGCTGTATGAGCACATGAGCTCCGACCAGACTCTAGTGGGTATGGACTTGCCCGGCAGTGGGTCGTGTAAGGTTTAAGCTTCGCTGTTTTAGACAGATGGGTTTCCGATGCTGTCCGATGACCAACGGTCGAGCGAGTCTTTTTTTGTCGGTTGGAGCTATGCTAATGGCCCTAATGGCCCTAATGCTTCATCGGTAGTGGGGTGAGCCGGTTGGTTTCACCCTGTGATATAGTAAGTGGGGGGTTGCCCCCCGCCAGCCGTGGAGTGTGACTTCCACAGCTTTATGGCGTCGGGTTTGCCAGACGTGCGAGTCATTTAAATATAATAAGAATAAGAAATACGAACCATCGGTTCGTACCCGCACACTGTCCATAACTACTTAATCAAAAGCATTAGCATTCAGTGCATATAGATACCATTAAATGGCGAGGATCGGCCGTTTTGACCTTCATTGATCGGAGGCTGATAGTGATGATTGATGACAAATATTTTTACACCTTCATTCATTCCAACTTACTTTAGCTTGCCGGGACCCTGTCCATAGCCCTTGCTCTCGAGCTTACGGTAGAATGCTCGCAGCTTGGCCTCGAAGTCCCTCCGCTGAGGGGCGGGCGCCCGGGTGCTCCGCGCCGCGGCCGGAGACGCTGCTGGCGAGGGCGCCGCTGTAGCCCCGCAGCCCGACGCCGGCACGTAGCTCATAATCTCTTGCTCGAACAGGCTGGGAACAACAGAGAACATATTTAAATCTTCTGGTTTCATATTACCATAGCGAACCGGACAGCCGGTTCATGTGCTGGTAAGTGAAGTGATCAACGACATTGATGCACGCTGCTGCACGGGGGGTAAACAAATGCATTGCTTGCCTTAATTAGTGATTTAATATAAATGATATTTTAAAATTGTTAATAATGTTTTAATCGAAACGGCTAGGAGCAGTGTCCTGTATTTGCAAGACTAGACAGTGCGGAGTGCCCGACCTGGACTATAAAATATCTATTAATATCCCTTCTATCGTTATAAATTCATTATACTTAAGAATTACTTAACTTCACTTTGCACTTAGAAAAATACTTAATGTTTTTTAATCTTATATTTGGTGAACGTAAATAAATTATTAATATTAATTAAAATCATAATAAATTACGTCCACACCAACAGTTGAATTTATTAAAATAATATATAATAATGTATATAATAATGTCCGAATAAATTACTGGCATAAAAGAATGTAAAAATTCGAAATGTGAATTAAAAAACGTAGTGCGCGTAAAAAATTGTTTCACTTTTTAATTTCGTTATTGGCAACACAAGTGAAAGTGGCGGGAAAATTAAACTTTCGGCTGATCTTTATAAAGGTTATTATGCACCAATGGCATTAAAGTGGAGTGGTTTATTGTACCGTGCTTACTAGAACATGAACTATTAAAATTATAATCGCGGTCCGGTTTGTGAGCACCGTAACGTCCCAATTGATGGGCTGATACACCCGAGCCTTTACATCAAACGCGCTTAAGGTTATGTTTTTTTTTTTCAAACAGCCAACGCTAATGTAAATGTAAAAAAGATATAACTTTTCAACAAAAACCGTCGTTTAAAGAAATAAATTATTCAGTAGAATAAAAACTTTATGGATGGTCTTTATTGCTATAAATTTAATTGTGACTATAAATTTATTTTAAAAAAGCCCTTAGAATATCAATATCAATTAATCTAAGATCAAGAGGTGTTGGTGTAAAATATCATAATTAACGTACGCATAAAAAAATTATTATGCTAGTGATAAACTTCAAGCATCCCAATATTTTCTACTACTTTTAGGGCCTGTTTCACAATCTCCAGTTAAGTTCCCAATAGGCTATCGGCAACATATTTGACAGATAGAGTATGGAGTATCTGTCAAATATGTTGTCGATAGCCTATTGGGAACTTAACTGGAGATTGTGAAACAGGCCCTCATAGTATAAAACTTTATACGGATATTTTATAAATTTAAAACTTCAATGCTTAGTAGTAGTTCGTCGTAAGCTAAGTGACCTTGCAATGAGTAAATTTTCAACTTCCAGCATCGCGATAATAAGTGAGTCAGGAAATTGATTTAGTACAATGTGAAATCTTTTAACATAGATACAAAATCGATATCTGAGTATACATCCATAGAGCCCTAACGACTAGGCATCGCGAATGGAATATTGACCCATAATGAGCGTAAAATTAGGGCTCCTTATTCTTTCCACCCTAGCGATAGCTTTTTCCTAATACCGAGTTTTTTATCGTGCAAGTGCAATCCCTACGTAAAGGTAATGTTCCGTACACAAGTATGTACTTAATTAAAACACATTATTAATTTATTAACATAATTTTGAGTTAATCATATTAATTATTTCAATAATTCTATATTATTAACAATTCGTATGCGTTTATCATAAATTAACATAAAACTATGATAAGCATTATTACATTCAGATTAAAATATTAGAAATTTTACATAAACAAAACACAATATTATTAATTTAAGTGTTTAGTATAACACCAATTAGTAGGCAGGGCACATTTTTATTTTTATTTTCATCATCATCATCATCATCATCAGCCTCTATCCGTCCACTGCTGAACATAGGCCTCGCTCAATGAACGCCAAGATGACCGATCCCTTGCTACTCGCATCCAACGCGGACCTGCCACTGCACGGAGATCGTCTTCCCATCTGGTTAATGGCCGACCAACACTTCGTCTACAGACATAAAAGACGGCCCTTATTTTTATTTTACATAAATTTAATTCATTATATTGTAAATAATATTATGACAAGTCCTTTTAATAAAAAATCGAGGATCAATGTAATCATCATATTATGCGCTAATATGGCTTTGATCGCGGTATTGAGAATTGAGATGCAACGTAGCATTTTCGCAGTGTTTTGTCCAATAGTAAAATCGAAAAGTCCTACACGTAACTTCGCTTGTCATAAGCTAGCTAAAATTTAGAGTAATTATTTCTAAGCAATATGCATTCATTTTACCTACTTAATGCCGGACATGTTGAATTGCGAGAATTTTCCTTTAGTAGCTCTAGTGCTATGAGCACTAGAGCTACTAAAGGAAAATTCTATTTAGTATTATAGGTACTTATAGTAAAGGTTAATATGATGATGACAATGATGATGATGATGAAACATGAAACAAGGGGTATCATGTTCCATATTGTCTGGCTTGTCCGTCTGAGTGTATTGTATTCTAGCGTGAGGATGTGAAGACACGCACGCCCCAAGAGTCACGCTCCAGAAATGCACACCGTGCAGTCTTAAACGCGTGCCACGCAAGGGTTACCAGGCGCTTTGTCTTTAGTAGGAATGTTTAAAATACCAAAAACATGTGTATTTTTAATTTTAGAATAAATTGGGAACTGGCCTGTTGGTCTAGTGTCAGGTCAGTAAAAAATAAGGTCGTAGGTTCGACTCCTATTCAGTACAAAGCTTTATGTGATAAGCATGATCATTTGTTATCTGCCTGGGTGTAGCTTATCTATATTATATACATATATAATACACAACTTTTTTATGTATTGCCATTGGTAATATGTATTGCCGTGTGTAAAAAAACGCAGTTTTCAGGTTGGACCTTCTCCAACTCTATTAATCTGAAGTTGTATACGTGAGAGTAAGTTATAGATAGTTACTTTCGCATTTATAACGTTAACGTAACGTAAGTGTGCGCTTATTGATTGACCACACTTGACTAATCACTGCGCTATCATTTTTAATATGTCCGGGATTTTCCAGCACATGTGGTAATCCTCGCAGTATGTATAGGGATGTATGACAGATTTATTAAACATTTGGTTATTGCGTATTATTGAAATGAGTTTATTTTGATATCAACCTGGTGCTATATAAATTTATTTTTAACGAAGCAAAACCTCTGTGAGTCAGTGTCACAGAGGAGTTTAGATTTATTTTCCACATTTTCAACATTACGCCAAAATATCGATTGCTCTATATTATTATTATACTAATGTTAGCAATAAAAATTAATTTTATATAGTTTCTTGGTAACAGTTTGAATTTACTTTCATTTATCGCATTCGAAAATATGAAATCATATTACATAATATAAGTTTCGGCGAATTATAGAGCACATGCCCAAAACGATTGTTTCGTCTACGTACCTTGCGCCTTCACGAAAGCCATGCAGCCAAAACTGTATCGGGTTACCATTACAAAAAATAGTCATAACAATTAAAAATTTCGCGGTTGGTATTATTTTAGTGAATCATAAGTTTGTTATTACAAGGGCTTAGGTTATTTGTAAGGTGTCATGCTACGAAAGCTAATGTTGCATTAAAGTTCTCAAAATTTGTCAGGACTTAGAACAGCAAAATTGTAACATTTATTTTCTCATTGTTGAAAGTATTATTGAACTGCTCGGACTTTTTTTTAATTTAGCCTCAGATAAAACCTAGCCCCGTTTTAGTTTTAGTATTTTTAGAAGCTGTTACAAAATCAGCAGCTTCGTTAGCGACAATTTTAAGTGCCATATAGGAAATTCCATTATTCAAGGGGGTATTAGTAATTACTTGTTAATGCTGTAATTGGTCACAAATTGAAGCTTTAAAACAACTTTGTTATGTTGGTAATATAATATTTTAACGAATGGTTCCTTTGTCTAGGTGGAGAATAGTCGGAGACAGTGAAGCTATCGTAATAAGACAATTTGTTACGGGTTTTATGAGACACTAGCGGTCCGTCCCGTCTTCGCACGGGTAAACAATTTATAGCCCGTTACTCGCTGACAATGTGGTCTTCTATATTCTATAGGTGAAAGAATCATTCAGTCCAGTAACTTCGGAGCATATTCTATGGAAACGAACAGACAGTCAAATCTTTCCTCTCCTCCTCTTTATGATAGTATAGATTGATTTGATAGTATTTTTTTAGTATCCAAAAACTTTTTTATAAATATACCCATAAAAATCTCAATTTCGGCCCTGGGCTAATACCTGGTGATGTACAGCAATAACTCATAAATAGTCCATACACGCTTAATCTCTCAATCACGCCTCATGAGATATGAGACGGTATAAATCTACAAGATGATTTATATTAGAACAATTTGGTTGCTGCACGCAAGGCCGCGCCACCACTCCCCCCGCCCGATGGGAATGACCTGAAATTATCCACATCGTGAGACGGTCCATGGGACGGGCACTTTCACGCAGTGAAGCCAACTGCTTAAATTTTTTACCCTAAGGGCTATTCACAACATATTTGACAGATACTCCATACTCTATCTGTCAAATATGTTGTGAATAGCATATTCGGAACTTATCTGGAGATTGTGAAACAGGCCCTAAGTCTTTTTTAAAATCCCCTAAATCCCAACCAATATACCCTATTTTTTTTAATAAATAAAAAGTCTAATTAAAAGTTCATATTTCTAAGAATTTTTTTTATCCTAAAAAATCCCCTTTTCTAAATTTATTCCCCCTAAATTTAGGGGAAAAACCCCCAAGTTGGCATCACTGCTTTCACGATGATGTGACGTCTCCTCGTGGTATTTAAGTGGTGACAGCATTTGGTTGCGTTAGGTTTTATTATATTTGAGTCAGGAATAACTTTTCTTAATGTAAGATACGTACTTTTGCTTATTAATTTTGAAGAATGTATTTTGAAGTGAAACTTTTTTAGAATCGTTGTGATTTCAAACCGGATGCAACGAAAAAAACGACAGGTAAGAGACAAAAATACTAAAGAGCGAGAGCAAAAATGTCGGTGTGTATGTATATTGCACACTGTTTAATACTTGCTTGTATTTGAGCATTTAACGTGTGTTTCACTTCTATTGTGTGTGAATCGTATACACACTTTTTTTTTCAAAATTATTAGTACGTATATTTTGTCGCTTGAGTTTTGTACATCGTTTATCTTTTATATCATTTAAAACATAGACAAAAAGTTAGGTTTTATATATAAAACATATTTAATAAATACATAATTCCTTCAATCAAGTAAAAATATTGTGTGACAATTGTTAAATGTTTTTCAAAATGCTGAACTAGTGACAGACATAGAGATAATGAGAAATAACGTTGTCTATAACTAACCATAAAAGAAAGAACAAATACAACAGATCAAGGTACCTGTTGTCCTACACCAGGTATATGAAGTCAGCTATCGTTTTTAGTTTACAACAGTTTTTTCCTTGTTAATTTTGACATGCGAGTAGGTAATAGGTATCAATATAAGGAGGCATCCTTAGGGCCTGTTTCACAATCTCCAGTTAAGTTCCCAATAGGCTTTGGCAACATATTGGATAGATATTTGACAGATACTCCATACTCTATCTGTCAAATATGTTGCCGATAGCCTAATGGGAACTTAACTGGAGATTGTGAAACAGGCCCAATCTAAAATAAAATAATATTTTTTGTAATTTAAATTAATGAAATTTAAAATTTATTAAACATAATGTAGTTTATCTGAAGCAGATACCGCAATGGACTTCTTATTCAAACTTTGAAAGGTGCTCTTCAGGTGCCTAAAGCTTCATATTTCGCAAGCGAAGATAAACAGTACCTACATAGTATCTTTATTTTTTTATTTTATCTATATGTATATTATGTTTATGAGCTATAATAACATCAAAGTTTTATATAGCAACCGCGATAATTTTGAAAAAATAAATACGTTTTTATTTCCATTTTTCGTCTTTTTATTCTTAACCACTCGTTATAATTGAATTCTAATGATTCGTTAATTAAAATTATAAATACAAAATCATAATAAGCAATTACGAACACTGATACAAACAACCATCTTCAAATTACGCTTCCCGAATCTAGAAACAAAACACAAACGATAAGTCCAAAATATTGTACATGAAAGGCCGTCTCTCGTCATTACGTAAGCATCCGGCGTGTCCCGGGCATATATCATTTTGATACCCAAAGTTAATGACTGCCCACTCCGCACGCGTTGCCCACCTCCGACCTACCGTGGGCAACACAAGGCGGATATTCCCTCACCCGACAGGTGCGAGATCTTTCCGATATGGCAGACATCTTGATTTTTCTGATTTAAGATGACGTGAAGTTTTTGTGCCTAATTCAATTAAACATATCTCCGTTTCAATTTAGAATCCATTCGTTTTAGTCGTTCAATTTGTCTTTATAGTTTTTATAGGGACATTAATTAGAATTGTATTTATGGTTAGATAAAATTTCATATTTAATTTAATTTAATAATAAAACTGAACTACGAATACGTGGAATTACGTAGAGATAAATATAATCTATATATTGACAGATGTTGTCAGGTATAATTCATTATGTGGTGGGCCAAATTCTATCTAAATTCTTAACTATTCTCAAAAAAAATCATCACAAGCTGTCCAGACTCCAGTCAGTGAAGAGGAATATAAAAGATATAGCATACAATAGCACATATCTCTATATATATTGTTTAAAAAAATTAATCACAGAAACCATTGCTCTCGGCGGCTACAAAACTACTAATATGTAGGTACAAAAAAAAACTTAAATCAAAATATTTAAAATAGAGATTGAAATAAATCTGTTCTTTGAGATATTTGAACAACTCCAGATTAATGAGGAGGCGTGTCGAGTGAATGAACTCCGCTTGATCATAATTAAAAAGCAAAATACCATTAGTCAAGTCGACGAAATAATTTTTGTACTCTTGCATAGGTAAGCTGGATTTGAACCAAATATCTGTCGAATCTAGACCATTACACCAACGGAGCTGGTATAAGATTAACAAACGCGTGACAAACGTATTGTCGTTTTTATTTTGTGATATTATTTTCTAATGTTTACCGGAATTTCATGAATCATAACGAACCTGCTTTTGACAGATTTTATTGGGGATTATTAAGGTTTTCATTCCTGGCGTTTTAGATACTCTTAAGTCCTGACTTGACCATGCTCGCTGATGAGTATTGTAAATGTTGGGAATTTCATATCCTAAAAAGTCCTATATCCTTAAAAGTTGTAACACTTTAAGCACCTGGTGATCACGTGGTCACAATGAAAACATCCAAAGATTGCCATCTATTACACCCGTTACTGGTATCACCGGTACAAACGGACAGACATGTTCCGGTGTGGGGCGCAAACACCTGCTTTTGTGATTCGTTAAATTCGCGAGCATACGAAAACGTTAAAGTTCGTTATTTAATGAATAATATAACGATATGTTTAAGACACACCCCAATAATATAGTCGGCCCACGCTTCATTAGAAATATCCTATGATTGAAAATGGAATGGAGAAATAGAGACTTAATACGAAATAGACAGCACATTAAAAAAAAACTATTAAGTTTATAAAGTTGTACGTGTCTGGTAAAATAGCGTCCAGACCAAACCCGGAAAAAGTTTAATAAAAAAGGTTCACCCACTTTTTTAACTCTATTAATTCATCATCAACAATTTTGCCTTTTCTTAATTAGGTTGTAGCGTTTTGCTTTTCTTAATTTGGTTGTTAACATTACCGGTGTACGACATGACTACGCGATGATGGTGAAGATCATAGATTATAATGGTGGTGATGGTGATGATGATGGTGATGATGATGATGATGATAATCTGCCAGCATGTAATATCGTAGATTAGGAGCCACACGCGTTGCCACATTACGTACAGACCCAATAATTATTCATTTCGGTGAAAAGCAATTTCGTTAGTCACCTGTCATTACTGGGCCAGTATTATGGCCCGCCCTGGGCCTGGCCTAGCCCATCGCCGTGGGCCAACGGTTAGCTCGTATAAATTATGTATATGCTTCATTAAAATTTGAACATCCAGTTCCATAGGATATTACATTTTGACCAACGTGACGATTATGATATTTTACGAGGTTACAATTCGGTTTCGCCCGCGTACTTCACATTCAGATTCCCATAGGATAAATTATAGCATATTATGTGTTATTTAGTATTTGTAAGCTATATTATTGTAAAGTTTCACAAAGTCCATTCAGAAGTTTTTGCGGGAATGAGTAACAAACATACATAAGTATAAGTCATATTTACACAACATCTATCATTAATGGTTTAAGAACGTTTATATTTTCATTTCTTTATTTATGAATTTGTCACGGAAAAACTACTAAGAAAATCTTAATCCAATAATAACAGATATTTCATAAAGTCCAAAAAATGTTAAAAAAAAGCAATGTACTATGCTAGATTTTACATATTATGAACTTTCATCGGTTCTCTAGGCATTTCGATTTTAATTTATAGCCTGCTTCTTTACTTCTGAAGTTTGTGTACATCTCAATAAGGAAGTTTGATAAATTCTGACAACTCACAACAATGTCTAATTAATACGAAATGGCGAAAGAAGTGAAAATATAACATTGAGTAATAAAACAATTGCTGACGCTTACACCACAAGTAGGTTACACCGTACAAGGACGGTAATGAATTATAACATAATATTATAAATAAACCATGGGAACATTACCTAATATAAACAATAAAGTGTTATTTGACCCAAAACTGTGTCAAATGATCAATAAAAAGCCTTATATTAGATGAACTACGGGAAGTATTGTACGTATTTGCTATTTTGTTCATTCGGAGCGATTTTCTATAGCGGTTGATTTTAAAAACTTGATGAAATACTGTTCTAGGGGGTGGAATGATAGTTTATTGATGAGGACTGGAGGATCGTAGCCGCACTCCTTGGAGTTTCCCATGACAGACAGCGTGGCCTCTGGTCTTAGCCAGTCCCAATAGGATCAAAAAAAAGATTTGTTATCTATAAACATGCACGTTAACTTTTGTCAGGCTGGCGAAACTCCTATACAAAATAAACGATGTATGAAACGGACGTCCTTTTTAATGGCTGCTATAATTCGATAAAATTAAGAAGAACATTATTAACTTTGGACCTACATTTACCGATGGCTCTTCTACATATAGATGGATTATATCGACCGCCATTTTGATTTTTGACAGACAAATTGAAAAATGAAGATGAAGACAAATTGAGAAATGGACGGTTATTGCAGATAAAAGATATTGTGTTTTCTAAAGTTACATTTTCACGTGTTTATTACATAAAAGTGTAATATTAATTAGTTATAGTCATTTTGTGAGTGATTCTCAGAGATTCAAATAGTGTTTCTGTAAAACAATATGAGAAAAGTAGCTTGTGAGATTTGTGGTATAAAAACATGCCGGGTTGGTAACAAACGTATTTTTATGGTAAAATATCCATTAGATAAAGATCGGCAAGCTAAATTACTTATTTAATCCATAAAGGAGACTTCCTTTATGGATTAAATAAGTAATTTAGCTCTAGTAGTAGTAATTCTAGTAGAAATTATAGAGGTTTAATATATTTTAACAACTTAAATATATAAAATAAACTTGTTATAAAAACTTGTTGTAGTGCTTACCCATCAATCAGGATTTATCGACATCGATGTATAAACTCAGACTAATTATTCTATTATAATATATTATAACGTAAGCATTACATGCTGTTTGAGTCATTTAGTTACATTTTAAGATTCAACTTATTATTCACTTTTAAGGTGTAAACAATGGGTCAAAGCGATATCTTATTTCAGATTCCCAAAAGATGTTAATTTAAAGAATACCTGGACCCTGATTGACAAAAATGCATATTTACTTGTGAAAATTGTTATAAACTGATACGTAAATTTAAGAAGCAAACATATTGCTAAAGAAAAGCGAAGTAATGTTTCTAAGAATTTTTTTTATATAAAAATTATAGTGTTTGAAAATAAATGATTTTGTGAAAATTTGAAGTTTCTTTTCCGTTAATTCGTTAATTATAGATTTATTAAAACAATCTGTGTATCATTTACCTTTCATTTGTTTATTTTTTTTAAATAAAATTCGCACTATAAAGTCTTTAAAAAGTCGATATCGATAAATTTTCACTAGTACTAGCCCAGTACTAACTAGTTATGACATTATGTTGGCAGTATGTACCGCCAGGCGCCATGGTTCTGTCTGTTAGGTTGGTATTGGTTTAGAATGCACGTTTCATACATCGTTTTTTTTGTATGGCAGTCCCGTCTCTTAACGTTAGTTTTACATACTCTTTGACTTTTGTAGCAACTCCAAAGCTTTATTCTGAAGACTGGAATTGTTTTTAAAGTTGTTTTTTTAAATTACTATAAAAACTGTTTCACGACTGAATTATCTTAAGTTAAAGATTTTCTAGCTGATAGTTGTTAAATCAAGACTTTTTACTATGAATCTCAATTATTCCGTATACTTACGTGCTACTATGTTATAGTGCTACTGCACTATTGGGAAATTTTCTTTAGTTAATGTTAAGTCGAAAACTCTTTACGTTAATATTTTATCGTTTCTACTAGTTAAATTAATTCCAATATTTTTTTTTTCAAATTTTTTCATGCTATATATATCCAACATTACGAAGAGCATAAGATTATTTTTTTCGCTTTAGGTTATCATTTTTGGCATAGGCTTGTCGTAATCGTATTTGTGTCCTTGATTTAGTTCTTTGTGTAACTCCATGTATGGCAAAACAATAGTCGATTCTAAAAATTATAATGACGATAAAAATCGTACACTATATGAATACTATTGATAGTTTAGACCATCGACGTCTACATCTAGATGTATCAACTATCAAAACTAAACAGTCTCATAAATTGTATTTTTAGAGAGAGAAGGCAATACGGACTTACAACTTGTATTGACATAATCATTAAATTTCCAGTCGCGGAAAATATAACGTTTTAACTTTTAAATCACTTTTCAACTTTCCAGCAAACTATGTATACTCCTAGTGATGATTTTTATTTTACTGCTTAAAAGCTAAGACCTAAAGATTATATTCCATTTTATAAAAATAATTTTTAAAATAAGTACTGTTTTATGTAGTTTTATAAATCTGTTTATTATCATTAATCACAATAAATATTTAACACATGTTTATAATTTATTTGTTATATTGTTTTGAATGAGGTTGTACTTATGTGTCAAACATATTAATACATATTATTCTATACCTAGGTTCGTTTATGTATTTCTTTTTCAGTCAATCTTCCTATCATACAAGAAGTATTATCTATCTGTGTTTTCAATTGAATGTATCAAATTATCATATCGGTGACATTGGTTCGACCTTACGTTTCAAATTGGTCTAATACGTGCCCAAACAGAAATTACTTCCGATATGTCCGCTAAAGTAGACAAAAGGCTGTTTGTTTCATACAAATTATTCTAGAACGGCTTCAATGGCGGCTCGACATTGGGGAATATGAAAAGTATTCGGTCACACTGACGTGAAGTCATAACTAATTTGTTGACTATTTAATGTTGACAGTTTCGGTTAAGATGTGCACGTAAAGAAATCTTAATAGGCGCAAATATCAAGCATTATTTATTGGCTTTTTGTATTCATACCAGTGTTTTCGACATACGTTGACATGTAAAATCATTTTGTGGTACGTAATAATTTTGAATTTGAACCATTCTTAAATCTACTTGAACACACAAATAAATTCATCAAAATCCGTCCAGCGGCTTAAGAGGAGTTCAGTCACATACTAGCTCAGTAGAATTATATAGTGTAAAAATTTGAAAAGACAGAAAGTAGTGACAAGAAACTTTGAGTACATTTATTCCAGTCGTGAGTTGTATTAGCGTTTGAAGTAAAATCAGTTCAAATCAGACGCATTCGGGAGAGTACTTACAAACTTCATTATTACTTTAGTCCAAAATCAGTTTACGGAGTGGCCAAAGAGTAAATGAAATCTAAATTAAATGGCTAGTAAAGCCTTAGTTTAGATATGATATCGTTCTGCACTCGGAAGAGCCATCCATTAGCAAGTTTTAAGCATAAACGTCGTTAAAGCCTGACCCCTTTAAACTTGACCTTTATGTCCCGTCAATTTAAACACTAAACGATTACAAAAAGATGATGATGAACACAAATTACACAATCATTACAGCGTTTAATTAAAAACCAAACCTTCTCAGAGATTAAGGATTTTCATACAAAACGATCACGATGGATGAGTTATGTTTCAAACCAGCCATTTACTAAAAATCGCTCGAGGCCGCAAAATAACGCTCAGGTATACAGGGGACCTCTGTGTGACCTAAGGTGTACCACATAGAGGCTATATTCGAGAACAATCCTAAGCATCTGTACACGTTGTAATTAGTAATATCAAATTCTAAAGACATCTTGTTCACTGTTTGTCCCAAAACTTGTAGTGTTGGTACCTACTTAGAATGAAGAAACGAAAGAGCGTAGGTTAGGTTTGTTATCATAATAGTTAACACCACAGCCCCTTTTATAGTAAACGTTACAAATTGTAAATTATATAAATTAAAAAAAAAACATGACGGATAACTGACAAATTGTAATAAATAATTATAACTAATAATTTACAAATTTATTAGAAAAAATATTTTATTAAACGCAAATTGTAATTGTGAATTTACATACATAGTTTTGTTGAGTGTAGCTCGATTATGATTTGATGATTACGATTTCATAAATGAAAAATTATTTTTTTAAAACATAATATTATGAAAATTACAAACTTGCAGCTTTTATAATATGTTTTTACTTTTACGTTGTGAAATTCTCACTTACTTAATAAAAAGCAGTTGTCATGAAACTTTATTTTCGTTAATTTACAAAATTTTCGAATTATTAAACACGAGCTGTGTTACACTGTAAGGTATAAGAATAAGTTACAGCCGCGAGCAATACCAAAATATAAATATTGCAGCACTCTACCACACGTGTGTTGTAACTGCATATGCAATATGCATGCACTTCCCCTACTTATCATACCGAACACGTGCATTATGTATCTTGCATGAAAGTTTTATCATCTACAAATTGAATGATAAAATTAAAGAGTGCTTATCTCCAAGTGCTACATTCCAAATTCATTTTGTGTTTGATATTCCAATATTTTATTATTATAGGCATAGCGAAAACTTATTTTTCAATTTTTGGAACGAGAGAAACTGTAGAGGAAAGTACAATATTATAATCAAGATGGCTGAGAATTTTGTTTTTAAGTATCGGAGTAATTACAATAACAAATATAGACACGCCGGTAGTCGTCTGCTTTGCATGCGTGGTCGCGACAGGAAGACAGACAAAGGACAGGGAGGGGTTCGACCACTCAACCCTGACCCCCACACCGCATACAATATCCATTCATTAACTAGTTAGTAATAAATTTTAGAAACAATCAATGTCCTATTGATGAAAGTAATTTCCTGTATTATGTCTTTATTACTTAATCATTATTATCATTGCATCGGTCGTATTTAAAAAAAATAATTAAAAAAAGAAGACTAAACTCTGTTTTAAATATGGAATTTTAAGTAAGCACAAAAAAATCATATTTAATATCTCGTCGTGAACAAGATTAATTCATGAAATTTCTTCAGCGCTGCAAACATGCGTCATCCCAGTGCAGAAGTTATATTGACCGTCAATATAAGATTTACTCGTAAAAAAAAAAGGTAGATATCAAATATTGGACACAGAAAAAAACATTTGCTAGTCTTGTACTAACTGGCACTAGAAATACGATGCCAAACGCGAAATATATTTTTTAAATTCGAAACTCAAATTTTTGAACCATTAAATATTATTTTTGCTTTCTCCCTTGCCTTCCTGAACCTACCGAGATCGTATACCTACCGTATGTTACCCGAACCGTTGCATGTCATAACAAATTGTATGTATATCAGGCCAGGACGAGTGTTCGTGTCGGTCTGTCCAGCTGCTTTACATTTACATACGTAATCGTGTCTGTTGTTTCGTTGCCCGAGCAACGGAAGTTATAAGCCTCCATATTTTAGTATTATTTCTGGTAAATATTTATAACCGATTGCCAGGTATCGAGAGACAGCCGGAATCTGGCGATGCATGTTGCCATGTTTGATTCAGCTTTCATTACAAACGGTTGCTAAAGGATATACATATTAGAATTAGATCTATTAGAATTAGAACTTGTGTAAAACTGAAACGTATGACATGTCATGCTCGCTTACGCCACTGCAATGGTGGCGTTGTGGGATGGGTCTTCTACTTCCTTCTAATACATGGAAGAGGTTGACGCTAGATTCTCTTGGAAAAACTGCTACTTTTGCGAATCTAGCCTTAGCTTATTAAAAATATTGTCATTTTTTAAATGCTATGTAATTTGCCTACGAAATCTGGGGGCACGGCACTGCCCCCGCCAAGTTGAGTGCGAAGCACTGCCGTACCATCCTTTACGGGAATAAATATTATATTATTTGATTTATCAGTCATTCGAATGCACTTATGCGCTCTTTACTAGATAGATGGGCCTGTATTCTTCTTTTTTAAAGTTAACGATTTAAGTTTATTTGAAGTGAACTAATCATGCGTTACCTATTTTCAGATAAAAAAGCCTACTAGCGAACATTTGTCAGATTCCACGCATAAATAACTGAAGGTAGAAGATTTAGTTTAACAGTTATCTATCTCGCAGTCCCTCTGCGATAGGTCGATATGATGGTCCTCAACAGATTGCATTGACTGCTGAGCGAATAGGAACGGAAGTGTTGGAAACTGTTTCAAACGCAGCGGGTATTGTAATATAATTACCGTGTCCTTAGCACGGACCTTCGGGTCGGCATTGTCGGGTAATAATATGGTGTAGTATTATTTACGTAACAATGCGTAATTAAAATAAACGTTGATAAAAGGGAAATGATTATTTATTATAGTGGTGTTTAGCGACATTTTTTTGAAGTGATATCTTTTTAGCTGCATTGGCCGTTGAGTACACTTTGGTAGGTGACACGTGGTTCCTGGCCCTATGTTTGGACTCGTGATTGGGTACTCCGTACTGCATATCAAAATTAAAACCACCGCGTGTGCCCGTCCCGGATCTGTGGTATAACAACCTTAGCTGATAACGGTTGATTAGATAATAATATAACTTTTAAATACATAATTTACACTTTAACGGTTCAAAGACTCTATCTTTGAATTGACTCTATCTGAGCGTTAAAGCAATAATTCAATGATGTAACTAACTTTTACATATTTACTACTACAATTTGCTAATCCTATTAGAGAATAAAAAGAATTCATCGGAAGAACAAATAAAAAATATAAGAGTAATAAGAAAAACATATTCTGAAGCTCTATCTTCAAAATCATTTTTATTTGACAATACATTTTTTTAGACAATACAATTTGCAAAGTATCGTATCTGTTATTTAAGGACATCGAACGATTACCAGCGCGCCTGTAAGGCCGCGTGACTAATGTGATATCGTACACTACGCTGATAACTTATCAAGGATGTGCCCGGATATTAAGGAATGTAACAATTGAGTGAGAAAACCTTTTTGTACGAAGCTTAGGCATTTAATGTAACAAATCATAATCACTGTTATTTTAATGTTATATCATAACATTTAAGTTACGAAGTTATTTTCGCAATGAGTCTCGTCAACAAAACATACGCAGATTATAATTAATTAATTATTATTTAAAACGCGATATTTGCCACGTTTTTCACTTTTATTTCACGGAACTTAATGTGACGATTTTGAACTCACGTGAAATGAAACACATTAATTTATGATTTGTGAATTTAGAGATAAGTAAGCTATCGCTAATCCTATGATATATTATGTCCTCCTTATATGTCCTCCTCTTGGGCACGGGTCTCTTTCCTGAAATCAGGGGAGGAGGGTGTTGGGCTATAGCTCACCGATGCGCTGGCCCAGCGAGGGGTTAAACTTCACAAACCTTTAAAAACTTTTAATCGCATCAAGTATGCAGGTTTGCTCATAATGTTTTCCTTCATCGGTGAGGGAGCGGAAATTTAGAAAACCCCATTTCAAGGCACCTCTGGGGGCCTAGATCGACCCCGAACCCCTCATTTAAGAGCCCATACCCACTGGACTCTAGTAGCTCCCTCCTAATACCTATAAATCTTTTGATATTCAAAGTTGACAGTTAAACAAGGCCACTGCACACGAAAACGCGCTAGCCCCTGTTGATCTTATAGTTTGTCGTTAACATGAGAATGGCTTTTTATTTGCCGCATCAAGCAAAAGGTTGACATTTGACACCTCAGTTTGTTTGTGTACCTCCGTTATTATGCCATCGACTGTTTATCATACTGTGTCGCCAATACTAGATGGTTATCCAAATTTTAGATAAAACTTCAGATAAATTATTGACATAACCTTCATTTTCACTTTTACAAGCCCCCTTTCGCATGAGCGCTAAAAAAGCGTTCGGATTAAAGCCCTACTTTAGCTCGAATTGAGAGGCTCAATTTTGGCATGCTCAATTTGATTTAACATCAAATACTTAACGCCGAAAAAACATCAGTGCTCGATAAAAAGCATTTCGTTGTAAAACGCTTTCATGTAAACAGAAACAAACAGAAACAGAATATAACACATATGCAATAGTAAAATTCATGATCTTGATATATACCACGATACACACATAGGTTTTGTAAAAAAAATACTGAAATTGTTTTAAGCCAAATTGTATTAATTAGTTGTAAATTGTAAATTCAAAAAATATCATGTTATTGACCCATATCGTAGTGAATGTTATGTACGCCTTAATTGTCATATATATCCGATATAAAACCACTTGTTAGTTAAATGTTGTAATGTTGTCATATATTATATGATGTGGTTTTACTTATTAAATAAATAAATAAATACATGGGTATCCATTTATCTAATTTAAACGCTTTTTAACGCTCAGTTAATAAGCGCGCGTTGAACAGGTTCTAATGCTTTTAGGCTTCTAGAAAAATTCATATCGGTAAAAGTCAAGGTTAATTTTTTTTTTCGAAAGAATCCATGATATTGCCATAAAATAGTAAGATGTCCGACATGTCACGCTACCATACATGGTTACGCCCTAAGAGCAATGCGGTCCGCCTTGGGACATGTACACCAGTCAGGTAACTCGGTCCATCTCCACAATGCCGCTTTCGTCCGGTTTTTGTTAGACATCTTTTAATTACCACAACGAAAAAATATTGTGCGGGGATGCTGAGTGAAATACGCCGGCTAGTTTCTTTATGCTCTTGTGAACAAGGCATAAGGTCGAAATATCGTATTCGTAAAAGTTTAAAAACAATGGTAAAATAAGCTTTAATATAATATCTAATATATCGGCTCTTCCAAATTTTAACTATTGCAATAATTTTGTACCAATTATCTTCGCATACTCTTCAAATAACTTAACTACATGAACTAACAAAAATTAATATAAAAAAAACAACTAAGCAAGTTAATAAGATGCCTCTCTTTGCATCTTTAATCAAATTCTTCGGTAGGCTCGATCGGCCGAGTAATTTGTATACATTTATACATGCAAGTAAACATGCTTTTTCTGATAAACATGGAGGTTTATTTGTAAAGACATACATTTTCTTACAAAAGTAAAAAAAAATAGTCGTCGAGATCATAATCGCTTATTTTTAAGAAAAAGCGTACTAAACGCGTCCATTAAAAGCAATAAGCATACGAAACAGTTCTCCACACACGATTAAAACCGTAACATTGTGTTTGCCCAAAACCCTGAACCGATTGGAACGGAAAAAATATCGACTGCGGCTGGCCCATCACTATTTCAAGGCACCAAAGTCTACATCGCCGCAATGGTGGTGTGACTTTAGTGATGTAATCGATATCTCATCGTTCCATCTTCGATTCCCATATCGAGTAGATTACGAGCGAGCCATTATCGTTTACGAGTTTTTGATTGAACCGCAACTAACGATATGGAGGCACGATACCGGGACCGATTTACGACGAGCATTAAACGACAAACTCTACTAATACGAGGCGTAAATCACACCTTCACAAATAGTTTGTTTTACGTTAAATAGGATAAGCCAATGACGATAAGATATATCGTATGAGTTTGTCCTCACTATCCTACTTAACAGATACGCATGTTCTTAAATACCTACACATATTTATATTTTCATATAGTCTATATGTTTGGGATAGGATAGGGATATCTAGCACGTCCTAAAGTTGATAAGCAGAGAACAGCGGCCATGGACAAAAAAAATAGATAGAGCCTACGCTCAGTAGTGGACAGTAACACGCTGATGACAATGACAATATTTTTTCATCATAATTAGATCACAGAGTAAAAGTGAAAACCTAAGCACATTTTAATGTTTTATTTTCTTACTTGCTGTAGCTATCTTATGAAACACACAAACGATGCGTATACATAAAATATAATAATATCAAATGGTGAAAAAAATCATTATTTGGTTAATTCATACGTTAAATTCATATTAATTACATTAAACAAAATTATATTGATATTTATACCGAATCGTTTCTGCACTCGTAGCAAAAAGTAATAAAACAATTATTTTAATAAATTAAGTCACGATATAATCAAATCAAGTACCAAAACTATAAAATTTTGACGCAAAAATTTTATGTTTATAGTACTTATTTGTAAATTAGGTAGTCATTTAAAAATAACCTTGCTTTCAGTTTTACTATTATGTTTCAATTTTCATAGTTTTTATTTACTCTCGAAACGCTGCCACATGTACAAATACTTGACATTAACAAGTTATTGTTGTCTTATTACCTACCTAAAATAAGCTGATGTATGGAAGATTAATATTAGAGAGAGAGGAATAGAGAAAAGTGCGTTGGTAGAGGCCTATGTCCAGCAGTGGACTGCCGCGGGCTGATGATGATGATGGAAGATTAGATCTTATTTGAATGCAGTAAAGGAACACGTCGCGAAGAAAACTACATGCCGACAGCGTTAATTTGACGGTATGTAAAGTTCACCCCCGCATTGAAGCGATGAATGGGAAGGAAGAATAGCATAGAAATACTTTCTTTATTATAATAAGAAGGACGAGTATATTTCCAAATTGGCTACTAGCGAATGGATATTTAGTCCATTTCCTTATAATTTTTTATGTCATCGCAATCATCATTAACAGCCCGTCCTCACCCGCTGCTGGATATACGACTTGTTCAATGAATGTCAAGAACACGTAGAACTTAGCACATAGAATACTTGATAAGAATGACGGAGTATGGCCGTCTTAGTTATAAAAAGCTTTATTCGTCTGTGTACGTTGGGAGGCAGAAAGTAAGAAATAATATCAGCAAATAAGCTTTAATATCAGTCCATTATTCCTACTTATAGGAGTGTTATTTTCAAACCTATTATTATCAGTGAATGCAGGAAGAAAGTAAATCTATCGTGAAACGCAATTAGTCGGCCAGGATGTCCGCTGCGAGATCATTTCCCGCCGCTATTTCTGATTCGTCACATTAATATTTCATAAATAGAAAATGTTGAAAATTAACCGTCCCTAAATATACTACGATAGTCAGTGCAAAGGGCCGCTCTGCACTCTGCAGTGTTGGATGCTAGTGGCCAAACGGTATAAGGCTTTCCCTTAGTCAATAATAAATCCCGATCTTCTCTTTTCTGCTACTGGCTCCGCTAGAATTAAGCACGTACCTATGCTATTAGTAGCGGAACAATCAGCGCCACAATACTTCCCGTGTTAGTACTTCTTATAAAAAGGCGCGCTTAGCCGGAAAAAAAATCTCCTAAATTGAGACCATTCGTTCAACATTACGTTCGGACGTTGTCTTGACATTAATTGAGCGAGGCCCTTGTCCAGCAGTAGACGGATAAAGGCTGATGGACGATGTTGGTAAATCATTCTGTATCGATCCTCTGCTTGACATCCTAGGTTACTCTTTCATCTACTCTCTATATCTGGACATAGATCTGTAAGACATTCTTGGTAGTATAAATAGTATTTTTTTAATAAATCATTATCCCTATGGAATTTTCAGCGATCCTAAACACCGATCATAACAAAGAAATAGACGGTCGTCACAACAAAAGCCGAATTCTACCACGTACGAAATTAGAGTTAGTTGAACCTGACGTCATCCAAATTACACGTCCGGACCAAATAACCCACCGCGAGATTTACTTTCGAATAAGAACTAAAATCGCGAAATCGAAATGTCTATATTAATTCGACAAAGGTCAATGTATTGGGGAGCATAAACTGAACACTATCTTGTTTGAAATTCGAAAATTATTAATGAAAAGGAAGTAACATTTCTTTCCAACGTTCTGATTGAAGGTCGACGCTAAGTCGAGTACCCTTTTACCGAATCCCAAGTTGATAAAGCACGTAAATGTTTAGGCGTCACTAGGTCTTCATTATAAAATTGTTTGAATCGTTTCATTATTTTGTAATTTGTTTTCATGAGTTAACTCTACATATTATACTATGCTTCTCACAGACCACGGAATGACTAGGCTACTCATATTACTAGATTCCACGGAGGCTTATCGGAATAGAATATAAACAAAATTATCGTGCCATAATTAGCTAAAAATACGCAATAAACTAGACTCTAGCCGGGTACCAAGAATTCCTCTGCGCAATATTAGATTTTGGAAAATTCGCACAAAATCTATATGAATTATAACCTTTAAACCATATATAATTGTAGTTTGATTACCATCCATTCAGTAATTTTTATGTTATAGAGTAACAAACATCCATACATACAAACTGTTCACGTTTATAACATTAACTGAAAAACTAGATGGTATTTCGATCGCCGTCCACATAAAGGCGCTTTTAGCGCGGTTTGATTATGTTGCCGAATTGATTTATGTTCAAAACTAGAATTCGTTGAACTGGAAACAAAAACTATTCCCCATTACAAGTAATTAAAATCACGATTACCGTTTGAAGCAGACTTATTATTAATTATTAAATAATATAGCTTTAACAATTACACGGCCGAGTGCAATTAAGCATAGAAAGTAATTTATATTGGTTCTTTTGTTGTTTCTTTGTATGAGTTTCTTTGAAATATGCGAAAGAAAATTAACATAGCCTCTTACACTAGTGATTAGCTTATTGGTGCGAATGTCGCAGGTTCGAATTCAGCCATTGCAATTTATATGATAAAAATAAATTATCGATTAGTACATTTAAAGAAATGGTAAAAAAATATTTTCTTCTATTAGTTAACTACTAACCAGAGTTTAACGCAGAACGGAGAAGTTTATATGGAATGAATAAATTGAAGAATGTATTGTAATATCATGCCTCTGTATTTTATGTCGTGTCGTGGTCCGTGTTGGATGCGAGTAGCAAGGGATCGCTTCGTGGACTTAATTTGAAAGAGTTCTATAATTAGCAGTGGACGGATAGAGGCTGATGATGATGATATTAATGTTATAGACTATTACAATCATTATCGGGCTGGTTGCGTTCGCGATTCATAGATCTACGCCCGAATTCTCAAACGCCACTTAAATATTTGGGGGCTCCTCAAACTTCTAAGCACGCCTTAAATCCATATGTCATCAAAATGTAAGCAGCTCCCTAATTTGAGTTGCGTTTGAGTATTCGGGCACTAGAGTCCTAGTACGAGCACAGAAAGTGACTTATTTTTTTTTTATTAAAACTATATTTCTTAGGCTTGTTAGTGGTTAGTTATACAAATTCATAGACATGCCACCAGATAGTGAGTGGCCAAAGTTGCTCAGCCAGTCCAGGCAATTTATTTATGTGTTCTCAATCCTGAGAGACTAAGACTAAGACATAGGATGTTATGTTTCAGTACCAGTAATTACACTGTCTGTCTTGCCCTTCTCTCGAAACACAGCAAAGCTGTTTCACGGGAGAGACAAGCAGGATGGCGGTAATCTTGTAGCCCACCCCACCCACCGGTACCAGGCTCCCAGAAATACACTTTACCAACTAATATAGGGTGGAATTCGCATCGCTTTGAACTGATGCACATCTGCGTGAAATTACATGTCAGTAAAAAATCATGGGATAGCTTTTTTCTTTACTTATATAACCAGGTTATTTTATAGTCATGGAGCATGGATGAGTATAATAGATAAGTACAAGGAAAGGCTGCGACGGATGTCAGTAATAATGTAACATGTATGGCTGTGTTTAGCCTTATTATATATAGTGACCATAATTTGATTGTAAAGATTGCACAGAAGAAACGATTGAAACGTAAAAAGGAAAAACCATTAGTTACGATAATGGCCGACTTTTGCCGTCTCGAAAAAAAATATGGCGTGATATGTAAATAGAGTAGAATCCTTAGACAAATTATTGATTATTTTATTAAAATAAATTAGTTTAGCAAAAGGCGAGAAGGCCAAAAATAAAAAAAAAGAAGAAGTAAATTATATTCTCATTCATTATTTGTCGCGCGTTATTTTTTATAGTTACTCGTACTGTTTATAGTTTTCAATTATTTTAGTATATTTTTTCGAATTACACTGTTTAATGTTGATACAAAAATTAATATATGAAGCTGAGAGTTTGTTCTTTTTTTTTCTTGTTAGATAGCCCATTTATCGAGGAAGGCTATAGATGGTCGGATAAGATGGTGAGACATGCAAATTTATGGAGATAAGCCTTTCCGGGACCGTTTCTTCGTGACATTCCTGTCCCAATCAATCCCAAAATGTGTATAGGACATTTACTTGCCAGAAAATATGTGGCACTTTAGACATTACTAAACTCCATGCTCATGGCAGACATTTATTACTGACTGATAGGTGTTACATAAAAGTAGGTTACTTTGCGATTTATACACAAAGATTCGCAAGGAAAATTATTTTTTGTAAACTGTGCGAACTTTCGTAATTAGTGCAAAAAACAATGGCGACAACACACATTGATAAAACGACGGTTGTGTAACCTTACATAACTGTGAGACGAGACATGGACTATGGTAGTAATAGTAGGTTACGAGACCAAAGACCAACGGGAGATAGGGCCGGCTTACTTGGTTACAATAGAAAATAAAGAACTACTTTATTGCACATCATGCTTTTAGAGGATTTCACTAGCAGCTGCGGGTACGTGATGATTATAATATTCTTTTAAGGATTTAAAAAATCTAAATCTTTGGAAATTTCAAATTTCGTACGTAGTCTAAAACTTCTTCTTAGGACATAGTGTGAAAGTCATCAAATTAGCCTGAAATGCCGTTCAGTTTTGATATGCTTTAATAATAAAATAATTTATTTAATATAAAATATAATTTTTATACAACGATCCTTTTATTTATGTCCGAAAAAAAACCTTGATCGACCAATGCACAAAATATTTTTAAATACATCAGATTAACCTTTACTTTATATATTTACCCTCTATAGGCAAAAAATACATTATGTTCATTTTTAAATAATTATAACGCGATTTAATTTGACAACCCCTAAAACAATAACGTGCTCTCCACAACATTGAAGAAACAGTGTCTTAATTACAATAATAAAGTCTAATGAATAATTACTTACAGACTGAATACAACACCGAAGGTTTTGGAGATGACACCCATCGTCTTCTTCCAACCCTTGATGAACTGGCGACGACGAGCCCCGCACGGGGGCGTCGCGCGCTCAAACTCCTCGTAGGAACTAATTTTGACGGCTTACGAGCACTGGATCACAGACACACCTCACATCACTCAGTTTCCATAATCCTCTACATTACAGAAGCTATGGACGACCGATTCATAGTGGCTATTGTGCGTGACTTGAATCGAGCATGCGTGCGCTCTGCAGCGTGGTTGGGACAAGACTGCCGTTGTCTGTCACTGTACAGTGTACAGTGTACTCAAGCACTCACTGTAGAATGTAGATTGCTACGGACGCTACGGGGGTGTAAGCTCGTTCGTCTTGCGACTTTTGAATGGCGAACGTTCTTCCGTAACGTTTGTTAGCTCGCCCGGGGTGCGACGTGAATGGACACGCGATTATTACGCGCAATTGCTCTCGTTTGTCTGTTTGTCCTCCCGCCTGAAGCTGTTACTCGCGTGCATTCTGTTATGTATAATGCATTGCAACAGACAATTGAGTAATTTATCTGTGAAGGTAACGTGGAATAGTTCCGGAATTTGCTGAGACCAATTTTCGATAATGATGTACGTTAAGTTAGCTGACTATGTATTAGCAGTGGAAAAGTCCGTTGATTCGTGTATATTGTTATAATAATACGCCAATCCTCTTCTTCCCTACCGAAAAATTAGCCAATAATTGTCCACGGTATATCCCTACTAATATTATAAATGTGAATGTAAGTTTCTTTGTTACGATTTCACGCGAAAACTACTTAACCGATCATCATGAATCTTTGTAGACATATGAAAGTTTTAGAAGTGACATAGGATATATATTTTTTTTAAGAAATATATTTATTACGACAGCTATAACTATTATGTATATTATGATTTTATGAATGAATTGAAGTGTGTCAAAACGTAACGAGTAATTAACCGTAGGAAATGTACCATGATGATGACAATGCGTCATTCACCTTAGAAGGGTGTCAGCGACGCGAAGGCAAGGTTTCTTGCGAATTACCATACGTGTAAAGGTACGCGTTATAATTTTCCATGTTATATGCATATAATTAGTATTTACGACGAAATACATAATCGCATAGTTGAATTATGAGTTTCAAAGCCCATATCGGGTTGGAAAACTACACACCCATTGGATAATGGTGAATGAGATTCAAAAGAATGTTACTTACACCTGATGTACATAGCTTACTTAACAATGTTTTCTTTCATCAATAAATAAGGGGAGTTTCCAAGGAGAGATGCATAGATAAGGTAGTAAAAAGCAGTAATTATAATCATAATAAGAACTCCAATCGCACACAAGAGCTATTCCGCGACTCACAATTCATTTAAGGTTTTATTGTAGGTTGTCGTCAGCACCATCGATAAATATACTATGATAAATCTCACACGAAGGGGTTACAGTGAACTAAAATCTCTTTATAACAGAACTTTACTTCCTAACTATACTACAAACAAGTTTAATCGGTCATGATATAATCTAGATTGAGAACAAGCTAAATTGGGGAAACATAATTTAATCATAGCTAAGATAGAGCAGATAAAACTTCGAGCTTTAAGTTAACACTAGTTTCAATAACTTGAACATGGACTTCTGTCTGCTTAAACCAACTTTGAAGAATTTAAAATACGAAAAAAACATATTACATAATGTCGGTTGTTTCAAATCATCTGTTAACGTAAGGGGCTTCGTTAAATTTTGACGATCGTTAAAACAACGCTCTTTGGTTACTAACGTTCGTAACCGCCATCTTTAACGATTACATATTCGTTAAAATCGGTCGATGCAACCCGCCTTATATATAGCCTTGAAATGGTTTATAACTAATCCCGTACTAAAACAACATATAGAATGGCACCTCTAATCTCAAATTCATATAAAAGCGATGGGACGTTGTAAACAGACACTATATAAAGCCATAAGCCTCCAGCTTTGTAGTAGTTAAATCCAATATCTTACAAATATTATAAACGTGAAAGTTTGTGAGTAACGTTTGTTACTCTTTCACGTAAAAACTACTGAATGGATTTTAATGAAAATTTACAATAAAATAGCTTATACATCAGAATAACATAGGGTATAATTTATCCCTGTACTTCCACGGGAATGGAGAGCACGCGGGTGAAACCGCGGGGCGCTGCTAGTTTTAAAATAAAGCTAACATTAGTATGTTGTGTATTACCTAGTATTGAAAGTATGTGATGTATTACCTAGTGGTAATACATCATCTAGATACAAGTAGCTACTATTATACACCGGGTGACACTCGTAGTGACCTAAATCCCGTGCAGTGATGCAAATCCCGCAATGACGCGATGATGCCAGTGAGATCATTGACTGACTCACAGCTAAGTACTGTCATTATTATATTAAATAACATTTTTCCTACAAACGGCGGAAAACTTTGCATATATATATTTTATAGGGTGTAACACTGTACAGCCAGATGACAATACTCGTAGTAGCGGAAATAAAATATGATTTTTTTGTTGTATTATTTTTTCCCTCACACTCTTCGCGAACTCTATCTACTAACATATCTCAAGGGACTATGACAAATATATGGCTCCGAAATCATAATTTACTTTTAATTAAAACACAAATATTTTAGATAACATTGAAAGTAATTTAGTGCGTTAGATAAGCAATACAATGGCAAGAACGTTTACCGGGAGGAATGCACCTTGCCGTAAGCCTGTGAGTACTGAGTTACCAACCTGGTAATTTCTTTTAGACATTTGCGTTTAGACGAGGACGAAGTGTTGGTCGGCTATTAACCAGGTGGGAAGATGATCTCCGTGCAGAGGCCGGTCCGTGTTGAATGCGAGTGGCAAAGAACACGTCTTGGCGTTTATTGAGGGAGACTATGTTCAGCAGTGGATGGATAGATGCTGATGATGATTAATATTGTTGTTGTTTCGGAAAAAAATCAGACGAAACATTATAGGACGCATCGTATATATTTACATCAAAAATTTAACATTAGAATTTATAAATAATAATTTTGAATAAAATACACAAGAAGCAGTGTAGAGCAGCGGCGTGGATCATCACGACATGACAGCGTCACGGCACTTGCGGGCAACAAGCACCAATAGATGCTTCAAGCTAGGCAATGGATAAAAACAGGTAGCCTAAGTACCAACGACCTTGTCTCTAAAAAGTGTGACTTACTCGGATTACGCACACAAAGTTTGAACCCTAAAGACTTTCGTGGAATTAGCACAATAAAGGCATTCATACTCTTAAACTCGTATGTTCGTGGGTAGCGTTGACTTACCATCCGTTAACTAGCCTACACTAACATACCACAACCAAACGACCAAGCAACAACCAAAGTAGGGACTTCCGAGTAATTTTATATGTAAGGCACAATCCAGATAGGGCACTTTGTATAAATAAATGTGTAAATTGTGTCATGTAAACAATCCGCCATTGTAATTCAGCCGCCGTCCGCATGGCATTACGGTACCGCACGTGGCCATATCTTCACGATCTCGGAGCACTTTAGAGCAGATGCCATGTTAGACGCGACCGACGCGCGACACAAAAGTCGTGATAAAATTTAGGCTTTATGATCCCCTTTACAGGGCATCCGAGTGGACGACGTCCGTGGTCGGCCTAAATATTGACAGTTGAATTCCAAAAATGCCTGTGTAGCTTTAAGGGCACTATTTCAATTGGTAATAAGCTGTCCAAGGCGGAAAAGAGTGGCTGAATCTTGTGTCGAAGGCAAAGATCTAACCTTTCTAGTAACTTTAAATTTCATTTCCATCATTTTTTTTATATCATGTATCCGTCTACAAAGGCAACCATTATTTTGGTTCATTCCGGTAAATTACTTTACTGTGTTCGATAAAAGGATAGTACAGGTATGCCAAAACGTTACTTCGTCTTTTGTCTGAAAGTAGGCAACAAACTCTCTCGGGTCGAAAACAATAAGTAATGTTTACCGGTAAATAAACGGCGTTGACCAGTTCCCATTAGCTAACTGATAACGTGAGTGAATATATGTAATAGTTTATCATTATAGTATAATGATAAACTATGTGCGAAACCTATCTCTCCAGATGAAGTGGCGGGCATCAGCTAATTTAGAATATTTTTAGTAGTTTTGTGTTATTGATTTATTATAATAATATATCGTAGTAGATAAAACATATCTCCCTACTATTATATTAGAACGATTATGTCGCGTTTTAGTCGCGCGACATCAATATGTTAACGACTAATCGGACCCCTCATATACCGTATGCCTTTTGTACAAATTTTGAAATCGAGAGCGTTTTCTTTTTATAGTGAAATTCAAGATAAGGCGTAGTAACCCATTTAGAGTTGTTTTATTTGTCGGCTAATTAAGTAACATCTATTATGGTAATAGCCGTAGAGATAAATGCTTTTGATCTGTCCAAGTATAATTAGCTCGTTACGGGAATAATGTAAGTATGCACATTAAGGAGTTACGAGAAAACTCTCCCATGAACTTCAAGATTACAAATTCCTATCAGATTAGAGGTGGTGTTTAACATTTGAACATGCTAGACTATTTTCCGCATTTTTTATAACTTAGACCTAGCACAAAATTATAGGTTCAAAACCAGTGATTCCCAAAGTGGTCCAGGTGGACCCCAAGGTGTCCACGCAAGACAGGAAGGGGATCCACGATGAGCGTGACAAAAAATGGAGGTCCACAATCGTAATCGTAATCCATGAACATTAATTTGGTTTAGAGTGAAGGACCAAAAAGAAAAATGTTTGCTTGATTTCTGCTATTAATATTATATTAATATTAATATTAGCAAGGGGTCCACCTGATGCGGGAAAACTTGGAAAATGGTCTATGAAACAAAAAAGTTTGGGAACCACTGCTCCTAACCATAGTTTCACATATCATAACTTTTAGTCTGTATAGTAATATATGTGTAACGTGTATATAAGTAAGGTAATTTTAACATAATATAATTCTAGTGTAGTATTCCAGTACATTCGAATAACGTGCTTGCAAATCAGACCACATCACTCACCTTCTCTTCTTCAGCTATCAATCAGATAGTTCAGCTTAGTGATGATGATGTTGTATTGAGTAAACTTATAGTAGTTTACCGTCCTTCATCACAGTTGAATGTTACGATACAATGATTCATACCAATCACGCATTTCTACCTCTAAGTCTAGACAAAGGTTGCCTCGACCGACTTCAAATTGGTCCAGTATATGGTTATAACATTAACTAAAATAATTATTTTTGACAACGAAAAAAGTTTTTATATAAAAAAGCAAGTGATGGTCCAGTGGGTATGTGCTCAGCCTTTTGAACAACAGCGACCGGATTCGATATTGACCCCCTGCGGTGTCTAGAAAAAGGGTTTTACTAAATTTCTAAGTGCACCCTAAACACGAGACCATCGCTCGCTTCCAGGTAAATGAAAATATAGCGAGGAAACCTGCATGCCTGATGAGATTGAAAGTCTCTGAACGTATGTGAAGTTCACCAACCCGCATTGGGCCAGCGCATCGGTGAACTATGACCCGTAGACCCGTGCCCAGCAGTGGAACACATATAGACATAACACACTTTTTACTTATGAAAAATATAGGGCATAGGGAAATAAATAATATATAATATTGTAGTGACGCGAAAAACACCTATTCAACAGTATTTAGTAGGGATGACATCACAACGGACATAATAATAAAAGATTAGATACTGGGATTACATACCCTATTATCAAATTTTAATTTAAAAATAACTAAATTAGTATACAATAATTTATTGAAACTTAAATAAGTTGGCGATATTTTAGTTCATATCTGTCTAATAATTGATAATCCAAAATGATTAATAACTTAAAAATTGGTTACGCTTTCAAATGCTATCAAGAGCATCCTCATAGCACATAACACAAATTCTTTTTAACCAGTAAAAGCTAAAAAAATCAGCATAAAATGCTTGTTCCAAAGGATTCAAACCTGCAATCAGCCGGCTCCTCTTTACCATTACCCCTATAAGGGGTATCTACTACCCCCTATCTTTTCATAATTACAGTTCCATTTTCATCGGAATAACGCGAAGACAGCGCACGTTAGAGGTCACTTCGGTATCGACGTCACATTTATGGGTCACGGGGGAAGGGGCGGCGCTCGCAACGTCACATTTATAGGTCACGAGGAGGGGTGGCGCTGGCGACGTCACCAGACCTATGACGTCATCCGGAGATATTTAGAACGTCAATTTTCAGATACAGCGCAGTTCTGGAGGGTCCTAAATATACTTTCTATTTTAACGGATCTTGTTTTTTAGATACTAATTAGTTTTGTGTCTGTGTTACATATTTACTGTATATATAAATCGAATAAAAAGTTATTTTTAATGAGAAAATATCTCAGGAGTATATTTTTTTTAATTATATATACTTGAAACTTGTACTAAATGTTATTACTGTAAAAATCAAGAGATGACAAAATTATTTTACTAGAAAATTCCGCTCTGTACGAAACCAAATTTTACCCTTTGAAGATACATCATTAGCTTCTTTCTTTACCCGTCCACTGCTGAATATAGGTCTCCTCAAAGAACACCAAGACGGCCGATCCTTTGCCTGCCCGTCCACTGCTGAACATAGGCCTCTTCAAAGAACACCAAAACGGCCGATCCTTTGCCACTCGCATCCAACACAGAACCGACTACTGTCTCACTGGCACTCGTCTTCTTATCTGGTTAATGGCCGACCGACACACTAGAAGCTACACGCTGTATATCAATTCAATACCAGCACAGACCCTAATGAATTTCCAGAGAGCAGCAAATGGATAAATATGAATAAATATGACTGATATATAAATATGTAATTCATCAAAATGTACGTGATAATCAGATTCGATTGTTCATGACCTACTGGTTTTTACGGTCAATCAGAAGCAGTATCGTGATCAATGTTCATCGTAAACATCATTCATATACATCCTGCCCTTAGACTCGGTGTCTTAACCAAGCTCACAAACAATTTTATCTAAAATCACTTTAAAATTTGAATTAGGTTTTCCATTTTGGTTAACTAGTAAAATGTTTTATACTCTCACGTTTTAGCGATATTCACTTTTGTTGCATTTAAAAATCAATCTGGATTAAGATTACTTTATCCTAAGATAATAATATACTCATGTGGGAGATATGTAAAAGCGGTTGGTACATTTTTTTTTTAAGATTTCACAGCCGTCTTTACACCTATTTATCTTCACACGCCTAGGCGTGTAGAATATTTTGGGATCTTTATAATTTAGATTATTAAACGAATGTCTTTGAAGGTATAGTTTCTTTAGCCGCATTGAGCGTTCGGTACGTGAAAATCTTATAGTTTCACGTCACCAACATGCTAAGGTGACATCATGACGTACCAAATTAAGTAATTTCAAATTCTTAAAAAAAATCTACCAAGAACTAACTAGCTGGTGGCGGCAGCTTCTTTCACGTTAACTTAGATTTCCTAACATTTAAATATATATTATAAATAAATGTGGCAGCTATAAGAGAGCGACTTCGAAAGGACGTCAATTTCGAAAGGACGAAAACTTTCTGGAGTTCTTCCAAACCTGTCCTCCAAACTAGTGATGCAATAAAATTAAAGACAAATTGGAAGAGATACATAATATAAATCCAACCGTACCCGAGCATAATACGAATCCGACTGTACCCGAGCATAATATGAATCCGACTGTACCCGAGCATAATATGAATCCGACTGTACCCGAGCATAATATGAATCTGACTGTACCCGAGTACTTAGCCCGAGTAGTTCGTGCTACTAAGTTTCGGGTCACTGCAATGCAGACGGTGCCTTGCTCTATCGTGATTATGTAAGCTCCATGTTTGTTCTGTCGCCGCCCTTGGCGTGACTGTGTAATGGATTCTTCTGGAACCCTTCTTTTGTGGCAGGTACTAAAGGTAAAGTTCTAAAAAAGATGACTGAAACGACTAGGTTATTTTTTGGTTTTCCTTGCTCTGAGGCGTTGGGTAATTTTAGGTCTCTTTTACTTAATTTTCAAAGGGTGTTATTTAAACGACTAGCATAATATTCGTATTTTTGTGAGCAGAAAAATATAATCTGGTAGCAGAAATAGCTAATTGAGCGGCAACTTATGTTCAGCAAACATTTTAAAATCAAGCAGCAATTATTGTCATTTTTTATGGCTGTAATTATTTTTGAAAGGCATATTAATTAAAAGAGGGGCAATGTGCTGCTCCTGTTTAATAAAATTTTGGTAAGCACTCGGAGGGTAATATATTCATGCTACTTATATAAGTAGCATGAATATAACTTCAAGCAACTTTCTTTTTCATTAAATTCTGCGTTATAGCCCAGTCCACAGGATTTGATGACGTCATGATTTGAATTAATTCCCTGGTCCTTTATTAAGAATGATAATATAATTTCTTATTCAATTTTTATACAAAATTTTAGTTTGTAAATCGTATTTATAATTATTGTAATATCAAAAAATATTATTTAAAAATGTATAAACAAACAAAAGAAGGAATTCATAGATAATGGTTTCAAGAGGATTTGAACTCACGAGCGACAGCGTACAGCCTGAGCGCGCGCGGACAGTTAACCGTAGAGCTGTACGTCTTGTTACAAATAAGTTTTAAATTGTGGATCCATTCTTGCGTATTGAATGTTTTAATTTGATTTGATTTTTGTAGGTAATGATTGAATTGAATATTGCAAGTTTTTGAACTACTTGTTTATTTTACACACCACCTACAATTTTTAATACCTGCATAATCTATCTACTATCTGCATAAATCTACGAAACTGAAAGAAAATAAAATCTTGAAGAAAAAAATTTCATCATCATATTATCAGCCTTTAGTGGACGGACCACTGCTGAACACAGGATTTGACGACGTCATGACCTGAATTAATTTACTAGTCTTTTACTAAGAATGATAATATAGTTTATTAATTTCTTCTTCAATTTTTATAATTTTGTTCAATAACATACTTACAACACCATCTAGCGGTAAATAGCGCAAACCTACACTGGTGTGAACACAGGACATAAAATGTAATGCAAAGAAATGTGCCGCTCAAGTAATTATTTTGCCCGATGAATATTTACTATGCGAGCTCATAATATTGTAAGCTGCTTATATATGATTTAATTTTCGACCATTATCAAAATTATTTGCGGAACAAGAATTGCTACCAGCTTTATTTTATTGCGTACAAAATCTTTGTATGCCAACCAAATTATTTAAATGCCGATTTTTTTTTGCCCCTCCAAAATTTATAATGCCGTTCATTTAATTACTTCCCATTTTCAAATATGTTTTATCTACACAAGTAAATAAAATTAAAGTTTCCCTCATTGAAAAGTCAATCCATATAGGGCTGTAAATCTAACTTAATGTGGACGAAGCTGCGAGCAATAGCTAATACCCAACAATAAGGTTATTGCAAAAATACACTAATTTTCAAGTGAATTTGCCATGGATTCTGAAAGTAGAATCTGAAATTTATTAATTTTAGTATTCAGCATAAAATATCAAAAATATTGTAAAAAAAAAATATCTCTACAAAAGTCAGTTAAAAATTACATTTCAAAACATAATAAGAAAAGAAACCAACTCAAAGTGGTTTCTGCGAGGAACACGTCGCGGTCGTACAGATGTGAGCCAAATGTATCATCTCCCAGTGATGGTATATAAAGCTACAAAATAAAACAGTATCACAAAACAAACATGTCTGTACTGAGGATATTTTAACAAGGTGGAATTATTGTTTTCTTATGTTTACGCGAATTTCACTCATTATAATGTAACAAATTTACGGATTTCATCGCGGTTTATTAAGTTTTTTACAAGCCCGACGTTAAGGATACTTTACAGCAACCATGGTCACGGGAGGACTGAGGTGTCAGACGTCCCACTGTTACAAAGGTCTTCGAAACTACTATTATATTTTATTTAGTCCTATCTATGCAAACTTAATAAATCGCGATAAAATCCGTAAATTTGTTTCATTATAAAGGTGAAATTATATTTTATTGTAAAGTTGAGTGTTAGTGACGTAAAACAGATGAATTCTATCTCAAATGTTAAGGATGAAGAAATGATATTGTTTTTTATTTTCACGCAAATCTCATTCAAATTAAATTTATAGCAGCAACCATGATCACGGGGGTATAATATCCGAAAAGTGGGGCATGTAAAAATCCCTAAAATCGCGATACAATCCGTAAAAAATTTGTTTCACTGTAATGAAGAATAAATGTTTGTTATAGCTGTCATGATAAGGACCGCAACAAGCGATGTGGCTAAAAAGCTTTCGTCCATAAGTTCAGAGAGCAAGTGACATGTTAATTACAACAATACGACGACAATAGGCGCATCCGCATTAACGCATATTGCATCGTGTGTTTAGTTGAGTTATACTTTTCACATCCGCTAAGCTATTGTAATATTATTATTACCAAAGAATCTAAGTCGATTCGAGTTGAGTAATCGGAAAAAAAAATCGATAAAAATTTGACAATTTAAATTATTTTTATTATGTTTTTCGAAAGGTCTAGACTTTTAGGTTCGATGGCGTTTAAGCTCAATTTGTAGGTTTTAAACTTAAATTATTATACACCGAGGAATGATAGGAATATTCAAGATCTTTATCTCTTGACGAATACTGATCATATAACTGCAGGGATGAGGTCAGTGGTCAAGGTAGATAAAAATAATTTTGGAGTTTCAATTAAAGTCATATCACATTTAAATTGGAGCATTATATTCTTCTATTCCAACAGTAAGCCGCAATGCCAGTATAAATTGAATCTCCTAACGCTTGATTAATTTAAAAAGCCTGAAATAAAACTAAAGCCCGTTGCGTGTATGGCTCCCGGTGTCTGTCATAGTGAGATGGACCGTCAGGTAACAAGCGGTGTCGGGTTATAAGGCCCTATTTATAGAAATACGTAATATATTTTTTCCCCTGCATTTTATGGGACACTGGCTTAAGAATCATACGATGTTCTAAGGTAGGATAAAATAAAAATAGGAATGCATAGCGACGCTTGCTAAGTTTGCTCATTCTAGCAATTTTAAGCATATGTTAAAAAAATCATGTTATATAACATTTATGACAGACTAACAAATTTTGAAACGTTGAAATATGTCCAATGAAGTATTTACATTGAGGCTATCTATTATGATATGATCGCTGCAATTAATGCTTATATTGCTAATGACAATGAATAAACAATGTAAAACCATGATGTAATTTCAACACAATTAACATATAATATAATAAACAAAGAGAACATCATGTTGCCACACGATTCCGTAAAATTAATCCACGAGTACCATTGTTTTATTGTAGTGACGAACTATGAGTAAAACTTCAAGCCAAACATTTGTAATAAGTTTTAGTACACGACGTGAAAACAGTAAAAAAAATAATTTGTATACGCAAAACAGTATTGTAAAGTGTCTTTGTTCCACCAAACAATATCCACAAAGAGCATCCCAACTTTTACTTTCACGGAATTGAGACAACGACAGTAATGTAAAATTACACTTTGATAAATGTTCGGCGTTTACTTTGCTCGATAACTTAGTTTTATGAAAGTCTTTTTGAAAAAACTGATGTAAATTTTAATGATACAAGAAGTATTGGAAAAGTATAGTAAGTTGTACACAACATAATATATTAAAATACTCGTGGCATCGATGTATCGACCCCTATCATGGATCCTGATCCTGATTGAATGGATGGGGGGGCGTCCCCCTATCAATAATTTCTAGGTGAGGCCATCTGCTCTCTTACCTACCGATTGGGGCCTTGCAAAGGCCATCGGGCTTAAAAATCTAGACCTTTTGAAAAAAAGGGCATCCTAATTGTTTCTTGTGTGCAACAGAAGGCAGGACTGACACTATAATTACTATAACAGAGACTTATGATAGACGTATTCAAATAAGGATAGATAACTTGCAGAAATCGCCTGGACCAGTTACATCTACTACTACTCACCAACATGATCATCATCATCATCATAATCATCAGTCTTTATCCGTCCACTACTGAACATAGGCCTCCCTCAATGAACGCCAAGACGACCGATCCCTCGCTACAATGATATTCTAGGGTAATTATGATTCTTGCAACAAAAGCCTGGATAAAAGTGTAACAATTTTTACAAAACAAATGACAAACGACAAAAGATATAATAAAAAGCTTTACAAGGAGCTTCAATCCCATTTACCTTTTTTACTTTCACCGAAGAGTATTTTATATTTAAGCATTTTTTTCGGAAGGACTAAATAATCCTAAAGACCTTTTAGAGGCACTTTTTATTTCGAATGTCGTAAAACTATTTTTTAACTACAATGGCGCCAGCGTCTAGAGATTCGAATACGTAAAAAAATATTATCTAAATACATTACACTCAATTATATTCTAAAACTAATCAGAAGCATTGATTCACAAAAAGACAAAATATTTAAGTAAGGTATATGTGACAATTGATAAAATTAATTAAAAAAAAATGATTTCTAACATAGGAACCGAAACCAAATTCATGAAGATCCGATTTATTTCCCCAAAACAAATATAAGGCTTACTGGGACTTGTCGTTATTCATCAATAATACTTTTGTAAGTGAACACACATGTATAAGTAATACACAAGCAAATCCTTTTCAAAAGTAACATTCAACACACGGAGAAAACAAAAAAAAAACCGGCGAATAACAATCATTCGTGTAAAGGTAAAATTATAATCAAGAGAACTCGAACACAATCTATAAATAAAACGGGATGCTGGAGAAATGGTAATACTATCCCTTATACTGTAATCAGCGGGTGCGGGCGTCTACCTGCCTCAAATCACCGTACCGTTACAGGAGCAAAAAATCATTGAATCAAACACACGCCTGCTCCTGCTATTTCATTATTCTTCAACATTCAAAATTATGCACCTTTATCGAGCAATGCATGCCCCAGTTTGAGGTTAAAAGAATTGGTACATATTGCGCAAAATATGGGACCAAAGAGGACTTCAAGAATTCAATACCGTTACTAATAATCGTGATTCGAATTGCAGAGGATGTGATCCAGATGTACAGTGCACGTCAATCTTGCCATTGCTTCTCTGAAAAGCTGTTAAACGAATACCAGCTTTATTCAAAAGTGCTTTAAACCATAATTGTGTCTATAATTTAAAATATAACAGCAGGATTCGTCCTATATGCACCTGCACTTAACAATAATACATCTTACGGGCAATCTTTTATTTGCAGTGTGGGAAATATTGTTATAAATGCGATGTTTTTTGCCACTGAACGGGTTCCGATGACATAATAGGCGATGGTTACTGACATGCCTTAATAGCAGGCGGTAGACGCATTTATTTATATCTAGCTATTTTTAGACTCTACAGGAATATTGATAATTAAGAGATAGCGTACACTTTCCAATTTTAAGAGCAAAGGATGCGGGTTCTTTTCCGCACAAACGTAGTCGAAGCTAATCTCCTTAGATAATGATATTAGATCAAATATTTTTGTACCCTCAAACCTTTACCGGTCATAACAGCCTCCTGTCTTAGTTCATATTCTTATTATCATATTAAGTAGAAAAGTCTTCAAAAACCAGAAATGTCAATTTTTTATAATTATTCACACTCATGTTAAAAATTACGCGTATTTCTAAAAAAACCGAGAAAATAATATGACCATAGCTGAAGGTTTTTTAGCAAGGCATGGGTTGGGGGAGGTAATACTCGATTAGGAAATGTTGATTTGTTCAATTATTATTCACCTTAGAACGGTCTGAGCCGCAGTTGTCCCTTTCTCGCTGTCTGTGGAGAAATCTGGGGGAGGGAGATGGGAACATTTTAATCAAATAAAATTGAAAAATAGTTAAATTTCAAGTCTCCAGGGTACCCTTTTACTATTTTAGATCTTGACGCGATCAAGAAGGTGAATTATATGCTAAGTTAAAATAATATTTGTAAGTAGAATTATTTTGTTATCACATTAGACACGTTCTATAATGATAGTTGTAAGTTATAGATAAATAATAATTAAGTCATCGCGGATGCGAGATTGTAACATTCTATGAAAAAAAAATATGACTTTTTAAAAATTATTGTAAAATTTATTGTATTTACTTATTTATCTCATATTACATATTTTATATTATATTTATACGAAATGAATATATTATTTTAATAATATACAAGAAAAAAAATAAAAAGATGTAATTGTACTATTTTACAGTTGAGACATAAATAAATGATGATTTTGATGATGAAAAGATATTAAATAAAATAATGCAAACATTTTTTTTAATGTCAAATTCTCTCCCTATCTGACCTTACGCTCCTGGAAAGCCATTTAAATACGCGGTCACATCAAATTCATTAACCGAATAATTTCCATGCGGCCAAAAATAGATCAACTTCTCCATAAACGACATCTGAATATCGATTCTGAGTAAATGTTATATCGGTGACGCTCGGCTACAATGTTTGATTTTACTGAGAATTCAAAGATTATAAAGCTTTGATTTAGATAGAGTTAATGGACATCGTTAATAATTAAATCTAAAATTCTTTACATAAGAATTTAAAACGTTTGATTTTTTATTTTTTCGAGACATATATTAAAACGTTCGTTTTGGCATTTAGTGAGTTCTATACAATATAATCAAACTTCTTAGGCGAAGCTCAGAGGACCAATAAGGATATAGCACTCGTCCCTTAACTTTTTCAGGGAATGAGCTTATAAATACCGTAGTAAGATATAGTATAATTGTGTTCAGGCATTAGGCAATGGCGTAACTATACCGTTCGGGGCCCGTGGCAAATTCACTGGATGCTAGGAAAGACACAATTTTTTTACAAAATGTGTAATAATAAATGTTGGGAGTTGTACTTCTTCTCCGACCGGGGGCCCCTTTCAGCTGGGGGCCCGTGGCATCTTGCCGACTTGCCACCCTGTAGTTAAGCCACTGGCATTAGGTATTATGTACTACCTTCCCTAGTCCAGGTACAACTACTGTCTAATACATGTTGGACTCTAATTTGGCGAAAGGATTTGCCTTCTTAAGTTGGCAACTGATTTATTTTATCTAGGTAGGTAGATACTATGTTATCAGCAAATCGATTTACGTCATATTAGCTCCTCATAATCTAGAAACACTTAAAATAGCCAGCTGTCAACACTAATCTTAAAATACGATAAGTCCCATTCAAAAATCAAAAAATCAAGTCCCATTAGTTAAGAACAAATGCGAATCCGGTATTTCCCATTTCCGCAAATTAACCGTAAATCACAGGCCTGTTTGTTTAGAGGGACTATTTGGCGAGACTTCTCAGGTATCAAATAAAACTACGTCAGTGTGTTTGTTTGTGTAGGAGCATTGGACGGGAGAAAATAGTCGACGCGAGCGCGCGTGCGGAAATAGCCGCCAACGCGTCGTTTGCGCGTGCGCATCTAGTGGGGATTAGGATATTACTAAAACTTCAATTCTACGTGAATGATATAGTTCTGTATGGTTCAAGAGTGGACATCTCATTTAGGTAGACAAAGTGTTGATCGGCCATTAGGCAGATCCTCTTTATATCACATCCTAGCTATACATTGACATTTATATGTCTACATCAGGGTTTCTCAAAGTGATTTACGGTTTGATAGAACGGTCAGAATTAAGGTTTTTATGTTATAAGACCATTTGCGACAAGAAACAAGCACACCCATCACATTACTATAAAAATATATTTCTATTGGAACTTTATTAGCTATCTTTTATTCAAATAAAAACCTTAGGGCCTGTTTCACAATCTCCGGATAAGTGACGAATAGGCTATCGGCAACATATTATATCTTCAACAGTCAATTAGGGGTGTATTAAATAGTTAGGTTCGCTGCCACCTGAAAATTTTTACAAGGGTTCGTAGAACCCAAAGTTTGAGAAGCCCTAGTCTAGATTAATAAGTGTGAATTAATATTAGGTTTTTTCTACCATCTTTATCCGGCAAGCAGTTGTCATTTCTAATCGCTGTGATGATAATCGACAGGACAGATAGATGATATAATTTTTCATACATTGTATGGTAACACTCAAGTATGACTGCATACGCTATAAATCAGTCAACCCCCACACTTCACAATTCTCTCACTTCAAATTAAGTGCTCTCAATCAATAGCCCCGATATTTCGAATTCAACAATAAACAGAGATGTGAGATTTCCTCCCATAAATAGCTGTTAAGTGGAACAAAGCTATACTTAGAGTGGCCTAGTTCCCTTTAATTAACTATTGAAATGCAACAAAAAATATGAGAATACTTTAAAAAGTGAACTAATAAATTGTTGGCTCTTAAAACTAACATTTTAATAAATTTCAAAACAAGAAACCTCTAACGTGTCAAATGTCAATAAATTATTACAAACTTACTCTTGCGATAGAAGTGGTCCCAATCTATTATTGAAGGGACCACAAAAATAATACCCACTTTAAACTAAAAATTTAACGATAGTGATTTTAGCATATTGAAGTTGCATATTTTATAGGTAATAACTTAATAGGTCATCACTTGACGTCTTGAGATGGTTAACATTGTAGTGAAGTGGTTTGGTGCAGTGGGTTTAACATGATATAAATAAAAGCTTTTTATAGAAGTAAGAAATAAATACATTCCACTAGAAAGCGTAATACGAATAGTCAAAGCTCTTATGCGAGAGGTTCCGGGTTCGATCCTGACCCCCGTGTGTGCCTTGAAATGGGTTTTTCTAAATTTCTAAGTGCACCTAAACACGAGACCATCGCTCGTTCACAGGGGAAGGAAAACATCGTGAGGAAACCTGCATGCCTGATGAGGTTGAAAGTCTTTGAAGGCATGTGAAATTCACTAACCCGCGCTGGGCCAGCGCATCGGTGAACTATGGCCCATTGCCCTCCTCGGCTGATTTTGAGGAGGAGACCCGTGCCCAGCAGTGGGACATAAAGGGTTGATACTTTACTTTTGTAGCAGTCAAAACGACGATAAGATAAATGCTTAAACACGTACCAATTGCCCTAAAAAACAATCTCTTTAATTAATCTTAAATAGGTAGGGCAACTTAACCAACCGATACACAGATTGCATATAAACACGGTTAACACCCGCATATAGACGCGCCCGTATTTTGATAAGAATGATGAGAAACCCTTCAGCCGACAAACTCATTACGAAAGTGCCATCAATGCAGCCTTCAAAGCGTTTGTTTGGCTTCGTATGTAATTAGAGATAGAGCTGAAGAAACAGGAAAGAAAAAAAAATATCTAACATAAATTTCATAATAAAAGGAATAACCTATTAGAGGATTATCGAATTAATTCCTACACTCCTCTGACTTCTAGAAAGTGTAGAAGATTAGTAGTGATAAAATGTACGTCTCATTCTATCCTCTTTTTATTAGATTAGTAGTGATAAAATGTACGTCTCATTCTATCCTCTTTTTATTAGATTAGTAGTGATAAAATGTACGTCTCATTCTATCCTCTTTTTATTTGATAACGTAGGGATTTGCATTTAGCATTTAGCCAGGTATAGGTTTCTGACCCTATGTAAAGCCTCGCACTTGGCAGTACACTTCCCACCACCACCAACCACAACCACTTGCGAGCGCCTTCAGCCCCTTTTTAGGATTCCGGATGTGCAGGTTCTGTTCATGCCTTTTTAATGATTAAGAGAACATAATAGTATGGTGATAAACATAATTATTTAAACTTCAAAAGAGATTTTTGAAAAAGAAATTTCAAAATATATTTATATACATTATATATTATACAGTAGAGTACTTATTCAAAGAAGAATTACATTTATTAAAATACTATTTAATATAAAAGTTTACGCGATGTAATTTTATGCCTTGCAACACGGACTCTGCATTTTGCGGAGATCGTCTTCCAACCTGGTCAATTCCATTTTTTATTTCATTAATCATATATGATTGTTATTAATATTTATCTACCCCTGGTGATTACAAGTTGATGTCACCAATAACAACTATAATAATGTATTATAGAATGAATCATTAAAAAAGTACCATGACTAACGACATATTGTAAAATCAACACAAATCATCGCCATGCAATTAATCGTTAATTACAATCAAAGTTAGCATTTAATTATGGAAGTGGAAACTGATTTCCACGGAGTTGGAATATTCCAAGTTGGATTTAAGCCAATATGATGATTCATCTTACGAGATACGCACATCCAGCCGCTCCAATCGACCGCAACCATAAGGGTCAATAATAGGGTAAACCCTTAGATCAATAATATTATTCTAGATAGTGTCGCACGGAAAACGCGTCCAAAAGATAGCGTCCAACTGTTAGCCTCTAAATGCTTTCTCTGTGTTTAGTATCCGTCCCGCTGTCATAGAATACGTATGAATTGTTACGCATTATTGTTTTTATTTATAATGAAGGTTTGTGTTGAAGTATAACGAGATTAAAATGGATGATTATGGGAGAACTGTAGTAACTGGTATCACTATTCACGAACACATGTTTGAAAATGTTGGCCTGTTTTTTTTGTTTTGATTGTAGGGCGACACTCCATCTAGACATATTAATGATCTAAGGGTAAACCATAAGAGGAAAGAGGTAGTGCCATGCTGCATTGCAGCCAATTTGGGCCGGCACGACCGGGGTGGTACCTCTCGCTCACATAACACCGGCGTAAAGTGACAGTTATACTGTCGCGATAGGGAAAAACCAATAATATCATAGAGGGAAACGCACCTGCATAACCTTTGGTTGTGTGGATGTTAATGGGCGTTGATATTTGCAAGACTTCGGCTGTTCGTTTGCTCTCCTATGCTATAAAAAAATAGGTAGTGGATCCGACAGAGATTTTTTTTAAACAACATAATTTCTTTGGACAGTCGTCCAAAATAATTAATTTCATACTATTAATTATATAAAGCTGAAGAGATTTGTTTTAACGCGCTAATCTCCAGACTATTTATCGACGATGGCTATAGGCTATATCATCACTATGCCCTACCTTAAAAATACTAAAAACTAATATAAATTATAATGAAACGAATACGACTTTATCTTCCGCCCTACCTGTAACAAATACTGCCCTACCCAAAATTAGACTGATGATGAGATGGAATTGTAAGTGTTGGTTAACGCAGATGAAGCTGCTGGAACCAGCTAGTATAATATATAATGTGCCGCGTAACGGTCGATCTGTAATAATTACAATCATCAGTGGCGTGTTAAGTGTGAAGTAAACAAACGCTGTTCGATTTATTTTCGGCAGGTCCGAGAGCCAACGCGTTGATTGATTTACGAATGTATTGAAACAATGTTGCTTACGTTGATGGCGCATGTAAAATATTTTATTGTGTACTTACAAAGTCGAGCGACGGTGGTCCAGTGGTGGATGGACTCTTGTGCGAGAGGTTCGGGTTCGATCCTGACTCGTCCGTGTGTGCCTTGAAATGGGTTTTTTTAATTTCTAAGTGCACCTCAAACACGAGACTCGCTCACCGGTGAAGGAAAACATCGTGAGGAAACCTGCATACCTAATGAGATTGAAAGTCTTTGAAGTTATGTGAAGTTCACCAACCCGCACTGGGCCAGCGCGGTGAACTAAGGCCCATTACCCTCCTCGCCTGATTTCGAGGAGACCCGTGCCCAGCAGTGGGACATAAAGGGTTGATACTTTCCTTTTTTGTTTTTTTACTTACAAAGTCACGATAAGATATTAAATACACGCGTTTTCCCGCCTTTTGTGATCATTTTGTAAAATGAAATTCCATTTTGTATACCATCGCTTAAAATAAAAAGAATCTAAAAATATATTTTTTAAAAATCGTTAATAATGATTTTATTCAATATGCCATCACCATCTACATCTTCAGCCTTCATCCGTTAACCGCTAAGCATAGGCCATCTTCAATGAACTCCAAGACCTCCGATCCCTTGCTTACCACTCGCATCCAACACACAAGTGGCAGATCAACACTTCATCTAACTAAACGGGGACTCCACTCTTGAACATTATTGGCTCATCGGCCATCCGTTCTCCCGAGTCTGTGACCGGTCTACTGCCACTTCAACGACCTTATTACAAGAGCAACATGAATCGCCTAATTATTAACAGCCTGAAATAAGTTATTTGTTTTTAACCGACTTCAAAAAAAGAAGGAGGTTATCAATTCGTCTGTATGTTTTTTTTTGTAAGTTCTATATAATAATAATAAAACTTATACTAATACTACATTTTTGTAATATCGTAGTAGTAGTAGTAAAAACGTAGAGAGTGGTAGAGTCTCTCTACATTTGATTACAAAAATGTATCATTACATTTCATCATCATCATCATCAGCTTTAGTGACTGAGGAATCAAGACGGCCGATACCTTGCCTCTCGCATCCAACACGGACCGGCCACTTCTCGGAGATCGTCTTCCCGCCTAGTTAATAGCCGACCAACACTTCGACTACCTAAACGCGGCCTCCACACTTGAACCTCATTGGCCCATCGGCCATCCATTCTTCTGAGTTCATCCGACGGTGGTGAGACAGCGAGCACCCACAGGAACAAACCCGACGCTATTAAGGGAGCAACCTCTCACTTACAATGTCACCAGGTGAAGCCAACGGCTCACATCGCTACCGATGAAGACTTAGGGCCATTAATATAGCCCCAACCGGAAAAAAATCTTCTGAGTGTGTAACTAGCCCACTGCCCCCTCAACGAAGTTACTCTTTGAGTATTATTTAATATCCAATTATTGAAAAGAGATACACTTTTAATTGTTAAAGAAATGTTCTTTTAATACATGAGCGGAAAAAACCGCGGATAGAAGCTAGTTATATCATAATAAAAAATATCATGTAAATGGTCATAATTAAAATGTCAGGCGTGCCAAGGTTTGTTAGGTAGCTCCAGCGCCACACCGGCTATAACAATGATAACGATAGTCTTACATAATTTACGTGGCGTGTCTGTATGTACATAATACATATAATAAACAACTCGACCTTTATGTTATTATTTTTTTAACTAAAACATTAGCACAGTGAGGCGAATCCGTGTAATCAGTAATACGTAGAGCCTTGTTATGAAGACTTTTTTAAGTCAGCAAACGAGTAGATAGTTCACCTAGGTCCTAGACCCACAAGACTGGATATAAAAAAGTCAGCAACAGAATATAGCCTACAGCTTGTGAAAATCGTTGCTATTTCTTGCTGTTTTACACGCTTTTTATTAGCTCCACTTGTATGTATGTTTGTAGCTGACTCCTCTGGCCACATTTCGTGCAAACTTTGTAGATCCATCGAGGACTCATGACAATGCACTAATTAGATAAGATTATTCCATTTTTCAATTAACATAAGCGTGTTTTTTTTATTTTTTTAGAACTATTAATTATTATTTCGAGCTTGAATCGCTTCTTTTTGCTTTGCTAAGTTGGCAATACTACTTGCAGGATACTTAGCAACAAGTAGGCACATCTGATACGATTACATTGATATCTCTATCCTATAGATCCGCTTATCTCGCCAGAAAAATTGCTTTGTTGTATAATTACT